>CAKAOJ020000025.1:237500-1632500 GCA_916701645.2 Sebastolobus alascanus | reverse complement strand
AAAATAAATGTCATGGAGTATGAAAAAAGTACAATATTTCCCCCTGAGATGTAGTGAAGTAGAAGTATCTAAAAATTACTTGCATACATCCCATTTATTTGATCCTTGTATGTATGTTTTTAAATGTGGTATAAGTCCAAAACATGACAGCCAATGAGCAAACAGAACAATACATGCAGTTTTTGCATTTTATTGATAAATTATCATTTTTAAAAAGACCCACGAGCCATCTTCTCCTTTCTCCTCTCACTACAGTTTTCCAAGTACTGAATTTGAACTATGTACAAAGAGTATTTTTTAACATTATTTTCTGCTTCATCATCATCATCATCATCACATTCAAAACAAGGTTAGAAGTTTGAGCTGTGCCCACAGGTCAAGGTCAAGGTCAAGAGACAGGATGCTGAGTTGGCCTATAGCGATGCTAGCTAGCACAGAGTTCACCGGACGTCAGAGAGCGGCGATTACAAGCGGAGGGAGGAAGAGGAAGAGGAAGAGGAAGAGGAGGGTTTACATTCTAACTCACAGGCAGAAGGAGCAAAGACAGGAGCATCATAAGCTTCAGCTGAAAACTGAAAAAAAGTGACAGGGCGTAAACAAGTCAACATGCAAACATGAGTCACCATGTTTTGGGATCATTTTCCACCATTGAGAAGGCAACGAAACCGCAGTGAAACACACAGGGAGGCTCGGTTCAAAATAACTCAAATAAACAGGTTATTGCTGTAGAGAGTTAAAAGCTGCATGGCACCAAAAATTAACACTGATAAAAAGAAAAAAACAAGCTCCTGTTGATATTTTGCTCTTCTTGACTAATACTGGGCAGCAAAGTTGGCACACATGGGTATTTAAGGATTTCTTTTAAAAGTTGATCATTTCGAGAGTTAAAATCATACAGCAATACTATGTCAGTGTACACAGGCAAGGTGAATGGTTACAGTATGGGTACGCAGCTTTCTGTAGCCGGAGTTAAACTAGCAGCAAAACAACACATACAATTGCATATAATCGTAGTGCAATGGGCAAACTGTTCTTAGGAGGTCGTCTCATTTTGGTCTGGTCTGTAACAAAAAGAAATCAAAAAACAAACCTGCTCCAGAAAAAAACAAATCCAACCAGTTTGCTAAACTAGCATTTTTATATCTAAATTTTGACATTCATCAAGAAAAATCTTTTTTTTTTTCAGTTCTTCATTCTGGATTTTGGAGGATTTTGGCAAAACCTGAACAGGATTTGAGTCCTTGTGGACTAGCAGGAGAACTGATCGACATACACAAACATAACAAGACACACCTCCAACATACACCTCTTCAAACACACACAACACGTCTTCAACACACTCCTATCCAGACGCTCTGCAGACGCTCCCCTCAGAACATGACCGGTTTGAAATCTGAACAAGATGGGAAAAAAAACGAAACGTTGGATTTGTTCTTCCAGCCGTGCAGGGCCGAGCCGAGCGGCGCCGCGCCCGCTCTAGGCGAAGCTGTTCTCCGGGTAGCTGACTTTGATAGCGCCCCAGTAGCAGGCTCGTATCAGACAGATGAGACCCAGCAGGTAGGCGAATGCCCAGGACACGTAGGTGGCGTTGTAACGATTGGCAAAGTCCCGAGTACCAACCTGTTAACACAGAGGAGAGGAAGAGAAGGTGGGTGAAATATTAACACCAAGAATATTTCATTATAAACTTCATCATAAACTTTTATCTTGCATGAGAGAGATTAATAAAATGAAGACCTTAGTTTATCATAACATAACAGTGATCCTCTTCATCAGCAAAGTTACAGAAAAATTGCAACAAGCTCAGAAACCTTAAATTAAGATATTAGGTACTCTAATCCCATGAAATTAATATTAAGTGAGTATTATTCTAATATGATTATACCAAGTTGTGAAGGTCTGATGCGACTCTGATATAAAAACTGAACAATATGTGTGGTTATTTGTTTAAAAAAAACACAGTTTTTGTTTACTGAACAGTCTCGTGGTTTTATTAGATTAGACTTTATATCTCTCTATTTATTCCTTCTTTTTTGAATCTATCTACACAGTTAAGCACATGTGTAGCAATGCGCCAATATGCAGTCACACCTGGCTTTTAAAGGGAATGGGAGATGACACTGATTGGTTTAATTCCTGTTACGACAAAAACACACCTATGATTAATAAAGAGACTAAATACAACCCCTTTGCCCCTTGCACCTTACTTTGCACGGTCAAAAACTGTATGCTTCACCCAGCATGCAACACGCCTGGCTGCATAATACCCTTCCTGTATAAATGGGTATAAATGCAGTCCCATTATAGTTGACTGCCACCCAGTGAACAAAAAATGCACTACACCAAATAAACACAAAGGTAAACAAATGAATAAAATGGCTCTTACCAAGAGAAAGAGCGTACTTACTGTTAAACCCACTCCAATGAAGATGCAGATCATTCCTATAGTTATATAAGCACAACAGCGCCTCCTAGGGAGCGCACTGCCAACAGAGGATCTGCAGAGAGAGATTGAGAAGAGAAAGTGAGCTGTTAAAGGGCAGAAAGACATAAACATACTGAAAACATTCAAGATATTTTTATGCTTTGTTTGTCCTGGGAGAAACAACATTTCATTCCTTATGTTTTCTTAAGGTTATGGGTGAAAAAACATCTTGTGGTACAGTTAAAATAGTTAACATTGTGACTGATATGACTTCATCCCATTTTCCCAGTGATCTCACTCTACAGCAGCCACAAATCTCTCTCTTCCTCTTTTTAAGAAAGAACGAAAGCACCGGAGGCCGGTCACATGTGCAGCTCCCAACATTCAGACTGCATACCAACACACGCACAAGTCCACTGCCCTTAAGCACCGGGCTGGCTTCAGTTATTTTGTTTTATTTTTTTTGCTTCACCATTTCTTTACTTTCCTCCCCCTCTCTGCTCTCACATGCCTCTCATGTGACGGGACTCAAGCATTCTTCAGGAGTCGTTGGTATTCAGATGGCTTAAGGGGAGCCCGGTCACCTGATGTCTTACCTTCTCCTACTCCTACTCCTACTTCTTTAAAAAATCTCTTTCACGTTTGGTCTTTGTTCGACTCGCCGTTTACATTTGTGCCGCATGACCATCTCGTTCATTTGACCTGTGACCATATATGGAGCAGACCTCTTTTCAAAGGATGTTTTTTAAAGATTTAAGCTCTGAACATCACTTGCAAAACAAGAATGAATAAAGGCAAACAGATTGGATCTACTGTGCATCAGTCTGACGAACACATAACAACTTTACATGTGTGATTAGGGGATTTTCCTCTGCGAAGTGCTACTATACCAAAAAGTATTAGTTCCTTATAAGCATGAAGGTTAAGTCCTCACATGACTCAATGTTACTTCATCTGTCCCTGATTTGACTTCTGCTACAAAAAGAGAAAATGAGTTTGTAGGGAGATATAGAGAAAATAAGGATGAGAAGAAAGAGATAGACAACAGAATTAATGGAAACAGACACTGAGGTGAAAGATAGAAATGGAGAATCATTATTACCATTAGCTATAAACAGATTTATTAGTTTAATGGTCTCCAAGAAGAGTATAGGCTAGACGGAAAGTCCATTGTATGTTTTATTGCTCATTATATGATGATTTAAGGAGAACACATTTAAGTAAAACGACCTTCACAGGGTGCGATTTTGGGGGGATGTTTTTGAAACATTTTTTATTCATGAAAATAAATCACGAACTATAGTGAGCCAATATAGATTATGAAGCCTGTTAGGCTATTTCATGCAGCTGTTAAAGTAACATTTATAGATAATAGTGAACTTTTATAAAACAATTTCTGAACGTGAACTGAACCTCTGCATTTGCAGGAGTGTTTTAATCCATTTTTTTAAAATTCAATTCATCAATTAGTGTGATATTTTCACTCTCTTGCCCTGTCCTTTCCACATGCGGACATATAGCTAAGGGATGTGATCAAACTCAACAAAACAAAAGGTTAAATGCTGATTTAACATGGATATCGCCACTCGGCCAGGCGTGCCAAAGACACATATATAAACTTCAATATTTAGAAAATAAAAATGCAATAGCACAACGTGCTGTCAACATAAAAATAAATAGGCTACAGTATACGGTACGCCTTCATGTCAGACTAAGAAGACAGTCTGCTTTGGTGACGGTCTTCTTTTTCTACATCTGCAGCGTGTCGCCCCTCTTTTACCCACATTTCTGCAAATCTGCAGGCAGGGAAGGAGGAAACCCCCGGTCTATTTACTGGGATGAACAGCAGACTGTTCAGCGTGGGGACGTTCACCACGTTATACGCGTTGTCATCTCTATTGTCACACAAGCGTGAGCGCTGACAGTGAAAGTCCATTTCTGATTTCATTGTTGTTTGCACTAGAGACTGTTCTCACGTTGCAGTACTTTACTTTAATACATTTTTAACATATTTTTTATTTTAGGTATTTTATATGGTCTATTAGTGAAGTAGCATTAATCACTACATTTTGTCCCCACTGGGGATAAAAATAATTCAGCAGAGGCAGAGATATATAGACCAGAGGGGGGGGAAATCCCCGTCAAATCGCACCCTGGCCCTTCATCACTCCTGACTTCTTACGGCTGGATTATCATAAAAGACTTGTTTTGGAGTTGAGTTTCCAGAAGAGAGGCATTTTTGTCACACGTTTTATTTGTAAAACTTTGGGAGAGAAGACAGAAAGTTCTTAGCTTGCGATGTAACGTTTTATGTTTGACTTGTGTTCTTTTCGGACAAATGTTGCTTCAACACTGCAGCGACATATTTAATGACTTGGGAACATGTACATTATATGTGCATGACTGGAGCTTAAGAGAGGTAAACAGAGAGAAATGTACATAGAAATAGTGTCAAAATACTCAATAAAATACAAGGAAAGATGGCATAAGAGGTAAAAAGACAAAGAGCTATAAAAAAGGACAAATACAGAGACAGAGAGCTTGTTAGTCTGAAACAGGCTGTCTGTCATCCCGGTGTAGATACAGTCCATATCATCACTTTCTGACACACCTTCTGATGCCCTCCCACCCCCTCTCAACCCTGTGACCATTACCATTACATGTATTGAGGCCAGGCTCTAATTCAAGTCACCGGTCTAGATTAGCCTCCATCACCTCCCCTTTCCTTCCAAGAACTACAAAGTCCAGACCTCTAAAGCTCAGCGTCCATTAGTACGCTTAACTAAACTCATCCAGCAATGAGAGCTGAAAGTATTTACATCTATGTCAAGCTGCCAAAAATACCAAAACAACACAAACAGTGAACATCCAAGTCTGCATTAAGATTTGTTAAAAGTCACATTATAATTAGGGCTGGGCGATATGGAGAAAAATTAAATATCACAATATTTTTGACCAAATACCTCGGTGTCGATATTGTGACGATATTGTAGAGTTGACCATTGGTTTTACAAAATATTTACACAATGAGATTTTTGATTAATAATCATCAGTAATGAGGATATAATGACTAAGTGGGTAAAGGAAGATAATAGAACAGATAGAACAGTAAGTAAGTTCAGAAAATGACATCACTTTACTGTAATACAACCTTTAAAACCATGAAGAGACAACACTTATGCCATATTACAATATTAAAATCTAAGACGATATGTAGTCTCATATCACGATATTGATATAATATCGATATATTGCCCGGCCCTAATTCCTAATTATAACTATGACGCAAACATTTTAAATCAGTCTTTAACTGTAAAACCAGGCAACAACAATATAACTTTGACAAAAATCAACCCAGACTTGATGATTATACACATAAGAAAGTTTCAAGAGTCTGCTAAATGAATTTCATACCATGCATAAATAAAATGAAAACCAATGGCTGCCTGCAACAGGAATAAAAAAAATCATCCAAAAACTGAAAATGATCAGCTAAAATGTGAGTTGGAGCTAAAACTTGAAAACACACTGCTGCGGCGATTAAAGTTTCCACCTTTGTATACTGAGTTAAATGGAGGTTTGATGGACTCACATTTTTTTGCAGTGGGGACACTTGGCTAGCGTGTTAAAGCGAAGCTCCATCCACTGCGAGGAAACACAAAGAAGGAAAAGCACAGTTTAGTTACATAACAGGAGCATCTACACATGCACGTGTGAACACAGAAATGTTAACGACACACTATAATCCGACTGGACTTTAGAACAATCAACACCTAAGACCTACTGGGAATGATTTAACATGATCAGTTATGATGGTTTGCTACTTGTAAATCTATTTATTATGTCTGTATTGGAGAAAATACCAAAAGGTAGGCTAAATTAGCATCTAAAATTACTCTTATAATATATTAGTTAGGATTCTAAACATACAATTGTTTCATTAAGGGTTTTGATGTTTAAAAAAAAAAACAGTGTTACGACAATGTTTATCCCATCACAGATGAGCATGATTTAAGGTCTTATTGACACAAGTTTAATTTGTGACTTTTGACATCTGGCTTCAGAGGAGGAATTAAAAAAATTCAGTAGAAATTCAGGCCAAACCATCTTGATTTAAGCCATTCACTTAAAAATCCAAATTCAACTTTCATTCAACTGAAGCTCTCTTCAAAGCCAGATGTGTACAAAGTCACATTATCACCAGTGTAAATAAGGCCCCAGATTGAACTGGAGCAGGTTAGGCTGTTGTTAATATGTCCACCGGTATGACCAGCGTTCTCAACCTGTTGTTGTGCTGGGGGAGAGCCATCGCTGGGGAGGCTAGACATTGGCTGGGATGACCCGGCGTCCTCGCTGCCCTACAGACGCCGCAAGCCACAACGTGCACACGTTAAGAGGACAATAACACTGATTTTGAGTCGGTGTCACACTGACTCAATATACCTCAGGTGCTGCATCTTCTTCCTTCAATGAGACACCTCGTAGTTCCTTTTATTAAAGTGGCAATCCTTAAAATTTCAGTCCTGGTTGATCATCATATTGTGTTTCATTTCAACAAAGATTAAAGATCAGAACAGGAGAAGAACATATTATTAGCTCTTATGTGTGCTTTGGACTAACGAATAAGCTATACCACCAAGAACAACTGTGCAACTATACTACTGTAAAAAATCCCCTATATCCATCACCAAATACAGAAGAATACAATGTGGTTTGGCTTTCAAGATTATTAATATGCATGTACCAACAAGTGAAAACAATGGAATTGTGCTAAGAGTTTAGCAGTCTTTTTGTTGATATATGACCTTCAAGTTATCAGAATTGTGTGCATAGTTCCCTTTTTTGTGTGAATACAATGGAGGAAAACTGTAATACAGCATTTTTTCTCGGGAATGTCGCCACAGACACCTAGTTCATAATACTGCAAATATATTGTAATACTTTCATCAGTGGGCCAAAGGCTCTATCACTTTTGTGTTACCTCTCCTTCAGCGATAGATAGTGACTTAAAAGACATTTTGTTTTAAGGAAAATCTTCAAGATTGCCACTTTAATATGTAACATGGCAATATGTAGTATAGAGGTATAAGGTATTTAAACCTCCATGAAAGTGAAAATGTGTCAAAAATACTGATTTTAAACGCTAGGTGTAGGAAGACAATTTAATTTAAGATGGGAATAATCTGCAAAAGGCTGCAGCCACACTGCTATCAAGTGGGATTGTTAATGAGCCAGTCGAGGAAAGGAAACATGCTGCAAATGCATGCCAAGCACACGCAAACATCGTACTGTGTTTTCATTTCAACACAGATTAAAGATCAACAAGAGAAGAACATCTTATTAGCTCTTATGTGTGCTTTGGACAAACCTGAATAAGCTACACCACCTGGAACAACTGTGCAACAATACTATAGAAAATCTCCTATTTTCATCATCTAACACTGACGAATACGCTCAAGATTTTAATATGCACGTACCAACTAACAGCACAGCAACACAAGTCTGCATGAACAACTCTGTGATTGGTTAGACTGGTTTTCCTGGTGGGTTTACGTACAAGAAAGGTGTTGCCACAGTGACCGCAGACCACCCTCATCCCCTCAGGTTGGATGGGCAGCGCCGGCTGGGCGGGCTGCTCCTCTGGGATCACCATCACCGGGCTCAGGTTGATTATGCGTCTGCTGTCGAGGGAACAAAGAGACGGACAGGTTTATGATTACAATTTACCTGAAACAGAATTATAAACGTCTTTGATGACATGAAACTATAGAAAGAGTTTGATTTGCCTTATAAAAGGTTGACTTTGTCGGTGCCAACATTTTTTTCCGAGCCTTCAAATTTGGCTTCGGAAAAGAAGTAAACGTGCAAGAAATGTAACGAACTTGACTTCCTGCTGCCTACCAGTTCGGTCGAGGACATCCTATCCTCCTGGACGTGTCTTTACAGATGAGCAGGCAGTTACAGGGACACCTCACATATTTCTTCCCTGTCGGGGGGTTCTTGATGGGCTGGAAGGCAACATATCAAAATCAGTTTAATACAGAACGTAAAGACAAAGCCATAAAAGAGGAGAGCAGCTGGTTTAAAACAGTGTAGGGACGACACAGCAGAGCCTTTCAGACCTAACAGGGTGTAAAAAGTGCCGCGCAAAATCAATAGCTATGCTTTTAATCTATGAAATATATATTAGTTCACCCAACAGCTTCAAATGTCCATATTATGTCCTGTGACATGCTGTATTTGTCAGTCATTTATAAAGCCTCTGTATGCAACACTCTGTGCTGTTTGTGTCTACATATATACATGAACCAAACTGCATACATACATAAATACACATATGCAGACACATTTGAATAAGGCTTACAATAAATATACATTTTCAGAAGCAATTGTATTGAGAAATGTTTAGTTTATGTAGAGAAGTTGATCGCTCCAGCTTTAGATTTATGTCTGCAGTGTTTGGGGAACCTGAGCTGAAATAAGATGCAACAACAAATAAGATGCAACAACTGAAGGCCAAACACTGTTTTGGTCCGGTGTAACAGAATATCATGTGGCTGTGTTGATATAGTATAAGCACCACAAACATCAGCCAGTGGAAATGGCGTTCCCCAACCCGAGTGTGTGTGGTGACAGTCATTCATCCACCTCGCTGCCTTCGCTGACAGCTCGATCAAAGCTCTCAGTTAGACGCAGGCGACACATTCAAACCATACGGGGCATCTTATCACTGGACTGACTGATCGATGGGACAGATGTCTACATCGACATCTGGTAAGGCTCTAAAAGGTGGACATCGCCGAGATGAAAAATAGTCAAATTGGCGTCCAAAGCAAATGATTTCTCTCTCGATTGCCCGACAAATTCCAAGTTTTATCGAGCAAAAAGATGCAATAATACAGAAAAGGTGTGTGCATGTGTGATTAGATTGCCAAAGAGATGAATGGTAGATTGATTGTGAGAGAGAATAGCGGAGAGGAGAGCAGCTCAAATAAAACTGAAGACTAAATGCCTTTACTCAACTTGACAGTCGAGCTATTACGACTCAACACCAGCAATCATTTATGAAGCCGTCACCAGCCGGCCTCCACTTACTGTAGCTTCGTTGCAGACTGTGCACTTGACCACGTGCTGATGCAGCTTTCCATCCAGGTTTATGAGCGACTGGCATACGCGGCAGTTGATGACAGGCACACCGCTGGCGTCGGGGCTGGCGATGGCTGTGTAGGGAGGAGGTAGTTCGGCTTTGAAAAAGAGGAGCAGGGCAAAGCACACGACACACGGCCGGCTGTTAGTCGCATGCGTCGATAACACTTCAGACAGCTTCAGACAGGAACTAAATTCAATGTCAGAATGTGTCGTCGGTTGATAAAGGCAACAAGATGCAGCTGAAAGATGTGGAAGAGATCCAGTAAGTGTCAAACTGCTATTACCAAGGTCGAGAATAAGACATTATATTAGACATTAAACAATGTAATATGTTTTGGAAATAAAACTGCACTTGCATTATGTGGATTACACACAACAAAATCTTATTTCTGAAGAGGATCTAACCGAAACAAAGTCATATAATCTAAGTGTAGGACTCTGATCTCAAACAAAACAACAAAGAAGATTGCTGTCCAAAAGTCCACAATCTTTGAATGTGTGTTAAGAATTTTTTTACAGAGCTGAAACATGAATCATTAGTCTATTGACAGAAAATTAACTATGTTTGAGCAACTATGTTGATAATTGAATAACCGTTTGAGCAAAAATGACAAACATTTGCTTCTAAAATGTGAGAATTTGCTGCTTTTAATAATCAGCATATTAACAGATAATGAAAATAATCTTTAGTTGCAGCCCTAACTTTATAATAAGCTACCCACTACAATACTCAAAAACAAACATGTGACGCATCCCAAAACAACCTACAGTTATAGAACGGAGCTGTTGTCTGACGTGGCTTACAGTTCTCACCGATAGGAATCATTTTCAGGATTAACTTCTCTCAAAAATGCATGTTACATACAAACGTTATTCAATGCCTCTCTGAGTAACTATTAAACCTAGTGTATTGTAGGTAGCCTGGAAACACTGCTGCACACGCTGTACGCAAACCCATGACAGCCCGCTGTGTACGACCCTGACTGCTCAACATGTGACTCTTCTTTCTTTGTCAGGGGGCCGGGCACCACTCTGTATGTTTAAGAAAGAAACAATGGACCCTTTTAGACACCAAAACGGTGGCGTAAAATACACTCGGAGATGTAGTTAACATGTAATATATGAGCTGGTTTTCTTATTGTGAGGCTGTGGCATATTGAGGGCATATTAATATGATATAATGTAATGTTTGAGCTACGTAAGTAATATGTAATATAATGTATTCATAAATGCATGGATAGAAGTGTGAATGTAGTGTGAACATGTAAAGATCCCACCTACAACCTAGCCATATTTTATGGACATATGGGATTTTAGACTTGTTCAGTTGGCCAATAAGCTCCTAATTATTTTTGGTATGTTTTATGTGTGTGTGTGATTAGTGTTTGCTCTTAATGTGTGAAAGAATTACTGTGAACTAACTACAGTAGCCACTCAACTGAACTCTGTACTGTTTAATCCCACATTAGCCTTGTGCAACTGGTCTACATTCCATGTGTTATTCAGGGTTTTAACAAATCCATAGATTTGCACCAGTCACTACAACTACTACTACTACTACTACTACTACTACTACTACTACTGTAGAAGTGGAGCATAACTTACAATCTGTGTGATACTTAAATCTCCACTAAACCATTTAATTCAACCTTCAACGTTGTTGAAAACTCTCATGAGATGGATAAGGTTAGACATTGACCTTGAATGGTTAAGGTCAGGACGTCGGGCAGCGAAGTTTTTTGCAAGTTTTTGTAATTTGGGGGTTACCTTCTAGACATGACCAAAAAATATCTGATCATCTAACAGCAATGACTGTGCACATTTTTAAAATAAAAGACTTCTCCGTATAAAATACAGAAAATTCCATCAAATATAATACTTCTATGTAGGGCTGCCCCCTCTTCGTCGATTAGTCGACTAATCTGTCGTTCTGGTCTTAGTCAAATAATAATTATTATTTTTGTCGTTTTTTATGCCTTTTTTCATGCTGAATGACTTATTTCCAAGAAAGTTATGAGCACATCTCTGGTAAACACACAATTTAAAGTGGTGCTTTTGTGAGATTCTTTGTTGAAAAACTCACTTTTACAGATCTGTCGATTAAATCAACTGATCGATTACACTGATAGAGTGTTGGTCGACTAAGAATTTCTTTGGTCGAGGACAGCCCTACTTCTATTAATTTAAATTAGAAGCAACGTCATGTGAAATGTGTGTGTTTGAAGATATACAATTCAAATGTGTCAATCCGGGTTTAGAGAAAATATGACGGGCATTTTTGAGTATTTTCTGACATCTTATAGACCACACAAATAATCAATTAATTGAGAAAATGATCAACAGGTTAATTGATAATGGAAATAATAATTTGATGTATCCATATGACCAACAACCACAACACAGTGTATCTACAGTGTATCTCTTGTGATACATTTGTTAAGCCTGACCCAAGTCTACTGACCAAACACAAAGGAGGCATCTAATCTGACAAATCACCAATTTCCTTCCCTCTGAATGAGATAATGGGACGAGTCGACGGGTAAATGAGCCTGGCTCCGAGATCCAGAGACACTCGACAGTTGACACCACAGGGACAGATGGGACATCCCGTCTACAACTGAGCAAACGTGGCTAGAAATACAACCAAAGCGTGCCAAAGACTGGACACTCCTACTGTGTGATGCATTTTCTACTTAGCTGAGTTAATCCAAAATGTTATTCTGAGAAGATACAGAAGGTATTCTTCTATATGAAATAAAATCCTAAACACCTTGAATTCAAATACAGTCAGCACTTCTCTCTGTTATCTACCGCCGGGTCTCAATCTCAATCTCAGGAGAGGCCTGTTACTACTCGCTCCTCTCTCTGCTGTCAAGTTCTCCTAATGTTTGAAACTGAATATAGCAGCTATATGTTTTCACTGGCTGTCCTCGGAGCCAGCGGTAAGACGAGAAGACGCTCTACTACAACCCCCAGTAGCACAACAACATACAGCCACCAGCATGTCCTGCCAGGCCGGTGGCGTCACTGACTGTGTGACTGTGTAGTTTGTGGTGAAGAATGGCTGACTGAGTATGGAGACACAAGCTGCTCAGGGATGTTTTATATTTTTTTATTCTGTTTCCTGTTGCTCATGTGGCATTAAATAAAAATAAATCTCTTTAAGGTTAAAGGATAAGGCTCTATGTTTTTCTTACTGTGAACAAACCCCACGAAAAGATTCAAACCTACAATGAATTAGTCCGTCTCAGTAGTTTCTGTTTCACTCAGCTCATTAGTTCCTACTAAAGACGTAAATTATTATATTTCCTCAAAAAGCTAGAGTTTCTAGCAAACATTACTCAAACAGGAGTAGATAGTGTTTTTGTTGGGGACTATTTTCAGTTGCGGCTTAATACACATTTGGAGGGTGAAGGATATCATAGGGCTGGGCGATATGACCAAAATGTTCTATCACGATAATAGGTCATTTCATATCTCAATAACAATATATATCACAATATAGCATGTTTTCTGGTAATTCAATAAATAAATAGTCTTTATGAAATAACCAGCCTATTTTTGTATACTCCTGTGTGGATTAAATACTTGACAAATGAAAAGTACTGAGTATTTTCTCATTTTAAGAACTTAAGTTTAAAATTAACTTCACAGTTTTAAGTGAAATTATAGAGAAAAAATAAATAAATATAAATATATATCATCATATTGCATAGCCCTGCGATATGTATGTAAAATAATATCATGATGTAGCAAAATATTTTTGCAATTGCTCAGAGTTTGTCCTTTTTTTGACAGGATGTAGCTCTGATTAATCACCGTGAAGCGAACATACGATGCAGTGATGATAGACCAATCGTCGTCGCCTGAGCTAAATCAGATCCTGGCGAGTCTTGTCTCGTTGAGGTCAGTTCAGTTGCTAAATGATGCCATACGTGGCCTTTATGTGATGTAGTGTCACTCAAACCACTTCCACATCACTTAAGTTGTTCCTTTTTTGGAGGCATCTCCTCCACAGCGGAGCTGTAGCAGCAACGCCGCTTTCAGCCATGTGTGTTGCTGCTACACGTAATCATGACGCAAATTAATATTGTTGATAATAAGACATTTTTTTTATCATATTAACATTTATACCAATATTTTCGTGTACAATATAATATGGCACATCCCTGACTCAAAATAAGTGTTGACTGTGTGAAGGAACATGCCACAGTGGGGCTCTTTAATAGTTTTTCGACAACAATGGAACGCTATGGCACTGAAGAAATAAGATATATCAGGCTTTAGCTAAATAGACAACACTTGTTAGAATCAACTCGTTGGTTTTGGTATTTTCATGGGATTTGTTGACAATAAAAAAAATATACATATATGGAATATCACCAGACTCCTCCTACCCTGGATAACTAGCACCTAAATGTTGCAGATTCTTGTTCCCACCCTTGAATGACGTTGCCCGAATACCTTGCTACCATCTGTGGTTTTAAAAAAAAATGGATAAAATGTGTATTTTAACATATTTTTCTATGTCAGTGAGGCATTGCCTCTGAGTGAATGTTAAGATGAAGAATTAATTCATCGCTGTCAAGATTAAAATACAGTCAAGGCTCGCACAGCCTTTTGTTGCAGTCAATTTATTCTGCCATTCAAGCGCAAAAACATCAAGCAGGTGGCAACAAGCACAGCGCCAGTCTAAGCATTCAGCTGCAGCCAAGGTCATTGGTCTCCGCCCCTCACCACCACCACCAGGACCACCACCAGCACACTGTGAATACAGCAAACAGTGAATCTCTACACTATAAAAACGGATGGTGGACATTCATCAGGTAATGGAGTCATAATTCTTCAGCGTCAGATTGTGAAGATATTCAGGAAACCACTACAGTTTCCTAAATGCTGCTGATTATTAGTCAAAGCACCGTCCCAGTCATTCAGGGGAACAAACAGCTCAGTTTTGGCTTCTTTGACTAATTAATCCATTTTACAAACTGGCTGATAGAGGACTCAACAAACCCAGAGAAACCAAGAATTAGCCGTAATCCAGCCTGCAGAGAGGGAGGGAGGTGAAACTAGGCCACGAAATATACTGACATTCATTTAGGCTTTCACTAAGTCAGTGCTGTAACATCCAAACAGGCTGTCACTTCACAGGTTATTACAGTCCAGCGTTAAAGTCTTTATGAATAATCCAGTGGCGAAATATGAACTCTGCGAGATTAAGACTGCTTCAGAACAACAAAATGTTCATTTTTCAACGTTGTGTTTGCTTGATATTAGCCATTTGCCCTGAAATTCTCTGCAAAGAGTATTACACGGTCAATGAATCCATTCATTTGAAGCAGAGCAACCCGTGTGTGACAGTAAGGGGTGTAAGAAAATATCACACGAGTTATCGTGATATTATGTTTTGCAATACTGTATCAACTTTTAATTAACCTCTTAAAAATCCGACAGCCCACTGGAGGACCCGGCCACTATTCTGTCTTTCAGAGGTTGTAGCAGGCTCAGTTTTAAAGCCAGAGTGAAGATACTGGTATCAAATGAAACTAGAAAACCTAAGGAATCCATTGATCCCATGTCATACTAGCTTGTCGCGAAGGAGGCTAAATGATGCTCAAAATTTGAGCCAAATTTTGGTGAGGAAAAACTGGCATGGCCATTTCCACAGGGGTCCCTTGACCTCTGACCTCACTTCATGATAATCACATGCAGTTTTGGGGAAAAAAAGCAAGCATTTTTTTGCATACAGTACAAATGTGTTATTTTTGCCTATTCTAAAATGGTGTATTTCTGGTGTGTTCTTTATACTAGGACAGTTTTCCTAAAATTAGATTTTAAAAATCACAATATATCGTCTTGCTTACAGTATTGCAATATATTGAATCGTTACCCCTGTATCATGATACGTATCGTATCACCAGATACTTGCCAATACACAGCCCTAGTGCCAAGGCAAAGAAATGTTGTTTTATGAGCCCATAACAAAAAGGAACAACCAGAGGGAACTTTGTGCTCAGTGTCTGAAGCTAAATTTACTTAAAACAAAACATAATCCTTTGATATGGGAGTCTGATCTGGATGTTTTTGTAGAAACACTATTATCAAGTAAAGCCTCCAGCAAAAAGAAAAAAAACGTGTCTCATAATCAGCTTCAAAATGGGATCTGATCTCCTACCATATAAATTCAGAATCAGACTAAATTCAGTGCAAAGGCCAGGCTCCTCTAGAGGCTGAGTGGACTGAGGATTTACGAGCTGTAATTGCCTGGGTCATTCAGCCCTGCATGCATCATGGTGCTGACTGTAACCTACATTCATCTGTTTACTAAGCAAAATGTGGACACTGTGTCAGTCTCCTGGCTCTTCGTGCACATGTTTTGTACTGTATCGAAGATGCTAGAATAGATTCAAACTTGTTTTTGCAACATCGGGGCCAAATATTTGGTGTTTACGGTCCTGTTTCCATACAAATAAGCAAACTGTCACATTATGACATTTAATTAATGCCGGGTTATGGGTTCGATCCCATCCACGACGGACACATCTGGGCCTTTTTGTCGATTTGCAGCTGGGACAAAAGGCTGCCTTCATCTGCAGTGGGTCGTTTCTCCCCCCCCGTCAATCAACAACATTAAAGCCCACATCCATCCAATGAGGCCTCACTGTGCCATCACGACTCAAAACCGAGACCCAAAACATTGCAGGCCCCAGTGAGTCGTGATGTTTTATTCCTGCAGTAAAAAAAACAGAGCTTGCTGTTATTGTAGGCCCCTCTTCTTCTCTAACCCTACTGCTCCAGTTCTCACAGTGCAAGCTCCACCTTTTCTCTCAGCTGTCGACTGACTGATTGCCCCCTTTCATTGCATCGCTGCAGTTTTTTAATTTACGCACAAACTCGATACGCCCAAAAATGATTCAGCAACGCAGGCTGCTGCTGCGGGGCTCTCTCTCTTAAAGCCTACATGTCGTGTGTTTACCTCGGGGACTTGAATCCTGCAGGTACGGGGGAGCGGTAGGGGTCACGTTCTCCGAGTTGGGACCGGACAGCAGCGGAGATCGCTCGTCCATGCCGTCGGAGGCCATGTCGGTAACGGGGCGAGGATTGACGAGGAGGCTCCTGGCTGCACCGAGTCTTCAACCCAGCACGGAGGAGCCCGGTTGTCGGTTCCGAGTCGCTCCGGTCCAGCAGCCCCGGTGACGGCAGCCTGGAGGAGGGAGGAGCTCTCCGCGGTGATCCCCAGTAATCCCCGCCCCTCACCAAACATGACCCGGGGCATGGGCTGCGCTCTTAATACCGCACACATAATAGTAGAACTGTGATGGAATTTTTGTGCGAGAATTAGGTCCGGGAATTTAATCAGATTTAAGTGCATTATAGCCTGTAAATACGCGCACGGGTTTATTTGGATTATAGTCCATTTTTTCATAAATAACTATTTAAAATATCCTGCTTGTTGGACTCCAAACAGCAGTGTTTTTAACGATGGAGGGAGGGACACAGTGGGAAATCAATAAAGCAGAGACTCCCAGTGTTCTCCACTAGATGTCACTGTAGGATTACTGTGTGGTCACTCAGTATTTAGACCATAATGTATTTAGACCAACCTTTATGTCTTGTGACCCCTTAAAGCTGCAGTGGGTAGAATTGGAGCACATAAAAAAAAAGAAGATATTTTTATAAAACGGTCACTATATCCTGACAGTAGTGCATGAGACAGGTAATCTGAAAAAAGTTATGTACTTCTGTGTCCTCCAGTGCTCCTAATGGCATCTGCAAGATTTCACAGACCGGAGGAAAACAACCAGTCAGAGCCGAGCTCGAGCCTGCCGTCTCTGAGCAGCTGTCAATCACTGGCAAACTCCGATCAAACGGTCAAACTAGGCAGCGCTGATCAAATATGAATCAATATTCTGTTACTGTAATGCCTATTTCTCGCCTCAAATGTTTTCAGAAACATCTTATAGTGTGCTGTTTAGCTGTAAAATTAGAAAGTTTGTGACCCGGCAGCCATGTTGTGATCAGTTGAGGAAATACCAAGCACCGCCCAAAAGCAGGAGCACAGCCAATAGGAACACTCAATAGGAACGCTCTCTCTCTCTCTGAAATGACCTGTGATTGGCCAAAGACTCCTGTCACTGCAAAAGTTGCGAGATTTTTTAATGCCTGAAAACAGAGTCATGAGGAGGAGCAGAAGTCTAGTTTTCTCTCAGAACACTTGAATTACAATATGCTGAAAGGTTATTATGGAATTTTTGCCCAATGATGACAGGGTAATAAATATAAAGTGTGTGAGAAATAATATTAACACCAGTGCCTTATAGAATAATAACAAAAGTAGGATACATTTAGTAAAATAAATAAAGTAAAATAGAAAAGTAATATTGCACATGATATTCTGTCATTGTGCTACTTATGGGTGGAATTATATTGAAAATAAATGATTCCCCTTTTTGCTGGGGACCCCTGGGGGTCCCCGGACCCCACTTTGACAACCACTGTGCTACTGTAGCCCATATCTTTACAAGAGAAAGAGCAAAGATTTCTCTAAAATGGGATTTTGTGTTGCAGAAATACTTTTTTTCTGCACAACCCCTCGGATCCATCTTGCAACCCTGTGGATACTGAAGACAGTATCTAGACATTGACATTTATTTTTTCTTTAGCTACTGCAGCAAACTGGATTTCAAATGAAGTAATGCCTCTCTGGCTAAAGTGCAAACTTTGAGATTCCTGGACAACACTTGAGGGAATAAAACTCTGGGGTAGAAATCCTGAAGCCTTTTTTATTATTTATAAGATACACTTCTAGAGGCCTATTCCAACACAGAGAGAACACCAGCTCTTTTCTCTGTTTTACTGGTTCTTTTATATTCACATGTAAAACAACTTTTGCATGTCTTTCCATCCTGGAGGAGGATCCCTTCTTATTCCCAATTAAAGACGTTTTTTTTCCAACTCAAGGGTCTTAAAAGAGTTTATGTGTTGAACAGATTATAAAGCCCTCTGTGGCAAATGCTTTATTTTAATTATTGAATATAAATAAAATAGCTTTTACTAGACAATTATGATAGTTTTAATGGTATATTGCTAATGCAGTTACATACAATTCATATAATTATGAGATCAGTGTACGTTTACGGCTTTTTATACTGTATGTGTTGCGGGTGTTACATTAGATTGTGCCTGTTGTCATTGTACTGCTCTGGAGCCTGGTTTCTTTGGTGTGTTTGATGTTTTGTATATCCTGACTGGCTGAACAGTGTAATTGCGCAGGAATCTGAAAGTTTGCACTTTAACCTCATTGAGTCATTTCTTTCATTTCAAATGCAACAACTGTCACTGTGACTATTTGTTTTTTGTCTCTCCCACCTGATTTATTTCACAATTGAGCCAAAAAACATGGAGTTTCTTCATCTGAAAGAAACTGTTAACCTTTACTTCTACTCTTTATTCTCCAAATGGTTTAAAAATCATTAGCAGGACCTTAAAACAACATCTGGCTGATACCACCAGCTGTAGACCAGAGCCAAAGTGTGGACAGGACTCGTCTAGAGGGATCTGCATTTTACATCCCCACCCTTACAAAAAAGAAGTATACTTCAAGTTTATTTTACAAAGTAAACTTAAGTATAGTTCAAGTATATTCCCAAGTATACTTTATATAATAAGTATACTAATATCAATGTACTAGTAGTATACTTGTAAGTGTACTACTTCAATACTTCTTGGGACTAAATTGGCCCACTTTTTAATTTATATAAGTATACTTTAAATATACTTTAAATGTAAGAGTAGTAAACATTGAGTACACAACTAGTTTACATCCAAGTTGTATGTTGTACTGCAACTATAATATGAACTATACTACAAGCGAAATAGGTATACTGTTATATACTTGTAGCCCACTTTTTAGTTTATGAAAGTACACTTTAAAGTATACCATCAGTAAACTACTAGTTTAGTAGTTTTTAGTATACTTGTAAGTTTTCTTTAAGTGAGTACTTAGCCGAATTTACTTATACTTTTCTGTATATTTTTCAGTATAAGCCAAGTATACTTGGACTTTTCTGTATACTTGTCAGTGTAAGCTCAGGATACTTAAGTATAATTTTGTTAAGTATATCTCTGTTAAGTACATAAAAAGTAAACTGAAAGCTCTTATTTTAAGTTCACTAGAAGTATACTAATAGCACACTTGAATAAACTTCTTTTTTGTAAGGGTACCTTTCTTTATAGTTACAAAACTTAAGTTTTACAGTTTGTCCTGAGATTCACGGTACATCTTTTAAGATTGATGGTGTGTGCCTCATGCTCACCCCTCCCCTGTAACATTACTACACCCTCGATAGTTTGTGCCAAAATAGGCTACGTCTTTCCCATTCCTCGTTGGTTATGTCAGTGTTTAAGCCTCGGGCCGCATAATTCATTCCCTGATTCCAATAGACTCACTGAATAAACACAGATGGGGTGAATTAATCTTTGGGACAAAACAAGTTTGGGTAAAAACCTTTGTTTGTTCTTAAAACAACAGCAGGATAACAAGATGTTTAGCCTACACCTGAACTGGTAAACTGTTTCAATGCAAAGCTGTGATTGCATGATGTTTAGAGCATTTAGAGTTTAAAATTCAAGCCTGGTTTTGTTTAGGACATTGTAAAATGGCTCATAAATTCTAGCAGCATCACACCGCCTTCTGCATTCACAGACTCTCTCACTTGGATTCTTTACATGAACTAAAAACTGCAAATTACTGCAAAAATTGCTGCAAAACTTGAATTTCCCTCGGGATCAATAAACTTACTATCTATCTATCTAATTAGCACTTTAATGATGCATAGAAACTTAATTTCACTTTATTTATTTTAAAGTCCTGCAGCAGACCTTTTCCCTCTCCAGCCTGTCTGGTGTTTGCACTTGTAAGAAAGAAGTCATGAGGAGACATTCCCAGCCAGACTACAAGTGTATTTTACTTTCTTTGGGGGGTAAGTTTCCCTCAATTACTCCACAGACTCTGACGGAAAAGCGTTGCTCCTGACTCTGCTGTTCCCGGGCCAGTGAATAGTGATTCACATCGCATGTAACAGTCAACGACTCAGTTTTTCCGACGACTTCAGGCACCGGAGGAGCGTCGCAGCTCTCACACACACACACACATACACTGCTTCCTTCGTCGCCGGGGTTTCTTTACAAGGTAAGAAGACATATTTTATACACAAGACATGAGTGAAATTTATGCAAAGTATTGAGGGAAAAGATGTTTGTATGAGTGAAAGATGTTGCAGTGGTCAGGAGTTGTGGATTAGCTGTGAGGCTTCTTTACTTTCTAAACTGGCAACCCTTGAAGCTACCAAAATTAGAGAAAAAGTTCCGGAAATGAAATATAAGAAATAAAACAGCCTTTTGGAGATGTATACATTACTGTACCGAAAAAAACAATTGTTTTGATGGAGAAACATGTGGCTGTGCAAAGACTTGAAACTTGATTTGGAGTGACTTGTGAGCATCTCTGCTTTTTAGTTCATGAAAGTCCACTTTGTATACTTTAACTTATATTACTTAGCCAAAGATTTATGTATCACATAAAGAGACTTGCTCCTTTTGCTATTTGACTTGATGATTTGTGATGAGATTTTAAAAAAATTAATAAAATGTGTTGTTCTCGCATGCCTCTATGGTGAACGGATAATCCAAAAACTTGATGAATTGGAGTAAATTCATATCAAAACATCCTTTTACAAACTCTATCAAAAAGTAAGCAAAACTACAAGCCAAGTATTCTCTTCTGTAGGCCTATAAGGCAAGAATACTTAATTATACTTTTCATAAGTATATCTTGATCAAAAGATTAAGCAAGTAGGCCTTAGACTTTTCTGTATATTTGTCAGTATAAACCAAGTATACTTAGACTTTTCTGTATACTTGTCAGTATAAACGAAGTATACTTAGACTTTTCTGTATACTTGTCAGTATGAGCCAATACTTTTGTTAAGTTTATCTCTGATAAGTACATAAAAAGTAAACTGAAAGTATACTCTCTTGTTTTAAGTTCAAAAGAAGTATGCTAATAGCACACTTGAATAAACATGACATCATTTATACTTTTATTTTGAAGGTATCAATGCATTTTGCCTGTATTGACAGAGTTTTATGCCAATGAAAAATCTCACTGTAATTCTTAACTTTATAAATAATAAGTTGAAATGTACTTACCGATCAAAATCTCCATTCCTCCTTCACATGAACAATATAGCTGGTCTGTAGAAAGTGCATGGGATTGTGCATTATATTTTTATTTATTAGATTTAGATTAGATATCATTAGGGCTCATTAATAATTTGTGCTGTACAAAACAGTATGGAAATGCAGAAAGAGGAGAACTGTTGTGTGAACAAAACAATAGCTTTGTTACAGGAAAAGACCAGAGTGGAAAAAATGTGTAGTCGATACGGTCTGTCATGATGCCAACAAATGGCCTCTCCAGCCATTACAGCTGTGTGTGTGTGTGTGTGTGTGGGGGGGGGTGTGTGTGGGTGTGTGTGTGTGGGTGTGTGTGTGTGTGTGTGTGTGTGTGTGTGTGTGTGTCAGTCTCCACAAGTCTGATCAAGCCTTCGTGTTTCAGACAGTTTGGAGATGCTCCAGGGGGCAGCGAGCAGGGCCGTGCTCTGCCTGTCCTGCTCCCTCTTGCTGGGGGTCTACCTCCCAGCAGAGGTTGCAGGGGCAGCAGGGCCTCTTCCTACTTTCCCCCCTGAACAAGAGTCTGGGGAGCCAGACCTCGGGGACTGGGAGTGGGGCTCTGGATCATCTCTTCTGCACCTGCTCCACAGCTTCCCCGCTGACAGCCCCTTCGTAACGGAGACCCCAGGAAAACCAGTCAACTGCACCCAGCGCTTCTGGTTGCCACCGTCCTCTGCAATCTGCTGGGAAAACATAGCCGGACCCGAGGAGTTCGCCAGGTCCCGTCTGCTTGTTCTCCAGAACAGGGCCGCCCTGCAGGCCGTGACAACCACCAGCGGGGTGGAGGAGGGAGGGATCTCCTACGAACACCAAGCCAGAGAGGAGGTCGCGGGGGTCCACTCAGACCACCTGAGTGTGGTGGAGACTATGCAGACCATGGAGAAGGTGTTTGTCTCTCTGGAGGAGACGAGGAAAGAGGGGAAGGAGCAGGGGGTCTTCACAAGGTGAGAAGTCAGTTTGATGGATTAAAGCTGCAGTGGAGTAAATATGATTAAAAAAAAGTTGTTTTTATAAAACGGTCACTATATCCTGACAGTAGTGCATGAGACAGGGAATCTGAAAACAAAATCATGTGCCTCTGTGTCCTCCGGTGCATCTGCAAGACTTCACAGACCAATCAGAGCCGAGCTGGAGCCTGTCGTCTCTGAGCCGGCTGTCAATCACTCGCAAACTCCGATCAAAACTAGGCAGCGCTGATCAAATATGAATCAATATTCTGTTACTCTAATGCCTATTTCTCGCCTCAAATGTTTTCAGAAACATCTTTGTAGTGTTACTGTTTAGCTGTAAAATGGAATTTTTGCCCAATGATGCCAAAAATCATCTACCTACTGCAGGTTTAAATAACCTAAAGGATTGTGTGAAAATTATTGGGGTGTGGAGGGGTGTAGTGACTGAAGAAGTGTGAATAATATAATATAATAATAACCATACTTTACCGAGATCAGTCACAAAACAGCTACAAGCCCCACTGAACAGAGACAAATTAATGAAGTTTCTGGAAAACACTGATGCAAGACCAGCTCTGGGATTATTCCTAAATCACTGTTAGTGAGGCAGTCAGGAACCCTGGATCAGTGTTGCTTGTTTGGCCTAAAACATAATGCTGCTTGAATGCCAGAAAAGAGAGAGTGGAAACAGCATCCAGACAAGCAGCTGAGTCATTCCGAGTGTTTTCCAACAGTCATCTGTCGGGACATCTGGCTCTGAGGCGAGGCTCTGGCACTAAAACAGCTGCAGAGAATGAATGCAATTCAGAGTTTTCTCTCTATTAGACGCGAGAGAACAGACCCATTACTTGGACAGTTTTGAATTTACTAAGTAGTGTGTGAATGTGTCAAAAAGTCTCAGACATTTACT
This sequence comes from Sebastolobus alascanus, assembly GCA_916701645.2. NCBI lineage: Eukaryota > Metazoa > Chordata > Actinopteri > Perciformes > Sebastidae > Sebastolobus > Sebastolobus alascanus. The sequence goes on along the minus strand of CAKAOJ020000025.1, from coordinate 1,608,832 downwards.
CATGGTTTGTCATCCATTTCAGCATGAAGGAGCATCTTGCCAACACCAGGGACGCCATAGCTGGAAGAGAGCACATGGCGAACATCCTGGAGAACCATTTTTCTACTTTAGAGAACACTCTGCTTAACATGCAGCTTCGACTCAGCAGACTCATCCAGCAGTGACAATGACGAGGACCGGTTGCCTTATATTTATATATTCATGTATCGTACAACAATGTAGTAACAATGCATGCTCAGGATTATGTTAGTCTGTAGTATGAAGACAAAACACACTTGATTATGCACCTTAAGTCATCAAAGCACCGAAAAGTAACATGTGTTAACTGGAATTAGCGGAGACAAATAAACCGATTTGATGAACATGTAACTGTTAAATCCCGTTTTGTTATTTCCAGTTTTTGCAGAAATGTTCCACGTGGAGATTTCATGGCCTCACCAGCAGCCTCTAGTAAAACCGCAAGACACTTGTGAAGCTTGGAGCAGAATAATTGACTCGTTTAACACATCATTCAACATTAATAAACTGCATTTTCTTATTACGTCCCTCTCTCTCTGAAGTTGTGGTGTAAAATACATTGCGGCGCAACATGAATGTTAGACAGCATGAAACTTTATTTTAATATCAAATCTAAACAATTAATTTGTGAATGCATGAGGACGATGCATTGTAAGGTGGTCAGCTGTTATATACACTTTAAATATTCACATGTATTAGGCTGAGTGTGAATTTTCATTTGGAAAGACGCAGCATGTTCAGTTGCTTTGTAGTTAAGCTAGAAGAAGAAAAAAAGAGGTATTTGTACATTTGATTAAACAACTTTCAAGTATTTATGATTAACTACTCGGAACTCAAACATGACATTAGCTTTAAAAAAACAACAACTATAACTTAGAATCAGTAACATCAGCATATTTCACTTTGAAAGCAATGTTCGACAGCATCTCTAAAGTCAAGTGTTCACCCGATCATATTTTAAAGGCAATAATAACTGAGGAGCTGAGACATCTGTGCACCAGCTGTGTGGAAGGGGATTCCCATTATGTCTAGGTTGGTTACATGGAGTCAGCCCATACAGACCTGCAAGTTTCTTTTTTTTTTTCCAAAGAAATTTGAGACAATGCAACCAGAAAACCTCCAAAAATAGTCTAGGAATACGGGCCAAATGCAAAATTGTTCTGAAATCCTAAACTGTTTAAAAACTTGAGGTGCATTATGATTCATCTAAGGCTGCTTTGTTTAGGCCATTGTTATAAGATTTGTGGCATCAAGTATTTATCTTAGACATACAGTACAACTTCTATGTTCCTCTAAGACTCTGATCTCGGAGTCTTCTCTTTACTTTCTGTTCCATGTCCACTAACGTCTTCCACGAGCCCTACAGCTGAACTCTATCAATGCGTTTAAAAGCATTGAGAAAGTTTAGGGTGTCTCTTCTGCCAGTGCTCTCAATGAATGACAGGACGTGATAACATCTGTCCAGCCGTGAATTGCAGCTAGTGTCCTTTTTTTAAAAGTCGGCATTGTCTTCTTCTGGCATTTGCTCCAAAGATTGAAGGTAATCTCGTGCCAAGATCTTCTTAGGCAGGATATCTATAAAAAAAAAATGAAAAAAAGAGAATATCACACCGTGTCAAACTCGTTCTGACAGTCACTATTTATCCTCTTACTGTAGCCGTACGATGCCGTCCCTGACTGTCACAACTGATCAAGCCATGTGAAGCCTGTGACACTGTGTTTACATCATCTGAATGGGCGATGACTGGTTGTGGAAATAGATTTTGAAAACTAATTTTGTCTCCTTTGTTGTAGAAGTGAGGTTACAAAAAAAACTGCTTTAAAAATTGCTGCGGAAAAATTAGGATTGCAGCAACTTCCATTTACCACTATTGCAAGCAAAAACAAAGAGGTGCAAGTTTGTGTTGAAGAAAGTATTCATCAAGAGGCAGAATAAGCACTTGTTGAATAATACACTTGATGCTTATTGTTTAAACTACTTTTTTTTTTTTACTTTAAAATGCACCACTTTGTTTCTCACCTAATATTTGGTTCTAGTACATGTCGTAACGTTGAATAGATTCTAATATCTATTAAAGAATGATTAGACAGAGGTAAAAAGGAACCACACTGATAAATACTGATGGGTTTATTATAGTGAAATAGGAAATGTTCAATTTAAATTTAAAGAATTACAGTTGAGTTACAATAAAGAACTGATTGGACTTAAGGAATCACCTTTTAGAGTTGGGAGATAAATCGATATTGGCCTTAAAAATGATGTAGCCTAGTAAAAAATTAGTGTGGGAGGGAGATACAGTATGGATTAAATCCTCTATCATGGTATATTTAATTTTAAACTGCAATATCTATATATAATATAACGTGACATACTGTAGTAAATTTCCTATAAAAATCAACTAAAAAAACAGTTTATGGATAAAATAACCGGACAATAACAATATTGCCATAAAGCAGTCATTTTCTTTGATGTGCAAGAATGCACACAGCGGCATAATAAACCAAAATATATTAAACAGTTTAACACTTAGTTGGTACACCTGGCTAAAACTAATGCCGTCTAATACAACAGTCCTGCAATAAATCAAGTTTTTGCTGAAAGTTTTAGAGAGGTGACGATTCAACTTCATGATCATTTTGGTGGTTGTAGTTTGTGATGTTGTTGAGTTGTGGGCTATTGCATTGTACTGAAAGATGTTAATGAAGACATTTATATCAATGAGGGTATACAACATGTGCAATGCAATACCACAAACTACTAAAACTACAGCATCCAAATGACCATAAAGTTGATTATAACCTTCGTGGAGATCAGATTTACTGCAGGGCTTTTGTATTAGACTGCATTCATTTTAGCTAGATGTACCTAATAAACTGAGTGTACACTATAACCATACTAGAACCATAATTTACATAAATTCTGAAAGGTCCCAGGTTACTCTAATGTTTAAGTGGTAAAGGGTTAGTAGTGATCAACATTAGATAGATAGATAGATAGATAGATAGATAGATAGATAGATACTTTGTTGATCCCGAAGGAAATTTAGGCATCCATTAGCTTAGACAACAAGTCCCAACACCAATACACCTTAAAAAAGATACATTACACGCTACAGAAAGGTCCTGTAAGGTCTATGAGGCTGTGGCTGGGTCTCACCTGTAAGGAAGTGGAAGGTCTCCGTCCCCTCCGCGGTGTTTGCCAGGTCGCTGTACGACAGAGACTTGGTTTCTTTCCCGGAACCGTTGTTGAATGAAGCCAGAGTCAGGTGCTGGACAAACAGCTCCTTCATTCAACAACACAACAACAACACAAGTCAGCAGAGGAGAAGTGGAGCTCAAATAGACACCTGAAGCAGCTCATTTCACAGTTATCCCTAGAAGCTATCAGCAGCGAGCTAATCCCTGTTAGCAGCAGCAGCAGATGAATGAGCCGATAAGTTAGCAGAGCTCAGTGTTTAGCATTAAACAGCAGCTTACTGTCGCCTTGGTGGTGAGAAACAGAGCGTCCTGGTTGATGCTGGAGACATCCGGCGAGCTCTTCATTATCAACCTCACTCTGGAGGTCGGGAGGGAGATGGTTTTCTTGTTGGTTGACGTCTGGTCGTCTTTGTCGGGAGTGTTTTGAGACATCTTCATGTGGACACGGAGCGAGAGACAGAACAGGCGGAACTCTGTGGTGGTGTTTTGAACGATGACGTATTTCTTCTTCTTCTTCTTCTTCACATTAATAGCGGTTGGAACGTCGCTTCACTGAATTACCGCCACCTGCTGGAGGGAAGCACTTCAGGTGAAAACGACTTTTATGTGTTCAATTATTACCTGTATCACAAAAAAAAAAATTAAAATAGTATCATTATTGACATATTTCTACTACTATGTTACATTTTACTTGTATTTACTATAGTCAGCCATAGCAACAGTCTGCCATAGCAACAGTCAGCCATAGCAACCAAAAGCTAGGAGACAAAAGCCGGTGTTACACCGAAATCTGTGACCATCGAAATAGATAGATAGATAGATAGATAGATAGATAGATAGATAGATAGATAGATAGATAGATAGATAGATACTTTATTGATCCCGAAGGAAATTTAGGCATCCAGTAGCTTAGACAACAAGTCTCAACACCAATACACCTTAAAAAAGATACAATCAAATAGAATAAAGTGAGATAAAATAAAAAATAAGATAACATAAGTAAGTACAGCAGTGAAGTGACAGTGTGCCAATGGTGCAAATAGTGCAAATAGTAGTGCAAATATAGCAGAGTATATTAATATATAGCAGAATATAGCAGAGTATATTAATATATAGCAGAATATAGCAGAGAAATCTGTGACCGCAGAGGAGCCAGCAACATGAGGTCACCATTTCTGACGGCTGTCGTCAATGTGACCCCACTGTACCTATCTTTTGCTTTTCTTTTAGAGTTTTGTGAATATATCTTTAAAGTAAAAATATTAAAATAATTTAAAAAGTGTAACAATTTAATTGTGAGTGTTTTTTTGTGTGTGTGTGTTTTGTGTGAGCCAGCAACATATGAGGTCACCATTTCTGACTGCTGTCATATTTTGCTTTTCATTTAGAGTTTTGTAAATATATCTTTAAAGTAAAAATATTAAAATAATTAAAAAAATTTAACAATTTAATTTTGAGTGTTTTTTTGTTCACCATTACCTGTGACCTGTTACTTGTGTAATATGTCATAAATACGGGACAGAAAACACACAAAACTCAATTTTTAAAATTTGTGACAGTATTTTAATATTTTTTACTTTAAAGATGTATTCACAAATCTCTAAAAGAAAAGCAAAATATAGGTTACAGTGGGGTCACATTGTCTGACGACAACTGTCACAAATGGTGACATCATGTTGCTGCCTCCTCTGCGGTCACAGATTTTGGTGGTTACAGATTTCAATGTATTTTTTTTTTTATTTAAAAAGTTCAATACAATATAATCACATGTTCAGATGTTTCATTACAGTTCTGCAAACATATCTTACACTATAAAAATGATATAAAAATAAATTGTAAATTGTACAACAAATAAACTGTAAAGAAAGGAAAAAGAGGAATAAAAACAAAAACAAATAAAAACCAAATAAAAAAACAAAAAACATTTTTCAGTGTAACACCAGAAAAAGTGAGCGCTGCTGTATTTACACCTCCAGTCCAGAGGTGGCGCTTTAATGGCATCGCCAACCACAGAAGAAGAGCTCACGTCAACAGAGGAAAAAGAAAACGAAGAAGAAAGTGGCGTTATATAGCAATGGCGGTGATTTGGCTGCGAAAATAAACAACTCGGGTTGCAATTAGGAAGCTGTCGTGATTATCGTAATTAACCTAATGTCACAGCTCGGCGTCTAAGGTCTCTCTGTCGCAGAAAGGAACTATATATTCCTCTCTGTTTGTGTTGTTCACATCGGTGTGTTATTGGTGCTACACAGTTAGTTAGAAAGGAGCTGAACGAGCAGCCATCATCTCATCGTTGAGCTCTGTATTAACTTGTTCCTGCGCCTGGCAGTCGTTTTCTAAACCATTAACGATGCCGCTGGGTCTGAAGCCGTGCTGTGCCGTCTGCAAGACGAACTCCTCTTCGATGTGGAAGAAGGGGAACCAGGGAGAGATCCTCTGCAACAGCTGCACGGGAAAGAGCAGCGGCGGAGCATCAGGAGCCTCCATGTCCTCCAACACTCAGCCAGGCAACGGTGGGGGGAAGCAGGTCGGTCATACTGTGTGTAAATGTGCCTTTCACATTGTGTGTTTCCTCCCTTACTTTGTGGTTTACCCCCTCACTCACATACAGATCACCTACCTACCAGTATGTGAACTCTATTTACTGCTTTGTTTTGGTAAATTTGAAGAAGTGCTTCCTTAACACTCACACCACGGCCTCCCCTGACACTGACTCCCCTTCTCTCATATACACCCAATACCATCTGACTGTTTGCACACTGACAATAATTTGCACTAATTTTGCACCATCTGTTTATACTTTTATACTATGTTTAATTCTTGTGTATATCATATTGTGTATTTGTAGATTTCATTTTTTTTATTCTTATTATATTCTAACACTTAATTATCCTGCTGTTATTTTTACTGTTTTATTGCACCAACCCACCAAAGCAAATTCCTAGTGTAAACCTCATACACCTGGCAATAAACGAGTTTCTGATTCTGATTCTGATTCTTAAGCTGAATAGCAGCATGACGGATTATAATGTAAATTTTCAGAGCGGTCCCTGGTGACTATGCTGGGATAGGAGGATGTTTTCTTCAATTACAATGTTGATGCTCTGATTCCCATCTTAGGAAGACTATTGTCTTTGTCTGTATATATTTAACAAAATCACTGGTGATCAGGGTAGATTCTAGGGCTACAGCAAGTAGTCAATTAATCAATCAACAGAAAATTAGCAATCTTGGTAATTAACATGTGCTTGTTCCAGCTATAGGAATGTGGACATTTGCCTCCCTTCCCTGTTTTATAGCACTGCAAATAGAATATCTTTTTTTTTTTTTTCAAAACAAGCACTTGGAATGATATTATGATCAAATGTTTTTATTTTTTTAAATATTTTATAGACTAAGTAACTAATCAATTACCTGATAATCATTAGTTTCAGCCCTAGTAAATGTTGTTTTTGATAAACAATGAATGGAGGCAGCTGGGCAAGTGGTGCTGAACTGCAGCTTAAATACCTGGTGTGTGTTTCTCTCAGTCCAAGCAGGAGATCCACAGGAGGTCTGCACGGCTGAGAAGCACCAAATACAAAGCTCCTGCATCTGAGAAGAAGGTGTCGACGAAAGGAAAGGGGAGAAGACACATATTCAAACTCAAAAATGTAAGTTAGAGATGGATTTGATCAGCAAATTTATTTTTTTTTCTCTCTTGTTATTGTGCCGTACTGTGAATTTAATGTATTTGACCCCTGTGTGTTGTCTCTTTCTTCAGCCAATCAAAGCACCAGAATCTGTCGCAACGATCATCACGTCAGAATCAGTATTTTATAAGGTATGGTGTTTGTTCTTACCGAGCAAAAGTAATCTGATCATATTGTCATCCACCTGATTTTCATCTGAAAAAATTTCCTGATCTGTTGTCAGCATTTCTTCACCTAATTGCAGCTTTTACTGTTTATATTTGTATCCACAGGGTGTATACTACCAGACAGGAGACGTGATCAAGGTAACAGACGAGGAAGACGGGAAGCCGTACTACGCTCAGATTCGAGGCTTCGTTCAGGACCAGTACTGTGAAAAAAGTGCTGCGCTGACCTGGTTAATCCCGACACAGGCTAGCCCAAAGGACCTGTTTGATCCCGGGACATACATTGTTGGTGAGCAAATGGAGAAATTAAACTTTTTACAATTTTTACGCCATTTATGTGACTGTCTCTCAGACTCTGTTCTGTTTTGTATTAGGTCCAGAGGAGGATCTGCCCAGAAAGATGGAGTACCTGGAGTTTGTGTGTCACGCCCCCTCTGAATATTTCAAGTCCCGTAGCTCTCCGTTCCCAACCATCCCCATCCGACCAGAGAAGGGCTACATCTGGACCCACATAGGACCAACGCCAGCCCTCACTGTCAAAGAGTCCGTCAGTGGCAGCAGTAGTTAACACAGCTGTCATATGGACTTAGTCTGTTGCTTTTAACAGACATTATGTACATTTATGTAATATAATGAACACAGAAATGGTTAACCACAGAGAGTACTTGTAAGGTGATACATAGGAAACCAGTTGTAATGTCAAACAAGTTGTTTACATATTACTTTTGTATTTAGTTATAAACAAAAATGCTCTTTTACACCATTTTGTCTGTGATTGTTTAAGAAAATGAAATTTCTATGGCATATATTGAGTTGCGTGGGCAATAGAAAACATGACTTATTTTATCCCCTTTTGTGAATTAAGCTGTAAACAGCTTAATTATGGCAACAATAAGGTAATGTTTGCAAAGTTACGGTGATAGAAACAGTGAAAAACTGCAGTTATCATGAGTGTTAAAAGTGTCAAAGCACGAAACACTGCAGCACAACGCAGATTTGATGCGTTTGTCGTTCCAGCATCCTCTTGATGTTTACGTCATGTACAGCTGAGTTGTATGATGATACTCTAACAGTCGCTCTGTGTTCTCGAAAGGCCGTGAAATGATGATGGTTCTGCAATGTGGGAACATAAAACTGGTGGTCAAAGCATCTTTTTCACCTGTATACAGAATTATGATCATACAGAATACATCCATCCATCTATTACCTATTCCAGCTGGCATTGGGCGAAGGCGGGGTACACCCCCGGACATGTCGCCAGACTATCACAGGGCTGACACATAGAGACAGACGCTCACATTCACACCTACGGGCAAGTTAGAGTCAACAATTAACCTAACCTGCATGTCTCTTTGGACTGTGGGAGGAAGCCGGAGAACCCGGAGAAAACCCAGACTAACATAGGGAGAACATGCAAACTTCACATTCACATCTCTACAACACTTGTCATACAATATCCATAATTAATATGAGCCAAAATAGTCTGACATTATTCCTATGCAGGGATACATGCTTCAAGGTTGTGCCTGGTGGACCTTTTCGTTGAACAGCATGTCTCCATCTTGCGTCAGGCGTGTGTAAATCTGGTGTAAATGCACACACAAGATAAATTGTTATTAATATATTACATATTATTACTTTAACATAACGAAAACTCGACATATATCCAAAACAAGTTGTTTTACACATGTCATCTCTCAAAAAAAGAAGCTTTCTCCCGTTGTTAACGTTTTGCCGTAAGCTTCAGTAAACTAGTCGGCCTAATTAACCGAAGAAGGAAGTGCTTAACGGTGAAGCCTCTCGCTCTGCCTCTATACTCTTGGATACTTTAAAGCGTCTCTGTGAACGTACAGTATTCCTACGATAGTATCCCGGTGGTGTTCTCTCACAAATGTCACATTTATTTTTTTCCCCTCATGGACTGGACATTATGAACTTTTCTTTCTTGAACAAATAAACAGGCAGGAGTATGGGCAAATTCCAGTCCAAACTTGGTGAGATATTATATCACATCGCAAAATGTTGTTTTTTTTTTGTTGTTTTTTTTAAGACTGAATCGCTTCTGCCTTGTATTATATTTCTCTTTTCTCTCATTGTTTGGACAGCTTCGAGACGTAGACAGAGTCCTGAAGGTAAGCCAGTCAACACAGAAACTGTACTAACAACATAACTACTTTTTACATGTATTTGTACATGTGTTTATATATTTATTATCATGCTCTGCAGGTGGTAGTTTGGCTTCCAATGTGCTGACCTGTCACAGGGAGCTGGAGCGCATCCACAAAACCAAACTCACAGAGGTATATTATTATTTTTTTTATAATTAATGCTTATTTTGTTTATATAACCCTGAAGGCCCCACCATCAGGTATTGCACAAACAATGCTGCTTATTTGTTATTTCCTTTGACACTGTAATGGTCTGTTATTGATGGATCCAGATAGGCTTGAAGCTGTGATGGATGCAAACCAATCAGCACCTGAAACTGGCCACATGTTTAATTATGAGACATGAGATTTTATTGATAATATAGTTCATAATTTGGTTAATTTAGAGACCATCTGAGAGGGTTTGGGGGAAGTTTTTATCTCAATCAAGAGAGGAAATTACTTTAATTGTATAATATCTAACATCACATAAGTATTTGAGGGCAGATTTCTCCTCCAGAACATTTTCTTAAATGCATGATTGTTGTTTATATTAAATTTGTGAAAATCCTTTCCCATACTGAAGAGAAAAAAAGCAATAAAAACACTCCTCATACAGCAGTTCCAACAGCTGCGTCTTAGTGAAGCCAGTTTTGGGATAAACAGTATTTGCTCACATCAAATCCAGGAGACATAAAAGGTGTATGGAGGGTAGTCGTATATTTATTCTTCCGCCCTTTCCCTCCTCCATCTCTATAAAGAGACTTCCAAGTCTGTGAAGTGCAACACAGCCGCCCCCCTCCAAACAGCCAGGTCTTTATACCCGACTGAAAAAAAAGTCTCCACATCTGGTACTGCTTTCCTTCTCCAGTCAGACAGACTGGTAGAGGTGGGGGGGGGAGAGGAAAAAGATGTGGAGAGTGGGTGTTTGATTGCGTAAATGGCATCACATGTAGACTGTTGGCATTAATGAAGCAGTCACGTTTATACTGTTGAAGAGAAAATGTCCTCATCATTATGTTTTATTCAAGGAAGACTGTAAAAACTGTCACTCTGATTTCATCTGTGTAACCAGAATTTGTGGTGAAAGTAAATCACAGATGTTTTATGTGCCTCCAAAGATCACAGGGTTGCTTGTAGAATCAGTACATTTTTTTAAATGTGATACTTAACCATCATACCATTTTCACTGTTCAAGCTTGTCTGATCTTTTAGCTCTAAAGTCATTAGATTTGGTGACGGAGTTAACACCAGTTTTGCTGTTTTCGAGGTTTATAAAGTGTTGAAAGTTATGGAAAGTTCCACAGTTTGGAAAAAGATGCAGACTCTGCTCTCTCTCGACTCTGTTTAAAAGGTTGCGGTTGAGTTTCTGTGCTTGTTAATGGCAAGAGATTTTCCTGCTATTAGATTTTCCAGCCTAATATAGCAGTTGACACTCCATGACACCATCATTGTAAACTGCAAACGGCATCTCATTGTATATGAGACATTTTATATTGTTTCTGTCAGCTTTTGGTCGTACATGAACCCTCTTTTTGTGTCCTTGATACAAAGTCGTGCCCATTACTTTACATTTAAAAAGAGAGATTCACAGTTTTTAAAAAATGACACCTTAAAAACATTGCTAACATAAATATGACTGTTTTTTCTTTTTTATTAAAAGCAATCTGAAAACTTAAATTGAAACTTAAACAAATAACTTAATGATGACTTAAGATGATTAATGATAAGAGTACAGATTGTTTTGTGTATTCTTGAAAATAACCAGTGACACAAAACGTGCTCCAGCTGTACTGAAGACAAACAGACTCATCAACTGTATATTTGTATACTTACCTGTCAAATAGCAGTGACTCAGGTGTGTGTGTGTGTGTGTGTGTGTGTGTGTGTGTCTGTGTGTGTGTGTGTGTGTGTGTGTGTGTTTTCTATGTAAATATTGTTTCATCCTAGAGCAAACACCATAAGCAGGATTTTAATCTCTTTACGCGTCAGCCTCTTATTGTCTGACATAACTAACGCCCAGGAGTGGTCTCTTTGACTTCTACTACTCCTCTTATTATTTTGTGTGCATTGGGAATCCACCCTTCAGTCAACTTCACAACATTTGTACCAATGTTTTTCTGTCTTGAGTGTGCACGCGTTAGTTAAAGTTTTTTTTGTGATTATATTTGGGCTAAAATCCACCTGAGAAAAACCCAAATTTGTCCAGTTACATCCCTCTTTTTATTTGAAAACCCCTCCAGAAGTTGTAGTTTTCTCATTGGTGTGATAAAAGATTTTTATGCCTCTGCGCCAGTGACAGATTTTGGAGGTCAAAGGTCAATGTCACTGTGACCGTTCTCTTGATATCTCAGAAACATTCTTCAAATTTGGTACAAACACTAACTTGGACTCAAGGATGAACTGATTAGATTTTGGTGGTCAAGGGGTCACTGTGACCTCACAAAACACGTTTTTGGCCATAACTCAAGAATTCATATACTAAACAATTTCACACAAAATGTCTAACAGGATAAAACGATGAAGTGATGACATATTGGACAGACATGGATCAGCTTGACTGGTTGGAGGAAGCATACAACCACGAGGCTGTAATCCTAGTTTATAATTATTCTGAGCTTTTCTGTAACGTTGTTTCATAATTCATGTAGGCTACATGTTTATGGACACTTAAAAACCAAAGTCACTGCAGCTTGTTGACATGAATATGAGAGTTTGAGTACAGGAGTCGATCATCTCTACATGTTGCCGTGAAACTTCCAGGTATCACGTCATCAGAAAGGCTGTTAGACATTCTTGCTGAGACAAAGGCAGCTGCTGTTCTGCCAACACTTGAAACTTTGTGATATCGGGACGGATGCACGGATGGCTGACGTATAATGAGGGTGGACAACAGAATACTGGATTCTACCAGGCAAACACCTTTCTACTACCTGCACCATCTCTTCCACTGGAAATCGAACCCAGCATCAAAGCTTCACTGCAGGCGGAGAGAGGAGGGTGTTGAGAGAGTGACTGGTGGGTGTGTGAGGGAGGTTTCACTCATCTTATTGTTCCTTTTGTCGCTCATCAGTGTGACGTTAGTGATGGATTGTCGTGTTGAGAGATAAGAAAAGTCTTGTCGGCGCTTTCAGTTCTCTCTTGCTTTTCTGGTTTCTACCTGAGAGAGGAGGGAGTATGTATGATCAGATGTTTTTTTAAATCACAATCACAGAAATGGATATAAACCTTAAGGTTTGATAGTTTTATAGTGGGCTGAGGTTTTAAAGTTAACTAAAGCCTTTAAAAATGGTGATGCAGTTTTGTATATTCACCCCTAAAACTTTTATTCTACTTAGATGCTGCATCCCAGTGGCTGGAATTTATTGCAAATCTGGCTTTATGATTTTACATTTAATGATCGTATGAAACTTCGGGGACACGTCAGTTACATGCGATGGGGAAGAAAAAAGGTCAAGATGTCAACGGTTTAAAGAGGAGAGCCAGCTGCCCAAACCTCCTTCTCTCGCTCCTTCACTGTCCCATTTAAATTATTTCTGTTTTAGTTTCTGTAGGAAATCGAAGAAAGATTCACTGCTTCATCTGATCAAATGTGTTGGAAATGTCATTTTCTTGACAGGAATGGAAGGAGGAGAGTCAATGACAGATTTCTATAAAGACACAAAAACCCAGATGTTGAAGGATTGTTCAGCATTGCTCACATCTGGAGATCAATCCCCGCACTCGTGGGAAATGAAAAGCACTTAATTGCTTCCTCTTTTCTTTCCCTTTCCCTCTCTTACATGTGTGCTCTCTGTTGATTTACACTCTGTAACTGTTTTTGGTTTTAACAGAACTTGTACATAGAATTGAGGGCGAACAAGTCTGACCGTAACTGCAACCTCAAAGGTGAGTAGAGAATTACATCATTGCACATGCATCATACTGACATTGCTCACTTTCTATGTGTTATAAGGGGGTTTAATTATTAGATGTTGTGCATTATTGAAGAGTTTTGATGCATAAGCCTTTCTTTCCCAGGTTAAAAGGATACAGTGAAATTAAACACATCTGTTTTATATTTGTGTGGGAAAATCTCGACCTTTGGATGAACAGCTTTCAGTTAGTTTTCCTCTCTGCTGCCAAACAGTTATTGAAAACAGCTTATAACAAGGAATAAATTGATTACAAAGGCACAGTTTAACACAATAATCATAGTTACTCTCAAACTGTGAGTCTGCTGGATATTCACATCCAGCTCTGTGTGTTGTTTAGTGGTTCTGCCACCAAAGAAGACGCCTGACAGAGGTAACAGCGTCCACTTCCAGGTCAACAGACAGAGAAAGAAGAGGAGCAGCCATGCTGGGGTGAGTGTATAACCTCCATATCTCTGCAACAAATCAGTTTTGTAATTTCCAAACAACTTGAAGCACCAGGTGGGTGTGATTCTAGTGTGTCTGGATAATCAGAGTGCCGATTACTGTGAAATGTGTTCACTCTTTACGCATCTGATGCTAATCAACAATGTATTTTAATCACACGTTGTGATTTTATCGTTTTTTATACACCACATAAATGACTGAAAACTTTTAATTCTACCTAATAAACTACAGAACTGCAGTTAAAATGTTTATTATAGCAGTTGTTTTCCTGACAACGTGTGCACACACAGGTCACAGAGTGTAACGTGGTGCCTGATGAAGACACTCAGCAGGAGTGGGTCTTCACACTGTACAACTTTGACAACAGCGGCGAGGTCACCAAAGAAGTGGGTTTCCTTCAAGCATATTGTTTAAATTAAATACTATTTTAAGAAGCTTGGTTTGTACACAGTGTGTGTATATGTATGTGTTTGTGTTCTACAGGACATGACCAGCCTGATTCACTCCATGTACGAGGTCCTAGAGGCGTCGGTCAAGCCGCCCTACGGTGGCACCGCACCCCTGAAGATAAGGCTAGTTGTATCTCCGTCAGCTGACCCAGAGAAGATCTCACAAAAAGGTAAAAAAGCAATTTTTTATTGTTTTTAGAAACTTTAAAAGACAAAGAGTCTCACTGTGCAATAAAGGTTTTTGAACAGTGATTGAACTTAAAGGTCCAGTGTGTAGGATTTCGGGGGATCTATTAGCAGAAATGGAATATAATATTCATAATGTTTTCATTAGTATGTAATCCCCTGAAACAAAGAATCGTTGTGTCGCGTTAGCTTAGAATGAGCCCCTAATATCTACATAGGGAGCAGGTCCGACTCCTTTTCTTGGAGTCCGCCATGTTGCTCCGCTACAGTAGCCCAGAAAGGACAAACCAAACATTGGCTCTAGAGAGATCCTTTCGTGTTTTTTACATTACTTGAAGGCCACCGTAGTTCTCCGACACGCTTGGAAAGGAAGGGGTGAGGCACTAAATCCTACACACTGTTCCTTTAACACCAAACCGCTGTCACCGCTGTGATGATAACGTCCCTCTGTCATTGGAAACGGCAGCAGAGAAGGAGCAGAGTGCGTCTCAGGAGGCAGGAACTCCAGTAAGAAGACTTTATTGTGTGGATGAAAACATAGAGCGCAGAAACTTCTACTTGGACCTAGCTGGCATTGAAAACTATTCCTCCAAGTTTGACAACACAGGTATATAGAAACTCCTCTGTTGCTGTTGTGGCTTGTGCGGTATAGATAAACACTTCATTTCGTGAACTGTTATATTTATTTCCTCTGGATATACATCAAATTAAAGTTGCTCTTCTTCCTTTTTCCCCCAGAGTCCCCCTCTCAGGAGTCCAGTCAGGATGCTCGCTCTGCTCCGAAGCACCACCCTGTGGTGATCAGAGAGAACTGCACCTCCCCTGAGTCTCCCAGAGGCCTCTCTATGCCTCACTCCCTGAAAAGCAAGGCCGTGTCAGTGGGGAAAGACAGGCACGGAGGAGAGGGAAAGCCCTGCAGGTTACACGGCCAACACCCTGCTTCATGGTGCCATCCTTCCCCGTCTCAGCCTGCAGCACACAGCGTCCTGCAACGCAGTCACAGCAAGCGGCTTCGCTCCAGGGTACAAGACGCTGCCTCGCACCTTAGACCCGCACCGGGGGCAGATAGGGAAATATGTTCCAACCTTCAGCCCTCCTGTGGGGCCCTGGCCTCTCCGGCCCAGAGACACGAGCACCATCACCACCATGAGCACCATCATCACCATCACTACCACCCTTCATAAATGCATTATGAGACAGGTGAGAAGAGTTGCTGTGTGAAATGTGGCAGTTTTGGAGGTTAAATGCAACTCAGCAGGTCCTTGAATCACCTCATTTACATGATGTTCAGTGTGTGGTGGAACCAAGCTGTAAGGCGATGTTATCTAATGCAAACAAACCCGAAAAGATTAGCTACTCTAGATCCAGAAGGCCAGTTCAATGTTTACTGATTGCTACTTTTTTCCTCTCAGGTAGATCGCCACTTAGCTTTAAAATGATTTAAATGCAAACTCTGTAGAGATACATGTAGTTTGTATATACTAAAATTATGTAAAAATGAAAATACAGTATGTTTTTCATGAGAAGGTATTTATTCTGACATAGTCACATATTTTCTTCCTGGCAAATAGGCGTAACATTGAACAAACACTTAATGACAATGAGTAATTTCTCAGTTGATAGTTCATGCTTTGTTTTCTTGCCTTTCTTCTCTGAATGTTAGTGACTTTTACTCAATAACAGCAGGACAGCAACTATTTGTAATATATTCTGCATTCCTGGCCACAACATGTTGTTTGTATTTTTCCATATCAGTGACACGTTATAGACAAATGTTCAGAGATATGTTCAGCACAGTTAGCATGGCAGAATATGCATCAGGTGTCTAAAACAACAGTAAACGTCCGGTTACCAATGTTTATATTGGCAGAAATCCATCATGGAGAAGGCAGAGACACACCCATGTCTCAACTGACAGAAGCCTCAGTAGACCATAATGCATTGCAACCATGTTACATGTTGTAATTTGAGAGCGGCAAAAGCCCTTACTGAGGCTGGTTTGGGGGAAAAGTAGATGCACCAAAAAGTAAATAACAGCCCCTGATCACAAGCTGCCTTCTTGATTGCATCAAACACTGCAAACTGTTTCTGTATCACAAATTTGATTGTCCCCGTATTGCTGTTCTATTTCTGCTGTCATAACACTGTTTTCTTTGGTCCTTGCAGCTCATGTGAGAGGTGAGCTGTTGTGAATAGTCACAAGTTTCCCAGAGGCATTCAGATGTTGTTGCTACTTATCTCTCTGGCGAAAGTTGCAAATAGACACTGTGCCCGACGAAGGACGTGAGACAGCTGCTTCTATTAATAACCTCCCCACCCTCTTACCTATCACCCGACCTCCGTGCCCCACCACAGCAAGCCTGGGTTTAGACACATGCACAGCTCCCAGACAGACGGCAACAGAGGGAATCAACAAAGCAGCAAACCACAGAGCTGTCAGACTGCAGCTCTCATCAACAACAAAACCTGGAAACATGAAGTCCCTGCGATTCCTCGCCGCCGAGGGCTTCATCCAGAGCGGTCCGAGTGCTCTGGAGAACCTCAGCTGTGTGTCCTTTAACCTCTACCAAGTCCTCTTCAAGGCCTGCTACCTCCACGAGCAGGCTGACTTGCTGCGTGCTCTGGTCGAAGCATGGCCTCTCCCTGTGCTCGACCTACAAAGGCTCCTGGGAGAGACGGTCGACTGTCAGATGGACCTCACCTCCCGCACCTGCCGGCTTTGTCTGGAGGCGATTCTAACCGGCTTAAAGGTACTTAGATGGTCTTCAGTATAATATGCCTCATCATATTGTTGTTATACTTGTGTTTTAGTTGCATTTTTTTTTACTGTTTTCAGTGGCCTAAATGGCTTAAACACACCTGCTTTGACTTTTTATTGGCTTACAATGATCATAAATTGTTACAGGTTGACTAGAGAATCACTTCTTTTACAAACATTTCCCCTTGTTTTCCAAAGGATTATGTGCTGTCTCCCCCAAGAACCTACGCCAAGAGGCTGCACGTGGTGGACCTGACTGCCCTGAGGGACATCGAGCACCAGGCCTGCCCCTGCCAGTCAACCCTGGGTCGATGGGCAAGAACCCAGCTCCTGTCCCAAATGTGCTACGAGACCATGGTGGCCATGCAAACTAGCGACGTGTCTCACTCCGCCTTTGAAACATCCATCGACGTCCGTCTGAACGGCTTCGTCACAGGCCGCAACTACGAGCTGGTGGCTCAGGCCTTCCTCCTCCTCCGCTACTGTCCGCTGAAGCTTCGTTTTGTTAGTTTCCGGGCCGATTCCCTCACTCTCAAGCAGCTCTTCTACGTTCTTCGCCTGGGAGACCCCGAGTGCATTTCAAAGCTGGAGGTGGTCCACAATGTTCACCTGGAGGCCCCACACCTGGAGGTGCTGCTGTCCAAGGTGAACTTCCCCAAATTACAGTCTCTGACCCTGCCGGCCGGGGCGTTGGACGTTAGGAGGTTGGGCTCCGACGAAGACGATCTGCTGTCCGTCATCGGCAACCTGCTGGCAAAACTGGGCACCCTGACTGAGCTCTGTGTCGGTTTCTCCACTCTAACTGGACACCTACGCAGGATGCTCAAGTGAGTAAATGGACAGAGGGAGGGACGGAGACAGACAACAAGGTGTTTGTATAGTTATGTGAATGACATGGATGGCTCTGATGTCTGTCTTACATGCACTTTGCATCACCAAGGGCTTTAATATAGCTCACAATAATCACCTTTAACCAGGGTCGCAGCACACTCCAGCTTTGAGGCTCTTGTTAAGCAATGAGAGGTATTTTGTTGTTAAAATTGCTGACATGATGCCAGAGAGAGGACAGACAGCTGCAGATTTGCCAGAAACCTGCTGCTGGATGTACTTCACAGTTCAAATGGAAATAGAACAGGAGCACAAACCCCAAACAACAGAGCTGTCGATCACAGTCTGGCATATAACTTTTACTTTCAACAAGATGTAATATTGTAAGCGTTTCTGGCACCGATCCTACACGACAAATCCTAACACGGGACTAACACAAACAATAATATGTATCTGCCTGCTATTCACTAGATAAAAAAAAATCACTGACCTTTCATCCCACACCAATTAATTCCCCTCTTTTCTTTACCCAGTCCTCTCAACACTCCGCTGCAGTGCTTGGAGTTGGCCAACTGCTGCCTGAACCGCATGGACATGACGTACCTGTCCAACAGCCTCCACAGCGAGTTCATGGTCCGCCTGGACATCAGCGGACACGACATCTTCGACTCTTTCCCCACCTGTTTCCACAAACTGCTCAGGCGTTGCTCAGCCACGTTGGCCAGTCTGTCCGTCGAAGAATGTAACATAGCGGAGGAGCACATGGACGCCTTCACTGACGCTCTGGCTTGCTGTCAGATGCTGGAGGAGCTCAAACTGCTGGGAAACCCTCTGACCTCTGCAGCCCTGCGGAGGTTATTCTCCACGCTATCTGCGGGTTTTCCTAAGTTAAGATACATAGAGCTACCAGTTCCCCGCGAGTGCTACTCTGAGGATGTCACTTATCCTCTTGATGATTCGGACCTAATGCTGTACAACAACGAGCTGTTTCAGGAGGTCAGGTGCCAGCTCGTGGGGATCCTGGAAGGAGCTGGTAGAGGGAGTGTGGAGGTGTGCACCCCACTCATGGGGGCCTTCGACCCAGACATTAATGAAACCAGCAACGAGCTGGGAGTGTCCATGTTAAAATCTTTTAACAACGTGATTGGGAACTTTATTGGTACCATAACTGACGTGGACAATAGGAGATCACAGGCTCAGAAAGAGGATTAATGGGGTTGCCTGTGGAGGGATCAAGTAAATGGACTGACAGAAAAGGGTCATGAACTCAGATTGTTTACACAAATGTGTGTAAAACAGACCTGGTTCTTCAAACCTTCCAGAAATGTCCATGCTTTCTTGACTGAGTGACCCCTGCAGACAATTTTTCTTTTCAATGTTATGTTCTTAGGCTATTCTAAATTAGATAGCTATATTTATTTTAATGTAGTGCTAGTATAGATAGCTGGCAAACTGTCATCACTGTTCCTATGCATCACTGAAGGCCAACACTGTGAAAATAGATCTCGTAAACTAGACTGTGGATTAACGTCATATACATGACTTCCATTCCTGACGAGATATTGTCTCAACAGAGGATCACTGTTTTCTTCTAAGTGCTCCCTATAGTCTGTAAGCCAAACAGATGTGCAGTGCAGATAGACGTAGCTACTGTAGTGGTTATTGTAGATACTTGAAGTTTGATATTTTCTTACCTGTATCTATTGTACATGTTCTTATGACTATATTCTGGTTTAAATGTTGTATATAACCGGATTTGTAAATGTAAACAGCACAAACAGACCAGAATTTAGCAAGCATACCTGTAACTGTTTCATTTTGACATACCAATAAATCAAATCTTCAAATAGCCTATTATCCATACATAATAAAAAAGTGACGCTTCCACATCTTCTAAAATGTACAATTTTCTTTATATAGGTAAGATTTCACTTTAAATATTACACCAGGGGACAACCATGCACCGACTGAAGACGAGGATCAACAGCTTTGATCAGGAACCATCTATTTCTTCATCCACTCCTCCCTTTCTTTCCTCTCACGAATCACCTCATCAAGATACGGTGTCAGGTAATGGTCATCCTAAAGGGAAAAGATAAGAAGAACTCTAATCATTCTAGATTCAAACATTTTGATGACTTTAAATAGAGGTAGAGGACATTATGATAAAAGATCCTCCAAAACCTATATTTTATTGTTCATTTTCTATTTACTAACACTTGAAAATAAACAGTGTCATACTTTCACACACCGAGAATTCACATTTTTTTTCCACATGGCTACAAAATGATTTAGTAGGTAAATCTGTTAAAAGTAAGCATGTGAAATGATTTTAAGATTGGTGGGGAAACAAGGCAGTATAATATAATGCCTTTACATTAAACCCCACTTCCACTCTGAATAAAAAACATATTTAAATTAGTTTAATGTACCTCCTCATATTGCGTCCACTGCTGTTTTGGGAGGATCGCCTGCTTCATAGAGAGATCCAGGGCTCTCTTGAGCCTGAACATCCTGTCATTGTACTGGTTCTCGGGAAGCCTCCTCAGGGCCTCTTTCACATCTGAATCCTCATACATTGTGTCATCACGCATTAAGCCTGTCAGAGAAAACATGCAATGCTGAAGATGCTAAATGGAAAATCAATGATACAATAAGCCATATTCATCACCGACAATGATAATAATTTCCCCCTACATTTCTATTTTCATAGGTTGTATTGACATACTGTAACTTCAAAACGAGTGGCACTGTAAGGTTTTACACTCTGAATATGTTGACTTATATATTTGTGCTTACCAATCTTGTTGAAGCCACACAGGTTATAATACCACTTGCGGAACCCAAGCAGGAGCCTGCCTGTCGCCACTGTGAACATAACAAGGGAAGAGACACACAGACAGGATCAGTCAGGCAGCACAAACTTGATTTTAGAGAAGAGCACAACATTAAGTTTCCATCAGATGTGCGAGGGAAGAAGTATGCTTCCAACAGTAGTACAAAGTTGCCTCTGTGACTTACAAGCTATTAAGTACTTTTTAAACTATACTATCTCATAGACATTAGGCCTTGGGTGACAAACAGTAGATAACTTGCCCTTCTGCGATCATTTTACATACTCAAGTACAATGACAGATGAAACAACACAACAGACAGACTCATGAAATTATTTGTCCCCCGAGCCATCAAACTGTATAACACCTCTATGGGGAGGAGGGGGACAAAGGAGGACGGTCTGCAGGACAGTTAATGCACACAGTGCACTTTAATAGACTGAGCTACTTTTAATTCTGCACACTACAAAAAAAAAAAACGTATCTACCTCAGTTCTTATCCTGCATTATATTCCATATCTGACATTTCTTAATATCTATATCTCCTATATTTAATCACCCAGCACTGTATCACTTTCTGCAATACATTCACTTTTTTTAAATAGTCCTGTATCTCAGTTGTTTACCCTGCACTATATTCATTTTTAACAGTTCTTCTCCACATTGCATATTCTGTTTTATACTCTGTATTACTTACATGTGTCTTGTTACTACTTGTGTCGTTTTACTAACATGTGTACTACTCACCTGTGACGTTTTTTACTAATATGTTTGCACTATGGAACTGTGGTGCTGGAAACTTGAATTTCCCTCGGGATCAATAAAGTTACTATCTAGCTATCTATCTATCTATCAACAGTGGCTGTGATGCTAAAGAGCTAACATTATCTAACATCCGAGTATAGATGGTACAGCTAAACACCAAATGATGTTTTGAACGCGATAACAGCTGTTTCAGAAGATATTAAGACACTTTTAATCACCAAAAGGACAGCAGAACGAGTGTCTAGTTGTAACATAATGTCTTTACTGTATTAAAGCAGTAGCAGCAGCAGCTAACGCTAAGCTAACCAGTTAGCATCAGTTAGCTCGGGGACACTAGAGGACAAACACGAGTCAAATGAGCCAAAAGGAATAAACAGTCGACCAAAATGAATATCACACAATATCACGTGTTACTGTATAACACGCGTCACGCCGTGCAAGTATAACACGATCTTCAGCGAGTTAATTTACCACTAAAGATGTAAGTAAGGAGCGACGTTCATTTACCTGGTGCCCTCGACGCCATTGTTAACACTAAGAACGACCGCGGTGCGTTATGGGTAAGGATAATTCAGGTCGATGGGAAATTGCGCAACTTCTTACATGACGTGTTTACAGCTTATTTTGAATTTACTGAATAATAAAACTCCATAAAACAAAGTAACGTTTTTTGAAATAATAGGTCAAACCACCCGTAAACTAAACGGAAATACATAATGGCTATCTTTATGATTTAATCAAGACTGATTTCATATGAAGGAAGGGGAAATTACAGTGGAAGTAAATGTAGCTTTACCAGAATGTAATAATACACCCCATTACAAGTAAAAACTCTGCATACAAAATTGTATTTAAGTAGTAAACAGTTTAATAATTGCAGCAAATGAACCTCAAGTACCCTTTATGTAGTGGACTGACTCCTTTCAGTGTTACGTTATTGTTTTATAATTGATCAGTATCCCTGATGCATTCAAATGCAAACAGTATTTTAAGTGTTTTTCAGGAACTATATTGGGTACAATCTACAGAATAACAATGCATCATACTGTATACACTGATTTTTTTTTTTTATATGTAATATCTAAATCTGCTGAGACTATTGCTGTCTGACAAATGCAGTGGAGTAAAAAGTACAACATTTCACAATGAAATGTAGTGGAGCAGAAGTATTAAGTATCACAGAGTAGTAGTTTATTTTTTTTTTAGAAACGGTTTCATGTCTGCCATCATCCTAATGAGCTCAGAGAGGAGCCACTGTTCAGAGGCAACGAGGCACAGGTGAGCCCAATCTGTACATAATCAGTGCTCTTATAACTAGGAGGGTAGGAGGAAGAACATTTCTGTTTGCCCTGCTAGGACAAAGTAGATGAGTAGATGCATGTGTAATGCTGGTTTATGTCATGCATCTCCCTTTGTGTATTTAATGCAGATACACCATTTGATGATGATAAAGAGGAAGTTCATCTGAAATAAAGTCAATTTTTTGGTGGAATTTCATTACTCTCCATGCCCAGTTCTGGTTACCTCACGTCCGATACTTGAATGTCCCTAGTCTCCAGGCCTTGCCAATTTAGTCACCCAAACATTGTTACATTTCACACAAGTGAGACCTGATCCTTTACAATCCACTCTCATTACAGGCAATTTTAAATACATGAGCGATCATTTTATACACAGCCTCGCAAATGTTTTACAGGCACTGTACTGAACATAACTTTTATCCCATTAATAGTCTCTTTAGATAGACAGTTGTGGTAAATAAGAGCAGTATTTCAGTCAGAAGTGCTGATATACATTTATTGAACATCGCATTTACAAAACAAATGTATTTCAAACTCAGCTGATGCTCTATATGTTCCAAAACCTTCATGTCTGCATGTGTCTGACATTATGGTATTTATTCTGTGCGCTTGACCACTTGTTTTCTGAAGTCCTTTTTAATGTCACCTCATGGAGAATCAAAGTGTCTTTTGGAACGAATAAAAATCTTCTAATGTGGCCAAAGCCAACTCAGTGCAAAAAGTCTCATCAGGCAAGGACACCAGGCGGTCAAGGGAGATGTAGTTGGGCAGAGTTGGGTCATACTGAGCCTTTCCAAGGTACTCGAGGAACAGGTGGCGCTCTCTGATACGCAAGAACTTGGAATTGAAGACCTATGGGAGGATATATCACATTATTATCAGGTTATAATTCTGAATATGGACAAACTCATTTGTTTTTAAAACGTAAAAAAATATCAACAACCAACAGCTGTCAATCTACCTGTGGGAACTTGGCGATCAGGTTGTGGGGCACCTTCATGATATTGTGGACGAAGTCAAATATTTGGGTTAGCTTCCGTTTACTGGCAGCCAGCACTTTTGGGACGGCGATAACTATGTGTTGGATCTCATTTTCCTTAAAGCCGAACTCTATTTCACACACCTGTGGAACACATTTACAAAAAGTATTTAAACACAGCACCTCAAGGTTACTCAAACAATGTGTTCTCATAATGTCTTTTGTCATTCAGTACCTTCAAGTTTTCTTTAACAGGCTCCAAACTGCCACACAGTAATCTGGGCAGACGAGCTACAATGTTCCGTGTCTGAAGAGAGAAACAAAACCAGCTATGATTTTCTATTTCTTTTTCCACCGACAAAGTCACACTTTATTTTTGTGAAAAAAAGAGCTTCTCAATGACCTCCCTCATCAGATAAACATACATTAGCAGCACTGAGGTTGAGCTGCTGCTGATAGAACCCCAGTCTGTTGTCCAGCCTCTTCACACTGAAGCTAAGCAGATACGGAGCTCTGGACACCATCGATGCAACGGTCTCAGAACTGAACTTCTTTGACTTTAGATAGTTCACCCTTTGCAAACAACAAAAAAAGAGAACATTATTAAGACAGTCTCATGGCAGGTGCAACTGCAGAGAAGGAAAATAACCTGACCTGTCATTACTACAGTATACGCTGTATTACGGCTACATAGTTTTCTGTGACTTCTCTTATAAGACTGATTTCATTTAGCATAAAGAGCTTTGGCAAATATAAAAGGCATGCAATGTTTCTGAGATTCCTTTATGTCACCTGGACTGTAGGTTTTCCAAACTCTCAGTGAGAATGAAGGGGTTTTGGGTGATGATAGAGCCAAAGCGAGAGTGCTCCACCCCAATCTGTTTGAGGAACAGCAGCCTTGGGACCACATCTGCGTTGAAGTTGAGCCTCAGTAGCATGGAGCCCACGTTGGGCCTTTGTTCAAGCTTCCACAGGTCTACACCTGCAATGAGAGGATTAATGATCACTAGGCGACAGATTTGGGTTAAGTCACCCTTTTAAGATCATTGCCTGTATCACAATAATTCTGAATATGCTTCCAAATTACAAGTCAATATGATGTGCATTGTTCTCAACAATATTTTGAAAGTCTGCGGTTTAATTACCTAGCTGTACCAGTTTGCTGAGTGTCTCAGACTGGTCAACATAGTCTCTAAGAGAGGTGGAGGCAGGAGGCATGGCAGAATGAACAGATATACTGACAGCCTCTTCATCACTGATCACCTCTAATGCTGAAAACTCAGCAGCAGCATCCAGATCTGGTAAAGGAAGAAAATACAGATGTATTCAACTTCCTCTCAAGATAAAAAAAAACAAGCAAACATTTAAATCAAATTCTAATGTTAAATGAAAATGTTTTATGGTCAGCAACAGCAAACCAATATGTACCTAATGACATCTGGCTTTCAGTCACAGGCACAGCATCTCTGATTGGCAACAGGGGGCTCTTGTACGCTACAACATCAGCTCTAGACGTTTCTTCAACATCCTTGTCTTTCTTAGCCTCAGTTGCCAGATGTTTGGCAGCCAAGTCACTGTAACAGAACATCTGTTGTTTCCACCTCTGTCTTGCCTGAGTTGTCGCGTGATTCCCCTTCATAATTGAGGATCCATTTAGGATTTTGGTGGGTACCCTTGTAACTGTAACGCAATGGCGGACTTGTGTGTAATACTGCCAGGTACTAGCCAGCGTCTTGGAGCAAAGAAGACTTTTGCATTGTAGACAGAGCTGTGTGCAGGATGAAGCCATGGTGATTCTGCAAGAAAAAAATGCATCATGGTTTGAGGGGCCATTCAATATAGGAATTATTATTATTATTATTATTATTATTATTATCTCTAGCCAAGAACGGTCCAGCCTGTCTGATACCATCAACAACCTTTTCTTAGAGCTTTGCACCATCAAAACAAGAACTTGGACCTCCTCTGTTGAGTACTTCATGAAAACTCACAAAATATTTTCAAACTCTACACCTAAATTAGAATCAGACTCACATTCAACGTGCTACTGACAACTTCAACATTTAACTATTATAAAGAGGTGAGAGGTAGACAACACACTTACAGATCAGATTGTTACTCTAAACATCCTGTACAAATGCAAAGAATGCTGAAATAAATTATTGTATGTATAGCAAGGTACTTTACATACAGAGGTGGTTTTATGTGCATATATTGAGAGTGCAGTAGACAGCCTGATTAGACTTTCTTATGAAAATGCAAGGACATTCCCATTATGATCATTCCAACTTCCATTAAAATGATAAACGAGCAGTGAAGGACTGCTCTGAAACATGCACATATCTGCAACTTCCTGTAACAGCCATATTTTTATTTTATATTGTTGATGTTTTTATCTGTGGCCGTTTTATTTTGTACAAAATTCAACCTGTTTGGATTAATTCTACATTGATGTGGCACAGGTTGTCCCACATCAACACATCTCAGCCCCCAGCCCCATGACACACTTTATATTAGGCAGGGGGTATTTTTTACTGTATTTATTTGTGATAATGCTGCTTGACTGAAGTCTGTCATATTTATTATTATGTTGTATTTATTTATTGTATTTTGGATTGTACTTGAAACTGTGATGTTATATTGTGATCCTGTTGTGATGTTATGTAGTGTGTCTATTGTGCCTATTGTGCCTGTGTTTAGGACTACAGATGGAAATTAGCTTCCCTGCTAAATCTGGTGCACCCATCTATTTGTTTCTATTTAAACAATTAATGTCTGTGCACACAGTCCTTTTAAACCAATAAAATAAAATAAAATAAAATAAATACTGTTTGTAGCTGTATATTTTTCTTTGTGTTGTTTTTAGCTGCTTCATTTAGCTGTTCATGAGTGTGATGTAGAAAGACAGAAAGTGGCATTAATATCTAGAGAGAAGCAATTAGAATGATTTACCTTTGCATGTGTTATTTAGCATTGCAGGTAAAGATATAAAACATAATTTTGAGACTGAAATGTTGTCCTTACAGGAGGCTAACGTTAGCCTAAACCAGATGAATCGTTAGCTTTAAATGCTAGCAAGCTATCAGAATAAAAAGCCTCTTTAAGCCTGGAGGGAAAACCAACCAAAGCCAACATATTATTTTGAGGGTTTTAACTTTTTTACTCACGATAATGTTATCCTCAACTCAGCTCTATCAACCCAACAAGGTGTCACACAATGTCAACTGTTCTCACGTGTGTAGATTCACCGGAAGGAATTCACGGAAGTGTCACAATGTGGGATGTACCACTACGACATATTTGTGGGGGTCCGCTAAACGCATTTAATATACTTATGAGGATAGAAAAATGTCAATATGTGAATTTAATTGTATAAGAGGACGATAATTAAAACAGTGACAAGTTATGGTATTTCCGGTTTGTACTATTTTGTTTTGGTGAATACTAGAACGTGTGCTTTCATCTAGAAACACCCCCATCAACTCAATGGTTCAGTCCGTGTTCAGGGTTCACGGGGGCTGTCGTTTTCCCTTCAACCTGTTTCTCTGCTTATTACAACTTCTGGTCTTTAGCCGTGAAAAATAAGAAAGTAGCCCTATAACAGCGACATGGCAGCCGTCGCGGCTCCCGGAACATCTCGGAAGGAAGATGTCAACTATAGGTTACATTTCCGAATGATAAACGAGCAACAAGTGGACGACATCTGCCTCGATTTCTTCTATAAGCCTCACACCATCACACTGTTGACAGTCACTGTGCTCAGCATCATGTACTTCGCGTTCACAAGGTAAACTACAGTGGGAAAAACTGAACCTTTTTTTTCTTCCAAGTGCTGTTTAATACAAGTTTTAAAAGCTAAGAGTGCAAAACAATGTCCAGCCAGCTGCCTATAACTGGACGTGATGTCCACAGTGCTCCCTTTTGTTAAACATGTGATCCTGTGATGTTACAGGGATGATGAGAGCTCTGACAACAACATCCGAGTTGGTCTTTTCGTGGTTGTTTCCTTCTTCTTGGTCATCAGTGTCCTGGCCTTTCCTAATGGTAAGCTATGTAACTAAACTTTACACTGGCTCCATCAGTAAATGGTGTGTGATTTAGTCCCAGCCCATGCCATTTTCTTGTCTTGTCCACTGTAACTAACCTTCTGCTGCCTGCCCTTTGCACTATTGTATATTGTATACTGTTTATTTGTATGCATTAATGGTATGTTGTGTTATGTGTATTGCATGTAACTTTGCTTTATTTGGAGAAGCCGAAGACACATTTCCACTGAGGTGGACAATAAAGTCTATCTATCTATCTATCCGAAATAAATAGTCAACTGACATGAATCAGCAGCTATTTTGAGATTTAGTTAATAGTTTGTCATTTTTCAATCACAAATGCCAAATATTCTCTGATTCCAGCTTTTCAAATGTGATGATGTGATGCTTTTTATCTTTTGTGATAGTGAACTGAATATTATTGGGTTTTGGTTGAACAAATCAAGCCATTTGAAGACACTATATATAGTCATTATGGGCTTTAGGAAATTGTGAGGGACATTTTTCACCAGTTTCTGACGTTCTATAGACCAAAAGATTCATCTGAGAATGATCTCAGGTTATAAAAATAATTGCTGACACAAATATCAGATAAAAAAGACGAAATGCCAGTCTAAACATTTGTCCGTGCGTCCGAGTCAGTGTGAGCATTTGTTGTTGAAAAATCTTAACTTGAGGTTCAATAACTAACTTTTCCCAGAGCTTTCAACCGCATCTTAATTGTCTTCCGTTGAGAGAGCTTGCTGAGTTGTCAGGGAGATAGCACAGTTGTCAAACTTGACGTGATAACAGGTGGTCTTACAGAGGGAGCTACATACATATCTCCATGACAACTAAGCAAACTCCATCTACTGAGGAAGACCATGAGATGCGGTTGGTGACTCTGGAAAAATCCTTAGTGGAACTTAAGTTAAAAATTTTTTTTGTAAAATTTGCCTCTACTACTATGAATAGTGCAAACACGCCACAAGTCACTTACCGATATGATGCTTTCTTCATCAGGACCTTTTACCAGGCCGCACCCAGTAATATGGCGAATGGTGTTTGGTGAGTGTCTCACTCGCTTTGCATCATTCACATTAACCTATTTTTTCTGCTTGGATCCAGTTTTAATTTTTCTTTAGCCTTACTCACTTTCTCCTGTCCTCGGTAGGCCTCAGTGTTCTGTACTTCCTGTTTCTCGTCTTCCTCATCTTCCTCAACTGGGACCAAGTAAAGATGCTGATGTACTGGCTGGACCCAAATCTGCGCTATGCCCAACGGGAGGCCGACATCATGGTCAGGGAAGTTTTAAAACTCATGTCATCTGATACCATCACAGCTCACACCACATCTAATACTAAATGTTAGAAGATGTCAGAATGGATGGAGAAGGCGTCTCTCTGTCGGTTCCCTGTTACTCACAGACACATATTCTTGCTACCCTAAGAAAAATGTACTGTCTATGTATGTATGTTTTTGGAATATAGTAATTTATGGTGAGGACACTAAAGCTATGAAACTGTTTTTATTTGTTTGCTGTTGTGTTTCTTATAATTCAGTCACCTTTCCCCTTCCAGGAATATGCTGTGAACTGTACGGTGATAACATGGGATCGGATCCTGAGCCACTTCGACATCTTCGCATTCGGCCACTTTGCAGGCTGGACCATGAAGGCTCTGCTCATCCGCAGCTACGGCCTCTGCTGGACCATCAGCATCACCTGGGAGCTCACTGAGGTAACGTGCATGCGTGTTCAAGATGCGGCTGGACTTGTGTCTGGAAATCTGTCACATGAATCACAGCTGTCCAAGGACCTAAACAGAAATGCAGTCTACAAGGTCATACGGAAAATAGTCATTACCTGTAATTTGTAGTGATCCAGCTCACACAGGCGCGCTACATTGCTTCAGCTCGGCCTGTGCAGGCAACAAGGATTGTTTGTTTAGGAGAAAGTCATTATAATAAAGCAGTAGTATGAGCAGGAGTTTCTGCACAAGTGCTGTTGCCTTGACGGGATTAGATCACGGGATTTAGCCTAATACCAGATATACTCATCACAGAATCGACTGCGTCACAGGTCCCGAGGCCAACAAGGTGCTAGAATCAGTCAAATAACCGGACAGAAATTTAGTCCTTTAATTGGGAAAAAAAGCTTTTTGTCTCTTTCACCACATTAATACATTCAAGTTTCTTTATTGGTCATATGCACAAAAAATTACAGCAAGCAGTCGTTGGCAATGGAAATCTTGGGTCTCATGCTCATTAAAAATGTATATATAAAAAAGGAAATCAAAAGTAAAGTAAAAGCAAAATGAGACTCAAAGATTTGATTTGATTTTCACTCGGTTCTCTACGTTTTTTTCTTTTTTTCACAGCTGTTCTTCATGCACCTGCTGCCAAACTTTGCGGAGTGCTGGTGGGATCAGGTGATACTGGACATACTGTTGTGTAATGGAGGAGGCATCTGGCTGGGCATGAACGCCTGCCGGTTTTTGGAGATAAGGACGTACCGCTGGGCCAGCATCAAGTCAGTGAAGCTTGTGTTCTTTTCTTTTGTCTTTTTTCTTTTATTTCCTCTGTCCTTAAAATCAACCCAAAACAATGTAAAAGTATAAGGTATAATTGGTAGTTAGAGGTCTTTTTTATGTTCATTTCTTTTGATACAGCTATAAAATCAGGCAGATTCCCCTATGAATCATTTACTTGATTGTTCTAACAGAAACTAGATAGTTTATGATACTAGAATGCTGCATGTGTGTGTATCTCCTCAAAAACGCAAATACTCTGTTCAGGGAAATCCACACCACCACAGGGAAGATAAAGCGAGCCGTGCTCCAGTTCACCCCGGCCTGCTGGACTTATGTGCGCTGGTTTGACCCAAAGTCGTCCTTCCAGAGGCTAGCAGGCATCTATCTCTTTATGATCCTATGGCAGGTACTGTACTCTTTGACCTTCCACTTGCTTGTTGGATTGTCCTCGCTACTACAGCTGCATCTGTTCATTATCTTTTTTTTAAATTAAATAATGAATCAAATATTCTAGAAAAGCTCCCCCTTCACTATGTCACGCTGCTGCTCACACTTGGCAGCAAATATACAAAATATCCATAAGAAAGCCTTCAATCTTGTCTGTCTCACATCCTTTATCTTCACAGCTGACAGAGTTGAACATATTCTTCCTCAAGCACATCTTCGTCTTCCAGGCGTCTCACCCTCTCAGCTGGTGTCGCATCCTCCTCATCGCAGTCATCACTGCACCCACCGTACGGTATGTTCAGCAACACCTATAAGTAACAATAAATGTGATACACTAGATTTAAATACTACCTAAAACAAATACTACCTGTTTTGGCATAACAGGGGGGGGGGAAGTGGTGGCTGTTTGAGATGCTTTCTGACATTTAAAGGTACAGTGTGTAGGATTTGGCAACAGCTAGCGTACTAGATGACAACTGAGTACCCCTCCACTCACTCCTCCCTTTCCAAGACTGTGGTAACGTGAGCCGCCGAGTGCAAAACCGTGGTAACGTCGTTCGCCTCACTCAGAGGCCAACCTTACCATAATAACACTACTTTAGAAGCAACGGAAGTCAGACGGCGGCTGGCGGTACCACGGTTTTGCACTCTGCAGCTCACGTTATCGCAGTTTCACAAGCGTGCCGGAGAACTACGGTGAAACACCCTCTCTAGAGCCAGTGTTTGGTTTGTCCGTTCTGGGCTACTGTAGAAATATGGCGGAGCAGCATGGTGGACTCTGTGAAGAGGAGCCGCTCCCTATGTAGATATGAAGGACTCATTCTAAGCTAACGAAAACACAACGATACTTAGTTTCAGGTGATTATACACCAATGAAAACATAGTTATGAATACTATATTCCATATCTGCTAATAGATCCCCCAAAGTGTTACACACTGTTCCTTTAAGTCTGTGTGGAAACCTTAAGTCCTTACTTTGTTCTTGGAAAGTACAAATTTCCTATTTTCTTCAACCTCTTTCAGACAATATTATGCATACCTGACAGACACTCGGTGTAAACGAGTTGGCACGCAATGCTGGGTGTTTGGGTAAGTATATTTTGTCCTGTCCGTTCATGTTTTCACTTGTTTCGAAACTAGTGTTTCGATACATATCGATACTGAATATTTGAAACGGCTTCAATGCTCATTTTCCACAGTATCGATACACGGGTACCAGCTGCGCTTTCTCATCCCTCTTCTCTCCGACGGCGAGTTGAGTCTTTTAATTAAACCCGCGAATTTTATGCCCTTAGTGTTGTGTTGATTTTTCCACGTGGTATTGAAAATGGTATCGAATATCGATATTTTTCCTGGTATTGTATCAAAGTTAGAAATTCCAGTATTGTGTCAATACTACTAGAGACAAGCTCCGTTAATAGTTTGATTTCTTTTTTTCATTCCATGTGCCATATCTTGAGTCAAACTCACTCGCCTGTCGGTTAAATCGCATGGTTTTAGCATTGTAGTCTGGTAAGCAGACTGACACTGACCTTTGTCCAGAGTCTGGGAGGTTTTCTTTGATCTAGCCGACATATATCACAATGGAGGGGGCTGTGCCCTGGCTGGTTGGCTATCCCTGTTTTTAATCAAAAAAATCAGAACGGCAACTTAAGGACACGTGTTACTGATCTGTTCCTGTTTATGGTTGAAATGTATTGGCGGGCGCGACGAGGGATGTTGTAGATTCAAATATGACAACCAATCAAAGTTCCCGCTCACCTACAACTTATCAGCGAATGGATACATCCAACAAGTGGCAACAGCTCAACCAAACTGAAAGCAGTCCTCACTGAAACCACTGCTGTTGGCCACAAGCCCACTATGTTATTAGCCTGCAGGTTTTTCCAGGTCCTACAAGCGATTTTAGTGTTGTTGACACATGAATGGGCAAGCTTTTAAATTCAGCTTTATGACAGTGTGCTTCCATTGACATTCATAACATAATGTAGTTATTGACCTCTCCTCAGACACAAAGCTGCTAATGCCCTCAGTCTGCTCTAGTTTCCATAGCAACGAGACGGGCTCTCTCCGTCTGCATGAATTACTTAACATTGAGGCTGCTCTCTCTGACCGAGGTGTAACCTTTACAAATGCATTGCGTTTTCCCACAGCGGTATGGCGAGTGAATACTGTAATGGGTTTGAAACGGCTGGGGAGCAATAATACAGAGCACACGCATTTGGACTCGTATGAGTGTTATGCGTCCACAAGGAAGCTGCACTGCAATGAAATGGTGTTGCCAAGAGAGGGGGCCATTGTAAAATACAAACGCATCATGGGTAACCATGCCATTTATCTGATGCTCTTTTATTTCCCTTTAGGGCCATCGCTTTCCTTGAGGCTCTCGCTTGTGTGAAATTCGGTCACGACTTGTTTTCCAAGACACAAATTTGCTATGTGCTCCTGTGGCTGCTGTGTCTGGTAAGAAAGTGTGCATGTGCGTGTGCGTGTGTGGACTAATGGAGGATATGTTTCACTTCAGTCAGCCCAGAACAGAATTATGCAACTATACTTCCTGTGTAAATCTGACAACACTGCGATGATGTACCTTTTCAAAAGGGACATCGGCCATTGTTAATGCATACTACACACGCCTTCATGGACAAGTATCGAAAAGGAGTGGATATATCAGGCCTTACCTCTGCTAGTTGTTTCTGATAACAGTTGTTTCATAACAGTCACAGTGAAGTGTGTCGTGGACCTGTAGCATGTTTTAACGCTGACTGTAAGAGCCACAATGTGTGAATACAAGTTAACTTACAAAACACGCAAAATTCATAATTTCATTGTAGCTGAGCTGACATAGGTAATGTGTAAAAGGTAAAAAGAAAAATGCATGTATATTGAATTTTGATGATTGATGCTCCTTTAACATAGTGAGTGAGGTTATGTGCAGTAGAGTTGAGCAGAGAGCTGCGTTATGCACAAGAGCACATAGTTTTTCTACCGTCTGACACAATGCGATTTAAAACTTTTTTCAGTAAACGTTTTTTAAACTGGATTACATATCCTGTCATTCACGTCAGACTGAAGTTACTGTGCCTACAGCACGTTTGTGGCTTATTTTGGGATGCCACAACACTGACTACGCAGACATGAATGCTTCATTTCTTTCTAAGGATGTTGCTTATGAGTTTTATCCCCAATGGTAGTCACTGTACATTTTGGCACCTCTAAAAACTCTACAGGCGTAGCTATGTTCATTCTTGCTAGGCTGTTCACATGCAAAGCAGACATTGTTGCTGTAGCATGGATCTGTTATATGTGTTGCAATACATATGCAACTTTAGGGTTTTCTAATTTTTTTTGCTCACTTTGTGTATTTTTTTTCTCATGTCCTTTAACCAAACTTTTTTTGCATCCTCTTGTACATTTTTTAGGCACTAATCACACTTCTGTGTTTATATGGGATGGTGTGGTACGAGCAAAATAAAATGAAGGTGAGATGATGCTTTGGTTCTTGATTGAAAGCTTCCATTATATTTTGATTTCCAAAAATGTTTTAAGAGTGACTTAAAACCAGCTGAAAATCTTGTTTTGTTGACTTATGTTGTTATAGTTAAAGCCGCCATAAACCCTTTTCACAGCAGAAGTTTTTGAGTTGTCACAGTAGGAAAAGCACAGGTGTTACGAATAACATTAACGATGGTCCTGTTCAAGTGTCCCAGTAGTCGTGACAATACCAGGACCCTGAAATTCAGCCGTCGTTAATTGTATTATTTCCACCTGTGCTTTTCCTACTGCCAGTAAAACTGTCTTCTAGCTTGCTGTGTAGTTACTCTTTAGAGCTGTGCATCTTTTTATTCATCACTCTGAGCTTCCTTCCGTTTACAGAGCTTTTCTGTAGGAAGTGAGGACTGTGACGACAGCACTGTTGTCGACTCGTGTGGTTTTGTCCCAGATGGCGTTGCAGGTCAGTCTAACAGGCAGATTGGTGGCAACTCTTCCGTAAAACCCACCCAAAATGTTTAACATATTTATGTCTTCTTTTTCCTCCATAGCTCAGACGGATTCACTGAGAAGTTTACAATCAACAAAACGGAGGAGAGCTTCTGGGAAGAACAGATTTGTGAATGGCAACGGAGGAAATAAACAATAAACAACAGCGACACGGAGTATTCGCATCCACCGTGAAAGGGTGAAGGATATCCCCAACAAAGGGAATACAGTATGCAGTTACATCTTGTGAATAATTGTTGTAAAAGTTGCACCAAGGGTTTAATAAATCCTAGAGGGCAGACTCCAAAACAGAGTCACATCAGCAAGCCTCGATATACTATTTGAACTAATCAAGTTCTAATGTTCTGTGGGCGTCAAAACATACCAATGAGCTGAAAGCTTCATAGACCTGCAGACTGGGGGGTTGATTCTCCAGTACTCTGGCAGTACTAGAAGATCTTTGATGACAAGGACAATATTGGTCTTGTATTTAATATCAGATATTTTTAAACAGACTTAAATAAACATGAATATGCACTGGATTTTGAAAGAGACGATGGCCTTATTTGGACCATAAACACTAAAATATTAGCCTCAGCATCGTGCTACAGCGAACATCTTCTACCTTAAATTACTAAATATTGTTTGGATACTTTGTACTGTGGGACACGTTAACCTCTTTGACTGTTTTTCTAACTGTTTTTTTTGGGGGGTTTTGTTTTTTTATTACTGTGTACTTAATTGAATACCTTTACTAAACTAAAGATCACAGTTATTGTTGTGTATGGCATTTTGTAAGTCATTTGGATTGGTGATGATTATTTGTTAGCTTTGATTTAATATGTTTGTTTTTATAATAATTGCCAAAAGTGACCAGATTTTGCACTTATTTATAATACATAAAGTACTGGTATATACAGTACTGTTTGCTTTTCTTAAATCAAATTTGCATCATCAGGAAAGATATTTTAATCTACTTCAAATGAGCGGAACAACCTGTTACTTAACCAACTATAGCCTTTACATGTTACCCTTTTTAGCTTTCATCAATGTGATATTGGAACTTTTGAGATGTTTGTTATTTTAGCAATTCGCGTGTGTGTTTGTAATTGGACAGAGAAGTGAGCAGTGTGTGATAGGTTTACTGACAGAGAATACTGTGACATTCAATGCAATAGCACTGTGGTGACATTCAATAGCAGCAGATAATCACTTGGTGAAATTATCCTTTTTGAGTTTTTTAGTAATCCAAATCAATGAAATGTGACATTAATATAACACAGTAACTGACTGGTCCATATAAGCTATTCTTAATATTGGTGAATGATGCATTATATTTCACATTTAGTGTTAGAATGTGTTTTACAACTTCCCAGTAAGTTAGTGTCTGCTTGTTGAATTTGTATTGACGTTTGAATGAAACCTTTTTTAACACTAGCTTCAGTGGTTCTAGTCCTTTGACTGTCTACAAAGCTTTAAGTGTCAGACTACTACACTGTATTTAATATAAAATGTTACTACCTGTTCTTGCCTTTAAAAAGGTCTCTGACCAAAAGTTTGCTTATTAAAAATGATTTTTGCACAGATTTTTGTGTGCAGATGCTTTTTTTAATTAAATAATATAAAATGTGTTAATTGTAACCTCCAAAACCTCTAATACTACTTGGTATTACTGATATATAATTTGATATGGGTGGGTTTGCTTGTTTATGTACACATAATTAAATGATCACATATAATTGATTTGTTTTTCATTGCTTTTTTTGTTCTCCTTGTCCCTGTGATGTCTGTTTCACACCTACAATATGACAGAAAGAAATGAAAGTATTTGCGGATGGATCCAAAGAAACAAATCCCACAGTTGTTAGAAGGAAACTTTCCTGGGGTATGAATTTTTTTATAAATACAGAAAGAGAACACTAAATGTGAGTTGTATAGTAATTTGATTTCCTCTTAATATGTACAATAGACCTCAGAGTGACATACTTTACAATACATACAAACCAAACAACATCACACTGGATAAAGACAAAACATATGGTGCTGCAACTAATAATTATTTTCATTGTTGTTTCATCTTGCAAATTTTATAATTAATTAAGTGTTTGGTCTATAAAACATCAGAAAATACTGAAAATAATGCCAAATTTACGGAGCCACCAACAGCCTAAAACCCAAAGATGTTTAATTTAAAATGATGAAACAAAAGGAAAACATGAAATCCTCACTGGAACCAGCACATATGGCATTTTAGCTTGACCATTTACAAATAATCAATGACTAACAATTAATCACTTATCAAAATTGATCAATTTTCTCTTGATTGACTAATTGATTAATCGACTAATCTTTTCAGCTCTACTGAAATAACTAAATTATGCTTCCCATTGGTAATATAAACAATAAAATATTTTAAAAATCCATAGCTAAAACAATTTTCAGTCACATGACACCAAATAACCCCATGTTAGAGCCATGTGGTACAAAGTCCTGTCAAACCCTTCCTCTTTGTTATGTTCAGCTAACTTTACTACATTTCCCATAATGCCTCTTGCGAGTGGCCGCGGCTGTGCTGGATGACAGCTATCCGGCGCCGAAACGCCGATAGACACTCAAACGAAAGAGCCATGGCGGCCACGGGTGGAGGGAAAATCAGAAGCAGGAGATATCACATCGCCTCTAAACCTTACGCCAAGAGTAAACAGGTAAACCCAATGAAACCGTTCGCGTTAAAAAGCCCTGGTCGAAGTCATTACGGGGATTGCGGTGCCAAGTGTGTCTTAGCTGTTGTTATTGTTTTGTTGGGAGATATTTTTACGGCCTGCTGTTAGCGCTTTGTGGCCTCCACGCGTTGCTAGCATGTAGAGGAAACGCTTGTGAGCTGGCTTATACGGACTTGACAGGTCAAATCACGTCCCAGTGAGTCGTTTAGACTAGTTAACCAGTATTTGTTAGAGTAAAAGTGCGCACATGTCACGTTATGGTAACCAACGTTAGCTCTAGTAGTGAGTTTCTTAACTGCTAGCTGAGTTAGCATTCAAGCAAGGAAGTACAATTATAAGTATTAGCTCATGTGGCTAATGCTACCTAGCATTGAGGAGCAACGCATTGTTGTCTTCGGATCTTAAGTTTTGAAAGGTTTCACACCGTCAGAGGGGAGAAGTGACATGATAGTATAACACCTGGACACAGCTACGGGTATCCGTCTTTTATTCAGGTACATTTTAAGATTGTGTTTCTGGCCTGTCGGGAATCATTTGGGATGCTAACGTTAGCCAAATCTCAGCCAGTTTGGACTGCGCAGGAAGCTGATTTGGGAAACCCACATGGTCGCCTGAGTGGATTCACTCTGCCGCCTGGACATCAGCTCATGTTGGCTTTTAAAACCCGCTCCGTGATGTTAACAAGTGGACGACACGTGTCTTGATGCATGGCAGGTCCATTGACCTATTTTCTCAGTTATCATCACCTGTAGAATAATCTGTTGACCTACAAATTAGATTTTGTTTGTATTAATGTCAGTCTATAGGTGTATTCTCTGACTGGAGAGGCATCTAAACTGGACAGGGGAGTTTCTTTGACAAGTCTGAATATTGTTAGTTATACAAGCAGTTGATCATTGTGACCAGCTAAAGGTTATCAAGAAGATACATTCATTTTATAATTTTATTAGGTAAACCTAGTAAACAAGATTTGGATTGATAGCCATTTTTTTATGGCTGACATCAGTTATCCACATGTTTGACTTCAACCTCTTTGTATTATATACAACTTATCATAATGACTTATACAGTGATTTTATAGTGATTTATACAAACTAATATTACCAGGTCAGACCTCTCTAACAAATGCTGATGACTTAGTGTGTACTATCAGTATCAAGATTAAGTTCTTGATACCATATCCCACTTCATCAACAACTGACATTTTTAATAATTAGATGTTATTAACTCTATGAATATATAATTGCTGTTGTTTATGCAGTGTTGAAATGAAGAGAGATTGACTGGAATAACGCATTCATCAAGAACAAACAAACTAACAGACATGAACTTGATATATTTAGTTTGAATAAATGCAAATATGAGTTGAACGGTGTCTCAGTCATGCCAGAAACATCTTTTTATGCTCATATATTTGCATCAATGGCAAATAGTGTGGAAATGTTTGAAGTCCATATAAATGTGTCTGGACTAAAGCCAGCCAAAAACAATGGTTATTAAAATCTTGTGTACAGTTGTCCTTAAATGATGGGTTTAGCTTTTCTTCATGAGCTTGGTTTACACAACACTGCTGGTTTCTGAAGCAGGAGGAGCGTGATAAGACATGTAGTAATGTTTGCTCCATCGCTTTCTTGTGTGGGATAGCTTACTTAAAAAAAAATTTAAAAAAAAGAGTCTTTCTCGTCAATACTCACCTCATCTCTTGACATGAATATAATAATACAGGTGACTTAAAGATAGTAGCTGGTGTAAGGATACACGCTCATCACATTTATTCATGTGAACCGCTCGATGCACTGATCCACTTAGGCACTGGCATATTCAATCAAAATCACTCCGTGTTTCCGTTAGACAGGAAAGCTTTCAGAGAGAGCAGTGGCAGTCGACCTCAGGTCACTTAGTCACGTGGCCCTCCCTGTCCGCAGCAGAAATGCAGCACCCGTAAATCCTTATAACAATAGCTTATGTAGCGCTAAGTAAACTAGCACTGTGGTGGGATATTACACTTGACTAGTTTAAGTTGTGTGTATTTGCTAGAGGGTAAAGTGCAGACTGGCCCACAGGTGTATTTCGTAGATAAGCAGTAAACAAGAGGCACATGTGGCTCTTATCAGGAGTTGAAAGCCACCATGGGTTAGACACTGTGCACATGAAGTGAATGATACACCAGCTAGCTAGCCCCTTCTCTCAACCTTTCCCTTCTCCGTCTACTTTCTTGTCACAAGAACGGCATAACTAAGATCTGAAGACATCCAAGTACAGTCACAGTACCAATCTAAGAGCTAAGGAAATAATTTTATCAATAAAAATTAGTGCGTTTACACAAGGGAAAAGCTTTAGCTAGCTGGGCAAACCTGTCAAAAGTTTTACACCATTTTGTTCAATGCTCTCCAATACACCCTTCCCTCCTTTTTAACAGGTCAATGCATTCATACATTTTAGGTTTTGTTTCTGGTTTTGTCGTCCTCTCCTACTACAATTCCAAAACGGCTCCGTCCATTGGGAGCATTATTCATGAAACACCTCGAGTCATAAAGCATGTATTGCTGGTATATTCAACTACTGGATTTTGCTAAAGGCATGAAGTGTGACGGTATTTCCACAACTTTTGTGAACATAATATACTGCCAACCGAACTCCTAGGTCTGCAAACCTATTCAGATATGGTGGATATATTCCAGTTAGCAGTTAAGTCCTGGAAAGTGCCTTGAAAATGTAGAGAACACTTGTCACTGTTGTTACAGCTTATATGTTATATACATACAGAAAAGGTCTTTCTAGATATTAAATTCCTGGATATTGTGTTACTTTCTAAGTGTGTTGTAGGAGACAAGACTGATCCTTATCAACTGAAATTTATCTAGACTTCAGTACAGTGCAGACCATCGTCACTGGCTCACTGCTTCACAGAAGCATTCACAGTGCCTGACCCAGTTTTCACAGTCATACTTAGCTTGTGTTTTGCTTTGCACTAGGGAGGACTAACAGCTTCTCATTGCAAGTGCAACTGGTTCATAACAACCTAAAAACAAATTATGTGGAATTGTTTTGCCACAAATTCATTATATCTTTGAACATCAAATACAGGCATGAGCATCTTATTTTCCTCAGTGTTAGTAGTTGAAAAACAAATTGGCAAGATTCATCTAGCAAATCTGTTTTATGTGCAGCGTTGTTTTACGGGCATAGACTTTTATTCAGTGCTGATTGTCAAGGGAATTTTCTAATGGGGAGGCTACAAATAATGGCCTGAGTTGATGGGACTTTGTTTTGTCTCTATATGCATTCGTCTCCGCCTCTCACTCATTTCATCCCTGCGTTCACGGCTTCCTCTCCCTCTCGTGTTTTTATCAGCAGCAGTCAGGCCTCATCAGTCGAGTGACAGACACAGTAAAGAGCATCGTTCCTTCCTGGCTGCAGAAATACTTCAAGAATGAAGAACCTGAAGGAGGAGGGGATGTACTGGCAGACCAAACAGACCAGAACTGCCAGCCTCCTCCTCCTCCTCCTAATGGCAGCGAAGAGGGACCTCTTCCTCTTGATGGACTTAACTCCCCAGAGCCAAGCACCAGTTACACAGGTGAGGGACTCAGTCCGGCTCTTCACATCTCATCAAAAAGATTAGCGTTTATATCCCATGCATGAGAATTGAGTCTAAACATATTTTTGCGCTGTCAACTGTACCACCATGTTCACCTTTGACTTCTATCTCTCTTGCACAGAGCCCACAACCAGCCGGGCATCCCTAAACTTTCAGGAGTACGTGCTCTCTCGACCTCCTCTGAGTCGTTCCCACCTCCACTTTGCCCCGCTGGATGTCTCCTCCCCGACCCTGGGGGCCACTAGCAACCTCTTCTCCCAACCCTCCACCTCCTCAGCCCCTGGACCCTTTTCCACAGGCTTCTCCTTGGTCAAAGAAATCAAAGACAACCTCTCGCAGCACGAAGATGATAACATCTCCACCACTAGCGGCTTCTCCTCCCGCGCTTCAGAGAAAGGTAAAAGCAGAGCGTTTCAGCAAAAAAGAAGTGGGCCTTATAGAGGTGAAATCTGTAACTTTCCACACATTTTTGCCATCCATGGTGGGAAGAGGTAATTGAACTGATGTTTGAACTACAGTGAAGTTGGCAAAGTATCCAGAACTGTTGAACTCACATTACTGATGTCGACTCATAGCCACTGCAACATATTTTACACTTCCGCACAATTTGCATAAAGGAGGCCAAGTGTGGGGCATTACTTCTTCACCAACACGTCTATCCAGACACTGATGATCTGGTTTCTTTCTTTGCATTGTCTTAGCCTGCTGAGTTTAGTTTTAAGGATTCGTTGGTAAATATTACAAACTATTCATGTTGCCGTAGGTAGAGGCTGGCGTAGGCGACTATATTTCTCTTGTGTATGGATAGGCTCAGGCCTGGAATATAGAGACTGGGCCGCTAAGTTAGATTTCTGGCATCGGTGCTCTCTTAAAATGATCTGTTTTAAAAAAAAAACCTCTCTCTTTTTCTCACTCTCTTTGACAGATGTCCCCACTTCCAAAACAGCATCACTTCCCCAACTTTGGTCCCCAGAGACGGACAGAACGCACTCTGGGCCACAGCCTGCCCAGTCCAGTCTGAAAAGGCCTTCTTTCAACCTGTCTGTATTTGGAACTTCCTCCAATGTGAGTATCTGTGCGTCAGTTCAATCGAGATAATGAGTAACGCTTTCTGAAAGATCTGTGCCACAACGCTCTGCATTTTAGTGCGTCAGGGTTTGATTTAACGATTTAGGGCTGTGCCGTTGGAGCGGTGACCCACTTGGATATAAAATGTCTGTCTGGAATTTTGCCTCTTCAAAGTCTGGTGTACCACAGACTTCTTCAAATTTCAAACCGACCAATACTTTTTAGGTGTAGATACATTTTGATACCTCAAGTTTCAACTTAAATAATTAATTATGAAGGGATTTTTATTATTAATTCATGTGCATTATCTGGAAAACCAATGTTACAGTCAGTCCACTCACTGCCAGACAGTATCTTGATTTTTTGCATTCAGTTTCACCGGTGTGATTTAACATGTCGTACATTTACTTTTCATGTGCACGGCAGCATGCCACAACTCAGTCTAGCCAACTCCTAATAACTAGTCTGCTTTTGTGTGCATTCTGACTCAGATTTCTACCAAATATTGAAATTATTAAGACGAACTTCAGAGTGACGATACAAATCTGAGCTTTTTGCGCAAGATGTTCTTAACGCCTTTCTATATTAAACCCCATTTGATGGTAATATATTTACATCTGCTAAGATGAAAATGTTTGACATGACTTTATTAGCAGAAGAAAACAGCTGGCTTTTTAAAGGGTAAATAAGTTGAAATATGAATGAATATTGAAAAGATTTCAGGATGTATTTGCAGTTTTGTTTAGCTACTAACACCTACTTTCCCTTATTTCGTGCATGCATGAATGTTGATGTTTGAGAATGCCATTGATTAGTACTATAATCCCAATGTATTTTGATTTTTGATTTTGATTTCTCTTCCAGTCATCATTAAACAGCACAGTGCTAAACTCCAGCCAGCTCGGAGATTCACCCTTCTACCCCGGGAAGACCATGTATGGCGGGGCAGCTGCAGTCAGGAGCGCTCGTGGTCGTCCTGGGACACCGTACCAGGTGAGCTAGTGAGAAACCGCACAGTCTAGAAACTGAGACTCGTGTATTTTGATAAATAACTTCATGTGGTGAACTAGCACAACTAGGTTTAAAGCCTCTACGCCCACACAGATGTTTTCAGTTATTCTGCCTGATTAGACCTCTGCTCGGGTTGAAGGTGGGCCGGAGCTTTGATGAGAATTTATTAGGTCACAAGTCTTCATCTATCAATAAGAATGATAAAGTAATAATATAATTTGTCCAGTCCAGGCTCAACAAAGCTAACAGGAGACTCAGGAAGATGTCAATCAATTAGTCTGTACACGCCCACACGGTCCTGACA
Source organism: Sebastolobus alascanus (assembly GCA_916701645.2). Lineage (NCBI taxonomy): Eukaryota > Metazoa > Chordata > Actinopteri > Perciformes > Sebastidae > Sebastolobus > Sebastolobus alascanus. The sequence goes on along the minus strand of CAKAOJ020000025.1, from coordinate 1,565,458 downwards.
AGAGGTCTCATCATCCAGATTAATTGAGAACACCTGTGTGGGTGTACGAAGGCTTTGATACATTAGTTACGTTCGGTCTACATGTGCATTTAGTGTTGTGGCCTTTTAAAGTTAGCAGCCTTTAGCGGGTGAACACTGACGTCACAGGATGAATGTGACTGTAGTGTGAATATTATTCATTTAATTGGACACTAAATTAGCTCATCTGATCTGTAGGCCCCAGTGAGGAGACAGATCAAGGCCAAGCCTGCTGGTGCTCAGCCCTGTGGGGTGACCAGCGCCACAGCCAGACGCATCCTTCAGTCCTTGGAGCGCATGTCGAGCCCCCTGGCTGTGAGTACACATATACACACACACACACACACACACACACACACACACACACACACACACACACAATCTCCTGTTCAAACTTTACCTAACCTCAAAGTGTGACGGTGGTTAGACATTTGATATTTTGCCAATAAACATGTTAATGTAAACTTTGTGACGCATTTCCTCTACAGGATGCCAGGAGAATCCCAGCAGCAGTCTCATCCCCCCTGTCAGCAGTAAGAGCTTTTAATACATTTACATATATTTTTAAGCACTTGTTTGCAGTGACACATTTTACAGTACATCGCCGTGTGAGATCACAGTGTTTTACCCTGCGTCACAATTTGCATAAACGAGGCCAAGCGTGGGGGCATGACCTCACCAACACCTTTATTCAAACACTATATTCATTTGGTTAGAATGTTTTAACAGGATGGGGAAAAACATGACAAAAGCATTATTCTCAAATGACAAATGTCCTTAAAATGTTGAAATCCTGACCTCAAAATTACCTGAAAACTTCTTATTGATTTTCTCTATAACAATAAAACACAGCTTTCTTACATGAGTGTTTTTTCTTTGCAGTCAATGGATGCTTCAAATCTAGATGTTTCACATTTCCAGTCGAAAAAGAAACGTGTAAGTACAGATTTTGAAGTCCTCGTGACGACATCCTCTTGTGCCCGCTTTTTCTAGTTTTATGATAACTGTCATATGCGTATGTCCCTGTATGACCTTAAGCTTACTCTCTACATATGCACATCAACAACTAAACTTGTCTTCTGCCCAGTGTGTTTTGTAGTTTAGCATAAGGCTTAGTCGATATGAACAGGGATACTGTTGTTAAAAACCCAGCAGCACTTGTTGTGATTTGTCTTCCTGTCAATTCCCGTCCTACTGTCTGTTGGCCTCCTTTACACCAGTTAACAGGATTCTCCTCGGCTGGGACACAGCTGTTCACCACTGTGTGTGGGAGTGTGTGTGTTTTACTTTACGTGCTTGTGAGCAAAAGTGCGCTAGACTCTAGTGTGTGTGTGTGTGTGTGTGTGTGTGTGTGTGTGTGTGTGTGTGTGTGTGTCGTGTGTTAAGTGTAGTCCATTGTTAAATCGTGCCAGCTCTGCACTGGACTCGGTAATAACTGTCAGGCATTCCCGGCTGCGACAGCTGCTTTGCAAATCCGAACAATGGTGTATTGACCCTCACAGGTCCAAAACAAGGAAGCCCGCTATCTAACTGGGCCTTTCATGGACGACTGTTGCTTTGGGGCTTCACCTTGGCAGGGTCCAAAATACAGTCCAACCAGTGCTGGATTTTTGAGGCCGATGTGTGAGAAGATGCATACTGAGCGGGACATTATACAGTTAAAAAATCAACTTGTCTCTGGTGGACAAACTATGTAAGGATGGCACCGTTTCTAAATGTCCTCAAACCTAGTTTGGTGTTTCTGTGTTGCAATTTCTTGTGAAAATTTTAACGTATGGATTGCTATATACACTGATACGATATATCTGTAATGAACTTATATCGCTGATATATAGTTTAAAATTAAAGGATAACGCTGGTGTTACTTACTTATTTTTTTATTATTGTCAACAAATTGCCAGAAGAAGAATTGATCCTGCGCTCAAGCACCGTCTGTGTAGCCACAGTCTGATGAGATATACAACAAGCATGGCCTGTGTAGGTTGCTCTAATACAATTTTGAAACTCTCTAGCGATGTTACTGTTCATGTTCTGGGACACCGCTTCATGTTTAAGTTGAGAGGAATAAACTACGCCTGCTATATTCATTATATTGAAGCAGTATGCCGATGCAATGGCATGACGAGTTCTGTGGTGTGAAGACGTAAGCTGTGTCGAACACACTTAGACAAAGCATGAAGCACTGCCACCTTTCTTGATTCTGATTCTTAATCTTTTGTCTTTATTTTACCAACTTTTCTTTAATTCAGATGGATTCCACCCTCCCACCGGTGCAGAAGCTGGTGGTTCCCGCTGCAGCGTCGGTGTCAGGAAGCCGCTCCGTGTCCTTCAGGCCTACTTTGACTCCTGGAGGAGTGAGCCGAACTCTGGACAGGACCCCGAGAGAGACGGTCAGAAACAGTGCTGCATTATGTTACACCACAACATTGTTCCTATATATTAATGCAGCCAAATAGAGTGTACTTGATGCTAAATTTGTTGCTGTTTTATTTCCTTAGCCCACAAGACAATCACCACAACTACCTGAAGCAACCCCAGGTCCATCTCAAAGGTAAAACCGGGTTGCTCTGATTGATAAGCCGATAAACGTATACTTAACTAAGTAAAAAAAAAAAAAAAAAAGCAATATAACCTAATAACAACATTTCTAGTTATTGTCACACATCTTTTGTGTTTCGATGCCTGGCTGCTCTCTGTATCTTGTTTAGTTTCTTTTACTTATTATACCTGTTCCTGCCCCTCTACTATCAGCACAATGGGTTCCAGTAGCCCAGCCTATCCTCTGTCCAGCACGCCTGCAGCCAGCAGCGTGAGCTCTGGAGGAGGCAAGATGAAGAGAGAGAGGACCAGTACACGGCCTTCCTCTAAACGCCCTGAAGACGAAGAGGTAAGGGCTTTGCATCAAAACACCTCCAAGGCCCTGTTTCATTAATTAATTTCATTTATCCCTTTGATACACAAACAGCTTTTGTATAAAAGTGGTAAGAAACAGGTGTATGTACTTTTATACCAGGGCAGTATCAGACTTAAGGTCATAAATCCAGATCACAAAATGTTCCTCGACGCGTTCAGGTTGATATCAAACATGAGTTTATCTCATTTTTTCACCATCGGTCTGATGGTGCTCTATTTGGAAATGGCAGACAACGGTACACGATGATACTCCTGCTTGTTTTCTGACTTTAGGTGGGGGAGGTACCGGACCTACCAGCCATTTCACTTCCCATCAGCGCCTCCGCCTTGCCATTCTTCACCTTCTCCTCCCCTCTGCCACCTCTCACCACCTCCACCACCATCAGCACGGCCCCCAATCTCACGCCCATGACTCCCGCTAAGGAAACGGTCACAAATAAGGTCAGTCCTTAAAAGTGTCTCATTCCACTACATTACTACAAGTGTAATGGTTAACAACGTTATTTATGCATTTTGCAAATGTTCATGTTTTCTCCAGGAGCCACCGACGGCATCGACACCTCCCTGTGTACCTTTTACATTTTCCTCCCCTATTGTCAAAGCAACTGCTGCTAGTCCTCCTTCCTTTTCCCCCTCAGTAAGTAAACGGTTTGTCTCTTAATGACTACTAATGGATTAGGGAAGTAAATATTTACACACAGTAACATTGATGATAACTGTTATTTCCTGTTTGTAGGCTGGATTCACTTTTAGTGCACCTGTAGCAAAGTTAGGTCCCTCCATGTTAAATGGGAAGCTGGCTTCTCCCATAGTGGCAGCAGGTAAGAGTTTTCTTAAAATTGGCATGATGCTGATTATTTGCCTCTCCTGAGAAAACTGGAACTCAGATTTTATCTTCTTCATGTTTTCTACAGTGAAGTCATCAACGAGCAAAAGCACAGAAGATTTTGACGGACCTTTCAAACCAGCCAAGACCCTGAAGCAAGGCAGTGTGCTGGATCTTCTCAAAGCACCTGGTTAGAATCAATAACGCATCGCACATCTACAGTGTTTGTTTTGCATGGTTTGGTTTACAATAAGGGTGTCACGATTTCGATCCTGAATCAGAGCTCGATCGACATTAACTTCCGATTTCAACCATCGAAATCATAAAAAGGGTCAACGATTGTTTTCTTTTCCAGCCCGCACACGTACGCGAATATAACGGAAAATACAGCTGTACTCAAGAAATGTAACAGCCACTTCACTCATGGTTAAAAATGTGAACCAGCGTAAAAAACAGAATTACCACCAACATAAGCCACCATGTTCTGAACAGACACAATACATCACAAACACTAACAAAAGTAACATTTGCATTTTGAAACATGAAACATGGAACTTAAACTACTCAGTCCAGCACTTGGGACTAGGCAGGCATGATGGGAAATGTGGGCCGTCCCTGTTGCTACGATACTTGGGGCATTTCCTGCATATGCCTATGGCATTGTACACTGTATGAATTAGCCTAGCAGCTATCAGACTTAAAGATGGGGTCTGCGATTTATCCAGTATACACTTTTTGTTATATTGGTTGAAATGGTCTTTACACCCCGACAGCAATCCGTTTCTTATGAGCACTGAAAAAAGACCGGAAAAGATCCGTCATCTGTAGCTGCTGTAATCCTGTAAAAACGTCTACCAGTCAGTAAAAATGGTCCCGGTTGTAAGGAACCAATCAGAAGCCTCCCTGCCTCCCTGTTCGTACTCTAGCCTCAGCGTGCACCAGCGTGAACTCAAAGCGCGTCTCCGCCGCACGTTCACTGGAGAGTGGAAGAGAAAACTCAGCTCTTAAAACACCGGACAACGAGAACGAACTCGTACCACTATTACCATATTATCGAAAAATACAACTTTGATTTAGTTGTTTATGTTCTGTTAGTTTACTTTATAAGATACTGCAGATTTAAACTATTTATTCTAACAGCTCAAAGTGAAGTCAGACAAACAGGATTATCAACGAGGGGAGACGGCGGATAGAAAACATTGCCGAACAAAATTTACGTTACTCAAACTGCTTTTTCAGTTACAGAAACAAACGAGTGGACTGATCTCCCTCCAGATATTAGAGTAATGTTAAAAAGGGTCGTGTTGTCTCAGCAGGTATCTCTCTCTTTCCCTCCCCTCTCTGCTGCTCTGTGGCCGGCTCTCCAGCGAGCTGCTGCCCCCCCCCCCCTTCCCCTCCGTCAACAAGGAAATAAAGCCCCTCGTCTACGAGACTGGTCTCTTGAGAGAGCTCCAGCTCATAGCGGGGTCTGTGTGAGTGAATGCCCGGGTGGAGAGGTGGCGATCCCGGCAGGAGCTAGCTGGCTGTGCCGGCAGTTTGTGGAGCTTCTAAACTCCGACAACAGTGGAGAAAATGTTTGATTCGCCATCTAACATCGTAAAACTGTCAATATTCTAAATCTACACCGTTGATTTCTCGCCTCAACATTTTTCAGAAGTGAATTTAGTGATGAAATAGCTACGAAAAATGTGAAGTAGTTACGATGCGGCGGTGCTCGTGCATGTGTGTGGGGGGCGTTGCCTTATAAGGAGTTTCGAGGGGAGGGGAGGGTTTAGACGGAGCTCCTGAGGCGATGCGACTTTCAAATTATGCTAGTTTTCCAAGATCGCAGACTCCAGCTTTAAGTTAGTTAGTTAGCTGCTTTTCATTACTCATAGCTCTTCTACTCTTACTTGGTTTAACAACACAACATTGTTAATTCAGAGCAGCTGATATTGGTAGCGAGAGCAACAAGCTAGCAGGACTGCAGAGTGCCGTCTTTCAGCTCTGTACACACAAGCTCCGCCTCCGCCCTCAATGACTCACAGCGATCAGAGAAGAGAGAGGAAAAAAAGAGAGGAGAGAAACCAGCGCGACAGTAAACGATTACCAAACCGTATTTTTGTAGACTTCAGCACACTTGTAATGCACAGCAGAAGGATTTCTGTTTTGTTTTTGTTATAATTATGTACTGAGTACTGTACTGTACTGTACTGGGTCACACAGATACTGATATTGAAAAGATGCAGCTTTTTGTATTGTAGACTGTTGTAGTCTAATTTTTGAAACCCACTTTTTTTAAAGAAGAATTTGAAAGTGTAAATGACAGTTATCAGGACATAAAACCAATGATATTTTGATCTTTATGAATCAAGACTCCATAGTCTAAGAATGGCATGTTTCAATCCTTTACTCGTTCTGTCTAGGCTTTGCCTCTCCTGTTGCTCGGACTTCCCCAGTTCCAGACAACGCTCCGCTGCAGACCTCCACGCAAACCACAGCCCCCTCCTCCTCCTCCACCACCACCACGACCACCTCCTCCCTCTCTTCAACAAGGTTTTGCGATGTGTTCAAAGCCCCACCGGGCTGGAGCTGCGATGTCTGCTTGGTGCAGAACAAGCCATCAGACACCAAGTGTGTTTGCTGTATGACCCCACAGCCCAATTCCTCCTCATCCAAATCTATGGACAGTAAACCTTCAACGGCCACCTTGGTCGGGCTAGAGAGCAGCAGCACGAACACCACCTCCACCACTACAACCGCTGCAGGTTTTGGCACAATGTTCTCCAAACCTGCGGGAACTTGGGACTGCGATACGTGTCTTGTTCTAAACAAACCCGATGCGGTAAAGTGTGTGGCCTGCGAAACGGCCAAACCTGGGACGGGGCTTAAACCCTCACTGACTCTTCCCTCTGCCTTCTCAGCTGTTAAGACTGTATCCACACCCACAGCCCCCGTTTCTACAGGGTTCGTCGGATTTGGAGACAAGTTCAAAAAACCCGCGGGTGCATGGGAATGCGATACGTGTTTGGTAGAAAACAAGGCAGAGGACACAAAGTGTGTGGCCTGCATGAGCACTAAACCAGGTAATGAGAGCCCGACCATGGTAATGTTGGTATTCTACAAAGTGCTGAATCTTTGTTTTTTGTTTTGCATGATAGTAGAATCCATTAACTGTCATTGATTTTAAAGGCATCTAAAAAGGCAATTGTTGGTTTAGTGAAGCATCTTTCTCTCCTCATCCTCACAACAGGAGCGTCAGCTGGAGCCTCTTCTTCAGCCAGCAGTGCTCCGGTGTTTGTGTTGGGAGATGCGTTCAAGAAACCAGAGGGTGCCTGGGAGTGTGATGTCTGTCTTGTACAGAATAAGGCTGCTGATCTACAGTGTGTTGCCTGTCAGACAGCCAAACCCGGAGCTAACGTGGAGCCCAAAGGTAACGAAAGTTATTTAAAAGTGAAATAACCTCAAAAGTCAAATGTTACTGCTACTTACATTTAATCACCATATATATGTTTGCATCACATTAAACTGTCAAGATAACCATACAAAATCAAAATAGTCAAAATATTTTTTTTGAATGTTTGTTATCCTTCTCTGCAGCTTTTGGTTCGTCTTTTGGTTCATCAGCCGTTGGGACTTCAGGCTCCGGTTCTGGGGGATTTAAGTTCGGCACATCAGACAGTACCTCGGGATCGGTAGGTTTCAAGTTTGGAGGCTCACTCGCAGAGCCCTCCTCTTCATCGTCAGGTGGAATCAAATTTGGAGACCCATTTGGAAGCTCCTCATCAGAAACCACTTCTAAAGACACTACTGCCTCATCAGGGTTCAAATTCGGCAGCTCATCCGAGGGCTTTAAATTTGGGACTGCCTCTAGCGATGACACAAAGTCAGACCAACCTGCCGCAGGTCCTGGGTTTAAGTTTGGAGCCAGCGGTGGGATAAATTTTGGAACCGGATCGTCTAGCACAGAAAGTAGCTCCTCTAAGGGCGGCTTCACCTTTGGACTGTCAAAGCCCGAAGAGAAAACATCAGACACCACCACCACCTCCTCATCCTCTGTTAGTTTCACTCCTCCTGTTTCCTCTCAAGAGAAAAGTGACAGTGCTGCATCATCGAATGACACCACATCCACAACCACCACCGCAACCACCACCACTGGGTCTGTATTTGGGAGATTGGGCGAGCGAAGCTTGGCGACCACCACACCACAAGGGGGCTCTACGTTTGGATCCTTACAGGCGGACAAAGAGCCAGCTGCTCCCACGTTTACCTTTGGGAAGCCAGAGGAAAAGAAAGAATCCGCTGCCTCCTCGGCTCCGTCTGCCTTCCTCTTCGGCGCTGCTAATAAAGATGCAGATGCTGCCCCAGCACCGGCCAGCTCGGGAGGCTTTTCCTTCAGCAAGCCCACTGCTCCAACAGAACAACCTCCACCCCCTTACAGTTTTGGCAAGCCAGCAGACAAGAGTGAAACATCTACTGCAGAGGCACCGAAGCCCTCTTTTAGCTTTGGACAAAGTGCTGCAGGTGAGAGAAAGTTGATCCCCGCAGGCTTTTTCTTCCCACTCAGGTGCTTTTGAACAAGGCCTCCGACCCCCTACTGCTCTAGTGGAGCTGCTCAACCGCTAACAGATCAGACTGTAGTTGTAGTTAGCAAGTTTAAGTTTTTGACAAGGCCTTCTTAAAGAAAAGAGAGAGACTTGTTCTCAGTAAACCTTCCAGGAAAAATAGTAAAGGTAAACACACCTGAAATGTCCACTACAATTGTCTGTTGCAGTTAAACAATGTGTGGGCACACAGCTGCATTAAGTATAGTAAGTTAAAGTTGAACCAGATGTGCAAAATCTAGCCAAAATTGTAAGAAATGACACTTAGGTTGTAGTTACATTTTCCAATTATTGTCAAAATATTTCAGCAAAACAACTTAAGGTGTACTCCAGCGATTTAGTAGTGCACTTTCATAAATTTGAGCCTTGGGAGAGTGGTCAAAATCATAGCGGCAGAGGCTGAGATAAATATAAAATATATATAAATTAGGGCTGTCAAAGTTAACGCAAATTCTTTTCAACGCCACTAATTTCTTAAGCACATTAACGCAATCAGTTTTTCCGGAGGTTGTAGCGTTTTAAAGCTAGAGTAAAGATACTGGTATCATATGAAACTAGAAAACCTAAGGAATCCATTAGTACCAACCGCGTCATACTAGCTTTTCGCGAAGGAGGTTAAATAAAGCTCCATACTTACGCTAAATTTTGGCGAGGAAAAGCTGTCATGACCATTTCAAAGGGGTGAGAATGGTTACCAACGAGTCTCCCCTTTACAGACATACCCACTTTATGATAATCACATGTAGTTTTGGGGCAAGTTATAGTCAAGTCAGCACACTGACACACTGACAGCTGTTGTTGCCTGTTGGGCTGCAGTTTGCCATGTTATGATTTGAGCATATTTTTTTATGCTAAATGCTGTACCTGTGAGAGTCTCTTGACAATATTTTTCATCGTTTTGTGTTGTTAATTGATTTCCAATAATAAATATATACATACATTTGTATAAAGCAAGCACATTTGCCCACTCCCATGTTGATAAGAATATTAAATACTTGACAAATCTCCCTTTAAGGTACAATTTGAACAGATACAAAATGTGCGAATCATTTGCGATTAATCGTGATTAAATATTTTAATCGATTGACAGCCCTGCATATAAATGTGTTGCTGCGAAGATAACCTCGATGACATCATCGGGATTTCTTCAGCCCACAGAAAGCTCCCCCTTTGCCAAAGAACACAGCTGTTTTCAGAGTAGTATATTCTGTCACCAGTGAACTGTCCCTTTAACCACTGCACTATATGAAACATAATCAGTTATTCGTTTTCCCCCCCGACAGATTCTTCTTCCGCTGCTCCAAAACCAGCATTTTCCTTTATGGCAAGTAATCCCACCACCGTCAGCTCCACCACCTCGTCATCCACCACCCCGACACCCAGTCTGTTTGGCACTACCAGCGCCACCAGCAGAAGCAGCATCAGCATCAGCATCAGCTCCACTCAGGCTCCCGCTCCTTCTGCGGCTCCTAGCACTTTCATGTTCGGTCAACCTGCTGCAACCTCCAGCGACGCCCCTCCAGCTAAAGCCTTCGTCTTCGGCCAGAGTCAGGACAGCCAGCCGCCTGCCCCGTCAGCTGCTCCTACTCCAACCCCATCTCAGCCCTTCATCTTTGGCGCTCCTGGCAGTGCTGCTCCTCCTCCTGCTGCAGCTGCTGCTCCATCCTTCGGCTTTGGAGCAACAGCACCCTCTGCTGCCTCGTCTTCAGGTCTGTTATTTGCTCATGGTGGTTGTGTCAGATAATAAGCATGATCGTGGTGTCTGTTTTGGACAATGAAACATTCGATATTATTAAATTTGTCTTTTTATATTTATAATCTGTACATGTATTGATATTTTCAATCCTTTCCTTTTTTCACCAACAGCTCCATCTGCAGCCCCCTCTCCGTTTGCGTTCAGCTCGGCCCCCTCCGGTGGGTTCGGGGCCAACCAGACTTCTTCATTCGGTTCATCCTTTGGATCCCCCTTCACGGCCGCACCTTCCCAGCCCCCGGCATTCGGAGCCAAAACCAACGCTGCCCCCGTCTTCGGACAGCAGACCAACTCTACACCTGTATTTGGGGCGGCTGCTAATTCTGCATCAGGTGGGTGACTCTAATGGTATAATCCTTTTTCCTTTCAGGGTTGTTCAATGCTGCCAAAGGCTCCTGATCCTTACATTATGACATTTTTTTTCCCATGAGTTCAAACATGTAAATGTGCCCCATTTTTTTTTATCAGGTGGAGGTTTTCAGTTTGGAGGAGCCAGTGCATTTGGAGCCACAAACAACGCCACTGGAGGAGGAGTGTTTACTTTTGGAGCAGGATCAGCAGCTTCTCCTGCCCCCCCTGCCAACCCCTCCATCGCACCCCAGCCAGGAACACCTGGAGGTGGATTCAACTTTTCACAACCCCCCGCATTCAATATTGGGTAAGTTGCATTTCCTCGATAAGTTTTCAGAGACTGGCTAATTATACAAAAAAGCTATTATCACCAGTAATTCAGCACAGCAGCGGTGCTTTTATTAGAGGCGTTCAATAAATGGTCAACGTTGATTCCTGTATGTTTCAGAAACTCCAGTAACAGTCTGAAATGCATCAGTCTAATGTACATTTGACTGAGTGTATTGTGGTCAAATAGCAGAATGTTAGTTTTGCTATAATCTGAGGTGGGTAGTAACGAGTTGCATTTACTCCGTTACATGTACTCAAGTAACTTTTTTGAGTGAATTCTACTTGTCAGAGTAGTTTTAATGCAGCATACTTTTTACACTTTTTCTTGACGTGACTATAGTGTACAAACGAGGAGCTGTAAAACAGTGGATAATTTAATTTTCTATATTCTTCACAATAAAAGTCACCCGTTATTTTGTAATTTAAAAGCTTTTATTATGAAGCGACAAAATCAGGAAATGTTGGTTTTCATCAGCAGCAGCTTTAACACAACTCCTATGCAGCGGACAGCGAAACAGTATATTACAGCACATAGTCAGAGACAGCAAGGCTCCAGCTCGGCTCTGCACCGGACGACACAGAGGAACATGATTTTTTTTTTCAGATTACTTGTCTCATGCAATACTGTCAGGATATAGTGACCATTTTATAAAAAATAACTTTCATATTTGCTCCAACCTGCCTACCCCAGCTTTAAGCTTAGATGAGGTGTGACATCAGAATTAATTTCAGGCTCATTTTGCCGTTCTTGAGAAATTCATATTTTCCGTCTATGAGATGTTTTTGGAAATATCAACCATTTGTGAAGCATTAATATTGCCTAATAATTAAAAGTGAACCAACAATCAAGTCTGTGCATATTCGACAGCTGTACGTGATGGCGGTGTTTGTTGTGATGCTCATAGTAACGGGAACTTCGTTTGCTCTTTCAGGTCAGCGAAAACCTTCACCGCCTCTCCTGCTGGGCAGCAAGCGATTGCCGGGCGCAAGATCAAGACAGCGGTGCGGCGCAGAAAGTAGAGCCCCGTGGACTCGACTATAAAGTAGACTTTGACTATGACTTTGACTGTATCCCCGCTGAAGGCTGAATAAAGCACCGGAAGGTCTCAGCTAGACGAACACTGAAATTACTTGGCATGTGTAGAAGGGGCCGAGGCTCGGGGGCCACTTTGCGCTCGAGCTGGACGGGTGCCCGTTTTAGCTGTAGGGCCGGGCTGATTATTCAGAGGTTTCCACATGTAGACCAGAACCGTTAATACGTGAGACTAATCCCACAGGACTTCACATGAAAAAAAAAACTGCTGACTGAACAATGACACTGACTTAGAAAACAACAACAATCAAGCAAGGACCCCTGCTCAACATGATGAAACAACAAGACCGTAATATCTATATTTTCAACACTGGCAAATGTCTGCTAGACTTTAGGCATGACTTTTTGTAATAAAATTACAAAGGCAAAAACTGCAAATCTGAAGAGTTGCGAGTGTACACAAAATCGTATTAATTAGTGTGTGTGATCAGGTTATGAGCTGTCGTATGCAGAGAGGTAGTGAGAGCTGTGTGGCAAAGTCTCCGGCGGTTATCCTTAAAAACAATTTAGACTGCTCCTCTTACAGGAATCGAGGTTGCCGTTGGAGATGAAGCCATGGTGTCGGTGCAGTGTGCTGTATGTACAGGGATGAGCGTGTAATCTTTGTGGTGAATGCAGCGTGCTTGTTTTGTTTTTTTCCCCTCGCCCTCTTATGTACAGACTTGAGGTGTGTTTGGTTTATTTGTACATGCTGAGGTTGCGTGTCGGTGTGCGTATGAAAACTGAACGACAGTTATCGCCTGGGCCGCTAGCTAGCGCCGCCGCGGGCGAGCAAGCAAATGAATGTTTAAAACAAAAAACAAGGGATAGAAGGAGGGGGGAGGGATGGGAGAGGGGAAAACATATCCATGCACTGTGGAGGATGGACCGGGCCAGAGGCTTAAGCCCTAGTTCAACTCCTCTTTGGACTTTGTAAATGCATAGTTTCAAAACTCTGTTACATGTTTGATTCTTTGACCTTCTCTGGTTCGCTCCACTACTCTGCTTTTTGTGCCGTCTCGTCTCTCTCTTGTTTCCTCCTTCATCCTGAGTCCTTATACTCTCCCTTTACCTCTCTCTGCCTCTCCCTCTTTATCTCTCTCTCTCTCTCTTAATTGGCCTTTGAATATTATTATAAAAACCTGTAAATAGTGATGTTTTTTTTTTTTTTTTTTTTAATCTGTGAAGTTGAATTTTTTGTGTTACCAACTCCGCATTCAGCATATTTGTCTTTAGAATTTATGTAAATTCCTATATTCAAAGTTGCCCGAATCCATTTAAAAGGAGCTTAAATGCAAATTGGAGAGCCTTTGATGACTAAAGGTATATTGGCTTTTCTGATCCACTTTTGTTTGGACCAAAACCAGTATTGTACAAAGTATTAAGTATATATTTTTCTATTGCGTGTTTAAATGGACGAGGGTGACTTTGGATGGAAGGAAGTCAGTTTAATTTTAAAGCCATGATTATTACTGGATGAGTGATAAAATTAAAACCATGGGTAATTACCATCAATAAAACTATAAAAATAATTCACGTTTTCTTTTTTTTTTGGGGGGGGAATTCTTTTTATTCCTTTTTTTTTTTTTAAACACAGCATAACAAACACAACAAAACATAACACCGGTGCCATAACACAAGACATTATATCTTACATTTAATATGTACATACATACTGTGTACAGTATACACTCGCGTCCCACTCCCACACAGAAACAGGTCCAGCCTTCCTCCCATCCTGAGAAATTAAATGTAATAAATACAACTAATATAATAACAGTCATGGTAGTAAGATAGAAACCTTAAAAAATGTATTAATTAAAAGAAAAAGAATTCATGTTTTCTGTTGTTGATCTTTTCATACAGGACCCACAGTATATATTAGATCGCAACCAATGAATTGGCTGGCTGATATTAGGTACACCTAGCTAAGAAATAATGCAGTCTGATACAGCAGTTTGGCAATAAATCCTACCTTCATGAAGATTATAATGTTCCGCTATTGTCGAAACAGTTATAGAGAGGTGTTCATTCAACTGTGGTCATTTTTGAGGCCGTAGTTTGTGGTGCGGTTGTATTGTGTTAAACTGAGGTGTTTTTTTTTTTTACCTATATTTATATTTATTTTTTTAGACACGGGGAGAATCACTCTGCCACCATGTCACCTTGGAGAGGAGGGAAAGTGGATGGATGGGAGATGGTAGGGGGTTAGAGAGAGGAAGAGTTAATAAGAGACATGGGCAGAATCACTCTGCCACCATGTCACCTTGGAGAGGAGGGAGACTGGATGGATGTCTTCGTGTAGAATTAAACCGGATCACCCGGATTAAAACCACACAGACACGGGGAGAATCACTCAACCACCATGTCACCTTGGAGAGTGGATGGTTGTCTTTGTGTGTGAGGATACCGGATCACCCGGAGTAAACCCACACAGACACGGGGAGAATGACTCAACCACCATGTCACCCTGGAGAGTGGATGGAAGTCTTTGTGTAGAAGGAAACCGGATCACCCGGAGTAAACCCATAAGTGAGGGGGTGTAAAGGGGTGGGAGGGTGTTTGGTAGGAAGGGGGATGGAGATAGGGGAAGGGTGAGGAGGAGAAAAGGGAAGTTACTCCCCTCTCTTCTCCCTATACTTCCTCTCCTTCTCTTGTCTTTTCAGCTCCTTCTGTTCTCTCCTCTGTCTCTCCTCCTCCTGCTTCCTCTCCTTCTGCAGGATCTTTTCTACCACCTTCTTGTCCTTTTTCTTGTCCTTGTCCGTTTTCAAAGCAAGCACCTGGAGGTCGATGCTTCGCTTAATGAGGAACTTGACCTCGTCCTCCGATTGGCTCAGTTTGTTGCGCCAATCCTCCTCGGTTTGTCTGCTCTCTTGTTGCAGCTCCTGCGCTTTCTTCAAGCTCTGGTCCTTTGCAGCCAGCTCGTGTTTTAACTGTTCTTCCTGAGCGGCGAGTTTATTAGTCCACTCTGCCTCACTCTGGATGAGAGCCTTCTTTTCGGTGGTTAGTGCGGTGATCACGTCATCCTTCTCCAGGACGACCTGGCTCACCATCCTGTCGAAGGCCTCCTGTGCTGATTTGAGCTCTGCGACTACCTCTTCCTGCCTCACAAGCCAACGATTTTCCCAGTCGGCGATGACACCCATCAGATTTTTCTCGCTCTCCTCTTGCCAGAGAGCAGTGGCCTGGTTGAACTTGGCACTCCAGTGTTGTTTGACTGAGAGGCCGTTGTTGTGTTCTTCAGCAAGACGTTGCTGAAGAAAGCCGATGGTTTCATCCTTCTCCTTGCGCATGGCATTGACGACAGTCAGCTGTTCCTGGTTGGCCATCTGCTCCTTCAAGGCAGCGTTTTCGGTGGCCAGCGCACTGTTTGTGCTTTCAGAGTCCGCCTGACTGCTGGGAGTTGACTGACTCTCCGCCTCCTTGATCTTCCTCTGAGCTTCTTTTCTAAGGACTCTCTCGGATGCTAGAGCCTTCAGGATTTTAGCTTTCTCCTGCTGCCAACTGGACTCCTGGTTGGCCATCTGCTCCATCAGGGCAGCGTTTTCGGTGGCCAGTGCACTGTTTGTGCTTTCAGAGTCCACCTGACTGCTGGGAGTTGGCTGACTCTCCGCCTCCTTGATCTTCCTCTGAGCTTCTTTTCTAAGGACTCTTTCCGATTTTAGAGCCTTCAGAATTTTTGCCTTTTCCTGCTCCCAGCCAGACTGGTTGCTGGCCGTCTGCTCCTTCAAGGCAGCATGTTCTGTGGCCAGCTCGGCCAGGTTTTTTTGCAGGTCCTGCAACTGTTTGCTGGGAGCTTGAGCAGCAGCTTCAACCAGCTCATGTCCAAGTGACTGAAAGACACAAATGCAAAAGATAAGAATACAGTCCCATCATAACTTTGGATACACACAAAAAGACAGTTGAATGTACTGTAGCCAACTACATCTGCTTTTAAAGAGCACCATGAAGCTACTTTTTTTTAAACACACTGATTCAGTGTCACAAGAGTCTAGCCAAGTTCATCCTTACACCACATATACAGACAGAGCGTTCCACATATTTTTACTGCCAATAACTTCAGTTTTAGATCAGTTTTTGGGGATAAGGTTAACCCTCTGAGACCCACAATAGACCTGTTTTTGTCCTTAAGGGGGGATAGCAGGTCAACAGTAGATGTCACATAGAAGTGGTGTACATCATCTGAAAGATGGGAATCTGAAGATTAATTTGAGATGCTGCTTAGCACTGTGTGTCAAAACTTTCTAGTCATAAATCAGAAATAAACATGAATTAAATAATTAATTAATTAATTAATTAATTAATTAATTAAAATAAATTGTAAAAGTGTATAAGGGCTTAGAACATTATGATTGAAGTATATGATTACCAGTTGGATGCTCCATAGCTCTAAAACTGAACCTGCTACAGTGACGCACATCCTGTTTCTGGACAAGCCAATGTCATTTTCCTAAGAGGTATTTCATTACATTTTGCAACACCACATGGAAAAGACCACAGGGGTGCAGTAGAGCGCTAATGCATTCTGCCAGGCTCTAATGTATTTTCCTCGCCAAGCTTCAGCACTTTGTTACTGTGAAGCTGTGAACTGCTGCTCAGCAGGTTTTGGTTGGTGGACAGGACAGGCAGAGAGAATCTGACCTCTGACCTCAACTGGTCCTCTTTCAGTGCAAGTTGTTGCCTAACAGTGTGACAAATCTCTTGCAATGTTATGAAACAGATTTTGTCATATATATTCAGTATTTGACTAAATGCTGAGTAAGACGACATGACAATAATACAGCATTTTGAAACTGAACAGATGTGCTTTCCACATTGTTGTTGTTTTTTTCTAATGAATCAAATGTAAAATCTGGACTCAACAAGGTTAGCTTCTGAAACACTTGCCCTCAGTTCAAGCTATGGCAAAAGTGAAGTAGCTCATTTGCATAAATAAAAACATAGAACTTCATGCATTCTCTATGGATACACAACTATTTATATATAAGGTATAGTATATTTCAAGTATACTTAAACTTTTAAATATACTTGTCAGTGTGAGCCAAGTATACCTAGACTTTTAAATATACTTGTCAGTATGAGCCAAGTATACCTAGACTTTTAAGTATACTTGTCAGAATGAGCCAAGTTAAACTTTTAAGTATACTTGTCAGTATGAGCCAAGTTAAACTTTTAAGTATACTTGTCAGTATGAGCCAAGTTAAACTTTTAAGTATACTTGTCAGTATGAGCCAAGTTAAACTTTTAAGTATACTTGTCAGTATGAGCCAAGTTAAACTTTTAAGTATACTTGTCAGTATGAGCCACGTATACTTTAAACCTTTAAGTATACTTGTCAGTATGAGCCAAGTATACCTAGACTTTTAAGTACACTTGTCAGAAAGCCAAGTATACTTATGTATACTTTTGTTAAGTATATCTCTGATAAGTGCATAAAAAGTAAACTGAAAGTATACTCTCTTGTTTTAAGCTCAAAAGACGTATACTAATAGCACACTTGAATAAACTTCACTATTTTTGGTAAGGGTTTGAATATTCATTTATGTTGGGAAATTAAAATATGCAGACAATGAAGCTGAAAAGATTAAATATTACACTGACAGTGTGACATTTTTGCTGTTGTTTAGGCCTGAGTGGCTGAGAGGATCTTGGACTCAATTTGACCTAAGACAGTATATTTCTAAAATCCTGGATCCAAAGACAGGATACGGTCCAGAGGTTACCCACATGTGATACACTGGCTCAGCAGTGTGAAGACGGTGTTTTGCAGTGTCCTGTCCTCTGACACCCACAGCTTGTTCCCTGGGTGTCACCTCTTTAACCGGGTCAGATTTATTGTAGCAACGACCCGTAGCAACGACCCTTAGCAACGCACCGGGTCCATGGAGACTGTCTTTCTGTCTGTGTGTGTGCATGTATGTGTGTTTGAAGGAATGCAAGGCGACACGGGTCAATACACAGAGAGAAAAACACACCGAGGTGTAATTAAAACCTGACATTTATAAACTTTCATGGACTTCTTTCACACCGTTGCTTTGAGGTGAAGATGGGATGCAGCGGCTCCACCAACACCGCGGTCCGACCGCTGAGAGCGGAAGAGGTGAAGAAGGGAGCCGAGGTAGGTTCCGTCTCACACTAACCCGCCACTCTCAGTCAGCTTAACGCGGGCTAAAACTGTGGAGAGAGGAGTTCAAATGGATGTATTGTCTTCAACAGTAACCCGAGAAATGTGTTTAACAGTCAGCAACTGTGTTAGCACTTTTGGGGCAGATATTGAACTGAAGAGCCGTGACTTACAGGTGTTACGGTGAAACCTGTGTGCCATTAAATGTTGTGACCCTGGAGGACCCAAATATGGTCACACCGGTTTCTGTGTCCACTGAGTCACGTGGTCAGGCTAAAGCTAGCAAAATAAAATTGTATATATCTTGTTCTAATTGTTTTTCACTATTATGTAGTGATATTATTTCTTTATATTAATCTTGTCTCTAGGTGGGAGGCTTCGGATAAGCGCAGTGGGTTTTTTGCCTCTTCCTGCACTGTATATTATTAATTTTTTATTTTTTTTTGTTATGTTATGTTGTGTAGTATTAAATTGTGCAAAATAAATAAACATAAAACATAAACATAAACAATACAGCATGTGACGATGTTAAAACAACTTTGGTGATAAAGCCAAAGGTGAAAGAAGTATTCGGATCCTTTACCAAAGTAAAGTAAAGTAAAGTCTCAGTGTAAAAAAACATATTTATTACAAGTAAAACTCCTGCATATTATCAGCTAAATGTACTTAAAGTATCAAAAGTAAAAGTGTTCATTATGCAGACACTATGAAGCCAAGTTCCTTAATTGTTCTACCTTATAATTCCATTAATAAATGATATATTTGAGATATTTTAAGCTCATACACCTACATAATATTTGAATTAATGGATATAATAACCTGTTTTGAAGGCTAATGCGTGTACGGTTTGAGGTCTTTACCCCTTAAAACCTCTTAAACCGTTCATATAATGCTTTAAAAACACAGTATCTCAATATGCTATCCATTATTTATCTACATATTTGGGGTGAATGTCTGGATTTGTACCTTAATTGAACATTTTTTATGTATTTCAAAATGCCACTTAAGTAAGAGTACAGAAATATTACAGGCAAAATGTATTTAAAGTAACAAAAAGTAGCTCATTATGCGGCTAATTTCAGAGTTTTATAGTTTAATAAATATTCTATTGTTGAATTATTATTATTGTTATTGATGCATTGACATGTAAGCAGCAGTGTAATGCTGTAGATGGTCCAAATGGAGCTAATTTTAATTACTTTATATACTGTTGGGTAGTTTCATCTATCGTATTAGAAGATATAAGGCTGCAGAGTACACTGTTATACTGTAAATTAATTAGGTTTCAAAGTCCGAGATGATGTCATTTGTAGGTGTTACCTGCTGTGTATCGTTTTGTTCCTGAGCTACTGTGTTCATGACGATGTGTCAACACACAGATGCCACCATAACAACATCATGTCTGGGATACCATACAGAAAGGGGTCAGGGTTTAAAAAAAAATGTCTTGTGCCGTCAGGATGAGAAAGGAAGTAAAGTCGATGGTCGCGGAGACTCGGCCGTGTCGAAGGGCACCACAGACAGCGGGGTGGCGATGGAGAACAGAGACATCCCCGTGTTACCTGGAGCGGTGCCCAGAAGACTCCCTCCTCTAACATCTGAGTGGGTCAGAGAAAGCGACGCGGACAGAATTACACGAGACGGTGAGTGAGCTGAATAAAACACACCGTGTCACGCCGTAGAGAAAATCCAGTGCACACCACACAACCTAAAGGGTTTTTATTTCGTCTGTCTCCCAGGACTGCTGCAGCAGGAGAGCACACCGCAGGAGCGCCCAAAGTCCAGTGACATCCTGGAGGAGCTGCTGAACCAAGGCATCATACCAGTGGGACAGACCAGAGAGAGGGGCAGCGGGGCTGGAGAGGCCTACAGCATCGCGGTGAGTACCTGGTACACACCGGTCAAATAGGTGAAACATGCTAACACACCACTTATCGGCCGTCATTCTACAGGCTGAAATTTATGAGGGGTGGAAGTAACAAAAATTAATTGATAAAAGTGGATGTGATGAAAATGGAGTGATTAATTATCAAGTGGTTTGATTAATTCAAAGCCGATTTGGCTAAAAAAGTCGTGATATGATGAAAACGGAGCCACGTTTCATCATTTTCACCATCTTACATTCATCATTCACAACACAAAATTGCCATTTGTCATTTAAGGAAAGTGGCCTCAAGGGTGGAAGTAACAAAAAACATTTGAAGAAAAGGGAAGTGATGAAAGTGTTTCCGAATTAATAATGGAAGTGATGAAAATGTACGTGAATTGAAAGACAGAGTGATACATTTTCAATTGATTCAATAAACTTGATTGATATTTTATTAGAAACAGTGCTGATCTGATAATCAACTGTCGACCGTTCATCATTCACAACACCCAACTGACATTTATCGTTTACAGCACGCAATTTATGTTACTTCCGCCCAAAATGCCAATCAAAAACCACGCCCACGGACAGAAAAAGTAGAAGTGGAGTAGAGCGGCTCACTGAGTGGGCTAATCTTTTTTATTGGGTGGAACTGTACGCAACTGAATACAATACAAACAATATCAATACTGTGATATTATACAAAAAAAAAAGTCATGATCTTAAAAGCTGCATTACATTTTTGTGAGCAGATCTAAATGTTCTAGCTGAAATGAAATGAAAAAGGACACCTCTACATTACATTTGTGTTTGTGTTTTCATGTGTATACACATATTTCAAGAGCATCGACTGTCATCTACCATAAATCTATTGATTTCAAGGTATTCTTTCAAAAATATCGTGATACTAGATTTTGTCGCCATTGTCTCAGTTAATGCTCAAGCTTTTAAAGAGTCTCAGAACAGACTATGCTGCTTAGATGACTGAGGTCAGTGAATTTACTGACAATATATGGGGGAAGCAGAAGCTAGTTGTGAACACAACAGTAATATTTTATAACCTATCAAGCTGATATGGCGAACACGTTAGCAAACAGTTGCTTATGTGCGCATCCAGCAGATATGGAGCAACATTTGAAATTTGTATTTCTGTCCAAGTGAGGAATGTAAGAGCTTTTTCATGTCGTTCCTGATCTGATGAAACTACCCAGTCTTACTATATATGAAGAAATCTAAATGAGCTGTTGTGCAAGGTCTACTAAGATTTAAATATATTAATGACAAGTAGTAGGTGCTCGAATAACAACGAACTGTGAAAGATAATCGGTGGAGGGTTCATGGGGTGTCTAGTGGTGGCCTTGGCTACCACTAGAGGGTACAGCCTGGCCACCCTGCAGACCTTTTTCACAGCAGATATAGTAGGAAAAACACAGGTGAAACTAATTTTGTTAACAATGGCTCAGTTCCATCAAGTGTCCTTGTGAGAGTGACCAGCATGCACAATACCAACAACCTGGAGCTAGCACATCTAAATGCTTGTGTGCTCGTCTGCATGTCTTTAAGGTAATGTTGTCATTGTTGTCACATGTATGTCAGTATTGGGTGTGTTGGAAATGTTTGGATGTGTGCTGCTGTCTTTTTAACATTTGATGTCTTTTTTTTTTAGCCCCTACCCTCAAGAGGCTGTAAATAAGAATGCGTTCTTAATAACTTGCCTGGCTAAATGTAAAAAAATGGAATGGAGTCATTTTAATGTCATCAGTTGCACCTGTGCTTTTCCCACTATGTCAAGCCAAAATGTCTGCTGTGAAAAAGGTCCATTGACCACCACATGCAGGTAGTAAGAAGTCCATCCATTGAGGGTTATGTAAAAAGAAAAGCCCATAATATATGGCTCTTTTTTCACCACATGCATTTTGTCTTGTCGTAGCAAAAAAAAGGCCTGTGTGTTACTTATAACGTTAAACAAGCCTCTTTTTCATTTAAATGTCTCAATAGGCCGTTCCAGTAAGCCAGCATGCACAATCGGGGCCCTGTACTGGCACACCTTGCAGCCGATATTAGCTCTACTTGTGCTTATCCTGCTAAGACATGTCAAAATGTCCACAACACTTATTGTTGTCCTGGAAGAATACACACCTAAAAATAAATTAGAGGGGTTATAGCAAAGCAATAAAGTGCATTTTCGTACAGGATGTTGATTTGTTGCTAAATTATCTGTCACGGGTCGGTGAGGTCAGTCAGTCAGTGGAAGTGCATTCACCTGTAATATTGAGATTGTCTGTTCTCTGTCTCCCCCTGCTGTGTGTGTGTGTGTGTGTGTATATGTGTGTGTCAGCTGGATGACAGGGAGGGGGTCAGGCGAAGGCCGCCAGCCAGACTGGAGTCCCTGAAGGCCAAGAAGGCGCAAAGTCTCCCCAGCAAAGAAAACATTGAGGAGAAGATAAGACTTGCTGAGGAGAGACGCAAGGTACAGTGTGTGTGTGTGTGTGTGTGTGTGTGTGTGTGTGTGTGTGTGTGTGTGTGTGTGTGCGTGTGTGTCATCATGTACCTGAACACCTCAGCTCATTCTCTCACAGTTTATCTTATTGTTTTGTCTCCCACACACTCATTTTCTCCCTCCGTTGTCTCTCAGTTAAGGGAAGACGAGCTCAAGACGCGTTTGAGGGCCAAGTCGGCCCGTGTTCGGGGCCCCGCTCCCACCTCCAGCCCAGAGGATGACGAGGACGCGGCCCTCACCCTCGTGGAGACGCTACAGTCACCCGTCGCCCCGGACCCCCTCGATCCACTGCCCCGCAGCCAGATCACACGCGAGGAGGCCGAGGGCGGAGAGCGGGTGCGAGAGGCCGGAGGTGACGGCAGAGAAGAAATGGGCGGAGAAGACAAGAGAGAAAGGAGGAGAGAGAAGGGAGGAGAGAGGGGAGATAACAGAGGGGAAGGTGCAAAGAGGGTAAGTGAGGATGGGGACGGGAAAGAGGAGGAGGAGGAGGAGGAGGAGGAGGAGGAGTTGACCCAGGTGGAGGAGCTCAAGGAGGATCAGCTCCTCACAGCCTTGGGGGAGCTGGAGAGCGATTCTAGCTTTCAACATGCAGAGGACAAAGAGGAGATATTTTAATTAATAACAAAAAATGGGCCATGAATCAGAACTAAGAGGGAGGAGAGGGAGCCAAATATTATCTCTTTTTTACCGACGAAAGTTTGAAACTTGTAAAAAGAAAGAGTATGTATTGTATTAGAAGAAATTAAGAGATATAATTAAGCTGCGATTGGCACCACAGATGAAACTAGGCTAATGTGGATGTGAATTGTTTGTGTTCTCATGAAAAAGCACTACTTCCACCACAGGGAAGCACGTTAGCCCATAAAGTGTAATAATATTGTAGCGGAATATGAGGGTTTTCTTTCCAAAGTAATATAATTTACCTCAGTGAAGGCTTTAATTAATGTGACCAAGACTTCTTGCCAACATACAAAATTAATTTAATGTGTTTTAGTTTTTCATTTAATTGTAAAATATGACATAGTTGAGTGTCGTTTTGTATGTGAAGGGTGTACTTGTTCTGTTGGACACAAGATGGCGCTGTTTCAGTGGGTTAAAATTGTATCGCAGCTCTCTGAAGTCAGTGCACCTCATCTGTAATATCAGGATGAGGAGGTTTTGACAACATGTGGAGTAAAGATGTGTAAAGTGTAGTTGTTATTCAATTAATCAATAAAGTTCTCCCTATAAATGTGTAAATCTAAAACTTTATGGAAGTAGCTCATTTACCAGAGTACATTTGAACTTTTAGATACATTTTTCTGAGAGGTTGTTGAGGGGTGTTGAGCACGACCTTGGTGTGACTGAGCTTTCTGTCGGTGTTCAGCTGTTCCAGTGACCTTTGACCTTTAGCTTTTCTCTGCCTGACAAACAGGTGTGTTTTTGTGCTGCAGCCAAATATATTTTCAAGCCCAAAGTTACAGTTTCAGCTCTCCAGCTGCCTTTGAGCTAAGATTATAAAGTATGTTTCTGGTGATTATTGCTGACACGTATTCACCGCGCATGTGATGTGGAGTATTTCTGAAGATTATTGGAAATTAAGTATAATTAAAGCTTTTTTTGGGCCCACAGCCTGTTATTGTATAAGAGGATTCAGACTAGTCAGCATGCTGCACATGAACAGAAAACAACAATTGGATGCAACCTGACCGGATCCCCATTGTTGAGCCTGGGAAACTCGATACTGGTCCCCTCTTTTTTCACCAGTCCACTCGGACTTTAAAGCGCGTGTGGCTGCATGAATAAAATAGTGAGTGAACAGAGACGCGACAGAGAGATGCTCTATCAGGTTGCATGTCTTTGTGATGTTGAGTCCTGCGGTGGCAATTCACATTCAGATAGATGTGGCAGTTTTTTTTTCTCAGATTTGGTTGAGGTTTAATATTATTTTATTTTATTATCAGCCTACAAATGGGGATAATTAATCAGCCAAACATTTCTTTACAGACATAAACAACTATTAGATTGCTCATCAGTGTCTACCTGATATTATAGAAGTGTGGGCTTGAGTCACTTGACCTTTTTAATTGGCAGTACAAGATTTGACACTTTTTTCCGCAACAAATATGACACACAATGGTGTCCCCGTACGCCCTTGTGTCAACTCACCTTGTTCCATGGTTAGACAGGATCTATGTGGGCCAGGAACAACGCGCTCACAGAAGCGGAGCCGCCATGAATGATTAATAAACAGACAGCAGCGTTCCCTCTCACATTACTGGGGGGTGAATTATCCAACGATCCATCCAGCAGTCAGCCAAGCTTCACAAGTTATTTTAATCATTGATGTTCAGAGACTCTTGATTGAATTGATTTCTGACTTGATCCTTTCCCATTATAATAGCTGTGTGCAATTCTATGACGCATGACGCATTTGTCACTTTTGAAGTCAGTTCTCACCTGATATAGGCTAATTATTGAAATGTGATCACCATCTTTTTAAGATAATAAAAAGGGTTGATTCAGCAATTTCATCTCAAGGATCCCCAAAGAGAAAGAAATGTAAATTGTAACCCTGTTTGTTAAATTTTTGTCTTAAACCTGCAGTAGGCAGAACGTTTTTGGCATAAGTGGGCAAAAATTCCATAATAACCTTTCAGCATATTGTAATTTAAGTGTTCTGAGAGATAACTAGATTTCTGAACCTCCTCATGGCTCTGTTTTCAGGCTTTAAAAAAATCTAGCCCGTGACGGGAGACTTTGGCCAATCACAGGTCTTTTCAGAGAGAGAGAGAGCGTTCCTATTGAGTGTTCATTCAACGGAGGCAGCTGTAAATCACTCGCGAACTCCGATCAAATGGTCAAACTAGGCAGCGCGGATCAAATATGAATCAATATTATGTTACTGCAATGCCTATTTCTCGCCTCAAATGTTTTCAGAAACATCTTGTAGTGTACTGTTTAGCTGTAAAATGAGAAAGTTTGCTCCGGCTGGTGGGCGGTGCTTGGTATTTCCTCAACTGATCTCAACATGGCTGCCGGGTCACAAACTTTCTCATTTTACAGCTAAACAGTACACTACAAGATGTTTCTGAAAACATTTGAGGCGAGAAATAGGCATTACAGTAACAGAATATTGATTCATATTTGATCAGCGCTGCCTAGATTGATCGTTTGATCGGAGTTCGTGAGTGATTGACAGCCGGCTCTCAGAGACGGCAGGCTCCAGCTCAGCTCTGATTGGTTGTTTTCCTCCGGTCTGTGAAATCTTGCAGATGCCATTGGGAGCACCGGAGGACACAGAGACTTTTTTCAGATTACCTGTCTCATGTACTACTGTCAGGATATAGGGACCGTTTTATAAAAATAACTATAACTTATTCATATTAGCGCCAGTTCTTCGCACTGCAGCTTTAAACTGTCAGATATGATTTTTTTTAACCATGTTGACCTTATGACCTCATAGTGAAGGAACCATTAAAACGGAAAACATCTGAAGGAAAATCCACAAGTTTAACCATACTTTCAAAACTCAGGACACAATCTGCACTTTGTCCTATGGCTGTCTGCATGGGCACATGCCAAAACTCTGTCAACCCCCAACAAGTGAACTGATCCTTCCAGCGGAGCTTCAACGCTGCACCTGTCTGTCTGCTCACTACTGCTACTGCTGTGTCTGTCCCCAAACTGTGTCCAGCCCCCTGACCAGCTGTTTTTGCAGAAGACTTAATCCATACAAGTTTATAGAGAGACAGACGGACCTTTTCCATGAAAAAAGTCCATGGTTTACGTTTTATTAGAGAAAAAAAAAACAAATTAACAGATTTTTATTTATAAGGAAGCCAAAAACACAGAAACATTCAGTCTTTGCATTTCCTTAAAAGGCCCTTCTCCTCTTTGTCCCCAACATATCACCAGTGGAATCAGGTTGTATTGGCCCCTGATGGTTAATTAAACGTGATTCTAGTAGAGGATCTTTTTTTTTTTTTGGTGAAGGAGCTCCAGAGTTTCACGCTGTGCAGGTTTCCCAGCTGTTTGTGCGCGCTGGTGGGCGGCGCAGAGATGGACTAAAAAGCTGGGTGGAGTTTAGGAGCAGCGCTTTTAGGAATGGGTCCCAAAGCTATTTAGTTAGACAGCAGAGTTACCGAGAAGAGCTGGAAACACCTGATGGTCTCTGTGGGACAATCCGCTCCATATAACTCTCCTCTTAACTGTCGGAAGATAAATCTACCTCCAGGTTGCATTTTTGTCGAGTTTTTTTGTTGTGTTTTCTCTACTGAAAAAGTTACAGAGCCAGCTGATCTCTCTCTCTCCATCTCTTCATCCAAAGAATCACTGATAAGGAGACATTGCACTATTCTTTTTTTTCTATTGTTCCTATTTATTGTATTTTGCACTAACGATGCACACCACGCAAAAGGACACGACCTATACGAAGATTTTTGTCGGGGGTCTTCCCTACCACACCACGGATTCAAGTCTCAGGAAATATTTTGAGGTGTTTGGTGAGATTGAAGAAGCGGTGGTCATTACCGACAGGCAGACTGGCAAGTCTAGGGGCTATGGATTCGTAAGTATCACTTGTTAATAACATTTCTAACAGTTTTACGCACAAATTGAAACTTTTACGCATGTGGGAAAAAATCGTGCCATGGCGCGTCTCTGTTAAAGTGCGCAACTGTGTGTCATAACATCATGACTAACATGAATTTATGTGCAGTCATGGGGTGTTTATGTTTGGATAAGATGGCCCTGCTTAAATTCGTCATTGGCTTCTGTTGCAATCTTGCACCCACCGACTTGTTGCGCGTTGGTATGCGCCCTCCCTGACACGTTTTAAAGTGAGCTGCCCTCACGCTGACAGCTCTGGTGGGCTGAGAACAAACCTCACGGTGATGTCTTGATGTGACAGAGCAGCTTTCTGACACTGTTACGCTGGTTTCATCGACTCAAAAGTTGTTTACAAGTAAAATATTTGTGGTCCCACTTGTTATAAAAACCTGACAGAGAAAACGCATTTGAGACGCAGTTGTGGAGACATAAAGCAACCAGCAGTCCAATCAGGCTGTATGTTTCAAAATATCTCCTTTTTATGTATAACAGACGCACTTAAATATACATGTAACAGGACTGATGAGGGATCTAGACACCAAACCTTATTTGGCCTCTTCAGAGACTATTTAATAATATGTTTCAGGTAACTTTGGCACATATTACCAGTAGAGGATGTACAAAGTATGGAGTATGAAGTATGTAGAAACTAACATTTCTCTGTAAAACTGAGATGCATTTACTCCACAAATTTTACTTAAATCCTCCCTATATTGTTCACCATATTAATGCATTATTCATCCTCTTTTTCATTATTTTCTCCTGAAAAATGCTTTCAGACAATTGTTCAGTTGTTGAAAGAGTGTTAAAAAAAAGAGATATGAGCGGAGCAATGAAGTCTGTAATGGGAGGCGATAAGGGAGCCATGTTCAGTCAGTCATCTCAGCCCGGCTCCCATTCACTCCTGATAGTTTCAACACATCCACATGAGGGTGATGGATGTGTGTGTGCTGCCAAATACTTGCTGCTGTTAATGATGGCTTATACACTTGCAGATAAACACACAGAAAGATGACTAACATGCACGTTTTCCCTCTTTTTTTTACAAACACACATGCACTCTCCCATCAATTTATGATGAGTCTTTATACATAACTCTATGTGCTGTTAAGTTAACTTCTTTCAGTGATCCACATCTTTGTCATGCTCTGTGTTTTTGACTCCTCTGCCAGGTGACGATGGCGGACCGCTCGGCTGCAGACCGGGCCTGCAAGGACCCCAACCCAATCATTGACGGCAGGAAGGCTAACGTCAACCTGGCCTACCTGGGGGCCAAGCCTCGGGTGATGCAGCCAGGTAAAGACAGCCAAATGAGGATACAATGCAATATAAAAAAAACCCATATATTTTAATTTCCTCAACAAGCCACCAAGAAATGCGTTGAATTTCTTTCAACATTTAGAGTCAGACGTGAAGATTTTCAAGATGAATTAACCAGGCATCGTGTTTAATCAACATAGCAAGTGTCTTTGTTCCCACAGTGTTTGTGTTGGGATCACTAAGTGTGGAGTTGGTTTTATTGGCAAACTAGCAAACAAGAAAATCAAGTCAATCCTTCCTGAGTTTCACCTCAGGGTTTGTTTGTTTTTTTAGGTAGCTGCGGCTGATGTAAGAACATGTCAGGAGGTTATTCCAGTGAAGTAACGAATGCTGTTGTTTCCTCTGTTTGGCAGGTTTTACCTTTGGTGTTCCCCAAATTCACCCTGCGTTCATCCAAAGGCCTTATGGGTAAGTACTGACGAGCCTACACGTATTTTAGAGGAACGTTTGGATGTGCACATTGCTTATGTAGAGACTAAATTAATCAAACATGTTTTAATTTGATCTTTTCTCAGTTTAATGTGTGATAATTGATTGATATTTTTCATCCTTTTATGTTCATTTTCTCCTCGAACATAATTGATGGCTGATAATTAGAGATGGACAATAAGTTGAATGTAACATTTTTTTTCCTTTATCACTGTCCAGCAAACAGCCAGTCAAACTGCCTTTTCTAGGTTTGCCTGTTTGTAAAAATGTGTGTGTGTGAGTGTGTGCTGAGTGGACAATGATGGAAACTTCCAGCCTGACTCAATGTTATCTATCTTTCTCTGGTCCGACAGGCTCGCTCTCGGTTAAGCTAACTGTGCTGGTTTGTGGAATAGTTCTGCGAACGTAATCACAGATCAGAGAAAAAGGAATTACCCGTAGACTCAAACACACACAAACAAGCTCTCAAAAATGGTGATTATAGATGCATGTACGTGGGTTTTGACCTGTTTTTTTTATTTTATTTGAATAGAACTTAGAGCCTTGTGTGCGGTTATGAAGTGGTGTTGTTAGCTAAACCGTGTGCTTTCTTACTTAAATTACAAAAAAAAAAAGAAAAAAAAAAAAAAAAAAAAAAGCTGGATTGATTGAATTTTTGGGTGTTCTTTTTCCTTTTTTTTGTGGAAGCGTGTTAACTTTGCCAAGGAAGAGCAAAGCTTGTTTTGTTTTTTTTATTTATTGCTTTTAGCTTGTGGTTGACCTGTTTTGTTTAACAGGATGTGCTGTTTCATGTGTTTTCTGGCTGTCTTGTTGGAGTGAGTGGTGAATTTTCTCTGTGATTTTTTTTTTTCCCCCAATCACCTCCTTACTCCCATTCCTCACATTATTCCCTCAAAATAACAAAACCCATCAGTGCTTGTGTGTGCTTATAGCATCTTCCTGGTGTTACTAGCAGTTTCTCACATTAACACGACGTAGCAGCAACAAATTCTCGAAAGTGTCTCTCTGCCATATTACTGCTGGTCCACGCTGTCACTTCATTACAACTCTCTTGTCTCCCTTCCTGTCTCTGTATATCTTTGTCTTTGCTCTTCTCTACACCGCATAGGCAAGACTTGTGGTCACGTAGCGCCATTTACCACCAGAAATGGGGATGTCTTATGAATGAGTAAGACAACAGTTATTATGTATATTTATGTGCGTACGTATGAGTTTGTGCTCTTATTGTGTTCGTGTGTCTTTGTCCCAGTCTCAGTGTGACACAAACAAATGTCTCTCTCTATCTGTCTATCTCGCTCTCTCTCACTCTCTATCTCTCTCTCTCTCTCTCTCTCTCTCTCTCTCTCTCTCTCTCTCTCTCTCTCTCTCTCTCTCTCTCTCTCTATCTCTCTCTCTCTCTCTTGTTAAGGAAAACAAACGCGCCCATTGTGCCACACAAAGCCCCGAATGCTGACGCTGCAGTCGCATGAAGCTTTGTGTTGTGTGTGCGTGTGTGTGTGTGTGTGGGGGGGTGTGTGTGTGTTGGGGGGGGGGGGGGGGTCTGATGGGGTGCGGGACCATCTCTGTCTGTCATGTAAGAGCAGAGCAGGGGCCATTTAAACAGGTCCACAGTGGGTATTTTAGGGGCCACATTAATGTACAGCCTTTCCATGTGGACATACATACATCTTAACTGATTTCAACCAGAACCAAAGCTGTGTGTGGTCAGCTTTGTCAGTTTATATTCCTCATAAGAAAACTTTCACATTGAGTTCCAACTCCCAAAAAAGCTGCTTTTTAAAAAAAAAAAAAAAAAAAGGAAGAAATGGCTACCAAAGGAGGGAACGTTGTTGGTCACTTGGACTCAATTCGTGACAAAGTTTCCATCCTTACACCTTCATCAAGTAAAATTCAATTAGTCAAACACCATAGATATATAAATCCAAGAAGAGTTCACCAATCAGACGACACTAGAAGCACCTCTCGGCATCCAAAGAGCTCTTCTCACTTCAAAATAGAGTATGTTTACAAATGTCATAAGAACTAAGTATTTACATCTCATAAAATAGAAAAATTCAAGGACATCATGTTGCTAAAACCTATACAAATCAACCAAATGCAAAGGTAGATAATTAGTCTAAATAAAGGAGATATGATGCTAACAGCTAATTGTTGCTAATTGCCCTCTCACATCCTAAAGCTGCTCAGAAACTAAAACAACCAGAGAGCAGGTTCCAAACTTATAGCATCTTCATGTCAGGATTTTAAATTCAAAACTTTTTTTCTGCCCTTACAAAACTGTTTCGGTGCATTCAAATTTTTATCCAAGTAGCTTTCTATGTGTGGATCATGACTCAGGTCTGGACACCAGGTCCATCTGTGTCACGATCATAATATCAAACACACACACCTCACACACATTAGACCCTCAGCAGACGGTATGCATGATGGCAGAGAACCTTTATTTAGCCTTGAACTTTAATCACCGCCGGGTTGCGTGAACACGGCATTCCACTAAAGACACACACAGAACAAGTCGTCACACTACCAGCATGGCTTCACGAAACAGCCCTACTGTATTTTTGATTTCCTATTTTATGACTCCCTCCAGGGAAAAGAGGGTGCTTTCTTTTATTAGGGGCCACATTGGATGGGTCAGCCAGAGCTTTGCTTCCCATGGCCCAAACCTCTGCTTGCGCTGTGTGTGTGCTCGTGTGTTAGTCTACCCGACCATCCCATAGATACAGTAAGTAGTGGGGAATCTGAGACAGCAAAAGCACAATCCAAAAAAATGCGCTGAGCTCGAAGTGTTTGATTTCGAGAGTACTGGAGATGGGTGCATACCACTTTTTTTAAAATGTTAAAATAGTTACTGTCTGAGCTGCAGCCTCAACAGTCAATCATATACGTTGCTGTTGTTAAAAATTGTGCTACTAGGAATGTTAGATGTTTCGTTAAAGGTGCAGTGTGTAGGATCTGGCGACATCTAGAGCTGAGGTTGCAGATTGCAACCATCTGAAACTTCTCCCATGTGCCAAGCATGTAGGAGAACTACGGTAGCCGAAGCGAAAACGTGAAAAGGTGAATGTCCCTCTCTAGAGCCAGTGTTTGGTTTGTCCGTTCTGGGCTACTGTAGAAACATGGTGGCCGGCTCCGTGAAGAGGACCCGCTCCCATAAACGGCTCATTGTAAGGCAACGAAAACACAACGAAAAAACATACTTATTATATTATGTTCCATTTCTGCCAATAGATCCCCCTAATTTTTACCCACTGGTCCTTTAATGTCATTAGGTCGAGTCACGATGGCCAGCTTCTTTTAAAATATAATAATTGTTGCAGCATGACTGGAGATATCATCTTTTTTTTATTCCACGCATTCGTCTTCCTCTTCAAAACCCGACGCCCACATTGCCCACAATGCAACTCGACCGCCTACAGTTCAGTCAGAGATTTGGGTGTGTTATGCTAGTAGCAGCTAATATAGCCTCGAGCCGCTAGCCTCAAGTAGAAATGAGGAGCGGGCAACAGAGATCTGGTGAGCTCGCTTCTTTCTAAGGCTTCATTCACACCAAATCAGGCGTTGTGGATATTCACCGCAGGGTTGTGCGGCGGTGTGTGAGAGTCATTTTAATGGCCCATTGACTGCACAACTAGAAAACGTCTTTCGTTCCAAAAGTTGATTCTGTTTCTACTTTTCCGGCACAGACCGCTGCGCTTTTTTTCGGCGACCCCCTGCGGCCGCCGCAGTCACAGCACACATGCACTACCCTCATCGAAAATGAATGGGAGGATGTGTGTGAATGCAGCCTAACGCCACACCCCCACCCTTGCAGTCTTCAGCCCCAACCGACGTTGAATTCATTCGATTTCGCACATCTCTCTCTGGAGCCACAAAAGGCTTCATACAACTTTTTTCACATAAGTACTCCCCAAGACCTGTAAACAGACTTTGATGTGTAAAATCAATCAAGTTCCCCTTTAAGTAGACATTTCTTTATGAAGACTTAACTTAAGGTTTTCATCTAACAAGTCTGACTGAACAAAGAATATTTTCTCTGGCACGTAGTTATGCAAAATATATATATAAAAAGTATGCATCTGTAAGCAAAGCATGCAAGAAATACCAGCACCTGGAATATTCACGATTTGTCACTTTAAACCTTAACAATAATCCTCACAATCCATCGTGGGTTGGCCACATCTAGTTTGATTTCTGAACAAAGTTTAACAGATAACTTTTTAAATAAATTAAGGTACAATATACTCATATACCCATGAGAGTTGCAGTGTGTATTAGCGTTTAACCAATCCAGCTTTTTATTACATATTGGATAATGGCCCCTCAGTGTGTCATTCTCATCCAGTATGAGGAGTTTCCTCCTTGTCTGCTGGTGGTGAATACTTCAGTGATTTCACTTTTGACTTCAGATAACAGACAGGAAATGTCTCTCCACTGTTGAGAGATGACGTCCTCTAAAATCCTCCTTGGAAACCTGCCTCGCCCTACTGAGTTTCATTAGTGTTGGCTTCAAAGGAGAGTTTTAGTGTCACATGATGATAAAAATACTTTTCCTGAGGATTTTCCAATAAGGGTAACTCTGGAGAGAAAACACACAGCAGACATATTGTTACTGGCCTTCACAGATTAAACTGTGTGTGTGTTTAGTATTGACCTTAGACCTTTACTGACAGCCATACCAAACCTCCACATACCCACTTATTCAGTTTATTCCCTCCCTTTTCTTTCTCTTCAGTTGTGTGATTGTGCTGTGCCCTTGTTGTTGTCGCTGTTACTGTAATCAGTCTAGTCGAGGTGGACTATTTTTACATATTTCTTCCCCTCTGACGCCTTGCTGTTGTTTTGTTTTTCCTGTTTTTCTCCTGGCCCACTGTTTTGGGGTTGAGATGTGGATTGGATTGGATAATGGAGTGCTCACAATAGGGTTGCCACGATAGATCCTGCCTTTCAACCTTTAACATTTTCTGCACCTCCTCTCTCTTCTTTCCCAATGCAGTCTCAAATAAAAGTGACCACCTGATGTTCATTTATGCAGACTCAACTGATTTTCTTTCAACAGATTTTTTGAGCCACCTTCATTCAAACTCTCCTACAGTCACATAGCTGTCGTTAGAGCTTTATGCAACAAATATCAGATCATTTCTGTCGTGCTTCTCATTCCATTTGAATTAAAGTGATATTGAATTTGACTCTACTTTTATCACTAAAGTGGAGGCGGGGCTGTTTTTTCAGGACACATTCAGAGCTTTGAAGTTTTTCTTCTTGCTTGCTTCTACATACAGTCAAAAGTTGACACTTCACTTCTCGGAACCTTTAGTGTATATTTCCAAAGCTCCCCTCACGCTTGCTGTCCGACTGAGTTTCCAGACCTAATAGAGTCTGGGGGAGTGGGATAAGGCTATGTCATGGAGGGCAGAATGTGCTCATTGTTCATAATAGTTTATTTAATCGAAACATCCCTCTGGGTGCGGAGCCTAGTCCCGGCTCCCCCTGCTGCCTCCCCGGCTCTTTGTCCCGACACAGAGGGGGAAATGGCCAGCAGCGTCCCTTTTTGAAAACTGTCCAGCTGTCAAAGTGGCAGTGACATTTTCACAATGCCTCCCTGGGCTCATCTCCTCTGTCTGCACCCCCGCCCCCCGGCACTGTAAGCCTCCCCTCCCTCTCCTCCCCACCCGTTCGCCCTCCAGCAGGCAGGGGGGGAACGGCACCAGAGCCAAATCCACACGTGACGGACAAACGAGCGGCAGGTTACAGATCCCAAACTTTTTTTTTCTGTTGTCTCTGTAGTTCTGCCTCCACAACCGAAACCACAAACTCAAAACTGACCAAAACAGGAAAAATATGAAACCTGTTCCCATGTCTCATCCCATAAAGACCACAACCTCATCGCCTCCTCCAAATGTAATCATACAAATGTGATTTGTGACCTTAAACACCTCTGGGTGTTCAAAGATTTCCTCACCTCCAGGCTTCTTTTCACAGCGAGATTTCTATTTTGGCAACCCTATATTGTTCTAATCCCTACTAGCAGGCATTTCCTTGGTGTTCTTGACTGGTGGATTGGACTGGGGCTCGTGGTGGGTGGTGGGCGGTGGGCGGGCGCTTGGCCGCAGTGTGATGGAGTTGGGTTTGGGTTTTTAGGGTGGGTGCTAGTACTCTCAGACTGGGTGAATCAAACTAATCTGTCATATGTGTGTTTGTTTCACAGCATCCCAGCCCACTATGTGTACCCTCAGGCCTTCGTTCAGCCTAGTGTGGTCATCCCTCATGTGCAACCTACGGCTGCTGCACCCGCCGCCGCTTCCTCCCCCTACATCGACTACACCGGAGCTGCCTACGCGCAGTATTCTGCAGCCGCGGCCAGCGCCGCCGCCGCCGCTGCGTATGAGCAGTATCCCTACGCCGCATCCCCTGCCGCCGCAGGCTACGTGGCTGCCGCCGGCTACGGCTACGCAGTCCAGCAGCCTTTAGCCACAGCTGCCCCAGGCTCAGCCGCCGCTGCAGCCGCAGCCTTCGGTCAGTACCAGCCTCAGCAGCTGCAGGCCGACCGGATGCAATAGCAGCCACTGCAACCACTGGACATCCAGAGAGAGGACGCCGGGCCACAGCTGATTGGTCAGGAGAAGGAGCGGAGAAGGAAAAGGAAGAGGGAGTGGCCTTAATAAGGGTGGGCGTGTCAGCGACTCAGAGGCAGAGTTGCTTTAAAAAGGTGATGATGGTGGTGGTGGTGGTGATGATGGTGGTAGTGATGATGATGATGGTGAGGTGGGGACTTTTACAGTAACTTTCCAACTTGCTGTGCTTCAACCAAAAAACGAGAAAATGAAAAAAAGTCGCAGAACAAATAATGGAAAGTGATTTACTATTATTATTGTTGTTGTTATTACTATTATTATTATTATCATTACTATTATCATTGTAGTAGAGTACTTATTTCTAGACAAGAAATGCAGGAACTAATCCCTGTGGTTGGTATAGGTGTTGAACTAAGCCTTTAAGTCCTATTGCTGTCTTTAACGTTAGTTTAGGAAACTGTTCTCTTTTTTTTTTCACTCGTGGTTTTCCACAAGTGTTTTCGGTTATTTGATGCCCTCATAACATTTATATTTATTATTGTTATTATTACACATTGGGGGCGTCTTCTTGTTCTTTTTGTCTTTTCAAGTGCATTTTTTGGAGTTAATATTTTCTGATAATCAGGGAAATGGAACCGTTTCCAACGTGTTAGCTATTATTATGTGACCTCTGTCAGGAAGTCGAGGAGTCGTAACTCGTCGTGTCACACATATTTGAAGAACTACCTTTTTATCTTCCTGATGCTGAATGTCCCTTTTTTTTTACTCTGTGTCTCGACCTCTTGACCTATGCAAAGCGAACAAATCACCAGGAGACAAAAAAACAACAACAAAGAAAAGAAACACAAAAAACTGAAAATGTCATCAACTCTGACTTGATTCTTGGACTAAAGGGGGACTTGGCAAACAAAACAAACGCACTGACAAAAGGAGAGAGGTTGAAAACGGCTTCAGACAATGAGAAACACTAAATCAGTCGCTTTTCCACATGTTTCACTCACACGTACACATGCATCCAGAGTTGCACACATAGCAGTCAAAGACAAAGGCAGCACAGTTGTGTTTCTCTCTGGCTCTGGGATGGAGAGAAAGAGAAAGAGAGAAAGAAAGAGGGAGAGAGCAGCTGCTGGTGGGGGTGGACAGAGCCGCTCCAGCGCCACACAGACGGATCACTCTGGAAAGAACGCATCACTTGTGCTCGTTTGTTGAGCTGTCACATTTTAATCCCCGGCCGGGCCCATTTGGGAACCAACTTCGCACCCCTCCACCCAACACAGAGCCCCACAGCAGAGCCCCCACCCCCCCCAGCCATGCAGCCCTGCAGCTGTCAGCACTTCCACCTCTGTGCTGCCGTAGTCTGGTGTCAGGTACACACACACTCACAAACACACTTTCACCAAAGCCACCCCAACAACTGGTCTGCCTCATGTCTGTCAAGATCACCAGGTGGGGTGGAGAGGACGGGGGTTTGACTCGTTGACTTTATGTTGGTCTGTGTGCCTTACATTTTTACTGCTATTTAAGAGAGAAAAAAAAAAACAGAAAAAAGAGAGAAATCTACTATTTAAGATATTTATTTTTGAGGGTTGACTATGTTGACGCTCTGAGAGTAGAGACTTAGTGGCGGTACTGTATTAATAAGATTATTATGTACTCATCTCAAGGCATATATAAGTTATTGATTAGTTTTAGTAAAAATATTATTATTATTATTAACATACTCAACCAAAAATGTCGATGTAGGAGTTATTTAAGATACTGTTATGTGCACTGTACTTTTATTTTATATCTTTTTGATTCTTTAGAACATGACATTAAATATTAGCCTAATGCCTTTTTTGTAGGGAAGAAACTTTATTTAAATGCAGGCCTGTTTGCATGCAGATTGTACTCTGCCTCTTCTGTGTTTAGATGAGAGGAAAAAATGATAATAATTTTCACAAAAAACAAGCGAAAATGCTGCTTTCTCCACTAGAATGTATAGTCGTTGTCGAGGTTTCAGTAGCTGTGCTTCTTTTGCTTAATATTCTTCAGATGGGCTATTTTACACTGTTGGGAATTTTTATACTTGAACTATTTCTTACAAGGGAAATATGAAAAATAAATGACAAAAAACTTTTTAAGGAAGCTTTTCATTGTCACTGGATGAAGGCATGTAGGGCCTAAAGTGTTTCTATTTAAATGCAAAGGTCCTGTTGATATTAAAACCTTTACTTCAGAATTTCAACACCATTTACTTAAAATTGGAATAAAATGTTCTATATTTAAAAAGCTTGGTGACATTTGTTTTCATTAAGACTGCATTTAAACTGAGGTTTCATGTCAGGTTATTTGAATGTGAAACATCGTTCGATCTTTTCCTGGACACATTTATGTGATCTTCCTCCATATGACGCCTTTCATCCATCCATCCATCCACTCATAAATATAATTAATATATTTCCTTTGTGCCTGCTATGTGTGGTGGTGTTCAATATCAAATAAATGCAAAAAATGAATGAATGTGAAATGAATAATCATATAAATAATTTGTGTAAAATATAAAAGTGAACCAACGGGAAAATTATCCGAAATGATTCAAACTCAATTACGATTATTTCACTGCGTGAAAGTGAAGAGCGAGTGTTAGCATTGTTAGCGGTGGACTAGAGTGACCACTGAGAAAGACTGTTTGTCTTTTTAAAGTCTAGAGTTGTGCGTCTTTCTCTGAGTCACATATTTAAAATAAAAAACGTGGCACAATTATCTATGAATCAACCCGGCTAATGTTAGCTGCTGCTGCTAGCTGCCTCTTATCCAAGCTCACAAGCCAGTCTAGCTAATTAGCCAGCAAAGTGGGTAGCATGAGCAGCTTGGTTAAGATAAATAAAAGCAGAGGTTCGTTATTTTGTCTGTATAGTGTGTGTGTGTGTGTGTGTGTGTGTGTGTGTGTGTGTGTGTGTGTGTGTGTGTGTGTGTATTTATAGCAGGTTCAGCTAGATGGTTGATTCAAATTTACATTGACGTCGTTATTCTAGTTAACATGTGCTAACTGGATAAATGTGGTAGCATTTGTGACATGAAATAAAACTGTCATTGACATAAAATGCCATTATGAAAAAAAAATAATTATGAACTAAAAATTAACTTCTATAAAACTATGAAAATAATAATGATGAAATACCATTTCACTATAATGAGTTGAACAATTTCTTAAATTGTTGTACAAATTATTATTTCATTTATATATTTTACACAATTTATTCAAGTAATTATTTAGTTATTTAATATTGAACACTTTGGGGCTCCGTAGCCTGTATGTATTTTACTTTGCTGCCTGCAAGGCGACAAACACATCACGCATGCCATATGCTGCACCGCACCTTCTCATTGTGAAACCATCCTCTCGAGAAGACGTTAATTGAAACACTCACATTACAGCCACACCCACAGTTTACACCGATACACCTGACACATAATAAAGTCTCTCAGGACTCAGTATATCAATGATTCATCCACTCTAATCAATAAGTCATGTTATAAGGAGTGTGCTGCCCTGTCTCCGCCGTCACTCGGCTCCAGGGAGTATTTTGGTCCCTGGTGAAACATGAAACTGTAGATCGTGACACAGCATGGACACATGCAAGGCCTTATGGGTGAAATCAGCTGCTATCATAGCAATTGAAGCTGTTACTTTGTTAAACTGATGATGTAGAGCTGTAACAAGGAGACTTTAAAGGGGCACCCAAGATCAGTTTACTCGTCATGGGGAGTACTATTCTTTGAAAGCAATGTCTTGGCTCCGGAGGTCCTTTCTAAAGTCAGTACTACTTTCTAATAAGGCACTATTCATAAAAGGTTTATAAATTGTAACTAGTGGCTTTGTTAACGAATAGTAAATAATCTGCTAAAAGCTTTGCAGATCAGTTATAAGCCACTAATAAGGATAACAAGAACTGTCATCAGTGTTAAGCTACTTGGGATTTAATAAAAATATATATATAACAGAAACCCTATGTGTAACAGACTGGGGATGTGTGGGATATAATGCTACATTCAGGTCATATCATTCACACTGTAATTATGAGCAGTCCAGTGGGAAGTCTGAGATATTGCGATTTATTATAGCAATGATAACGCTGATACTGTTGGCCACATGGCTGCAAAGTCTCCATTGCTGGCAATTACATACAAAAAAACCCTCAGCTCTACTGCAGCTGTAGACTAAATTTATAAAAAACCCTAAACAATCAGTTAAAAAAAGCTAATTTGGATAATTATCTGTTTACTACAAGGCTGACTATCTTGAGAATAATACAAGAATGCTGCTTTTTTCTCATTTTGACGACATTGCGTGAATGCAGCATAAAATAGCAAATCATGTTGCATTATGGGTAGGCACCAGTGTTTTGGAGTTTGACCCGTTTGGGCCACGATAGGGATTTAAAGTTAAAATATCTTGGCCTCTGCTGCACCAATTTTGACCATTTAAAAACACGTATGTCTATCTTAAGTCGCAGAACTTTATGATTTATGTCTACTAAATCGTCGGAGAACTCCTTTAAACTTGGTTAATCGTGTTATTGAATTGTGTAAGTTAGCTAGCCTAGCATACCTGTTTACATGGCTGCAAAGTCTCCATCGCTGGCAATTACATACAAAAAAAACCTCAGCTCTACTGCATCTGTAGACTAAATGAACAAAAATACCTAAACAATCAGTTAAAATAGCTAATTTGGATAATTATCTGTTAGAATAATACAAGAATACTGCTATTTTCTCAATTTGACGACATTGCCTGAATGCAGCATAAAATATGCAATCATGTTGCATTATGGGTAGGCACCAGTGTTTTGGAGTTTGACCTGTTTGGGCCACGATAGGGATTTAAAGTTAAAATATCTTGGCCTCTGCTGCACCAACTTTGACCATTTTAACAAACATATATGTCTATCTTAAGTTGCAACATGTCTACTAAATCGTCGGAGAACTCCTTTAAACTTGGTTTATCGTGGAGACATTATTGAATTGTGTAAGTTAGCTAGCCTAGCGTTACCTGTTGACTTAGCCTAACGTCTCTTAGCAACCAGGATGTGAAAGCTAGCCTACTCTGGACCAACATCAGCAGGTGATATAATACTGCAGTTATCATGTTCAGAGGTGGATTTCCAAGTTGGGGGGTGAAACCTTGGCCTGAGTTTCCTCGATGAGGATGAAGATGACTTCCCTCTTAAGACTCAGAGACCTGCAGACTTCTCCACAGCGTCAACAACTCGTCTATTTATAGCAGAGCTGTCTGAAGCTGCCATGTTGCTTGCGAGGTAAAAATGCTTGTGCAGCCCAAGAGGAGGATATACTGCGGCACTGAGTCACGGTCCCCGGTCTCCGGTCTCTGCACGGCCGTGCGGCTCTCAGGTTCACCGTGTTGCTTAAATTAGGACATCCCGGAAGAGTCCCGGTGCTGTGCGCAGCTGAGTGACGGGGCAAGGGGAGGCAGGAGGGGACCGCACAGCACACAGACACCAATCCGTGTCGGGATATTGACAGTCCCAGCGAAAAGAAAAAGCAGAATTTTACTGCGGGAGCAGACGAGGGAGGTAAGTTGTGTCTATACTGACGATTTTCTAACTGAGTGCCAAGTTTAGTTAATTCTCGGGGTGGGGCGGAGGGGATAATGGGGTGTCCGACTGCGCAGAAATGTCCAAACAAAGTCATCTTCACCTGCTCCCTGCGCCATGGTTTTCTTATATTTAGCACGCAGCATGAGAGCACACTGCGTTGATTTTGCACTGCTTTCATCTGGCTTGTCTTTTTGGAGTAACGGTGATGTTGTAGACGTGAAGCATCAGGATTTGAGGGGCTGGTGAAAGTCCTGTCAGCATGCCAGCCAGCAGTGTGCCATGTCATGTTTTATTATGAAGCGTCATCTTTGGCCTGAGCGTGCCTGCCTGCGTGATGAGCACCTGTAATCTGCCAATATGAGTTTCACATAATAGATTATACATTATAGGCTGTAGATATTTTGAGTGTCAAAGTTCAATTTTCAACAAACAGTTGACAATACAGGAGGAACATTAATGTTATCAATTACACCTGTGTAATTAATAACATTAATTGTGGCCCTGTTCCATGTAGGTGGGCTGGCATTGTGCGTGCAGGCTCACAGGAATGGCTGTGACTCACTAAATAGAATGGGACCATTATTAATTACATCAATTACACCCTTTTT
Organism: Sebastolobus alascanus; assembly: GCA_916701645.2. Lineage (NCBI taxonomy): Eukaryota > Metazoa > Chordata > Actinopteri > Perciformes > Sebastidae > Sebastolobus > Sebastolobus alascanus. Next base: position 1,523,999 of record CAKAOJ020000025.1, on the reverse strand, counting down.
TTTTATCCCTGCTATGACATGTCAAAATGGCAGCTGTGAAAAGGGGCTATCTCACCTCAAGGTCAAGCCCCCCAGGAAGAGCGCCGGGCTGTGAAGGAATTTTTCGTATCGGTCAAATGGCGGTGCCACAACTTCTGTGTGCGTCACGTGATGCCATTGGGCCCAAAAATACTTTTTCCCATAGACTTACATTGGGAAAGAGACGTCTGTAACTCAGCGGATATTTTTTTTTTGAGGTAAATCAACTCCCCAGTATGAACACTTGAATAGCCCTTATCATTAGGTCCTAAAAGTTGAAAAAAGGCGCTAATAGCCAAATCCAGATTCATTTCCCTTCCTCCGGTCCTGCCAATGAGACCCAGACCGAGGCTGGAGCGAGGGCTGGGAGGAGGGGTTAAAGGAAACGCTACTGCGTCTGCTCTATGGGTCCAATGCGGAAGATCGCCGGATGATCCGGGGAATTTTATCACTCAGCAGTCGAGCCATTTTGGCTTCATGCGCCACTGAGCAACTCTCATAGGAATGAACGGGAGCCCGCCTCCAACGCTGTGTCCAGTTCTCTATATACATCCATGCTCAAGGTCCATTTACTAGCATTTGAAGCATCTCCTCCATGTTGGCTTAAAGGTTGAGTTAAACTGTGGTTAAACTCAACTTTGACTTTTTAACTCAACTTTTAAGTCAACATGGACAGGAAGTCCGTAAGTGCTCAGAAAAAACATGAATGAAATAAAAATGAACCTATCTGCTGATGAAGGCCACGTGGTATGATTGAAATATCCAGACCAGTTACTAAATGGACCTTGAGGTGACATTGTTTTGGTCGACTATCTTGATCTTTAGGACCATATTATATTGATTTAATAGCTTTTCTATTACCCACAGTATATTCAGTAGATCATCTATATAGACAGAGTTACTGTAGCTATAAGTAAGTTTTATTTCAGTTAAATTAAATTATGATGCCTGCTTTCAGCTACATTTAAATCAGCAACAAAAACCAAGATGCCACAGCAGTTTTTTGTAAGTGGATACAAATACCAAGACTTTCACTAACAGCTCATACTGATGATATCACAGCTTCCTGTTTTAGTGGCTGTATGAACAGCTGTAGCATAAACACTATACCGATTAGTGTTGTCACGATACTGGAATTCCTAACTTTGATACAATACGTTGAAAAATATTGATATTCAATACCATTTTTGAAAGCACAGGGGAAAAAATGACACAACACTGAGGGGATCAAATTTTAGATTTCTATTAAAAGATAGCAGTGTGTGTGTGTGTGTGTGTGTGTGTGTGTGTGTGTGTGTGTCAACTCGCTGTCGGAGAGGAGCGCAGAAAGCAGAGTTGGTCCCCGTATTGATACTGCGGAAAATGAGTATTGATATGTATCGATCGATACTTCGATATTTTTTAACACTAATACCGATAAAACAATTATTTGCTGAATTTACTAAAGTTTACTTGTGCAGTGCGGCACAGGACCTTGAGACCTAGAATATCTTACAGTATAGGCCCATAGCAGCAGGCTGTGGCCCAATATAGCCCCAAAGATCAGATACCAGACCAGAGGGTTCAGGAGACACATGCAGGTCAGGGTGAAGTCAGTAATATCTTTCCACTGTAGGAACATGTGTGCTTTCTCAGCTGTTGGTTGGGGTCTTTATGTGGCAGACGATGTTGCCCACCTGTCTGCAGGAACATAGTGAGGAGTGTGTTCATTTGCTGGGGGATAAAGTCTACTAATGTCTACTAAATACAACAGATGAACATTATTGATTGATGAAGTCCATTGACTGCAACATTTTGTTGTTTGTCTGGTGTTGTACAGTCTTTGTACCACTAATGGTTTGAACCCACTTCTGGCTGTTTCCCATTCATTTTCTATGATGGGCTGAATTCATTAAGTGAAGCTAAAAGAGCATCATTGGCCATGTCTTTGCATTGCCATGGAGAATTTGGCTTGTTGACAATACAATCAGTGCAGACGCTGGCTGTTTCTGTCTCATGGTTTCTAAACTCATTATTATTGAGCGAGACAGTGATTAATTGAAGTGTGTTGGACTCGAGCAAATACAGTAGTTGATTCTTTGTTGTCTATTTGATGTATAAAATTTAAAGCTGTAGCGATGGGGCTGCAACAGATGATTGTTTTCATTATTTATTATCTATAAAACGTCAGAAAATGAGAACTGCCCATCACGATCTCCACCTTGCTACAGTGATGTACAGGTGTACTCCAGGACCCTGTGACATCACCAAGCGGCAACCTCCGGTGCTGAGAAATGAAGCCAACGCAGAAGTGCCAAAACTGCAGTTCTTTAAATGGCCACTTGAAGCTGGCTCTGAGCTTCACAACGGCTCTTCAGAAACCTGTAGGTGACGTTACGGAGATTAGGTTCATATTTCATACGGTCTATGGACATCACCAATCAAAAATCTGAAGATATGCTGTTTACTTTAATGCAAAACAAGGGGAAAATTGCAAATCCTCACAGTCAAATGTTGTCACTTTTGCTTTGATAATACCAAAAGATTCATTGATTATTGCAGATTACTTTTCTGATGATCAACTAAATCGATTGATTGATTAAATGTTTCAGCTCTAATAAAATTACAGTTTCAAAAACTTCAAGAATACAGATTTATCTGAGCCCAAAGTACCACGGAGTACAGCTTTCTAGTAAGGCACACTTTATTATAAAGGGTTTATAAGTGCTACTAAGTCATTAATGAAGGCTCACAGGTTTCTCACTTTCTGACTGGCCAACAGCAAAAGTTAATATGTCACCTGCTATAGTATATAGGTTCATGAGTTGTTAATAAATAGTTCTTACAATAATCAATCGAGTATGCAGTGTTTACAATTTAAGATGTATTTTTGTTCAGGCACCCTAATGTAAGAGCTCAAACAGTCTGTTGGAGCGGTCCTCTTGTTGTGTCCTGCTTGAGAAGAATAAGCATCAGCCAAAAAATACTTTTCATAACCTGGCAACTGAAAAGTTGTTCTTATTAATGCTTATAACTGATCTATAAAGTATTAGTAAATGATTTATTAACCATGAATGAAGCCTTTAGTGACAATCCAGATGGGAAATGAAGGAAATCATCAGGATAATATTTTGTACTTCTTTCTTCAATTATTCGAAGCACAATTTACTTGAAATTTTGCACATAAACACTAGCGCTGCAACGATTAATAGATTAGTTTTCAACTATTAAATTAATCGCCAACTATTTTGATAATCGATTAATCGGTTTGAGTATTTTTTTAAGAAAAAAAAGTCAAATTTCTCTGATTCCAGCTTCTTAAATGTGAATATTTTCTGGTTTCTTTACTCCTCTATGACAGTAAACTGAATATATCTGAGTTGTAGACAAAACAAGACATTTGAGGACGTCATCTTGGGCTTTGGGAAACACTGATCGACATATTTCACCATTTTCTGAAATTTTTTAGACCAAACAACTAATGGATTAATGGAGAAAATGATCAACAGATTAATCGACAATGAAAATAATCGTTTGTTGCAGGCCTGATAAACGTGTTACCTGACATTATGTAGATTTATATACAATGTTATGATGACAGTTGTTTCTTTTCTTTTGGTTTTGTATATGTGTTACCAGAAAATGTTTTGACTACAAGACAAAATATAAATGTTGTATCGAAGGCCTAAAAGAAAGTGGTACCAAAAATGCGAGTACTAATAAATTGATAGAAATAAGCTTATCCCTGCACAAACTCAAGAAATAAACTTGATCCCACTCGATCCGAGCAGGTGTCTTGGAGCAGATTTTGACATTTGTGGCTTCATATCTGACTTGTTGCACATGATCAGCCTTCACTGAGCTCTCCAGGTTTCGGAGCTGTTGTGACCCAGAGAGCAGAAATAGCAGCTGAGTCCTGCGAGAGGCATCTGGCTCCGCTGAGAGATGACTCGATGACGCCCATCAGGACATATTTGCTGCTCACAGCTCATAATTACAAGACATCATTTAAAAAGATTACAGACAGCGAAAACAATCCAGTCTAGCTGCCATATTAATGTGATCCACGGAGCCTCCTGGTGTTTTTTATAGATCATTTTGTAAAGCAAATAGAACAGGTTATAACTCACACCATTGGACTGTGTTTCGGACATGAAGGCAGCAGGTGTCAGATTAGGAAGTGTGTGTTACCTAGCAGTAGTGTGCGTAAACATGCAGCGGGTCGCTGGATTGAATTCCACTCTGTTGACTAATTGCCTGCATTGCCTCATGGTGAGGCATATGACTGGTCAGTGTTAAAGAAGGAGATACAATATGGTCTGTGCCGTGTTTCAGTAGCGTTCAGTTACAGCTGGAGGTTTGTTCACCTCATAGCAGTGAGCTGACTTCGACAATACTGTCAGCACATTTCGGCTGAGTTTGGGTACAGTCTATAGCAGGGGTCTCCAACCTTTTTTCCTGAGAGCTTGTAAGAGCCATATCTTAAGAAGCATGGAAGAATATCAAGAATGTAAGAAGAATATACTTTGAGTTTACAAAGTGACTTTGTGTTATCAAATTTATGCACATATTCTTTGAACCTTTAGCGAGCCTCTCAGAAACGGGTAGCGAGCTACTTGTCGGAGACCCCTGCTCTATATAATCATGTATGTTCAGTGACCAATCTAAATGACAGGAGAATATCCAGGACATTTATGGTGTTCAATATTAAATGAATAAATTAGGGCTGTTAATCGCTTAAAATATAAATAAAATATTTAATCGCGATTAATCACATGATTGTCCATGATTAATCGTAATTATTCGCAAATTAATCTTACAATTTTTATCCGTTCAAAATGTACCTTAAAGGGACTATTTGTAACTTATCACGCGCATAAATCTTAACGGGTCGCAATCCCATGCGCGCTCGCGTGTGGGTACGCGAGCGCGCAGCAGCTCTGCTCCTGCCTGTTTGCACACCGCGCTCGTTCTCAACCGCTCGGCTCGCTCCACCTCCACGTGAACGCGCGCACACTACACACTGCAGAAGAGTTAGTTTAGCTCTGAGAATATCTAGTGAATGTGCAGTGGACGTTTTTGCAGAAATAAATGCTGCCGCTCCTCCAGACCAACAGAGGTTTCCCGTGTCTTGTGAAGTGACGGAGCTCCGCAGCGAGTTACGTTATCCCGACCGGGTGTCGGTGTCTCCCCCCCCCCCCCGACCGGGTGTCTCCCCGACCGGGTGTCGCGCTCCCCCCCCCGACCGGGTGTCGCGCTCCCCCCCCCCCGACCGCCCCCGTTCCCTCCGCAGTCCGCAGGCTGAACAGGAAAAGCCAGCACTAGAATCAGCATTGATTCATGGAGAGACCTTCCTCTGGTCAGCTAACATTACTGCCAAGCAGGTGAAATATAGAGTGATATTGTGTGTTAGCTGACGTGTGTCGCCTCACTGTTTAGACCGGTGCTCGTTCATGTCAATGTAGCGCGAGTGCGAGCAACAGGACGCTGACTTTCGTTGACATTGCGGCCACAGGTGTCGCTGTGAACAAGCAATTTCTGATTCTTACATATAGCCCCTTTAAAGGGAGATTTTTCAAGTATTTAATACTCTTGTCAACATGGGAGTAGGCAAATATCATTGCTTTATGCAAATGTATGTATATATTTATTAATGGAAATCAATCAACAACACAAAACAATGACAAATATTGTCCAGAAACCCTCACAGGTACTGCATTTAGCATAAAAAAATGTGCTCAAATCATAACATGGCAAACTCAAGCCCAACAGGCAACAACAGTGGAGACTCATGGGTATCCATTGAACCCATTTTCATTCACATAGCTTGAGGTCAGAGGTCAAGGGACCCCTTTGAAAATGGCCATGCCAGTTTTTCCTCGCCAAAATTTAGTGTAAGTTTCGAACATTATTTAGCCTCCTTCCTGACAAACTGCTATGACATGATTTATACCATCATGTCATTCCTTAGGTTTTCTAGTTTCGTATCATGCCAGGATCTTCACTCTAGCTTTAAAACTGAGCCCGCTAAAACCTGCGAAAGATTGATTGCGTCAATGCGTTAAAGAAATTAGTGGCGTTAAAACTATTTTGCATTAACGCATTATTATCGTCGTATTCGCGTTAACGCGATAGACAGCCCTAGAATAAATAAGACATCCATTCCAATTCCTCCATCGACCTCATTATTAAGACATATTTTTTCATCCTCCTTTTTACATATAATTTATTGAAGTAATTTTTGTTCATTCTGCTAATTGGTTTTATTCCATAATGCCACTTTTCATCAGAAAGTCTGTTAATCAAGACAAACAGGACAGAACCAGTTATGTGATTAAAAAATTGAATTAAATGAAACTTACTTGCAATAAACTCTTTTCTAAACGTTTATTGGATTATTTCACAATTTTGTGGTTATATATTCTGTCTGTATATGTGATTATTTATTTCATTTAATTTTTTCACTTTGACTGAAACAGAAAACATGTCTTCCTATTGTTTATTTTATAAAGATACTGTATATTTCATCAGGTATTTTCCCAGGTGTTCTTTACTTTTTTCCACTGCATTCGATTCTCTGTCTTTCCTCTCGGCCTGGCTCCAAGTCTCTGTCCCTCCTTAATCTAATTGTGTGATACGTTCATGTGTTCATGGCAGTGGGCCAGACAGCTCAAACAGAGTCAGTGTTCATATTAACCCTACTGCATTGGCTACATTTAGTTTCACTCTGTAATGACATGTGCCAGCTTTGTGAAAACAAGGAGCAGCAGCGTGGGAAAGTTCAATAGTTATCCTGTCCTCAATAGTGATCCTCAGTACTGATCTCTCACCTCCCTGTTGAGAGGTGTTGAAACAACAATAGTTCTGTATCACAAAACTATAAGATTAGAAAGGTCACAGTTAAGAAACCCTTCTTTTGTTTCTAGGTTTGTCGCCATGGAAGGTTTAATGGAGCGGATGGAGCGAGCCGTGACTCGCCTGGAGAAGTTGTCCGTGACGATGCAGGCGTCCAGCGGCTTGGCTAACGGGGACTGTGTCAATGGCATCGACGGAGGCAAGTCTGTGCTCCAATAATCCTCAGAGGTTTGGGAGACGGTGCAGCAAGTTAAACAGGCACTGGGTACAGTGAAGTGAAAGCTTTCTCCCTGTGTCTCCAGGTTTTTCTCAGTGTGTTGAGGCGTTTGAGGTCCTACTGAGAGGTCCAGTGTCAGAGTACCTGAACTACAGCCGAGCCATAGGCGGTGCGGTGGAGAAACATGTAAGTTGTGTTTGATTCATTCACTGAAGTCTCTCTAAACAGCGTCCTCTTACTGTTCAGCTGTCAAAATACAGATGAGAGAAGAGGAGTTAATCAAAATGTTGATAGATTCATTAGTGCCCTTTAAATATAACCTCTCTTAACAATCAGTACAGATTTGTCAGTTTACTGTATGCAAAGGCAACTATGAACCATCTTTAAAGGAGGCACAATTTTACAGTTTACTCTTAATGAGTAGCGCCACTGTATCAATTAAAAAAAAAAGAAGATCTTCCGTCTAAAAGTCCCCCAACTTAATGGAAGACCAATACTAATCACTGGAGTAGCTATTTAACTCCAAATGCAAGTCCAGATGTTGCCCCCAATTTTGATTACTACGACTACTACCACTGTACATGTGTTTTGTACATCAGTATGAAGGTGGGTGGTTCAAAGGAAGGGGCCGAGCTCCTCTCTTAAAGGAGCACAGATGGATACAAGTGGAGCAACTAGTGCAGTCTGTCTGTGCCAACTTTAGTTTGATTGGACGTAGATTTATAAACAAACATGGATTGTCCTGCTTCAGATCCCACAGTAGATATGTGCGGCGCTGGATAGCTGAGGGATAGTGATGTTTGTGTATGGGAGGTCCATGGTCCAAGGTTTCCTGTCCTCTACAAAGCCAAGGATGGGAGTATGATTGAACTCCGACCTTACTTTCATTCATCAAACCGCTAGTGGAGAACCTTTTTCCTATTTGGTAATGACCTGTACTCCCACTGGGACTGTAACTGTGTTTTGTGATAAGCCAGTTGGCAATAATAGCTGTGTTATGTCCTTTGAATAGATCCAGAATAGGAGAGTAAAGGCAGGCAGAGAGAAATCACGGCTAAATGTAAAAATGCTTGTATTTCTTCCTCCGTACCTTGAAAGAAGATCTCTATCTCTGTGTCCCATCACTGAACGGGGTGAGAAGGAGGGAGAGTGTGATTGAGAGCCAGAGGTAGTTTCTTTAAGTTTACAGAGCTCCTTTTATGGACAAAGCCTCCCTAGTGGTTCCCTTGGACCGCGACTGGAGGTCTCAAACACACACAGGACACAGCTGGCTGGGACTAACCCAAACTGTGTGTGTGTGTGTGTGTGTGTGTGTGCGTGCGTGCGTGCGTGCGTGCGTGCGTGCGTGCGTGCGTGCGTGCGTGCGTGTGAGAATGAAAGACTGTCTTTCAAACCTTTTTTTCATTGCACTGTAACATTGTCTATATCCAGTATACACAACATAGTAACTTGCTGCTTGTTACCATGTATTATAATCCTAACCTATCTGACGTTGGTTGTTTATCATCGACAGGCGGAGATGGTGAACAACGCCCTGCACACTCAGAGAACTTTCCTGAAGATGGCTGCCACACACCAGCAACCTGCACAGGTACAACACGCTGAAACCTACTGATGGTGTGACAGCTGTGTGTGGTTGCTGTTGAATTACAGGGAGCTGTGACTCCAGAGTGCAATTTTATTGATTCTTTGGTAGCCAGCACCAATCCCACAGAGGTTTTGTGAACGTGCACTCAACTCAACTACTCTAGTAGTCGCATAGTTGTCCTGCGAATTTTCCGCAGGACAACTATGGACACCGGGTCCGGTGCGAATTATCCACGTTGCCGTGTTCCAATTTCACAATGAGTTTCCTCCTCAATAGTGCCGTGTCCACTCCACACAACAAAAACCTGTCCAGACAGAGAATGTCTAAGGGGCTAACGTTAACTACACAATACATAAACTAATCAGACCCCAAATGTGATGCTAACGCTAACGTTAGCTGTTGTGGCTAGCCCCGTTCCGTGACCAACTCATAACGTTAGCAAGTGCATATCAGCTACATTACCGTCTGCATCGTATCCCAGCTGCTGGGCGATCTCAAGCCACATACTGTCCTTTATTTGGTTGTTGAGGTAGTCGTCGTATTGGGTGTTGAGAAGGGGACGGCCCATTGTTATTCCGAAATACCAATAGTCAGAAAAATATTGCGTTGGAACGAAAAAAGCCCATTTGTACGACAGTCTGTTACCCTGAAAACAAACGACCATTGTTCCGAAAATACGCACTCTTTGTGCAACGAACAGAAGCACATGGCTAATTATTATGCAGAATGACAGCGATCAGTTGGAATAAAGGATTTCACTGGTCGAACATATATTTCCGCAGGCAGAAATCCGCTGAAATCGTGGTCTGAATATTTTACCCCCACAACAATGTTCCGCAGGGGTGTGCAAGCATTCATAAGAACCCACAAAATCAGTTTTCATACATTTCCGTGTGAATTTTTCGGACACAAATCCGTACTTGGTGTGAAAGTTTGGCTAGATGTTTGATGACACATTTCATAGCAAATACAATGATTGAAATCATGTACTAGAAAATATGCCAATATGCCAGTTATTCCTGACACTTTCCCCTTAACTCTGAGGCCTGTGCTACACTGTGAAACTGTAAGGTCTGAGGGGCTTTACTATTAAATCAAAACAACTTTTACTGCATGGCAAACAACAGTTAAAAAAACGTACATAATAGTTTTATTATTAGCAACAGAAATCATTTGTGCCAAGCATGATGTCATTCACAGTTAAGGTAACATCACTTATTGTCCCACTGCCATTATTGCTGTTTACAGTATACTTTTATTAGAACACAATTGAAGGTGGTGGAAATAATAGTGTCTGCTCACAGCAACAAAACCTTTCAGTTAACTGCAGCAGGTGACGCACAGTGCAACTCCCGTGACATTCAGTTACAATTTGCACCAAATGATTAACATTTAACATAGAAATGAACTGTATCTCAGTGCGCTGTGTCAGTCAGTGTCCTCCCCTCGTGTGTTCCCCAGCGGGCCGGGCTGTTCACAGAGGGATTACGCTGGTCTTTGACTAAGAAAATGCCAATACAACACATTCCCAACATGTTCACGTATAGAGAAAGGGGGGGGTGGGAGAGAAAGCTATGTGAGTGTGTGTGTGTGTGAGAGAGCTGATATGATATCATCCCATTGGCCTTCTGTTTGTGTTGTGTGTGTGTGTGTGTGTGTGTGTGTGTGTGTGTGTGTGTGTGTGTGTGTGTATGTGTGTGTGTGTGTGTTACAGGGTCCGTAGAGCCCACCAGGAAGTGATTACTCCCTATCTGTCAGGTCATTGGTTAAGAGGCGCTGAAAAGACTGTTCAGTGATTGTCAGAAATGCAAACAAGGAAAGAGCCAGGGTTTTACAGCGAGAGAGGGACTGACCCCAGAGAGGGGAGGAGAGAGATAATAGGGAAGAGGAGATGAAATTCATCACTGTTGGCCAAATAAACCCCAAAACAAGACATGGAAAAGAGATGATTCATCAAGTCTCGTCCCCTTTCCAAGTATATAATTGTCATCTTCTTTCATCTCACATACTAGGGTTTTCTGTCAATTTTCTAAACTAAATTGGCATCTACTAGAGGTGAGGACTTGAGATATGACACTTGGACTCAAGTCACAGAAGTGAGGACTTTAGATTTAACTTGGACCTGACTTCTGTGAGACTTGACTCCCTAAAAACTTGACTTGAGACTCAAAAAGCAAAACATTCAAGTCCTTTTCACAATTTGACCTTGTTAAGTCCTGGCACAATAAAAAAAATCTTTAACACAGTGCCAGACGGGCCTTTAATATTTGATTAGTAGGCCTACAGTATGTGTATGTACTGAAAGGTCTTAGCTGTAAAAAAAAAAATCCACTAACAGGTTCAAACGACCAGTGTGTAACAATTAGGGGGGTTTATTGGCAGAAATGGAATATAATATTCATAAGTATATTTTCTTTAGTGTATAATCACCTGAAAATAAGTCATCCACCGTAGTTCTTCTACACGCTTGGCACACGGGAGAGGCTTCAGTCGGTTGCAGTCTCAACCTCACCGCTAGATACCGCCAGAACCTACACACTTTTTCTTTTAAAAGCAAAATATTTAGATGTCACGATGTGATTTGAATTATCAATATTTCGGGTTTTTTCAGGAATTCAAGCTGAAAAACATGTAGCTTGACTGGTTTGCTTGAAAACTTGCCCCAGAAGACTTAAAACAGTTCTGGTATCTGATAATACGACTGTACTGTATCATCAAATTTAGAATCTCATAATTTAAGATAAAAGAGCTAATCAATTTAATAGCATTCTTAGCAGTCTCATGCCATCTTCGCGTCACATGGGATGGCAGGAAGACCATCCATGTGTACGACTTGAGAGCGTTCATATAATCGGACAACTCAAGATGGTCGTGTGAGGGTTAAAAATAATATGCATTGACAATATAGCGCTATATCCTTTAAATTTAGGTTAAATTAGGTTAAATTAGATTGGAAGAGAACACTGGTTGACGTGAGGCATTCACGTTTGTTAGTCACTAGCCCCAGTTGCACTGTCAAAGCCCCACGAGAGCTGAAGTTGCTGAATGCTAACAAAATAACCAATGTTTCATCTTTACCGATTTTACTCACCAGTACAGTCGTAGATACCAGTTTCGCTCAGAATTTGGATGTAAAACCCCAGTGTCACGTTTCAGGTTTTCTTAAAAGCTAGGTCATAAAAACTCTCTATGAGAAAAGTCATTGTCAAGCTGAGGCTGCTGTAGCTTGACAAGGTTGGGACATCTCTGTTCTCTGTTCACAGTCAACATGACCCAAAACCCTTCAATGCCCGCACACACACACACACACACACACACACACACACACACACACACACACACTGAATTCCCGCACACACACCAGCCACCACCAGTACAAACCCTGTCCTGAAAAACCTTCACAAACAAACACAAACATCTGTCCACCTCACTCATTCATGTCTATATCTGTAGTCCTCAATACAGATCAGGCAGAGGAGGAAAAGTGTGTGTGACTCTGACCAGTACACCCCCCTCTCTCTCCACACACATACACACACACACACAGATTAAAAACTTCTGGCCTTTCTCTGCAGCGCAGCCCCTGTTGTGCTCTCTGACTTTTTATGGGCATGTTCTATATTTGAGCCTGTTGTCAGTGTGTGTGTGTGTGTGTGTGAGTGAAAGCGAGAGAGTTAGACAGAGTGAAAGAAAGTAAGCCTCTCTCTCATGTGACCTCGAGTTGGCCTGTTAGCTTCATGTTCGTGAGTGTGTGTCTGAACTGCCAGACACACTGTAGACTTTCACAGTTACAGTTGTTCTCCATTGTCGCCATCCACTCTCCACCTTTGATCCACTGCTTGTATAGGAAGTCAAGGTTCAGACGCTGTGCTGTTGTAACACACTGCCCATCAAATAATATGAGCCGACGCTTTTGAACCTTTTGTCGGCTCATTCTCTTTCTGTCTGTATCTCTGCCTCAGTTGACTTCTTATCCATGTGGTCATATTTTCATTTGCCTTTAGAAGAAATGTATTTTGTTGATATTGAGAACTGCCTGAGGACCAGTGGAAATTGAGTCATTTTGTTCAATTTAGTTCAGAGATTATCATTGACTGTGTAGTTTATATTCATATTTCATAATGCTATGACTTTAAAGGTGCTCAATACGAAATTCAGAGCATATCTATTGTCTCCACATGGCTCTCAACATGGCGACGGCTGAGTCGGCGGCTCTCAGCTAACGGTGCTAACAGCGCTAACAGTGCAAACGACAGCAACAGTGCCTGGGGGGAACCGGAGGCCATAACGACGCCGTCGGTCGGGACAGCGTTATCCGCTGTAACCACCGTGTAAGCGCAGTGCGGCCATGAACTAGCCAGTGGGGCACGCTTACATGCACTAAAATGCACACGTGGCCGGCCCGGCTATGTCAACAAAGCGATTACAACACACACAGAGGGAGAGTGACTTCATTCTCTGCTGAGGTAGACATTACTCCTCTATATCTTTACATAGCAAATAGTTGTTTGATGCTATATTAATGCTCTGAATGTCGTACACAGAACCTTTATGGAGCTGCTTTAGTTCAGACTGTGATTATAATTAAGTTCTCCAGTCTTTGTGTGCTAAGCTAACGGTGTGCTGGTACTAGCTTCATGAAGCTAGCTCTGCCCAAAGGTTTGCTATTTCACTCCCAGCAAGAAAAAAACACTTTTTTTTATAGTTTTTATATGGACTAAACAAATGAAATATAACGTGTTAGTTTTATAGGTGCTGGTAGCCTGGCTAGCTGTTTCGTCTTGTGTCCAGTATTTATGCTAAGCTAAGCTGGCTGTAGCTTAATATTCAGACAGCGTACAAACATGTTTGTACTGTAAATGAAGCTACAGCCAACACACGATTATCTTAGCTTAGCATAAAGACTGGATGCAGGGGGGGAAACAGCTAGCAAGGCTCCAAATATTAGCTATACCAACCAGCACATGGACCTTCTGAGAGATACTCTATGTAAGACCAATGTAGATTTATTTGTGCTTCGGAATGTGGCTGGTTTTTGTTCCCACAAAAGCTCTGGTAAAAGATTTATAGAAATCATAGCTTGTCCTGTGCTGGCAAATCGCTGAAGGGTCTTACATGGAAAATGGACTCCTGTTCTGACTGGATGCCAGCATGTAAATTTGCTAGAACATTTTCAGGTTACAGTGCACTTGGGAATACAGCTAATATATTTGCCTCTCTTCTCACTGTGCAGCATGATTGAGTGAGGGGAAGTCCAAACTGACCAGTGCACTGACTCACTGAATACAGGTCATACTTTCAGTGGGAGCCATGATGATGTTGTTGTTGTTGTGTGATGTCGAAAGGGACAGACAGCACATAAATAGTAGAGCAAAACAATCAGTTGACTAATATATTAGTTGAATCTGCAGCTATTTTGATAATCGATTAGTAGTTTCAGTCATTTTTTTTCAAGCAAAAATGCCATACATGCTGATTCCAGCTTCTGAAATGTGCAGATTTAATGCTTTTCTTTGTTGTGTATGATAGTAAACGGAATATGTTTTGGTGGGACATTTTCATGATTTTTGAACATATTATAGACAAAAGATTGAATCGATTCATTGAAAAAATAATCGGCAATAAAAATAATCGTTAGTTGCGAAAGATGGAACTGGGTGAATATTTAAGTACTGAAAACTGAACGAATACACTGAATAATGAGGGAGGAAGGTGATGGAACAATCCCCTAATATGTTTTTTGTGGTTCATGATTTACACTCAAATTCATGTTGCCTCAAATAATCCTCATCATACATTCCTATTAAGCAAACCCAGTACATATGGTATCTGCTTTGGACGGGAGAAATGTTGTTTCAAAGCTGCTCTCACACAGATATTAGCTGGATTTAGTGAGAATACAAGCAGCCGGAGGACCAGAGAAAGGAGCGTCTGTCTCAGCTTATGGAGATCATGTGCATCTCATTGGGGGAAGAAGTAGTTGGGGAAAAAGGAGAATGTCTACTTCTGTTTTTATTGCTTCTTTGCACACAAGCATAGAGCTGTATTTTCATATACAACACAGCCTCACACCTACATTTACGTACATTATACAAAAAATACTGACACCGCTATCGCTATCTAACGGTAAATTGGGTTAACGATCCCAAAGAATATTTCCCTAATGTTAGCTAATTACGAGAAGGGTACGTGAATGAAAATAAGTTAATCTCTTAGTGGTTCGATGGTAAAATTGCCAGCATTCTCTGCTAATCGAGTTAAGTTAGCTAACCTAGACCACATCCACACTAATATGTTTTTGTTTTAAAACGGATAACTTTTGTTGATAGCATACAGCAAAAAAACGGAAACTGTTATGACCAACGCAGATCACGTCTGGTTGCAGCCGGTTACTCGGCACAGAAGTTACTCGCCCCTCCTGGCTCCGTGATTGGATAGTGAAAAGATATGTTAATCAGAGCATCCCCATTGGCTGAAAACCTGTTTAGTAACTGAAAACATTTGAATTCATTTGTCGGAACGTTTTTCGTATTCATACAAAATGTTTTCACACATTCAGATATGGCGATACACAGCTACTTTTGACCATAATTTGCTTTCGTATAAACCGATATTATCAAAGAAAATACACTCTGGCATGCGTGTAATCAATCAGCTACTTCATAAACAGAGCAGTGATCTGCAACTTCTCATCTGAATAGAGGAACACTTTAGTCACGGCTCATTAACAGTAAATGTTTCACATAGCAGCCAGTTCAATGGAGATCAGAACAAGGAAAGCTGTAGCAGCAAAATGAAACACTGTGTTCCCGTAGCTATGTGTGTGCGGGTGCATGTGTGATAGGTAAACTGTAAACACTGGAGGAGCGGTATGCCTTACAAGGCCAGAGGGATCTCCCCATGAACCGAGGAATGTTTGTAGGAACGGAGCGACGGGGAGGGGGAGCTGAGGGCTGGGAGACGAGCTGTAGCTGAGATCTGGAAGATCCAATGGAAAAAAAAAAGCTCTGGCTAATAAAATTTGTTAATGTCTCGTAGCCTAGTTTAGGAATTACTGACTGGCACCGAGAGCAGGCTGGTATGGGTGGACGGGGAAACAACGCCGGGGTTGTAAAATCAAAAGTATCTGAAATATGTTGAAGAAGAAAGAGGCTGTCATGTTTTGCTAAAGATGTTATTCTCTGTGGTTGTCCAGCTCTCGCGGCTTTTTGTGATTTGATTTAAATTTTAATAATTCGTTTACGAGTCCCAATATCCTAACCACGCGCCATAGCTCTTTCATCTTGCATTCTCCTCTCACATTTATTAATTTTCTCCTGCATCCTTCTGCCACCCTATTCCTTTTTTCTTCTTCTTCTGCAGATGGAGCTGCACGACCTGCTGAAGCCCATTTCGGATCACATCCAGGAGATCCAAAGCTTCCGCGAACGAAACCGCGGCAGCAGCCTGTTCAACCACCTGTCAGCCGTCAGCGAGAGCATCCCGGCTCTGGGCTGGGTGGCTGTGGTGAGGAGGAGTACAATTACACACTCTCATGCGTGCAAACACACAAATGTATACAGGAAGACACACGCAAGAAGATGCGTATCAGCCCGTAGAAACATTAAAAAGCACTCAAACAACATGTATATAAATGGATAAAACAAACTCACTCAAGGAAACTATGACTTAAACATAAGCATGGAAAAAACATCCAAGTTTCATGCCAAAATAATGTACACGGAGAAAAAAAAAAAAGATCATCTTAAATGGAAGAAATTCCTTTACTGAAAAAATGCTGAAAAAGTACAGATACACTAATAGTTTGTGAACATTGGCATGCACATGTAAAATCATCAGAAGTCTATACATTTAAACTCAGTCTAAGTTGGAATAAAAAGTTTTATTATAGTAAAAAATGTATAATAATGTTGCATACAGACAGATAAGTATAAATAAACACAGCCTACCATGCTTTAGATACATTATCTGTCCCTTTGTCTCCCCATCAGTCTCTGTTTCCCATCAGAACAAAATCTCTTCTTCTGAGTTTAGGGGATGAACATCACTTAGATTAAGACCAAAGCTTTTCCACTTGAGTACTTAAAGAAAAGCCTCTGGTCTGGACTCTGGTCAGTGTTCGTTGCTGTCAGGACGGCACTTTTCCACACGAGTCTTATCAAACATCCCCCTATGTCACTATGAGCTCTTCTGCCCTTTTCCTCTGAAATGAAGTCAAATCTGCTGCATCAGACAGTTTTGACATCACAGTGCTTCTGCCACGCTGACCGTGGAGATAAATGTTTTCTAATGAACTTTCGTGTCTCTCAGAGTCAGAAGCCGGGTCCGTATGTGAAGGAGATGAATGATGCCGCCACCTTCTACACCAACAGAGTGCTGAAGGACTACAAGGAAACGTAAGTACCCTACAGTATATTTACTATTTCTTCGACTAGTTCTTCACAATAAGTGTGCTTATTTTTGTGTTTGAATTAGAAAAACCAGAGTGGCGTGTATGCTGTTAAAACCATAACAGTGATTTTGCATGTTTTAGCCCATTTACTACAGAGATTCAGATTCTTCTAATTTCTTTTCAGTCCCAGGCAGCCATTGTTTCCAATAGTTTCTGCACAGTATGAAAGTAAATATGCAGACTTGCTTGAGTTGTGTAATCCATCACAGTAAACATTAAGTTTGTATCCATTTTTATGCCTCTGCGTTTTCAGCTTGTCCGTCCATCTGGTCCCATTCTCGTGAAAGCGATATCTCAGGAACACCTTGAGAGAATTTCTTCAAATTTTTGCACAAATGTCCACTAACTGACTATGATTTTGTGGTCAAAGGTCAAGGTCACTGTGACCTCACAAAACATGTTTTTTGGCCATAACTTAAGAATTCATATCCTAATTATGAAAATTTCACACGAATATATTTTTTTAGGAGAAAATTATGAAGTGATGGCAATTTTGGACAGAAACTGCAATTTGATTGGTTGGCAGAGACATACAACCGCAAGGCGGTAATTCTAGTTGACAACGTCGCAACATCTTTAAGTGGTAATGCAGTTTAAGACTAGAGTGATTTTAATAGTTTGTAGTACATTGGCTCATAGCAATAATCTCACTTTGACAAGAATTAGTGTAGACTTAATGTGATGGATTAATTGAAGGCATGTAATAACACTCACATTACGTAGCCTAGGTGCATCAATGAAATACGTAACACCTGCACGCTGTCTCCAAGAAAAACTAGCCCCTTTTATTCATATCTGCTTCATTGTGTGAAATTTTGTTTACTGAATAGCACAATATGCAATATTCCAGAAAGAGGCATTGGATTAGATTTTTATGACTACAATAGACACTTCTATCTAAGAATGCTGTATCTGCTTCATTTTAAATAATTTCCCCTCTTGACATTGTTCATGATCTTCTGCTCCGATCCATTCTCACATCCCCTTCTTTTGCATCCACCTCCTCCCTTTGCTCCTTCCTACGTCACTGCTTACCTCATCCCCCTCTCTGTTTTCATCTGACCATCATATCTTTGTCTCCCCTCCTCTCACCACCCTCCCCTTTTCTTCGACAGCGACAGACGTCATGTAGACTGGGTGCGTTCCTACCTGTCAATCTGGACCGAGATGCAGTCCTTCATCAAACAGCACCACACCACAGGACTGGTGTGGAGCAGGAGCGTAAGTACAACATACTTCTCCTAAAAAAAAACAAAAAAACAATAGATAACCCCTGTAACAATTTGTTTATTATCTTAGCTGTGTTTTCATTTAGTTTCCATTCACAGGCCTTGATATTTTTATATCAGAGCTCAAATTAACTCTTGCTTTTTGTGAACACTTCCATTTTTAGTTATGGAGCAGCCGGTTACATAAACCACTGCAGAGAGCATGAATGAATGAATGAGCTCCTCTCCAGTAGCTGCACCCCGTGGTTCTCCATAGAGCTCCCAAAACCTCCGTCACTCCCACACACACTTCTGTTTATGGATGTCTGCTCTGGGACTCCTCTGCACTCACGCTCACCAGATCCCAGAGATTATGATGGCCCCAAACCAAATCCTTCCTCACACACTTGACCTTTTTTTTTCTTGTTAGCTAGAAGGGTTTCTCAGCTTTATTCACTCAGGGAAAGCTGTGGTGCAATTTCCCTCTTAAAGGAACAGTTTAACAGTTTGGGAGATACGCTTATTTGCTTTTAAGATGAGATAAGATAATCCTTTTGTCCCGCGATGCAGTGTGTGACAGCAGCAGGAAGGAAGGACCTGTGGTATCTCTCCTTCACACAAACCGATGGCTGACGTCACGGTGACTACGTCCACTTCCTATATACAGTCTATGGTCCAAACACATTGTATCTCATTTATTTAATTCGTACAAAAAGTTTAAAAACAACAAGTTGAGGGATTTTACGAGGGATTATGTGCGGGACTATTTCTTTGCCTGGAACAGTGACTTCCTGAAGTACTGGCAGGTGTATTTTAGCTGTTTCCATTCTTCATGCTAAGCTAAATTAAGCTAACTGGGTGCGAACTGTAGCTTCATATTTACCATATATGTTATCAATCTTCTCATGGTAAGAGTGAAATAAAGTAAGATCAAATAAAAGTGAATAAGCGTATTTCCCAAAACTGTTCCTTTAACATCAAGTGGTTAAAACCTTAGGTGAAGCTAATGCTCAACAGCTGTTTATGCATGTGTGTGTTTTCTACATGCAGAAACTTGAGAGCCTGGAGTGGCTGTGTGTGTGTGTGTGTGTGTGTGTGTGTGTATGTCAGCTGTTGTCCCTGCTGTCAGACGACAGAGCTGAAGTGTGTGTGAGGGACACAGTGTGTGTGTGCGTACAAGGACGGGAGTGTGTGGTACCAACAGGTGGTCCTCAGGGTTTACTTGAATGGAGGTTTTCTTCACAGAAGAACCCCGACAAAGAGTCTGTGTACACACACAGCCTGCGCCGTAACCTAAACTGCAGGGCTGGTCCCCCTTTTAACACAGCCGTCATCTGCTGCTCTGATGGAGGTTTAGTGACACGCTTATACTCCGACATGCACAGCCTGACATATGGAGGTGGCTTTACACACACACACACATACACACACACACATACTGCCAATCACATTAGTTCCTATGCTTCAGATCAGGCTCATGGCAAAAAGGAATTTAAAATGTCATAAAAACAAGACTGAAATCAAGAGTTTTCTCATTGAATGCCATATTTTTAACAATTTGTGTCACCTGAGTTGTTAAATAATTGTTCAAACTGTCCTTTCTGTGCTCCTGTAGGCAATTTGTGGCAACGTCTGAACAGTTAAGTACATTCTGGACAAGAAAACGTGGGTGTCTTTTGACCAAAAATTAACACTAAAGCAGGGCTGCAAATAATAATTTTCATGATTGATTAGTCTGACAATTATTTTCTAAATTATTCGATTAACTGTTTGGTCTATAAAATGTCTGAATTCAGTGAAAATAGCCATCACAACTTCAGAAATCCCAAGGTGAAGTCAAGCAACAGTCCAAAACCCCAAAATATTCAGTTTACCGTCGCAAAACACAAAGAAAAGCAGTAAATTCTCACATTTTAGAAGCTGGGACCAGTGAATATTTGGCATTTTTGCTTTAAAATGATGATTATTCAATTATCAAAATAGTTGCCAATACATTTTTGTTTATCGTTAATTGTGACCAAACCTCCAACATAAATGTTAAGTTTTCTTCTGCTTCAGACGAGCATGTTTGTGTACACCCACACACACACAAACACACAAGCAGTCATGAACACAAAGAAGCAGTCAGACCGTTTTACAGCCATGCATAAACACACACACACACACACACACACACACATGTGCTGGTTTTAATCCAGTGGTATGCGCTGAGCTGTTTAGTGTAACAGGTCAGCATTGTTCAGCAGTGATATTCACGACACATGTGCCTCGTGTCAAAGGTCAAGTTGTCTCAGCTGGACCCAGAAGCGCGTAAAGTGACAGTTGAACCGCTGTGATAGGTGCGCGTGTGTGCCTGTCTCTGGCAGCTGTGCGAGGTCTTCAGACTGTGTGTGTGTGTGTGTGTGTGTGTGTGTGTGTGTGTGTGTGTGTGTCTGCTTCTCCTCACTGTAGTAGTTGATAAATGGCTGTGAACTTTTACTGTACGCAGCTCATCAGTTAAACCAAAGTTGCTATTCATTGTAGACACGTCAAGGTGGACTGGAGGTGACCAGAGCACTGATTACCCATTTAGCCTGATGACAAACTTACAATGCTCAGCCAGCAACATTTTTCAAAGCCACAGGACATTATTTTAAATTCTAGAAGAGATCCCAAAGTTTCCAAAGAGACCAAATATATCAGGAAGATTTTTGGGGGAAGGGGAAATGTGTATAAAATAATGCACAAGATATCTAGAATATTTCTATTTGTTTAACTGGTGCAGACATATAGTCGTGGGTTTGAATATTTCACCCAGTGTAAACATCATATAGCTTCAATATAGAGCTGGAACAAGCTGGCCCAAAATATACTGTATATATGTGGTACTAACAGATAGAGACAGTAACAACCTTAAAGCTGCTTAAAGGGAAATAAAAGTGCTTCCCCATCATCAAAGTAACTCTTGGCACTAAAGATGAGAAGTTTTTTTTTCATCTACACAATCACATACACCATGGTCTACTGGTGAAAACACATGGATCCTTGCCACCAAGCTTTAATATTTATTGTGCAATACTTCTCCCTGCTGGAGAGATTTGTCACTGCAGCTGTTAGTTACAAAACAGCTGACACCGCTGTGTTTTTGTCATGGTCCTAGAGGTTTTAGCACAGAGACTAAATACACAAGGAAGGGGAGCCCCGATAGCTCACCTGGTAGAGCGGGCGCCCCATGTACCAAGGCTCAGCGAGGACTTTCAAAACTAAAACAGGAAACAAACTATGACAAAAAACCCTAGGACCATGACCTTAAAAGCTCACAACACCATAATGCAATGTTGCTATCCAACATCTCCCTTTCTCCACCTTCCAGGGCCCCATCGCTCCTCCTTCTCTCTTCGACTCCCCCAGTGCTCCCTCCTGTCCTCCTCCACCTCCCCCTCCTCCCCCCGGACCACCTCCGGTCTTCACTGATGATGACTCCCAGCCTCAGGCGGGCAGCACGGAGGCCCAACACTCAGCGCTGTTTGCCCAGCTCAACAAGGGCATGGACATCACTAAAGGTGGGATGAAGAAAGGTTATACAGTATGCATGTGCTCAGGGTCATACTGTAGCTACCACTGATGACACCGAGATCGTGTCCTGTGGTATTTCTGTGAATTTGTGGGGGTTTAATCACACAAACAGGAGTTTACATTCTGCAATTTAACATGTTGGTTTTTTTAAGGCCTATTAAAAAATGTCTTAGACTAAATATCTTAAAACTTTGACTGTTTTTTGGCAGACTACTAAATAGATTAAATTAAATTAAAAGGGGTTCTCCACAGGAATTAGACCATAATGTAGGGAGATGCAATTTACAGAAAGTCTTTACAGAGCTTTGTTGGTGGCTAGTTTAAAATTTCTCAGGTAGTGCGGAGGGAATTAAGACTCAGCATGTCTGAAATCCTTTGCTACGTCCCTGCATGTGCATGAATCATTTCTCCTCACATTTTCCATCCGTAGGTCTGAAGCACGTATCCGATGAGAAGAAGACCCATAAGAACCCCAATATGCGTTCGCAAGCAACACCGACCAAAACAAAGTCCCCGGGGACTGTGAACTCGCCCAGGGCAGCTGTCCAGAAAAGACCCCCTCTGCTGGAGCTGGAGGGCAAAAAGTGGAGGGTGGTACGTGAAATGTTTACTTTCTCTTCAAGGGATTATTCCCCAAAGGAAGATACTATATTTTTTATACGGTGGTTAAGTCACGTATTGTTGACTGTATCTGCTCCCTCGTGGTTGCAGGAGAACTTTGAGCAGAAACACGACCTGGTGATTGAGGAGACGGAGCTAAAACAAGTGGTCTACGTCTTCGGCTGTAACAACTCCACCCTGCAGGTTAAGGGCAAAGTTAACTCCATCATCATAGGTGAGCGGCCGGAAAACAGACTGAAAATGTGTGATTAAATTAATAATTTCTGATTATGACTATCTTTATGTGCCTTCACTCTCTCCAGACAACTGCAAGAAGCTGGGTTTGGTTTTTGAGAACGTAGTTGGGATTGTGGAGCTCATCAACTCCAAGGCAATTCAGTTACAGGTGAGAAAAAAACATTTACAGAATACATTGGCTTCAAAAGACACACAAATTTAGAGTCAGTTATCTATGCGGGACATACAGTACAGTAGATCTGAAGGACATACTTGCCAACCTTGGGACCTCCAAAATAGGAAGGATTTCAGAACCAATTTGAGTTTCAGAGACTTTGTTTCCTGGATTCTGGTGACGTTTTAAAAGCGTGAAAATAGTCAAATAATAAGTGCACTGCAACAGCATTCTTATGTTAAATACTCTCCGTTTCTCTCTCCGTCTCTCAGTCACTGAAGGTCCTTTCAGACACAATGCGACAACGGCACCACTGCGCTCTGAAACCCATTATTTCCAGTGGTTTGCACCGCGCCACGATGGCTTTTCGCTAAGTCGAGCAAAGCCCAACTTTGGGCGCTGCACACTGTGATGTGCGCTGAACCCAGCGGCGAGCGCAGCTCAAACTGCGTTGTGTCGCGAGCAGCTCTCTTTGTTGGGAACCGACATTTGGTGTAGCTGTATTGTTGTCCGAGTGAAAACAGTAGGGCTTATACACACAATACAGTGCCAGAAACAGGTTGAGATAAGACAAAGGAAAAAAAAGGGATCTTGAAAAATATGGGAGAATTGTGACCCCAGGAGGTAACTGGGAGAGGGCGATGAAAAGATGGGAGTCTTCCGGAAAAATCGGGAGGGTTGGCAAGTATGTTGAAGGATTTTAGGCTATAGGGCCTCTGCGTTAACAAATGTAATCACATATGAGAGTAACAGCAATATTCTACATTTTAATACTCGTACTGTTCACAATGTAGGATCATTTACGTGTCAGGTATCCCATATTTTTTATGTTATCCTGTGTTAAAACATCATCGGAATCAGATTTGTGCTAAACTATGCTACACATCAGTAATTGCGAGATGTCTTTCTATAGGTGTTGGGAACAGTTCCCACCATGTCCATCAACACGACGGAGGGCTGCCAGGTCTACCTGAGTAAGGACTCCCTCAACTGTGACATCGTCAGCGCCAAGAGCTCCGCGATGAACATCCTGATACCACAAGACGACGAATATGTGAGTGTCTGAGATAAGGGACGAGGAGAGTGTCTGCTGATTCTCTGAATGTGTGTTAATCCAGTGTTTTCCTGAATCCTTCATGTGTGCAGTTCTCGTTTCACATCTGCATTTACAGCTGTTGTCTCCTTGGTTGTTCTGCAGAGGGAGTTTCCAGTACCGGAGCAGTTCAAGACCGTTTGGGACGGCTCCAAACTGGTGACAGAGCCCACTGAGATCGCAGGCTGATTGATGCTTCATCGTCATCACCACCAGCACACCAATCATCATCACCATTGATTTTTTTTTTTTTTTTTTTTTAATAATAATCTCTCCGTAGGAGATATATAAGGGATTACTGCAACAGATTAACATTTGGTCCGCTCGCTGTTCCTGTATTTGTGATTTCATGTCTCTCTAGCACTTTGAAACTGTTGATTATCCCTCTCTACAAAACACATCCCCACAGAATAATTGGATATCTCAGGTTTAAGTCCCACAAAACTAATGTATTTACCTTTTCTTACATTTCTGTGCCATAGCAATAAAGGCATTTATGTAAGGAATATGTTGAAATATAAGCAATTATATTTCAACATTATGACTGTACTCTATCCACATTCAGTTTGAGAGTCGAAGCACAGTTTACACCACAGCAACTACACATCTTTTTACAGAAGAGGCTGAAGATTACATAACACGAACATACGACATTCAGTGGCCAAGCAGACAAAAATAACTTGGAATGAAGTGTAGGACTATTTGGTATATTTTCTATCTAATGAAGTGTATCTCAGATATATCTTTACATGTGTATAGTGCATGGTAGTCATGTAGTACTGTTAAACTTAGTGAAGTTTATGCAACACCGCTCACTATATTTTGCTTTAACGGCAGATGTCACAGTCTCGCTAGTGTATGTACAGTATAATCGATCAGCTCAGACACATGTAGCAATGTCAGGTGTTCTGCAGGAGGCATTAAATCAACTTAAAATATTGAACTAAATACTTGGCTACTAATTTCTCTGAATATTAAGAAATCAAGTTACACACACTGCATTTGTACCCTGACTGTAAACTGACAGTAACGTTCACGCTTCCTAGTCTCTATATTACTTTGTACTAAGATGTAGCACATGACACCAGCATAAGATAGAGGAGATAGTGTACACCACGAATGCTTTTCAAAACTTTTAATATACATGAAAACAAATTGATGTAATTCTGTATCATTTTTCAAATAAAATCAAAACCCATCAGTTCTTGCTTGTTAAGAGTTATTGCAAAAGAGAGCTGCACCTTGAAAGACATTTTGGCATCATAGAGACCAAAACAAGAGAATAATATATGGTATCACAAACACAAGCAAACTCCCAACACAGAAAACAGGGAAAACATCCAGGATAATACAAAAGATTTACAGATGAAAAAAGTCACGGAAAAATATCAAAATTTTTAGCTAAAAGTCAGTCAGGTAATTACGGAAACAAACAAGATATTTCAGTTTGTAACAATTTCAAGCTTTGGCAGCATGGAGGAGAGAACAGATTCAAAAAGTAGAAATCAAATATCCACATCCAGATTAGAGTCTCAAAGGCTCCTTTCAGTGTTTGATCACCATATTTCCCTGAGAGTCCTGAGTAAAGAGCATCTCGTCTTCCTCATCCTCCTCAAAAAGAGATTTGTAAGCGCTCGTTCTCACCGTCCCAGAGCTTATGTTGCTCTGATCTTTCAGTGGACTCCTAGCTCGCAGACCTCTGTGTGCTATCACCCTGTAGCCTTCAGAGTCCTGGGTGAACAACATGGCCAGACTGTCCTCATCAACCTCTCTGCAGGACAGCTGCGGTGCTAGTTTTTTTAGAGGAGAGCTGCTCGGTTTTGTCCACTTGAACTGTGACTCGAGGCTCTCCTCTCTATCAGCCCTTTTCCACATGCTCACTGGAATATGTTTTCGAGGTGATGCAGTTTTTGGTTCTGTCCATTTATGATTTGAAAGAGGTTCAATATGAGAGAGAGTTGAGCGCTTTCTTGGGGACTTAGAAGACAGAACCATGCTGTTTTCTTTCTCATCATCCATCTGAGAAGAATGAAAGTGTTTAAAGGATTTTTGAGTCGAGGTTCTCCCTTCTACGTCAATCCGAATACCAAAGGCGTCTTCACTTTGTAGACCGTTAAGGAAACTTGGCTCAGAGTCGCTAAAGTTCTTTGCTGTGGTGGTTTTCTGGTCAGTCGGGTAAAATTCACCTTCAGAATATTGGCTATAGGTGAGCAGTGGGTCCTGACTCCACGCCTGTGGAAGAGGTTGACTGTCACCTGGCAATGAGGAGGCTGCAGTGAGCCTCCTCTTACTCTGTGGTGGATTTAGCTCCTCAAACTGCTCTTCTGCTGCCTGCTCCTGCCACAGCGCTGCTTCAGGCTCAGTCACATTTTCACTTTCCCACACACGATCCACACCGGGCTCAGAGTTATACAAGTCAAACATTTCAAGATCTATTTCACGTCTTCGTTTTGTGCCCGATACTTCAGGTGAAGATGCAGTTAAGGCACGTATAGACGAGGTAGATGATGAAGAAGAAGGCTGCACTGGATCCACGTTTGGCACTTCAGAAGTAGACTTCTTATTGAGATCTTTAGGCAGAAGGTATAAAAAAAGGCATTATGTTAACACAAAAAGAAATGGTCGTTTCAATTTATACATTCAAGCAAGTCAATGGTCTACTGCAGCTTCTGACTGATTTAGCAAAAGATGATAATAATCCTAAAAAAATGCCTCGACAACCTGATGGCAGCAGAGTTTTTGCAACGTACCTCTGCCCTTAGGTGCG
This sequence comes from Sebastolobus alascanus, assembly GCA_916701645.2. Classification (NCBI taxonomy): domain Eukaryota; kingdom Metazoa; phylum Chordata; class Actinopteri; order Perciformes; family Sebastidae; genus Sebastolobus; species Sebastolobus alascanus. The sequence goes on along the minus strand of CAKAOJ020000025.1, from coordinate 1,497,255 downwards.
AAGAAGGTTGATATAGAGCTCTGTTTGGTCTTTGGCATCTCTATTTTGGTCTGAGTGAAGTTGAGCGCCACAGCCAAACTGTATCCTCCGCCTCCAGCGAAGGGATTCAGCAGTTTAGAAATGGGACGGGCGAGTCGTTTCTGAAACACAAGCAGACGTGCAGATTAAAATGTGATCCTATTAACACACTAAAGTGCAATAACCAAGTAAGAGGCTGGTGATATACTGTAAGAGGTATTGTTTTATTAACATCTGCTGTGAACAAGTTATCAACTGTATATTCACTGCTTTATTGAGGGGTAACAAAATAACCACTCAGTCAGAATATAAAGCTGGTTTCCACAATTACCTGTTTAGCTTTTCCTTTCAGTTGCACAGTATCCAGCCAAACACCACATTCCTCCTGAGAAGAGGTCTGCAGTGCTGGTTTGGAGGTCTTCATGGTGGAGAGTGAAGGACAGATCTGTAATACATTAAGTAAAAATATATAACAGTTAGAGGAAATATTGTATTCTTGTTATAGTTGTTCCAAAGACCATTTGTATGTCTTCACTGTTAAAGCTTTACTGAACATTGTGAAGCAGCTAACATTAATCCAACTGTCTGTAAAGGTTTAAAACAGCTGTTGAATGAATGGATATTTGTCCTACATCAATGTTTATAGTTTTAAGTGATATGCAGCTTGCTATTAGTGCAATTTTCCGTTGACTTTCCTTATTATTAGCTAATTCACACCATCATTTTTCGACCATAATTCAAAGTTACAAAGCTGGTGTTGATTATCAGTCAGCTAACAGCTAACATTAGGTGATATTTAATAACCACAGCCTCACTCTGGTCCTCCATATAACATAAATGAAGATATCATATTTGAACTGACCTCATAAAATTGCACAGGAATGTTTTCAGCTCTTCTTTGCGCTTCCTTAAACTTAGTTAATTATCTTTTTGTTCAGTTTGTTTTGTTCCTTGTTAGCCAACGCTACTTGTTTTGAGTCTGGCGCCTCGACGACGAGCTGCCTCTGATGTTTGCCTGAGTGAAAATAATTAAATGAGGTCAAGCCTTGAAATCCGTTCTTTACTACAACAGCTCCTTTAAAAATGTGAGATATAAATAACCCAAAGATAAACTAACGTTAGTTATGTTTGATACGCTAGTATTAATTAAAAAAAAAATCATTTTTAGTGAGGCGCAACGGACACCTAATATTGTGACGTCTGCGGGTCTTCGCATGAGGGAGTGTTTACATTGACGTCACAGCAGTTTGCCGAAAGGGTAAGTAAAATGTCTTTTAATTTCGTCGATTAAACGCTGATATTGATAAAATACTGTGGACGTCCTACCTGTTAGGTCAATAATAGTTACTAATATAAACTTTAGTGTTCACAAACAACTACCTGTATGGCCCAGTTATAATAAAATAATAAAGGAAGTGCTAACGAGCTAGCCTCGGTAGCTAACTAAGGGCTAGCTCCTTCGACAAAACAAGATATTAAATGCTGACAGTCGGCTCATTTTCAGCTGGAAGGTTTTCCTTTTAATTCTCCGTGATATCTTGAGCAACCTCTTCGAGTGAAACGACGTTTAAAACTAGGTTTTGTATTGTGACGTCGTATTTGTAACGTTACTAAGCATGGCGAGCAAAGTGTCCAAAGAGAAAGAAAGAGATGGAAGTCACGAAGATCAGGTCCAAGAGAAGACAGTCAGGAGATAGCAGCTGGGAGAGGAGAGATTCAAGAAGTTAGGGAGAGCAAATCAGGTAGGAAGTATTATGGATATTTGTTGTGTAAGGACATGGTTAAGTTCTTAGCATGGTGATCAACTGTGCTGCCAAAAAATTGCGCCTATGATATTCTTCCCTTGATGTTTTACTTGGTAAAGTGTTCATTTGTATGATGCCAGTAGAGGGTTTATGCCTCGCCTGAGGAACAAGTGTATCAGAAAGAAACCATTATATCAAAAAATATAGTATCTTGCACACCATCTGCGGCTTGTCAGCTAGACGTTGTATTTACAGTGTTTCCCTCTAACAGTGTTGATAATCCAGAAAAATGTTTTTAATTCATTTTAAAATCCCTTGAGCACTGTTTCTGTTGTTACACTACCCTGCAGTATTAAAACAGCAGTTCCTGCATTGGATGCAAATCTGATATCAATAATACTTTGAGAGAAACTCACCCATAAGTCAAGTCCCTGCTACAGTACGTATATCAAAATTTAAAATATGACTTGAATAAATCTAATTGTGAAATAAAACTTTTATTGATAATGGTGGGAAAGTATATGCTACTTAGTTAGATTTGGCCGGGTGCATTTGGTCGCAAATAGCAGTCAGTTATTAAACACATTGTAACTTTACTCTTTACTCAGATCAAGTTCAGATACATCAGCATCATGTTTCATGGGATACCAGTTACAGGAGGTGTGGGAGGAGGTAAGCCCTTCAAAGAAATATAAATCTACAAGTTAGGTATTCAAATTGTCCAATCACCCTCCTTTCAGCAGTAAAGTACAGTTAATGTCACTCAAGCAATTGTTTTTTTCCACAGTTCCGGCCAATAAGCCTGAGTTATATGAGGTAAATGTAACAATTTTTGATGCTTTAATTAAGGCTTGGTAAACAGGATTTTTAATCTGTACACACCTTAAAGAAACATAATCATTAATGGAATTACAATAATCTGTTTATTTCATTCAGAAATATATGTGACATTCCGCTTGTTAGCAATAGTAAAGGCCTTCACCACAAATCGTGTCTTTTCAGGAGGTGAAATTATACAAGAATGCAAGAGAACGAGAGAAGTAAGTGTCATATTACCGGCCTAGTATGAACACAGAGTAACCCAATGAATTCATAATGTGGCTAGTGTTGTAACACCTCATTATTAACCCTGTTTCTGAAGGTATGATAACATGGCCGAGTTGTTTGCTGTCGTCAAGACCCTTCAGGCCCTGGAGAAGGCTTACATCAAAGACTGCGTCACACCTAATGAGTGAGTTTTACTTGAGTTTAGATTTTGTGTTTAAAAGACTGAAATTTCTACCTGTGACTTTGATTGTATGTTTTTATTAATGTGCAGGAGTTGTCTGTTTCAGGTACACTGCGTCCTGTTCCAGGCTGTTGGTTCAGTATAAGGCAGCTTTCAAACAGGTGCAGGGCTCTGATGTGGGCTCCATCGATGATTTCTGCAGAAAGTTCAGAGTGAGTTCTCTTTTGGAGCACAGAAGATACATTTGGCTTTGTTTGTGAACATCTTCACAAATGGGCCATGCAATAGTTCTACCAGTTTTTTTTCGATTTAGAGTTTTTCTTAGTAAGGATGTTACTCTTGTCATTTTGTTTCCTAGCTCGACTGCCCCCTAGCCATGGAAAGGATTAAGGAGGATCGGCCAATCACCATCAAGGATGACAAGGGCAACCTGAACCGCTGCATTGCAGATATAGTTTCTGTACGTCCTCTCTCCTCTCAATCATATTAAACAGTCAGCGCAAACGGGAGGCTTATTTTGGGCGTGTGCCAGAATGAAAATGGTTGCAGTGGTATTTTTTATAGAATGATTTAGTGTATTCAGTTCAAGCACTAAGTGGTTGAAGTGGTTTCACTTAATTTGGCTCATCCTGTGGTCAGTCACTGAAGAATGTGAACGGGTATTGCCAGCTGTATCCACTGCCAACTTTTTATCTCAACTCATAAAATCCGACAAACATAAAATCAGCACAGTGTGCCCTGTTTGTGTTGCTGACAGTAAAAAAAATATCATACTTGTATTTCTTTCATACTTATTGTTTCTTATGGTCTCATTGTTTGTCTCTTTTTCATGCAGCTCTTCATCACTGTGATGGACAAGTTGAGACTGGAGATCAGGGCCATGGATGAGGTAAATAAATAAAGTGTAAAACTTAAATAATAGACAGACTTAAAACAACTGCTTCACTGATTCTTTTCTATTGGTCCAGATCCAGCCAGACCTGAGGGAACTGATGGAAACCATGAACAGAATGAGCAACATGCCACCAGACTCAGAGGCTAAGGACAAAGTCAGCCTCTGGTTAGTTCCACTGGGCCACCCAGTTGGCAGTGTTTATATTGTTCAGCCTTGTGCCAGTTCAGTGCAGGATGCTAAGTATAACTTTAGTCACAGTGACACGTACTTGCTTGATGATTGTGTCCGTAAGTTAAACTAATACTACTTCCACTGATGAATACTCATTTAATCCATGTATGATCATTTGCAGCAGACCATTTATTATGGGTAAATGCTGTGGTGACAAAAACTGGGTCTAGAACTGTAGATCTGTATGTGTCCACGCTTAAACAATCCTACCTTATGTCTTTTTTACAGTATATAATTCTAAGCTTATTAAAGGAGCAATATGTAACACCGACAGCTAGCGTTTAAAATGGGTAACAGCAGTCCAAATTCAAAACATTGGAGCCGTGGCCCGTCCGCTCCTCCGGTGTGACTGATAGCAGTTAGCGCACGTTTTCGCAATTTGAGGGTTACCTTCTAGACACGACCGCGTTAGCCTCTAGCCAGCAGCAGTAGTCGGAATCACTTCACCGGCTGTGTGTCTCAAATATTCGCTGCCTTGATGACCCACACGGACCACAGAGAGATGTGCCGAGGCTTTTGAGGTTGGGTAGAATCTAACGTTAACGTTATCTCTGTTGATCCAGTTCGTTTGCTCGCTTCCGTGGCTGCAGAAGGCTGTGCTTGTATGCCAATTCGTTTCATATGTGGCAACGGGGTGTCAAAATGGGCAGTGGACGGGATCACACCGGCCAAAACAGAAACAGACGTACCAGACCGGAATGGAAATTGTCGGAGAAGCCAGTATTTCAATTCAGCACCTTTCTTTAATCTCTGATGACATATCATGGTCATTTTATGATATATTGCAGTAAATATATAACATATTGGTCCTTTTAAGTGGTAGTCGTGTTTAAATATATTGCTTTTATACCTGAGATGAATTACTTGGTCTCCTTATGAGTGGGTCATGCAGCAACATGCACTGTTTATTATGTTAAAGCATCTTTGCAGTCGAGAAAAACAGAATTTATGGCTCAATAGTAGGATCTTAATGACTATAGGCTAATTAGTACCTAATTGATACCATTAGGAAGTGCTAAACTTAACGCCAGTCTGTGATAATTCTTAACAGTTTTGTCATAACTGTCATCTACCTTGATTTCAGGTTGACCACCCTCAGCAGCATGTCGGCCTCAGACGAGTTGGATGATAATCAGGTGCGCCAGATGCTGTTTGATCTGGAGTCGGCCTACAATGCCTTCAACCGCTTCCTCCACTCCTCCTAAAGCATCTGTCCATCATTGATCCATCTGTCTGAAATTCTGACTCTAATATCTATTAAGTTGAAGAAAAAAAAAAAAAGAAACACTCTACTTTCTCCTTCTGGCTACTGTGGGGACTGGATTTATATATGTACAGGTTTCATATCTCATATCCTTCAAATTATTTCCTGTCATTTGTTTCCTATCTCCTTTATTCATGTTGTGTACTATTGAAACTTCATCGCCTTGTATACTCCGCTGTGTCTGGTACATCCTGCTGCCTGCAGCCTTGCCCACCAGGCTCGCCCCGCGCTGTGAGACGCTCCATCGGCATCTTTTCTAGCCAAACTTGTGTGATAAATCCTTTAACATTGGCTGTGTATTCTGCCCTTGACAAAACAGTTTACTTCTAACTTTTTACTCTAATATCAAAAAGGTCTAATTTTATACTTAAGTTTTGCAGCGCACCAACAAAGAAGCATGATACAATTATATCGGGAAAAGTCTGCACATGAAGAAAAGGTTGCAACAGCCAAAGCCTTTGTATTATTGGAAAAGACAAATATATATTTTCTTTTTGGTACCCTGATACTATCCACTACCTGCCACATGGGGTCAGATTAGCTGATTTTTCTGTTCTGTTTACCATTTTGTTTTTCTATCACACATTTTTACTGCAGAATCCTGCAATAGTTTTTGTTGATAGAATAAAAGAAGTTGACATGGGATGTCAGTTAATGGAAAATAAATGCAGCTTCAATAATTGTTTGGACTTTAAGATTAAACTGCACTTAATTAATTATTATATTATGGTGGAAGGAATTGTTTGTGTACATTTTCTAGCCCTGCTTTCTGTTAACATACCTAATCCATATTTCCTTTAGAAGTGAGGGTTTGGCCGCATGAAGTGGGTAAAAGCAAGGTGGACACACTCCCTCTTTATTTTACTTGCTAAATATGTTTCAACCCTCAAACACCATTAGGAGAAAATATTAAGATTTGTCGTTGTAAATAATAGCTTTGATTTTTAAATGAGAGCATGTAACACCTTTTTAGAAATAAAGATGAAAAATCTACCTCCAACTTCATTTGTGTCGTGTGTGAATAACATGAATCACATTTGTTCAAAGTTTTGTCTTTGCATTGTCCAGAACTATTTAACTTCAATTCCAATTTTTTGATGTTCAAAAAGTACTAACTTGTGTACTGATTGAATGTTCAATACGCAGCCCTAATACAAACTGGCCTTATGATTTGTGTGTGTTATAATTATATAATAATTATAAATATTGACTTTTGCACAGTGTCCATATACTGTATAAGACAGGGCCACAAGACACCTAATAAACACAGGAGGAACCATTTAATTATCTATAGTGGTGATTCTCTATCAAATGTTCTATTAAAGGGATACTTCAGCAGTTTAGTTGGGGGAGTTGCAAGAGACACTTTTTTAAAAGACATTTCAACTTGTCATCTGATACCCCACCACCCACAGTTATTAAGGCATCCTATCATGTCATGTTATCTTGTTGATAAGGGCCTACATTTAAAAGTTAGGCAACATTTTGGCGAGGGAACTGTGGCATTGACACATTTTTCTCTGTTTTGAAATAACTGACTTGACCTTTTGTGCTTTATACTCATATTGAGTATATATTCAAAATAGTGTATGACCTGGATGGCTCTCTAACACTGGATTTGGAAATGGTTGTTAGAGACTAATGGCCAAGATCTTATTTAAAATTGCCCGTGTTGTTATTAGAGCTAAGGTTGGGTGGTGGTGGTGAAAGAGGTATAACTGACAGAGGCCATAGTTGACTCACCTTATTTGTTTTCTATTTGGTTGTTAGGACTGATCCCAGTTTGCTGTAGAACTAAAACCAATAGAACAGCCATCAAACACCCTCGAGGAACTTTATTTAACTTGGAACTGGGGCTGTCAATTGATTAAAATATTTAATCGCGATTAATCGCATGATTGTCCATGATTAATCGTGATTTAATTTTTCTATCTGTTATCAAAATGTACCTTAAAGGGAGATTTGTCAAGCATTTAATACTCTTATCAACATGGGAGTGGGCAGATATGCTTGCTTTATGCAAATGTACGTATATATTTATTATTGGAAATCAATTAACAACACAAAACAATGACAAATATTGTCCAGAAACCCTCACAGGTACTGCATTTAGCATAAAAGATATGCTCAAATCACAACATGGCAAACTCAAGCCCAACAGGTAACAACAGCTGTCAGTGTGTCAGTGTGCTGACTTGACTATGACTTGCCCTACACTGCATGTGGTTATCATAAAGTGGGCATGTCTGTAAAGGGGAGACTCGTGGGTACCCATAAAACCCAGTCTCTTTCACATATCTTGAGGTCAGAGGTCAAGGGACCTCTTTCCAAATCGCCATGGCAGTTTTTCCCTGCCAAAATTTAGTTACGCGTTATTTAACCTATACTTCGCGACAAGCTACTGTGACATGGTTGTTACCGATGAGATTAAGATTCCTTAGGTTTTTCTAGTTTCATATGATGCCAGTATCTTCAACTCTAGCTTTAAAACTGAGCAACCTCCAAAAGGAAAAAGAAATTAGTGGCGTTAAAACGAATACAGCCCTACTTGGAACACTTTAACGGGGGCCATGATGAAAATGTGTACAATTATAAAGGGGGTCTTCTTATAATCCCAGCCCCTCACCCATCATCTGCTCTACAGCACTAATCTCCTTGACAACACCATGCCCATCAATGTGTAGCAGGAAGTGTGCTGCGGCTCCTTTAAGAAACAGGCAGCAGCGAATTCGTTACCAGGACGACAGCTAATGACAAAACTCCCCGGCCCGTCTGTTTGCAGCAGCAGCAGTGTGGGAGTATCCAAACTACGACTATCACCTGGACAAATAACAACGGATTCTGCACTGTGCAGGTTAAAGACTGTGTTTAATTTTTTTTCATTTTTCACTCACTAAATGGAGTTAATAACCAACCTGTTGCTTCTCCACCGACACTGATTGAACAGGCTAAACAACGCGAAGTCACACCGGGTCGCATGTGGGTTGCCAGATAAGATAGAAAAGTACAGAAAGACTCGCATTTCTCCTGTTGTGCTGTGGAAATTTTTAAAGCTGCAGCTCTAACGGAACTGACTCAACAGTTCAGTCATTCCTACAAAACCGTCTTTAACTGTCCCGGACATTCAGGATCTCTTTCAGGAATAATCACAGTGTGGTGATGCTTTCTGCCTGAGCAGAGGACTGTTCAACAACATGAGCAAGAAATCCACCAACGTGTCCGAGGTGGAGGACCACATTTCTCTGAAGTATGAAATCAAGAAGAGACTTGGAAAAGGGGTGAGTGACTTTTTTGTCTCTTAATTTACTGGATGTAATGGGAAATGGAAGCTAATTTACCTCAGGCTATAGCCTACAATTAATAACAAAGCTCCTTTATTGCACCTTTGACATAAATCCTCATTTGCAAAAAGTTTTGTGAGGTACCAAACACGTTCAATGCTGTTCTGGCAAACACCCCTGTTTACATCCACCTCCTCTGTACCTGTGCATTAGTGTTTACCACATATTTAAGCTCCCTCTTGTACTTTAGCCTTAAGAAAAATTCCTGAAATGATCCAGACTTAAGGTCCTCAGTGAATACCAGTGTTGCAAGCAAGGGGGTTTATTTACTCTGGCAGGACAAACTTTTTCTTTTGCAGATCAGCTGATGTGTGATGTTTCCTTTAGAGTCCAAACCCTTTGTTGTTTTTCTCTCCACTGCACGGTTGCCACAGGACTAAAAACAGCCTGGTTTCTTTCCACTGTCTGTCCACAGAGACACACAAATTGCTGCTCTGTTTGCAATGGCCAGGTGGTGACTGCCACGTAGACACGGTCATATTGCCTTAGACATACCTGAAGGCAGATGTGACTCAAGTTACACGGCTGTTGAACCTGTTTACAGTAGACTGGTGGGATAATGGCATCCTGAGCAGTGGTGCTTCAGGGTGGGAGCCAAACAATAGTGAGCAACACTGCGCTAATTGGCTTCAGAGGGTCATAAAGTGCAGCTAAAAATGCTCTAAATTGCTCTGAATAAACTGTTTTGTTCTGAAACCCAATTTCCCCTGTAAATGTGCATCACTATCTCTTCTTTCGGAGCCGGGGTTTGACAGAGACAACAGCCACCGGAGTCACACCAGAATCTGATCCACTGCCCCCAGTGATAGTGTGTCTCTACAATAACGGTGTGCTCTGATGCCCTGCCTTCACTGCTGCCTCTGTTGTGCTTGGCTTCACCGCCTTCATCAGCATCCTGACTCTCCCTTCGGGGCTTCAGCTACCATTGAGTACACAGAGGTCATGTCCTCACCTTTTCCTCTAGGAATATGGTGATCGGAAGTGCAGTTTACATGTTTTATACCAGTAATTCAAAGTTTTTTAAAACTCACATGCCAAGATGTTTACAACTCGGTGTCCCTAGATCTGACGTTTTTTTATGTCAAGAAAATAATACAACCATGTACAGAAACTAGGGCTGTCAATCGATTAAAATATTCATAAAGTGGTGCATGTCTGTAAAGGGGAGTCTCGTGGGTACCCATAGAACCCATTTTCATTCACATATCTTGAGGTCAGAGGTCAAGGGACCCCTTTGAAAATGGCCATGTCAGTTTTTCCTCGTCAAAATTTAGGGTAAGATTGGAGCAATATTTAGCGTTCTTCGCTAACATGACATAGTTGGTACCAATGGATTCATTAGGTTTTCTGTTTTCATATGATGCCAGTAACTTCTAGCTTTAAAACTGAGCCCGCAACAACTTCCAAAAGATGGATTGCGTTAATGCGTTAAAGAAATTAGTTGCGATAAAACAAATTTGTGTTAATGCGTTATCGCGTTAATTTTGACAGCCCTAACAGAAACTCTTGGACGGTTTTTATATTAAAGCTGCTTGGACTTATGACTTCAGTATTTCTAAATTCCTGCTACGGCCCGGACCACAGTGTTTACCTAATTCAGTTTTCTATAAAAAATGACCTGCTTGACATCCTGCCTTTAAAACTATATTAATGCTTGACAGAATATAAGCCACCTCCTGCATTGAGAAGAGATGATGTGATTTTGCGTTACCAGTATGTTGTGTGTCTCTCTCAGGCTTACGGCATTGTATGGAAAGCAGTTGACAGACAGACGGGTGAGATTGTGGCTGTGAAGAAGATCTTTGACGCCTTCAGGAACAGGACAGATGCCCAGGTGTGTGCTTGATGGGTCCGATCTAAGTGACTTATCATTATTGTACCCTGTTAACTTGAATCATAACTTCATATCATACCTGCTATGTCACAACATTTTTGGCATGTGACCCTTTAAAAAATGAAGCAATGTCAACGTGTTATTGCCAATTCAACCAAAAACTGATTATTTGAATACATTTTAGTGGCCCGAAGAGGTCAAATTATCCAGCAATTCACAAGACAAAAAGCAGCTGCAATTATGGGAAGGTCTGAAGACGATAAATATAATTTTGCAGAGCAAATTTGTTTTTCTTCTTTCCTATTCTGATAATTGTCTCTCAGTGGTTCCAAAATGGACTCCCTTGCGTCCTGTTTCAATAAAAAAAACAAGTTTGGCTAATGATTAAATAGAACAGGAGGCTTGTGTGTGCCTAGTTTATTGCCTAGCGTGTTGTTTGTAGAGCTCATATCCTAATTGCAATTTTCTTTCCTTTTCCAGCGGACATTCAGGGAAATCATGTTCCTCCAGGTAACAATAATAACTGTGTTTGAAATAAACTGACTGTCACACTTTATCATTCTCTTAAATTTAAATCCTGAAAGACTGAAAGAGTAACAATCTCGGCCCCTCTTCTCTTCCATCATTTCTGACTTTTATGTCTCTTTCTGAATGTATTAAATGCACACAATGGACACTTCATGATGTACAGTGGTTGTTGTGTCTGAGCACACTGCTCCTTCCTCTTCAGTCAGTGAATGAGCTCCATCGCCAATTCTGCAAAAACATGCCCAAACAACAACAGGGAAATTCCCTTTATATTCCTTTTTATAAACACTTTTACAGGTAAATTGTTGTGTTTATTAGGAGTCTGCTCCACTGATCCTGCCGCTGTAGTTGCACCATGCCCTCCCTACTCTGGCACAGCACTGTTTATTTTTCCATGGCTGTTTCGTCATAGTTCATTGCTTTATAGGCAGAAACACGCTGGAAAGATTTCTAAACCGATTTTGCAGCTGTTCAGTTAACTGTGTGAAAACCACTGAGCAATGACACTGCTGGTACAGCGTGGTAAAAACTGGACAGCTGCAAAGTCCAACTTTATTATCCTGACAATGAACAACAGCAACAATGTACCTGTCTCACACTGTTTTATATCCACATATGACTCTTATCTGCTGACCTACATTCATGTGACCTTCAGCTGTGCCTCTGACCCCCCTAATCAGCTGTTGTCATCGTCCAGTGAAATTCCAGTGTTGCAGTATTGGGGTTTATAGTGACTGTTATGTAACCTCTGTTGAAACCTTCCCTGTTGTTTACACAATACCTTCCGGTTATTGTTGGTCAAACAGTAGCCAGAGTGTTGGCTTTCTGTGTGTGTGTTTTCTGTTACTAAAAGTCTCTATTCTGTGTGCAGGAGTTTGGCGATCATCCCAACATCGTCCGACTTCTAAATGTCATCAGAGCTCAAAATGATAAAGACATTTACCTCATCTTTGAATATATGGGTGAGTGTTGGTACACAAACGTAGCTTCAACAATTCCTAATAAAAGAGTAAAGGCTACAGTGGTTCTTAGCAGTTTAACTTGGCACCGAAAAGGCCTGGGTTTGTGTTTGTGTTTGTGTTTGTGTTTGTGTTTGTGTGTGTGTGTGTGTGTGTGTGTGTGTGTGTGTGTGTGTGTGTGTGTGTGTGTGTGTGTGTGTGTGTGTGTGTGTGTGTGTGTGTGTGTGTGTGTGTGTGTGTGTGTGTGTGTGTGAGGGTTTCTGCTTCCTTTGGCTGGCTGCACTGTCTTACTGCTGAGTCCACAGATTGGCCTCTGCCCCCCCCCCCACCCCCTCTCTCCCTCTCTGCAGTCTAATCCATGACTGTACACCAGCATCCAGCACAGACCTCCACTGTTTTCTCTCTGGCATTTCATTTTCAGTACTTGGTTGAAATCATTGTGTGTGTGTGTGTGTGTGTGTGTGTGTGATTATGGAGGAGCATGTGTTTAGCAACTCAATGCCAAAATCACAAATCACTGAAGATGATTTACAATCCAATCATTGGTAGATGTTACTGTAACTGTCCCTATTATTATTATTCTTAAAATGTTTTGCTTTCTGCTTTGTACCAGATACCGACCTGCATGCAGTGATAAAGAAAGGCACCCTACTGAAGGACATCCACAAACGTTATGTGATGTACCAGCTCTTCAAAGCCATCAAATACCTGCATTCAGGAAACGTTATCCACAGGGACCAAAAGGTACGGCAGGTGGAAATATTAGGCATTAGTCATGAATTAATTTATTGGTCTTTAAAGTGTGTATGTTTTGTAATCATAAAACATATCACAGTAACAAAATGTGCTCTTATTTTGATTTTTAAAAAATTCCATCTTTACATGTACCTTCACGGTACATAATGATTTCCTTTATCTTTGTTTTGTAGTTGCAGATTACTTTCTCAATTAATTAATTCATTGTTTGGTCTATGAAATGTCTGAAAATAGTTAAGAATGCAAGTCACACCTTCCTAAAGCCCAAGTTGAGGTATTCAAATTGCTTGTTTTGTTCGACCAACAGTCCAAAGATATTCAGTCTACGCTGATATAAAATACAGAAAGCAGAAAATCCTCATAATGAAGAAGCTGGAATGAATGAATGTTTGGCATTTTGCATGACTTTAATTATTAATAGATTATCAAAATAGATGCAGATTATTTTTTTGTAGATCGACTAATCGATTAATTGTTTAATGCACTAATGTAAATCAAAGCCATTATGTCCAAAATACTGTTTATGTAATCACATTCAGTAACACAAGTCTGCAGGAAATCTGCTGACACGGCTACACAAAACGGCCTCTGATCCTAGAGACTAGAATTTCCTCCCTCCTTCTCTTCTATTTATCTGCTATTCCGCATCGTTTAACTCCTTGGGTAATTTCTGTTTTCATACCTGGGTCGATTTCACCTCTCTGTAGATGAGTGAAAACCGAACTCTTATTGTCCCTGTGAAGAATGTTTCTCTTGTCTGCGTTTCCCACAGCCGTCCAACGTCCTGCTGGACACCGACTGTGTAGTCAAGCTGTGTGATTTCGGCTTGGCCAGGTCGCTCAATCAGATCCAAGAGGACAGCGGGAATCCAGCGCTGACGGAGTACGTGGCGACGCGGTGGTACCGAGCTCCTGAGATCCTGCTGGGATCCACGAGGTATCAACTGTGATGAGCATCTGTTAGCCAGTATCTGTACCGCGTCTTCTTCTTCTTGTGCTTGTTCTTCACAGCAGATGATTTAACAATGACGAAGAAGCAAACATTAAAACATTTAAGGGACAGAATACTTGTGTGAAAAACTAGTTATGATGAGTAATCTTGTCATCTTGTCCAAAGGTACACTAAAGGTGTGGACATGTGGAGCCTTGGCTGCATCCTGGCAGAGATGCTGCTGGGAAAAGCCTTGTTCCCCGGAACGTCCACCATCAACCAGATAGAGAAGATCATGAGCGCCATACCACACCCCAGCCCAGAAGGTGATTTAAGAAACTCCAGATTAAATTCATTTAAATCCCTCACACTTTACTTTTAGTAATGGACAGCATCCATCTCGAATGAATGAATTAAACGCAATTTATTTTTCAGATATTCTCGCAATCAAGTCTGAATATGGATCCTCTGTCATTCAGAGAATGTTACTGAAGTAAGTACAGTAGTAATATTTATGTTGTGAAAGTCCTGCAGTACACAGAAGATGCTATCAATGGAGAGGTTCGTTTTGTATATGCAGCCTACATGTAAAATATAAATAACCAACAATGCATCTGTTCAATTTCACTCAGTCAACTCGCATGGATCACTTTGCTTACGTATATGTGAAAACAGAGTGTGCGTACAGCTGCTGATGATGATGCTTGGCCTCTTTCTGACCTCGTCACTCCCGGGACAGAGCTAGTTTTGGGAGTGACGATTACAAATTTCCTCCCTTCCGCTGGGGAGACTGTTATCAGAGCCTGCAAGTGGAGGTGGGGCTGATTCAAGTACATAGTCCGAGATCAGGAGCGGTGATTATTGCAGAGATACAATAACAAAGCAAAATGTATAGTGAAATAGCAGTGACGAAGCAAAGTCGTAAACTAAGCAATGACAGCTTAAAAGACCACCTTGTTGAAAAGGGTGTGTTGGACGTGTGAATGAAGAGATGTTTGAGTGAGCAGGGAGGGTCGAATTGTGTGCTTTTAACTCGCTCCAAAGCTTTGCTATCTTTGCACAGTACAGGACAGTTTGTAAACAGCAAATACCTGTCTGTACTTTAAAAGGAACAGTACTGCTATTTATCTATCTTTTATTCTTTGTACGTAGTTAGACATTGACAACTCAAATTCAGCCTGATGTTTTCATATCATATCTCCTGTCACATTCCACTGACTTTCTTCCTCCTGCTGCTTTTTTGCATTTAAAGGGGAACTTCACCTATTTTGCACATCATAGTCAGTTTACAAGTCTTTGGAAGACCGCTTTATGTGAAGGAAGTTAGTCAAGTCAAGTACATTTTATTTGTATATCCCACTATCACAAATCACAAATTTACAATCTGTACAGGACACGACTTCCTCTGTCCTTTACAGTACGGCCCCTCTCATCGGATGAGGAAAAACTTAACCAAAAAAAACATTTTAACAGGGAAAAAATGGAAGAAACCTCAGGAAAAGCAACAGAGGAGGGATCCCCCTTCCCTCAAGTTCTCCAACCAAACTGTTGGTGGTTGGAGATTCAGTTGCATTATGGGTAGTGTAGGGCACCAGGTCTTGACAAGGAAGAACAATGCATGGAATAAAAGAAGGCGATATCTCTCGTTCTGCTGCATCGATTTTTTATCCTTTTTTAAAACCTGTACAACGTGAGTCTGTTACAGCAGAGCAATGCTAAATCTCTGGAGTGATTTTTAAATATCTCTCTTCCTCCCTTCACCAGATCACAGGTGCCTTTGGAGGATCTCCTCCAGCCATCTGTGCCTCCAGATGCTCTGGACCTGTTGAGAGGTTTGCTAGTTTTCAACCCAGACAAGCGGCTGACTGCTGAGCAAGCTCTCCAACACCCATATGTAGCCAGGTATTAAGATCAGGATCAAGAATTCAGATTAACTCATGGATTAGTAATCTGTGGTTTCCTTCACAGCAACAATAATTGTAGAGATGTCTTTTTTTTATTTTCTTCTCTTTTGTGTGCTTAGTTGAACAGTCAATCATTTCTTCTGTATGCTTTGCTGCCTGTGCTGGATCAAGTTTAAAGATATCAATATTTGAAAGTACTTTATTACCATTAAGTGCATTCATTTATCCATAACTGTGTTTTCTGTCTCTGAAGGTTTCATAATCCAGCCAAGGAGCCAGCTCTTAACTACGATGTAGTGCTGCCAGTGGATGATGATGTACAGTTATCTGTGGTTCAGTACCGCAACAAACTTTATGAGGTACAAAATGAGTCATGATATTGAATTTAATCTTTACACAGTAGACCATGTTACACAGAAGTGTATTGCAATAATGATTATTTTGTGATCCGATCCCACTGATTAAACCTCCTCTTTACCTGCAGATGATGCTGGAGAGGAGAAGTAATCAGGGGATGCTCAGGCTGATCCAGCCTAAGGATGGAGGCTGCGTCAGTAGCGTTGAGAAGCCCAGCGTGAAGGATAAAGTAGAGAAGGGCCCAGTGGCAGCGAATGGGGACGCTGATGACCACGAGGGGATCACACAACATGAAAACGCTGAAGAGACGAACCACGTGCCTTCACATACAGCCGTCACCAAACCCGGACCTGTGAATGTGTCAACCCCGCCTGCTGTGGAGAAGACGAGTCCATTATCTAGCCCTTGCTTGGGAAAACTCACATATAACCCCATCACACATGCCCCAAGTATGTCTGAATACATTTTTTTTCCACACAGGGCTGGGTATCGAACCTCAGTACTCTTTTGGTACTGATCAAAACAGCACAGTGTATAAAAAACTGAATGTTCTGTATAGGGCTGTCCCGAATACCATTCTTTGGACTTCGAAGCTTTGGTGAGAAATATTCAAAGGTATTCAAAGCTTCGAGGTGCAGTGTGGCACGCTGACATGTTCTTCTGTCTGTCTCCATCTCCCCGTTTCAGTGCCCGGGACAGTGCCGTTGCCGCACTACTGTACACACACGCACCTCTACACATAACAAACAGCGATATCCGTCTGAGAATAACTAATAATAATTAATGTTGAATATGAATAATTGATAATGTTGTGGGATTATTCCTTATGTCATTAGCTATTTTGGGATTTATACTTTATGTTTACATATACAGTATATATCTATATATATATATATATAGATATATACTGTATAATATATACTGTATAAAACCCAAAGCATTTGAATATTTATTTGGAGGTCGATTATCATGGCAATGGTCAAAGCTTTGAAACATTCGGGTCAGCCCTAGTTCTGTAAGAGATTTATAATCTTGCATTTTAGTTAGGGAAACTTCTTGAAAGATTGCCTGTGTTTAGACATTTTACATATGAGAACTTTGACTTCTGAATGAAAAATAGCTTTTAGTGTAAAATATTTTTATATTTCTCAAAATAAGGTATCAGTACAGAAACTCAGGTATCGTATCGGCCCACAGTCCCATGCCTTCACAATGCAATCTAAACAATACAGCTACATGTATTTACATATGTCTCTCAAACACAGTATATATATATATATATATATATGTATATATATATACACATTCCCTCAGGTAGAAAACACAAACTCTTCTTTTCTCCATTCAGACGGTTTTGTTCGTCCAGCCGTTCCCCCTCATTACTTCGCCTCCACTGCAGCCAGCAGGAAACTAGTGGCACAGACCAGTAATGGAAGTGCAACAACATCACCAACAGAGGGCACCAACACTACTGTAGTAAGCAACAGACCTCAGTCCACTCACTCTTCAGTTTTGTTTTCCCTTCCTGTGATGTAATCTTGTTTCGTTTTTACATCCTTCTTTATTTTTAGCTTGTTGCATTCTCTCCCACTCACGATTGCTCTGTCTCTTAACCCCTACCCTCACTAACTAGTCCATGGACCAGATTCTGCAGCGTGGTCGCTCAGCCCCTGCGGCCCATAACCGCTCCTTCTCCTTGACCCTGAACCAAACCCAGAACAACCCGCTGGTTCGCAAGGATGAGCCATCCCTGTCCTCCGGGCTATACGTCACATCTGCACGCCTGGTCAGTCCACCACAACACCAGGACATGTAACATGTGACTCGAAGTCAGGATGCAATTTAAGGCTATTTACATGTTTAAAATGCATGAAAATATATGGATATTCTAAAGCTCGGTGGCTTTACTAAGATATAGACGCAATGGCTGTCGTGGCACGTCTAACTTTCCTTTTCTTCCCATGCAGAACCAGCGCTCCAACTCTCAGGTTCGTGAGGCTCGGCCACCGACACGGTTCAGCAAGAAAGTATTTCAGAGCAACTGTAACGTGGCGGCTGCAGGCGACCCTCGAGCCAAACTGGGCAGCTATTCCCAGGCCTACGGTACCATCAACAAGACTGAACTGGACAATCTGCTTCGAAGTCGCCCTTGTAACCAGTAGCTGCTGTCATGTCAGCGGTTACATATAGGGGCAGGGTGACATTTATTTGCCTTGCACTGGGATGTTAGTCAAGAGGCAAACTGAAAGAGAAACTGTGAAGACTGTTACACCTCTTGTATACTATGTAGATTGTATCCATGGAGACATGTCTGTCGCTGTCTGTGACAATGAATGCATATTTGTAAAAAATCCAGCGTGACTTCATTATACGTTTATCAAATTGTACCAGCAATTCATGAAAATGTGTATTCTCACAAGGCTGGATTACCAACTAGACAAACTCCAGACCTTCAGGGTCCATTTTATGTGTCAGTAGGTTTGTGGTAATTTACAAATGTCTTTGGGAATATGCACCTTTTAAGCACATTATCAGCTGAAATGTTGACTTGTCTACCTGTAGAGAGACCGTGTGTCAACATCCACATGCAAAATATTCCTAAATACATTTGTATTTTAAATAAGTATCACAAACAGTGACCCCCTGCTGATGGGGGCCCGCTACAGGGTCAAACTAGCCACGATTTTTCATGTTGATCTATAGCTAATGACCTACAGGCTTAATGGTTTATGCACATCGAGCCTGTTGGTTTCAGATGGACACAGAATAACTGTAAAATATGCAAATATTTGTTTGAATTAATTATGCAACAAGGAATTTTTTTAAAGCAATAATCCTACTTGTTCCTCTAATGTGTACATAAAGAAAAAGACAAGTGTTTCTTGAACCCAGTTTATGATGTTTAACAGCCTGTGGCGACAAACCAACAGAAAGTTTAATAATGAACAGACGTGTAAATACTCAGATCCTTGCTTTTTACTTGAAATACTGGATACTTTTACCTCTGTGGGCCTCAAACAGCTATTTAAATGATATACCATTAATAATAATTAGAAGCCTAGAGAGGAATAGTCACTCTTTGGTGGAACTGCTGACAACTCATAGACATCTGAGACAAGTAGAAACTACAAAAAGGCTGGAAACCACTAGTTTAGTCTTAAAGGGACTATTTGTAACTTTTCACGCGCATAAATCACAACGGGTCGGAATCCCATGCGCGCTCGCGTGTGGGTACGAGAGCACGCAGCAGCTCTGCTCCTGCTGCCTGCTGCCTGCACACCGCGCTCGTTCTCACCTGCTCGGCTCGCTCCAACTCCACGTGCACGCGCACACACTGCAGAAGAGTTAGTTTAGCTCTGAGAATATCTAGTGAATGTGCAGTGGACGTTTTTGCAGAAATAAATGCTGCCGCTCCGCCAGACCAACAGAGGTTTCCCGTGTCTTGTGAAGTGACGGAGCTCCGCAGCGAGTTACGTTATCGTCCCGACCGGGTGTCTCTCCCACCCCCGTTCCCTCCGCGGTCGTGAGGCTGAACAGGAAAAGCCAACACTAGAATCAGCATTGATCCATGGAGAGACCTTCGTCCAGTGCTGGACTGGCCATCTGGCATACCGGGCGTTTTCCCGGTGGGCCGACGTCCTTTTGGGGCCGACGTATGTCCTTTTTTTTTTTTGGCCTATGAAACAAGTAAATCGGCCCATTTCTTTTCCTTAATTGACACTGGGCTGGCCCAATCGCTCTGTGCCCGGCGGCCACAGTGAGGAGGAGAGGGAGAGAGATGAGGGAGGGAGTGTAGAGTTTGCAGTAAGCAGTTATGTGCTCGCTGCCTGCAGCTCAACATGTCATGAGAGATGAGCAGTGCTCGAAGTGGGCCGGTACGTAGCGGTACGCAGTATTTTAATCATTTCACTCCTTGGCGTACCGTGACTTTTTCATGCGTACCGGAGCTTCTCACAAGCTGCCGGTACTCTCCTCTGCCCTCTCCATATCAGGTTCTCTGGGAGATTCATAACGGCGCAGAGCCAGCGTATTTGCGCCGCGTCGGTTCCCGTAGGGAACAGAAGCGCCGCGCTATTAATCTCCGCTCGAGCTGAAGCCTGGCTGTTCACATCAGAAGCGCATTTCTCTGCTTCTTCTGATCCTCTGCTGTTTACTATCCATCTCTCTCTGTCTGTCTGCTTATGTGTGTCTGCCAGGGGCGGGGCCAAAGAGGGGGGGCGGGGCCAAAGAGGGGGCCGGGGCTTGCACGGGCCACCCCTGGAATCTAAATGGCCCCCCCATCAGAGTCTGAATGTGATAGGTCCAATAAGACTCAACAAACATTAATGATGATCTGATGTATTACTGATATACTGTATGAGACCAGCTGAAACTCTCAAAAAATTTTAATAAGGAATTCAGCATCACTGTTTCCTTGAACTGTAAAGCAATATAATCCTAAAAAGGGACAGCAGTGGCAAAAAAATGAATTATAATTTATGAATATTAGTTTATGCTAGATATTCACATGCAAAGTTTATGCCAGAGGGGCAAATTATTCAGTTTTCTTTCCTGAGATTTAAAGGTAAAATTAGAAGTTCAACATAAAATGCTGTTGCGGTGTACTTATTATTTTGTTATTTTCATTGTTTTAAAGTCACCAGAATTCAGGAAACAAAGTCTCTGAAACTCAAATTTTTCTGGGGGAGGACCCCCACACCCCCCGCTTTGGTTTGAAATCCTCCCTATTTTTGAGGTTTGAGGTCTCAAGGTTGGCAAGTATACAAAACAACCACATTTGAAGGTATTTCCTCGAATAGAGCCTTCAACAAAACATGGTATACACAGCACAAACGGGCGGTGATGGGGCCGGTCTGGGCCAAAATGCCAGGGCCGATTTTTTGTCCCAGTCCAGCCCTGCCTTCGTCTGGTCAGCTAACATTACTGCCAAGCAGGTGAAATATAGAGTGATATTGTGTGTTAGCTGACGTGTGTCGCCTCACTGTTTAGACCGGTGCTCGTTCATGTCAATGTAGCGCGAGCACAAGCGCGAGCGCGAGCAACAGGACGCTGACTTTCGTTGACATTGCGGCCGCAGGTGTCGCTGTGAACAAGCAACTTCTGATTCTTACATATAGCCCCTTTAAACAATGTTTGTATTTTATAAACCTATGTGTTTCTTATATGTTCAGAAAAGTATTGTAACTGCAGCTGTCAGATAGATGTGGTGGAGTAGCCTACAAAGTACAAGATTTCCCTCTGAAACGTGCGTAGAAGTAATCAGTGATGGAAGAAAGTACTCTCACTCTTTTATCTTTTCCTTAAGCAAAAGTAGCAAAACAACAGTGTAGAAATACTGTTACAAGTAAAAGTCCTGCATTCAAAATTTTACTTAAGTAAAAGTACAAAAGTATGAGAATAAAACTAAACATAAAGTACTAAAATTGAATTACTCACGCAGAGTGACCCATTTCTGAATAATATAAATGATATAATTGGATTATAATTATTGATGCATTTATGTGTTAGCATCACTTTAATGTTGCAGCTGGTAAAGGTGGGGCTAATTTTTTAAAAATGTATATACTGCCAGGTTGCTTAATCTATAACAATACATCATAATTTTTTTTAAACAAGTGTGTTTATTTAGTTTCAATATGACAGTTATTCAACAAACAAACAAACAAACAATTGTACAGACAAGTAAGCAAGTAAGGTGCACTTAAGAACATTCACATCAAGGCGTTACCTAATTATACTTTGTTTCGACAGAGCAATACATTCATCATTAAGTAAAAAAGAAATAAAAATGACCTATGTAGACATGAGTACATCAATAAAACAAAAATATTGCACATAAGTTATATCAGCAAAAATTCAAGGCAAACAGGCTTCTGTAGATTTCTCCCCTTCTAGAAACTCCATGAAAGATCTCCATATCTTCTCAAAGGTAGAGAATTTTCCCTTAATTGTCAGTGTAAGTTTTTCCCAATACATCATAATTAATTTATAAATTATATTTGCTAAAGTAATAATAACCACAGCTGTCAGATAAATGTAGTGGAGTAAAATAACATTTCCCTCAGAATTGTATTGGAGTAGCAAAATGGGTATAGACTACTCAAGTGAAGTATAAGTAACTCAAAATTGTAATAAAGTAGAGTTTTTTCTCTCATATGACCCACACAGACAGATATGACCCAAACGAAAAAAACACTGCGTCATTATGGCGGGAGCAGACAGATAAATTGTGTCACGTCGTGCACGCGGAGATTCCCACACACCACGTGACGACGTCGTGGTGTGTTGACGTCACCGGGCTGTGCTCGCGACCCAGTTTGTTCAGTCCAGAGTTCCAGAGCAGAAGAAGAGACGGAGGAGCCAACAATAAACACCAAAGAAGAAGAAGAAGAGACGGAGGAGGAGGAGGGAGAGTTAATGTCGGACAGCTACTCCGAAATAAACACTTTAAAGGTAAGTAACAGTTAGTTGCGGGTACGTGTGTCGTGTGTGTGTTTTATTTTTTTTTAAATAATATATACATATATATATACATATATTTGTATTAAATATACTGGTTGCCCGGTTACGGTTGGCAACGGTCAGCATCCTGCCCGTCGCCAAGTGTCACTTAGCGACAGAAAGATAGAACGTGGTGCGTTAACAAAACGAATGTTAGCAGAATGGCCACACATACTGTTAGTCACAATTTGGCTTTAAAAGCAGCTGACAGCCCAAACGTGGGGGGTGCGGCGTCCTCAAACATACTTGAATGGATTCAACATTACGTCACTGGATATCTAACCACCTAAACATTCACATTTTATCAATCAATATGTTGCTACAATGGCGGCCTCGCTAGCTTTTGGGGGGCTGATGTTTGATGAGTTTGATGTAACAGATGCTCGCAGTGTCGCAGTGTTTATCTGCGCTGGTGTGAGGCCTAATAACGATGGTGGTGGTGCGCCTGCTGCAGGTGCACCGTGAAAACGAGGCTCACTGTTTATGTTCATGTTTCTGTTTTCATAACCTCTAATAACCATCCCTTTTTTTGGTCCAGATTGGTGTTTTTTTAGTGTAGTCTCCCTTGCATTTCGGTGTGTTTTTAAGTCACAATACATAGCATATAATGAATGTAACATTAAGTGGTGCTTTTATAGCTGAAATTATTCATATTTTTCCACCTGAACAAGCAGCAACTGTTTTGATAACCGATTAAAAGTTTTTAGTAATTTTTCAAGCAAAAATTGCCAAATATTCAGTAGTTCCAGCTTCTCAAATGTGAGGATTTACTGCTTTCTTCTCTTTTATGTCATTGTAAACTTAATTTCTATGATAATAAAGTGAATATCATACAGTTTTTGGTCTGTTGGTTGGACAAAATTGAGACATTTAATGATAGAAAACAGACATTTTTCTCTCTATTCTGACATTTAATAGACCAAACAATCAATCAATTAATCTAGAGAATTGTTGGCATATTCATTGATTATGAAAGCAATTTTTAGTCTCAGGCCTAGAAATTTCTGAGCTTCTCTTTGATATCAATAATGTGATAATGCTTCATACTGTATTTAAACAAGAGGTGGTTTATTTTACTAAAAATGATTTGTAGATATGATCATGGTCTAGCAGACTTGATCCTTTCACTTAACTAGTGGTAGAAGTGGTAAATGTAACTTTATGTCATGATATTGATATGTATTATGGCTAAACAATTATTCTATTAACCAATTACTTAATTGGCAACTATTTTGATAAGCAATTAATCATTTAAGTCATTTTTAAAATAATAAACATACTGACTATTATCTAGTTCCAGCTTCTCCAATGTGAGGATTTGCTGCTTTTCTCTGATTTATGTTATTGTAACTGAATATATTTTGGACTAAAGACAAGACGTCACCTTGGGCTGTGATGGATAGTTCTTACATTCTGACATTTTATAGACCAGATTAATTGATTAATCAAGAAAAAGTAATGTGCTGATTAATCTGTTATGAAAATGATCATTAGTTGCATCCCTAATATATTTTCTGTAGTGGTAAATTTTACAGAAAGTCAATTGAGAAACTATTCATTGATTAAATAACCAGACCTGTCTGTTTTTTGGCTAAACCAGTAAATTAAATGCCTGACAAATCAAGGTACCTCAAGTTGGGATAGATGCATACAACAACAATATTAATGCTGCTATATTACCCATATCCTGATTCTATGTGTGTCTTGTTGCTATCTCATTATTAGGCCTTCTCCGTTAATAATCCACACATACCAAATATACGCTGTCTACATTAGCCAAAACTGTCCTTTGCTATTTACAGTCTAGACCCCATATTAAATGTTTTTTTTAATAATAGGTTGACAGTGTTGTTGGTTGAAGTTCTCCATTTACAGTCTGGCTGTCCCGTGTTGACTGAAGCGGAAGGAGTAGACCTGAGCATGACGTTCATCAGCTCAGACAGACTCAGCCTCTCTGTTCTTCCCTTGTTGTCTCTTGTTAACAGGACATGCATGATGTGGACAAAATGAGTTTGTTCTCCCTATAATAAAGTTTTACAGTGAGGGATTTTGAATGAACATTCTTTCATATTGTTGAGGGGTCATTTAATGGTAGAACAAATTGAGTTGGTGGATGTTTCTGCTGAAGTGTCACCATCAGGCTGTGAAACTAATTTAAACTAAGTCCAGGATTACTGAATTTCTATTGCAGCCATAGCAATAACTGCCTCATCCCATAAAAAAATGTGCTTATTCTGTTTTGCTTTTGATAGAGTATTGGAGAGGGGGATATTTAACATTTTGGATAGGTGTGTTTTGCTTACACTTCAGTTGTGTTTGGTAATATTTAGATTTTTAAGGATCAGTGGGTTTATATTGACCAGACAAGATAAATAAAGCTGAGTTATCTTGCTAACACCACCTCCTGAAATTGGCAACTGCTTACACATTGTCAGGAGTGAATAATTGATGTAAGCTCTAAGCTAGTGATAAATTAGCCATGCTCTGTTAGAGCTATTCTGCGGCAGTGTATTGCTGCCACCAGGAAAAATAACTTATTTCTTCTACAACAAGCAGGGCTGCACAATTAATCGAATATTAATCGCGATCACAATTTTGGCTTCCCACAATTAAATGGACATGATCGACTGCGATATTGACATTTAAAATGCTGCACGAGAGACCTACAGTGACAGCTCGTGAGAAACTTTCCTGAACGTTGCGGCTGCAGTCCAGAGTAGAAGAGTAAGAGTACTGTATATTACTCGTTTTAACAGAGAGCATAATCTGGGGTAAAAAGTTTTGGTACAATTATATTTTGCTTCTAGGAGTTACACTGTGAATAAGGACCAGTCCTATTTTGATGATTTGTACATTAACAGGAATGTGGCACAACATAGAAATGAAAGCAGTTCTCTGTTTATTTAACTGTGAAAGTGCAATACATATATTTTGTCCCTAAAATCTACTGTATGAATAATCGTGATAAATAATCGTGATCTCAATATTGATTAAACTAATCGTGATTATCATTTTGGTCATAATCGTGCAGTCTTAACAACAAGATACTTTCAATATGTAACATTTATTTCTTGTTATTACAACATGCCACCTTATTTTGATTCAACAAGAAAACGTTATCCTTCTAATTTTATTTTTTAATAAGAAACTTGAAAATTTGCTATAACAAGAATGGTATTAAATGATATTTAAACCATAAACTTTAATTTTTTTTTTGTTGTTTTCACCAAAAAAAATCCGTCCTGTTATTATGAAGAATAATTGAGATTTATTTCTCAATGGTAGTAGTATGTTGCCATACTCTGCTGACCTAAAGTGCAGCCATCTGTCACAAGGCAAGGTGTCTGCAGGTTTGACATAGCGAGAGCTGCTGCTGACACGGCGCGTCACGATGACAAAGTCTTGCCAGACTGCTGCATCGACTGGCGGATAGCTAGACAGCGACTCGGTGGGGGATTTATCTACAGTACCAGGTGGTCCAAGTGGCAATCTCATAACAGGACTCAGATGTTATCATTGTGCACTGAGTGCTTTGAGGAGTTTGATTAAAATTCAGCTGGTTCTGTGGTGGATGCAGTGTGTGAAACAACCACGTGAAACTGTTTTTTACCACAGAGTTAGTCAGTCATCATGTGACTGTGAGACAGCATTTTATTTTTTATATCAGATGTTGGTCACCCTTTAGAAAGTATTGCATGTTCAAGAGCTGTTATTAATTTTTAAAATGAGTAGTATTTTCATTTTATTTAAGTCATCCTGCATCAGAGATCACAACTTCTCACTCGTAACCTGTTGTGGCGCCACATATTTGAACACGCTGACCTCTGTATAGGCCCCTCTGCTTTGTGTGGCTGTTCCTATTTTGTCACTGTGTTTCCTGGTGCTGCTCAGGCATGCACATAGCATGTTGTCGAGGTATTGTGCTAGCCTAATTGTGTTAACGTGGCTCTCTGGCTAGCCCACTGAATCCCCCCCTCTTTAACCTAATTCCCCTCGTGATAGCTATCAGCAGAAGCGAGGGATAGTGGTACTGTCCTTAACGTCGGGGCGTCTCTCCAAAGAGGATTTGAAATCACCCACGTAATGCTTGTAAAGCTGTACACAAACAGTGCCTCAAACTGACTCACCCCCTCTCAAAAAACGAAACCAAAACAAACTGTATTCACTGTATTTCACCACAGACAGGGAAGTGAAACTATTGTGGTTGCCAAATTGATCTTGTGCACTCGTGAGACGAATGGCTGGCAGAGAGTGAACTAACTTTTAATGTCCTTGTCCTAAAACTTTTTTTTGTCTTCTAGAAACAGCGCTAGTTTTCTTTGTGAAAGACCAGGGTTTTATTAATTTATTTTTACAGTTTTTGACTATATTAAATCATGTACTTTTTAAGCAATTACAACTACATGTATCAATGTCGACACATATATCTGTTGTCGAAATATCAGAGGAGAAGCTGCTGACATAGCTGTTGTGACGTCATGCACATTTCTGACATTCTCATGACTGCGTGGTGTGTTACTTTGGAGGTAATCCATCATACATAGATAAAAGGCTACAAACAGGCCAGTACGGATTAATTCAGTACTAAAAATCACTGAAGTCACTTCTGTTAAACATGACTTAGCTTACAAGATCATCTTAAGCTTCTGCTACAATTTGGGAATGTGAATAAGGACTGGGGGATAATTAAATTTTGTTGAATTTCTGCTAAATTAAACTTTGATGATATTAGGCTATCATTTCACAAATGTCTGTTGTCCAAACTAATGATTCACAACAAGCTGTAATTATAGATTAATATAGTTAGGCTAGTTATAGAAGTTTTTGTTTTACAGATTTACACAACACAAGAGTTTGCCCTAATGTAGTAGAGCTGCAACAATTAATTGATTAGTTGTCAACTATTAAATTAATCGCCAACTATTTTGATAATCGATTAATCCGTTTGAGTAATTTTTTAAGAAAAAAAGAGTCAAAATTCTGTGATTCCAGCTTCTCAAATGTGATTATTTTCTGGTTTCTTTACTCTATGACAGTTAACTGAATATCTTTGAGTTGTGGACAACACAAGACATTTGAGGACGTTATATTGGGCTTTGGGAAACACTGATTGACATTTTTCACAATTTTCTTTATAGACCAAACAACTAATTGATTAATCGAGATAATAATTGACAGATTAAACGACAATGAAAATAATCATTAGTTGCAGCCCTATAATGTTTTAACAGTAACTGAAACGCTTGATCAACAGAAAAATAATTAGCAATTATTTTGATAATCATTTAAGTAATTTTTTATTTTAAACAAAATGCCAAGTATTCCGTAGTGACTGACAACTTCTCAACTGTGATGTTTTGCTGCATTTCTTTCTCTTTTGTGATAAGAAACTGAATATCTTTGAGCTTTGGACTGTTGGTAAGACAAAATAAAGCAATTTGATGAAATCACCTTGACCTTAAGGAAATCGTGAAAGGCATATATTTTCTGACTTTTTAAAGACCGTACAATAATCGATCAATGGAAAAAGACTAGAACACAGTTTGTTGCTTCTTACATCAGCATGAGTCTTTTACATGTGATTTCAGCCTTATTTCCCAGCCCTAACATGGATGGCAAATCTTTTCCAGTTACAAACTTAAATGCTTTACATGGACATTGGACAGGGAGGGGATCACATGCTTCGACTGGGTGTGCCACATGATTAGTTAAGGACTCTTTGGTTATTCAATTATATCTCTGGGTCTATCTATCTCTCTGTCCTGTGTTGTGTAACGCAAGCAAACAAAACCGTATTGCGTTACAGATTTATTAAGTAGGGTGTTTGTCAACTCGGATGACAGTGATCCTTTAAGATAAACCAATATGCAAACATTTCACTGACAGATAAATGGATTTTTCAAGTAATTCAGCAAAATTGCTGTACTCGATGTACTATATATGCCCCCCTTACAAAACCATTGTTGTCCGGAAAGCCGGGAGGGATTTGGCTCCTCAGATAATGATTGTAATCTGTTATGATCTTAACGGAGACTGTCAGTATGAAGCAGAGCCAGCACTCGCCATGATTGTCTGCAGTCGCTCACTGCACTGTCCTAGTGATGGACAGACAGGGATCATGAGGACACACGCTGGAGTCTGGATGCGTTTGCCAGGGCGAAATAGAGCAGTGTTGCATAACGCTTACTGTGTGGCCTGGAAAGAGGGGTGGAGAAGGATAGAGGGAGTATGAGAGACAGTAAGCATGAATTTTAGCTTTCTAATCTGCCTCTGACTGAATGGATATTTCTGTACTGATGTATTTATATATTTGGTGGTGGTGCGTGTGAAAGAAATGGTGTGAGTGTTTGCTTGTGTTTGCACATATATACATACACAGCTGTACTTTATAAATACAGTAGCTGTAGTTTAAACAGCACAGGCCTATGCTCACTGTAAAGTCAGTCCACTGCAGAGTCAAGCTATTCTTTTAAAGTCAGCAATTAGGGGAATGGCTTTTTGGCTCCTATCCAGCTCAGCATACATTCCTGCAGGGCCTTTTATATGAAACCTGCACAGCACATTTGAAAGCACCTCATCAACCTTGTAAATCTGACCTCACTTGCAGAGAGATTTCTATTTTCTAGTGTGCAGCTCTGTGTCATGCATGTAGATGCTCCATTAGCGTTACAGATTGCAGTGAAGAGGCGCGGAAAACCTGTTGACCATGTTGTGCAGGGGCCTGGTGGGGGGGGGGGTGGGGGGAGGGACACTGCAGTAATGGCCTATATGTCAGGCCTCTTCCTGAAGCAATGCAGATTAATAATGCATTTAGTTCCAAGGCACCACCCGCGTCCATGGTAACACTGTCCGCACTGGTGTGGACAGTGTTTGCCGTCTCCTCAATTTCTCTGCTGGTTAAATCCATAAACGCCAGTGTGTGTGAGGTTGACAGCTTTATGTAGATCTGAATGAAGTCTGCGATTACTGATGTAAGTTTCCACAGAGATCAGGTTCATTCACAGCAGTAAAAAGCATCGAGTACACCTCTGGTTATTATTGGGAATGTTTCAGAATGACAAAATAATTTTAAAATGACTTCCTCCATGAAACTCTGGAGGAGTTGCATAAAACTACAGTTCAGTGGTTGATTCATTTCCGACACCACATCCACAAACACCATCACCACCCCAACGGGGCTGCGTAACATTGACATTAGAGCTAAAACGATTAGTCGATCAATCTTTAATTAATCAGAAGAAAATTGATCTTTTTTTTTTTTAAGCAAAAAGGTCAAACATGACCTAGTTCCAGCTTTTCCATCGTGAGAATTTGCAGCTTAATTTCTTAATTTTATGTTAAAGTAAAATGAATATCGCTAATAGAGAGGTGAAGTCCCTCCCCTCCCGGTGGACCTTATTTAAGAAAAAATATGCACGGTAGTCACCGGCGAGAGCCAAATATTTTTTTGATTCCATTTGAATTGCGCCATGAATCACACATAAGATGTTTGTCAATTTAAAACATAATTTGCAAGTCAAGAAAGACACACTTTACACATTTTCTTGTAGGTTTGTCGC
Source organism: Sebastolobus alascanus (assembly GCA_916701645.2). NCBI lineage: Eukaryota > Metazoa > Chordata > Actinopteri > Perciformes > Sebastidae > Sebastolobus > Sebastolobus alascanus. The sequence goes on along the minus strand of CAKAOJ020000025.1, from coordinate 1,467,205 downwards.
ATTATCATTTAGTTTTGTGTGAAACTGCTCAGTGAACTACATCTCTCAACTCGCACAGTATACGTCACTAACGCTAGATAGCTAATAACTTAGCTATATTCCAGGCACAAATGTTACGTTTTCTTACTTAATGTGTTTTATCCAGCGATTCCTGGTCTTTTTATCAGCCGGGAAGTGAAAGAACGAGCGAGACCCGTTGCTAATGTGAGTACATCCCAGTACGAAACACAATGAAAACAATCAGTAGTTGCAGCCCTAAAGTGACATTACCCCAAAAAATATTACAGTGTGGGTGCAATATTTAATTGCACACATTAAATTATTAAATTCACACTGTCAAGGCAAAGTAGCATATTATTATTATTATTATTATTATTATTATTATTATTGTTGTTGTTATTATTAGAGTGGACTTCCCTTAGCCAGAACTGTGTGTTTTCAGATGTGCCTGGATAGTCAGCCACAACAGTAAAGTAGCCCTCCCCTAGCTGTTCTTCTCAGAGCAGTGTGACGCAAGTGTCTCATCTGGTGTTTATAGTTACTCTCTAACCTGTGGCCTATTTTATGACATTAGATCACTTGCTGCTGCTGCCCACTGCTTTTCAGTGAAATACCACAGGATGAGTGTAATCTCATGAATGACTCATAACTCATTTTCTTCTCCTCCTCTCTCATCTCTGCTTCGGCAGTAGAATCAGCCTTACATTACTTTACATTACTTTAAATTTGTTATCACATATTCATGATTAAGTTTGTTCATCATGAAACAAAAAAAGGAATATATCACACCAAACTTATTTTAATGGACATGTAATAATTTGCACACATATTTGTAGACTTAACCCTACTTTTAATTTTTAGTTAAAAGATTTAGTTTCAGTTTGGATATTATTTTCTACAGCGATTCTAATTTTAGTTGTGTGTGATTATATTGTCTACATTTCACCTCACTGAATATAAGTTTTGCTGCTGAAATAACCAAATTTCCCCGTCGTTATCACCATTTGTCATATGAAGTAGCCTACTCCATTCATGGTTCTGATGGTGTTGCTTGTAGTTAAGCCCTCAGCCTCTTTCACATGATCACACTCCTATATATATATATATAACATAGCCAGTTGACAACCATCTTCGTGATACCGGTTATTCCATCTCACCAATGTTAGGCCAGATAATGCAGAGAGAGCCAAACTAAATCGTGATACAGGTCGCTGGATTATTATCTGAATAGACAAAGATTCATCCAGCTGCTAACTGTCTTCGTCCGGCTTCATCCGAAATGTAACTGTTGTTGTGGTTAAATTATTTCAGCTGCAAATATACTTTTGCTGCCGGGATTTGTTGAGTGTATCATATTATATGCTTTATTTAATTAAGGCTGAAGCAAACAGAAATCATTTGTAACAATTGGATTAATGGTGCCTTCAAATGACACTCATGAGCTTGTGTTAACAACATGGGAAGTCGTGTACACAATATGCTTGGCATTCAAGTGGTTAAGTTGTGAGAACGCCGCTGCTAAGCAACAGCAACAGCAACATTAACGTTACTGTCGGCGTCTAGAAGCCACAGAGGCTAACAATTTAGCAAGCTAGCAATCGGGTAACATAGTAAATGCAAAGGCATAATGACAGAGGAAAAAGATGAGGTGGGAATATCAACATTTTCCTCAGACATATCATAAAATTACGAAGAATTACTATATACGACTAAAATTGCAATATATTAACTTATTAGGCACCGAAAAATTTACTTCCATGGCCTCCGCCATTTCTTACAACGTCAACAAACACGTCGTGAACTCTGAGCTTTCAGAAACTTTCCACTTACGAGGTCGTGAAAAACACAAGAGGGGGGCGTTCATATGAACTCTTCTCGTGAACACGGTAAACACGACCCCATTTGAAGGCACCATAAATAGAAATATGAACCACGATTCAGTATTAGATCAGTAATAAAAACAAACATATCTATTCATATAATTTTCTCTTTGAAGTGCTTTATTCACCAAATTCTATGAGCTGAGGGATACGGCAGCTAAAAATCAGAAGATCCAAGTTTGTAGCAGGCCAAACGGAGGCAATTGGAGCAACAGGTGTCATGCTCGGATTCCACACCTGACCGTAAACGGGGGGTGAGGAGTATACCTCAGCCCCTTCTTACTGATGTCCTCTTTCGTTGTATTCTTCTCTTTGATGCTCTGGTTGCAGATCTCCCTGATCCATTTCAAGGCCTTGATTACAGCCAGGTGCTCTTCATCCCCTGTAACCCAGGTCTCTTCCTGGACCTGTGCCCTCTCCATTACTGCAGGTGTTGCAACAGTCTTTGTCGTAGAAAGGGCCTGTGGTGGCTCCTCTCTCTTTCTATTTTCAGCCTTTTCCTTCTGATCCCCCACACCCCAGTTTTCTCTTCGCAAAGGCCCTGTAAGCCTTTGAAGTTTCAGCATCAACGTCCCATTTTTCGACTTCTTCGACAATAAGACCTGGTGTAGACCAATCACATTTGATTTGATCTCTTATAGAGTGAATTAAAGGCATATTGTAGCACAATCAAATCAATCCACGGGAAGGTAAAACAGCATAAAATTATAATATAGCTGGGTTTTAGTTTGTGAAACAAAAAAGTGCTGTAGCTCTCCTCAATACCTCTGTCCTCTCTTCCTGCAACGTTTAATTGCCAGTCACCTTTTTAATCAGGGAGATGCAGTGCTTGTGTCTTTGCCAGTTTGGCCTAGATACTGTACCATCATTGAGTTTTCTCTGCTTACCTCTGGGACTTTTGAGATGTGTTAAAGATGTTGAAATTGTATGAATATTCATACTGCGAACATTAGATTTAGATCTTCTTACCTGTATGTTTGTGCTGAATACAGATGGGGTTTTTTTTAAGCAAATTAATCTTAATTCTACTTCTCCTCTTCTCATAGATTGTTCTAGCAGCAGAGTGAGCCTTCCCCGTCACCATGTCCCAGGACAAGAGTGGATACCCTGTTATGGGTGAGAACAACCCACTTCATAACAACGTCTACGGACCCCCTCAGACAGGTTTCGGCATGCCCCCTCCCAACTACAGCCAAGCCCCAGGGGGACCGTACCCACCAGCAGCAGGCTACGGACAGCCGGGCTTCCCCCAGGCAGGCCCAGGTTTCGCCCCTGGTCCATACCCTCAGATGCCTTACCCTCAGACGCCCTACCCACAGGGACCCTACCCTCAGGGGCCTTATCAGCAAGGACCCGCACAGCCAGGCTTTCCCGGTGACCCCACGGGTGAGTGGTTAAACCAAAGACGTGAGGCATTTATGAACAGACTTTTCCCTTTCTAGGCCACCTTATTCTTTGTTATTAGATTACCTGAATGTGTCATGATCAATCAATGATCAATATCGCAATAAGAGTGCGCTGAAAACGCCATAAAAACGTGTCCATTTGTTTAGCCTAGTTTTTTAGCCTAGTTGTTTAAAAAAACAAAAATAAACTGTCCTCGTGTTATTGTTGTTCACCAGGACCTGACGGCAGCCCTGGTTACCATGGTGATGGGCCTCCATCTTACTACGACAATGAGGAGTTCACCAACTCTGGCTTTGAGGACAAGACCATCCGACAAGCTTTCATCAGAAAAGTAGGTCCTTTACCACGTCAAATAGTTTAGTCTGATAAAGAAGTAAATGTAGCATTAATACAACTTGTATTAATATAGAAATACCACCAAAGCATATTTTTTCACCTCACCTTCTTCATTCCTCTTTCCACACCAGGTCTTCATGGTTCTCACAGTGCAGCTGCTGGTCACTTCCTCCTTCGTTGCCATCTTCACCTTTGTCGATGAGGCCAAGTACTTCGTGCGACGTAATCCATGGACATACTACGTGTCCTATGCAGTCTTCTTCGTGTCTCTGATCGTCCTCAGCTGCTGTGGAGAGTTCCGCCGCAAGCACCCCTGGAACTTGGTGGCACTGGTAAGAGCTTGCCCCAATACCAAATCATAAAAAAAGTATGGATTAACCATTGTGAGAGTCTGTTTACATGATAAATAAACAGATTCATGCACAGTATGTGCACCATATTATTGTATATTCATTCAGATTTTTAGACAGAAAATATGCAAAACAAGCTGAAAGGAAAGATGTAGATGCTCCTGAGAATCAAACATAATCTAACATAAGGCAGGGGTTTGGTGGAGGCTAAATGCACGCAAACAGCGTTTACCCACCTTTTAAATTCTGAAATAGCGTTTACGCAGCCCTTACTGAGCATTTATGCACACCTTACACCTTAATGCGCTCAAACTGGGCTACAGATTCTAGGATCGCTTGTTTTGTTTTCTCCTGGAACATTACATCCTCATGCTGCGATGGTTAGTCGATAAATCAACTAGTTGATCGACAGAAAATTAATCTATAACTATTTTGACAATTGTTCGTTTTGAGTCATTTTAAGCCTGTTTTATATAATTGTTAACTGAATTTTTTGGGATTTTGGTTTGTCGGACAAAATAAGAGATTTGAAGATGGCCCCTTGGACTATTTTCAGTTTTCACAATTCTCTGATGTTTAATAGCCTAAATGTTTGACTAATCGAGAAGATTATCGACAGATTAATCAATAATGAAAATAATCGTTAGTTGCAGCCCTACACTATTGCAATATTAACATGAATCAGAGATCATAGGATGAATATATGGCGTCTAATAGGAGCTGCATCAAATAATAGTCTGCCATATGAAAGACCACAAAGTAAGTAGGTATTCATGAGCCCTTAAGTGAGTCTAAAGTTATTGTTACATTGTTATTTAACCAGCCAGTTTATCTAACACTGTTTTTTTTTTTTATTTGTCCTTTATTTAATCAGGGGGACCTTAAGGTTTATGATTGCCTTATTTAGGATGTTTTTTCACTAAAAAGGATGTTCAGTAAAAAAGGATGTGTGTCCCATGCAATAAAAATATTTGTTCTTAACAAAATGTAAGGTAAAGTGACTGCAGTATGTTTTAGTGCCATTTCAAAAGTTATACATATATTTTAACGATTATCGGGATAATATCATGAATCGAAATTTTGGCCAGGATAATCGTGACATGAAATTTTCATATCGTCCCATGCCTAGTGGAGGCAGAAACATGAAGAAAGTGAAAAAGGTGCAGCTGATTTAAGATTTAAAGAAAGTAGGATGGAGGAAAAGAGACAGACACTGATTCAGAACAAGCCCAACGTGACGAGAGAGACGTGTAGGCGACAAATTCTGAGAAGACAGAAAAACTGTTTGTGTTTCGTATAAAATGATTGACAGGTCTTTTAATACAGGAGCTCACACTATATAACAACTCTATGCATGTATTGTTTTCTTATGCTGTTTAAGGGATTTACATCAGTAATGTCTGTAGACACAGCAGTAACATTTTCATATACAGTAGTTTCAGTTCTGCTTTTCATCGGTCATCACACTGCTCACTTATGTGTGTGATGTGGCTTTATGTCAAATAAATTAGAAACAAAACAAATATCTGTACGTTTTTGTTATATTCCAAACATTTATAATAATTAGATTGTCCTTGACTCAAGAGTTTTTTGAGACAGACTAATGGGCCATCTTTCCATAATCTCACCTGAATCTACACCATGTAAAGTGTGTCATAAATGATGTTAATTTGACTGTGTGTTTTCTGTCTCTTGCAGTCCATCCTGACCCTGAGTCTCTCCTACATGGTGGGCATGATCGCCAGCTTCTATGACACAGAGACTGTCATCATGGCCGTGGGCATCACTGCAGTGGTCTGCTTCACTGTGGTGCTCTTCTCACTACAGGTCAGCACACACAAACAGCTGCTTGAATGAATGTATTTAAATGTCTACAGACAAACATCTGGTTCAAAAGCAAACGTGAGAATTTCTTCTGATAAGTTTTTCACAGTGTGCAACCCAGTCAATCTCCCACACTGAAGGCACACTCTTACACAGGATTATCACTGTCTTTATATACAGTATATTTTAGCTGCTTGTTAACCCTCTGGACTCCGTCTATTTCATGTAAATACACTGAACATGTTTTATTTACAGTAGCAACTTTATTTATATATCATGTAGAGACCAGCTGAGAAAACCAGTTGAAAGTGCTGATGTGGGGGCTTTCAAACTGTATGCCATTTATGTTTCTAGACCATTTTTAAAGCTGTAAGTTATTTTTCTAAATTATTAATTTTCTTTAGTGATATACAATGACAGACTTTCTGACGTATGTGTGTGTATGAATAGTGAAACAGTATTTTTTACACCCTATAGGTTCCTGGCAGTTTTATACTTTGTTAAATTGAGAAATTGTGAAGTCTGATAGCTGAGTTTGTGCTGAAAAAAAGGCGTAAAGAGAGTTTAAAAGGTGCTAAACAAAGACCGAAATGAACCAAAATCACCTGGACTCCAGAGGTCTAAAACATGAAATATTCAAACTACTAGCTTTGTGTGTCTTTTGCATTGTTAAGACTGAATTTGAAGTGAATTTCTTAAAGTCTTATAGACCCAGGGCTTATCACAGCTCATATTTTCCAACATCTCATCTGTTCTTTTCTCTCCTTCTTCACCACAGAGCAAGTATGACTTCACTTCCTGTCGGGGCGTGCTCTTTGTGTGCCTGATCGTGCTGTTGCTCTTCTCCATCCTCTGCATCTTCATCCGCCACAGGATCCTGCACATCGTCTACGCCTCACTGGGGGCCCTGCTCTTCACCTGCGTAAGTTTCACACTCACATTGTGTCCTTAAAAAAAATCACATTTGTTTTAACCGTTATTTCGAAAATTTCTGATTTAATGCAACAGTAATGGTCACTCGGATGACATTACATGAGCAAGAGCAGTTCATTTCATCAAAGGTCTAACCTGTAAGTTGGTGCAGACGTTTGTGCAGACGTCTGGATACAGTAACCATTGGAGTACAGACGGTTTTCCACCTTCCAGTGAACTTTATTCTGCTCAATAAGGTATAATTATATCTATATTAAAGCACAAGCTGGGTAGGAAAAAGATTCATGCCTAGCAAGAGGAAAGTGGGACGTTAACTTTATTATTAGGATCTGAATATATGACCCAAACTCAACTAAAACAGCTGTTAAAACACTTTGAACATTTTATTATACAGAGGGTAACAGAAGAGGTAGACAACTCTATGTAGAGTAGAATTCAATTAGAAGAACAAAGGAGGAGAAGATGTGAAAGGACGATTTGATGAGTAAAGAGCAACTCTTGAAGCCTAGCAAAAATGGCTCTATTGGCCTTTAATACAGTATACTAACTAGTGCTAAAAGGGTATGGAGAAAATAGACATTGTGTGACAAAGTAAAGTATTGAGTGAAAGGAAAAGCCAAGGAAACATGAAGGGGTGGTGTTACCAACACTATCCAGTGTGCCACGTATGTTGTCTCAAAGCCTAAATGGACATTCAGACCGAAATCAGCCTTGCATTGCTGTGAGGATGTTGCTTCAGGTACCTGTGATGTGATGAAATACTATCCAGGAAGTCAATAGATCCATGAGTTTGAAGCTTAATCAGATGCCAAAATACTGCAAAGTGGTTTATTTTTTTGCTCTGGAAAGTGTCGTAATACTTTAGAGGAGATTTTTATATATATGACAATAAAGTGCTACAGGAATGAGTCCTGAAACCTGGAAATGAGTTAGCATTTTAGCACTTCCGGTTCCCTCGTCTGGAAGTCAATGGGTTTTTTGAATGGGTTTTTGGTTACATGCCTGAAATAAGGTCTGTGGTTAACACAAGTTTAAGAGATTTTAAGGTTTTATTCTACAACATAAAATACGTCCATAAATATCCCACTTGTGAATTTTGAAGCTTTTACGTGTCTTCAAAAAGGCGGTCGCTAACAAGTGGCCAAATGAAACTACTAAACGTCATCACGCCGATTCGTCCGCAGCTACAGCCTCGTTGTGTATACTCATGTTCATGCGACCGTGGTGTAGTTTTTTAACGTTAGCTTTTGACTTCTGCCGATTGCATTTACACTTCAAAAATCATAAAAGTCATGTTCATTTGTGAAGATTATCTTGCTGAACAAAACGTGTAAGTATCATAAACATTTGTTTGCCACAGAGCTTATATTCTGCAATAATCCAAAACCCAGTGGGAACCCAGGGAGATTCTAACTTCCTGGTTGGCCTACAAAAATACGTCATCCCTGCACCAGACTATATTATCTTAAATAATTGAAATGATTGAAAATGTATATCCCTTACACAATATATGAAAATGTTTATGTCCGTGTATGGATATATTTGATACATCTGAAACAATAGCTGATAAAAAATAAATTAGTATGTCATTCATCTTAGATCACCAAGTGTAGAAATCTCTTCCCACTGAGCAATAGACGTCTTTTCAACATCGCCACTCTGTTTTAGCTCTGATATAGATCACAGGATTTATTGGCTACATATAGCCCGGTTTTAGACTATATTTTAAAAACATCCTTACATATTTTAAAAATGCATAACCTCTAAATATTTAATATAAGTACTGCACACCCCCACGTTTACTGTATAACTGTTTTGTCATATACACAGATTCACAGATTGAAACAACGCCCAGTCTACTAAACTTTCACTTTTCAACCTTAATCTAAACTAAACGTCTACAGACAAATAGACGTATAATATACATCTATTAAATGTATTTTCAACGTCAAATTGCTCAGTGGTTTTGAAATGACTAATTCCATCCTTGTTTCTTCTCTGCAGTTTTTGGCTGTGGACACTCAGCTTCTCCTGGGCAACAAGAAGTTGGCTCTGAGTCCAGAGGAGTACATTTTTGCTGCCCTCAACCTCTACACCGACATCATCAACATTTTCCTCTACATCCTGGCTATTGTGGGACGCTCCCGTGAATGAGGCCGCACTTTAAAGAGAACAGGAGGGAGACAGAGAACAACTCCCTTTATTGTGAAATGATGCTAACATGCTCTCCTTTTAACTTTTTCTTCACTTTTTTTTTTCCCATGATACTCTTCGTTTCCTCACCTATCACACATACACTTTTTTTAAACGGGCAGTTGTGCTTCGGAGCAGACGCAGCCTCTCATAAAATCCAGCTGAGAGGGACACTATTTATTCGATACAAATCTTGCCATTCATGACAAAATGATCTCTCCCTCAATTTGACCACGTTGCTTGCTGTAACTGTCCTCTGCTTCTACTAACTACATTACCTATCCCCCAACTTCCAGTTTGGCTCGATTCTCACAGTGTAAAACATGCTATCCTGTGGATGCTTGGCACTCAGCCTTGCTGCAGAGATTAAAGAGAAAAAGAGCGGGGAACGCATCCGTAGCGCCTAATATTGATGCAAACCAGCTTTGCCTGAAGAGAAGTTAATGCTAGAAATTCCCTCCTCTTTCAGTCTGTTTTTCCAAACGTATCTCTCCCTTCGAGCCCGCTGGTGTAAAGTAACTCTGCATGGCAACACTGGAAACACAACTAAAGATGTGTTATGATTCTTTAGAGCTACCAGAGAAATACCTCTAGCTTGCTTGTCACAGCTGTAAATAGTTAAGTGTATTACTGTATATGATGCCAGTACCCCCATCCCCCCCCCCCCCCTGAAAGGCATGCTGGAGTGAATCATATGGATGTGTTGCTTTTGGGGAAAAATGTGCTCTAATATCAGAACTTCACTTACCCAATACACTAACTAAAATCTTTTAATTGCAAAAGAATGAAGATCAATGTTGGATGTGACGAACATAAATTAGTATTCATAGACTATATATTCTCACGGAATATCTCTTCATGTTTTGGAATGATTTCTATGATTCCAAAGCCGAGATGTCTCCTTGCCTTTTTTTCTTTACTGTCCTCACTAATTTCCTCTCATCTGGTCATTAACGTGAAGTGAAAATTTAGTGCTGTATTTATTTTTTCTCATTACAACTAATGTGAACTACAGTTGAGGTATTTGACCACTTCTATACCAAGCTGATTGAAGTTTCAGAACTTCCGAATTTTAACTTAACTATTATGAAGTAGATGGACAACGGACTTATAACTTATCTATTTATTGAGCTTGCTGTAGATAACAGGGTTGCTTTGAGGTTGCTTTAAGCTGGTGTTGAGGAAAACTAAAGCGGACTGTTGTTTAGAAAATGTACAAAGACTTTATTGTGAAACCATCACCTACTGGTTATACTCACAAGCTAAAGGAATCAACATGCACTGGAAGCCAAAATAACTCACTGCACATAAACACACACAACTTGAATGATATATTTAACATGAGCCTTTTTTTTTATTCTGTAACGTCTGTTTTGATTTTTCCACCTCTTGCATGACCCTCTCCTCTCATTTGCATGTGCTGATAATGCACACTGTACAGGTATTCCTGTTTTGGAGAGACACACAGTGTTGTTTGGCAGCCCTGTTAGACTTTTTTTTAACTCTTGTGTTTGTATCTGACTGACGTGTACGTGTACATATAACTCCTTAGTGGTTTGATGTGTATAGATAAAGTAATTTTGGGGCTTTGTAGGTCTGTTCGCATTGTATATTTGCATTAAATCAAAGTGGAACCACATTCCTCTACACCGCTGTTGGCTTTTCATTAAAACTGATACAATGTGAAGGTGTCGCACTTTATTTGTTCATTTACCCGAACCCCTCCTCAGACATTTTTCTGATAAAACTACACTGGCTGTGTTCTTGATTGAATTACTAGAGTCTTACCAATAAATCGGCCGATATTAGCTGATCACAGATCAGGATATACAGTATTTTGGCCAATAGATAAAAAGCTGCAGTACGAATGTAGAAGATATGTTTGAGTCAATTTATAAACATTGTCGCTATTTCATAGGTTTTTTTCCCTTATAAAATGTCCCTCTTATCTTAGTCACATTTCTTAACCAAAGTTAAGGAATCCTTATTTAAGTTTTTGTTATTTCATCTTTTTGTGGACATTTAAAATATAAATTGCATATAAGCTTACCCAGGGGATGTTATTTATTATCATTCATTATTTATAAAACATTTATGGACAAGCCGGTGTTACACTGAAATCTGTGACCACAGAGGAGCCACTGCAACTATTTCCTTTTCTTTTAGGGTTTTGTGAATATATCTTTAAAGTATAAATATTAAAATAATTTAAAAAAAAAATAACAATTTACTTTTGTGTGTTTTCTGTCATGACATAACTCATGCTCCACTTCGGTCACAGATTTCGGTGTAACACCGGAAATGACTTTCTTCCAGCCACACTGGTAACAGCAAGTCTATATGAAACTGTTTACTTTCCAACCATAACCATGTCTGTAACTGTAGGTAAATACCACATGTAAATTCTGGTACATAAATTAAGTCTGCCGCTGTGGTGTGCGCACACCTTTTGGCGCCAAACGTCGCGTTCCATCCGTCCTCTTTGCGCACGTCCCTTCAGTAGGAATAGAACGTTGGTACTTCCGCTCTCGGCGTCATTTAGGAAACGACTCCTCTGGTTGGATAAACATGAGCGAACCGGCAGGTTAGACGGCTTACATTTAAATTAAACTATCAGTTACTCTAGTGGAAAATGTATACTGACTTTAAGATACGTACAATAACTCATTTAGCTAGATAACAGTTACTCATAACGGTAGCATTCGTCCTCTAGCTGTTGTTGTTAAACTGATGCCAAGGCTAAAGCTAACTTTTATAACTATGGTAACAGCATAGCGACGGTAGTCATGCAGAATAGAAAGACAGTGGCTACATGTTCTGTATCTTCCTTTATAGCTGACTAAACACTCAAATATTACAGTTTAAATAAGTGTAATTTAATTTTCTAAAAGTCATTGATATGTTAGCTAAAAGAGAAATATTTAATGTAACCTATATTAAGGTTATCTTAAAACTAAGCTAACTTTTAGCCATGTACCTTTATAGGCCAACCTGAAGATACACATTACATGGTGACACCTTTAGCCAGGTAACACTTGCTTACAGGCAAAGTGGGTCATGATGGGAAGGAAAACGTTTCACTTATCTAACAAACATTTCTTTTTATTTAACAGGATTTAACATTGAGGACTTGATTAATGCTACACCACTGAAAGGAGGTAAAGTTGCACAAACTTAAGTACACATTAAACCGATATTGAAAACCCCTAAAACAAGGCTGATACCTTTGTACGCCCTGCTGTCTGTCAGGTGGAGGCATGCAGGAGCCCAAAGTTGAACAGTTGATGGGCAAATTAAGGAGGCTGCAACAAGGTAGTGTTTGACTGACTTTAATATATCACGTTTTTGCTAGTTTCTATTAAATCTTATATTTTGAATTCTCATATGCAAATAGCATGTCATATTTAAGACAGCTCAAAGTTAGTTGACATGGAGGGTTTAGGTCTGTTCAGACCCAATAGCGACATCTTTCGGACAAATAGGAGATGAGTTTTGTTTTCCTCTAGTTTAGAATTGACACACCTCCACTTCCTATGTATGTTGTAACTTTTTTCAACATTTCAACATTTGGATTGCATTGGTTAACTATGCAGAATGCCTACAGGTACGGCCCTAGCACTTAATTTAATTTATTATTATTTTCATGTATAATTTTACATATTTTTCTCTGTTTTTATTATATACGCACCTTGTCCTTTTGCTCTAATGCAATGATCTAAGAGCCATGTTGTTTGTAAATTTGAATTTGTTAAATAAAATTTATATAAAAAAACAAAAAAACAAAAACTGCAAATGCCTCACATCAAAAGTCTAACTGCTTCACCTGCTCAATCTACTGTAAAGCATTTCGGTAAAGCAAAGAGTACACATTGAAGTCAGATAAGTCACTCTCGCGTTTTTCCGTCTTCGTGTTGAATTGCGCTGGTCTCGGCGTTGTGGTAAAGTCTTTTGATAATTCGACGGTAAAAAGTCGTATTAAGAGATTATTAATATGAGTCCTGTAATTATATTTACGTATTCGCTATTCTGTACAAGCCAGCACGAATTTCAACGCGAAAAGTAGCGAGAGCATGGTGTGGATTACATCTTGACATGTGTGTTAGTCTTTGTGAAGCTACACTTCCGCTTCCGGTGGTAAATTGCGCTGTGTTTTTTCTTTAATTACATCAAAACCAGTTAGAAATGAGCACTAGACCGCGTGTAGCGGTGTCCTATAGAGGTAAACCGATTGTATAATGTGAAAACACTTCGGCATGGAGTGTCTTACATTGATAGAGAGCTTTGTGAATGTGAACCAATGAGAAGGCAGTATGTGCTGTTTGTATGCTAATGAGCACGCGTTTCCTTTTAGGTTTATCAGGAAGAATAGCATTATAGAGCAGAAATCTTTAAAAGAACATTGTAAGGGTCCGAGTTTAAGCCAAAACACATTTAACTACGTGTAACAACAAAGTAAAAGTTGAACACTAAGTAAGAACTTAAAACCGTGAGTAAGACAGCTGTACGTACTGATCATAAAGGTTCTGACATCACTCAGCTAGCATCTTCAGTGAGGTACATCCTTACCTGTTACTCCCTACCAAGGAGTATCAGAACATGATGAATGGAGACTCATGAGATATGATTATATCTCCTTCTTGCAGGGAACAGCAACACCCTGCAAGACTCATTCTGACTCACAATGTTAATGGAAAAAATATGCAAGAAATAATCTTTCAATAGTCGAAATTGTATTGTTGGGTTGATGTTGTATAAAAAGCATAGAAATTTTCAACAGTGCAAAGCTAGTCATGTCTCAAATTATTATGTGACCTTATAGCTGTTAAATACTAATAATACAACAATTATAGCAGTTGGCGTGTCTAAATTACACTGTGTTTTATTCAAGGTAAAAGAGCCCTGGAAGAAGAAATAAAGGACATCAAATCAGTCAGTGACTCTTTGCAGAACGAGTTGGCAACTTGTAAGACCCCAAATCATCACTAATAATGTATTTAATCCACATACAATATACTTATTGTACCTGTTGCTGAGATGTAGTCAGACTTACTAAAACTGCATTTGCTATCCTCTAGGCAACCATTTATGTTATGTACTATGTACAATATTTACTATTGTATATTATTACTAGGCATTGTTGTTGTTTTTTACAGTACAAACTGAAGATTATCAACTGGAAGGAATCCATAAAGAAAAAATAGGTACACACACAAACAATTGTACATGTGTAAATGATTATAGCCCAATAAGTATTGAAGATTTGATGCTGTAGGAGCCAAATATTAGAAAAGGATCAATTAAATTCCTTATTATAAGATGTACATTATGTCGATAGAGTAGTGGTTGGTATTTGTGCCCCATGTGGCCGACCATGGCATTACATTTTTAATAAATTGGCACCAGTTGATGGCGTCATGGTGATTTAGTATCAGCTGTGCACAGCGCAGGCTGCTACAGGACGCTAAGAGCCGAAACTGTTTTTCAACGGGCTTTAATATAACAACTTGTTCATTTTACAAAGACGAAGTTTAAGTTGATCTTTTGCTTTACTTTGGGTTGCCACGGCATATCCTGTTTTGGTTGTTTTGTGTAGTTTATCACACACACACACACACACACACACACACACACACACACACTGTATGACTGTGTCTAGAAACAAATTTATTACAAAAATATTATAATAAATAGGAATAAAAATATGTTTTTCCTCCAGAGTTGTGCAGGAAGCTGCAGTTCCAGAGTGAGGAGTCTGAGCAGGACTCTGTCAGGTGAGATCTGCACTAACCAGGTAAAAAATATTACTGTATGTCTTCAGCTGTAAGGAGTGTGCCTGGAGTGACACATGAACGTTTTTGTTTCTCCATATTGCGAGGCCTCAATTGTGTGTTTGTGATATGTAACACCAGAGGGCAGCAACTTACCAGAATCCTGGATATTTTTTTCCTTTGAGAAATTGTCCGGTGACAAATCTTACCTGTATTATATATTTCTATGACATATTTGATTAGTTTTCTTCAGTCCTATTATTTGTACTGTATATTAAGACACTGTTTATGACTTGCCTAATTTCCTATTTATATATTGATATAATTTTGAAACTTTTAAAATAATCAGAATCATCATTATTCGCATATATTATATATATATAGTATTGTGTAACACATACAAGGAATTTGACTCCTCTTTGTTTTTCCTGACAACTGTTCACTTTTTTAATATTATGCTTTTATATGTTGTTTGCATCGTTTACTGTCATTGTTATATTTAATCTAATCCCCATATGCAAGTATAACAACATGCAAGCACATTTCATGTATGCGGTGATAATAGACTGCATTTAAATACAGTGTGATTGATTGTAGTCATGGCTCTGACGCATTTTTGTGTACTGTCACAGGATCATGTGATGATGATATCCAGTACACACAGCAGGTTTACATTACAATAGACTTTGTTCTGAAGGGCACAATACCTGTAGATTTACTGTATATGTATATGGGATCAAATGTTAATGTAATGTTATATGAGGAATATGCTGCAGTCTGTGATGTAATTCCTGAACAACATGTCAAAGTTGTGAGGTGACAATTTTCAAACCTTGTGCCAAGTCTACTGTGCACACTGCAAGTTGAGGTGAAATGACGGCAATGGTGGAAATATTTTATATTTCTAGATATGTTTATATCTTGTACTGAGTGATGAATCCTGTGTTTTTTGCAGGCAGTTAAATCAGAACAAGAAAAGTGAGGAGCTGCTGGAACAGTACCGATGTGAAATTCAGGAATTCAAGCTTAAACACCGGAAGCAGAGGTACCTATTAAAAGTGCAATGATATATTACAAAAAAAACATATCAAATGTCATTGTAAATGTCATATAAGTTTACTAAAGTCAGCCTTGTTTTGCAGGATGAAGTTTGAAAATCAACTTCATCAACTGATAGAGCAGCATAAGAATCTGCACTCTGTCTTTGTAAGTTTGTCTATTTTATATAAAAATGAGTTGGACATCTATATCTACATCTTTAAAACAGAATGATGAAAACTGTTAACCTTCAAATTGTTACTTAGACTCCAGAAAGGCTCCCAGATGAAATAGAGAGTGCTGAGAATACAAGAAGTCAGCTGTTATCAGCTGGTAAGTGCCCTCTCATAATGTATGGCCATTCTTCTGCAAGCAGTAAAACATTTATTCTTGTACATGCGTGAATATAGTGTTTCTTTTCCATTTCCAACCCATTTGATCTGGTCTTGTTCTGCGATTCCTACAGAACAAATGAAGTCGGCTCAGCTGCAGCGCCTCGACGAGGAGCTACAAGATATGGAGAGACAGAAGCAGCCGGCGGCAACAGCTGCAGAGACTCAGGAGGAGTAAAACTGCCTGTTTGTTGTGTAGTTTTAAAGAATCAGAGGTAATAGTCTCTTGTTTTCTTCTCGGTTAGATGCACTTTGATCAGTTCTTATCAGGTGAAAACCTTATATCTCACACTTCTGGGTTTCATATGTCCAAGGGTTGCAGGATTCTGCCAAACCCGTGCAGCAAAAAACTAAAACTTCAGTTAACCTCAAAATGAAAAGAACCAGAATAACCAGAATTTTAGTCACAACTTGTCGATTTATACCAGAAAAACGTTTGCCTGCCAAACTCTGTTAATTCCTGTCTCCTTGGCTACTTTTCTCTAAGTACTTGGTGTTTTTATATGAATTGTTCTGTGAGGCATGGGCTTGTTTTGATGTATTCATGAAACCCGTAACTGGTAAATGGTGTTTTTCAGACGCCAGTAGTAGTATCCCCTATGGTACTATGTTCATCTTTCTCAAATATTGTCCATTGATATATATCATATATCATATATTTAAAATTATAAAGTTTTAAACATGACATTGTTTTCACATGGGGTTATTTTATGAATCTTAAAGAGCCTATAAACAAAAACAGTACAACCCTTCACCACAATATACACGCACTGTATATATGTGCACACAGCCACATTCAATTTCAGTTTTAAAGAGATTTAATAAAAGACTTTTTTTTAGTATTTCAAATACAATGTAATACTATCTGAGGTTTTTAAAAACAAAAACACATTGACCCTGTGCAACTGATTTCCCCCAACTTAATGCCATTTAGTTTTTACAGCCAAGACCACAAACTTGCATATGAATTAAAAATAAACACAAGGCACTTTGATGGTACAGTGAGGGTGATCATTATCTAATTTGTTGTTTATATGCAGATTTATTTATTTAGGAAAAGCCCCTTGAGATGGGTCATCTCATTTTTGAGGGGGGTCCTCGATTATTAATAAGCTCTTTTTTTTATATAAATATGTACAATATAATCCCGCAGAGAAAACAGTGTAACCCCTGAAGTGTCCATATGGCAATCGATCCTCCGATCTTTAGATGTACTGTAAAAGTCGAGCTCTCGAGCAGCCTGGGAACAGTACCTTGTAACTAAGTCTTTAGTTTACTGGTGTTTACAGACCAACAAAGGAGATAGCAGTAGGGCGTAGGTCTCAGACGTTAAGTGACTTATGTAAGGAGGCATGACTCCGCTCCAGTACTGCAAAATGGAGCTGCTCTCTTCCTTTCCTTTATCGGAGATGACTTAATGATTTAATTTAAAAGTCAAAAGATAAAGAAACGGGAGCACGTTTTTAAGTTGGGAGTCTTTTTTACAGTGATTTGCGGCAACCGTAGTGCTTTACATTTTTATTTACATTACATACGACAAAAAACTAGCACACCATTAAAGCCTGTAGGCCCCTGTCTGAAGTTATTTGACATCTTCAACCCTGAGAAGTGACTCCAAGGCTTACCAGAAAGGTACACAACACTCTCTTGTGAGGGTAAAGTTCACAACAAGCTCTTCTTTCCATCGAAACTCTGCCTCAACATTAAAATTAGACATTTTAAACACATTTTCTCACTTTCTTATTTTGTCTCATTTTTTTTGTTTTCTATAATCTCACATATTTGCCCTTAAATTTTCACCCTTCATCAATTCTTCATCTCATTTTCACATCTTTGCTCTCTGGTCTGGGTTAATAATAGTCCTTCTAGCATTGGTAATGCCCTTGGTAGGAACTTGGCACACGGTGAATCCACAAGGACACTTTCTCCCTTTTTATTTTCAAACAAGTCCCAGCTACACACTCACTTGCACACAACACTGGTTTTGTACACATGCAGTCATATTCCGCCATGTTTTTTAACTGGCATTGATCTATTTTTCTAACCCTCAGGTGCAACATGTACTGTCTTTCTTTATTCCACTCTAACTCCCTCAGTCACGTTCATACAAGTTCAGTTACAGGTACATTACCCTACCTTTTTCTGTTAGGTGAAACATTAGCCCATGCAGCCAGTATGCAAGTAGAGTCATTCTTTCTTTCTCTTAGTCACCATATAAGGTCAAAGGAGTACCAGGTCTTGGCACACGGGCACATTCCAAACCCAATGACTTTAGTTTGTTTTCAGCATTTGTATATATATATATCGTCTTTTCAAGTTTTATTACTTTGTTGTGAAAATCCAGGAAAGGCTGCAGCGTTGAGCCACAGAGGTACTTTGATAGTGGCGTTGGCACATATGTGCAATGGGTCTTTTGATCGTCTTGCATAAATAGTTTCCATATAAAAGGTGGCTCCTCCATGTTTCGTTATCCCAGGCTATTCCCCATCTGTTAACAGAACGAAAGGGATAACAGTGAATTCAACAGTGTATGAACTTCCACCCATTTCCGTCTGTCCTTTCCCTCCTTCTCCTCTCTACTGTCAATATTATGATTATAAGTATATTCTGCTTATCTTAAAGACACTTAAATTTAACCAGTATACCAGTAAAGGTAAAACCAAATTCAGTAGTATTTGAAATAGAATAATAACAATCATATAGTTGTACTAGTGTACTTCTAGTGTGTATATATATATATATAAAGCAATGAACAATAGCTTTTCCACCAAAATGTATTTACACAGCTTAAAAGCAAACACTATGTCAAACAATCTGTCATTGTTTGGGAATAAAAACTACTTTCAATTATACAAACAACATAAGTATGTTTGTAATTATGTATTATTACCGTGTCTAAAAAAATATAATTAAAAACATTTGTGTTTATGTACATTTCAAAGACTTATTTCCATTTTCAAACTGACTGAACAAATTAAAAATCTAAATTTCATAATACCTATTAAATTTGAAAAGAGATTGCTCTTTCACATTTTACAATTATAATTGTAAATGTGTACTACTCATAGTAGTACTGTATACTGCTGCATCTGATTTACTCAAACAATACAGGATTTATATTTAAACAGCTGGGTTTTATTCCTGTAATTTGATCTAACCCCCCTGATTCCACTAAATTATGTCTTTACTACTCAAATTGTTTACACCTAACGCTACTTTTGCTTTTGTTCATATCTCTTTCCCATCCACGCTGCAAAAATCACCCTTGCAATGATAGACTACCTCAAAGCGGCTGTAGACCTTCTTCTCCTTCCTCAGACTCTCTATCCTCTTCAGTAATCCCTCTCGCTCCTGGAGGTTGCTATGTGGATGCAGGAATCGACTCTTTTTGATGGAGTTTTGTCTCTCCAGCCCCTTCTCCCCGCCGTCGCCATCTCTGCCCCCTCCCGTTTCTTCTCGCTCCAGTCGGTTCTTCTGGCTGTTGGCCGAGATCTGCTCTAGGATGACTTTGGTGTCGTCTCGTAGGTTGCTGTTGTAGAGAACGGAGCTGCCCGTGGCCTGGTATCGAGATGGGCCCGACGTGCCGGTTGATGCCTTGTGATTGGCTGTAGTTTGGTCAGTGGCGGTAGAGCCTTTATCTTTAGCTAATGAACTCTGCTTTTTGCTTGACTCTTCAGTGATCTCTCTGACCGTGCTCATGCCCCTATCTTCTGCTGAAGATTTCTTTTCTTTATCCTTTGGCCCCAGGAATCCCTTTAGCCTCTGAGTCTGCTTCTTCAAGAAGTCAAGTGTCTTACCCTCGCCCTTTCCCTCACCGAGCGTGTTGATGGACGTACTGGATCCCATGACCTTTTCGTCACGTGGCAGAGTTGAGGAACTATGAGAGCGACTCTTTTTCAGTTCGCTCTTCTCTGCATCTGTAGCGTCCGTGGTCAGAAACTCTTCCCCACAGGAGACGCGACGAGGATTCAGTCCTCTGAGCTTCAACGGATCTTTCCTGAAGATCTTAGGTGAAGGAAGGGGCTTTAGAGACCTGAATATATCCTTCTTTTGACCCTCTGACGCATTTTCCTCTTTATGAGGTGGACTCGTCTCCGAAGGCCTCAGGTGGCTCGCAGAAGGCTTGGCAGCGATCATGGGTGGTTTTGAGGAACTAAATGAAGATCTGCGACTGAGCTCTGCCAGTTTTGCAGAGATATCCGACTTCTTTAATTCAGGTTCTGCTGAACTAACGGAGAGTGTTGGGATCTTTGGAGTTATTGACATTTTTATGGGAGGTTTATCAGAAAGGTCTGGCTTCTTTTCAGCAGGCTCCGGGGCTTTTAACGATGACTCTGTCCCCATTTTTGAGGCTTTTCTCTTGGCAGCCAGGTCTTTGAAATACTGCAGTCTATTAGCTGGGTCATTCATGTTCATAGATATTGATGTCGTGACGGTTGGTGTCGTCTTTAACTCTTCGTTGGTTTTCTGAGGTTCCTCTTCTGCTTTAATCTCGTCTTTCAATCGAATCTCCTTTTCCTCTTGCTGTCGCTG
Source organism: Sebastolobus alascanus (assembly GCA_916701645.2). Taxonomy (NCBI): domain Eukaryota; kingdom Metazoa; phylum Chordata; class Actinopteri; order Perciformes; family Sebastidae; genus Sebastolobus; species Sebastolobus alascanus. The sequence continues at coordinate 1,446,551 of CAKAOJ020000025.1, read as the reverse complement.
TTTCTCCTTCTCCCGTTCTTTCTCCTTCACCCTTTCTCTCTCTCTCTCCCGTTCTTTCTCCCTCTCTAGTTCTTTCTCCCTCTCCCGTTCTTTCTCCATCTGCCTTTCTTTCTCCCTTTCCCGTTCTTTTTCCATCTCCCATTCTTTCTCTTTCTCCCTTTCTTTCTCCTTCTCCCTTTCTTTCTCCTTCTCCCTTTCCTCAGCCTTCTTTCTCCAGTCAAAAGGCTCACGGGACAATGACCTCCTCTTCTCGAGGATCTGGGCCACAATCGAGGAAGTGCGCACTGAGTCTAACTCCTCCTCTGTGTCTGTGGCTTGTTTGAGACCCAGGCTACCACTGTGCATCTCTGCCTTGGAAGACGAGAATATAAGTGAGGAACGTAGACGAGAGCTACGTTGAAGGAGTGGGTTAATACGTGAACGGAATGATTCGTGTTTGGACAGGAAGAGGTCTGTATTCTCTTTCATCTCCACATCCACACCCACCTCCCTCGCTGCACTCCTCTCTGGTTCACTCTCCCTTTCCTTCTCAGCCTCCCACCCTTGCAGATCCTTGGTTGTTGTTGGGGCAGAGTCTTTAATGTTGCTCTCAGGTAAGATGGGCTTTCCAAAACGCGGCCTTGTGATATCTGGTCTTGGTTTGGAGGGAACATTCAGTGTTTCCTTTATTCCAAAGCGGGGAGCTGAATTTTCAGTGGCAGTTGGCTGCTGGGATGGTGGAGGATCTTCAAATGCATCAGGCCCCAAAGGTTGAGTCAGACCTTCTTCTCCACCGTCCTCATAAGTGCTAAGATAGCTGTGGATTCTCCAACTCCTCATGCCTTGCCTAGCATCTGCATCTTCATCTTGCTCTTGATCAGATTGTTGGCCATACTGTTTCTTCCCTGGTGGGTGGGGCTGCGTGGGTGAGCTCTGGCAGGCATACGCCTGACCTATGGTTGGCCTCTTACTGGTGAAATCTCCTCCGTACCTCCCAGCTAATGGAGGTGCATGGTGCCCCTCAGGTCCTCTCAAGTCCTCAGATGAAAAGTAGTCTCGACCATAGTTTCCTGGTGGAGGCTCCATATCTGAGCGAAAGTTTGAATCTGAATACTGGTCAATGGAGAGTTGTGGAGAACGACCTCGAAGTCTGTCGTAGTGTCCGTGTCCAGAACCCGGCCCAGGCCCTTCATTGTAGAAATGGCTACTTTGCGTCTGCTCCCTGTAAAGAAAATACGGTGGTTCTTAACTATTTGATGATACATTTATTGATATGTGTAAGGACATGTACTCACTCAAGATGGTGATACATGTGATGATTCTGAATCATTTAGATTCTAAACAGTTGTAGGTATTGAAGGGTTAACTACCTGTGGAAGTCTGTCTCGTCCAGATTATTCATGACTCTGTGCTTCATGTATTGCCTCGACGATGTGTAGTTCTCCTGGGTTCCCTCTGCATAGCTGTGCCTCTTGAAGGCACTGGTACTCGTCTCCATTTGCCTGGAAACTATGGACCTCCCCTGCTCCAGGAACGACTGCTGCAGACGAAACTGCTGCTGGGAATACTTCCCAATTGTAATTCCTGCCCCGGGTTCAATGGTGTGACGAAATGGATCGGTCCTTCGGAAAGGAAGTCCAAGGTTGCGATCAGCGTCTCCATAGGGGAAGCCAGAGGGAATCTCAGGCTGCCTGCGGAAACCTATGGGGTTACGCAAAGACTGGGTCCTCTTCAGACCGAACTGGCTGCCTAAGAGACTGCTGGTGCTGCCGTGGTCAGAGAGAGCAAGTGCTCCACTGGATGGGTCAATCACCAGAGGCTCTGACTGAGCAAACAGAATGCGAAACTCTTCATCAAAGGTGGCAACCAGCTCCCCGAGGAAGAGGTGGGCGATGCAGCGGTGGATCTTCTCATAGGACCACATGAAACTGAAAGGAAATAAGAAAGCACAGTGGAGGCAATTAAAGTACTCGCATTTACAGAATGAAGGGCAAGGGAGTCTTGAGAATTTAATGTAAACTTAATACAATTAAATGGCTCACCTGTAGTTGCCACTGAGGACAGCTCTGCTGTCAGCCAGTAGGAAGCGATCTTTGACCTGCCCCTTAAATGATTTCCCCGTACGGGAATAATAGGTTATCCCTGCCACAGTCCTGACACGCACCATCTGCAAAACGAAATTGAATCACGTTATGGACACATGCAAGCCTTAGTGGAAACTATAAAGAAGTAAAAAACACAACAAATGCCAAAAGATAGCCAACTGTTAGCCCAGTCTTTTGAGCAAATGTAATGAAAAGGCAAACTCACAGGATGTAGGTCCAAGTTTACTTTGCAGTTGAAGACCATAGAGACAAAGTGATGGGCGTCCTGCTCATCCAGTAGAATGTAAACAGGAACGTGGCGTGCTGCTGCGTCCAAGAGGTCCGCAAAAATGTCGACATCTGTGAACTTATCCATCACCACAGCAATAACCTGAAGCAGAAGAGCAAACACAAGAAAACTAATCAAGATTTGGTCAGTATAATATGGTCTTTATGAGTCTAGTGTTATAATAATTTTAACTGAATAGGTAATTTAAAATTGCAACACCTGAACATTTACATAATTTGAAGGAACTTTGGCAGTGACGGCTGTTCATTGTGTTTATCAGCGGAAGAAGATAAAGCAGAGAGCGTTAGGCTCTCAAAAAAGGACTGTACATAATAAATATCTGTTTATGGTACTTTTGACAGGATTGCGAAAAAGGTTTCTCCTGATAGTGTGATAATCAAGTAGGACGTTAAGACTAATTTATGTACTAACGTTACTTACGCTGCTCAATAGATATGAAAAAAGAATACTGAAATTAATATTGCAAATATTGTGCACAAATCAAAGTTCGCTCAACTGCATTGGGTCACAAAAATACCCAGCCTATTTCAGGTCCTATAATGATTACATGTACATTGTACAATAACACCTGGCTCTCAACCAAATAACTGAGACAAAATGGGCATTTAACTACAGTCTGTGTACCAGCAATACAATACGTTAATCTCTAGTAAATTTACATAGTGAACATGGTATAGAAAGATTTATGACTCCTGTCTCAAAACCTGTCTGTCTTCTATGTGCATGTTGAAACAAACGCAGGAGAGTCACACTTGTACATTTTGTCACAGTAAAAGACACATGTACTCTCTAAACACAAAGACAGAAATTATAACAGCTATCAGATAACAACACAGCGCACCACACCACTGCTCGTGACATCTGGCATGTTCACTTTGTGTTTATTATAATTTTGAATTTTTGCCAAAGGCAAGCCAGTTAGAAATTCATCTGAAAGGGAGTGGTGGCAAAGTTGGCAGTGGCAGATAAAAAGTAAGATTAAACTAACAATAAGCATGACCCACACATACACTCGTCACCGGCAGCCCCTTTATCTCAACTTATCTCTACATCTTGATTTGTACCATACATACTGATAAGACAGAGAAAGAGGATAAAAGTAGTAAGAAATGGTGTTAATTTATTACATCATAGGTGTTACCCACCAATCCACTTTTAGATAAGCTATGAAAAAGTACGGTATGTGCGTAGAAACAAAAGTAGTACATTTGTTGTTGTACACTGAATAAGTTGGAATTTATGAACGTGGAATTCTTTGATCTCATCTTCGGACGCCATTTTTTTTCTCAGAAATACCAGCTGAGAGCAAACCGGATATGCAAGTTTAACTCTCCCTCCTATCCCTCCCTTTTACTTACTTGGCGTGCATTCTTGATGAGTCTCCTGGCCTGCTCCTTGATGCTTGGCATGTCTGGGTCCGAGGGGTTGACTAGAGTGGTGACCTCTGTGGGCCCCATGAAGCCTTGCTGTGGGATAGGCCAGCCCAGGTCCAGCCCCGGGGCAGCCAGGTCGGACTGCACCGGCCAGTAGGTGTCGGAGGAGCCGTCGGCCTCCTGACCTCCCTCGTGGTATGTCAGCTCTGGGACGCTGGAGGACAGGTTAGGCGTCTGGATCGTGGACTTGATAAATTCAATTTCCGACTGTGCCAGGAAACCGACCACCTCTGCGTTCTGGAGGAACTCATAGTAACCCTGGTGTGAAAGGAGGCACACCCGAATTCATTAAATCATGAAACCAATGTATACGTCGTATTAAATGCTATATATTAATTTGATACACACGAGTAGAAAGGTGCAGCGTTACCTGTACGTCATTTTCTATCAGAGCATCAATAGCTATGCGGTACTCCTCGCGGTAATGTGGGGGCAGGTAGTTCGGGTCGAGGGGGTTATCGCCGATAGATGAACTCTGAGATCGGTGCGCCATGGTTGGACAGGGATGGGGTCAAAGGTCAGGGCTTGGGTGAGGAGAGGCTAGGGAGGAGGAATTTGAACCTGTGCAGAAAAGTCAGAAAGAAACAAAAGGTCAGTGAGAGAGAAATTATGTTGGTTTTAAATTAAAAACTGTGATGTACAATGCTATTATTAACATCTTATTATTTTCATTTGTTCAGATGTCTGTACAGCCTGTTTCAGAGAAATAACTTTACAGGTTTCTAAGAATCTCAGAGCAAACAGGTACACAAAACTATTTTCACGTGTTCAGTTACCACTCCTCCATCTGTGATATACAATACTTATATTCAACGAAATATTCCTCAGTGGTGGTGAGAGGAAGAACACGTTGTGTCAGGATACACAAAAAGACAGATTACCTATAACCTCTTACACAAAGAGTGTATTGTTGTTGAGTCAAAAGCCTTAGTAGTACACCTTAGGAGTACACCTTTCATATTAACACACCTTTACTGGCACACAATTACAAATCACATGCTTATACTCCGGCAGACGTTAACAGTTGTGACAGATCTCCACAGATTTTTTTTTTTTTTTCCAAGCTGAGAGCCACGTTTCTAAGTTTACAAGGCAAATTAATGCAGTTGAGGAGAGAAAGGTGCAGAGTCGTTAGTTTAGTTCTTATCTTTTCTTGCTTTTTCATGCCGAATGATTTATTTCCAAGAAACTTATGAGCACATCTCTGATTCTTTGTGGAGAAACTCAATTTCACAGATCTGTTGGTTAGCCGACAAAATCGTACGAGTGCTAGTCGACTTTGAATCTAATTTCTTTGGTCGAGGAACACCCTACATTCTTCTATGACTCATTAATAATTACATTGAGGTTGATGGTTTGTTTTTATTATTGCCATCAACAAACACACATTTCTGTGACACTTTCACTAAGCTAAAGATAACTGTTAACAACTTCTGTCATATATTATAATATTTGACTGGCTGACCTTGGATAATAATAAAGAGCAATACAAAGACATAGTTTGCAACTTCCTAAGACAAAACACCAAAGCATCATAGCTTTCTGTCTTCTGTTGTTCATTGTAGACTCCATTTTTATAGTAGGTTAAGTTAAGATAACTTAGCTCTCACTCATGGCATTATGCACTGTGCTTAATTGCCCGTTTAACATGTAACGTTAGAGTCGTATTCAGCAACTAAATATCCTGCTTGTGATAGCACCGATAATTAACTGAAATTCAACCTGGCTTGTGAGAAAACTGTACATAAAGGGACTAAGAACAAAGAAAAACAACAGGATATGGATAATACAATGGGAGTTAGAGAAAGAAGAAAGTCAAGTGAGAGAAAGGGAGGTGTAAGGGAGAGGTGGGAAAGGCATGTAGAGGTGTAGAGACAGGTTCTCTCATATCTCTGCTCAGTAAATCTTCATGCTGGTGCGTCATGCTTCAAGTTGCTACTGAGACACACAAATTGATTTAGGAGAGCATGATGAGTATGCTGTTAGCTATGCCGTGACTGACTTAATTTGAGGTAATAAAAGGAACATTGTTAATAACAATTTCTGAATGTGCGATTGTTGAAATGAAAACGAGAGGGGGGAGGAGTTTAGGATTCACTTTGCTGATCCACTGACCTTAAGAGCCCAAAAGACACAATAAGCCACCATCGAAAAAAAACAAGACAGATGGAAGGCAAAGACAATTAAACCGGACAAACAGAAACTTTACAACAACAAAACACAACAAGGAAGGGCATAATAATAATTAGGGCTGCAGCTAAGGATTGTTTTATTTAGCGATTCATCTGCAGATTATTTTTACAATTAATCAATGAATCATTTGGCCATCAAATCGCTTGTTTTGTCCGACCAACACTTAAAAAAACCTGAAGAACTTCAGTTTACTATCGCATAAGAAAAAGAAAAGCCGCAAATCCTCACAGCTGAGAAGCTGAAACAAGGCAATGTGTTTTTGCTTGAAAAAGTATTAATAGATTACCAAAAAAGGTTTAATTAAAGCTAGAGTTGGTATCGTACTTCAAAAACGTATTTTTGTTATATTTGTTTAAATTCTCATTTCATCCCGACAGCAATCAATAAATCACACGCTCTGACAAAATTAAGAAAAAAATCCGGTATCTGTCACTGTCGCAGGGCTGTAATAAACCCGTCCAATGATTGAACAAATTATATGTTTATGTTCGTAATGATAATTTTAGGGGAGTGGCTTTGGAGGGAGGCCTGAAGCGACGGACTGTCAGTGTTGCCGACTTGGCGACTTTCTCGCTAGATTTAGGGACCTTTAGAGCTGGTGCTGCTAGCTGCTTTCACTAGAAAAGAGTTGTCAACACTGGGCTGGGTTTTTCGGTTGGATGATTTTTAAAGTCTAGCGTACTCTTGCTAGTTTCTCAACATTACCTAACTGCTAGTTTCAGCTCTAATAACAAAGCTGGTTCGATCCACTTTGTTTAGTGTACGTATGGCGATCATTATTTGGCATCTGTGAATTATTTTGTGGTTTCTGCTTCTAAAAGATAAGGAAGACGATCACTGACAAAGGTCCCAGGCTGGATTCCCAACCCACAACACAGTCATGGGTTATGCACCATCAACTGAGCCAACCAGGATACCCCCTCATTGATATTTAATGTGGTCCTGACAGCTGCATACTGGATTCGTCATCTGATGGTGGAGATCTGAGCCACTAAACAGTTCCAGTATCCAAAGTAAGCTGATTAAACACTTTAAGTAAATCTCAGGAATATGCTCGTGTTCCTTCTGCACATTGCAGCATTTGATCAAAACAGGAAGTGTTTTGGACTGTGTGGATATATCACCAAGGAAACGTTCAGCCTTAGGAACTATGGCTGATTGACAGCCCGGGTACGTGGTCAGGGTGTGTGTGTGCGTAACCTGGGGTCTGAGTGGGAGGGTGAGTAGGTGTTTTGTCAGGTTGTACTGTACCTGCTTAAGTGGTGTGTGTGACGTGTTTTCTGTGAACTTCCACATACACTTAAGAGATCGTGTTGATAGCAAAGAGCCCCGAGTCCTAACCCGCAATCACTAGGAGAAGCTGGTTTAGTCAGAGGCCTGGTGAGTCACCGGGTAGCCCGGCCTGGCCTGGCCTAGCCTGGGGATAACTTGCAACATGCTGCTCTGTGGTGATTCATCTGCTGGCAAAATGGCTGACATCCTGTTTCCTTTCTCAGTTTGAGCCATAGAAATTGAGCCTTTGCGGTATGCTGTTCCCATTTAAAAGTTCCACAGTGGGCAGGGAAGCACGTTAGACGCACATACTGCTTGCATGGAATGATTTTAATCCTGCCAAGTTTCTAAAATGGGAGAATCACAACTATTTGATGAGTTTTCTTCTTTATTTTAAAGAAATCTAGCAGCCTGGGGCTTGATCTGTATACAAGTGAATTGTGCTGAGGCAGCAGTAAAGTGCATACCTGAGGACTTGTGGTAACAGCCATAACCGGAGAGATGTGCACCTGCCTGTGCAAGTCTTGACCAATTTGTTGCAGCATTAAAAAGGTTTATCCTTGAATAGCAATTCCTGTTAATTTTGAAGATCTTTTACCAAGTTGTCCGTGCGCTATTTATTGTTTTAATAATAAATAACTATTCAGCCAATTTATATCTCCCATGTCCATTGATCCCAGATCGGTGCATCCCTAGTTTAAACCTCAGAAAAGCCATCTACCATGTGTGGCAACACAACAGCAGCCAAAGAAAAAGAAAAACACTGCGAGTGCTTTTCAAATTTTGAAATAATTAGTACTAGGGGTGGAATAGCACACAAAATTCACGGTTCGGTATGTACCTCGGTTTTGGGGTCACGGTTCGGTATGTTTTCGGTACTGCAGGAAAAACAAATATAATAATGATACATTATATCTTTTTTTTGTCACTTATTTTATAAATGTAAACATTTAAGAGTGGCTCATTGGCCAGTAACAGTTAAGACATTCAAATGCTGGCATATTGTCAATAAGAAAAAATAAATAATAAAAGTAAATATCACAAATGTCTGTAATGTAAATGTAATGCTCCATCGTAATGCTGTTGATGATTCCCGATCTGTAGCTTAATGCTCGTTTATACGGGGCAGGCACATCGGACTGACTAAAAAGCACGTTGTAGTGGGGCTCAAAATACTTTGACCATATTCATATATCAGTATTGTTTACGATCGACTGTGGTCCAATACGTAGCGATAAGCAGTACTGCTGTTATTGCCGTTCAGTTACAAAAATAAAGAGGACCGCAAACTAACGATTATTTTCATTATTGCTCAATTTTTTGTTTAATGGCAAAAATAATGAAGATTGCAACTAAAATCTAAAGATATTCAGTTTATCATCACATAACACACAGTTGAGGAGCTGAAAGTAGATAATGTTCTGCATTTTTACCTGATTGATTGATTATCAAAATTGTCGATGACTAAAACACCCCACCCTAGAGGAACACGGTGAACCGGTGAAAATTGGCCCTGAGGTGAATATGAGCTAAGTGGGTGACTCAAAGAGCACAGTAGCACCAAAGAGAGCCCCGGGGGGTTTATTCACCCTCCGGACCTCTGGGTCGCTGCAGAGTGAAGCAACAGAAAGAATCACACAATATGAGAAGCATGCCAGACTTTCTCTGCCTCACCTGGCTGACTGGTAGGATATTCAAACAAATACTGCTGCTTTGTTTGTCGTTATAGCAACAGCAATATGCATCAAACAGTAGATAGTGACACGATGATAGGGATCTTTCTCTCTCTCTGTCCCTCCCTTAGTTATAACGCTTTACCCACACAAGGACGAGCATGCCCTGAATGCAGCATTAACAAAAGCCGGTTTGAAACACTAAACCACCACCGCAGGTGGCAACCGACCGCAGCTCTTTCAAGGCTGATAAACTAAATATTCAGATGTGCCCAATGTTTGCTCACTAAGTGTGTGAATTCTCAGCATTCCTGCCACGAGAAGAGGGAGAGAAACAATACGTAAAGAGCTGAGGGAGGGAATTTTTTTTATCTGTCTTAACATGTGAACCAGAGAAACAAGCCCGAGGAGACACAAACTGCCGAGCACAAACTATTTAATATAAAAAATATTTTTCAGGTTTTTTTCCTCTCTCGTCTCACACACACACGTCAATCTGAACACTCCTCGCTAAACAAACACCACGATTGATCCGGCATACCTCTTCGGTCGATTCATTTTGTGCGATATTTCTGTGTGAACGGAGTGAGAAACGAATACCTGAAAACAGGTTTGGAGGGATGAGCCACTAATCTCCCGATGCTCCTGTCAGGGCCTTTCAGTGCCACTTTCGGCAGATTAACACACACAAACGTAGATAAGAACAAACACAGAGCGCGACTTGTCTGTCCGTATATCATCACACCTCAGCGCGACTGTTGAATGCCACGCGAAATAACAGCTCAAGGTCAGGTGGATGCACACTGTATGTGAGGGCAAACGGCAGCACCTATCCTGTGTTTTACATAACAGCACTGCTAGAAAAACAGGTCCACTGAGGTCCTCGTCATCCGTTCCAACTGCCTTAATGTCTGCGGTCGTGTTGAGTGGAAAACTCAGCAATAAAAGCATAAAAAAATGCTTCTACTTTGCTTCTCGTCTCGCCCAGAAGCACGACATTGCTCATACATGAATTACAACCACAGACAATGCCCCCTTGTAAACACATACAATGCAAACAAAGCTATGAATGGGTTGCAGCCTTGGGCATATGGCTAGTGGGACAAGATGAAATCTATAATAAGAAGCACACATGGAGAGACGTACCACAAAAAAAGCTGGCACTACAAACGTTTCCCCTCAAATTATAAACACATGTTGGATTATTCCGATCCAGTGAGTCACTTTGAATGAATCGAGGAAAAGCCTGTAAAGGTGAATCATTACGTCTCGTTTGGGTCAAAGCTGCAAACAAAACTGATCTGCCAGAAAGATAACATCAACACACAAAGCTGTCTCACCAATCATCTTTAAATTAGAGGGATGTCAAGTTAGCCTAATGACAGCCTGCCATCCATACATATCATTGTGCAACCGATCGCAAAAATGTCTCTGCCTTTTCAACCGTTGTTTATCACCCTCTATCCTCACAATACAGCGCAGACAATGCTCTACGCAGTCTGACAAAAAAAAAAGTGGCTGTTTTTCTCCTTCTCTAATGTCTTCAAAGGTCAGGAGAAAGAGCGGCAGCAGTTTGTCAGTGCCAGCCAACGTGGAGCCCTCTGTGTGCTTAGACTGTAATAACAATCAGGTTTTGCAATGCACAGCAGCAGCAGCACTGCTGGATGGTTAATCCTCTGTAAACTTCAGGCTGCTGGTGAGGAAAGTAACCAGCATTTCACTTTTTTTTATTCCATCCACATGAATGGAGTAATGACTAGGCTAGAATAGAACAGACATAACTAGGATAGAGTTAGGAGATATTAAACCAGGACAGGACACAACAGAATAGAAAAATAGAGGATAATAATAAAACAGTCCTTACATAGAACAAGATACAACTAGAATAGAATAAATCAGAATAAAGTAGCCTAGCAGGATCTAATTAGAATAGAGTATATAGGACAGAATAGACTATAATAGGATAGGATTAAAAGATAATAAAACAGGTTAGGAAACAATAGAATAGAATAGCTCCTCTGTACAAATTGCACTTGCAAACTTGGCCTTTATTTCCACTCCTCACCTCCTAACTTTGCAGCAGAACTTGTCTCCTCTCTTTGTACCGACGGGTATCTCTCTCTCTCTCTCTCTCTCTCTCTCTCTCTCTCTCTCGTCTCCTTCCCGTCCGTGCGTCACATTCCTCAGATCGGGCTACAAGTCCACCCAAACCCCCGGTGAGTACCCTCCAATGCCAACCGGCGAAAACAAGTGCGACGCGGGGGGCCACAGGGACTCCAGGCCCGGGCTAACAGCTTCACTCGGCGGGGTGTGAACCTCCAGAGCCGCCGCCACATACAGGCACAGTGCAGCGCGGTGAATGAGGAAGGAGCCGGGCTTACAGGGCTTTCCCACCGGCGAGACTCCTCCCAAAACCCGTTGATCACTCAACTCCCGAAGATCATTGGAAGTTCACTCCCAGTGGCGTATTTCAAAAGTGAAGGCTGCTAATTTGTGTTTTTATATAGTCTTCGTGAAACAGAAGTTCCTCCAAACTTTTCCCAAAACTTTTTCTACATAGATTTTTTTTTGTGGGCTTTTGTGCCAATTTGGGCCAAGAGCCAGCCAGCCTTGTTCACATAAATCACCCTTAGCACTCACTCTTTTCAGTGTTTCTGTATTGTCTTTGCACTGCTTTGCATTTGTTTTGTTTTATCTTGGCACCTTAAAGTGGCAGTAGGCAGTATATTTTTTGGCATCATTGGGCAAAAATTCCATAATAATCTTTCAGCATATTGTAATTGAAGTGTTCTGAGAGAAAACTAGACTTCTGCACCTCCTCTTGGCTCTGTTTTCAGGCTTTAAAAAATCTCGCCTACTTCAGCTTTAAGTTGTATTTTTGCACTTTATGTTGGCTGCCTTGCTTGTATTAAAGGCGAGCACCACCTAAATTAATAATTCCAATATGTTATTTCCATGGCCTAGTGAAGTTCAAACAATATGTGTGAACATGAGCTCCTCTCTCTCAAAGCCAGAAACCAGAGAAGTCTGCTGCTCCATAGACAATGAATGGGAGACTGTTTTTGTGAACGCACAGAAAGTTTGTTTACTTTTTTATACCCAAATTAGCTTTGTTGTAGTGTTCTAAGTTGTAAAACAGAAAATGTTCCTATATACTCATGGTGCCTTCAAATTGGGGTCCATACGAACGCCCCCCCTCTTTTGGTATTCACGACCTCGTAAGTGGAAAGTTTCTGAAAGTTCACGAGTAGTGACGGGTTTGTCGACGTTGTCAGAAATGGCGGAGGCCATGGAAGTTCATGCATTTGCTGCATAATAAGTTAATATATTAGTATATATTAGTAATTTTAGTAGGATATTGTAATTCTTTGTAATTTTATAATAGGTCTGAGGAAGACGTCGATATTCCCAATGAGCTCATCTTTTTCCGTCATTATGCCTTTGAATTTACTGCATTATGTTACCCACTTGCTAGCTTGCTAACTTGTTAGCCTCTGTGGCTTCTAGATGCCGACAGTAACGTTAATCTTGCCGTTGCTTAGCAGCGGTGTTCCCACGACTTAACCACTTGAAGGTCAAGTACATTGTGTACACGACTTCCCGTGTTGTAAACACGAGCTCACGAGTTCCATTTGAAGGCACCATCAGAACATGAGTCCCCGAGTGCTCTCAGTGTATTCTATAACATCTCTCCCATTCATTGTCTATTGAGCAACTCCACACTTTATACTCTATGACATCACATGTTTTAGTTTTAGCACTCTAGTTTTTGGATTTGGGAGAGAGTTGTTCATGTTTGCTTATATTTTTGGACTGTCTTAGACCATAGGAATAACATGTAGTTCCCCTTTAAATGTAGCACCATTGGCCCTAGAGATGTCATCCCTACTGTGTGCTTGTATGTGGTAGCAGTTTAAAGCTGCACTATAATTTATGACAGACGAAATAACCCAGTTTTCCTCACACAAATGAAAAGTTTAATTCACAGTCAATAAAATGCACAATTTCTCAATTCAATATACTCAGCAGGTTTTGCTGCCACAGCCTTCCTTGGTCTGGTATGACCAGTAGCTTATGGTGGCTAATGTTAGCTACCGTTAGATATATGTTGCTATGTTACTGTCAGTTTGCTGACTTTATGACTCTTTTCTTTTTGTGCAACTAGCATTTTAGCATTTACCTTTACCCCGTAATAATTGGCCCCTTTTCTAGCAAAAGTTACATAGGTTCACTTTAGTTTATTTGGAAACCATGTTGAACCACTGAAACACTGTGAAAATTGAGTGTAAATGAGTCTCCTGCTGTTTTTCTCCATTGCAAAACCCTGACTCAGCAGACTTCAACAGTTCCCCTTTCCATATGAACACCCCGCTGCAGGCTACACTGCTCAGTTTCTGCTTCTTAAATATGGGCTGGATTTGGGAAGCTTGTTTTCCTAAAGGCCATACACTCACAGTGCAGGTGATACTCAGATCCAGTGACACTGTGTGTCTACTGTACGTATATAAATCATAATTTGTAGATAATACTGGATTGTTCTCACACGTTTGGCCAAAAGCTGAATGACTCTTTAATATGTTTCCTAATTTTCTGCTTGGCCGAGTTAATTCCAACATTTATCAATTGTTTAATAAGAGGAAAACAACTTCAGTCTCAACCCTTCATCTGTTCCGCTCTCTTTCTCTATTTACTTTTCCCTTCTGCTTTTTAGATTCTCTCTGTGCGTCACTCACTTGCACTCAAATACACCAACAAATATGACATTAAAACAAGGCATAATACAGGTAAAGGTATACATCGCTGTGTGTGTGCACTTTATAACGGCCGTCCTTTGTCCTGAAACGTGTCTATCAGACAGAGCACACCTTGTTTCATGGCCCTCTGATAGCAACACACACCCACACTAGCACACACACACACACACGCACACACACACACACACACACCCACACACTTATGAATATGACTGTGTGTTTAGTCCTGCTCCTAAGGGTGTGCCTCCTGTTTGAAAGCACCCATGTCCTCGTAAGCTGTTATTCACTCAAACTGCAGTGAGCTGTACTTCTCTCGCTTTGCTCTTTTCCAATTCATGCAAATGTGCAACTCTCAGCTTGACAAAGATATGAAATGAGAGTTGATTGTTTGCATACTGTGAGTATTACAAGTAGACTATGACCGCGCAATAATTAAGAATACTGTGTGTGTGTGTGTGTGTGTGTGTGTGTGTGTGTGTGGGTGAAATTATATCCGATGAAAGAAGTTCGAGTGCCAATAGAGAGAAAGCGTCTGCTTACATGAGCAAGCTCTGATAACAAACACTAGCAGGTATACAGACGCTGAAACGCAGGGTGCGCCCGCTCCAAGGAATGTGCTCAAGGCATCTTACCACACCCAATGTCTTTCTCCCTCTCTCTCTCTCTCTCTCTCTCTCTCTCTCTCTCTGCCTTCCTCCCTCTCTCTCCTCGCCCTCCTCCCTCTCTGAGTCACCTGGCAGCCATCGAACAGGTGTACAGGTCCAGGCAGAGTCCAGGCAGCAGCTAAATCCTGGCCTGCATCCCAACACGCCTGGAAGAGGATTCTGCTTCATCTGGGGCGATTTGAATTCCTAGATTTATTGACATGGCTGTTAGAGTTGACAAGAGCGCAAATACCCCTTAACGAAAAAGCAGTATACTTCAAGTTTATTTTATGAAGTATACTTAAGTAAGCTTCAACTTCAAGTACTTATTTCACAAGTATACTTTATGTAGTAAGTATATTAATATCAATGTACTAGTAGTATACTTATAAGCGTACTGCTTTAATACTTCTTGGGACTAAATTGGCCCACTTTTTAGTTTATAAAAGTATACTTTTAAGTATACTTTAAGTGTAAGAATAGTAAACTTTGAGTACACAACTAGTTTACATTTAAATTTAATTTTGTAATGCAACTATACTATAAGTATACAGATGCAGTATACAGTGCACTAGTTGTATACTTGTAAGTGTACTACTTCAATACTTCTTGGGACTAAATAGGCCCATTTTAGTTTATTAAAGTATACATTAAGTATAAGTATTGTACTGATAGTTTACTAGTTTTATAGTGGTAGCCCACTTTTTAGTTTATGAAAGTACACTTTAAGTATACAAGTATACTCTCAGTAAACTACTAGTTTAATAGTTTGTATACTACAAGTATACTAACATCATTTTCTTAAGTATATCTTGATCAAAAGATTCAGTACAAGTGTAAGCCAATTATACTTAGACTTTCCAGTATACTTGTCAGTATGAGCCAAGTATACTTAAGTATATTTTTGTTAAGTATATCTCTGATAAGTACATAAAAAGTAAACTGAAAGTATACTCTGTAATTGCAAGTTTAAAAGAAGTATACTAATAGCACACTTGAATAAACTTCTTGGTAAGAGACATTAAGTGCATTACTAAGGCGTTGGGCTACCACAAGCCAAAACAGCTTCAGTGTCTCCTCCAATATAAAGTGTGAACTTTTAGTGTATTATATTAGATATTAAACATGGTTTCATCTTCCTATATCAGAGAATAACTCTGTTGTCAAAGTGAGATGAGAGACAGGAGACAAAAGCACAAGCGGAGTAGCTCAGTGGATCACGAGTCACTCCACACCAACAGTTTGCAGGTTTTGCCTCTCAGCTCTTTCTCAGACTAGGCCTTTTGCTTGAAGCTATTTGAAGATTTATTTCCGCCACTTGAACTTGGGGCCTGTCTACAGCTAACGTATAGCTGTTGTCCCGGAGCAGACTTACTGTGAACACCATTTACTTGGATCAACAGGAATTGACCTCAGCGCTGTAGAAAGTTAATACAAAGAGGTTACTCTGTGAGTCTGCTCTTGTCTTGTCTCTCTTTTCTGGCCTGCATCTCTGTGGCCCTCTGTTAGCTTTCCCAGCATGCTTTTCTCACGCTGTAATGTCACACCTGAGTATAAGGTGACTCTCTGGAGCCCGGGGCTCTGAGGTCAGCTTTACACCACTGTGCCGGGAGGAAAAAGGTGCACGCCCGTCCACTTCGACGCTATGGGCTGCTATGTGTGTGTGTGTGTGTGTGGGTGTGTGTGTGTGTGTGTGTGTGTGTGAGGGGGGTGGCAGTGTTGTGTGTATATGGACTCTCATGCCAATGAGACGACACTACACTCCCATTACCACCCACCGTATAATGATATTTCACCTTTAGTTTCTTCAGTCTGCATCGTGTTCAGGTCCTTTTTAACCCCCAACAGAACAAGATGCTGCAAGTTAATTCTTCTCAAGAGAGTAAAACATGATCCTCAAAAAGTAAAACAATACTGTTAGAGAGTGTGTGTGCGTGTGTGTGCGTGTGTGTGTGTGTGTGTGTGTGTGTGTGTGTGTTCCTGCTTTGACCATGGTCGAGACCTTGTCAGGAGACTCGTGATGAGTCGACAAGCATTATAATCAGTTTTTAGTACTGGGTGGGGCATCATCACGAGCCATAAACAACTCAGGTACTGTAGAAGTAAAGTCCCAACAGTGTGTACAAGGTTTTTCATTTTTTAGTAAGTAAGTGTGTGTGTGAGTTAACTGATGGCGTCACTACATACCTGTGACAGGTGTTGTCATTTTGATGCTATTATTACCACTGTCTGGAAATGGCGGTAATGATTATTCAGGAAACACCATGCATAGCTGTACAGACCGGATACAAAGAGTGAGTAAACAAGGGTCTGCTTCACCAAACCAGCTCGACACCATCATGCTGTTGTCCGCTCCGAGACTTTATTACTACTTATTAATAATAATTACCTTGAAACAGCTACAAATATTTAATGAGCACAAGAACAAACATGCAGACATTCAATAGAAAGATATTTCAATAGGAAATAAAAAAAAATTCTGAACAAGCTCCGACACATTACAGGACTTTAGCTTTATTTTAGACTTCGCCAGACAGGACGGATGTGTTCAGGGACCTCGAGGAGTACTCTTGGCTCTGACAGAAAGTTTATATGTCAAGAATGTGGTTTGAGGTTGAAACCACGCATTCGAGTGAAGTGATGATGTCCCAAAACAGGTTTAGGTGTGAAAAGCATTTCGGATTAACAGCAAGAGATCAAAAACAGTTTGACCCTCTTTCAGGAAGGGTGACCCAGATAAGTGTTTGCACCAATAACTTGGGCTTTAAATTTCCATGAATGTCATATGCGGGCCGAAAGAAGGAACGGTAGGTCAACAGGCAGACAGGACCGATAGAGGCGTAAACAATGCAGCAATGCAGGCTGACAAAGCAGTTAAAACTCATCTTAATGGGGACACCTGTTTCAGACAAATGCTATCTCTATGAAGAGCAGAGTACAACTTTTTTTTATCATGTTTAGGTGTGTATTATGAGGTTCCTATTAGTGAAATACCGGTGTTGATTCTGCTTCTTTCCAGCTGGGAACGGGTGTTTTATTATTAATGACACAATTTCAGATTTTTTCACAAGGCAAATTGATCCTCTGGACTATAGGCATAAATTAAAGATCACATTTCACCAGGTCATCAGGATGACTCTGGTGGTTTCCAGTACTCAGATATTAAAAGTATAGGCTATTCACTTATTGTAATATCAATGGAAAGCTGGTCCAGTTAGCCTACTTCTGAGAAATGGGCAGTGGCTTGTGGGTAAATCCCTGTACTCCTTAAAATACTTGTTTCCACTGTTTCACCCTTATGTTCAAAATGCACTGCAATTATGTTCACCTCCGTGTGGTCTGTGTGGAAACAACCAGCTGTCTTATACTGCCCCCTACTGAACTGACCTGAACTGAACTTGATTGTGTTAGCTGGGATTTCCCACTTGCATCACACTTGAAGTGATGTTACTATAGCCTAAATGAAACAAAAACTACAGCAATTGATAACCTGTTATACATGGACATAGATGGACACCCCAATCTCATTATCATCTAAGTATGAGGTGAATTGAAAATGGTGAGGAAAATGAGGAATGTTGCTTAATAGATAAATGATTTAATGTATGCTAGACCAACAATAGGAAAGCAACATAGCTGAAAAATGAAATGAGCTCTAATATAAAAGAAGAGAAAAATGGGCTACTTTAATGTAATTTAAACCTGCAGTAGGCAGAATGTTTTTGGCATCATTGGGCAAAAAATCCATAATAACCTTTCAGCATATTGTAATTCAAGTGCACTGAGAGATAACTAGACTTCTGCATGCACTACTGCCAGGATATAGTGACCATTTTATAAAAATAACTTTTTTTAACCCTATTTGCTCCAATTCTACCCACTGCTGCTTTAAATGATAAATGATTTAATGTGAGTTAAGACCAAAAAATAGGAAAACAACATAGCTGAAAAATAAAATGAGCTCTTATATAAAAGAAGAGAAAATGGGCACCTTTAATGTAATTTAACTGGTTGGAGGAAAAGGGTAAACATAAATGTGGTAATATATGATGCCATCCACAATTCATCACTAAATACAGTAATTATATGTGGTTAGTATAATAAGGTAAAAATCCCCTTACAGAACTTATTGAGGCTATGTCGTAATGTTATGTTGTTTCCGCACCACCTTAGACCGACTAGAAGGAAAACGAAAGTTTGTTGTTAAGTTTCGTTTTCCAGAGTAACAGCAGCTGACTGACTATAAACACAGAGACAGAGTCTGCAGAGCGACATTCACAAGCCAAACGTCGTTTCATCGCATCTACCAGACTTTTATCCGATCACCAAACAACATGAGCAGATCTACAGGTAACGCATAATGTTTTTTCTTTTTGCGTGTAATACGTTAATATGCTGTTTAATTTAGTGCTATGCAATATTTGTTTTGATCAATTTGACGCCATTGACGCATCGTCATTATTTAGTTTTCATAATCGGCTCTCTTTAAAACATTTTTATTACATTTTTATTTATGTCGTGTAAATTCAGAATCTTTGATTCAAAAAGAAGGAAGAAGGGTGTGACCCTGATTATTTATTTTATTTCCTTTGTTTTCCTTTACCCCCGGAAGTCTTGTTATTTTTCTCAGTGTTGTGAACTACAGTATATTTTATTGACTGTAAAGCTTTTTCTCTTAATTTTTTCGTGCAGACTGGGCTCCTTCCTTGTGGAAGGACACCTTTGATGAACTGCTGAACGATGACAATGAGCTGGACTATGGAGATCAGTGGAATCTCAACTTTAGCTACAGCCAGACAGACGAGGTCACCAAGGAGCAGAGGAAGAGAGGCTGGAAGGTCTACTGCCACACCGCCTATGGACAGTATGTATTGGTCTCTATTCTCAAAGCATACAGTAGCCTAATAGACATTCAGGTCAAGGAGGATACAAATGTGTTGTACTGTGAAAACTGTCGACAGAGTTTCTATTTTTCCTACAGTAGTAGTTGGCTGAATATTGCCTTCAGCAGGCTGTCTTGTTGTGCTTTCTCACCCTGCTCACTCACCGTTGCCATGCCAGGTCATATGATGATGATGGTGGTGTAATAAAGAGCAGGGTCATGTGCAGTATTAAAACAGTGTCATTCAGTGGAAATACCTGGTACTGCACAAGTTGCCAAAACAGCACAGGATATGATTTAAAGCTGCAGTGGGTAGAAATGGAGCAAATATGATTAAAAAAAAGATTTTTAATGAATATATGATATTTTGTATCACTACATCCTGACAGTAGTGCATGAGACAGGTAATCTGAAAAAAATCATGTGCCTCCGTGTCCTCCGGTGTCCTCCGGTGTCCTCCGGTGTCCTCCGGTGTCCTCCGGTGCTCCTAATAGCATCTGCAAGATTTCACAGACCGGATGAAAACAACCGATCAGAGCCGAGCTGGAGCCTGCCGTCTCTGAGCAGCTGTCAATCACTCGCAAACTCCGATCAAACGGTTAAACTAGGCACGCTGATCAAATATGAATTATTATTAATATGAAACATTTGAGGCGAGAAATAGGTATTACAGTAACATAATATTGATTCATATTTGATCAGCGCTGCCTAGTTTGACCGTTTGATCGGAGTTCGCTAGTGATTGACAGCTGCCTCCGTTGAATAAACAACCAATAGGAACGCTCTCTCTCTGAAATGACCTGTTATTGGCCAAAGTCTGAAAACATAGCCATGAGGAGGTGCAGAAGTCTAGTTTGAAAGGTTATTATGGAATTTTTTCCCAATGATGCCAAAAACATTCTGCCTACTGCCACTTTAACCAACAAAGTTATGGGAGGATTGATCCTTTTCAATTGAAATGTTAGTTTAACCATTCTAAAACATTCATAACTTACAGAAATACATCAGGTAGAATCTCTCTAACCCCTGAGAAGCTCTGACTCATTTATTGTCTTCTCATTTCCCCCCCCAGCTTCCAGTGTGCATCCTGCAGCAAGACCTGGCCTTCAGCACGGGTGGTGGTGTTGTTCCGTTACCGGCTGCGGGGTGACCGGGGGACGGTGATCATGCGGCCCTTTGGACAGTCCTGTCGCCGTTGCCAAGACGATGAGTTTGACCTCCCTGGTTTTTCCCAGAATGTGGTGGAAGAGGCCTTGCTCAGGCTGTGTGCCAAAATCCGGAAGAATTGCTACGACGATGAGGACGACCACAGTGATGGTGGCTCATCAGCAAGCTCTACCAAGGTGTGGACCAAACCGCATGAGGCGAGCCTGTGTGAGGCCTGCACTCAGGGCATCTGCTGTCAGGATGATGATTAGTGGTGTGTGTGTGTGTGTGTGTGTGTGTGTGTGTGTGTGTGTGTGTGTGTGTGTGTGTGTGTGTGTGAGAGAGAGTGATTGACAGGTTGTGTGATGCTTGGATGCTCCTTTGCAGTTTGATTGCCCCTTTTTCCTAATATTTTGGCTAATTTTGTCATTATGAATGTTAATATGTCAAGACCAATACATAATGTTCCAGTAAATGTATAAAATTGTATTTTTTTGTATTCTTGTCGTTAATAAAGTCTTAAGTCTGACCACGTTTTGTTTTGGGGGTACTGATTATTTCATGGAGTATGGAGGACAAGTGGTGGAATAAAACTAAGTACATTTACTCAACTACTGTACTTCCATTTTATACTACTTATAGTTCTACTCCTCTACAGTTCAGATGCACATATTTTACTCCACAACATTTATTTGATAGCTGTAGTGACTTTGCAGATAAAGATTTTACATGCAAATCAAATGATCAGCTTATTAAATATATGGGAGTTATAGATTAACCTACCCAGTAAAAATCTCCACCTCACCAAGCGTCACATTAAAATGCTGGTTATAAATTAGTACATCATTATTCACAATCCAATGATATAATACAGTGGTTCCTCACCTCAGGGTCATGACCTCTCAAGGGTCACACACCGAAAAAAGGTAAGAAATGTATATATATTAATATAACTCATTGGGGGGCATTTTTCTGCACCATGATACTTTAACTTTGAGTACATTTTGTTGAAAATACATGTGCAGGTAATGGAGTATTTTTAACATCGTTGTATTCTTACTTTTACCCAATTACAGCATCTTCCCACTGTGGAGGACCAGATCAGCCACAACTACAAGCAAAGAAATTGTCAAATTAATCCCTTAATTTACAGTTTCTACTTTTGTTTCAATCTATGTGGCTTTACGGTTGTTTAAATGACCTCAATCCACACTGTCAGAGAGTATCATGTGGCGTGTTTTATTTTTTGAGAACTCAATGGCCGGTTAGAGGTTAAATCTGTCAAAGTAAAACACGGATTGTTCACTTCAGGAAAAAAGGTATTGAAAGAAGTAGACTTTTGGGACTGTAACACTGGAATATACACCTGAATACAAATATACTTGATGAAGTTATGACCTATGAAGTTGGAATTAAAATCTTGGCAGGTTCAGCTGGGAGCAAATTTATCAAGGAGTCAAAGCTCTTTAGTTGCACAGTTAAGAACAGGAATCCTTCCTCTGGCCCCTTGAAGTCAGTAGATTAAAAAACATCCAGGACGACAACAGGTTGTGCGAAGTATTCGAGTTATTAGAAGTTGAAAATTATCACATTTTCTTTTGTATTGTCCATACGGTGATGACTTAAGAACTTCTATTTTAAATTAAATGTCTGTTCAAAATCCAGAAATGTTTTGGTGCTCGGATGATGACAAAATGGAATGGCTATTTAATTTTAATGCTCATACTGTAAGTTGGCTAATTTTGTTTCTCAAGCTTGAAAAAAAAGTCAGGATAATTTATTTGTTTTGTATTATTTATAATTTATATTGCTACTTTGGTTTCTGCCTTTGTCTTTGCTTTATTTTCTAAGTAATGGTGTCTTGGAAGCCTGTTTGGGCTGGGCATATTATTTATGCATGACACAATAATAATAAAATACAATCTATCTGTAAACAAATACATTTATAAATGTTCTGTTTTATAAGATAAGATAAGATAAGATAAGATAGAACTTTATTAATCCCGAAGGAAATTCTTGTGCCAGAGATTGCTCAAAAAATACAAAAAATACAACAAATTACAACGAGTTTCAAGTGTATAAAATACAAGTGTATAAAATAAAAAAGTAAAACGTACTATTTCTAGCACCAGTGCCTAATAGAATGACAATTAAGTAAGCAAGTAGCATTAAATAAAATGAGTGAATAAGATAAGATAAGTGCAATAAAAAGAAGGTACGGTAAGCTAAAAAACAGAAAAGAAGTAATATTGCACATGATGTACATGAATATTGCACACAATGAACAGTGATATTGCACATGAGAATGAGAAAGTAGTATTGCATATTATCTCGTTATTAGTTTCCAAAATTACATCCATATATAAAAAATATAAACATTCACCTGTTATAGCAGCTAAAATAAAATTTTACAGTAATGTTACAATCAGCAAACAGTCCACTAAATGAACCCCAGACAGCCGACCAATCAGGTGAGAGCCCTACGTATGACGGTTAATCCCGAGCATGCGCAGTGCGCTCTTCTCTTTGGCAGCCACAACAACATACTGAAGGATCCAGTCAGTCTCGCCCCTCCGCTCCCAGCAGCAGCAGCAGCATCACCGTCCCCGCCGGGTCCCGGTGGCAGAGAGAGGAGGATGGTTCAGCGGAAAAGCAGCCGGGGATGCGAGTGACAGTGATAAAGATACAGATAATGGCCCTGGATTTACGCCGGTTCCCGAATGTGCGACTAGAGACCAAGTGAGTAAAAAAACGGCGGAGATTTGATATCTGTCCTGCTGGAGGTAACGTTTAGTTGAGGCTAACGTAACGCGCTAACCGGAGAGAGACACGGTTTGCTAGCTTTCGGTAACGGCTGCTTTGGGTGTTAACGTTCAACCCGCACGGCGCCGCCTTCATGGCCCGTGGGAAAAACCGTAAACACCCCAAGGAAACGCGTTTTTTTTATCGGTAGCATTTCGGACACCTAACGCTTTCCTGTGTTGTGTTCACGGACACTGACAGTGTGTTGAACAAAGGAGCTTTAACTCGAGGGGCCGCGTGGACAGAAAACACGCACAGAGAAGTGTCTGCTGCTGTTTTGTTTTGTGCTCCATTTCATGCTGACACACTTCTTCAGGGGGATAACCAGGCGAGGTCTGACCTGAATATGCAGCTGATTGACGGTGACCTAGCTCATGTTGGTAAATGCCGAAGTGCTGTTGGAGTAACTCACACTGCATCTCCCCCTGTGCAGCTGACTTTAGCTCCCCACCAGAGAAGTTTGATGTCTCTTTTGACAACCTGGTTTTGTCATTTTTTTTTACAGTAGCATGCCATGATCCACCTGTACTCTGACTGAGGTGTCTGACTTGATGTCTATCAGGTGACAACAGCAAGTTTTTTTTATAACTGTAAAGGCACCACAGTGAGTATTTGTTTCAAAGGCATTGTAATTGTGATAGTAACTGTGGATGTGATTATTAAGGTGCTGGCAGGTGGGGCTGAAATGCTTCATGTGCTTCAGTAAATCACATAATGCTCCATGGGCTACAGAACTTCATGCTATTTTTGAGGAAGCTCAATTACAATATATGTAATAATACATCATGTAGCATGAACACAATTAGAAGCAAGTTACTTGCTAGATTTGAAGAAAAATGGTTGAAAGATATTGCTGGCAGGTGGGGCTGAAATGCTTCATGTACTTCAGTAAAGTCTACAGTTAGTCATAGCTGGTAGTCATGGAGCTGAGATACATACCAGTATAATATTGATATCTTGATGTGACAGACCCTGGTAGGACTGCAATTAATGTTTGTTTTCATTAGATCTGAAAGGATCAGTCAGTTAGATGATTGGCAGAAAGTTAATTGGTCATTTATCAAGCAGAACTGCCAAACACTCTCAATTTCCCATCTTCTCAAAAGTGTGGATTTGCTTCTTTTTTTTGTTGTTTGATTTATAACACTGTCAACTTAATATCTTTAAGTTTTGGGCTGTTGGCATTTTTCACCATTTTCTGACATTTTATTGACCAAACATTAAGCATTCAGTCGAGGAAATAATTTTCCTACCATGAACATAATTGATATTTATAGCGCTGATCTGACAATCTACTTTCCTGATTAATCAAGTAATGGTTGGAAATACAATTTCCTAGAGCCCACGGTGAAGTATTCAAATGTCTTGTTTGGTTCAACCAACAATTTAAAATGATAGAAAAGCAGCAAATGATTGGTGTGTTTTGCTTGGACAACAGTTGCAGATTGATTTTTCTGTCGATGGATTTATTGACAAACCATTTAAGCTCTCACCACTTGTGTATAGAAAAGCCCAAAGACAAGAATCAAAATATCATAAATTGCGATATTTCTTGTAAAAACAGTGTGATTGCTGGCTTGATTCTCAGGAAATCCAAGAGTGCTGTCTAGACTTGAGGTCTTTGTCATCAGACAAAGATTTCCAGACAACACTCATGTGTTTGGGATTCTCCAGCTCATGAGTCATTAAGTCTTGATTATCACATTACCTTAAATACTGTATGTACTAGAGGCCTGTTCTGTGTAGACCTGTGGTACGAGTTTAACTCAAAATTGTTCATTTTCAAAAACCTACCTTTTGTTCCTGGCTGGATTTTCGGCCAATAGGACGAG
The DNA here is from genome assembly GCA_916701645.2 of Sebastolobus alascanus. NCBI lineage: Eukaryota > Metazoa > Chordata > Actinopteri > Perciformes > Sebastidae > Sebastolobus > Sebastolobus alascanus. The sequence continues at coordinate 1,421,547 of CAKAOJ020000025.1, read as the reverse complement.
TGTCCGGTCAACAAGGAGTGAAACACTTTCTCAGCCTCGCTCCACCCGACCACAGGATGACGTGTAAGGCTCAAAGAGCTTTCGTAATGGTAGATAATTGAACTGTCACTGCCAAGTACGAACCTTACGTTCTCTGGAATTCAAAGTTCCTCCGTGTCCAGACGTCCTGTCCTTATTTAGTATGAGAGAGACTGGCGGAGATACACAGGGGGGAGTGAAGTGAACTGGAAGTAAACCAGTGTGCACAAAACAGAGAGCCAAGCAGACATACTGACCTAATAACTATAGTAACCCCCCCCCTCACCACCACCACTTCAGATATACACACACACACACACAAGGTCCGGTCTACTGCATGCATCACAGGAGCAGAGCTTAAAAGACTATTATTCGCCAGTGGTTGCGGCTTCTGCGCGGCCCCGTATGCCTCCATCTGTCAGTGTGTGTTTTCTCCCTGTCTGTGTCCCTGTCTGTCACTGCATAGAAATGGGAGGCAGAGGAGGGGAGGCATCCAGCCACGTTATTCAAATGTTCCAGAGCCCGTCCAGCCAGCGGCCAACTGTAGCCGGGCTAAAAGAGGCTCTTTGTGAGGGCCAGACAGATGGCCATAGAATGAAGACTGTAATGATACCCTCAACGGGCCCAATACGCACACACAGAGACGCATGTACTCGCATACAGAATCCACTCATTACAGGATGTAATGGTGTGTGTGTGTTTGTGCGTTAAAGGCAGGACAAACTGTGTGTATATATATATGTGTGTGTGTGTGTGTGTGTGTGTGTGTGTGTGTGTGTGTGAGAGAGAGAGAAAGAAAGAGGGAGAGGAAGGGAAGACGAGGAAGGAAATGAAGGAGAACACACTGATAAAGATAGTGATTATGTCACAGAAAGAGTGTTTGTTTTACCACACTGTTATTACTCTTGTATTGCATGTTGTATTATTTTTTTTGGTGATATTAAAAATTCTTGTCATGCCAGAAAAGTACATTTAGAATCGATAGGAAGATAGGGATGCACCGATCCAACTTTTTCAGTCCCGATACAGATACCGAGTACCGATCCGATATCGGCCTTTAATTAATAAGCCGCATGCCTCACTGTGTGGGAGTGACCGGGATCATTCTTTTATGTGTAAGGTAACATCAGGCTTGACAAACAATGCTTTCCTAACTTTCTAAAACAAAATGTAACAAATAAATACATAGATAGAAATTTACTGAATTATTTCTTGTTAAAATAATAAATCTTACACCAGTAATTTGGTAAAAAAAAAAAAAATCTTCAAAATGAACAGGAATTACTGTTCAAGTGTAAACCTTTTTAATGCAGCAACAAATTGGCGAAAACTTACACAACATGATAACTTGTGAATCCACAGGAGGTTTATAGGCTGAGAGTAAACTCGGCTGTAGCAGCCGTAGCTGTGATTCTTGGGTTTAGCGCCTGAGAGGCAAACTGGTTTATGCCCAGCATATTAGTGCTGGACGGTTTAACACACACTCAGACTCTCATATCTCCAGTAGCAGACAAGCATGTAAACAGCCTAATGTATGCAAATTCTTCACAAACGCAGGCTAACTGGACTCGCAGTGGCCAGCTGTGGCAATATTGACCGCGCCTTTCATCAACTGACTAACAAATCGATGGCTTGGATATCATTAACCTTCCCCTCTGGCCTACTCTCTTTATAATTATCTCTCTTGTCTTTTCTTGCTTCTTTCTTCTGTCTCTCTCCTTTTCCCCCTCTATTTCCGGTTACGATAACATCCTCGCTCACAGCACATCAGCTGATCGATGGACGGGCTGATTGATTGATACTTCCTCACTTTCCGACTTCTGTCTTGTTTTTCTCATCTTACCTTCACCAGCATTTTTCCCCCCCACTCATTCTAATTCTTTCCTTTCCTCACATCCCTCTTTCCACCATCCTTTTCCTCTAATCAATCTTCCACTCTCTCTCTCTTTTACTTACAGGGCAGGAAAACACTGAACCATGTTGCTCTAAGTTGTGACCTGTGGTGAACGGGGGAGGAGGAAGAGGAGGAGGAGGAGGAGGAAGGAGGCACAGGAAGGCAGGCGGGCATCTGCCACAGCTCCCTTTAGGCGGCGGCCCTTTGCAAGCTTGCAGCCATGGGCAACACAGCCACCAAGTTCCGCAAGTCCCTGGTGGGCGGTGACGAGGCCCTGGCCTGGCAGCTGTATGAGGGCAACCCTCAGTTCAGGGACGGCCTGGACCCGAACGCATCGTACGGAGAGCAGTACCAGCACAACACGCCCCTGCACTATGTCTGCCGCCACGCCATGACACGTCTGCTCAGGTAAAGAAAAACAATTTTTGGTTATGACTTTGGTTAGGAATGTCAGAGAGGTGTCGATTGAATTCAACAAGTAATTTCTGAGGCTGCGGCTCGTAAGCAGTTATCCGATACAGTTACAAAGGCAGTTATGCAAGTGAGTCTTATTAAACTGAATAACAATTAGCAGGGTGTCAGCTTTAATAGCTTTCTGAGTCACCATTTTCATAATTGTGTTTTTAAGGCAAGACGGGGGACTTTTTGTACAGACGTCCAAAGAGGCCAGTAAGCTATGTAAATGATGTTACAGGGTGAAAAAAAAAATCTCATGAAAAAAAAAGTCATGTTGACATGCCAGACACAGGAGAAGTGCATTAGCCACAAGGAACACTGGCAATCGGACACAATTAGACCCACACAGACACTGATTAACAAAACTGCAAACTACTGCCTCAAAATGGAGCAATTACTAGAACGAGCAACTGCGAGAGGCTCAACAAAAAGCACATGGAGTTCATTGTACTCAAAACAGCTGTATAATGGTCTTCTGTGGTTCTCGAGGAAGTTTTCTAAAGGCCGAGAAAATAACTTATTGATGTCATCGGGGTTATCTCTCTCTCTCTTGATTCAGACTTCAAATTTATTTCAGAAAGCATGCGTTACAAACTTGGGACGTAGAGTTTGAAAGACCATTTAGGAGGCAGAGCAAAAAAACTAGGGCCGGGACGATACATCTGTCTCACGGTTCGATACTAGACCATGGGAAAAAGTTGAAGCATACACTTCTAGGGACTTTTACTGTGGAAAATACCTAACTTAATACAGTAAGAATGTTTGATTTTCAGCATGTATGTAGTCAGAGATGTCCTGAAGTCAAATATATCAGTCATTGTCAGGTATTATTTATTATTATTTTTTTCCAGCAACCCAAAAATCAAAGAATAAAGACATTTCCCTCACACATTAGTGGTATTTTCTTTTTAATTTATAAGGGACATGTAATGTTTTATACTTCTGGTGAATATAATCCAATCAATCTTATTTCCATATATGTATTTGGTATAAACAGTTCCCTTTGTGTATACTTCCACTAATTTCGCCAAGTCCGTCGCTAGCTCTTACCATCGGCTCCGTTCTCTTTATACATCCATGGTCAGCTCCATCGGGGCCGTTTGAATGCATTTAACATAAATGTCAGTATATGGGTGCTCTACAGTTGTAGCGTCGGCCCATTTGACTACTGAGATGAGAGTGACGGCTGGCTTGACGGCACGTTACCGCAATACGATAACGTTTCCTGTCCATGACAGAGTTAGCATGCAGCTTTAGCCGTGATGTCTAGCTCTGCTTTTCCCGGAAATGTGTGAAACCCAAATTTTTTCCATACTTTACTGTATGTGTTGTGTTTACCACTTTGGATTTAAAATATGAGTGTGCCGGTCGTATCCACGCGGACCCTCCGACGTTTTCTGCTCTGTCGTATCTGCCGGTTTCTGCTCGCTACGGCCGGCCGGATACTGAACGGATATGACGTCACGTTACTCAGACTACAACAAAAAAAGCAGTAACTTCCTTCTAGCTCTGCATAGACTCAAATGAAGCAAATCTATTGATTCTGGCATTAAAAAAATCAATTTCAAAATCGTAAAAACAAATCGCGATACATAGGTGAATCGATTTTTTTCACCCACCCCAAAAAAAATACTTGAGTTGCATTGGAGCTTGTCCCTTACTAGGGACTAAAAGACAGGATGTCTCTGCTTCTGCTGTGTAGATTTTGACCATCTCTTACTTGTGAGTCCTCCAACTTAATGAAAGTGCCACTTTAAAAGAGTGCTAATGAATTTACTGCATGGTAATTGTACTTTAAGGAGTTTCATTGCATATACAGTATACAGTACACACACACACCAGCACATCGTCCCTTGAATATCGTCTTAAGTGAAACAATAAAGAGTTGTCACCGTGTCTTATACAACCTAAAGGGGGTCAAATTTTAAAAAAAATATACAGAGAGCAAGACACCAGTGTGTCCTTTTACCCCCTGCAGGGATAATCAGACTGCTGGCCATTACCAAGACAGCTGATTCTGTGACTCAATAGCCATCCTCACCTCCTCCTCCTCCTCCTCCTCCTCCTCCTCCTCGCACTCGTCCTCTCTCTTGCCCTTTCTTTCCATGATTACAGGGGGGGGGTCAGAGGAAGCTGTTTGAAAAGGCCAGTCAATTATCTGTGCATCTGCATGTGTGCATGTGTGTTTTTTTTGAAGGAGGGAAAACTGTGACTCCACAACTGCTTAATGTGTCCGAGCCTGTGACTATAACACAGCGAATCCGTCGGTGAGCTATTTGTGTCCCTTTCCTACTAACCTATAATGGGCCAGAGAGGCGTGCTGAACACAGCGCTCTGCTCCTGATAAGTATCAGAGGAAGTGCTTCTTTGTTCCAACGGCTCGATTGGACTGGAGGCAAGCAGATAGACGACCGAGAAATCTCAGACAAAATAAAGACTCACAGCGGACAAGCGTGGGCTGGCAGATACAGAGTCTGTTTTTCCAGATTATTTTTAACATATGCTTCACGTATAACGGCTCTCTCTTCTAGTTGTCTCCTCGGGTTTGGATTGGATAGTAAATCCCATGAGATGTGCAAACTGGGAAATCACAAGCAGATCTACTGGAAACATGGGTGTAGTTCAGGAAGTGTAAACCCTTCCTCCGCGACAACTGGGAACACAATCTCAGAAATGTGTAAATAACAACTTGAGTGACTCAATTGCGAACAATTGATTTCCTGTTGTTTGAAGAAGGCCGAGACTTAAAGCGGATGTCAACACACGGCGTCTTCCCTATTTGTTTTTGCTTGCGTCTTCAAGCCGTAGGACAGGTTTGGTTCCTTTTTGGTCACACGCTACAAAACAAATTCAGAATTTCAGTTTGAATCGTAATGTTTAAACTCTCCCTTGAGGTTTCCTGCCCTCGTCAACTTACTGTACGGTCTCGGTGTTCGACAATCGCAGCAAACCGTGACGTCCCCCCAGCCTGTTGTTTCTAGTAGACTGATATTAGGGCTATCCATCCTGAACATTGAGCTTTGTGCGTGTGTAGAGGTGGGGGGGGGTGATGGGTTGTAGTTGAGAAGGCAATAATTAGTGATTATTGCTGTGTGGGTGAATTGGCAGTGAACTGTCATTAGGGGGAGGCTTCAGGGGCTTGTGGCTGACAGGATAAGAAGGTCAAAAGTGGAGGAGCAGAACAGCAGTGGGAGAATAGGCTGAAAGGCTGCACAATAAGGAAACATTCAAACACTAATTCAATAGTGGCTACTGCAGAGGAGGGAGCAGAAAGGGAGAGGTTTTGCAATTTTGCTTTTTTTTTATGTGTTCAACCGGTACACATCCTATTATTTTGTTGTTGAAGTTGCATTAGCGAGAAGGTCTTTTCAACTATTGGTGCTGAAAAAGAAGCAGGTTTTTCCTTTGCAGTTTAACATGCAGCTGCATTAGAATAATGTAGGAAAAGGGGAATGGAAGACAGACAATGGAAAAAGGACATTGTAGAGGAGGAGAAGTGCGGGACAGAAAAGGACAGATGGGAAGCGGAAAGGTGAAAGAAACTTGAAGACGAAAAAAAACAGAATGTAGGTGGAGCCGAATAAAAGAATGGAGAGCTAATCAGTAGATGGAGGTTTTGACAGACAAAGAGCAGAGAATACTATTTACTAGACAGAACTGCAACCACAGCCTGGCTCTCAGAGCAACTGGCACATCCATCACAGACCGTCTGTGTCTTTGTGTGTGTGTGTGTGTGTATGCACCCGCCAGCCAGTATGTCCATTATCTTAGAGATGTTAAACAGAAATAGTCAATATTCTGCCATCTTTCTTCTCCTTCCTCTCTCTCTCTCTACTGCTCTTCTTACCCACCAACACTCATCTCTCAGTCCATCTCGCTACCATACTCTCACCGCTCATCCCTCCGCGTACTCCTTCCCCCCCACATCTGTCTCTCTCTCTTAAAGCATGCTTCACTTTCCTCTTCCTCCTTCCTTCCTTTTCACCCTCTGATTTAAGTCTTCTTTCTTCTCTTTCCCACCTCACTTCTGAACTCCTCTCTTTTGTCCTTCTCCTACTTCGTACAGGTCCTTCCTGTTCAGCAAAGAGGGGAACCCCAACAAGCGCAACGTGCACAACGAGACGTGCCTCCACGTGCTGTGCCAAGGCCCGCAGATCCTGCTGCTGCCGGAGGGAGCGCTGTCGCCGCGACTGGCCCGACCACAGAGGGACGAGCAGCGTCGCGCCGACTGCCTGCAGGTACGAACGAACGCGCAAACAAACAAACGGGCACGAACTCGCATATCGGTGTGAAAAAAAAGTGTCAAGACAAAGTTGACGTGCAAGTAATGTGGCGTGCGTATTTGTGGGGTTCCCTCTGGTCCGCTTCCAGATGATCCTGAGCTGGACCGGGGCCAGGCTGGAGGGAGGCCAGTACGAGAAGGCCAATGTCAACGCCACCGACAATCACCACAGCACCTGTCTGCACTACGCCGCCGCCGCGGGCATGAAGAGCTGCGTGGAGGTGAGGGAAAGTGTGTGGACCACCCCCGGAGTCTCAAAACTCACATAAGGAGGAGCTTTGTTTTTCTGTGCGGCAGATCTGTCTGTTCTCTGTGTGATTAGATTTGTTTTTTACAGCCGGTAAAATCTGTAGACGGAGTTCTGCCAGTCCTCGCATCAGGAGCATCTGCTCTGTGTTTCATTACTGTCAGATCCAAGCAGTGCTTCCTCCCTTGTTTTTCAAGATTTTTACAGCTTTTGAATTAGGAAGGAGTCCACTTCCTGAATTGAAAAGAAATTGAGTTCGTCTCTGATATGGACTTGGCCTGGGGGAAATGTAACCCAGATATTATCCTTTAAGATAAAAAGTTTGAACACAATTCTCTTCCTTCCCTCTTCCCTCTTTTATCCATCTCTTTCATAAACTGTCTGCCCACACCTCAATCTATTTTACTAAACTTCCTTTTGACTCTTGTTGTATTTGCTCCCTCTCCTCTCCTTGTCATTTTTTTCTCTCACATGTCGCTGTTTACATCCCTTTCTTGTATTTCTTCTCTGTTTTCTGCCTTCACATCTTTCTCTCTTGTCCCCTTCCTCCTGTTTTCTCTTTGTCTGCTCGACATGCCTCTCGCTTCCTTTGTTCTCTTTTGTTGCAAGTTCCTTCAATTTCTTGTTCCTTTTCCATTATCCATTTCTCTCCTTTTCCTCCCATTCCTTTTGTTCTCTATTTTCTCCCCCCCCCCCACCTCTTCCCTCCATGTAGCTGCTAATCCAGAGCGATGCGGACCTCTTTGTGGAGGACGAGGACAAGTTGACGCCGTGTGACCATGCCGAGCGGCACCACCACACCGAGCTGGCCCTCAGCCTGGAGTCACAGATGGTTTTCTCCTCCTCTTCAGCTCAGCAGTCAAACACAGACGCACATGGTGAAACCAACCTGCTGCAATACAAGGAGGTGAGAGCGCAGTTACGAGATCTAGGGGGTTTCCTGCTGGCTGGACTTTTACATTTTTATGCTTTTTAAGGTTGCTGATCTGACATTCACCTCACAGGGGGATGTCCTTACAGTGGTAGCATCTGCCTGGGAAATATTGAGTCCTGTGTTTTCCTGATTATGTATAATTTTTTTTGCGGTTTGACGTAGAAGATTTTTTATATGATAATTTAGATGTTTATCAAACTGATTTGTTGGTAAGATGATGTCATGTCAGACTCTCACATCTTTTACTTTCTTTAGTTTACATCAAGGACCACAATGGACTTAATCGTGTCATCCTTGATATTCCGTGGTTTTTGTTAGAGTTGAGGCCAAGACACACCAACCGGACATCAAAGAACTAGCGGGGACGAAGGCCGACTATTGAGTCACCTCACGTCGCCTTTGTCATGGCCAAAATGTTGCACTGGAACACAGCGCAAAGACTAGAGTTAACGGCCAACTACTCACGTAGGTTCTGTGCCTTCAAAAAGGGAAAACCGGAAGACCGAGGACGGCGGATATCAGGCTGTTGTTATGATACGTACATGAAAGCAGCATTTGCCGACCATTTTCACACCACTCTCACTCACCACTTAGCTTCATTCCAGACGGCCACGTCGTTGTGAAAATATCCGTGTGTTTGAATGATCAGATGAGATGAAGATGAACAATGAGAAGAGCCTTCTGTGTTTTCCCCTTGACTTTACTCGTTGGCTTGCTTTCCTCACTTCCGTTTCTCTTCTCGTGCACTGATTCGCTTAAGCTGAAAAGCCAATCAGAGTGATTTCTCTCTCCAATGAGCTCCGCCGCCGATTCAACATGCTGAATCGGCCGAAAACCCTCCGACACGGGCAGACTAGTGCCGACGTTGCGGGACCCACCGCAAAAACTAGGCCAACAGACGCTCACCGACGGCCCCAAACTGTCTGACGGCCGACCGACGGCTTGGTGTGTTAATGTTCCCCTCTTATAATGTTGAATAAACTAAAAACTACAAACTATGTCAGGTTCTTTTCATATAGAAGAAGCTAAATTAATTCAATTTAAAATGTAAACTTTTACGGTCAGGGAAGTTATACTGAAAGGTCATGTGTGCCACGCATCAGCTTGCATTGACAAGGAAATGTGTGAAATGTGACACACCAAATATCTTCTTTTTCCTTTTCTCTCTTCATAGGTCACAACTTACACTGGTTCTTAGTATAGTAACACAAGTATACACGTGCACGTGCACACACCTGGCTCGCCTCGTGTTTTTCAGGATCCTAGTTAAACAGAGGGCTGACAACTGATTGCAGTTTGATCTTCCTTCCTGCAGCCAAATCTATGCAAATACTTCATTTCTCTTTCCCACCACCAGCAACCCCTGCTGCCCTACACCCGTGACCTTTTCATTTTTCTTGTATTATCTTTTTCACTTCCTTAAACGTATCTCAATCTCGTACTTTTCTTTGTTTTTGTTAAATAAGTTTCTCCGCTTCTCTCTCTCTCTGTCATTTCTTGACCTCGCCTGCTCTTTCTGCCCATCACTTCCCCTCTCTCTTTCATTTCTACCTCCTCTTTCTGTATTTCTCTCTGTATCTCCCTAACATTTCAGCCGTATGAGGGACTGAAGCTTCAGGACTTGCGCAGGCTGAAGGACATGCTGATCGTAGAGACGGCAGACATGCTGCAAGCCCCCCTCTTCACTGCTGAGGCCCTGCTCCGAGCACATGGTGCGTGGAAGTTGACATTCACGAGACCTTCACCGCGCTGTCGTTGTGATTGCAATATTCAGAGAGAGTTACATACAGTATTTCCTGCCTCTAAATGTGTGTGTGTGTGTGTGTGTGTGACCTCTCCTTCTCAGACTGGGACAGAGAAAAGCTTCTGGAAGCCTGGATGTCAGACGCCGAGGGCTGCTGCCAGCGCTCGGGCGTGACCATGCCCACCCCACCACCCAGCGGGTACAACGCCTGGGACACCCTACCCTCACCTCGCACCCCAAGGACCCCGCGCTCACCCCTCACACTCACCCTCACCTCCCCGACCGACAGCTGCCTCACACCTGGAGAGGAGGGCCTGGCTTCGGTGAGACACACATCCAGTGATGACTTTAAACGTTTTTTAACTGTCAGCGGTGTTTAAAGATGCAGCAAATGTGTGTGTTTTTTTTTTTAAACTTACTTTTGTGAATGGAATTATTTAGGTGATTAATGAGGGATTACTGGGTAGGTTGTGGTGACAGGATTACTGGAAATCATAGAGGTAATTTCCCCTGGGAGCCATATGTAGTTTTTTTAAAACTTTTTTATTTGGAAATATTTACAGTGTACACACTCAGGAAATGTACATGTTCACTGCAAGATGTAGTGAACAAATACTTAAAATAATATTTCCATTTTTAAAAGAATATACATGTACAAAAAACAATGTGTCTACCCATATGCATGGACTACACACCGAGAGGAGCAGAAAGAAAAAATATGAACATGTACAGAGTGTCAAAAAAAAAGAAAAATACAATCATAGTAACATATATATACCCAGGAACCCTTTAAACATTTGGAGTGGCATGTGGAGGGAAACAGAGCATCTAAACTATTCCTTATTTGGGCCCTGTCATAAATACAATTGACAGCAAACTAATAGTGATAAATACAGAAATGGTGAAAGTAAATTGGTATCGAACAGACATTGATATATGAAGCCTTTATGAGAGAAACAGACAAAATCTCAATCTAAATGTAAAACCTGCCTTAGACTACGATATCCCCATTATTTAAATGAGAGCCACGTGTTGACGGATGACATAAAAGAAAGCACTGAAGTTTGCAAAGATACTAAAAACTTGTCTTATGAGTTGAACTGTCTCGTTTGTTTGATTATAGAAGGTTGATGTCTAATCCTACCAGAGCAAAGGAGGCCATCGGCCATCTTTCTAGCAATCATTTTTCTCTCTACTCTTTATTGTTGAACATAAGCATCAGCCTCTTGTCCACTGTTGCTGTTGAGGCAGGTGTAATTATACATCCAGTACTGCAAATCCTTTAGGTTTAACTTAACTTGCAGTGCTATTGGGTTGTATTTTAGGAAATGCATGAGATTTAATATTATTTGAAGAGCATGACGGAGCTGTGTGGGCTTTTGGAAAAATAGGGATAATAATATTGGACGACTGTAATATCGCAACATGATGGTAAATCTAATACAATCTTAACAAAGGTAGGATTTATTGCAGGTCTGTTATATTGCTTTGCATCATATTCTACGGACGTTGCAGTTGTTTTGTCCATTCCCTGTGTGTGATTATGAAGACAACACAGCAAAAAGTATTCAATCTGTGGATATATAGTCATTTGTTAGGTATCAGTGTGATATCAGTAAGTGTCTGACAACATCTGAATATCACGTGTTTCTCTTCTGTCTCCCTGCAGTGTGGAATCTGTCTCTGCTCTATCTCAGTGTTTGAGGATCCGGTGGACATGTCCTGTGGACACGAGTTCTGCAGAGCATGCTGGGAAGGGTAGGGATCTGTGTTTGTGTGCGTAAATATTCCTGCATATTTAAATGTGTTTGAGCGTTAATGTATCAATTGTCCTGTGTGTGTATTTGTGTGTCTCTCAGGTTCCTAAATGTAAAGATTCAGGAGGGTGACGCTCACAATATCTTCTGCCCAGCCTACGAGTGCTACCAGCTGGTGCCGGTGCACGTGATAGAAAGTGTAGTTTCCAGGGAGATGGACCAGCGTTATCTACAGTTTGACATCAAGGTACAAAGAAAACATCCATACAGATATTGATGTTCATGTTCTCATTAAGGCTCGCCACAGCTAAAGGAATGTTTTTCATCCAACTATAACTTTACTTTGTGTGTCTCTATCCGTTTTTTTGCTTTGTACAAAATTGTCTTTGTTTCTGTTTGTTTCTTTCTTCCTTTTTTTTTTTGGGGGCATTTCCCAATCATCATTTCTGCTCTGTACATTCCCTCTTGTCTGTCTGCATTCTCTGCTTCCTCCTCTACCTCTATCATTTATCTGAATCCTTCCTCTCTCTCTCCCCCCTCTCCTCCCTCCCCATTGCAGGCATTTGTGGAGAACAATCCTGCCATTCGATGGTGTCCTGCAGCACGTTGTGAGCGGGCGGTGCGGCTCACCCGACCAGGCCCCGGGGACAGTGACCCGCACAGTTTCCCCCTGCTGCCCTCCCCCGCCGTCGATTGTGGCAAGGGTCACCTCTTCTGCTGGTACACTTCATGATTTATTGGCTGTATACACATACTTGCGATTAGATTAGATTTTGGTGATCAAACATTAAGGTCACTTTGACCTCACAAAACTCGCTTTTGGCCATAATTCAAGAATTCATATGCTAATTATGACAATTTCACACAAATGTCTAAAAGGATAAAATGATGAAGTGATGACATTTTGGACAGACGTAGAAGTAAATTGCAACGTGACTGGTTGGCGGAGGCAGACTCCCGTGAGGCGGTAATTCTAGTTCCCTTCTCTTCTCTATCCGCTTCTCTCTCTTCTAGGAATCAGTGACAAGTTGTCATGCTGCTTTAGTCGCAATTCATTGTATTTTACTGCACCTAATTCTCTGTTTATTGCCCTCCCTGTCTGCAGGGAGTGCCTTGGTGAGGCCCATGAGCCATGTGACTGTCAGATGTGGAGGAACTGGCTCCAGAAAGTCACCGAAATGAAGCCCGAGGAGTGTAAGTCTGTCTCTGTGTTATTTGTGTGTTGACTGTGTGTTACTGGGGATCATTTTAGCTGCACCTCAGTAAGCTGGCACCACAACAAGGCAGTTAACAGCAGCTGTCAGTCTGCCTACCAGGATGTGTCTAATATATTTTTATAACATAGCGGCAGGTGTTGGACAATTGAGATGTTGCTAATGTGTGTTTGTGTGCGCGTGTGTGTGCGCGTGTGTGCGTGTGTGTGTGTGTGCGCGTGTGTGCGTGTGTGTGTGTGTGCGCGTGTGTGTGTGCGTGTGCGTGTGCGTGTGTGTGTGTGTGTGTGTGTGTGTGTGTGTATGTGTGTGTGTGTGTGTGTGTGTATATTTTTCCACAGTGGCAGGTGTGAGTGAGGCCTATGAGGATGCTGCTAACTGCCTGTGGCTGTTGACCAACTCAAAACCGTGTGCCAACTGCAAGTCGCCCATTCAGAAGAATGAGGGCTGCAACCACATGCAGTGTGCCAAGGTATACACATTAATCTGTGTGTCATCGTTTGTATAGATACTGATTTCTGGTCACAGACTATTAATAATTCTTTACTTTTATTTCATCATTTACTGTAGTTTGGTTAGAATTATGAACTCCGCTCTCTCTCTCTCTGTAGTGCAAGTATGACTTCTGTTGGATCTGTCTGGAGGAGTGGAAGAAGCACAGCTCATCAACAGGAGGCTACTATCGCTGTACTCGCTATGAGGTCATCCAACAGCTAGAGGAGCAGTCCAAGGAGATGACTGTGGAGGTATTAAATCACACACAAGCTCTCGCTGATATAAACATGCACACAAAATATATATTCATTCACCAACATACATATACTGTACCTGCTCACATTTCCACCTGCAAGAACAACCCCATCCCCTGTCAGATGATACATCGCTGAAGCTCATATTCATGTGCCCTGGAGCATTTAATGTACTCACATAGGGATGTCACAAGAACCCATACTCGTTTTTCTATGGTACCGCAAGGTACCGTTAGGGCTCGAGACTAACGGCGTCCAGGGGACGCACCCTATTTTCTCCCTGATAATGCTACATTGCGAACAACAAATACGAGTTGAAATCAGCAGGACGAGAGTTAGTTAACGTTAGCTGTTAGCTCTGTGCAGGACTGTGCTGCTTACCAGCTGCTGACAGCTAACGATAACGAGCTCTCATCCTCACAATTTCAACGCGGGAGGTGCCATTGATTTACATTATGATGTGTTCAGGCTCTATTCAGTAATGTGAATAAATACAAACGCTTGAAGGAGAGGTTTTCACATCAGTATAAAATAAATAATAGAGAGGGAATTATGACCTTTTTAACTTCCTAACAAAAAACAATATGCAAGCGGTAATGAAGGAGTGTATTTTGGAGTACATGGGATGTTTTTGGTATCGAGAATCGTGGAATTTCACTGGTATCGGTATCAACTACTGAATTCCTGGTATTGTGACATCCCTGTTGCCATTTGACTTAAATAGAGTTTCTTCTTGTTACAGGCAGAAAAGAAGCACAAAAGTTTTCAGGAGCTGGATCGTTTCATGCACTATTATACTCGCTTCAAGAACCATGAACACAGTTATAAGGTAATACACTCTCCACACATACACGCACATTAATAACAAAGCTGAATTTCTAAAAACGCTTCTTGAGACAATCTGATGATCATTAAATATGTATTCCGTACTCACGTCTGTTAGTTGGAGCAGAAACTACTAAAAACAGCTAAAGAGAAGATGGAGCAGCTGAGCAGAGCTTTTATTTGTCGTAAGTCTCTCTTATATGATACGAGGTGTATAGAGTGCTTTGATCATAATACATTAATCCTATCTGCATTATAATACTGGCTTGTTCGGTCCAGGTGAAGGCACCCCTCCAGACACGCGGTTCATTGAGGACGGTGTGTGTGAGCTTCTGAAGACGCGACGCGTCCTGAAGTGCTCTTACCCATACGGCTTCTTCCTGCTGCAAGGCAGCACCCAGAAAGAGATATTTGAGCTCATGCAGGTAATCTAATACATATCTGTGACATGAACGAGACTAACAACTTTAAAGCCCCTCCAGTGATCCCTAAAGGCTTCTGTGTTCATTAGCCCACAGGTTGGCGGAACTGGTTTGGACAAACAAAGTATTGTTAGTGAATTCTGTGGCAATCTGACATTTTTTTTTTTTTGATCTCTAATACACAGATTTGTATTTTGGCCTGATGGTGTTGCTAGACGACGGGTGTCAACAAAATCATTCTCATCAGGACCATGAATATTAATACAGATATTCACAGAAGTTCAGCCTGTAGCTGTTGAGATACTGTATTTACTTATTCATTTCCTGTATATAATTAATACTTTTTAGACATTTTGCACAAAGCTCTCCTCAACGTACCACATTTTATAGTGTTGGTGTAGTTTATAATCTCTATGTTGGATGTTTTAACATCCCTGTGCAAAAGTTAAAAATCAAATGCATTGCTTTTGTTAGCTAATGTTTTGCATTCTCATTACAAATTCCTTAAATAATTTGCGACATTGTTAAAAAAAAACATGAGTATTTATGTTTGTAAGATAGTTAAAAGGATAGTTTGGGTGTTTTGAAGTGGGGTTGTATGAGGTATTTATCCATAGTCAGTGTATAACTTAACAGTAGATGACGGTCGGCGAGTCCCCAGCTTAGAGAAACAGACAGGAGTTACCGCACGGAAGCAAAGTAATGTACAGTGCTGTGGACGGGGCCAACAGCAAAACGTATTTCAGTCACCTAAAAGAAAGGCCCACCTAAAAAAATCAATATCAGTTTAAGTGTATGCTATATTTAGAATATTTTCACCGCTTTAACTTGCCGTCAGACAGCTTCCGAAGGGGAACTGAAGCTGTTATCTATGCTCTCGCCAAAGCAACCAGGCTCCATTGAAAAAAATTTATATAGTAATTTTACCTCGCAGAACACAGGAGTTGCTGGTCTACCGTTACCTCGATCGGTTAGCATCTTTGTTTTTTTGTGTGACTTAGGTTAGTTCGGATTCACCAAAGTCACACAATAGCACAAACTAACAGATCTAGGCAGCGGTAGACCAGCAACCCCTTTGTTCTGCAAGGCAAAATTACAGGTTTTTTCAATGGAGTCTGGTGGCTTTGATGAGAGCATAGATGGCTACAACGGCTTTTGTTCCCTGTCGGAAAGGGCTGTCTAACGGCAAGGTAAAGCGCTGAAAGTGTTCTGAATATAGCGTACACTAGAACTGATATTGATTTGTTTTAGGTGGCTAAAATACGTTTTACCCCCGGCCACAGCAGTACATTGCTTTAATTCTGTGCGGTAACTCCTGTCTGCTTTTCCAAGCTGGAAGCATGCCGACCGTCATCTACTGTAGGTAATACACTGACTATGGATAAGTACCTCATACAAACCCCACTTCAAAACACCCAAACTATCCCTTTAACTCACATTTTCTCACAACATGTCTCACTTGCAGTAACTTGACAATTGTGCGATGTTTCTTTTAGTCATACAGAATTTTGAGATCGTAGTGATTGATATTAAGTAGGGTTAAGCAGAGCAGAGCTTTGCTAAAATATTTGAACCACCTGAGGTCTATTACGTCTATTTTTAATAGATTTTTTTATACTTAAATAGTAAAAATTTAATGAAATCCCCTGTGAGATAAAGAATACTCAAAATATACTCAGCTCATGTCCTAATAGTAGAAGTTAAATATGAGCGGCAAATCCTTTTTTTTTTTTTTTTTTTAAACTTGAATTTCCAGTCTCTGAGCAGATGGAAGTTAACATGTTGGCTTTGTCTCTTCTCAGACCGACCTGGAGATGGTTGTGGAGGATCTGGCCCAGAAGGTGAACCGGCCGTACCTGCGGACTCCCTGCCACAAGATAATCAGTGCAGCCCGTCTGGTGCAGCAGAAGAGGCAAGAATTCCTGGCGTCCGTGGCCCGAGGCGTCGCGCCCAACGATTCTCCTGATCCTCCCCGCAGGAAGTAATGACAAACACACTCACAGATACTCAAACAGTACATGGTTTGCTTTGTCATCCCCCCCACTGGCAGGGAACACGGATACTGAAAAGTGAATCTATCTGCTTCACTGTGAGCAAACATTGTTGTGTTTGTTTCAGCTACCCTGGAGGATCATGGGACTGGGAGTACCTCGGCTTCGCCTCCCCTGAGGTAAACTGTCACACCACTGAAACACTAACTTATGTTCTGCTAACTATTTGGTTCATGCCCAGCTAATGCTGTTCCCTAAACCTGTGCTTAGTGACCTACTTCGGTATGAGGTCATCTAAATGCATGACTACAGCTGCAGCTGACTCAGTTTGCTTATGTGTGTTAAGATGGGGAGTCGTCACTCTGTGCTTGGACCGGGAGAGCAAAGGGAGAGGCAGTCGCAGGTAATGCACCATAGCTCCCTGGCATATGGCATGTGCATATGCATGGGCGAAATTCTGTTTTCTTTGCTGAAGATTGCGAACCTGCTCGATTGCAAAAATAGACCTGCAACACAGCCTTTAGAGTTGGTTTTGTAGTAACCCAGCTTGAATCGCTCACTTCGCAGGATTATGCTGACATCCAGTACCGTCGTAGACACAGACCACGGCGCAGAGGAGACATGCTGAGTCTGCACAACCTCAGAAGCAGCAGCAATACACCAGAGACCAGCAGGAGGAGTGACAGCACAGGTCTGGCAAAGGTTTTACTATAGCCTCATGTAAAGCCCTTTATTACAGAAAGGATTATCCGTAAGGCAAAAAGGTGTATGTATTACAGTATGGGGCATGAACTCAATTTATTTATTTACACGTATAGTGCAAAAACTCTGGATCCTAATCCAGTTCCTTCCTTTACCTCTATTTATAAATGTTGACTTGTCACCACACCAGACAACCAGCAAATGGGATTTTTAAGTTATTGCTCCGTGAATCTGGTCAGGTCGAAAGCACACAGAGGCATCGATCACCGGGATCGATTTGTAATCGAGCTTTACAAAGCAGTCCTTGTTTTAATGTGATATATTTTGTGTTCCAGAAGGTCCAGAGAGAACCGAGGGCCGCAGAAGAGCGCTGGGATCGCTGGACGAAGACGATCCGAACATCCTGCTGGCCATCCAGCTGTCCCTTCAGGAGTCCCGCCGAGAGCGTGGCCTGGAGGGAGGCCTGGAGGGAGGGATGGAGGGGAGAGCGGAGCTGGATCGCGGACTGGACAGAGGGCAGGAGAGGAGGCCGGGTCCTTCGGGAGACCTGGGCGATGTCGCCTTGCACTCTCTCAACACGGACGGTCCTCCGGGAGCCAGGGGCGCCTCCTTCCCCGCTTCTCTCCTGGATCCCCCTCGCCCCCCTAACAGGACAGACTCCCAGCCTCCCATGTCAAACTCCCTCCCCCTCCCTCCACCACCTCCCTCCCTCAGTGCAGAGCTGCTGGAGCTGGGAGACAGCCTTATGAGACTGGGGAACATAACCACTCCTTATGACCTAGACACACACACGCAGGAGCAGCTCTGCTCTCACCACGCATACAACCACAGTACACTCACCGCTCCCTACGCCATCGAACCTGCTTACAGCGACTGCAGCCATAGACCAGACCAGATTGCACTGACCGCTCCATATGTGCTCGACCACATCGCCATTACAGATCCCGGTTACTGCCACTCCGGTGGTTATCTGGCCGAGGCCGAACACACTGCCTCCTGTGCACTTGAACGCACCCAAAACCCTGGCCATTCTAGTTCATGTAACCGGGAACATGCAGTCAACCCAAAACCGGACGGCTCCTACAACCCCTGCCCTGAACACAGTGGCTCTTACACTCAGGAGCGTCCCGCCGCCTATGCTCTCGAACGCCCATCCAAATCAGACCCCCAGCCCCCCGCCCAGTTGTGCCTCCCATCTCCAGAGCTTGAGCCGGAGCTGCTGCTTTCACCGGTGATCCCCCCGGGGGGCCCTTTCACCCCCAGCGACCCTCAGAGCCTGGAGCCCCTGGACCCCACAGCCAGTGCCCAGCTGCTGGACAACATCATGGCCTGGTTTAACAACAACATCAACCCCCAGAACAACCCCCAGAGCCTGGCCCTCATCCCCTCCCCGCCCACCACAGAAACCGACTCCTCCCCCGACACACACACCGAGACTGAGTCCGAGAGCCAGACCTCCAGGGACGCGACCCCCGCCCCCACCTGGCCGCCCCTGGAGGGCGAGCCGGAGGCAGACGGAGGGTCGGCGAGCCCCCGTCTAGGCGCCGCGGGCGCGGAGGGCCCGAAGACGACGAGGCCCTGCACTCTGGAGCTGGAAAACAGAGAGGCTGGCGAGGAGGGTGTGGACGCAGGGTGTGTGGCTGACCTGTCGCTGGACGAAGCGCACACACACCCGTGCTCACACTCCCAACGCGGAAACAGTCCCACACACACTGCCCCGGCCACAGAGAGAGACTTAGACCTCATCCTACAGTTGGAGGGGGACCAATCACCTGAGGAGTGGGTGGAACAAGTACACCTGGTGTGACAGCGACATGTGGAGAGAGAGAAGGTTTTGAAGTACAGGAAGAGAGCGAACAGATGAAAGTGAAAGAAAATCAAAGACTGGGAAAACTAGAGAGAGGAAAAAATACAAGATATAACGGCGACGCCTCAGTGAAAGATGTAGGTCTTTGGAGTGTTTACTGTATGTATTATACTGTATCTAGAGAGGACATAAAACCCTGCGGACCTTGTCCAGTAAAGATGATGTCATACGCAGTTAGATTTTTTTTTTTTTTTTTTTTTAAGTGCTTTTGTCTGCTCTAAAGACAGACAAACTATTCTTTGAAACAAAAAAAAGCAAAGTACATCAATGGAAAGCTACTGATATCATAACACATAAAATGCTGCACATGTTTTTGTTTTTTTTATTTATTCCCTGTATTTCTCGTCTCAGTTTGTTCAGGGTGAAGTTTTGGTGCTGATCATGTTGAAATCCAAACTTGCCTCACTTTTATTAACACACCGACCCAACCACGAGCCTCCTGGAGCCAAATATGATGATGATGATGATGATGATGATAACTGTAACCTTGGAGCTTGTTTAGCGTACTGTACAATCAGAGGGGCCTAATTCTGATTTTTGGACCTTCATGCACACTGTGCCTGCTTTGTTAGAGAGCCAACACACTACTGATGTTAGCTTTTGGTAGGCTACGAAGAACGACGATACACCGCTCGGTAAACGTCACGCTAGTACAACGTGCTTATCTGGATTTTGTGAGTAATGATTCTTTTGTAGTACTACAATGAGCGATCACAGAAGGGATATTGTCCTCAGCTAAGAGTGTGTAGGAATTCAGTCTTGCTCAAAGGCACTTCAGCATCATTGGTGCTCGATAGGGGGGGAATTGAACCCTCTATTTTTCCTGCTCACCGCACCACCCTGCTACCCACTCCGTAAAATTCTCTGTGCTTATCGGCGATGAGCTTTCATTCAAGTGTCAAACATATTGCTGTATTTTACACCTGCTTTGGCTCAGTTTTTACAACAAAGTGTCAAAAACTCTTTTAACACAAAATGCTATAATAATAATTTTGGCCTCAAAATTGACATATGCTGTGTTACTTTAAATATAGATAAATAAGTCTGACTTTACACTACAGTAAGACATACATTTTCACCTTTTTTGTGTTAAAAGGTTATAATTTATCAAGTCAGTTTGTCTCTTTTTACATTGAAAACTGAGCCAAAAGCAATCAGACAATGCTGTCATTTAGTTTGTTTTATCATATCTATTCCACTACTGACGGCTAGTACAGTGTGCTGTTGATAGACGAGAGATGGGTTGGCTTTTCACTGTAATTTATCCTTTTTTTTTTATTTCTTTTTTTCCTTATTATGGAGATGTTTTTTTTTCCCCAGTTGAGACCAGAGTTGTTGGGTCTGTGTGCCTTTTTGTTTCAATCGTATTTGTTTATTTGTTGGTATTTATTAGTGTCATTACTTTTAAAACATGCGAAACAAAAATTGCTGAAAGATAACGGAGAACACACCACTTTTGGCAGTTGCCATACACTGATGCACATTAGTATCGTTCGTCCTCACGCCCCAGGTTTTTATCTTATTTTAACTTTTTAAAAACTGCTTTGAGGCTATGTGAAAGAAGTTATTTATTCACTATAATTAACAACGGTTTTATCTTAAATTTCTTCAAATGTGGCCTTTGATTTTTTTCTTGAAATGCGATGTAGCACTCCTGAATCCTGGGTTGTCACGCAGCCTTTATCCTTTAACGTTATAGCCCAACTGTAATGTTTACAAGAGAATCAAACACTGCCTGTTGTGTTGAGATATGATCTGGTGCTTTTGGGACTGAAATGATAATAATGGAGTGTTTTCTTAATCATACTTTCATGGCAGGCTAAACTAATTGGTGAAATTTCTCCCTGTACTTCACAAAAGGTGCCAGTTATACAGAATGTGATATGCAATCAAAAATGCATCACTTATAAATTGATAGTTTGAGTTTTTAATACTTGTTTAAAGTGTGAGGTCTGGTTTGCTCCGCTGAAGTGACAAAACCCCTAAAATACCACCTTTTCCTCTCCGTATTGAACATTAAACTGTGAAGGTGCTGGACGGTGTTGTAGGTGCCGATGAAGACATTTCATTAAGTCCTGCTGAGATGTGAGGGCAGCTGGTGTCGCCCATAACATTTCAGACATTGTTTCCTGAGGAATGGTTTACTTAACACTTATTTTCGGTTGCATGGTTGCAACAGGATACGCAACAGAAGAGTCCGGGGTCTTTTAATTTGCACAAGCATGCTGTCAATGTGTTGCACTAATCCAGTGCTGTCGGACAAGATGTGGAGGACTGATGAGTGCGGCTTTTATTATTATTATTATTATTATTATTATTATTATTATTATTATTATTTCCTTTTTTGTTTTCTTGATTTAGAATTGGATTTATGGCGTCAAAGAAATGGTCCTGTACCATTTTGTACTCCTTATATAATATTTATATTTTAACGATCCCTCAACCAACCACTTCAATATTTAAAAAAAAAAAAAAAAAAAATGAAATTGCACTCGCATAGATTATACTTGATACATTCCCAGTCGGTCCATAAGAGAGGTTTGATGTGTGGCCAAAACTGTAAATGAAAGTGTCAGTGCAAAGTTTACTCTCAATAAAAACAACTGAAAGTCTGCTGCTATGAGATTTTTTTTTTTTTTAAAAAGTGCTGCTCTGTGACTGTGACTTCCAAAACCGACTCAACTAACGTCTGCAAAAGAAAGAATAATCTGATCACTAGAGCATCGTATACTGTAGATGTGTGACTTGTATTTTGGAGCATGAAGTCTGCCATCTACAGTCAGTTTCCACTTTTCAATAGTTATCAACAACATGATCAAATTAACATATTTTGTAAACACAATATTATACAGAATTGTTTAATTCTTGAATTGTGTTTAAATACTTCAATTGTTTAAATAGTGTACTGTTGATTGCAAAGACTATCTTCAAGTAATCAAAAAAAAAAAAAAAAGTGATATTCATTGATAATTTTACTCAAAACATCATGTCATGGCTGCAGGGCAGTTCTACTACCAGTGAAAAGGGAACAGACTACATTAAATGATTCTTCAGCAGCACCTAGTGGCAGCCAGGGGAAACTACAACAATACAGACAAACTTTTCCTCCAACTAAAGCGAAATCTTGTATTGGGATTTCCCACACAAATGTCAGACGTGCCATCTGAACTCATACAGTACTTCAAAGACACAGTACGAGTGTGTTTGGTTTACCTGCGCAGCATATTACTCTGGGAAATATACATCTCCAGCATAGGCTACAAAATGACTTGGGTACGGTGGCCTGTACTGGGACACCTGGATACAAAAGAGCCATAATTCGTCATTAGTAACACCTGTGCTTTTCCTACTGCGACAAGTCAAAATGGCTCCTGGGAAAAAAAGGTCGGTGTGGCTCTTGGTTTTAATTTGCTCTTGTGTTCGTTTGTTATAGTTTTTATCTGCTCATACTGTCTTAAACGTCGTTGTCAGGGAAATACCATATTCATAAATCAAGAACAACAATATTTAGGCTTTCATTTGACAATAAAAAAACTTCTATGCAGCCTTAAACTCTTAACAGAAACCACCCCTTTCTTTCTTTTTTAATCCTGTACCTGGTCACACATCTACTGATATTCCCCCTGTTCTGAAATGCAATAACGTTTTTTTTTAATAGATGTCGTTAGTTAGTTTAGTAATGAAAGTTTAAACTATATACTGTTAGGTTTTAGCCCCTCGCTGTACATGATGTTCTTCTTTTTTTTTTTTTCTTTTTTCTTTTTTTTTTTTCATAACTTTATTTTCAAGAAAAGACAAGTACAAAAGTATAGGGAATACAATAAACAGTACAAAACAAACAAGACAAAAAAAAAAAAAACCTTAATGCCAGAGGAGTTCAATGTCCATTCATTTCAAGTCTTTTCAGAGATCAAGAAAATGTACTTCCTTTGAAAAATATTGAGAGACTTTACAGCTTTTTGGTTTTTGGACATTTTCCAGTAAGGTGCCATACTGCTTGAGTTCAACAAGAAACCGACGAAAGCAGGGTACTTGATGTTCTTACTGATTTTAAAACATATCTGACCATGACTGAAAACTTAAAACTCAAAAATTCTAAATTGACCAAAACTATTAAATTGTTTAGACATTTCAAATTTATTCCAATTGTTTAGCAGACCCCCCAAATGTTTTTTGTTTGTTTATTTGTTTTTTATTTGTTTTTGTTTTTATTCCTCTTTTTCCTTTCTTTACAGTTTATTTGTTGTACAATTTACAATTTATTTTTATATTTTTTTTAATATTGTAAGATATGTTTGCAGAACTGCAGTGAAACATCTGAACATGTGATTATATTGAACTTTTGAAATAAAAAAAAAAACATGATGTTCATTACGTCACCGTTAGGCGGCGATGTAGTCATAATATTGTAGCGTTTCGGATCGTTTCCGGTTTGCTGTCGCTCATTTAATGACGTCGTATCAGCGCGACTGAAACGTTAAGCGAACAACCAACAGCGGCCTTGTGTTTTTTCACTCGAGCGCTGCAATTTTTTTGTCTTCGGTGGAGGATTTATCTCTACAGTCCGTCGCCATCATGAAACTAGTCAGGTAAGTGGACGTTAAAAGTTATCATATATTACACGCTGTGATGTGAGGTGATAAAAACAACGCGATACCGATGGATGGATGTAGATGTTTAACAGAGAGAGACGGTGAAGATGATGAGGCGGGAAGCGGTGAAGGGAATGAATGGAGGCTGTCTCTGTGTTACAATGGCCCGGCTCCAGGCTCTGAAATAACACACAGATACATACATACGTGTCGTGTTATTACTAATTGTTAAACTTTGGTTTCAGCTGTGAAGTTGTACAGATATTATAGCCGCAATGTTTGCTAACTATCTTTTAACAAAGATGCCGACATGAATGTTAGCCAGCTAGCTCGCAGGCCCTGCTTATGTTTCTCTGCAAAGTTCAGTCAACGTTAACACATTTAGCAGCATGGTTTATAAGCCTTGACGCAGCCAGAAGCACTATAATTCCTTCCCGAATCAAATGCATGGGTGTTTTGTAGTGTTAATCTCGTAATGTTTTGGTGCTGAAAGCTACACAGCCAGTGGCTAACTTTGGCTAAGTAACGTTAGCGAGCTTGACGATGTGTATAATGTTTGTGTGTAATTGGTAAAAGTTTGAGCTCAAATAACGGATGTGTTCACACTGTAATCTTGTTCAATAATATTCACAGGTTTTTGATGAAACTCAGCCATGAGACGGTTACCATTGAACTGAAGAATGGCACCCAGGTCCATGGCACCATCACAGGTAAGAACAATATTTAGGCTTTCATTTGACAATAAAAAAACTTCTATGCATCCTTAAACTCTAACAGAAACCACCACTTTCTTTCTTTTTTAATCCTGTACCTGGTCACAAATCTACTGATATCCCCCTGTTCTGAAATGCAATAACGTTTTTTTTAATATATGTTGTTAGTTAGTTTAGTAATGAAAGTTTAAACTATATACTGTATGGTTTTGTGAAATAGAGGCTGAAAATGTGTGAAGATGTTTTCAGATTTAGCCACCGTGGTATTTTTATACTATCACTGGTCTTATGCAAGTTGCTTCATTTACAGCTTTGTAAATTAGAATAAACGGTGGCTTATCCATGTTCATTTTCAAGTTTTTTTTTTTTTTTTCTATCCTTTATTCCTTTCTTTTCCCATTTAGGTGTTGATGTGAGCATGAACACTCACCTGAAGGCAGTGAAAATGACCCTGAAAAACAGGGAGCCCACTCAGCTGGAATCACTGAGTATCCGTGGCAACAATATTCGCTACTTTATCCTACCCGACAGCCTCCCACTGGACACCTTGCTGGTTGACATCGAGCCAAAGGTCAAGTCCAAGAAGAGAGAAGCAGGTGAGGAATGTCGAAACGTCATCAAGGTGTACAGCAGAGAGAACGGCGCACTAGGCCCAAAATTGTTTATTGCAAATACATGATAGTTGGTAGTTGATAGTTTGGTGGTGAAATGGATCATTACCCTGACCATTAACGTTAATTTATTAAGATGTTTTTACACCTAACACGATCTTGAGTGACTCCGCTGCTACAGTTGACCATGATGCAGGTTGTACAGAATACATGTATCATGGTCAGGTTTTGGTGAAAGTGGCACAAATGTGGCTGTATTTAAATTATCTGCAGGAAAAAATCAGCATTTGTTTTTTATTAGAACCAACGCACTGGTTTATATTCTGATTCCTGGTCTATTTGCAAATTGTTTGCTCATCTTCATGTCCAGGAGGATTTTGTGTACATCTAGATAAGGGTGCGCCGAGCAGATGATGCATTAATTCTGAATTGGAACGTTTTCATTACTCATTTGTCTGCTTTCTCGCCTGCCCTTTAATTCGCTCTGAGAGCGACATTGCTGGACACGCACACACGCATAGTCGGGTACGGCAACGCTGAAGATATATTATGATATAAATTATCTGATTCTGATAAATGATAAAGATTTCCCTGCCCCGATAGAGACGAGCAGACAAACATACTTATTACACATATTGGACAGGAATTTCTCCCATTTGCCCGGGACATTGAAATCTTCCAGGACACCTAGACCGGCACACGTGCACACAAAGAGTAGAGGAGCAGAATCGCTTGTCGACCATCGCTGAGAAATGGCTTAAATAGACCTCGTGATCGGTGATCGGAAGCGGCCGATTCTGATTCCAGCTAGCGAAGCCAGTGTTGCAAACTCTTTTCCAATAAAAGTAGCTAGCGCTAGCTCCAAAAGTTGCCAGATGACATCATACTCCTATTTGCATATTGGTAATGACATTGCGCATCATTTGCATAAAGCTTAAGCTTGTCTCCGCTGACTGCCTGCGCACGGCGCAAGAGGAGAAGGAGAGATGGCGTGCTGCTGGCAGAAGAGACGTGGACTGTGATTACTTTGAGCAGCATGCATGGAAATGAATAACAATATAATACTGTATATTTCTCGCTTTTACCCTGATGTGGATAAATTGCTAAATATGTCGCTTGTCGCTTTTAAGAAGTAAATGTCGCTAAATCTAGCGACAAAGTCGCCAAGTTGGCAACAGTGATCGGAGCACCCTTACTTTTTTAAAGTGACTTGATATTCAGTAGTGAGTTGATATTCACACGTGTTAAACTGCTCTAAATGTTGAGTGGCCCTATATAGTGATACTCAACACGCCGGTCAATGTTCGACACATGTTGCTTACACTCATCTGTGTCTTCTTAGTGGCTGGACGGGGACGAGGCAGAGGACGAGGTCGTGGCAGAGGAAGGGGACGAGGCCGGGGCGGCCCAAGGAGATGATCAACATGCCGTACGTTTGCTGGCCACCAACCCACTGTTTGTACAGGATTTTTTTCTTTTCTTTTCTCGGAGGAAACATTTTGTGAATTTCCATGTGTTTTTTGTTGAGTTTTGTTTTTCCATATTTTGTACATTAAAATCCTCAAGAGGATAAAGTGACTCTCTGTGTTATTGCAACATTGGTAACAGGGTTTGTTTTGTTTGTCACTCACTTTGCTTACCTAACATTATGTTTTCATTACATGGCTGAATAAAGTACCTTTGCATGGAAAGTATTCCCCAAATGCTAATTATAAAGAAATTCCACATAAACTGAAATGATCTACATGATGATGCATATGTAGTTGTTTTAATAATTAAGAGATACTTATTATTTCTAGTGACACAAGCTGAACAATTAATTAAAAAATGTCTGTATTTGAAACATGGCATATAAAGGTCAAATCCAGGAATAGCTCAACAGTACTCATTCCCCTCCATTAAACTGCAGCTGTAGTTAGTTTCTATGAGAGTCATGAAACTGGCACAGTTTGGTAAAAATGTGTTTTTGTAAATTGTATAGAATCAAATCTTACTAAACCTCTATGGGTAACAGTAGAGTATTATTTGAGTTATTTGAACTGAGAATTATAAGCGATTGTGCATTATTGTAGATAGAAACGTGAATAGTTCAATAGGTGGTTTAGACTGCGATTTAAAGAAAACATTTTAGAGAAAAAAATCAGGATAGAATCCAATGCCAGAAACACATTTCCTTATGTATTTACAAACAAATATATATCCAAATGGGGTCTGCAAACAACAGGTAGCCTACAGATGGATCTAACAGGATGTAAATATTTCCGGTCATTGATTTATACGTATAGGCCCAATCCCAATGTCCCCTCTTGAGGCCTTAAACCCTGAACCTTCAGGAACTTCACTGATGTCACCTGGTAAATGGTTGAGTGAGAGGCTGCAAGGGCTTGAAATGGTATGATTATGAATGGGACGGCACTTTTCGGTGACATATCACTTTACCTTGACGATGGCAATTGTGGGTTTTTATTTTACGTCTTCTAGGTTCTTGCCTTACTGTACAAGACTAGATTGATTTATTTGATTATTATTGCGTCCTGCATAAATAATATGCCCAGCCCAAACGGGCTTACAAGACACCATTATTTAGAAAATAAAGAAAAGACAAAGGGCAGAAACCAGAGTCGCAATATAAATTACATATAATACTAAACAAATAAACCATCCTGACGTTTTTTCCAACCTTGAGAAACAAAAGTAGCCAACTTATAAGCATTCAAATTAAATAGTCATTTCATTTTGTCATCATCCGAGCACCAAAACATTTCTGGATTTTGAACAGACATTTCATTTAAAATAGAAGTTCTTAACTCGTCTTAGTTTGGACAATACAAAAGAAAATGTGATTCATTTTCAACTTCTCCTAACTCGCATACTTAGCACAACATGTTGTCCACCTGGATGTTTTTAAATCTACCGACTTCAAGGGGCCAGAGGAAGGATTCCTGTTATTAACTGTGCAACTAAAGACCTTTGACTGCTTGATAAGTTTGCTATAACATAAGATTCAGTGCCATAATTGTGCTTGATTTGAATATATGTTCGTAATTTTGGTCTTTCGACCATTTTTCTTCAAATCTAGCAAGTAACTTTCTTCTAATTGTGTTCATGCTGCATGATAAATTATTCTATACATATATTGTAATTCATCTTCTTCAAAAATAGCATGAAGTTCTGTAGCCCATGGAGCATTATGTGATTTACTCTTAAGAAAAACCTTCTTATTGATCCTGTATTCTGTAATATTAAGCAAAAAATTCCACCTACTGTCAAAAAATCTATTTACTTGTTTTTTGGCAATAAAAAGAAGAATTGTAAAAAAAAAAAAAAATACAAATGAAATATTAATCATCAATAAATAGTTCAAATTAAAAAGGGGATTTACAAAACACCATAAACAGTCAATAAGTACATCATTAAAAAATATATTAATGAATTCGTAAATAAATAATGGAATTTAAAATTCTATTTGAAAATGCAATTTAAAATGACTATGATGTAAATGATTGTAAAAGAATGTAATTTTTTTTTACAATTATTTTTATTGCCCATTAAAATGTTTAAAATGTAGTCAATTTATTCATAGATTAATGAATACATTTGTAAACAAATGTATTAATGCCTATTTTTTTTTTATTGTAAATTTTTTTATTAATCAATTAAATGCTTTATTACTATTTCCGTGACTCTTGTGGTCCTCCATAAACCTGAAGCAGGGGGTGTGACTCGGAAGTGTGTCTTGCAGGACGCGGATTGATACCGTTTTTACTACCGGTATTACTATTGATACTATAGCCTTGCTGCTGCAGCCTGATCTCGTCCACCCAGTCCATTTGTGAGGCGAGATCAGAGGCCTGTACTACGAAGCAGGATTTGGCGTTATCGAGGTAACTTCAGGGTTAACCCTTCAGGGTTTTCCGTCCTACGAAGGTGGATCACTTCTTACCGATGTAGATCACCATGGTAACTTATGCTGAACAGCTAACCTGCTCCGGAGCAGGTTATGTTCCAGATAAGAGATCAACTCGTATAAAAGCACCGCCTACTGACCAATCAGAGCTCAGTGCGCTGATCATATGATAATATTACACAAATACGAAAAAGTTTAAGTCATAATACAGGCTAAAAACAACACAGTTTAAACTGACAAATGCAGGAAGGACAGCTGGATTTATGTTGCGGGTGTTGACCGCTTTAAATTATATTTTTATACTTATTTTTTTACTTGGTCTTGAATCCGTTTCACACCGCCGGAGACGGAGACGCACCTGAGAGAAGGTTCAAACAGTCATACACGCTCTATGTATAATAATGTGTATGATGAAGTGTAACTCATCTGTCCCTGACATTTCTTATAGCTATTTATATCTAGACGACTTTATCCGACTTTTGAGTGTTCCGTTAAATTAATAAGTCTGTTAATTTACGCATTCAAACATCGGGAGTTTTTCTTTCGACAGCTGTCCTTCCTGCATTTGGCAGCTTCAACAGTGTTACCTTTAGTCTGGATTATGTGTTTAACTTCTTCGTATTTGTCTAATATAGTTTACTCTTCCTTTGTAATATGTGCCGCTCTGTCTGTCTCTCTGTCTGCTGACAGTAGACTTATCCATGTCTGTGATTGGTCAGATGCTGCAAACACCGCCCCTTTCATAACAAGATTGGGAAAACCTGGGTTGATTTACCGAGTTGATAACCAGCTTCGTAGGACCGTTTAGCGGGAACTCGTTTGTTAGGGTTGGTTAAGCCAGATAACGAGAACATACCCTGGGTACGTTGAACTCGCTTCGTAGTACAGGCCTCTGGGCTTTGGTCTCCTGGAACTGGATTCTCTGAATGTTGCTTTACCGGCCTGTCAGTCTCTGCCTCGCTCTTCCGTGTCGTCCAGCCGGCGGGGAACCCACTGATATCAACAAGAGATGTCTGTTATTGCCAACATTCGCTTCATGTATTTCGCTTTTGGAAGCAACTTGTTGAAGGAGAGACTGCAACTGGCGAACCCCTCTGCGATGTTCTGCACCACCGGCCGACTGAAGGTAAACTAATTCATGTCGTGTGGGAATTACCAAACACCCGAGAGGTGACGAGCTACTTTTGTGTGTATCAATGACTCTTGTACAACTATTATGGAAAGTTATTAACAATTCATTTTGTTGTGTTACTTAGTCTACACATCTACTTGTCCGACGTTATGAAACACTTGCATGTGGGACCATGAGAGTCGTTCATCTTATATCGCAATAATTTCAGTATGACGTTACTCGCATTATCTTAATGTCCGTGAATGCAACGTTACCATGGTGTCGCTAAGGGGAAGTTAAGGGCAGAGGGGAACGGGTTAGCATTAGAATTAGCATTTTAGCTAGATAGATAGTTGTAACCACTGTAGGACTAAAGCCCGGCTACTTTATAGCTAATGTAGTTAGCTACATTGCCACAGATTATATTCGTCATTTTAGTTGGTTGACAGCTCATATACAGTAGCTAGTCCATTAATGAAGGCGCAATGACTGTTAACCATAGCATCAACAGCTACACATAACACATGGTAAAGTGACCTGATAATCTACTTCCGGGTGTTGTCGTCAACATTAGGCTATTTCCTCATAGCCTAAATAATTTCCAGCTTTAGCACCAGCTGTAACAACAGGACTAGAGTGTGTTGCTGTGGCTGGCCATGCTGTGATGACCAACAGCAAACAGGCTCACTGGGGGACACCGCTGAAAACTCAAACACAGCTCCCCTCTTTACATCACAGTGAAATAAAAAGGCTGTTTCAAATGCACCATGCCTCATCACTGTTCACAGCCTTTTGTCCTCCTACACCTATCACCACCCCATGTTTGTTTGTTTGTTTGTTTGTTTGCAGGACTATAAGTTGAACTTTGGCCTGTGGGACAAACAAGGGAACGTCGCTTGGCATGGTGGAGTGGCCACAATTGAGGCCTGTCCAGGGGCAGAAGTGTGGGGGGTAATCTGGACTCTGAGCATCGAAAACCTCCCGAGCCTCGACAAGTGAGACACGCAAACACACAGCTGCTTGTCAGTTAATGTTTGTCACGTTAAACCAACCGTAGCGTGCTTCTTCTTCTTCTCTTCGTGTTCTCAGTCAGGAAGAGGTGAGTGTGGGAAAGTACTCTCCACTGGAGGTTTCAGTGGAGACAGACAAAGGACTCATACTCTGCAGGACTTATCAGATGAACAATTTCCACGCCTGCCTTCCCTCTCCTCAGTACAAAGAGGTGTGTGCATGTGAAAACGAACACTGGTCCAAAGACGAACACACTTGTTTTAAGATATAAAACCAGCTTACTTAGTTTAATGTTTTTGTGACGAAATCAGCATGTTAATTTGAGTGTCTCTCTCTCTCTCATTGTGTGTGTTTCATATAAGGTGGTGTGTCTAGGTGCAGAGCAGAACGGACTCCCGGTGGAGTACCTGAAGAAGCTGGAGGCCATTCAAACCAACAGCTACAGCGGCCCCACAGTCCTTGATCAAATCAGAACAGTCATGAAGTAGAGATTGAAAGTTCACAATCTTGACTTTGGAAACCTCAGTTGACAAAAACAACGTCACCACAAGGTCCATTTAGTAGCTGTTCTCAGAACATAAAGAGCAAACTAGAAAAAAAATAGAATATAGAGTAGCTATTAAAGGTCCCATATTGTCGAAAGTGAGATTTAATGGCTTTTATATTATAAAGCAGGTTTAAGTGCTATATAAATACTGTGAAAGCGTCGATACTCTCAATCTATGGAGAGATGCAGACAGCCCGTATTCAGAAACGGTGCCTTTGAAATAAGCTGTCAGGATTTCTGTCCATTTGTGATGTCACAAATCTACAATATATAGAACATTTTACAGTTTTAAACATAAACATCCTAAATGTGTTATTTCCTGTTGCAGTGTATGTTATGGTGCCTTCAAATGAAACTCGTGAGCTCGTGTTTACAGCATGGGAAGTCGTGTACACAATATGCTTGTCGTTCAAGTGGTTAAGTCGTGAGAACATCGCTGCTAAGCAACGGCATTATTAACGTTACTGTCGGCGTCTAGAAGCCACAGAGGCTAACGATTTAGCAAGCTAGCAAGTGGGTAACATAATACAGTAAATGCAAAGGCATAATGACAGAGGAAAAAGATGAGGCCGTTGGGAAAATCAACATTTTCCTTAGACATATTATACAATTACGAAGAAAAACAATATACGACTAAAATTACAATATATTAACTCATTATGTACCGAAAAATGAACTTCCATGGCCTCCGCCATTTCTGACAACATCAGCAAACGCGTCACAACTCGTGAACTCGGAGCTTTCAGAAACTTTACACTTACGAGGTTGTGAATATCATAAGATGGTAAACATGACCCCATTTGAAGGCACCATTAATGACATCAGCTGACAGGAAATACAGGCATATTCAGGCAGACAATATGAGGAAAATAATGTTGTTGTTTTTTTAACATTACAGCATGTAAACATGTTCTAGTAGAAACAGAAAATACAATGTGAACCTGAAAATGAACAATATGGGATCTTTAAGTTAATTAAATCACTTACTAGCAGTTCCTGGAGCTTTCAACCACATTTCACAGCAAGTATCATGCAAGTAATAATAGTATAATGATGATGATGATACTAATTAAATTTTGATAATGTAATATGTAATGGGAATGAAGACTATGAGTTTCAGTTAAACGACCGGGGAAAAAGCTAGTAACTGGACCTTGAGTTAAGTTTTTGTCAAACAGCTATTTCTAAGGTCAAAATTGAAAGACTCCGTTATGAAATTGAATCGGCACCACCGTGTGGCCAGAAGTTGGTAGTGCATGCACATAATAAGGATAAAATAATCAAACAATTAATGTATTTTATTTCAGAGCCATCACAATGGAAGACTAAAATGTATGCGACAGGCAGAAAATTGTTTTATTTCGGTATTTCTCAGGGGAATATTAAACACTGATGAAACACCCTCAAGACTTTACTCTTGTCAGCATTTATTATATCCGCCAGGAGATAATGAGATTGTTTGTGTGTGTGCGTATGTGAGTGTGTGTGGGGGGGCAATTGTGTCATTCATTCAATCAAACGTTACAGCAGTGGTCGTTGCAGACACATCTGGCAGAGATCTGCACTCTGAGTGCTCATTTGTAGTTCTGACTTAAACCCATTTGTTCTATTCCAGCTGATAAAAGAAGAAAACCAGCCTGAAGTTTTGAATGATTTTACAGGTCATTCAGTTACACATGAAAGAAACATACCTAGGGGTGCTTTAACACAGCTTGATTTAAAATTATAGGTTTTCATTCCGAAATGAAAAATAAAATTAATGAATCATTTACGGAAAAAGGAAACCACTTTATTTGTTACAACACAGTGGTCTTGGACAGAATGATAAATTGTACCTCTCCCAACATTTTTGATCCTCTAGGAATTATAGAAAATACAAGTGTAGTACAAAAAAAAAAAACAGCTGTCAGGAGAACAGAAGATATATGGTGAACACCCAATAACTTGGTTTATATTATGTTTGTTGAATCTCTAGGTAAATTTCCACAAGTCTATGCAAACTTCACAATGGCACAAATCATAATTTCATCTGACAATAAAACAAAGGCTCATGCAAGCAACATGGTCAGAGATGTGTAATAATAACCAATAGTTCCTTAACTGAGAATTCAGCAAACTGACATCTCAAACGTTCGTACATTCTTAAGAATTTGGCTTCAAAACTGCAAGATGAACATTCACCTTCTGCAGGGGTTGGTGAGCAAGAAATATTTCCCCCTTAATCTGTTTAAATGTAGAGGGGGGGGGGGGGGGACAATCTGAAAGACAAAAAAAAACAAGCTATGCACATGACAGACACAGGTCCATATATTTAAAAAAAACAAAAGTTAAAAAAGGAAAAGCATAATATAATATAATGATAAACCAAGTCTATGTATAAGTGTGTACTTAAGTTAACTTGATATTAGCAGACAAGCTATGTTGTAGGATTCACAATTACAAATGGGCTTAAATAAAGGGTGCAACAAAAAAAAAGCAGCTACCAGGAGCCAATCAGTGCTTGAGTTGAAGTCAGTAGCCATTGTTGAATGAGAAATTGTAACCAGCTAAATACTGTTGCAGCTCAACAGTCTGACACCATTATATCTCACATACAACACATCTGTATCTTCATTATCTCCGTGTTTATGTGGAAATTAGGATATGGACCACTGACAACATACTGAAGTCAAACAAAGCGCTATTAATGTGGGCTGCGTTAAGAGACGGCCCTCACTTACAGGTTACTTGTATGTTAGGTAATACATCGTATGCACTGCATGATGAACTTCTCTAGTGACTGTCAACACAAAAGGCCATCATTGAAGTATATCTGGGTTGTAGTCCGTTTGTTAATTTGGGACATCTGCATTTGCTCCGTTTTCACACATTTCGGAACTCATTCCATCTGCTCCACCTGCTCCCCGTCCGCAACTTTCTCATTTCCACTTTCATCCATCGGTTCTGGTCCAACCTCACTGTTTTCCATCTGCTCTGTTGAATCGGCGGGCGGCTGTTTTGTGGTATCGGCAACCTGCTGCTCTGTGGTATCGGCAAGCGGCTGCTCTGCGGTAACGGCAAGCGGCTGCTCTGTTGAATCAGTGTGCGGCTGCTCCGCGGTATCGGCGGGCAGCTGCTCTGCGGTATCGACGGGCTGCTCTTCGGGGATCACGAGATTGTGCTTGACTTTGTTCAGTTCCGTCATGTTGAAGCCGAGGAAAACGGCGGCCGTGCTCCTCTTCAGACACTTCATGCACTTGCTGCGCTTCTTGCTGAAGTGGGCAGCCAACTCCGCTTTGGTGAGGGACAGCCTCTTGCACAGCTCGTCGGTCTCGGTTTTGGTCGCGTAGGGGTTCAGGTTGAAGTACTTGGTTATGAAGTCTCTGCGCTCCTCGTTGCAGCGGCGCTCCACCGGGTTGGGCTCCAGCACCAGCTTCACCGTGGAATCGATCTGAACCACGGGCTCTGGCGGGGGCAACGTCTTCTCCTGCTCTCGCTTCTTGCGCATTGCCGCCTTTTGCTCTCGCTCCCGTTTGTTGGTCTCCATGACCTCCCGCCACGCGGTCTCCAGCCTCTTCTTGGACTGCAGCTCCGCATCGGTCTCTGTACGCTGTGCGGCGGGCGCAGCCGGAATCACACGAGCCGGAGCTATGGGTTTTCTCATGGTCAGTCCTTGTGGCATCTGGAGGAAGTAGAGCGGCTGACTGAGCTGCTGAACTGGTTTTGGCAGCTGCGGCGGCGCTACCGTGATTTTGGGCGGCTGCGGTGGTTTCGGTGAACACCGGCATCGCTGAATGTGGAGCATCACCGCCTGCTGGGTGACCTTTCCTGTGTACACGCCATTGCAGTATATGCACTTGAACGCCTCGGTCTTGAGGATGGCATGAATGGTGGGTGCCACCAAGTGTTTTTGCCTCAGGTGCTGAAGGTGTTTGGATTCATTCGGAAACTTTTCGTCACAGAAGGGACAATACGCACTGTTGATCTTCGTGGGCGCCGCGCAGATTTCTGGCTGGCTGCTGGGCTGCAACTTAAAGAAGATCAGGTCGAGGGAACTTGTGACCAGGGCGAGATTGACCTCGGTGTCTCCCAGGACCTCTTTTGGTGCGGTGGTGTGGACATCGAAGTAAGGGAACAGGATTCCTCCGACACCTTTGGAGTAGACCCTGTACTTCTGCCTCAGAAAATCACAGTATGTCTTGCTTGTGGGATTGTGCTGCTTTATGTGCTCAACGAGCTGTCTGATTGAAAAGAACAAGGCTGAGCAGTACAAACAGTTCAGGCCGTGCAGCAGGTGTTGGAAGACGCTTTTTTCTGACAGCAGAATTTTGCACGTTAGACATTTGACAGTTTTGTCGGGCATTTTCTTCAAGAACGCTGCTCGCGCCGCCACGCTTTCTGACTTGGACGTGTTGGATATCATCTGGTGAGCGACCTCTGTGTGCACGTCGAAGACGCTGGAAGGGAAAAGTTCATTGCAGAGGGGGCAGGTAACCCATTTCTTAGTTGGTGGCGTGGAGTTCCTCGTTTGCTCGACCGCCTTGAGAGGGGTACTTGTGCTCTGAGAGACGGGCATTGCTACTTGCAGCGGAGCGAAAGTGTAAGTGGGCATGCCGTTCATCTTGTTGCCGGTCGGGATGAGGTGACTCAGCAGGGACTGTGAAGTCAGCATGGTACCTTGTAGGGTGATTTGTTTCGTCGGTGCCTTTTGTGCAGCCGCAGCGGGCTTAGATACGGCTCTGGTCCCGGCTGCCATGCTGGCCTGCAGTCCTGACGGGAGAAAGATTTGCTGCGCTTGCGGAGTCTGTTGTGGTCGAGCGGGAGCGGGAGCGAGAGCCACGGGTGCCGGTTTCAGAGACACGTTAGACAGTGTGGGAAGCTGGACCATAGATCCCGATCCTTGGGGCAAAGCACCTCGGAGGGATATCGTGGCACCGGGCTGGAGCAAGCCTTTAGCTTCGGCGCTAGCTAGCTGCACTAGCGCCGACGCTTGAGGCGGCAGAAAAGCCTGGTTGGTTCCCGGGGCAAAGGTCAGAGTAGTACTGTTCGTAGTTCCTTGTAACTGCTGTAACTGCTGTAACTGCACCAAAGTCCCACCAGGTTGGCCGTTACTTGGTAAAAGCAAGGACTTGCTGTTGAACATTTGAGGTTGCTGTGGTTTCGGAGCGATGCTCGGGAATGTCACGAACATGCCATTCCCGTTGGGTGTTGCTTTAATGATGAAGTTCTTGTTCTCATAAATCATACTCTGCACTTGCGTGCTGACCGAATAGTGCGACGGCTCGACCAGCATGTGATGCAGCATTTGGTCGAGGTTTCCAGTGTTCACCTTGCACACCTTGCAGCAGTAGTACTTTATAGACGTAGTCCCTTGGGGGAGTAATCTGTAACCGATATACTGTTCCGCCAAAGCGGTCAGGTGCTTGAGAATGATGTGCTTCTTCATCGAAAAGATAGAGGAGGCCGGAAATCCGCATTTCCGACACTGATAGCGCTCATTTCCACGATGGGCGGGCAGGGGCTCGTCCCTCTGCGGTTGTATGTAGGTGGCGTGGAAGAACAGCATGTGCTTCTTGAGAAACTTGGGGTGTCCGATGTAGACGCACTTGGAGCAGGGCACCAGCTTACAGTACGCCTGCACATATCCATGGCAGCGAGAGACGTGGTTCCTGAAGTTGTAGATGTTTTGCGAAGAGTACTTGCACATGGTACAGCACAGGGCTCGAGACCGATAAGGCCACTGGATAGAAAGAAAACGAACAGTTAAAATTTGCACACGGTGTGTGCTAAGTATAAAACATTCATACCAAGCTGCACATCTTAAATAATATGGAATGACCGCTCTCTTCTTTAATAGGATATTGTTATCCACAAGACAAGTATGGGTTAACTAACAGGTCAGTAACAGTTTAAATGATTTAACAAATACTCAAACTACCAAATGATCATCCGAACGTGTCATATTCACCTTTTTCCGTCGTCTGACATTGTATCCGTCTGTGATATCGACCCACTCGGTTTCCTGAAAAACCTCTTCTTCATCCGAGTTTTTCTCAGAGTTTTTATCGAGATCCTGCACAGTGAACAACACACAAACAAACAAATTAGTTAAAGTTAAATTGGCAACAGACAACTTTCCGTAAGAATCCCAGATCTCAGTGCTATGATAAAGGCAGAGTAAAACCCCCCCAGTGTTTCCGTTATATACGTTTTATTTTATATATATATATATATTACAATATAAAATTATTGCTGTCGCTGCATGAATTGAAATCAAAAGAAACAAGAATTAGCTAGCGCACCCCTCGGTCCCTCCGCCCCACTAGGAGACTGCATTGCCGGGAGGAGAGCGGGTGCAGCTCTGACCCCGGACCGCCCCCGACTGCCCGCCGCGTCAGCAAATTTTCTGTTGCCACCATTACACAGGTTAGCCCACTGTGACCCTCCGGCGCTGAGGTTTGCGCTAGCTGTATTTGAGCTGCTACAGCTGCTAACTGAAAGTCCATCTGTTTTGGTTGCACAATGGATGACTCGCTTCCTTTGTGCTGTAAATAGAGCCTTCATTTTCCCGGGAGATCGTACCCGGTGGCAGACAGAATAGGCTCTTTTCACAGCAGCCATTTTGACGTGTCATCACAGGGTATAAACACAGGCGTAATTGATCAAATTAATGATGGTCCCATTCTGTTCAGTGTCACAGCCATTCCAGTGAGCCAGCATGCACAACACCGGGGCCCTGGCCCACCTAAATGGAACAGGGCCATAATTAATGTTCTTAATTACACCGGTGTTTACCCTGCAATGACATGTCAAAATGGCTGCTGTGAAAAGGGCATGTTGGGAAAGTGAGGCTTATAGGGAACCAATCTAAAGGCCGACGGTGTCATTATTTTATACATTATGGAATCAACATTTACTTCGTAATGATAAGTTAAAGCAAAAAACTTGTCAACTGCCACTTTATGTATAGCTAAAAAACAGTGCCACAATGTAAAACATGTCCATTAAATAAACTCAAAGTTGTTTCTAAGTAAATAAGGTCATTCTGCCTTCAGTTTAAGCAATAGCAAGGTATCATACAGTATGAATTCATCATGTATGGAATTTCCAGATTATAGTGTGCACCTAGCTAAAACTTCTATTGCTTGGTCATTTTGGAGGCTGCATTAGGTGTAAAATTGTATTGCATTATGCTGAGAGATGTTTCTAATATTTTGTCCACCCCATTTATATCAATGAGGGTAGAGTACCAATTAAAAGCACCTCTCTGTGTATAGCAGCACCACAAACTAAAGCATCCAAAATTACCTTTAAGTTTAATCAGCACTAGAGCTGCAATGATTTATTGATTAGTTATCAAC
The DNA here is from genome assembly GCA_916701645.2 of Sebastolobus alascanus. Taxonomy (NCBI): domain Eukaryota; kingdom Metazoa; phylum Chordata; class Actinopteri; order Perciformes; family Sebastidae; genus Sebastolobus; species Sebastolobus alascanus. The sequence goes on along the minus strand of CAKAOJ020000025.1, from coordinate 1,382,616 downwards.
TATTAAATTGATCGCCAACTATTGATTCCACTATCATTCCAGCTTCTTAAATGTGAATATTTTCTGGTTTCTTTACCCCATTATGACAGTAAACTGAATATCTTTGAGTTGTGAACAAAACGAGACATTTGAGGACGTCATCTTGGGCTTTGGGAAACAGTAACACTGATCGACATTTGTCACCATTTTATAGACCAAACGACTAATCTGTTGATCGAGAAAATAATCGACAGATTTATCGATAATGAAAATGATCGTTAGTTGCAGCCCTAATCAACACCTCTATAAAACAGCTTCAACAAAATCTTCATGAAGGTAGGATTCATTTCATTACACTGTTAGATTTAGGTGAATGTACCTAATAAACTGACAATGTTTTACATATACAATTTAATCTGAAAAGTTACTAGCGACTAAAGCCGTCACATCAATATGGTGGAGTGAAAAGTAAAGTGCTTCCCTCTGAAATGTAGAAGTCTAAAATTACACAAAATGTAAAAAAAAAAAAATTCAAGCACCAGTGCCTCAACACAGCACGTCATTAATTTTCACCTCTGTGTGTAAAGCCTGCGCGCTTATAGATGCAGTGTAATTGAGAAATAGTTGAAACATGTATATGGAGTGCGTCATCCTTCAAGATTTGAGTTTTAATCATGCCTCAAGCCTAAAGTGTAAAAGTCAAAGAATAAAATCTCCGCAATCCGGAAAATAAATCCTATAAATCCAACAGTGCCATAAAGCCGTCCTGCTCATTGATTTGCAACATTATCCACATTAGCCCAATACCACAGACACTAGACATGACATCATATCGCCCAACCCCAACTTGTTGCCATAACAACCAAAGACCAAAAACCCTCTGAATGGCGCTCTTTGAATGTGACCACCATCATCAAATCAGATTTTAATATGTTTTAAGATCGCTGTAAAAAGGCTTATACCCCAACTTAAATAAAAAATGTCACCGTAAACTGAGTAATATATTATTTTTAAATGGTGAGGCTGCACATAGTGTAGTGTTGGTTGCATTAATGGCTAACATTAAAAATCAACACAGTGTTGAAACATCACTGATGTCATCACCTTTAGAATAGAATAGAAAATACATTAATGTCTGCTTTTCGTGTACAAAAGGCAGAAATTTGTCTTTGGTTCGTATGTGCAAAAAACGCTATTAAAAGAGTACATTAAAACAACATATCACATCCAGACAGGACACATTAAAACACATTCACATAAAAACACAATACGCCAATAGAAGCTATATTAAAAAGGAGCACCAGATACCAGGACTAAATCTAGGTTAAATAAATAGATATATAATGTGCTGTGTGCTGAGGTAACAGGCTGGCTTCAGAAAGTGTCTGTCCTTACATATTAAGATACTTTATGGCACCAGGGGGAAAAAAAATGTAATATATGTTTTTATTTGCACAGGGGACTCTGTACCTTTGCCCTGAGGGCAGTTGCTGAAAGTGGTGATTTAAGGGATGACTGTGGTCATCTAAGATTTTGCCACTTAAGCAATGGACTGCTCTGTCATGGTGATAGGACAGTGGGGTCTGTTTGCAGCTTTTGATGAGTATTAATTGTAACTAACATGCGAAACATAAAGTGCATTTCTCCAGTATTTCAAAATTGGGTGGCAGACTGTAGGCCTGTAATTCTTGACTCATGTTTTGCATACTGCTATTCGTGTTATGACTGGACAGAAACACTGATAATATACATAAATCAACAACAAAATTAGTATAGTGTTTGTTTTGTCTTTTTGAGCTATTGCAAAAAGCAAAAAAAGATATATTTTAAGCCACGCTATCTTATATGAAGTGTTAATTAAACTTAAGATCAGACAAAAATCTTAAAAAGGCATCTTCAATTGTTGTCCAAGATAAAAACATACCTTCAGCAGGTTTTGGCAGTCTTCCAGGCCGATCTCACCGAGGATGTTTTTCACCGCCTTGCGTGCCTTTCGGATCTTTTCAATATTTCCAACTGGATATTGATACATCGTTCCTCGCAGGCCTTGTGGGAAAAAAAACAAGCTTTAATGTTATGGAGCATTAACACAAATTCTAATATCACTAAACTAAATCTTTTATTCTACGTACTTAGAAATCACAGTCACAAGGCCTAGAAAGTAAGCACTATTTGAGTAAAATAATTTCAAAACCCAATGTTTACTGCAGCCCCAGTGTGAATGGAGACTGTATAAATGAAGAATAGCAAACAGGAAATGGCACAAACTGGGAAGAATGGCAAAATGCAAACACAATCAATGCAATTAGCTGTGGTCAGTTAATATGTGCAGGATGTATAATAACAAGCAAGCAGGAATTTCAACAAGCCAATCATGTAATCATGAGAAATAAAGCTATTATGGTGTGCCATTTCATTAAGTCATACTGCTAACATAAGAAAACTTGCATAAAAGATGGAATGATTAACATACTGTAGTAAGAATGAAGTAGTAAAATACTAACTGCAGCATAAAGATAACATGGACTTCACCATACTTTGCTATAAAACTGACAATGTAAAATCACAGGATGGCTGTACATGGATATTATGTGTGCATAAGCATTGTGATAATACAAATAACTTACTGTGCAACAGCTGATTTCACTATTTCAACACTGTTTGTCTCTATATGAATACTATGTGATTGCTGGCCATTACTGATCGGTGATGAGAAAAACTTATTTAAAGTGTTTGATTTAACAGTAGATCACCTACAAACTAAAATCCTTGCCATCCATGCTAACACTGCTGAGTGTATGCTGCTGCCCACACTGGAGTCATTAAAAAGCTCCTGGTAGCACGCTGACAACAACACGCCGGTACTTCCTACTCGAGGATGCCCGCAGCCTCCTCACAGATATTTACCTCGTCCGATTTTCGGTGTAGATCGACGTTAGTTGTCGCTGTGCCTCCTCCGGTAGGGCCGACGTTTTCCTCTTCCACCGGCCTGTGTGTGTGTGTGTGTGTGTGTGTGTGTGTGTGTCTGTCTGCTACCACCAGCGCTGCACACAGAAACTCATCCGAGCAGCATCCTCCTGTCTACACACACCGCCTGTACGAACGATAGAGTCAAATACGACAGATAATGTCTGCGAACCGCCTCCAGAGGTAAGTTATTTTTGCTCAGCTTTTGTCCCTTTCTTCCCCCTATTGAGGAAAAAATGGCGCTCAAGTTCAGGATCTGACGTAGCCGTGCCTCATTTGCATAGAGAACTGAGCTGACCAATGGGAGGCTTCTCAGCATAAAAACTAAATAACTTTTTATTCTTTCACCATTACTGTCAGCTGTTGTCCCAGAGTGTCCGGGTGATACATTTCATGTTTCTGTTTCTGACCTTCATGTAATAACTGACTTTATAATTGGACTTTTGATATTCTACAACAGATAGCTAGGTCGGGGGGCGTGGCCAATGCGACCCCCACTGGCAGTCACGTGGTACAAGTCTGAGGCTAACCAATGAGCCGTCGAGAAAACGAGCTAAATGGGCGGGTCCTCGTCGTGTGACGTCATATCATGCTACTTTTTCTAGCCAATTAAATTGAACCACCATTTTGACAGTGGAGGAAGTGGAATTGATAGGTCAGATGTCTTTTAGCTAGCATAGCATAGCGTTTCAGGACTTTTTAATGTGTTTAACGATTACAAAAAAACGAAATGGCTAGCTACCACCGCATAATGTATACCTATAAGCAAAAAACTTTATTTTAGATTTTTATGCTTAGTGATAAGTTCTTTTTAAAGTCGATTATAATCGATAATATTAAAAATCTTTCTACCTACAAATTTATAAACGTCTCGCACAAATTTGCAAATTGAGCGAGCTACCTTTCTGAATTGGGGCATTCCAATTAACCTTTACGAACAAAGGTCAGCTCGTTTGGAGACAAATCTACAATTCTTCATCGCAACAATGGGATGTTACTCCCTCGTCTAAAGCTTCTTTGCGTTGGACTCGTAACCTACAATTTCTTGCGTTGCCAATCTTCTGTACAATTTTTAACTATTGAATAATTTTATTAGCTATTTTACAGTACCACAAGCCCAGATGTTATTACAGTTCTTTATCCACACCAATATGCTGTAATTTTCCGTTACAATTCCCACACATATGAAAAATCTCAACTTGACCACTGGAAGAGTTTTTGCGACGTTTTGTGGCATGATGCAGTTTGGTGTTAAAGTGATGCAACAACCTGATTTAAAATTTGACTAACAAGATCACATATACCATTGTGCCCTCAGGTCAGGCAATGCAAACCAGGATGATTTAATTTTCTGTGCAAACAGAGGAACAACATGAGAGAGTAAAATGTCAACATTCATAATGGCTGTGCTGCAGCATTTCCCAAAAGTAAGACTGCTGAAGGACAACAGTTAGGTGACCAAACCATTACAAGGTTATGTCACCAATCACAATCAACCACTTAAGAGTTCATTCATGCTTGCTCAGTCATAGTACATAATTCACAGGCTGTGAATCAAGTTGCTCCTCAAGTAATTTTAAAAGAGTGTCATGTTGTGTGTGCAGGTGCTTGTTCTTGGCAGACTAGTCTCCTGTTTTATTATCATCGTCATTACTATCATGTGCACCACGACCATTTCTTCTATAAACACTATAAAAACACTTTCGGACCATAGTGACATGCAGCAAGGTGCAAAATATGTGACCTTTCCACTCTCCACTATTAATCTTAATTTTAACCTAATTAACGTGCAGTCATCCCCTTTAATAAACACTAAATTGGATATATAATGACTCCTCTTGGAGCAATGTTTGAGCTGGGATCCTCTCACATACAACACCATGGGAATGTTTCAGTGGCTGTATTTCATTTTGAAGCAGAGGAAATCAATGGCTTCCCATTAGATGTGTATACATCAATCTGCCCTTGATATTTTAATGGTGTTGAGGTTCAGAGTGAGCAATGGCTAAAGGTACTACAATATATGGCATTGGTGATATATAAATATCAGCATCGTGCTTTATGAGCAATCAAGCAAGGATCTTATTGCAAGCAGGTGAGAGCTGTGTGTCTCGTTCAGAGACAGACGGAGCATGTCAGGAAATTTCCATGCAGTAATGGAAATTACCAAAATGTTCCTTTTGCTCTCGAGGCAGCAGGTTACCCTGGTAACCTGATCTGAATTTCCACCTCTAAATGTATTTAATTACTGAATTTAAAGATGGCTGCTTAGTTTGAAACAGGCTTCAGAAGCATATATATATATATATAAAGAGATACTGTAATGTACGGTAGCAAGAGGGTGGAGAGGACACATTGTAGACGCTGAACTCTTTAATAATTAGAGTGTAATTGAAGTGTTAAGCAATTCTTGTGTTTGTCATCAAAGCCAATGCCGTTTTTGTTTTTTTTTGTTTTTTTTACAACAAAACACAGCAGCAGCTGATTTCACTGATTAAATGCTCTTTTCTGGCCGAAGATAATACCGTCGTGCTCTGCTATCTTGTAATATAAATCTAAACTGATTTACAGATTTAATTCTCTTTGGCACAACAGATACGATCATCAAACACATTAAAATACTCTACCAGTGTACTATTAGGATGAATTGGCCATAAAATAGATCTCATTCCTGGCTGCAAAAACTTACTGAGCCTAAATCTGGATTAGATTGTTTCCAGAACATTCAACTACTGAGCAATCAGAACACACACCAGATCTATAGCAGATCAGAAACACGTGGTTTTGAATTATGTTTACAAAAGTGAAGATTTTATGTCTACAACTGTTCCGACCCCGACATCAAAGATCACACATACACAAGATCAATGATTTCAGTCAGAAATGTATTAAATTAATCACTTAAACAAGCACAATTTACAGTCAAAAACAGGCTATGGTCCATTAGTGCCTTAGACAAGCAAGTAATTAATACATTAGTCATTTGTAACACACGAGGGCAGGATTCTTTAAAAACTGCAGGTCACCTTTAATATTATTAGACATGAGACATTTAGCTGTACAAGAGACTGTGCAGTATGTCCCTCATAACTTTAGAGAGGCATGAGGAAAAGCCTGAAATGTTTGTCGTTTGCACTGCCTCAGAGAGGTCTGTGCACAGCTAGCATGTCTTTCACGTGAGAGATGCAGACAAGCGAGTCCACGTCTCCCACATACAGATCATTTACGTTTCGAGCCCTCTTCAGAAATAGCTCCTTTGCTGATTTTTCAGATCCTGGGAGAACGGGGACCAATCCCTTGGCAAGAGACACCAATATGAAGATCTGAAAAATCAGGGCTGCGTTGTTAAATGTCACAGTACTTATTTAACCTACAAAAGATTTTGTGCATTTTTAAACCAGATTAACCTCTCTCTATTAAGAGGCAAGGAGTGCATTAGGCTGTATGCAGCTTCTCTGCATTCAAGCTATAGCTCCGCGTAGAGAGAATCTCCCACAGCAATTCCTTCATGCCTTTCGAGTAAAGGGAAACCACTGAGGTCACAAATGGCAATCACAGCACACTTAATCCATGTAGCGTTAAAAAACACATCAATATCTTATCAGGAAAAACACTGTTAGATGGGCCACAGCATAATACCTGGGCAAAACACACTGAAAGACGGAGCTGTAAATCTGCCCCAGTAATATCTGAATCCAATAAATAAAAATGCATTGAGGTGAGCTGCGATAAAGAAATAGGTTACATCATTGTCATAATTTCATTTAAACTATGCAAAGTGAGGGGTCTGAAGTACAGAATCCACACGAGGCATTGATTCTTTTAAACACTTCAAAAATCATCTACAGACAAAATGTGTTGGTGTTGAACAGACAACAGGATTTACACGACTGTCAACAGGTAATCAATAGAGAACATGATCTAAATTAATTGTACATTTTGTAAACTGGATTTGATTTAGGAAACAAACCACCCCAAACATGTTGGGGGGGTCCCATCTCCAAAGAGTCGTCCATTTTGTTGCATAATGTCATTTGAGTTCTTTTAGCTGACAGATTTCCATCAGAGGGAGGAGCGAGAATGAAAAGATTATCTTCCAGATCAAATTTTGATGCGTCGAAACAACCAATTCTTTCCCATTTTGAGAGGTAAAAAAAAAGCCAAATTCCTGGAAGAATAAATAGGACACTGCATTTTCCAAGGCGGCTGGAATGTTGACCACATTTAGCCCCTTGTCCCAAATACCTCGCTGACCCCTCTTCTCACATGGTGAGAGCAGAGGCTAAGGAGGATCTGTGCAATGTAATACGGACAGGGGCAGAAGGTAGTTACGCACTGTACTGGACCATGGAGAAATTCTTCATGGCACTGTCCAGTTCCACGCCGGCCTCCTGCATTTCGTACCTGTGGGCAAAACCAAGCATCAGAATCAGTTCTCTGTAAATGCATCTTATTCTTACTACGTCTGTATTATACATGCTAACTTGCTCCATTCTCACCAGTCACAGGTGGAGACAGTGTAGTAGACGGGCAGCTGGGGGGAGCCGGAGAGGCAGCTGAACTCCTCCAGGCCACACACTCCCATGTTTGAGAAGCTAAGCCAGTCTCCCACACTGAGCTCAGGCAGCAGACAGCGCTCGACCACCTGGTCCAGCTGGTCCAGTGACGGGCCCCACAGGCTGCTGGGATACATCTCCACATCAGCACATATCACGTGCTGGAGAAAGAGAGAACAGTGTCGTCAAAATAGGTAACAATCAGAACTTATTTTACCAATGCAAATAACTGATGCATCAAATTTTGCAAACTGTATTCCTGTGGTAGCTAAAAGATGTTATTCATGATATCCCAATAATTCCTTATTAGCTATTGGATAGCCATTATCAACTAGCTAATATACCCGACTACAACTGTTAGCTCGTTAGCTTCGGGGTTCTGGGGTGTTTGAAATGACTTAAAAACTGCCTTTAAAGCACCAGAACCCAATTTCTACATCACAAGCCATCTTTGTCAGTTTATTTTACCCTATATTAGTAGTTAACTACAGCTCCCGTTTTATGTTGTGTCATTTGTGTCACTTTTAATTATTTTAAGATTTTTTTTTAAATTGTTTTCCAGCAAGGACTCAGCCTTTGATACATGGGGCGGCCTACTTTTAATTATTTTATAATAATAATTTCCCCAAAAAATAAAAATAAAAATAAAAATAATTTCACATGTGATTAATATCACTTTGAGAGAAAACTGTATGTTTAAATATCTCCACATTGTATGAAAACCCCAGAACCAATGTAGGGTCTTTAGGTCAATATGACTCACTATCTAAAGCAGTTCTGCTCCTGCTTCCTTAAATTCTCATAATGCATGACCCCCTTTCCCTATTCAACTAGAGCCGCTATCGGATTCTTCATTCAGTGCTGAATGAGGTTGACTCTCTTGGGCGGAGGCCTACTAACCTTGTGCACCGACGGGGCAGCGATGGAGTTTCCTAGCAGCTTGCGGCTGAACGGGCCATAAACACCCTCATTCATGTAGTACAGGAACTCAGTATCTTCATTGTTCACACCTGTGTAAATACAGCGGGTGACCACGTCAGAAATATAGAACATAGTATATTATCTACCAACTGAGGTCGTGACTTCTGATTTGTTCTTCTGATCTATTTTGTTATGATTATGCAACACCCATGTGTTGGACTAAACGGGACAAAGACAACCTCTGAGAGAATTAAGTAAGTCACCTTGAGCGAGGCTGGTCCAGTGGCGGGTCACCACCTTTTTGCCGATCACGTTGACAGCCAGGCTGAAAGCAGAGGCCACGTAGAAGCTGCCTGGCTGGGCCAACACTTGCACACCGGACAGTGGGGGGAAGTAAACATCCAGCAGCGGCCTGACTGCAGACTCAACCTGCACACACAAAGATGCATTCAGAGGGCGTTTCAAGATAAAAACAAACGTGTGCAAAACTTTAATTTTAGCCATTAAATAATTTCAAATCTGAAATCCATTACTTTATGAACGCTGTTTGTAAGAGGCAACTGATGTCATGTTTGAGCTACAAATAGATGGCAGAGCATCCAGAGTTGAACGTATATAGGCATCTTACATTACTGCTGCGTGTTAACTGCCGTCTAGCTAGATGAATGAAGTCTTTGCAAAACATGTAGATGATGATTGATGATTTGATTTGACAGTCTGATTACTGCATTCCCAAAAGTATCACAGCCGTTTTCCGCTTACCTGTTTGAGCTGAAACTCTGAGCCAGTAAATCCACCACCAATGTCCAGGATGTTCATGTTGAAGCCCAGATCCACCTGAAAAGAAACCGTAAACAGTCAGTTGTTAGCCTTAATGAAAAATAAAGCACAAGTGATAAAAAGACATTTAGGATACATTAAAAAAAAAGTCTTGAGTTGACTCATATCTACTAAATTCCTATGGATTAATCATTTTATATTTTCCAGGCAGTACTCACCGCCATGTCAAACACACAACGGGCATCTGACAGTGCATGGGTGTAGGCCTGTTGCAGGTCTTGGCAGGAGCTGGGGACGTGGAAGGTCACCCCAACCACCTGGACTCCAAGCTCCTTGGCTGCTTCCAGCAGGTGCCGGCAGCTCTTCAGAGAGAAGCCGAAGGCCATGCTGGTCTCAGCTGCGTGAGCCTCGGTGGTCAACTGCAGCAGCAACCTAGGAAAAGGAACATCAGCCAGAGATCGAAACGTGAATGAAACATCCATCTAAGCAAGGTAAATATGTTTTTTGACACTGACAACGGGCTTTCCCAATCATCGGTTTATTTTTAAGACAAAAATGTACTTGCATGTACTTACATTACACTGACACAGTCTTCAGTTTTACAAAAGTGCACGAGGATTAAACGTAGCCCAGGAAAGAAAGGTTTGCTGCTTAATTTGATCACTTACTTTGCACCAGGGTGCAGGCGGGAAATCTTGGACAACTCGGCCTCATTTTCGCACACAAGATGCCGAATGTTGTTCTTGGCAGCGTGCTTGATGTGTGCCAGCTGCTTGCAAACGCCTGACAGAATGATGTTTTCTGGTGGCACGCCTTGCTCCAGCACCAGGTTCACTTCAGCCTGTGGCAAAAGAGGTTCAGATAAGTTAACGCGACAAAGTCTAAAAGCCCCGTCACAACAATCAAAAGGGTACTAAGTGTAGTTGCGTATGTTAAACAGGATAACAGCTGACTAGTAATCAATTGAGTGCTTGTAATGTAATTGCCCCAAAATGTCAAGTGCTTTCATAAGAGGATGATGCGCTGTGCAGTTCAAATAAATAAATAAATAAAGCTACCTGCATTTGATGCTGTGACGTTTAAAACTTACCTTGTTTGCACAAATGAAGCCCAGGCCCAAGGAGGCCAGCACCTCGATGACTGCAGGGCTGCTGTTGCACTTGACTGGGTAGTAGGGCTGTAGCTGTGGCACCGCGCTCTGCCAGCGTACGTGCTGCCGCATCAGGGCACCGAGGTCACCCACCACAAACGCACTCTTCTCCACCTGGGAACACAAGAGGAGGTTAAGGCTGCACGGAGTACAAAAAGCAACTGGTTAAACCACATCAACAGGAAAAGAAAAAAACAACAACACTTTAAGTGCTAATGACAGAGTCATTAAAGCTATTTGAAGCATCTTGGGAATTTCTTCCACTGCAACCTGAAGCCATTAAAAGGCCTGCAAGCCGCTGAACTGACCAGAGCCTGCTCGTAGATGTGTCCATCAATGACATCTTCAAGGGTCACTCCTCCCTCCAGGAGTTCAATGATGTAGCTGGGTTTGTCAGCAAATCCTTTCATCTCAACCGTATTCCGCTAAGCCGACAATCATAAAGAACAGATAAGCAAGTCAAGGGGTCACGACTGAGCCAATGGGGTCCTGCCGGTATGCAACAAACTGGAAAAGGAGAGGGAAAAAAAACACGACTATTAATTAAGGCTGTCAATCGATTCAAATATTTAATCATGATTAATCGCGATTAATCACACATTTTTTATCTGTTCAAAATGTACTTTAAAAGGGAGATTTGTCAAGTATTTAATACTCTTATCAACATGAGAGTGGGCAAATATGATGCTTTGCAAATATATGTATAAATTTATTATTGGATATCATTTAACAACACAAAGCAATGACAAATATTGTCCAGAAACCCTCAAAGGTACTGCATTTAGCATAAAAAAATATGCTCAAACGATAACAAGGCAAACTCAAGCCCAACAGGCAACAACAGCTGTCAGTGTGCTGACTTGACTACGACTTGCCCAAAACTGAATGTGTGTTAGAGCTAGTGTTAGGAAGTTAAACAGGTCATAATTCTCTCTCTAGTATCTATTTTATATTACTGTGAAAACATCTCCTTCAAACAACTGGATTTACTCAAGTTTCTCGCCAAAAACTCAATTTTACGAGATTACATTTGAACACATCATGATAACGTTGTAATTTACCTTCGCCCAATTATCATTTTTCCTGAGCAGTGTTTGAACGCCTCATAATAGTAACTCAATGTCACCTCCGTTAACGTTAGTAGCTCCATTATTTATCCCAGCAGGACTGTGCTGCCCACCAGCTGCTAACAGGTAACGTTACTAACTCTCCTCTTGCTGATTTCAACACAGGTTTGTTGTTCACACTGAAGCTTTATCGGGGAAATAAACAGGGTGCGTCCCCTCAGGTTTAGTAGCGCCACGCTTTGTTTTTTTTCTCTTCACCGTGGCTCCGGTCCCAAACAAACCGCAGATACAGCGTGCGTATGCGTCATTGTGAATGCGTAACTGTGGGAAAGCATCAATTTCGATATTCACAGGGTCATGAGATTCCAAGGAATTGGACAAGTAAGAACCCATTCTTAACAGGAACTGGTTCTCTATTCCCATCCCCAGCGTTTTCCCTGTCTGCCAAGTGGCAGATGGCCTGCCGATTTTACCCGCCACTGCCAACAATTTACCCGCATTTGGCGGGTGCTAATTTCAGACCCTGGTACCAACAGAATCCATTTTCATTCACATATCTTGAGGTCAGAGGTCAAAGGACCCCTTTGAAAATGGCCATGACAGTTTTTCCTCGCCAAAATTTTGCATAACTTCGTAGCGTTATTTAGCCTCCTTCGCAACAAGCTAGCGTGACATGGATTCCTTAGGTTTTCTAGTTTCATATGATGTCAGTATCTTCACTCTAACTTTAAAACTGAGCACACTACAACCTCTGACAGATCTATTACGTTAAAGAAATTAGTGGCGTACAAAAGATTTAACGTTAAGCACGTTAACTTTGACAGCCCTACTATTAATATCACCACTATAAGCTTCTTCTTTTTTTTTTTACAACAATTTAACCAGGCAACTGAAATACACAGGCATACACAGGGCTGATGAACTTCTATCTAGAAGCATTTCCATTGTTTAAAACCAACAGCTATATATTACTGCAGTCCCTTTAGACACACATATCCCATTATCTGTGTTTTATGAACACTACATTCGTTCTTGTATAACTAGCAAATGTGTGAAATCTACACACCTCATTTAGCTTTTATCTAAATCTATTGACCTCCTTAAAAAACACATCAAACTCAGTACAAACGTGTGTTTACTCACACCAGTTTGTATGCCAAATTCCACCCAGGACACAACACTTTTGGACTTTGCTACAGGTGTGTGTTCATGTAAGCGAGCATGCGTCTTTTTAGTGTACAAGAGACAGTGAGTCACTCACATGGACAAGTCAGGAGATGGACCTGTCCCGCTATCAGCTAGGATCCCAAGGTGGCTCAGCGTTGAAGTCAAAGTGCTCCCGGTGGGGAGCCGCCCCTAGGCCCTCTGGGTAGCGCTCATACACCTGTGCAGAGACAGGGGAGCCCTAAAGGGACAACACAAAAAATAATATTAGATATGAATACATAGGAAGACATGTACCATGTGTTTATCACAAGTGGAATCACATGAAATGTAGTGTCATTGGCTAGGCTTTGTCTGTCATCACAAACTTTACCGCTATTATCTATGGTTTCACATTTGTTATAAGTAACTGTGGTCAAAATTTTCACCGGCACAATCAAAACGCGAAGGAACTCTCGCGATGATTTACGTGGCTTGTTTATCTTAACCCAATAAACACACCACAGTATATTATTACTCCTACTAAAATCATTATCTCAGCTGTTTTTAATCCACGTTATGTGATAACTGTCTATAAATATAACGTGCGTGTGGTTGTGACAGGGCAGAATAGTGTCACAGCTTGACAAATTGGATATTATTATTTCATTGCGTCACCAAAACAAAACATGAAACCCTATAGCACACATTCACATTTAGCACGTAAAAGTGCCGCCGTATTGAAAAATAGGAAATGCCGTTGCGAGGGAAACGCGCTGCTATTGGCAACGAGAGAGCTGCTAACGTTGAGCTGCCGACAGCACGGCGGAGGAAGAAGAAGCTTATGTTAGCACCGCGTTTTGTTAATAACCTCCCAAAACAAACCTCAACACTGACACAAAACGGGAATAAACACCACACCGAGGTGCTAACACGGCTTGCTAATTTACTACTCCCTTTAAATGTAACATTTAGACGTCTCAAAAACGTTTAATTCAATGAATAGGTCCGTCATGTGTGGCCAGGAGGCAGAAAGACGAGCCCGCCATGTTCCGTCCGCCTCCCGAAACAGAGCAACTCAAATCCGAAGTAATTCCGCTGTACTTACGTGAGATAACGGCCAGAATGATTTGGAAAATCGTCTTCTCTTTTTCGGCGGAATTTTTAAAGAGTAGTGGGCACAGCGGTGTAAGAAAGAAAGAGGGCGGTTTCTGCCATATGGTTAGATGAAGGGGACGCGGCGTCGGGTTGAAACAGAGGGTCTTCTTCTCTCTCGGCTGACGGGTGGAGGACTACTGAAGCCGAGCACAGCGGAGGAAGTGGAGAAAAGTAATCAGCGGCCGTGGGCGGGGCCTAACTTCGGTTCCGCCAATGAGCGTTCGGCGTTTTTCAGAACATACCAAATATGCATTTCCGAATATCTTCAGCCGCTGTAGATCCGTGATGTTTATTCGGGTTACATAACCATAAACTTTCCGTAGATGGCCACTCGTTCCAGTCAGTTCCAAGACCTCTGTTGCTCTTGTTTTTTCCTGGGACGATTCAGATACACTTGTTGTTGTTGTTGTTGTTGTTGTTGTTGTTGTTGTTGTACATTTCCAGCTGCTATGATTTTTGTAGGTGGACCCTTTGCAAAAACACTATTTTCACAAAGTCTACTTACAGCTATATAACCATAGACTATATGTTAAGCCTGTTTAAGCATAATGGTAAATAAACTGTTGAACAAACATGGTGTAATTTTCCTATAGGGATACTGCAAAGTTGTAAGACAGTGTTAGGAAGAAGTAGGGGTGTAAGAAAATATAAAAAAACCAAAATATCGCGATATTATGTTTTGTGATATTAATACATAAAATACATTAAAATGCTGCTTGCATGTTAAATAATATTCCAAAGTTAATGGTTTTATGTTTTGTACGCACTGATAAATCGTACAATTGTGTACGGGCTATATCCTATACAGCAGTGGAAGAACTCATATCTTTTACTTATTGTGATATACAGTAGGCTATATAATAGGGGTGTAAGAAGTTTTTTAAAAAACTGAATATCGCGATATTATGTTTTGTGATACTGTATCGATTCTCAAAAACACTGTATCGATTTTTAATAATAGTTTGCATGCAAAGATTAACTCAGTCAATATTTCATTTGCAAAGAGATGCGCCCTCTCTGTGTATGTGCCCTCTCAATAGTGCTATAATGTTACAGGAACTGTGATAAATGCAAATGCAGATCCCACTGTCCCGATTGCATAAAAAAAACTTTTTTACTCCGATTTTATGCATATGGTGGTGTTTTCTTTATACTATGACAGTTTTCCTAAAACAAGATAAAAGAATCACAATATATCGCCTTGCTAACAGTATCGTAATATATCGCAATATATTGAATCGTAACCCCTGTATCATGATACTTATCGTATCGCCAGATTCTTGCGAATAAACAGCCCTACTATATAATAATATAACTCTCTGACAAGTACTTTTACTTTAATACTTAACTGAAATCTTTAATGAAGGATTTTTACTTGTTCAAGAGGAATTTTACAGAGGAGTATTGCCACTTTGAGTACTTCTTGATAGGGCTGTGTATTGGCAAGAATCTGGCAATACGATACGTATCATGATACAGGGGTTAAGATTCAATATATTGCGATACTGTAAGCAAGGCGATATTGAGATTCTTTTATCTAATTTTAGGAAAACTGTCATAAAGAACACACCACCATATGCATAAAATCTGATAAAAAAAAGTTTACTTTTTTTATGCAATCAGAACAGTGGGATCTGTATTTGCATTCATCACAGTCGCTGTAACATCATAGCACTATTGAGAGGGTACATACACTGTGAGGGTGCATCTCTTAGCAAATTAAATAAAGTATTGACTGAATTAATCTTTTCATGTAAACTATAATTAAAAATTAATACAGTGTTTTTGAGAATCGATACAGTAACACAAAACATAATATCGCGATATTCGATTTAAAAAAAAAAATGTCTTACACCCCTATTATATAGCCTACTGTATATCACAATAAGTAAAAGATGAGAGTTCTTCCACTGCTGTATAGGATATAGCCCGTACACAATTGTACGATTTATCAGTGTGTACAAAAGATAAAACCATTAATTTTGGAATATTATTTAAAGGGGCTATATGTAAGAATCAGAAATTGCTTGTCCACAGCGACACCTGTGGCCGCAATGTCAACGAAAGTCAGCGTCCTGTTGCTCGCGCTCGCGCTTGTGCTCGCGCTTGTGCTCGCGCTACATTGACATGAACGAGCACCGGTCTAAACAGTGAGGCGACACACGTCAGCTAACACACAATATCCCTCTATATTTCACCTGCTTGGCAGTAATGTTAGCTGACCAGACGAAGGTCTCTCCATGAATCAATGCTGATTCTAGTGCTGGCTTTTCCTGCTTCAGCCGATACCGACCGCGGAGGGAACGGGGGGGGGGGAGACCGACACCCGGTCGGGATAACGTAACTCGCTGCGGAGCCCCGTCACTTCACAAGACACGGGAAACCTCTGTTGGTCTGGAGGAGCGGCAGCATTTATTTCTGCACAAACGTCCACTGCACATTCACTAGATATTCTCAGAGCTAAACTAACTCTCTGCAGTGTGTAGTGTGCGCACGTGAGAGGTGGAGCGAGCCGAGCGGGTGAGAACGAGCACGGTGTGCAAGCAGGCTGGAGCAGGCAGCAGGAGCAGCGCGTACCCACACGCGAGCGCGCATGGGATTCCGACCCGTTAAGATTTATGCGCGTGATAAGTTACAAATAGTCCCTTTAACGTGCAATCAGCATTTTAAGTTATATCTGGTGGAGGTGGAGCTCATTTTAACTACTTTATATACAGTTTAATCTATAGCACTGCATCATATTTTATAAATTGACCATATTTTGCACAGAAAACCTAATGTTAACACGACTAAGCATTCTTTGAACACATTGTGGGCATTCATAGATGCTTTGAGGATATTTGTATTTTCCTTGTTTAATCTTCTTTCCAAGTCTGTCTGAGAATGCAACAAGGCCATATTTTTGGCCTTGTTTTAAGTCACACGCTGTCAACAACTGTGATAATATGGCCCTACGCCCACCATGATGCTAATTCTATGAGTTATGAAGTGCTTTTCATAGACACCTTTACATTGAGTGCATTAAACCATATTCATTTTCTTCCCTATTTCTTCAGACATCATTCATGAGCATTGTGAGTGCATAAGCACAGGCCTTATATGGCTGGGAAAGTTATGAGGTCGAGAAAGTCAGTGGGTCAAAAGTTTTCTTATTACAACAATTTCACGTTATTACTGTTTGCACAACTTTGCTGAACTCAGCTACTATATACACCTTTCTCTGGATTTGTATAGAGAGTTAATCAATTAAAAAATGGTTTGGCACTGACAAACTTTCACAAGACAGACAAAACATACAAAATATGCCTCTGTCTAGGTAGTGGATGTTTTGTTTATGTCTCGTGGAATCTGGGGGATTATTAAGATCCGAGAGATTATTGAATATTTTGTCGATTAGTCATTAAGCCACACTTTGTCAACTGTGATAATTGAATATTTTGCACAAGTCAGTTTGATGGAAAGAAATTCCTTTTGAGAAATTTATCTCATAAAGCATGGTGGTCAGGAGTTCAGTACAACACTGAATGACTGGCACAAAAACTCAGCCTGCAGCCACCTTAGTCGTATGACTTGTTTTTCTGTGACACTGGAGCAACACGCTGCATGGCTTCATCTGTGTGCATGTAGCTGTTTGGCCGTCCTATGGCTCTTATCTTTGTTTTATGACAGTCACTCCGAGGGACACCGTGTTCACGAAACAACATGGCCTAGAAAACCTTGGTGTCGTAACAGCAAGGAAAGACCTATATGAAAACACTCTGACACTCATTTGTTAAAGTATCTCAGCTGGCTTTACTATGTTTAGAGACCGAGTGACTGGATTAAATGTATGGATTCACACAGTGCAGTCATGCTAATGGCCCTGAGGAACACACCACAGGAATAGCTAATCAAATTGGGCCATGCAGTTCACATTTCCGGGAAAGAAGATATTAGTTAGCTTCTAGATCTATTTGAGACTAGTGAGACAGTCAAGTCAAGGCTTCTTTGCATAGTAATTATGTGCAGTATGTGTTTAACAGAGTCATAAGTAGGTAAACTTTGCTCAAGGACACCTTGGCAGTTCCTGGAGGCAAACTGACATCTCTCCAGCTCCCAGTCCACACTCCGTACTTGGTCCGTGCAGGGACTTGAACTAGAGACCCAAGCATAGACCCAACAGAATGAACTGCTAACCCCAAATAAATCATACACAGTAAATCACAGAAAGATGACAATACAAACAAGGTGTGCATACAAGCAAGCAAATCATGTTTACCATCATTAATTCATGATATGTTAATGTGTCTTTTCAGAGTAATGTTTGCATTCTTTCCAGTTTTAGTAAACAGATGACCTATTTTTGGATTATGAATCAAAGTAATCAAGACTGCATGGTGAAAGTAAAAGCATTGATAATTATTTTTAAATGGGTACAATGCGGTTTCTTTTAATATATTCAACAATGAACAAAGTATAAAGTTAAAAAAAAAGTAAAGTATGTGCTTCAAGGTTCACATCAAGGTCCACGAGGACAGGAGGAAATTAGATTTTGTGCTTCAGTTCCGCTGAGTTCAGTTAAATGCCGTGACTGTCATCAGGAAGTAAACTCAATTTGCCGGAAGGAAAAAAAAATATTATCAAACAACTGCATTAATAATCAATTATCAATACTCTCAGGAAACAAACAAATCCAAAATATTTTTTTTCCACACAGAAGAGTTCAGTAAGACAACTTACCTAAGTGTAAGGGATATTGGAGTTGCTGGGCAGATATATCCACCAGTATCAGCTCATATTGGTATACAGTATATATGACAGCTGATAAGTAACGGAAATATCAGTAAAGAAATGCCCAAAGCATTTTGTCTCCTTTAAATAGTTTGTCATCCACGAAGTACTGACTATTAATAACAAGGCCTACTATTTTTCAATTGTAAAATGTCCTGCATTGTAGGCTACATATGTTGTTCACAATAGGCCTTTCTTTTTACAGCAAACATTTGAACTTGTCACAGTGGGAGATAACATTAATTGCATTATCTACACATGTGGTTTTGGTGCTCTTAGGCTACTTTGTCAAAATGTTTCCATGAAAAAGGCCTATTAAAAAAAAAAAAAAAAAAAGATTAAAGGATCCTCATCAAAAATGTTGCATTTTTTGTGTTGAATCTGCAGATATACCGTCCTTTTTAAAATGAATTTTCAAATATTTATATTGGTGTCAGCCTAAAAATCCAGCATTGACCAGGCTCTTGTGTAGGCCAATAATAGTTCTAACCCTAACCTAATATTTCATCTTTGTTTTTTATGCCCTTTTATTACCCTGAGCCTAACTTTTGATTTTAATCCCTAAACCTAACTGTTGACTTTTTGCTTCCTAAACCTAATATTTATTTTTTTGTTTTTTTATGCCCTGCCCTGTTTTTTTTAACCCAGATACTAACAGTTGATATAAATTGCTAACTCTAGCAGTGGTGTAGTGGAGGGTATACGCAGGTAAACAGAGTATACCCACCTTATTTTCTGGCAGTTTCGAGTATACCCACTTAAGAGCCAAAATGCCATTGAAATATATAGGAGAGTAGACCCACTTATTGGTAACCTACCGATCTACCTAGTAGTACACCCACCTCATCAACGACCCCTACATCACTGAACTCGAGTGATAACACTTCTGAACATATAGACAGTCAGACCAGATGGATAAAATCATCCTTGGTTTATTTCATATCAGGATAACGCGTAGGGATTGTTGAGAAATCAAAAACTGTTGAATAAATCCAGTCTAATGAATGAATTGTTTTACACTGATTCACTGTCACCTAAAGGCAGGGACTGTTAAGTAATGTAATAGTTACATCTTACCAGAAGAGGTCGATATTGAGCACTGACTGAGCTGTCAAAACAAACACTCATGCTGCCTTTAATGACTATCGGAAATACTGTAATTACTATTTTATCAAAAAGTTATTCAGCTGAAATTGATCAAAATGTCTAGGAATGTGAGAGCTTTATAAGAGAAGATAAATAATAAAATATTTTAGAAGATTAATTAATAACCTAAGATTAATAGCCTACTAGCTATTGTTTCTATAATAAAGCAACAACTAGGGTGAATTAGCCTAATGTGGGACATCAGGATATGGATGCATTATGGATAATTATTGAATAACCTATAATGCATAAGCATAAAAACAACAACTGCAGAAATAATTAAAAAAAACCCCTCATAACTCAATTTTAAAAGAGATGCAGCCACCCCAAATTATGGAATATAATTTTCACTTCGCCTTAAATAATGCATAAGAAGACCAAAACCCTATAATTAACCATTGTTATCATGCTGTCCCACATTTGGCAAATCATCCTGTCCCACTTTTCGAAACCATATTTCCTAAAGTGGTACTATGGAAAATTTGATTGAAATAACAAATAGAGTATAGTAACACCACATTAAATTATTATTTGATGAATAAACATATAAACATATCGTTAGCATTAACTTTGTCTAAACACCATGACATTGACCTTTGGCTGCTTCCAGTTTGATGATTGCTACACCCTAATCTATGCTTGGACATTTGAGTCATCATGTGGTTTTGATCACTTGACACCACAGCTTATGTTTACCAATAACTTTATTGACTGTTATTTGTATGAGGAAGACCTACACCCACTGAAACCTAGGTGTTCCACATTAGGCAGTGTCACACATTACTGCAACTCACTCTACTGCCAAAAACTACATTGTTTTCGTACTAATACCACTTGTAATGGCAGAAACTGGACGCATCAACAATTTGTCCATCACTTTGAACTATTTCAACAAATTATCTATTGAAGTTACTTTTAGCTAACTCAATTTATCAATTAAGCTACGCACATGTGGTGTTCAAGTGTTGCAGCTGACTCATGATGTATGCGAATACTGTTTTTTTAATCAAACCACCGTTTTTAACGCCTTCCAGCTTCTGAACAACTGCTATTTCTGACTTTATATTCAGACACTGAACGTCACGAAGACCCGTCGGTCACGTGAAGGCAGCACAGTGCGCAGCAGCCTCTGCGCAGACGCAGAACAACAACTCTCCTGATCAGCTGACTGTGAGTGAGAGAGATGCTGTGTTGAAGCACCTTTGAGTCGAAAAGCTGTAATTATCTACGCCATGCATGGGAAGCTGCGACTGTTTAACTGAATTACACCGTGTGGACCAAATATTGACGCCGTTAAACACGCCGGTAAGTACGGAAACACACCGATTGTTGACGTCGTGACAGCGTGAGACTGCGATGCGAAGCTCGTGTCAGCAGCTACTGTAGCTAACACTGGATTTGTTTGAACCACGTACGAACCAGGTATGTTTTGCTAATAAAATCAGTGCTTTTTTTATTGATAACGATGAACAAATCAAACCTAAAGAGCAGCAGCTCTCAGTCACGTGTTGTTCATGGTGTTTAATTGAGAGGAGGATCAGTATTTAGCATGTCCTCTGCAGAACAGAAACTGATCATATGACAGTCAATCAGCAGACATGGAGACCTGTGTGTCTCCACTGAGCTTTACTGATGCGACCAATCAACCAGTGTGTGTGCAGTTTCCATATCACAAACACAGGAGGAAGTTCATGAATCAGAAGCCAAATAGAAGTCAAAAGGAGGAACAAAGAGCTTTTATAATATGACTCACATTCATGTGTCTTCTATACAGTGGTGGAAAAGTACTCATGACCCTTTACTTTAACAAAGGTAGTAATACTCAGTTACAAATAAAAGTCATGCAATGCAGTAAACATTTTACTTAAGTAAAGGTACCAAAGTATTATCGGCAAAATAATCTTAAATATCAGAAGTTGAAAGTACTCATCATGTATAATATATTATTGGATTATTATTATTGGTGATGCATTAATATGTAAGCAGCATTTTACTGTAGCAGTTTGAGGATGATCCTACTTTATATACAGTTGGGCAGTTTAATGTGTACCAAGGTATAATTTTTATATGTTGATGTGTTTTGCTTTAAAATCTCAACATCCGTTGAAGGTAACTAGCAACAAGTGTCAGATAAGTGTAGTGGAGGTAAGGCAAGTTTATTTATATAGCACATTTCAGACCCAAAGGCATTTCAAAGTGCTTTACATAAGCATAAATATACAAAATAAAAAAACCCAATAAGACATTCGTTAAAAGAGAGAGAGAAAAAATATTATATATTTATATAAGGAAAAATAAACAGTAGAAATACGGTAGATTTAAAGGTGCAGAGGTGCAATATTTTCATTATTAAGGACAAGCACATTAAAAATTGTACTTAAACACCACATAGTTCTTGGGTGAACATAGGCCTACATATGACTGCTTGTACGACTGGTGTGCAGCCTACATGTGTGAAATGTTACATTTGGCATTAATTCAAGGGAGCTGCAGTATATCTCCAAATGCAAAGTTGGACCTTGTTAAACTTTTCTAGCCTCCAAAGTTCTCTGCTTTCTTTTTGCTGAGGAGCTACGTATAACCGTATCCCATTGTTTTCAGTTGTCTAGGTAGTGTTTATGGTAACATACAGGAGTGTGAAACGCCATACGGCATTTTATTGTCATTTTTCACATGTCATGTTACTATAGATATATTATTCTGTTGTGATACTGTACTTGTATTTGTATCCAGCAAAATCCATCAAATTAAATGCCTTGACAGCAAAGTACTTCATGATATTGATAAAAAAAACCTTCAAAATCAGTGATTTTAAACATTGACCACAATGGATCAATACACCCAGAGATGATCAATGAATATCTACAATGGTATGTTATGGTATATAAAGTATCTTAATCTGTATGGACAGCCACTTTCTGAAGTTCTGAAGCCAGCGTGCTACCTCAGCACACAGGACTTTATATCTATTTATTTAACCTGGATTCAGTCCTGCTACCTGGTGCGCCTTTTTAATGTAGCTTCTATTGGTGTATTGTGTTTCTATATGAATGTGTTTTAATGTGATCTGTCTGGTTCTGATATGTTGTTTTAATGTACTCTTTTAATAGCAGTTTTTTGCACATGCGAACCAAAGACAAATTTCTGCCCTTTGTACACGAAAAGCAGACAATAAAGTATTTTCTATTCTTCTATAAATGATAATAGCAATAATTTGGATGGCTGATTTTTATTGTCTCACGGTATATATCATCATCACCGATTCTCTTTTTACTTTCCCTCCTTCTTAGGGAGGTCAGCGACAGAAACAGCAGCAGAGCTTTATTAATACTCTTTACTCTCTTACTTCATCCTCAGTGACTTCCTTCCATCAAAGGCCCGGTGGACGTACATCTTACCAGCAGCCATGACAGAATTCTGGTTGATCTCCGCTCCGGGGGAGAAGACGTGCCAGCAGACGTGGGACAAGCTGATGGTGGCCACGACGCGCACCAACAACCTCTCGGCTAACAACAAGTTCAACATCCCTGATCTCAAGGTCAAACACGGCAGTCGTGTGTACTCCCCACCCAAGACTAGTCTAGTGGTGGTTTTTGTTAATACTTTTGTGTGTTTTTTTCTCTCACAGGTCGGAACACTAGATGTCTTAGTGGGCCTGTCAGATGAACTGGCTAAACTGGACACGTTTGTGGAAACGTAAACTCAGTTTTTAAATTAACAAATGTCATATTTTAGTACAGTTCTGCCTCTTGTTGTCATCCATTGCTTCTCTTGTGTATATTTGTGACCCCTCGTGTCAGTCTCTAACCCTTCTTCCTCACCTCATGCTGTGTTTCAGCGTGGTGAAGAAGGTCGCTCAGTACATGGCCGACGTCCTGGAGGACAGCCGAGACAAAGTCCAGGAGAACCTGCTCGCTAACGGAGGTAATCGCTGGTAATCAGACTGATGTCCGGACATTCAATATAAGTTGAAGGAGGTGGTAGAAAGCAAAAGCCAGCGTGATGCCGTTTATTAGACTTCAAAGAAAGACACGACGATTACTGTGTGTTCAGAAATACAATCGCACAAAACTTGTGGAAATGAAGGTGATTAATGCTGATGACTTTAATCTGTTTTTACTCTCTAGTTGACCTGGTCACCTATATCACCAGATTCCAGTGGGACATGGCGAAGTATCCAATCAAACAGTCGCTGAAAAACATCTCTGAGATCATCTCCAAGGTACAAATCTGCTCATTCATACAATATTTGATTATTATGCTAACTGTTGTGCTTTTGTATATGTATTTTTTTTTTAAATTTTAATCATGAAGTATCATCAAGGCATTAAGATCAATTTTACGAGAATGAACAAACATAGCCGGTAACAAACAAACAGCATCATAAACTATCACGTATAGACATGATTAGATTTTTGCCCACTCCTGTGATCCAACAATTAATTGATTAATCGATTAGCTGTCAACTATTAAATTAATCGGCAACTATTTTGATTCATTGTTAATTAATTTTATTAATTGACTATAGATTAATCGGTTTGAGTAATTTTTTTTAAGAAAAAAAGTCAATTCTCTGATTCCAGCTTCTTAAATGTGAATATTTTCTGGTTTCTTTACTCCTCTGTGACAGTAAACTGAATATCTTTGAGTTGTGGACAAAACAAGACACTTGAGGACGTCATCTTGGGCTTTAGAAAACACTGATTGTCATTTTTCACCATTTTCTGACATTTTATAGTCCAAACAACTAATCGATTAATCGGGAAAACAATCGTCAGATTAATCGACAATGAAAATAATCGTTGGTTGCAGCCCTAGTTATGTTTTATATGTTTGGTGCAGGAAATGATCCAAACTAAAGTGTAATCCATAGTAATCATCCTCTTTTCCTTGTTATCTAGCAAGCGACTCAGATAGACAACGACCTGAAGGCCAGAGCTTCAGCCTACAACAACCTGAAGGGAAACCTGCAAAACCTGGAGAGGAAGAATGCGTGAGTTATATAATAATAATAATAATAATAATAATAATAATAATAATATACAGTATGTTATCTGTAATTTGATTACAGATCTCTTGTGTAATCTTGACCTTATAAAATTGTTTGGTTAAATGCAATATACAGTACTTCTGCACTACACAGCATGTGTTTTGGAACGTCTGCATTTGTATGTCTTTGTGAGAAAGACTGAAGTTGGCTGACAATCTGAACTGCATGTGTGGTTCTTTAGGGGGAGCTTGTTGACCAGGAGTTTGGCTGACATAGTGAAGAAAGAGGACTTTGTACTGGACTCAGAGTACCTGATTACTATGCTGGTGGTTGTCCCAAAGTAAGTACACTTACATCAGTATCTATATATATATACAATATGCGGAGGATGTCATTGTATCCATGGTAGATATGATGGCGGTTCCCTCATGACCACAGCTGCATAAAAATGGTCTAGAAACTGATTTTTATTTTGCAAAAATATTTATTTTACATTTTTAAATGTATAATGTGAGTTACACAGGGTTGTTGACACTCATTTAAGACACCCAGTGCAAAGAATTTCAGTTCAGTCCCATGATGTGGTGTCCCAGAGGCTTCTTCGCCCTCATACCTCAATACGTTTTGGCCAAGGAAATAGTCAAATTCCATTACATTTCAAAATAAAATGAAAATCAGCTTTTTTTTTGTCTGAGAACATCAGTATTGGTATCACCCTTAAAATGTTTGTTTTTTTTAGATGTAAAATACATTGCTGTTACCTTTACCTTCACCCTCACCAGGACAAGCTATGTTGACTGGCAGAAGACGTATGAAACCCTGGCAGAAATGGTTGTGCCACGCTCTACAAAGTAAGCAAAACTAGACGATTCAGTTTTGACAAATGTATGAATGATGAACCACAGGAAGAAGACTATTTTGCTCTGTGACGTATCTGAATTTTTTGGTTAAAGGCACAATGAGTAGGATTTTCCTAAAAAAAAAAAAATGTATAGACTGGTACAAAAAGAATCCCTCTCAATCATCACTTATGAGCCACTAGAAGTGTGTGTGTCTCTATCTGCAGAGAACCTGCCTTCTGCCTGTATTTTCTTATTTCTTTATATTTTACTGTTTTTGGCGAAAATCTGCGAAAATGTTGGAAACAGCATGGAAAAAACGCAAATGGAGGAAGGCAAAACGCCAATCAGACAAAGCGAGAGCGAATCTGTGGTTTGCTTTCGCCCGCTGGCGAGCACCGTAACCCTCGTTGAGCCGGGGAGGAGGGGCCAACTGTGAATGTTGTGTTTACAAACCGCAACCGACAAATCCTACTCGTTGTGCCTTTAATGCGATGCAGTGTGCCGCATGCTGCACAGACAAATATAACAGTTCTACTTTCCCCATTGTTGCCAGTAGTTGCGAAGTAATTTGTGTGCGTTTAAGTCACAATTAAACAATATTATAATATTATTTTCTTAAAAAATGTCTCCGACCAGACAATTTGCTTTGCTTTCTCAGTTTGTCACCCGGTTGCTTCAGCAGGTTTCATGATTCAAATCGGAAACATTTCATGGTTGACCTGTAAAAAGCTACTGACTCATATTAAAATAGAAAACATTATGCGGTTGACCTGCAGAAAGCAATTGACCTTTTTGCCAACGAAGCCAGATGATTTGAGGCGTTATGTTCGGGCTTTTGGACGGACGCGGCTCAGTGTGGTGTGGTAACCTAGCAACCTGTATTCCCAGAACAGACATGGAGCACGATCTACCGATGGGAGCTGGAAACGGGAAACATCTTATGTTAGAGCAGCTATAGGGCAGGGCAAGTTTTCCTTTAAGTGATAATTATTTTGTGATTGTTTCTAAGCTCTACTTACGTTGTCAGCAGCTGCATTCGAACCTGGGACAGATCGAGTGCTTTGGTGATGCAGACTTGATGTTGGTTTGTGTTTATCGCAACAACCGCAGTGTTTGTGAGTGAGAAGCCAGTGAGGGATCATGACCTTGTTGCTGCATTAGTAGACTGGTACTAAGAAGAGGGAACTGGTGACACCAATCAAAGGAAATCAGTTCATTTTCAGTGGAATCTGTGCAAACAGTGGATTTGTTTGTTTGAGTTTGTCTTTGCAAACCAGTTGCGAGCTGGGCTGTTGACCAGTTCCCAACCATCTTGACAGTGTTGATGAAGGGAACTGAAGCAACCGGAGAGTCCAAACTTTATTAGCTGTGTCTCACCATCCAGTTTTATATGATCCTGCAGCTCCACACAAGAGATGAGGCACGGTCTGTAGATAGATTAAGAGTGGTTTGTCCAAATATGCAAGCGTAAATTAAATGTGTTCTCTTATCGTCTGAGATAGGAGGGGGCACTGTGATGATATAAAATGCGATAGAAGTAGCTTAAAATGGAAATCTTGGAAAAAGTACAAGTACCTCAAAATTGGATTTAAGTGCAGTGCTTGGGTAAATATACGTGCATATATTACAAGCTCGGCAACCGGAACCTCCAGGTCGTTCAATTTGTTGGCATCAAAGTAAATAAAGGAAGTCGTTAATGATATTTTAAATCAAAATGAACAGTGGGGCCGATCTACAAAGTGTAGAGTCCGAAGGTAAAACTGTGCTTCTTTTATGTCTCAAGGATGTCCTTTTGTAAACCTGCTGAAAAGTGTCAAACATACTGTGTGTATCCGGCTCTCGTGTCAACGGGTCATCTCCTCTCCTCCAGGCTGCTGTTTGAGGACAACGACAGCGGTCTGTTCAGCGTCACTCTCTTCAGGAAGGCTCTAGATGACTTCAAGCACAAGGCCAGAGAAAACAAGTAAACTCATTTCATTTCACTTGAGCCGTGTTTCAGTTTTAGCCATTTTTTTTTTTTTTACAGATTATGTTTCTCTTTTGTGTTTTTGCATGAAAGATGTTTTGGGGAAATCAACCGCAGATAAATAGCAGTAATGATACCTCATTATTGAAGTGGGCTACCTATTCGTAAACGCAGGAAACGGCTTGTTATGCTCTAAAAAAAATTCT
This sequence comes from Sebastolobus alascanus, assembly GCA_916701645.2. Classification (NCBI taxonomy): domain Eukaryota; kingdom Metazoa; phylum Chordata; class Actinopteri; order Perciformes; family Sebastidae; genus Sebastolobus; species Sebastolobus alascanus. Next base: position 1,354,975 of record CAKAOJ020000025.1, on the reverse strand, counting down.
ATAATAAACACAATTTTGTCGGCACTCGACAGTCTCTCTAATTAGCACGACTGAGAGGTCTCGATGTGTGTGTTTATGTATCATGTGTCTGTTTGTATGCAGCCCATTTCCAGGAGTGCACTTGAGTGTGTGTTTGTGTGTGTTGGCTGACAGCTGATAGCCAGCTCTCTGCTGTGTGTCCTGACCTAGGTTTACAGTGCGTGATTTCCAGTACAATGAGGAGGAATTGAAGGCTGACAAAGAGGAGATGACACGTTTGTCCACTGACAAGAAGAAACAGTTTGTACGGTTGCTGTTTTTTTGCAAGAACAATACTACTGACTATAAGTAGGGAAGGAAGAAGTTAATGGAGCTGTCTTATGTAATGGCTGAAAGCCTGAAACCAGTGTTATGTAAATCTGTCATCATGCTTACTGGTAATTCATTCAGGAAAATGTAATTAAAAAAACATCCAAAATGGGAATGCTCCATTTCAGCCAGTTGAAAGGTATTTTATTTATTTATTAGAAAATATTATTAAAATGCTGTTTCTATCCACCCAGGGGCCTTTGGTACGATGGCTGAAAGTGAATTTCAGCGAAGCCTTCATCGCCTGGATTCACATAAAAGCCCTGCGTGTGTTCGTGGAGTCGGTATTGAGGTAAGCAAAGACCCAGCGGCTTCCGTGAAAGACCCTCGGTGAAGTTCATCAGTCTGCTACTCTGTCCGTACGTTGGTAATCCAGCCACCCGTGAAAGACGCCCTGACGGACTTGTTGTGTTTCGTAGATACGGGCTGCCGGTGAACTTCCAGGCCATGCTGCTGCAGCCCAACAAGAAGAACATGAAGAAGCTGAGAGAGGTGGTCTACGAACTGTACAAACACCTGGACAGCAGCGCTGCCATCATTGATGTGAGTCTCCTTCACGCGCTCTTTGACAGTCAAAGTGGCAACAAGGGAAATTATCGGAGGGAGGTGGGTTATGATAACTGGGTCCTTTGGAAGACTGAGATCATCCGTTTGTTCAGCGTGTTTGAGCTTCTGACACCTGGTTACTTCAGGATGGAAGGACTAAATCAACCTTCACGTCTGTCGTCACTTGCCTGTTAAACATGCGTTTTCTTAACTGGACTTGGCTGCGGGAGAAAATGTAGTTTCTGATTGTTTTTCTCCACCAGTGCAACATATTTTTGGCCAGGGTTATTATAGTAAACTAAAACTGAAACTAAAATGAAATAAGGCAGTGAAAAATATTCTTAGTAAACTGAAACTAAATAAAAACTGTATCCATTAATAACAACTAAAACTAAACTAAAACAATATTGACTGGATAAAAACTAAAAAAATAAAGTTTTAGTTTTTTTTTTTAGCTCTAATACTGTATATCACGGCTGTAAAAAGAAGGCGGCATGAATGTCCGTCAACTCTCGTGACATTGAACCACAGAAACAGAACGGACTTGACCTTCCGGGAGAAGACCTTCTTATGTGTATATAGCTACGTAACTTCTGAGATGTTGTACCTGGTCCTAACAACAACAAACTAAAACTACTGTAAAACTAAATATATAACCCCTAAAACTAAACCTTTACTGAAAATCTGAAACTAAACTAAAACTAGCAAACACACTCTGAAAACTAACTGAAACTAAAAAGAAATTGAAAAGTCAAAAATAAAATAAAATCAAAATCAAAACTATTATGACCTTGTTTTGGGCATGCAAAAAATGCTTTTTGTACACAGACATGACTGAAATTTAAAGGATGAAGTTTCCGTCAGAAGCCTAGCAAACCTGACTCATTCAACATGCTAGGGAAACTTTGCACAGCCTCATAGGCCCAGAAACAAAGAGGCTCTTAGAGAGTTTTATCACCGCTGTTCAACATGCTGAACAAATGGTACAGCCTTGTCACTGCATTCCTTCTGGTACACTAAATCCTCCCTCGGTTGCCACAAATGTTTAAGACAAGCCACGTATGTAGTTAAAAAACAGAATAATTGTATCATTAAACTCCCGTGGGAACTTACTGTAACAAAAGAAAATGTATTTAAGTATGGACACAAGAGAATGATGTGTGTGTAATTATTTTATCTTCCTGTTGTGCCTGCAGGCCGCTATGGACATCCCCGGGCTGAACTTGAGCCAGCAGGAGTATTACCCCTATGTTTACTACAAGATCGACTGCAACCTGCTGGACTTCAAAGTCTAGACACATCGCCATCACCATCATCTCACTGTCTGTGCATTGGTATTCTCATGTGACATGTTCACATCCCCAAGCTTTAATTTATTTGCACCCTCTTTTCATTCTCATCCTCTTTTTCTCTCTCATGCTCCCGATACATTCCTGGCTCCATATTGAATAAGTTGTTGAACTTCTGTTCTACTTGACAATTATGGGCCGTTTTTTTGTCGCTTCCTCTTTGTACCACGCTGTAAAAGTGAAAAGCTCCCCAGTTTACACCCATTAAAATGGTTGACATTCCCCATCAAACGACATAAACAACACTGTATTTTTGTTGCTGTTTTCTCCCCCCCTGTCCCCCCTACTTTATATAAAGCAACAAAAACTGTACACATGTGGGGAGAATGGGGAGAAAAATAAATGTATGTTAAATATAGTATTTATTTAAAGCCTCTAAAATCAGTGGATATCTTTTTGTTTCTTCAGTTTTTTGAAAGTGACGTGTTTTTAGCTCCATGTAAGGAATGTCTGTTTACAAGTAGATGTTGACCATCGTTCCCCCCAAATAAAGCTGTATCCTGTGAAACACTGAGACGGATCATTTTACAGTATAAAGAAGCAATACGTTTGCTGATTGTATGCTCCTATAATTTCTGTATATTAAGCAGTTTGAGAAACATAATGATAGGTCTATGTGCAAATACTGTATTGTCAGTATAACTGAAAATTACACCACATATTTAAAATAAATGTGAAAAATAAATACTCTATGTGAAAAATACTTGTCTTTGTCTTACTGTCCTTTTAAACTGCAGAATAAAGTTTATAAGCAATGCAAACTTGTTGGAAGAGAACGGTTTACCAGAACAGATTCGGATATTTGCTCAAGATTTTACATCTCGAGTCGCGCTCAAACATTTGTTCTCTGTTGTGCTACAGATTTGATGCAGACAAGTATAATATTTGATAAAGATAATGTAGGAATGCAGGACTTGAAGTACAAAGAATGGAAGTCGTTAATAAGGTTTTACGAGGGAAATCGTTTCATTTTCAAATGATGGCTTCTAATAAAGCTCCCTTTATAATCTAATGGCTGTGTTAATGGTTAAGAAAATATTATGGATGGATCAAGTCAATAATAAGAACAACTTTGGGACTGCCAAATCATGGGAGCATTAATATTACATTACAACATTAATAAACACTAAAATGATCTTATAGCTGCTTACAGCTAGACTACATTATACATAACATATTTATTAAATGTTTGTACAGTTCGTATATGTTAGATAAGTGGATTTAAAGTAAAATGTTGGAGTGGTTTTGATTGGTATGAGTGCATATTTGCATGATGATGATGATGATGCTGATGTTGATATCCCTCTCAGCCAATCAGCGGTCAGAGTGGATGCAGCTGGATGACGCACATGCTGCTGGAGAGAGAGAGAGAGAGAGGAAGAGCAGCATCAAGCATCAGCACCTCCGACTCACGATGGAGACGGAAACAGGGATGGAGCTGCAGTAGAGAATCCGGGGAGGATGCTGCGGCTGTTGGGACACAAACCGAGCCGTGTTTAGCCCGTGTCAGCTGCACCTGCCGTGGATGATTTTCCCCGATGGGTTGCGGAGGGAGTCGGGCGGACGCGATCATCGAGCCGAGGTACCATGAGAGCTGGACTAGAGAGACGGAATCGACGTGGCTCACCAACACGGACGTAGAGACCTCTCTACCAGTGGGAAACAGTAAGAGCCTCCACCTCCTTGTTATATCTGCAACATCCCTCAATGCATGTAGGTACCATCATAGGCCATATTACAGTCACAAAAATGAGGAAATAATGCAAATATGGATCACAAGAAAGCTGAATAAACCACTCAAATTTGCATATCTACTGTTAGAAGAAGCCATAGAATCACATGATAACCTGGGGGAGCTGTTGTCCACAGGTAAAGCTCTGGAGGCCAGTCTGAGGGAGAAGAGGATGGTGAACACAGGCACCCAGTGTGGGAAGCAGGCCCTCACATCTACTGGCTCCAACCACCAGAGGAGACCCAGGCGCTCCTTGAGTGATGTAGGTGTCACTGGTAGCAGGTACTAGCACGCCCCCACTGCTAAATACGAACACCAACAACCTGTCTTTGCAACACACGGTGACGTTACAGGATGTGAGACCCAGCAGCGTGGCATACTGTACCTGCCCTCTGATATTACTGCTCATATGCAGTGTTTTAAACCCCCTCTGACAGGTTGCTCTGCAGGAATCTGACTCCAGTTGTCAGTAGTTTTATATACATTTATATCAAGTGCAGTGAACATTTGTTTTATTTTATTAGGGCTGTCAATCGATTAAACTATTTAATCGAGATTAATCACATGATTGTCCAGTTCGCACATTTTTATCTGTTCAAAATGTACCTTAAAGGGAGATTTGTCAAGTATTTAATACTCTTATCAACATGGGAGTGGGCAAATAATCTTGCTTTATGCAAATGTATGTATATATTTATTATTGGAAATCAATTAACAACACAAAACAATGACAAATATTGTCCAGAAACCCTCACAGGTACTGCATTTAGCATAAAGATTGCTGTGCAAGTGCTGACTTGACTATGGCGTGTCCAAAACTGCATGTGATTATGTCTGTAAAGGGGAGACTCGTGGGTATCCAGAGAACCCATTTCATTCACATATCTTGAGGTCAGAGGTCAAGGGACCCCTTTGAAAATGGCCGTGCCAGTTTTTCCTCGCCAAAGTTTAGCGTAGTGTGGAGCGTTATTTAGCCTCCTTTGCAACAAGCTAGTATGACATGGTTGGTACCAATGGATTCCTTAGGTTTTCTAGATTTATATCTTCACTCTACCTTTAAAACTGAGCTCATTACAACCGAAAATTGCAAGTTGCGTTAATGCTTTAAAGAAATTAGTGGCGTTAAAACGAACCATCTGTTTGCCTAATGTTTTATCGTGAGAGCTAATGCATGAAGAAACTGTGTGTGCAGACGCTGTTACCTGCTCTAAATGTAGATGTATGGGCTTTAATACTGAATAGCTGGTAGATGGTAAGAGACAGACAAATTTAAACATACATTACATTACATACAATGTAAACTGTATGGACACTTTTATACTGCATGTTTTAAATTCATTATTGAGGACTGAGTTGTTTTTTGTTCTGTACAAAACATTTAACATTTCAAAAAGATCTGAAAAATCAATTCCTCTGACCTAACAAATTACATTTAGAGCCACACAGAAACAGACCGCATTGTGTTTTATTTATTTAACCTTCCACTTATGGGCAGTGACTCAGGTCTCAGCTGGCCATCGCGGCCCACTCGCTCTCTGTCCAGCGTGGTGACATTTAAATGACACGACATTCAAAACTCTTACATCTTTTCACAGCAAACCACTCGTGACACCAAAAGGAGGGCATCAAAAGAGACCAGCGCATTGTCTAAGGATGGACAGCCCGTCAATATCAACAATAGTGGAGTCGCCGAGCCTGGGGACGTGTGTGACGAAAGATGAAGAAAAGCCTCTGTGAAGAGGAAGATGGACGGAGCTGTGAAAAACTCGCCAGAAGATGGGATGCTGATATACAGAAGTGTGTGGATGATGTTTGCTAGTGACTTTGCGAGAACTCGGCTGTCGATCTCAGTGATTTACAACATAAGCACCTGCATAATGTCTCCATCCAAAGATCTGGGGATGCTGCGTCTTTTGTTGTGCCATTGCAAATGCATGCGTGAAGCGAAGCAGAGAGCGGATCACAAACTGTGTTCACCATGCTTTTCTCCCATGCTTATGGTGCTGGTCAGGGAATGAGTCACTGTGTTAAGCCAATTTTTAAAGAAAACAAGAACAGACCGTCTCGTATGCACATGATAATCACAGTCTGCACATCCAATGTTTTCTGTGTGGGGCCTTCCTTAACAATTTGCTTCAGTTCTTTGTGCAAGTATATTCCTTTTTGTTGTGAATGAAAACCAATGATGATGCTGTTTAACCTCAGTCAATGCTGTAAATGATTTTCATTTAAAAGACCCTGAAGTGCTGTTTAGAAACTGAGATTTGGAGGTTTTGACGCTCGAAGGCTGAAGACTGTCTTTTCCAGCCTTTGCAAGATAAAGAAACAAACACACCCGCATGTGCCTAAAATTCATCTTGATCTGAACTGCTCCTGTTTTCACTTTGAGAGTTTGTTTTGTTCAGTATTATGTGTTCTCTTACATTTTTTCATATGTCATATGATGTTTATTATTTACCATTATTATGTATTTTAATGACGAGTCATTTGTGTGGCTGACACTGATCTGCATGTTTAAATCAATCACAAGTTGATTCAGCATTGGTGGCAAATTGTCTCTGCCGAAACATTATCAAAAGCAAGCTGTCTGAAATAAAACTTTTTGCTTATTTGGTACAAGTGAAAACAGAAAAACTGCACTAAGAAGTACATTCAGGAGGTGATTCAGGATGGTGAGAGTTATGGCCAGCAGATGGCGCTGTTGACCAGTCTGACCCAACATTTTCTGCTTGTGATAACTGTTGTCAAAGAGTTTTTGATGATTCACTGAGATGATAATGTTGACATGTGTACAGGCCAACTTTTGTGATGGAAAACAACATTTAAACACACATTTTTCTTCTTTGAATTAAAATTGTCGTCAGCTTCTTAAGTTGTGAAACTCAGAAAGAAGTGAGATGTGTCATTTCTTGTTAGCTACAGGCAAAGGCATCAATAGACCAATATCTTGCTTTATGTTATTTTCTATTATTTCAAAGATCCTTTAATTGATTAAATGTAGAAATCTTGCTGTAAAAATGTACCAAATGACAAGTGAAAGTCCTGCATTTAAAACTTACTAAAGTAAAATTATATTATATTAAGTATTAACAGTTAAAGTTTCAAATGTAAGATTAGGCTCAGTGTTTAGTGTTACATTATTATATTTATTGTATTATAGTAACTGATTATTTTTACTGCATGCATTAACATGTAAGCAGAATTTTAATGTTGTAGATGTTTAAAAGTAGCCTAACTACTCTTAAAAGGCTATATTTTGTTGGATGGATTAATCTTTAACAATGCACTATTTCATTACACAATTTTGTGTTTAGTAGGCCTACAAATTTTAATCTGCAAAGTTTAGTTAAATAAGATTTGATGAGACTTCATTGATCCGCACAAGAGGAAAATCACAGCAGCACAAGAGACGCGTCAAGATATTATTATTGGAATTTAAGGAAATCAGAGAGATGGCATCAAAACACCTATATACAATATAAACATTATAATACCTTATACTATACGAGGGAATTGTGTAAATATTTATGCAAAAAATACCCCAACATATATCAAGTAACTGCAGCTGGCAAATAAAAGTAGTAGAGTAGAAGTTTTAATTACTCAAGTAAAGTACCTCAAAATTTTATGTCAGGGTACAGAGTTGATTAAAAATAAATACATAGATACCTCCATTTTTATTCATTTTCCTAAATCTGTTTTGCACTCTAGGAATATCAATAAAGCTGGTTTGACTTTTCATATAACTTTTTTTTTTATTGTGCTCTCAATCAAACTGAATGGACTTTATCTGTTTTTGCAAATGAATTCCATGTACTTTTTTCTTTCCACATTTCAAACCATTAAAAAAAATCACAATTATAATGCACCTTTTAACCTCAGGGACACTTCAATATTTTTGTGATTTTTTTTAATGTATTTTGAACAACACCCCTGATGGGCGGAAGCTCTGTGGCCTACAAAAAAATTACGATTTCCGGTTAGTTGATGGACAAGTCATGCGCAATTAACCGGCGGGGCACTGAGACCACGCGGAACGCTCTGCTGCCAGGCTGCCGTCGCTCCCAGTCAACCGTTGGTGCTCCTCGGTCGCCCCGGAGATAACAGCTCACTGAGAGAGAGCTCAACGTCTGACTCTGTGTTGCTGAGCAACTCTGGAATATTAACTGATAATTCCCTTTCGTGTTTTTTTTTTTACTTTAAGTTATGTGTTTATAATAATGAGGTGAGGATGGCCAAGCGACCGGGGACCGACGACGGGATGTTGACTTCGCCGACTATTCTCCGGAATTTCTCCGCCGATTTCTCCGCCGCAGACGTGAACATGGACTGCTGCGGCGACGGAGCCGCTGAGGTCTCCCTGGAGGACATCCTGAAGCTGTACAGCCAGCCCATAAACGAGGAGCAGGCGTGGGCCGTGTGCTATCAGTGCTGTCGGACTCTAGCGCAGAAGCACCGGAGGAAAAGCTCCAAGTCTGCCGGCGGCGGTGCTTCGGCCGTCGACTACCCGAGGAGGATCGAGGGACCCGGGGATGTGAGGATCGGGAGGGACGGGACGGTGAAACTGCACTTTGAAGACAGCACAGGTAAAACCAACCCGAGTACCCTGTTTACTAACCCGGTAACTGCGCAGTTTGAAGTGCTATCTCAACAGGCTGCCTTTCCCCCTTCACATCACTCACAGGCCAAACGAGCCGAGCATCCCTACAAAGAGGCCATATTGTTGTGTGTCTGCTTCCAGCCATGTGGTGAATCTGTTTACAGACCGCTCGATGCGGTTATTATAAATACATCACAGATCACCGCATAGCTGCAGGGGATCAAAACTGCAAAATCAATGATTAACAGACAGGGTTTTGTTCTCTCGACATGATCTAATGTTTACATTATAAACATGGCTCATATTATTGCTTCATTCAAACGGGTGTGTTGGCAGGAGGGCTGGCTCAGGATGGTTGCTTGGGGTTTGTACATTATGCTCCTGCAGCAGCGGTCAGTTAGCTACAGTAAACAATGAACCCATGTGATGGATTCAAACTGCAGAGCACCTTTTGGGCCCAGTCCAAAGCAAAAAAAAGCAATATAGCCAGCATCAAGGCTACAGTGAAGTACTGGCATAAAGCCAAACACAGATGACTCATATATATTGCTGCTAACAGCCCCGTTATTTGTGTTGTGACATCCAGGTAAAGGCACAGATTAGTGGGGGGGTATGCTTGCTGTGGGCTGCATGCACCTTAGGGAGAAACACAATAGAGTTGGGTAAAAATAGTAAGGTGGAGGCTTGCATGCACACGGTGCTGCATAGATCCACTCAATTGTGGTCCACTTCCCTGCTGGTTTGTCCTCCACCTTCACTATTTGCCTCCGAGCTGACACGACTAATAATAGATGAGTTGAACAGTCAATTGATAGAAAATTAATTTGCAAAATCAATCCTTTCAGCAAAAAATGCCAGAATTTCACTCATACCAGCTTCTCAAATGTGCATATTTGCTTGTTTTCATGATTGTAAGATGACTACTTTGGGGTTTTGGACTGGTTGGTTGAACAAAACGAGCAATATTCTGACATTTTATTGAAAGGAAACAATCAGTTTCAGCCTCACTGGCCTCATTGACAGGAACAGATTATATCAAATATTTCCAGTCCGGATGATCGAAGGTCCCTGCTGTCTTTTTAATTTGGTCAAGCATATATTTACACTTGGGGACGCAAGCTGAAAGCCCTACCAGTGGAAATAAAAATACAACCTGACCTGAAAACGTTTAATGAAAAGGTGAAACACCGGCTGAAACTAAACCAAACCTGTGATCACTGATTTCTGACTGGGAACATGCATATGTAAATTGATTGTAATGTACGATGTTGTATTATGTGATTTTTGTGTTCGATGTGGTATTATGTATTTTTTCTTTTTTCTTAAAAGCCTAACCAGGGACAAGGTCTACAAATTACCTACGGCTAGAAGTCCTATATACATTGCATCGGTTGCACTTTAATTAAGTGTAACAATGCCTACATGGGAGACAATACGTCCCCTTCAAATAAATAAATAAATAAATAAATAAATAAATAAATAAAATAAAATAAAATAAAATAAAATAAAATAAATAAATAAATAAATAAATAAATAAATAAATAAATAAAATAAATAAAATAAATAAAATAAAATAAAATAAAATAAAATAAAATAAAATAAAATAAATAAAGGGGCTCCCAGCAAGCGTTCTTCCACTACACCAGTTCACGTGATAGAAAGACGTAGAGAGTGTCTCTGCATTCCGATAATATGTGAGAGATAACGTCGGTTGTGGGTGGAGGAGATGTGCCTATCAACTCGGCGTAGCCTCAGGCACCAAGGTTATATCCTATCTCTCCTGGGAACTTATTAAGCCACCTTTCTTCTTTTTCCCCCCTCCCCTGTTTATACCCCCACACATACAATCTCTCTCTTGAGCTAACCCGTCCGTCCAGCTCGCCCTCATCTCCGCATATTCAACCATGTTTGCTGTCTGTGGAAATTACACGCTCCGTATAAACAGATTGCTGCTGAGAGTCTTCTTGACACCGCTAAAAATAGAATAAACGTGATGATTGGATGCACACAGACTTTAGAAATCTTACTGCAGATGGAGATTATGAGGAGAGTCCTTTGCTGCTCCTCTTGCTACAGTGGCGGAGGTATTTTGGGACAGCTCGGCCCTGTCCCGATTCTTATTAGGCCTGGTGATGAGAGACGTGAGACCTATTATTAAGCTTTCAGTAGCTCGGCGGCCACTTTTCAGGAAAAAAAATCAGTGCTTATGCAATCTACGTATGACCTGTACGTGAGTCAGTGGCATTATTTGGCCAGCACCCAGACCACCAGCACCGAGGCCTTCAAGTCACTCCTCCTATCTCGCTGCTTGTATCGAAGATGTCGTCTAGAGCCGCACACTGCAGGAAGTGATGCATATCAGCAAACAGAATCAGACTAATAAGTAGCGCACAGTCCAAGTTCAAGTGTTTATTTTTGGCCCAATTGATGCAAGATGTACGTTGCTCCTGCTGTAATCAGATCAATTCACACAGGGAAGAATATATTCACTCCCACTCCATGTTGCCTTGAGAAGGGCCTGAATGAAGCCTGAACGCTGCATCAAGATGAGACACTTGTTTACCCCGAGCTTTTCAACGCTTCATACGTACAGTGTAGAGGAAAGCTTTTTTTGTGCTGTTCATTCGGCGCATGCAGTATCTGAATTGGAATGTTATTCGTGCAGTTGATGTCATTGAAGAGGTTAAAATAAGGATCTCTTCTGAATTTATTTATTAGAACAGAGATTTAAAACTTCAACGGTAGAGAAATCTTCCCGTCTCTATCCCACTGTCTGTCAACCCCTTTTCTCAGCCAGCACAGTGGTTGATATCTCTCTGAATAGGATAGTCTGGGTGACACTGCACACTGCTCCAAATATGCCCACGGTGACTTACTCGCTCTAGGAGAGACGAGGCCACCGTCCAAGCCATGTCTCCTTGGCTGGGACGAACAGAGGACCTAGTGTTTCTCAAATGAGCGTTGCTGGATGACTGTTTATGTTTTTCTGTTAGCTTATAGTGACCTGCGCAGAACCGAGCTACACTTTGAAACAAGTGTTTGTCTCCTTCAGCAGCCACAGCGTTCAGAGTAGTCCTGTTTAATTGGAAATTACTCAATCACCTCCTCGACTGATGGGAATTGGAACTGAAACGGCACTCAGAGAGATGACACATCTGGCCAAAGTGTCTCATTTATATGCAATGACCTAATTTTTACAGCCTGGACCGGAGTCAAAGTCTGCAGATCTATCTCTCTATTTGTACTTTCATCCCCGACGTTACTCTTACAGGCAGATGTCCTGTGCAATCACTATTTGCTAGTGATTAGCTGTCAAAAGTTAAACTATATGTAATTATTTAGTGTGGGAAAAAGACTTGCTCTGTGTACCTTTTTGAGCTCTTGAACATCTAGAGGTAGAGGTGTGTTGGAAAAGCCAGATAAGACTGTCAAAGCTTTCGTTTTAGCTTTTGTCCGATAAGGGAAAGAGAAACTTCAGGTTTTTCCCGTTCATTTAGGTTTCTGTGATTTGTTGTATTGTTAAGAAAAGGCTATCAAGCTGCACAATCAAGGCTGAGGTTCTTTATTTTCATGTTCCATCGTGAGAGGGGTTCTCGCGGAAATGAATTGAGGGCAACGTCTTTCTCCCGAGTGTGAAGGAGCAGTCATATCACTATAACCAGCTCACAGTGGCAGGTTTTGACACCTCAATTTGCCTCAGGCAGTGAGCAGTGACTGCAGAGAAAACATAATCATTTATTCACTCAGTAGTTTTACAGTCAGCGCTGTCGAGCACGGAGCAATCATGCTTTTCAGCTCCCCGCTACGTTGAGTCCCCTCTCCAGTCTCAAGTTTAATATTTTATGTTCCGTAACACTGTGTGTGAGTCGTGTGTTTTCTGTGTGTGTGTCTCACATAGTTGTACGGAACTTGTACACAAATGATTCAGAGGGTGTGTTTGTACAAATTAATAACCGTCCGCAGTGTTAATCCGTGTGAATAATTCTCAATGTCCTGTCATTACAGATAAATACCAACCGGCCCCGACGTCATTAGAGGTGAGTTTCACGTTTCACAGTCTCCTTAGTCATGCCAAGTTCAGATTTAGAATTTTTTTTTCATTTTGCGGGTAGAGCAGTTTGCTATTAGTTATAGTCCAGCAGTTTTTATTACCAATCAGCACAAACTATCTCAAGATAGATAGATAGATAGATAGATAAACTTGACTGTTAATTCTGTTGTGAGATTTCTTTTCACTCCACAGCTGTCATGCATGATTTAGTCATCATGACAAAACAATTTCAGAATCTGTTTTCACAGTGTGCCCACCGCTGAACCTACTAGTGAGCAATTGCACCACAGATAGGCTGATGTGGCCACTGTATTGCAATATTGTTGACATTGGCCTTGAGAAAAACATTCCCTCCGTATCGAGCCAATGCAAAAATACATTTAAATGACTATTATTAACTGATTGTCATTGCTGGTGAAAAGGTGGTATTTTCTTGTGCGTAGGGTAATTTTTTCTTTAGGAACTGATGGAAATCGGCTCTTTGTGTCAGATGAGTTCTAGTGGGTGTAAGAAATATCGATATTGTGTTTTATGATACTGTATTGATTCTCAAAAACACTGTATCCATTTTTAATTAAAGAGGACCTATTTATGCTTATTTTCAGGTTCATACTTTGTGTTTTGGGTTTCTACTAGAACATGTTGACATGCTTCAATGTTAAAAAAAATGCTTTACTTTTCTCATATCAGCTGTGCAGTAGCACCCTCCGTCTGAAACGCTACCCCCCCGCTACCACTATGGCCTACTGCAATTTTCAAATAGCAAGAGGTGCAATATTTGTTAAAGGGGAAATGTGTTTCAGAATACTTTTTAAATGAAATATTGTGCTGCAGAGATGTCCTGGCCTAATCATCACATTCTACAGACTGAAGAAAACATCTTTATTTAATACAGATCCCCACAAAAATCACACCATATATTACATATTTTAATGTTTTTCAATGAAAATGAGAAGAATGACGTAAAAATGATCCTTCCCTCTAATATCGCGAAACATATCGCAATTGCAATATCAATCAAAATAATCGGTTAGATATTTTTTTCAAAATCGTGCAGCAACACCAACATGAATTGTTACCTATCCAAATGCAACTACATGTAAGCATGACAACCTTTCAAGCGTTCGTCCCAGCGATTGAGCCCTGACCTGTGATGCACTAAACACGAGTGAGTTGGAGTGAGCTCTCTGCAAATCACAAAGCACTCTCTAAGTTGTTCTGTACTCATTATGTTTGATGCAGAAGAGCACTTAAAAGAGAGCACGACTGCTTCTCTTTTTGTTCATTAAATGCATTACTTTCTATACTATTATACCCACGTGAAGAGGACACGTGTCCAGTATCTGTTTGGCCAAGCAAGGTACACTATATAATCCTTGGAGGAGAAGTCTCTCTCAAAGTGTCGTTACTGTATGTGTTCATGGACTAATTACACAGAGAGTCCTCTGTCAACTCCGAGCGGTCTGATCGCCCTTCATGTTTGCCTTGTAGCTCATGTGATCACAGGCATGCACAGTATGTGTGTGTTTTTGCATGGCTTAGTTGGAAATAGAATTCCTCTATCCAAGCTGACAGTCAATTCCCTCTCCTCTGCTTTTTCTGCTTGCACTGTATTTTGACAGTTGATACTCCTTGCATCATTAGCTTCGCTTGTACTATGTTACTACTAACAAACAGGGCGTGTTTGCCTGGTTGGTTTGTTGGAAATGCACAACATCTTTCACAATTGGCTATTTGTGCATCAGCATGACAATCCCACAGAATCGACCGAGTGGCCAAACCTTGAGGACGCACCTTAATTTAATGTGAAAAATGTGTTTGTTTGTTTTGTAGTCATGGATTGATAGCTTTATAAGCGCATATACTGTATAATCATTTGTCACTTGTGTGACCTCTCTTTTTTAGAGTCAGTGGCTTGTTTTTCCAAATCAGATTTTAGTCAAACTCGCTAAAAAAACCCCAATAACAATGTTGACCTGTCGGTCAGTCCACCATTTGGTTTCAGACTGAAATTTCTCAACAACTACTGGATGGATGGATTGCCATGACATGTTGTAAAGACATGCATGTCCATTTTGATTAGGCCTATTTGTAAGAACATTTCATCTGTCACAACCTGTCAGACAACTTTTTAATGACGTTATTTATGACCAAACTAATAACAGTCCCATCAGCCTCAGCTGTACTTTGTGTTCAGTGTTGATTACCAATCACAACAGCGCTGCTGGTATTGTTTTTACCTGTGTGAGTCTGTGTGTGCGTCATCATGGCAAAATGTGGTACACGAGACACCTACTGTATCCTACTGAACTACCACAGAGGCTGTTTTGAGTACTTTACCACGGTGATTATATGTCTGCCTGTCTTTCGGTACGTGGGCAGATTTTGGGTGTGTAGTTGAGATCAAAATGAAGGTCAAGTTCGAAGACGGGTGTGGTCCGAGCAAGGGCGTCAGAAGTAGGGTATTAGGAAGTGCCTATTGTAAGAGGCTATGACACGGTTTTGAGCTCTGGGTGTATCACACATGCGCAGTGTAACTGGAGCTGCAGTCGTGCGCTGCTATTGGCTCAATTTTGGCGAGTGCAGATCAGATTTTACTGCGCATGTGTTGTACCCCAAAAATATGATGCGTTGATGACGCGTGACACCTCCTTTTTTCAGCCTCCTTGCATTGCACCTCCCACTTTACGCCCCTGGCCCAATTTGGCATCACGGCTGGTGTGATATCCCATCGCAAGATGGTCTCTAGTTAGCAAATGCTAGCATGCCAACATGCTAAATTAAGATGGTGAACTTGGTAGACATTACACTTCCTAAACATCAACAAGCATGTTAGCATTATCGTTATGAACATGTTAGCATATAGCTAAGTCAAGTCAGGTCAATTTTATTTGTATTGCCCAAAAGCACAAATTTTGCCTCAGGGGGTTTTACAATCTGTACATGATACGACACCCTCTGTCCTTTACAGTGCGACCCCTCTCATCGGATAAGGAAAAACTTTCCTTGACCTAATCATATTGATTTAGTGAACGCAACAACTCACACAAACACCGTTTTTTTTTAACCATTTTGGCCACAGTCCTGCGTCCCTCATGTTTTGGCGTTGTGTGTATGTGAGTGTTGTGTCTCAGTCCCTTGTGTAAGTGAGTCAGCCAACTAGCCAGGCGGTCAGTGCCACTCTCTCATACCCCGCTCTGCTTCGGCACCCTTGAGTCTTTTGGAGCTAATCACTATCTTGTGTCGAGCTGACCCACTTCCCCTCACTTACACCATAGAACCAGTGTTGGGATAATCATCACTAATGTCAAACAAGTTACCTTTTTGTTACTTGCGTTAAAAGCGGTCATGAGTAAGTTCTTCTCTCGTGGTGCTCTGTTGTCATCGTCATGGCTACTAGTAGTAAATATTTCTTAAAGAGGAAAAGAATTTGTGTGAGTCTCGCAGTTTCTGTTGTAGCCTTCAGGACAAGCTTAACCCAGTTTGTTTTCAGTTGAAGATTAAGGTGAGATTAGTTGTAGTATCCCATTACAGGTTCTCCAGTCTGCTCGGGTCATTGTAGCTCAATATTTGGGCCAAGACTATTAGTTTCATGCCCAAGGTAAAGCCTTGGATTTTGAAATGGATCCTAGTAGTTTTCAGCGAGGCAGTCGGCAAATGGCAGTTAATGCAAGTAGTCTGAAGGTTTATTTTGTCATTCTCCAAAAAAATATGAACCCGTCATACCCCAAGTTTGAAGCGTTGCTCACTCACTGACCTGCTTTTTTCTTGTGTCAAAGGTATATAACGTTATACAGACAAAACAAGGCTGCTGAATGAGAGAGGCATCCGCCGATACGTTACACGGAATCACACCGTGTTAATAATAAGCCGACCACCTCACGGTACCGCCAGCTGTGATCTGTGATCTGTGATCTGTGATCTGTCTTTAAAGTCAGGCCCCTTGGCGGAGGTCTGCGCTCTCCGAGTGCCATTCTAGTTTATCCTCTTTTCAGTTGCTTAGCGGTTAGATTTATTTGGCTGTTTGGCTCAGATTCAGTGGAGCAGTGCATATTTTTGCATGTAAACCCAACAGTGTACAGTACTGGCTTCCACGCTGCTGCAGCTGGTTGAACAGGGGCTGCATGTGTCTGCATGTGTGCGTCTCCCTCCTCCCTCCTCCCTCCTCCCTCCTCCCTTATACCAGTCGCTGCAGGCAATAAGCTCCGTCTCTACAAAGACTGTTTCTTACTCTTGTCGGCTCTGACGTGAGACTGCACATTTCTAGAAGGAAAGACGTCATTTTTTTCCTCATTTTTAATGATGCCTGTAGAGTTTTAGTGCAGGGTTTTTGGGTCAGTTGTCTGTGGCTTTCGAGTGCAGACACAGTCCCCTGGAGTGACTGGCACTCAGTTTGATCCCTGTTTGCCTGACATTTACCAGTGACCCAATTGTTCCATCCTGCTTTTATCCCAATCAATCAATTGATTTTTGTGACATTGACAGCTTCATTTCACACTCATATTACAGTCCCCTGGGTCTACATTTCTGCCTATACAGGGATATTCACAGCAAGCTTAAAACCACAGGAATGCAATTTATTGAGTAGTCTGAGCTATTTGAGTCAGGGTATTCTATTTATATCCACCACAGGAGAAATCTATTTCTCATTTTCTTCTGGTCCAGTCAGACGTGAGCGATGAAATGAATTCCCTCTTCAGTCTGTGAGGTTTACGAGGTTATCAGATCTTTCGTCACAAATATTTTCCAGTAGTTGCTAAGTCCTGTGTGGTTTTTTGGGAATAGGTTTTGTGTGAAGAGACAGTTTTTTTTCCTCCTCTGTCACAGAAGCTGCCTATCAGATTTGTGTGGCGTTTTAGAGCCACAGTGGGGATTCTGACAACATTTTAGGTCAAACTGTTCCCTTTGGCAGCTGATGAATGATAGCTGTAGTGGAATAAACTAGACTCTGTGGGTTTTCTGTTTTGGGAGGATGTTTTTGAGACATAACTGCCGTGTGTACCATGTCATGCATAGGGGTGTAAGAAAATATCGATACACATGAGTATCACGATATTATGTTGTATCGATTCTCCAGAACACTGTATCGATTTTTCTTTTTTATTAACTTCTTAAAAATCTGACAGTTCACCTGCGGGCCCGACCACTATTAGATTTTTCTGAAGTTGTAGCGGGCTCAGTTTCAAAGCTAGAGGGAAGTTACTGACATCATATGAAACTATAAAACCAAAGGAATCCATTGATGCCAACCAATGTCATATTAGCTTGTTGAGAAGGAGGCTAAATGACGCTCCAAAGTTATGCAAAATTTTAGTGAGGAAAAACTGGCTGGGCGATTTTCACAGGGGTCCGTTGACCTCTGACTTGAAGATATGTGAATGAAAATGGGTTCTCTGGATACCCACAAGTCTCCACTTTACAAACATGCCCACTTTATGCTAATCCCACGCAGTTTGAGACAAAACATTTTTCCATGCAGTATTCATTTGTTGTTTTTGCCTATTCTAAAATGGTGTATTTACGGTGTGTTCTTTACAGTTTCCCTAAAATTAGATAGAAAATTCGCAATATATCGCCTTACTTACACTATCGCAATATATCGCAATGTATTGAATCGTTACCTCTGCATCATGATTTGTATCGTATCGCCAGATTCCAATGCACCCAATGAACTTTTTTTTGTTTTATTTTTTTATTTTATTTTTAAAGAATTTTCTTTATCTTACTGTATCAGCTTTTATGCCACCCTGATAGCTTGAAATGATGACACATCATGTCAGTAATAGCTGTTTGATACAGAGGGACATTTTCTCAGCCCTCAGCAAATTCAAGCTGACTTCATATACGAATGCAAACTGGACAGTTTTTGACCAGGGGATATAAAAGGGCAGCATCTTGTTTTGTCCCACTATGAAAAGTGATGCTTCAGACCGGAGGAGGCCGAGCATCCGCTCCTGCGGTGGAAGACCTCTAGATTTAGCTCTGCTTATGTAACTGTCTGTGTTGTGATGGCTTTGCTCTACTACTGCAGCGAACGCTGAAGGCTGCTTAGCCGACTGTTTTGTGAACTCCGATGGTCGCAACTGCAGAGGCAAGAATGTGATCATGTTAACTCCAACCCAAAGAATGATGTCAGTCCTGTTGCTCTAGTCTGCAAGAATACATACTTTTGCTTTCAAATGAATAGTGTTAGTACTTTTACACTTGTCATATATTTGAAAAGCAAGGCTAGAAAAGGGTTTTCATCAGTTTTTATGAAGCACATATTGTTTACAGTGACACTTTAGCACTCCTTCTCTCCCAGACATGCCCCAGCTTTGAAGGGATAGTTCGGGTGTTTTGAAGTGGGGTTGTATGAGGTACTTATCCATAGTAGCTGTATTACTACTTTACTTACAGTAGATGACGGTTAGCGTGCCCCCAGCATCGAGAAACAGACAGGAGCACCGGAGCAAAGCAATACAGTGCTGTGGACGGCGACGGGACTTATTTTAGCCACCTAAAAGAAAGACTCACCTTAAAAGAATACTTTTTGACAGTGTATTGAACTGAAAGTAAAATTTATCGATACTGTTTTTGTCATCTGAGCCTGCTGGCTTTGGAGAGAGCATAGATTAGGTTCAGTTCCCCGTCAGAGAGGGTTGTCTGACGGCAAGATAAAGCGGTGAAAATATTCTAAATATAGCGTACACTTAAATTGATATCGTCTTTTTTAGGTGAGCCTTTCTTTTAGGTGGCTAAAATATATTTTGCTGCTGTCCCCGTCCACTGCAGTATATTGCTTTTCTCCGGTGTCGGTACTCCTGTCTGTTTCTCCAAACTGGAGGCACGCTGACCGTCATCAACTCTAGGTAATACACTAACCATGGATAAGTACCTCATACAACCCCACTTTAAAACACCCAACAACTATCCCTTTAACTCTATCTTAAATCTGAAGTAAATAATGCAGATCAGAATTTCAGTTCATCAGTTTTATAAGATGTTGGCATATTCATAGACCTCAACATGACAACTAATATGAATTCACAATTCATTATTGTAAAACTAAGAGTAGTTGTATATTCCTGTATAAACTGATCTGTGTGCTAAAAGACTCAGCAGCCTGATTTTTCCTCTCCCCTGTGTTTTTCTTAAAGAGCACCATTAACGTTCACACAAACGGTCCATTCTTTGTCCCTCTGCGTGTTGGTTGACTCACTGATGCTTTCCCCGTCGTGGAAAAGGAACCTCTTGCACTGCTTATCGAGCCAGCTTATACAACCAAGGATATGTATATGCCTATTTTTCCAACCTAGTTGTTTTTTTTAGGATTATTTGTCCTTACTTTTGGCCCCATGTGAATTAAACTGGCATCTTATTGGAGCTTTACTTCATTTATTTAACCTTCATCTAACCGGGGGTAATCACATTGAGAATGAATCACTTTTCCAAGAAAGTTCTGGTCAAGAAAGCGACCCACACAATAAATACATGAGTTCTAGCGTCGGCAGACAGCATTTATACTCACGAGTGACCAAACTTGCTTGCTTACTTGTCTGAGCTGTTTGGCTAGAATGCGGACCAAACAGATGTCTATGCAGCTAATTATGTGCCCCTCTTTAATTTTTTTGGTCATCAAAAGGCCAGTGTTTCAGACGGTCACTGTACTCGACCCAGTCGGGCGCTATGCTCGACCGAGTCGACCCAGTTGGTCGCTATTCTCGACCCAGTCTGGCGCTATGTTCGAGCCAATGGGTTGCTATGCTTAGACACAGTTCCTCAGAGTTGTTTTGTAGCATGTCACTGGAGAAAAACGAAATTGATGATATTTATAATATGGTCATTGTGTGGGACATATGCTTGACTACAAAAAGCACCATCTCCTGTCAAAATGCCATGTTTAAGTGGAAAAACTGCTCTTCATTTTGTTGAGTGGGTACAAATAAGGTCATGTTTGGAGAAAAAAGATCCACCTCATGAGGATTTTCTTTCCATATTCGTTGTTTGATTTTTTTTTTTTTCCCATCTTCAAGTCTTACTTGTATATCGTTTATTAGCTATTTTTGCACCAGTTATGCTTGTCTGGAGCTAGGTCTAGCAATGAAGATTTGATATTAAATGCAGGGTTCCTTCAAGAGACAAAGGTTATTCATGAGTAAAAAATTCTCTTCCTATTCGTCATTGATTCTCAAGATGATGTCTCTCTCTGACACTGGTCTTCATGTGAGAAGGAGATTCTGTAGTATAAAACAACTCATTGTTGGAAAACACAAGTCTGAAGCAGTTCTTGCCCCGGACAATGATGTCATGCAATAGCTAGGCATCATTATTTGTTTGATGAGCGTGAGAAAAGTTGCTTCCGAGGGAGGATGGAGTATATTCTGAATGGATTTTTATGTAACGGGATACTATTTTTTTCTTTGACACCCAGATGACTCATCCGGCTACATTTCCTAAGAAGCTTTTGAAAATGTAGGCAACTTCCTGTGTTACCTGTGGTTGGCCAAGACCACAGCGAGGCAGGCTACCACCTATCCTGGGTGGATCCAGGTTTCAATTAGTGGTTTGCTACCAAACATTTCTGCCCACATGCCTGAAACCCAGCAGGGGATTTTCTGTCTTTCCCAACTGTTTATCAGCATACTTGTTCCCCTCCTTCCTCCTCTGCTTTGGCTCCCTGCCTCATTCCTCTGAGTCACAAGTCTTCAGATGCGATTGTGAGGTGTATTTAGAAAACCTAGCTGTAATATTTCCTCTTTCCTGAGTGCTGGCTATCGATACTTATTATGCTTCTTCCCCATTCCATCTGACATTAACTCATAAGGGGCTTGATGACATTCTTTGATATGAAATCATTAGTCTGTTACAACACTTCGTTGTTGGTGGAGTGACAGGGTTGAGTTATCCAGCATTGAATTTTTTTTTTCTAGCCATTCACGTCTGGACTAAACTGTATATTTGCCGAATTGAGTCCAAGCTGCCATTATTTATGCTCTGGAGCGCCTAAACCTTGGACACCATAAACCATATTATCGCTTTAAATAATGATGTATTGAACAGTGAGCCTTTCTGTGCTGGCCACTGTTAAACTACAGGAAGTTAATTATTACAAGCCATTTTGTGTTGGCAGGGAAATTGGATTTAACTGTTGGCTAAATCAACCCATGCCTTGCCAGTATAGCAAATGTTCCTCAATTGGAAATGTAGTCTAATGCAACTGCTGTCCAGTGTAAATCTTTGGTCCCCGTGACCCATGAATGAGACCCTTGTGCTGTCTGTCACTCCAGCATTTCCTTGTATCTCCGCCCACTAGCGCATGTAGTCCTACAGATGGATTATAAGGTTACATAATGGGACACTAAGGAATAGGATATTTATTTTAGCCCCGGAACAGGATTATCAGCTGCACAGAGAGATGGTTGATAAATAATGACAGTACAAGACCATGAAACCAATCTTTCTCCAGTAAAAGAATCAGTGGGTTAGTGTTGGAAAATTCAGAGTAGAGGCTGTTGAACTGGTATTTTCATTTATAGAAAGACAATGAATATGGAGCTGAAAGTAAACTGACAGTTCGGGGATTTGATCCATAAAGAAGAAGCAGTTTCTAGCGACACAAGTCAGGTAACGTAGAGCTGTGTTGTCTGTACATTAATGCAGAGAGATGACATGGAGACTTGTAATGATGTAATATAATGACATGTTAATTGTAGATATTGGCAAACACACAAGAAACAACGCTACGGGTTGAGGAAGTTCCTGCTTCTCGGAAACATCATTGGCAAGAACAGTTTGTGGGAAACATCTTAATATGTTCCAAACATGAGGGCGGCACTTTGATTCAATATCACATGTCGGTTATGCAGTTATGTTTTCTGTTGCTGCAGTCAATGATCTCAAACATAATCAGTCCACACCCTTCCTTTCTGTGCGCTACACTCCCAGACACCATGTGCCGGAACGAGGTGCCGTTCTCTGGCACCTCACCCATAGCCAGCAATTCCGGACAACAACAGGTTCACCTACACCAACGCTCTGTTTAATTTGGACTCCTCCCTTTTTCAACAATGACGCTCCATTCCTTTCTGGATAAGAACATACAGTACAGTAATAACACACGGTTCATATTTGATTATCTCAACAGAGCAAATTAAAAAAAGCCTTGAGGTGTTGCTGGTGCACAAACAAACATGATTGCAGCCAGCAGTTTTCTATCCATATCCAAATCCTTTGCAAACCATGTAGCCACAGCAGTTGTACACTGACATAATGCTCTTGTTGGATGTTATAGAAAACAATGAAGGGAACTCTATTATACGCCATTAGAAGTAGGAAAAGTAATACACTGTGGAGCTGTGGTGCTGTATTTCGAAAAATCACAGACATTTGCAGATGCTGAATATCACATAACTAATCTTGGGATCACAGGCTAAAAAACCTTACTTCAGCTCAACTTCAATGCCTGTTAAAATATAAATGCTGGAAGAAGTTGAAGTGTCAATAAACACGTAACACGCAAATCGCGAAAACTCTCACAAGATGCTTGATTTCATTTCATATTCATTCATATCCTCCCTCAGGATGAATTGTGAAAACTTGTATTTTCCACTTCCACTTTCTATCTAGTGCAATCATCGGGCCAGAATTTTGATTTGACCAAATACCTGCAAAACTGATAACATTCCCATCAGCCTCAGCTGTGCTTTGTGTTTAATGCCAATTAGCAAATGTTAACATTCTAACATGCTAAACTAAGATGGTGAACATGGTAAAAGGTATACCTGCTGAACATGATCATGTTAGCATGCTGATATTTAGCACAAAGCACCGCTGTGCCTGTGCTGCTAGCATGGTGAAACTCTCGCAAGATGCTTAAGGTTGGGCATTGACCTTGAATGGGTGAGGTTGGGCATTGACCTTGAATGGTTAAGGTTAGGCTTTGTCATCGAATGGTTGAGGTTAGGCGTTGACATGGAATGCTTGAGGTTAGGCACTGACCTCAAATGGTTATGGTTATGATAGGTTGTCGGGCAGCAAGTCTTTCGAGAGTTTTTTGCATGTTTTTGCAATTTGCGTGTTACCTTCTAGACATGACCCAATTTCAGTGCGAGGGCTGCATGAAGATGACGTATCAGTTGTAGTGAAAGTCCTGTAAGGAGTTGAAGATTGAGCCCAAGTTCAAGCAGTGAAAGAAGTTGAAGTGTCAGTCAAAGTTTAAGTGATAAATTCAACTCGAAGTGTCGGTTGAAGTGGAAATCCAGAAAGAAATTTGCTAAAAATTAGTTCACGTGTAGAAACCAAAAGAAGGTTTTTCATTACTTTTATTATTTCATTACCAATGAACTAATCATGTTTAGTCAACAAAGGACGAGACGACTGACACATGTATTGATTGACTACATCACTAGAATCCGTCTCAGTGAGCTACTGTCTTGTGTATAATATTTAACTCCTCTTGCTTCCAAACACTTGTTGAACTGAGAGCAATGGTTTGTTTAAGTTGTCAGGAGAGGACATTGCTCAGCAGAGCCAACTGGTCATACTGCAGTGAAACTTTGTCCCAAACAACCAGTTTTAGACATTTTGGAACAAGCTGCATAAAAATGATAGGTCATACCCTGCTTTTTAATGAAGGGAAGCAGTGATGAAATGAAATCATCCCCAGATTAAGGTAATAATTACGCTGTTGGGAGGAACACTGGCCTCGCTCCACATCTGGTTTGAGGACATGAACTGTCTGTCTTCTTGTCTGTTCGGGTGAACTGAGTTTGTTGTAGTTGTTTATCTCACGAGGATGTGCTGGTGTGCCATGAATTATAGAGCAGCCGGAGCAACATACAATTGAGCGTAATATAATAATTATAATAATAAACTTTGTATAGCAACTCACTCAACTCGACTTCATACAAGAAAATGCAGCACAAAGTGCTTTACAATAAAGGAAAATAGACATAAAATCAACATAAAAACGGGTAGAAAACAGTGTAGTCTGTCAGCTGGAAAGAACATAATGTTGGCACACATAATGGCACGTAAACAAATGTCAGTGGACAGGAAAAATATAATTATCATTATTACCCTTGCTAAATTAGAAATATCCCTCCGATTTCCTACTTAATTGTCTAGCTAAAGAACAGTTAGTTATGTGTTTGCCTGAATGTTCATGTTATATTTATTCTTTGTCTTTCATAGCTTAGAAGTAAAAGATCTGATATTGTGTATGTCAATCTTAACTTAAACTAGACCCAATCCTGCACCGTTCTTTTTTTCTGTAGAAACTCACTTGAAAGGAACTCTGTTATTGGTCTGTAAAATTGATTTATTTTCCAGTACACAATCATAATCTACACCATCGCTTTGTCCATTTTCCCGCAGGTTATTGACTCGTTGGGTGTCATGATTTACAAAGCTCTGGACTTTGGCCTCAAAGAAAGCGAGGAGCGTGAACTCAGCCCGACGCTGGAGCACCTCATCGACATGATGACCAACACCGAAAAAACCGAGAGCGACCCGTGTCCTGACGAGGGCTACGAAGCCACGGAGGAGGAGGATGAGTGCGAGGAGGGGGAGGAAGAAGAGGA
The DNA here is from genome assembly GCA_916701645.2 of Sebastolobus alascanus. Lineage (NCBI taxonomy): Eukaryota > Metazoa > Chordata > Actinopteri > Perciformes > Sebastidae > Sebastolobus > Sebastolobus alascanus. The sequence goes on along the minus strand of CAKAOJ020000025.1, from coordinate 1,329,786 downwards.
GGAGGAAGAGGAGCCCGTCTCTGCGGCCACCACCACCAGCTCAGTCGGCAGCGTTCGCAGCTATCGAGACATCATCACGGTAGGTTGTTTGAATCCTCCCATAATAACTCTAATAATTTACTGCAACATTTCAATTAGTCATGGTTGGAAGGATCAGGCTGATGAAGATCCGTGACAGATCAAAGTCATCACAGGCGTATATTAAATGTGCAGATTCATCTTTTGCTTTGAATATTTCCTCCTTTATCCCGGGTCTGTTAACGGAGCAGTGCATCCACATCTCATCATCACTCCAGCTCCAAACATATTCCCCTGATGGGGGCCGTCACGCTGTAAATTCCCCAAGTAGCTTCTGAATATGAGACTGGCAATTATAGCTGTGTAAACACGCTGGTATTTGGGGAATAGGCTTAGAAAACTCTCACAGCTTGTTCCCTCCATATAATGAACCCCGGTGGATAACACAATCAGTGCGTGTCTTGCCTCGCCTGGCTCCTAATTCATCCCAACAATCATTCTCTTGACTGCAATACGTTGGTATGACACGGCTGGAGTAGATTACTGCACATTCCTGACCGACCTGCTTCCTCTACTTGTACTCCGCCGTTCTGTCAGGCAGAGGTAGGTTGGGTCGACGAGGGTTCAGCGAGACGTGAAGCTGACAAAAGATGACAGGACTTGCTAGTGAAGCATCCCACAAAGGCAGGAATAGTTGGACGTCGAATGGGTTTCCCTCAATGCTTTAGTGCAATGGAGTGAACTGAGGAGCTGTTATCCTCTTACCAAAGCTGTCAATCTGGCATCTTTTGACGCTAATTATTATATACACAAATGATTTCTCACAAAAGAGCCTGTCAATTTAACACCACATCTCCAAGCTACGACATTGGCACATACTGTACTGTTGTAATATCTAAAAATTGCGCAGTTAGATTTTTTTGCAATAGATGAGGTTTGCTTGATACAGATCATTGTTTTTAGCATAAACAGTGGAAACCACCAATGCAGCGGTATTTTAAACATGGTCGTGAATTCTCCCACTGCTCAGGTGTCATTTTACCTGGGAATTTCGCCTCAATGGATGAGGAAGAAGCCACTTTCTGACGAGTCAGACATTCCTGTGGTTGGCCAAGCCCATGATGAGAAATCTCACTCCTCTGGTTTTTCCTCTTTGTGTAACTGGAGATAATTTGACAGCTCGTCCGTCACTCTGGCAACGGCTTGTATTATCTTTACAATCACTGTTAAATACCAAAAGGGTCAGAGCTTTAAATAGTGCGTAGATGATGATGTTAGTCAGGCGGTGTCACTCCGACTGGACAATCAGGTTCATGCTGTTTCATGTTTTTAGCCCCGCTGGCGGCATGGCTATAGGCCTGCCAGACCTCAACTTTGGTCCAGACTGAAATATCTCAAGAATTGTTGGATGGATCAGAGGGTTGGCGGGCTCCTCCTGTCACATGTCGAAGTGTCCTTGGCACTTAACCCCAAATTGCTCCTGAAGTTCTGTGCCATGAGTATTAGATTAGATCCTGATGGGCAGGTTGGAAGCCTCTGCCATCAGTGTATGAATGTGTGTGTAACTGGGGGAAATGCTGACATGTAGTGTAAAGCGCTTTGAGTGGTCGGAAGACTAGAAAGGCGCTTTATAAATGCAGTCCATTTACCATTTTTACCATTCATACATACATACATACATACACAGACAGACAGAGAACTATTTTGCCATGGTCACTCAAACATCATATCTACACATGTCCACCAAATGTGGTCGCGGTAGCACAAAGCGTTCAGGAGATATGGCATTTTTTTGTATTATAAACCCTGCCCACAGTATTGAGCTAACTGTGAGGTACAGCTATAGCAAAACTGTATGGAACATCAACAGTCCAAAAAAAAAGAAACTATTTCCAACTTGGTCCAGAGATGTTTTGTACCAAATTTGGTGACGATTGCTCAAAATTTGTAGGAAGGGTAGCAAAAAATCTGATGTGGACACAATTCAAAAACGCGGGAAATAAGTCTAGATGCAAATGGGTGTGGCTTATATCGATAGATTCGTCTGGACCCACAAATTCCAGGGGAAAAAAAACGTCAGAGACTTACTCAAAAGTTACAGGCCAGAAGTTCATTGTTATAGCGCAACCATCTGGTCAAATCGCACCACATTCGACACTGCACTCCGTTGGGTCCCGTGCAATACACCCGCCAAGTGTGAAGTAGATCGAATGAGCGGTTCTTGAGATATGTGAAGGACGTATGGAAAGACAGACAGACAGACAGGTTCATTGCTTTATAGTTAGATAGCCACAAATATACTGTATATCACAAATTTCCCTCAAGGGGCTTTACGGTGGCTTTAAAGTACCACTATATATATCGCTAATTCCTTCCTTTCTCTCCTCTACAGCTATGTTCTTCCCACCTGCCCAGCCCATCAGACGCCCCCAGCCACTACCAGGCTGTGTGTCGTGCTCTCTATGCCGAGACCAGGGAACTACACACCTTTCTGGAGAAGATCAAGAGTGCCAAGGAGGTAAGAAACTCTGGGCATGTGACATCCGCGAGTTATTAATAAATCTGGCGAGGATAAGTCACTGTCAAGCGGAAAAACAAACGATGCCATCTGCTCGGCCTTTTTTCTTTACCATAACTGAGAATACGCTTACATATGAAGTGAGTCACCTAAACCTATTTCAAGAAACACTCCCTTATATTGCCACTCATCCAAAGGTTTCGGAAAGTTTTGTCCATGACTCATCCTCAAAACATTTGACTCATTTGCACATGACAAACATACCAAAATATGAAAGAAATGGAAGGTGAAAAGGGAAAATCGTGCTCGGGGGCGCAAAACAGATGAGAGGACATGAGAAAAGTACCACACTGTCTCGTCCCTGGGGTTTACCACTCTGCTGCTTTGGTATGTGGACTTACTGTGTAGAATTCAAATGGTTGAATTAGGATCTGTAAGGCCAAACAGGCTTTCTAACGCTGAGAAAAGAAAATACCAGAGTGGTGCCCAGAAACTGCACAGTAACAACAAAACAGCCCACAAAGTGGTAATGGACGTCATCTGGCATCCCGTTTCTCATTTATCTCTGCTTTAATTATCACAACATTACACACCGAGTGTTGGTACTGGAGTAATTGAGTCTGATTAGTGAGGGATTCCCTATAGAGACAGCGAGTTTTAGACTATTAACCAACTGTTCGTCAAGATGTGCTGGAATTCATTCCTTTTAATTAAAATCAGTAATTAAAAAATGTCAGCATGTCTTTTAATACTATTAAAGAAATGCATACAGTACACCATGGAAGATGCCATGAGCAGCTTGAGCAGAGCCAGATATGACAGACCAGGGTGTAGTTTAATTTCAGAAAAGAATGTTATTATCACAAAATGTTTTGGCAATAATTGGCACAAAATACAAATCGTAGGAAAATTCTAGATATTTTGTGTGTAAAAGTGCAATGTGTTGTGCATGGACTTGATTTTAATGGCGCATTCACACCAAGAGCGAAGTGAACTTTTCACGCAGATATGGCGGAAAAAAAGTATTGTAGCTCTCTTTGGGCACCCAGAGCTACGATGGTACATCATATGTACAGAGACCAGACAAAACTGTGTATAAACCACAGAATGTCTGGTTTAAACCACAACGTTGCTGCCGTATTTACGCCTAGATGACGTTATGTTGAGTGTTGATGGAAGAGCTACAATGTTAGCAAAGCCTATCACTGATCGATCCAAACTCTATTCAGAAAACAAGCATTTTAAAAGTTGTTTGCTTGTCGTCTTGTGGACGGACCTGACAAAGCATGAATTCAGACTTCCTACAAATCAGCATTATTATATAGTTATTTCGGCATCCTTTTGATCCGTTTATTGCAATTAAATCACGTTTATTTAGGGTTCGTACTGCAGTAGCGACGTGTGGCTTGCAAGATACATTCAGTGCAGTGGCACTCCATGTGAATACAGCTCATCACCGGGTGACGTTATGAACCCAGACACTACAGCGTTTGTTTTTTTTCCGACATATTTGGGACTTCCACAATATGTACAAAGCAGCAACAGTGGTTATTTCTTCCATGGTTGAGGCGAAAATTCGCTTCGCTCTTGGTGTGAACGTGACATAAGAAATGCCCTGTTACACTTGCATAAATTTGAATTACAAACTTTAAAAAGTCTTTGAAAAGTGTAGTATAGAGCTGGTGGGGAGAAAAACATTTGCCCTATAACCCTCTCAAGCATTCAAAATAGAATGAAATTCCTGTACACTTAATAGTACAACTTTTTGTTCCCCGATTGAGTCGAGGTTTAAAAAAAAGGTTTAGCCTCATGACTTATTCCATCGCCTGTCAGACAGCTTTTGCTGCACAGTATGCATGTACACACTCATGCGATATGTGCAAACAACCTTATGTAATAAATGGTTATAGAATCAAGTTTAACCTTATTACAGCTACAGCTATTTAAGGAGCTTACAGGAGGGGACCACCAGGCTATACAGGCTGCTTTGCACTCCCTGTAGCACTGACTGTCACTGGATAGTTGCTAATGGGTAACCATACAGTATCACACATGCTTACAAATTAAGAGGCTAGTCAATGAGTCTTTCTCTCAGTTTCTCTCACTGTTGTTGTTTTTCTTCTCTCTTCTCGGTCAGTGTCTATCAGCTTCTTCTCGTTGGGTTCCCCTGTCTGTTCTGCCAGTCTAGAAATAAACCAAAACTTGATGTGAAAGGTTGTCAGTGAGCGGCAGGTTAAATGTTGCCATGATTTAAAAAAGAAAGAAAGAAAGTCCTCGGTAACAAAGGTGGAAGGTAAATTGGCAGCAGAAATGCATTTGAATATTAGAAGGGAAAGGTTAGATCAGCAGATAAATAAAAGATTAGGCTTAGGAAGGAATGAAGGAATGTGTTTCAACAGTAAACACAGGTGTGGGTGAATAGATGTGTAGATGACAAGAAGAAAAGCAGCAGCAGCAGCAGCTGTCAACAGAGGACGCTTAGGCTTTTCTGTCTTTGATCTGACAGTGATATCGTGGATCATGAATCCAACAACTTTTAACAAACCAAAACTTAATTTAGTTTTTAATTTATTATACAAGTAGAGTATTTGAATGTGTTTATGATAGATGAAGATTAAAAGCGTCCGTATTCTTTTGGTGGTGGAGCTACTAGAACAGCACTAGGGGTGGGGGAAAAAAAATTAATAAAGCATAGTATCGCGATATATTGCGGGGCAATATTGTATCAATACACAGACGTCAATTATCATCTTTTATTGTATAAACTATTAACTTCTTAACAATCCGACTGCCCGTTGGCAGGCCTTGCCACTATTCTGTCTTTCAGAGGTTGTAGCGGGCTCAGTCTTAAAGCTGGGGGGAAGATACATATATCACATGAAACTAGAAAACCTAAGGTATCGTTTGGTACCAACCATGTCATGTTAGCTTGTCGGGAGGAACGCAAAATAACGCTCTCAATCTATGCTAAATTTTTGCGAGGGAAAAACTGGCATGGCCATTTTCAAAGAGGTCCCTTGACCTCTGACCTCAAGATATGTGAATGAAAACTCTGAGATGAACAGAGTGAAAACTGTCTCTTATTAGATAAAACAGATGTTGACAAACTGCATAATTTGCAGTTGAAAAATCGCAATATATTTTAGCGCAATACTCCCAAAATGTTTTACATCGCAATAAGATCGTAACGTGACTTAAGTATCGTGATAAGATCGTACCGTGGCGCCTCTGGTGATTCCCAACCCTAAACGGCACACTGTCGATCAAATCTGGGCGGCTTCTTTGTCTGTCCTCACTCAGTGCATAGTCACGCCTTCAGTGAAAAACAGATCAACTGAAAGAATGGTGTGACAGCAGAGTAACTGTTCACAATATCTAGAATTGCCACATGCAGCTGACAACAAGGAGAGCGATCCTTAACCGTACCCAGTTTGACATTTGAACTGGTCACCAAGAACTTTCAATAACTAGCTTGTGCAGTGAGGATTCAGCTGGCAGACATTAATAGCAGCAATTAGTTGACTATTGGCTTCTTTATTTCCCTCCGGTACGCTGTCAATATAGGATGATATGGATATCGACACGCTCATGTGAAACAACATCCATCGATTAATTAATCAGACTGCTTTGATAATATGGGCAGTTTGCCAATGACCTCAACTTATTTTCAGTCAGTACTGTGAATGCAGTGGTACATCTTTTGAATATCATTTAAATTTTTTCTCTTTTATTTATTTCTGTTTTTGCTGTCCCTTTTCTTGGCTAGAACCTTCGGAAAATGGAAGGTGGGACTCGGGACGACCCTGTTAGAGACCTCGACGAGCTGCAAAATGCAGATTGGGTAAGAAGAATATTGTTTTTGCACCAATAGATTTAACTCTGTGACCATGTGTTGGTAATTACATAACTCATATACTGCAGTAATTAACATATCGCATCTTTTTTTTTTTGGTCCACACCAGGCACGGTTCTGGGTGCAGGTGATGCGAGATCTACGAGATGGTGTTAAATTGAAGAAGGTTCAGGAGCGCCAGTACAACCCGTTACCCATCGAATACCAGCTCACGCCGTACGAAATGCTGATGGACGATATCCGCTCCAAACGCTACAAGCTGCGAAAGGTCATGGTATGGGAAAAGTCAAAATAAGCATTTATTTCTATTAAGCCTATTTCTCTTTGTTTGGAATAACTTGAGACTTACACGTTACAATGAGATTTTTTTTGCGTATGTTAATAATAGTCACATTTCTTAATGTTCAGATGTGGCAGTGGTAATCTGAAGGTTTTGATAGCTTCTTCACTGCAGTTATTAAAAACAATCATGATCCTCATCAAATTTAACAATGTCATTCCAGGTGAAAGGAGACATCCCACCAAGGTTAAAGAAGAGCGCCCATGAGATCATTCTTGATTTCATCAGGTCGCGACCACCTCTCAACCCTGTGAGTAGTACACAACACGGTGCCAGTAATCTGTCGGAAGTCAGGAAATACGTTTGTTCAAAGTAACCTTGCAGGTTTAGTCTAGAAGATATTCAGTATGTATGTATATCCAGTATTCAGTTTGACAACAGAGTGACTCGCATGGTAATTATCGTCTATATTTAATCCGGTTATGGAAACAAGATGTCAGTACATCAATATTTTGTTGTCACACTGACGTTCATAGTCGATCACAAATGACATGACAATGAGTGTGAATGATGGGAAACATGATGTCACATTCACGGCCATCATTACAAGGTGGTAACGAAGTGATAAACTTTGACTAATAGAAGAGTTAGAAGACTTGATGCAATTACAAGAAAACACGCACTCTTTCGTCGAGTACTCACTTGGTGTGGTGGTTGTCGTGACAGGTCGCAGCCCGTAAACTGAAGCCCCACCAGCCACGTCCCCGGAGCCTCCACGAGCGACTGCTGGAGGGCATCAAAGCTGAGAGGAAGCTCAGGCCGGTCTCACCGGACATGATCCGCAGAAACCGACTAGGTATGCGCTAACAATTGTGACATATGTTTGTACGCATACATTAAACAAAAATGTATGTACTTGCAACATTCTGTTCAAACTAAACCTTTTTGATTGTTTCTAATCAGTGAGAGTGTGCCTGTTAACTTGCTGCTTTACGAGCCTAACCCCTCCACCCGGGACAAAAAAACATTAACCACGACTTAACCACATCCATCATGATTACTCTAACAGCCCTCTTCATACATTGATCTGCTCACTTCATCAGAAGTGTCGTAGTGTTTAAACAGGGATCACTTTGCTTGCGGCTGTGAGCTTTGAGTTGTTTGCTAGAGCTGCTAGAACTGCTGAAGTAACCGTTGTGGTTACAGACAAATGTGCTCTTGGACCGATAAGTTCTTTGGTTTTATACCTAAAAATATGATGGAGGTAGATAATCTTTTAGGTATGCAGACGTCATAATGGGCCAATTGGGTATCATGTTTCAAACCATTTAAGGCTTTAATCAGATAAAAACAGCAAATATGTTGTCTGTCTGTACTGTACAGTGCTTACACAAGATGCCTTTTTTTGAGGGGATTTAGGGGGGTAATATGGAGCAAGGGTTGCATAATCGTACATATGGGAGGCCAGACAGGTTGTTCCTAAACATAGTATGGTCTTTATAAAGTTAGATTTTCAGAAACTGTCTATTTTTGTTTTTTTTATAAACTTAGATGATTCGTTGACTTCGCCATCCATTTTAACTCTCATGGATTTCTTTTTCTCCTATTTGCTCCCATTTCCTTTTATTTCAAACATGTCAGTCATGCGACCTCTTAGCACGTCTTACAGCTTTGACTCATCAGGTAAAGTTTCACGCCACCTATTGTGCTCCTATTGTTTCACCTTGTTTTTCATTCCAGGCTATTTTAGGGTTAGCTCCTGCTTCTCCCTGGTTTAAACACACACACCCTCTTTTTATTGTGTTGTGTGTGTATGACACACCACTGTCTCTTACTGGCTGTTGGGACACAGACACCTACTGTACCTGAGGAAAAGATGGGTCAACACAGTGCAACTCAATGTCAGACTGTGTGAAGTGGTCGCCTCGGTCTTTGCTGGGAGGTAGAGTAAAAAACATACAGCTTCAGAGCAGGAATGCTTTATTTTTAGGCATGTAGTGATGAGTTGGACAGCGTTCCCTGGATATAGTAGTTGGTTAATCACAGGGGACCATCTGTGGTCTAGGTGATGAGGGATAACAATTGAGCCAGAGCCAGCAGGGTGAGATTACAGATCATCAGTCTGCCCTGCTCGTCACCCTAATCCGCTCTCACTGAGGAATTTGACAAATTACATAACTCTGGTGTCAGCAGCCTACCTCAGATGAATAGTTGAATGGCAGATGAGCGTCTGAACGTAGCACTACAGTTTCACAGGACGACCATAAATCCAGATGGATGTATGGGAATAACCTTTTGCGCTGTGGCTGCACTCATTGTCTTTCTCTGCTTCCCCCTGGCACTTCCCCTTCACGTACCTCTCCCTCTGTGCTTTCCAGCTATGCACAACATGTTTTGTGTGAGCGTACAGTAAGCCCCAACTACCCAGCATCCCCTCAATTCACACCTGGTCTGACAGATGCTTGTTGCTGTCAAGTCCTCCCTGTGGTTCTAAAAATGAAAATATGTCCTACTAAAGGTTATATTCCCTTTTAATTCCTTTACAGGTGCAGGGAAAAGCTTCAGCACTCCTCAGGACTTGTTCCGCAGCTCAGGTAAAGAAGCAATGCCTTATGGGTATGAAGCCAGCGTCAGTGGGTGTGATCTTTTGGCCTTCGTAACAAAATACATTGAAGGATTTTCGGTGCAGTTTCCTTCATTTAGATGAAATGATTGAAGAGAAAATAAGTAATAATGTAAGCATATGGTTGGGGCTAGGGCTGGGCGATAGGGCTTATAAATGATATCTCAATATTTTTTTAGGCTATATCGCGATATATCATGATCGATCTTATTTTTTTCTAAAATAACGAAACTGCATCATCATTCTAGTAAACAAGTGTGAACACTGAGGTGGTGAACTGTCATACTGAAGTCAGATTGCTCTTTGGAAATGGATTCTTATCAAGTTTAACTAATTATTCACACAATTGAAATTAAATTTTTCTCAAATACAGTTTGCAGGCGGTAGTTTTTAAAAAAGTTATCATCACATTCACCGGAAGATCCCTTTTATTTTGAAGTCAGTTCTTGGTCGCTTTTATTTTGAAGCCAGTTCTTACACAATCTTACCGCAATGCCTAGTATGGGGGCTAGTTTGACCATCTTTTTCGAAGTGGAGGCTGGCACCTTCCATCACCTTTTCCGACCTCAACACGTATAAACTCGCTTTGGCGCTTCACCTCTCTTTCCAGTCTCTTTTCCTGTTCCCTTCTTCCCTCCAGATACAAAAACACACGGCCCATACGCACATTCATGCTCATACGCCAAACACACTCGCCCAGGAGAGTGTGTCTCTGAGAGGGAGAGAGCCATAGGAGAAGCGAAATGCCAAAACGAGTCTCGTGCCCGCGGCTTAAAAAAATAACGTGACAATTAATATTTGTACTCAGTGTTTGTGATGTAGTCATACTACATCCCTCGTAGAACAAGCCGCAATACAATGAGTATATTCTATATATAGCCCACCTATAGCTGGGGCTTATCTTGGTCACCATGTAGCCTGTGTATACTGACTCTGTTGTATCATTTAGTAACGATACAAAGTCACCTATTGTTTACACACAGGAGGCCCGATGGCCAGCTGTTAAGATAAGGAGATGATTTATGAGAATTTACGGTTCACCTGTACTGTAAATACAGCACTTCAATCGTATCTTTCACCCGCAGACACTCCTGATGCACCCAGGAAACTGGCTGTCAGCACCCAGTCTCTGGGACCCAATCAAGGTGGAGCACAGCCCCTTAGCCAGAGGAAGAGGCTGCTCAGAGCGCCCACGCTGGCTGAGCTGGAGAGCTCCGAATCTGACGTAAGATGTCTGACTCTTATGTTTGATGATCACAATCCCCTTTATCCAGTTCCAATTTAGCAGCTAAAACAAACTGTAGCATCTGTGTTTTAACAAGAAGAAAGTCAAATTTGGATTTTGTTTTGCCATGCAATATGCAAAGTAATTTAAAGCTATCAGTATCACGTGACTAAATGAGTGTAATCTTCTTCCTGGTTGACAGGAGGAGCCCACACGGAGCAGCTCCAGTATGTCCACGTCTTTGATGGAGGACACGTCGCCCGAGCCTGTCACGGGGAAGAAGGGTAAGAGCTCACCTGGAACGTATTGTAATACATTACATTCTGCTTTTTGACCACTTCAAACATGTCCGAGTTGTCTTCATAACATTTTTTTGTCCCATGCGTCCAGCTCCTCCAAAGTTCCTGCCTATCTCTGCGACCCCGCAGCCAGACAAGCGTCGGTCTCCGCAGAGGCGGCACTCCATCGAGAAGGAGGCCCCCACCAGTGGCTGCCCCTTTGCTGTTCCATCCAGACAGAACTCCAAGTCTTTGGTACGTTAACTGTGGGAGATATCTCTGTTGGATTAACCATCACGGCCTGGATGAATGAATGAATGAATGAAGGAATTAATGAATGAACAAAGCCTCTAAGGTGGATCACTTTGCGTGCATTAGTGACAGTTTAACCACCTAATATAAGTGTATTTGCAAGTGATGCAGTAAGATCTAAGATGGTAAATTATATTCTTTTTTGGTATAGCTAAGATTATTCTCCTTAAATGTCACAGCTATCAGCATCTCTTATCAGTCAAATTAAATCAGTCTGCTCAGTGATAATATAACTAAATAAAAAAAGAGTAAAAAGTACAGACATTCATGTGAATTTCAGAGTTTGTAGAACAAATCAAACGCACGGACATAACAATTTGAATGAACTCTAAATCTACCAACAATTTTCTCCAGTCCTGTGACCGGTCATTCGTTTGCCATGAGGTCACTGGTTCTCTGTGTAACTCTGCGCCGGTCGTATGATTCTATCGAGGTTGACGGATATAATTGAAACCACAGGACAAGCCGCTGTATGAAGGGGATTGAGTTGGAAGTGGTTCATTCTCACCAATTTCTAGTTTAATGGTAGACCTCTGGTTTCAACTAGCATCAAATCAGAAGAAATAAAACTTAAAACCCCAGGGGGAGATAGCTCTCCTGGGTATAGTTGTCACACCATTTTTATATTACTTTATTTTTTAACTTTCATGTTAGTGATACATCCTGTTTTGCCTCTTAAAAAAGAGAATAATTAAACTTTGTGACAGATTGAGGTAATCAAAAGCCACACATTACAGTTTTTTTAGCCACCCTTTAAATTTTAAAATCAAAAAGTAATTTCCTTTTATGTGAAGCCATGTTTATTTTCCCTTTTTTGAAGCACATGCTCAAACATGCTTTGCCTTTCGCATAGATACAAATGAGTTGATTTTCTCTAGTAGATGTAAGACAGTAAGATCTTTGTTGCAGTTCCCTTCCCTTTCTCGTACTCATATCTCATTAAAATGTTTTCACTGGTTAACTGTCTTATCCCAAAGTCTTACTTGCGGTCATTTCCTATTTTTATATAATGCTGCAGCTGATGGCGGATCCCAGCGCCAAGGTAACCAGGTCAACCTTCTGTCTATCCATCACCACCAACCCATTTCAAAATTTTGCTTCATAATGGCATTTTTTTTCGATATATCGTAACTGTAGAAAAACTGAGAGCGGGACAGATTAGGGGAGAAACAGGAGAGAAGATTTTGGGGAAGACGAGCAGGGATGTGTAAGATGTACGTCTGTACCATAGGCTGTGTATATAGATGAATGACGAATCTCCACTTCCACCCACTGCACAAAAGTGAAGCCAAAATATCCCGGATATGGGAGCTGCCGTCTTGAGATTTTGACGTCATTTGGAGTCATTCGGGGGGGGCTGGAGCTGCGGTATCGAGGTCCCGCCCACACACCCGCCCGAGCCAATCACAAGCCGAGCACGGCCGCAGCTCGCTAGCGTGAGCCACCTAGCTGCTACATTAGCACCACGGTAGCTGTTTGGCTAGAAAGACACAACAACTCAACACAACCTCTCAATAACTACATTTATAATCAAATTGACACTTGTTCTATTACACAGACTTGTGACGGTTATGGAAAGTTAAAGTTACATCTCCTCTCTCGTACAATTCCCGATCCTCCGAGCCGTCAATCATGACGTCTCACCCCCCTTTTATAGCATCAAATAACTAATTAAAACCAAACTTATCAGAAAAATGAACACTTGAACATACATCAACGTGATAAGAACTACCTAAAATGACAGAACATTTTTTTGACGTGTACTTTGACTTTTTAGTTTGGCCCATGTCCCATCCGCTAACATGGATTTATGACCTCTACTGCAGCCAGCCACCAGGGGGTATCGAGATGTTTTGGGCTTCACTTTTGAGAGCCATCATGTCGTCCATCTTTATATACAGTCTATGGTCTGCCCCATCAGCCCTAGATGCCGGCTGTGGCCCTGCGATCATGAGATATGAAGGCCGCCATCCCGTTGAACTCTTCTCCTTTGAACAACGTTGCTGTCAGATGATTTTTTCTGTCATGGGACTTGTTGTTATGAAGTTCTGCCGTTTTAAATTCAATTTCATGCCACACGAGATGATGCATTAATGGTACGAGCTTGTGCAAGGAGAGAGTTTGTGAAATGATGTGTGAACGTTTGGGGAAAGTTGGCGGAAGTCACTGGCGGCATCTCAAAGTATCCTCTAATAGATTCATCTTTCATTAAATTTAATCTATGATGTGATTAAGCTTGTTGGAATATGAGGCCCTGCTTCTGTTTGAACGTCCTGTTCTGTCTGTCTGCTGGTCAGGTGGAAGCTGCCAGTGGTTCTCAGGGCACGGTATGTTACTGCATATCATCAAAGGCACATAACACTGTGAGGGGAAACCCATCCAGAATGCGGTGTATTTCATTAGACTTGTTTTAATATGGGACCTTGTGTCATCACCATTTGTGTGAATGGGCGACATACTGAAAGTAGCTCGGGGAAAGTTAAAAAGAAAATCGAGTTGAGAAATGATCAGTAAACATTTACAGCAAAGTCTCACATTTTCTAATCCAAGCCAACTGAAGGACAATGAGAGTAAATGATTGAAGAAGTTCCCTGAGCAATTTTCACTTTGACTTTTGGTGCATTAAAGCTATTAAGTTGAGACAAAAGATAGATGAATATGCTGAAAATGTTCCCATGTGTCCCAATGGCTCCCAGCTATGTCACAAATCTTGCACCATGATGGGGGTCCACTTGCAAATTGCTTGTGCGGAAATAATGGTTATAAAACAGTGATAGTATAGTTATAGCTCCATTGAGTAATGTCAAAATGAAGGAAAGAAATGTCACCACGTTGAGCTGGCTGACTTCTAAATTTAGAAGATTTATAATAATTGAATAAAGTAAATTGAAAGCCAAAAGCTGTGGACCACCAACATGACGGGAGTGTTACATCACCAGCATGCTCTACGTTTCCTGTTCATTGTCACATTGTCGTGTCAGTGGAAGCATCATTTGTGGTTCACAGAGAGCATACTGTAGAAGATCGGTGTTTTCACCTTCCCCATCTCATCCCATGCTTGGTGTTTTGGTTAAGTGGTGTGCAATGGGTGTCAGCAGATACCATCACTTCTTGCTGTTGCGCTGTTTTCCTAATCTGCATATGTGCGGGTAGTTTGCTGATGTGGTGTGTGTTCTTCCCTCCAGGAGGAGTTCCGCTACCCGGTGGAGTGTCTGGCTCTGACGGTGGAGGAGGTGATGCACATCAGGCAGGTTCTGGTCAAGGCTGAGCTGGAGAAGTTTCAGCAGTACAAAGACATCTACACCGCCCTCAAGAAAGGAAAGGTAGACGCCACATTTAGAGTGCTCATCATCGGAGTGATCATTTTCCTCAGTCATCATTTAAATGCAACAGATTCTATGCATCTTCTTCACCTCATGTTTTCCTCCCCAGGTTTGCTTTTCATGTCGGACCAAGAGGTTCTCTCTCTTTACCTGGTCCTACACCTGCCAGTTCTGCAAAAGGTAAATTGGATCACTATTACTAGAACTACTCAACTTAAAGGGGAACTCCACCATTTTTAAACATCAAAGTCTGTTTACACATGCTGGGGAGTGCTACTGCATATGTGAAAAAAAGTTGTATAAAGCTTTTTGTGCCTCCAGAGGGGAATGTGTGAAATCTGATCCATTTCCTCAAGTGATGTCACTTGAGTCAGCGTCGGTTGGGTCTGAAGACTACTAAGTTTGGAAATAAATAAAGTCTGAGGGTGTGGAGTTAGATAGAAGTGAGCTTACTGTAGCCAGCTCCTCATCTCCTCTTTAGGCTAGCGACTCGAGGCTACGCTAGCTGATACCAGTGGCCAACTCCTTGGTCTGAAAAGTGAAGGCAATGCGGAAGTGCTCGAAACTTGCATTCTTTCTAATAGCCAGCAGGGGGCGACTCCTCTGGTTGCAAAAAGAAGTCTGATTGTATAGAAGTCTGTGAGAAAATGACCCTACTTCTCACTTGATTTATTACCTCAGTAAACATTGTAAACATGAGTTTATAGTCTCAATCGCTAGTTTCAAGTCTTCTTCAATACAGCATGATGTTCATTTAGTAAATTATGGTCCCATTCAGATTCAAATAGACCATAAAGCAGGGTATGCTTAAGGGCGTTGCTACCTTGTGATTGAAAGGTCGCTACCAGGGTGTTGTCTGTGTTTTTGTCTTACAACTTTAACCCTTTCACGGTGTGTTTTTCAGTTCATGAAAGCTAATTATAACCTTTTGGTCGCCTAAAAATGTCTTATTCAGTGTTCGGTTGTACTTAGCTCCACCCTCTCGTGTCACTTCTGGTTGAAAAAAACAAGATGGCGACGGCTGAAATCACGAACTCGAGAAAATGAGGAAGAATATGTTGAAGAAAAAAGACAATATCTCTGGTTGTGTTACATCAATTTTGATCCTTTTGGATTTAAACTGTCCATCATGAGTCTGACAATGTTATAGAGTAAATTGGTTGAGTTCTGTTTTTTTAAGTATAGAATCTGTTCAGTAATGGTCAACATAACGGCTAATTTGTTATCTTCTCCAGGCCTGTGTGTTCCCAGTGCTCTAAAAAGGTAGGCGGCTGTTGATTTATATTTAACACACTATTGATCATTCACTTCTGAATTTGTTGATCCCCTTGACACCTGTTGGCACCAACAGGTCCTCCATAAACTGCTTTTTTCACTTTTTTTTTTTAACCCCAGATGCGGCTGCCATCTAAGCCCTATTCCACCATGCCCATTTATTCTTTGGGCCCTAGTGCTTTGGCTAAAGAAGAGGCAAGTGGAGCTGAGCCAGAAAAGAACCCGTTTGGGTCGGCACACAACCGACACAGCCTACGCAAAAGTGTTTACAAGTATGTTACTGTAGAACTCCCATTTCTTTTTATATACTGAGGGAATATGGTGAAAATGACCATGTTTTGTCAGATTAGTTCATTATATCTTTCTGCCCTCAGGTTGTCTAAGCACAGCAGTAGCAGCAAAGATGGCCGCTCACAGGACGAGTCGGAGCTGCCCAAGGAGCTTACCGAGGACTGGGTCACCATGGAGATCTGCGTAGACTGCAAAAAATTCATCACGGAGATCATCTCCTCCAGCAAGCGCAGCCTGTGCGTGGCCACCAAACGTGCCCGTCTCAATCGCAAAACCCAATCCTTCTACATGTCGTCGTCTAACTCGGTCAACTTCAGGCCGTCTGAGCGCACCATCAACGAGGTCTAGAACGTGGGACTGTCCTGTGCACTTTTCTTCATGCCTCTCCCAGAGCTTAGTCGTTCAATGAAGAAGAATAACAAAAATCCCCTCAATGAAGCCAGTCCACCCCAAAGTTAGTAAAGGTTCTTATACCTTAACCCCGTCTCAGGAAAAGTTGGCACGCTATGATTGATCGTGACTGGTCAGGACTGTACACTAGCTGCCAGATAACAAAGGAGAGCCATGTTTCTATAAATCAGTGATAATTCAGGACACGGTGGGTAAATTAAGTTGACGATTTCGCTGTTGTGAACCAGGTAAGAGAATGTATATTTGACACAAGAGCGGGATCAGATGATACAGAAAGCCAAAAGCTGCAGTGATAAATGTGTAAATAGTATAAAGGCCCCTCCCTAATCTGAGTAAGTTTTCCAGTTCCTGTTTACTTCTAGCACTCAGGATGAACAACAGATTGTCTTTTGACAGAAATGCACTGTAGATCCTCCTGTCAGGTCTGTTGGGGTAGACCTCTGCCGCCGCCCCCCCCCCCCCCCCTCTTATTCTTCCAGCAACAATTATGCCAAATGTTACATCATTCATTTTTTAGCCAGCCAGATTAAATTCATATTTACTGTTCTCTCATGTTGTAGGGACGACACGTCGAAGGGTGAGAATAGTCAGATTATTTTTCTGGGTGGGTTTTTAGCTTTTAGTTTTAATGTCAATTCTGTGCCTGGTGCCAAAATGTAATTTCTTTCTTTGAATGCCTTTGTAGTCACGGACCTATTGTACATATGTGTTATAAACTCAACGGGGGACATTTTTCGGGTCATCCAAGGTTCGGTTTCTTGCCCTTTCCACGTTCAGAGCTGGGCAACAGAAGCACAGAAATGTAGGGTTATGAATGTGTACATGCTGTATATCTTAATTATTCCAAATTTAAATTTAATATAAAAACACTTAACAAAGTAGAAGTATGATTTTACCATGTTTTAAGATTTCTGCCGCTGGAGTTTCTTTATTTGAAATTCTTGTCTGAAACCTTTATTATTAGTGTAATTATTTTTGTGTCAATGTAATATTAAGATTTTATTTCTATTGTATAGTTTATAAACTCCTCAGTGTTAAAATACTCCTCTAAATCGCAAATCGCACTTTTATTGGACCAATTTATTATTTATGTTGGGTTTTTGTCTTAATTAATAATAATAATAATAATAATAATAATTATTATTAAAATCTTTGTTTTTCAGCTCTTGGGGGGGTCCATAGTGCCATTTCCCAGAGTTCCTCATGAATGAAAATGTGTGTGAATGGCTGCAGGTTGTTTGTGAGAATGGAATAATGGCTAAAACAAAACAAAACACTCCATTTAATTGAATGTAGGCAAGTGTATAGCTGTCATTGAATATGCTTTATGAACATTTTATCCCCTTTCAAAAGACTTTTACTCACAGACACACACACGTATGTTCATATAGTGTGTTTTGTGACAGTTGTTACCAAATGAACCAGCCCGTTCAATAGCGACGCCATGTTCCAGTGACACCGTACATCTGACCAGTTTTATTTTAGACCTCTGTAAGGAATGTATGCATGCTGTTCTGTGATCTGTTTGTTTTTATCAAAGAAATTATAATAAAAACCATCCTGATTCTTACTTTGTCTCAGTTATCCTATTACAAAGGTAAAGCCTGGCGTTAGATTTAGTTTCACAAGCGTGCAGTATTACTAATGTTAGACAGCAGAGGGCGATGGAGGTTCAATGAAAGGAAATCTGTGTTACACTTCACATCACCCAGTGGTCTTGGGGACATCAGGTGGTGGAAGATATGTATTGCAGGCATTTTAAAGTTACTGGTATTTCCATTTTTTAGAATTGATACATCTGATTATGCCGATAGAGTGTCTTGTAATTGACCTGCTGCAATACTTCTTTTAGAAATGGTGAAAGTGCATTAAATTCAAACATTTTACATGGGCTACATGGAGACCTTTACTCGCAAGTATTACTACTGTAACTTCTTCTTTTTTTTCTTTAATTCTTTTACACGCTTTCTTGTTTTTTATATTATCAAAAATAATTCCCAATGTTAAGGCTTTCAGAATTAAGTGACTTTTAAGAATACTGGAAGTTTTAAGTGTATATTGTAGGCATTTTTGCGTTATTGCCTAAACAATATCAAACAAAACCTTTAGCTTGCACCTGATGTGTCTGGTGGTTTTAGTAGGACTTGTGTGAAAGAAAAAGCTTAGCATTTCTGTTCCACCTCTCTGGCTGTGTAGGTGTAAACCTTCTTAATCCCCTTGAACATCACATTAACACAGCGGGGTAAAGTTACAGACTAGGAATAGGCCCTCTCAAATGACACAGCAGGGAAACCCCTCAATTACTCTTCAAAACTACTTGTTAGAAAATAAACTTGTCTGTATTTTTCTAGTTATTGAGACCTGAGTCTATAATCAAGAACCGAAGGGTCTTAAAACATTTGTTTTTGTGGGATGTTAATGATAGATTTCAGGTATTTTGCTTTTCATCACCCTCAGGTTACACAGTAGTACAGATATTGTGTAAAACCCGATGGATTATTCAGATTTAGCTAAAAAGACAGAGAATGTAAATATGTCATGGGGGCTTGTTAAAAAACCCACATGGTGTTATGCAGGATAAGGTTTATACTGGTGGACTCCTATATATGCATATAGTACTTCTAACCACAATTGCTGTATGTGTGTACTATGCACACACACAGAATGAGCTAGCAATGAAATGCTATCCCTATGATGGGTTAGTAACAGACACTGAAAATAACCTGCCGGGCCGCAGCCTCCCTGAAGGGTGACCCTCACACACTGGTTTCTATGGAGGGACAGCAAGCAAACACACCGTCAATAAACAGGCTGAATAGGCTGCGTATTTAGCAGCAGCTCAATAAAAAGTTTCACATGGTGTCATTCTGTCCTGAAACGCTGCTCTGGCTAACTGAGTCGAGCACATGACAGCCGACTCAGCTGATGGCAAGTGATTCATAACGGTCACAGTATATACGTGTTGATTTAAACGTTATGGTTTTAGGTTTGAGTTTAGATATTCTGCTGGGTGTTATGTATCACTCTGCACAGTTTGTGTGTCTTGATAATGATTTGGTTTGGCATCAGGTATCGAATCCACACACAAACAGAGGGCTATTGTGAGGCAGTCAGAGTGACCAGGCTAACAAGGAGCCGTTTAGCTCAATGGCAGTCTGGGCTTGCTAATGTGAAGTGTGATGATATTCCCTTTTGGTCGCTGCTCCTGGGCAAGCTTCAATGTTTCCCCACTAATGGGCAGGGATTAAAATGTAAGAGTGAAATCAGATCCCGCATCTCCTCCCCTAAGGTCAGCCGCTTCACCGGAGGGCTGCATACAAGTAGGCCATACCATGCAAACAGTGAGCCTCTCAGGGGGGGAAACTGGTAACTAGATATTTAGCCTACATGTGAAGCTCCTCTTGACACTTCATGATGAGAATGTGGCCTGAAGGGTCAAGAAGTCAGTTATACTATAACATAAAGCAATGCATGCCAGCTAAACTGTTTCTACTTTCTATCGTAATTCCTGTAATATTACACCAAAGTTAAATATAATTCAGTGTATTTGTTGCAGTGGTACTTGATGATGTATGGAGAACAAATGTGTCACCTGATAGCCAGCGAACATGTTTCTGTGTCCGTGTCAACAATGCTCCTTTGAGTATGAAGGCAATAGGACTCAGCCGGTCGGCAGACAGATTGGTAAACCATTTAAAATATGCACCAAGTCCAACCAAAGACAGTCCAGTGAAACAATAACAACATTTGCACCGCCGTCCAAAACAGGTTCTATTGTTTGTTCTCGTGTGCAGAGAAATTCAAAGCAATAAATCAGAAATGGTCTTGGCAGTATCTCCACATACATGTACATAAATAACAGAGTTCCTTTATAAATCAAGTCACAAAATCAATATTCAAAATATAAGCATGTCGTATAGTAGGAAATAAAACATTTTAAAGAAAGAAAGAAAGTCAATTGTGCAAACAGCAACACAGTTGATCAGTGACGCAATCTTAAATAGATTCACGACAGGGATGCATGCCGTGGATGATCCAGTGGGGTGATAATAGGGTTGCCATGGCAACTGTAACCAGGGGCAGGGGCTGGAGCACAACAGTGAATGTTTGCTCCATAAGGAGCAAGAGGGGTTACAGCGCCAAGACTGGAGTAACAGTAGTCGGCCTGTAGAGAGGCTCCACCACAGTCTCATTGTCTTACATCTTTCCTCCGATGCATTACAGCTTTTGTTCTCAGATGAATAGAAGACTGATTTCAGATCAGTGGACACATATTTGTGAGAAACCACCAGCAGGTTACATGTGTAAATGAGCCGGTTGTACAGGCTGCAAACCCTGAAAGTCTCCCCTTCACCATTTCTAGTCATAGTTGCCCTTAGCAGGTCACTGCATCCCTACCACGCACTCGCCTCAAAGGCAGCATTGTCACACGTCCTTACATCAACATAGCTGCCTGCGAAGCCATTTTATTTATCCAACAACTACACTGTGCATGGCGAAATTAAAAGTAAACCACCACTGAAATACACAAACCTTTGTGTTTACAGTGCTTCGATTAATCTAAAACATCTTTTTACTCTACTTCATATTACACAAATACGTTGTGAGCGAAAATATTCATGAGACAATACTGAACATGTTTTTTTGGGGGGGTTGCAGGAACAATTCTCAAGAATCAAGCCAGCTAAACTGGAATAAAGTTGGCCCAGATCATTTCGTTTAAGTAAAATTGTGCGTCTCATTGACATTTCAGCAAACATAATGCTGTGCTTTGCAGGGGGGAGCTTGTGTCCGTGTTCTGTCACAATTCATCATCTCATCAGCAAGTGCACTCTGATAGAAGCGTGTGGGTCAAGGAGGAATGTGTTTTCTATAAAGTGCAAATTATATTAGCTGTCTGATCTGTTATTTTCTGTTTTACACGAGAAGCAGAGCTCATAGAGTTAACAAGCAGCCAGACGTGTAATTCCCTATGTATTTAATTGTTACAGGGAAGCCAACTGCAGCTGCCGGGCAGTGATATACCGTGCATAAATGTCTGGGAAATTAAAGCATTAACACTTTTAGTCACCATCAAACGAGCGTAGCCATCTGCGGAAAGAGCTTTTTGGATTACGTATGTGTCTGAACAGCTGCTTGTTGTGTAAGTACGTCTCTCGCCTCTCGTCATCTCGTGGCTTCTCAGTTCAGTTTGACCCCGGGTGCCTTAGGAATGACACCTCTGCTCGTCAGCTGAGCTCCCCTTTGATTCAGGCGTGCTGCTAAGTTGTGGCAGAGACTGAGCTGCGTGAAGGAATGCAGTCAGTTTGAAATGGTTACCCATTTCTGTAGTTGGAGGCCAATAAATCATGGCAAAGGGGAGGTGAAGAACATGCATTCGCCCATGTGGCTGGTTGGATGTTGGTGGGTCATGGTGGGTTGGGTCTGTTGGAGACGCAGACTAGCGGCAGGGAGCCGTGGTCAAATAGCTTGTACGGCAAAGAACCTTTCGAGGTCCAAACGTCTGTCTTGGGGTCGTAACACTCAAAGCAGTCTGAGTCCTCGATGACATCGTGGCCGTTGAGGATGCGTCCCCCGGTGACATAGAGCTTGTTGTTGATCACTGTGGCGCTGTGATGCATCCGCCGCTCCTTTAGGTTCTCACACTTGATAAACTTGTTGGCTTTGGTGTCGTAGGCGATCATTCGCCTGGTGTATCCTGGAAATTAGAGCAGACTTTGAAGAATAAGTCTGGTGATGTTCTGTATTTTTCTTACAGTCAACAAAACCAATGAACAGACCGGAAGCAACAATGAACTAGCGAAAGTATTTTCTGTATATTCAAAGCCTGATTTAGTTTATTCCTCTGTGCTGTAGAGCTCCATTGTTGTCCGAAAACTATTAAAAACACATCACTAAGCCACACTGTTGGACTGGGAGAGGTGCTCTTTCATTACAGTGGGCACTGTAGTTTATTTTGAGTCGCTCCCGCATACAGTACACCGTCCTGCTGCTGGAAATACTTACTAGAGCACCAAATGTGTATTAATGTGCAGCTGAAAATAGTCCCAAACAAATGCACTGTTTACTCCCGTTTGAGACATGTTGGGTAAAAACTACAGGTGTTTCAGGAAGTTACATGCTGTGCGTTCCAATACACATACTACCATACTATTAATATGCCAGAAAAAGTATGTCCCAATACATAGTATGTCAAAATTACCAGGATGTCCTACTACATCCGGTCGTATTTTGCAGTATGTACGCCAGCATGCTTTTCTGGCTATTCTGACCCACAATCCTCTGCACAGCTGATATATGAGCAAGAGGGTCAAAGTTCAAGGCACGATTTTATGACGAAGTAGTATGTCCCAGTTGTATGCATACTGCATGCAACAGTATACTTTGTAAGGGCAGCTGCAGTATGTACTTAAAGTAAAAAGAAAAAGTATGCGATATGGAACCTTAGCCTTCAAAACAATTTAACTATATATTTGTGAGGTGTTTTTTTATTTTTATTTTTTAGATATTTACATCTTCAGTTGGAAGCAATGGGCTCGGGGCTGGCAGCCACAGAGAGAGTAGGGACACCAGAAAATATCGAGAGACAACGCCTTTAAAAATATATTAAAATTCATACCTACTAATGTAAAACCATGTAACAGCTGGAGCAACCATTCATTGAGCTCACCTCCTATGATGTAGATCTTGTCTTCAATGACGGCAGCAGGAGCACAGACGTTTTTCACCGTCCTTGTTTCTAGCCGGGACCACAAGTTGCGAGAGATGTGATACACCTGCAAACAGACAGTCAACCTGTTTATTGCAGCATCAACGACTGTAGTTTGCTGTCTGCTCGTGTGACATCCTAGTGTTTCTGATTCTGTTTAAGGTTCATGTCTGTATTTGAGCGGCAATAATGCAGGAATTGGACTTCAGTGCTGCTAAAATGAGAAGTCTGACTCTACCTGAATCAGCCTGACTGGATTCTGCATGGCGTCCTCCCCTCCGAAAACATATATCCTCTGATCGCTGGCTGCAACAGCTGGATGCAGCGCCGCTGTGGGCATTGGTGCCATGGCCTCCCATTGGTTAAACATACTGTT
This sequence comes from Sebastolobus alascanus, assembly GCA_916701645.2. Taxonomy (NCBI): domain Eukaryota; kingdom Metazoa; phylum Chordata; class Actinopteri; order Perciformes; family Sebastidae; genus Sebastolobus; species Sebastolobus alascanus. The sequence continues at coordinate 1,306,294 of CAKAOJ020000025.1, read as the reverse complement.
ATATCTCTCTACAGACTGAGAGATCCTCTTGTCAACCCCAATGCCTCCTAACACAAAAATAAAGTGCAGATAGGACACACTTTGGTGAGCATATCGCGGCTCCAGCATGGGCTCAGCAGTCCGCCACTGGTTGGTCTTCAGGGAGAGTGTGTAAACTGTGGCGCTGACTGAGCTGTCACCTGATGTCATGCAGAGGCTGAGCCCGCCGAGCACATAGAGGATGCTATGAATACACACATATGCAGCTTTGTAGAGGCGCAGAGGGAGCTTGGCCAACCACTGCCAACGATGAGTCCTTTCGTCATATAGTAGGGCTTCTCGTGAGGTCTGCTCATTGTTTTTGCGTCCTCCAACCACCACCAGTGTTTCTCTGCAGGTGTAACGTCGTGGCGTGGTCCAAAGCGGCTTGAGCTCTCGGCTACACTTGGTGCTGACTGTAAGCATGAGGCGGCGCACTGACTCGATTATCTCAGTACAGAGGGTGGAGGACTGTACCAGTGGGTCATTAGCAATGAACTGGAAGAGGTAAGTTGGATGGATGTAGCGAAGACGGACTTTCTTGAAGAGGTCGTGGATCGCACCGCGACGTGAGAATGGGTCATGGTGGATCCACGCCAGGAGGGTCTCAAACACTTGCTCCTCCTCAGCACAAAGTCGGTCGTCCTCCAGGTAACACATGAGCTCAGGAAGAGACAACTCACAGAAGTCCTCTGTAGCAGCGACGTCAGAGAAACACCTCACCGCCATCTCCTTCGCCCTCTCCCTCAAACTCTCGCAGTGGAGGATCTCGGAGAGTCGTATCATGCTCAGACAGTTTTCTGGACTCAGCTGCTCCTGGAGGAACATGGAACAGGCCTCAAAGAGACCTCCGTAGTGGAGCATGGAGGCCGCCTGCATGAGCGGGAGCACAATCTCCATGGTGATGGTGATGCAGCCTGTGTAGACGTAGTCCACGATGCCACTGAGGACATTTGGAGAGATCCCCTTCAGATTCACTCGGGCCTGACTGCTCTCCAGGAAGTTGCTGCAGAACATGGCGCGGAAGTACGGGCTGCTGGACACAAGCACGTTCCTGTGGCAGGGGATCTCCTGGTGCTCCGTGCAGAGCAGGACGTCGGTCAGGATGCGCTCCTGACGGAGGATGTTGAGCTGGGCTAGTAGGTGGGAGGGGTGTTCTGAGTCTTTGAAAGAGAAAACTTCTCGTGGACTTGACGCCATTCTGTGGAGAGGGAAAAGAGAGAATCCACGATCATTTCTATTGTCCTTTGGAAAGAGATGGTTGACAAAAACATGGGCATACACAGACATCACACAGTTCTAATGAACTATGGTGAAAACCTGATGTATTCAGTTAGATCTACCTCCATTAAAGGAATAGTTTGACACTTTAGGAAACATGCGTATTCACATTCTCGCTGACAGTTAGAGGACAAGATCCATACCACTTTCTTGTCTGTACAATAAATATGAGGTTACAGCCAGAAGACAGTTAACTTAGCATAAAGACTGGAAACGGGGAAACCGCTAAATCTGCATATGCAATTGTAAATTTCACTAAATAAATCATTATATCTCTTATTTGTTTTAAAATCCAAAGTGCAAAAACAACATGTTGTGGTTTTACAGGAGGTTTTGTGCTGGACCAACCCAATCTTATTCCCAGGGCGTAAATTACAGACGCTTTTTCGTGTGATACCATTGCACACGGCACCCTTTAGTGTCTGTATGAAGTGCACCAGGTTTTCAATTAACTACAATATAAACCCATCAGCGCCCAATTATGTTGTTTTTTCCTAAACCTAACTAAGTGGTTTTGTTGCCTAAACCTAATTAAGTGTTTTTGTTTAATAAACAACATTAAGCACATATTTATTGCCAAGGGGTCTGACAAAGTGTGAGTATGTGACGAGTTGGGATGACAATGTGTTGGCGGGACTCTTTCTTGACCAAAGTGACTTCCTGGAGTCTCACTGTGAGGTCGCCAGGAGGACACCATGTATTTCCTCAAATTTCAAACTATTACTTTAATGTCCACAAGTAGTGATGCCTCCACAAAAATACTTGAATCTACCAATAACCCACCAAATGACTTATCTACCAAAACTTTGCTTGGGTGGCACAACAAGTTTTTCTATGTCATCATAAATTTCCATGGCAGAACCTAGTGTTTCATCCTTACAGGCAAGGTTAGTTATTTCAAATGGTGTATTGTGCTTTCATGGAATGTAGGGATAACAGTATAACCCTTTAATTTATCAGCCCACTCTCAAACTCGTAAAACTCCTGCTGAGCAGCTGTCCTTTAATGTGATGATTACTGACTCACAGATTTCTATTTTTACCCCCTCTAAATTATCTTGATGCATCCATGTAGCATTAGACCACATCTCCCTTATCAAGCAGACCATCTGTGTTTGTCTCTCCGCCCCCTGTTGAATTTCTCTCCCTGGACCTCTTTCTCCCTCGCTATCGCTGTTGCTATATTCTATATGTTCCATATTCCTCCTCGCTCATAGTCTGTCTCTCCCTAGTTGGAGGGTTTGTGATGATCCTGTCATTTAAAGAGCGGGAATTTCATTGGGCTATTAGCAACACTAAGTCTTCTAATCACCCCCAGCGACAGCTACTGATCTACTCCCACTTACGGGGCCCAGCCTGTCTGATTGGACCTCTCTGATCATTATTGTATATTAGGAAGTGACTGTGAATGACATTTCACAACTCATGGTCCTCATGATGAATTGCATCAGAAGTTAAAACTTGAGTCACACTTGTATAAATTATATTCAATCACTTAGGATACTTTCTAGTCAGCCATTAATGATATTTCTGAACATTCATCATTTATTTAAGTTATTGTAAATGTGGCACAGCTGAATTATATTAGCAGTTTCTGACTTCCTTAAACTCGAATAAGAACATTCATGATCAAAATCAATTAGAAGAGGATACAATTGAACTGAGGCTACTGCTGAACAAAAACACTGAAGCATTTCAATATTTATGTCAAACTGATGAGTTTGAGAGAGACGTGTGGCTGATCTACCTATTGCCAGTTCATCAACAACATCTGTGACCTTACCTCCTGCCCTCAGAAAATCAATAATATCCAAAATGTCTGGTCGGTCTGGTCAGAAAAAGTATCAGTTCCAATGAAAAGAGGACCAAAACATTATCCAGAGAGAGAGTGGGTAGTGTAGTCAGGGAGAGAAAAGGAGCATGACACAGAGAAACGACGAGGCTATCCAGTTAGGCGCTGTGGAGCTCGCCATGAGGCCACTGTGTACATTCCTGCAGCTAAGAATAGTATCCCGGGCCACCGTGACTCCAGCCAGGCCTCTCATGTGACACGGAGCTGTTTGGTACCCAGTTGCCGGCTTAACAGCTTCAAGGGTCCAGTAGAGAGAGTGTTTACAATAGCCAGGGGAGGGAGAATCATCACAGGGTCCTGACTCAGCCATCGAGCCCACCCAAGTTGGTGTTTAATCAAAGTGTCCCTGAGCTGCTAACCCTTGTCCATCTTCCTGTGCTGTTTAAGTCCTCCCCTCCTCCTCCTCCTCCTCCTCCCTCATGTGTGTAACCCAGGATGAAGGTAAATATAGAGCAGCGCTGATGGGCCAGCTTGATCAGGAGAAACAGCTGTAAGAGCTGGACTCAGTTTGCATCAAGATGTGGTGCTGTTTCTGTGCGTTGGTTCATGCACAACTGGACATGACTACTGTTACTATTACTACTCACCTGCGTAAGGTGTCCGTTACCTTGTAGAAATGTATGTGTCGCGTTGCCAAATAGCATCCATGACACTCAATCCTGGATATAGTTGAGATAAATGCACGTACTGTGGTCTAAGTGGCATATTTGGCCAATTAAATGTAGTTGTGATTGTCCATTGTTTGATAGTCCATGTGATATTCTTTTACTATTTACTATATTCAAAAAAATACTACCCCATGTAAATGGAATAATACAGTGTGGAGAACTCTTTGGCTGACATAGAGTAGTAGTTTCCGACCAGGGATCCCCAAGATAATAATCTGATTTTAAAGGTCTTATTAATAACATTTTTATATAGACAATTCTTTTTAAATAATACATCTCCAGAGCCTTTAGAAAGGTGCAGAATAAAAGTATGGCTTTTCCTGAAAAAACATATTATTGTTGAGAATTAATCATTTAAAAAATGTTGGCAGGTACAAAATGAATATTTTGTTTATCTCTGTGGAAGATATCTGATGTTTGGTTCCCACCTCTAACAAGGCTTGTTAGCCAACAGTAAAACAACGTATCACGTGGTATCTCTGGGTCGTCAGTTTGGAAAAAATGGATAAATGGCTGAGATTGACGGTAAGTTCCTGGCAACGACTTGTTGTGAAGTAAATGCAATGGAACGGGCGAGGGAGAATGCAACATCTAGTGGCTGAATGTTATCAATGTTATCAATAGCACCTCATTGCTAAAATCTCCTTTTTAAACACTCATTTTTGTTTAGTCCTAACTGATCTGGTGACAAATGTTCAGTTTGCATTAGAAGTAACTCTGATAAGGTGTTAGGAGAGTGAACGGTAAACAGTGAGGCTGATATCAATAAGACAGTAACGCTTACGATCACATTCATCATTTCCTGTGAATCCCGTGTCTGCATTTGAGTCAAGGGTGGGAATGGTGGTGGACTCTGCCACTAACAATGAAAACTAGAGAGTAATTACAGAGTGTGAATACAGTGATGGCTAGAAAATATTGATCATAGATAGCATCAAAAACGAGGTTTTGTTTCATGAAGATCTTAAGGATTATAACTTATAACTCTTCTGTTCTTAGAACAGGTGAAAAACAACTGCCAGTGCAGTGAGACTACTTGTATATCTACTTTTCTTTCAAGCTTCAAGTTTTTCTTCATTATAGAGCACCAACACCCTCATCTTTCTCATTGCTTTCTATTGGAAACAGATTGAAATGCCTTGATATTATGGAGATGTTTAACAGTGTTATGTTAACAAAGTTATGTTTTTTGATGCACTTATTTTTTCTAATTTAGATTTTTTTCGTCTATACTATATCTTTACCTCTAAACATCTTTCAAACTAAAGTCTGAGAAGGAAAACTGCTCCCAGCTCATATCCAGATTGAAACCAGAACCTCTGATGAGAGGTCACAGGAAGACATCGCTTCATTTTAAGGAGTCAAAGAGGCTTGGAAACAGTGATACGGAGGAACAAGCAATATAAACTCATACCTTGCTGAAAGATAAAAATTAATCTGGATAGAATCTCTTGTAACATAATTTGAAGTCACTGATGGGCAAGATTAAAGGAGAAATGAAATATATTCCTTTTTTTATGTCATAACCTCATGTTTCTCCGGAGAGAGATATGGTTCTGAGGCATTTAAGGCTCCTTTTCCTCACAGTAGATATCTCCAAGTTGTCATTTCTTTATCTCACACGATGGGCTTATCGCCAGCCCCTCTCTTACTTGCACTCCTTGCAGCTCCTGAGGCAGTGAGATGAAATATTGTCATGTTTGCTTAGCGGCGTATGACAAGGAACTGGAATTACATGTGGAGAGATTGAATGACAAAGCTGCAGGAAAGTCAGCTGTCAGCAAGTCGGACATCATGACATGCGAGCACACACAGTTTTGGTGGACTTTGTCACACAGTGAAATCCTACACTCTGTTACCAGTTACTGACAGCTTCATGCTCATAGGTCACGGTGTGTACTACAGATTCCTTCAGGGGCGAAGCTCAACATCTGACAAAGACTAGTTTCTTAATAAATGCAGGATGAGGTGCAAGATGAAGATTAGAATTTTCCACTTTTCCTCACTTTCTTGATCCACTGATATTCCTGCTGCAGAAAATCTAATGATGGCTTTGGGGATATTTATTTTAATCCACTGCCAGATCTCATCGAAAGTACGCAATTAATCTTCATTTTGCATTATTTTTAAAATCAGATTTTTTTCAAAGCAATTTGAAGATACAAATAAAAAAATATTTTTTTGTTTTAAATATATGTCAATTGTCTATGTTTACTTTTGATATTGTGTAACAATAATTACTCAAATTCTGCAAAAAAAAATCTTTAAAAGTATATTTCGATTTAGACCTATGGTTTTATTGCAAACATGAGGCTTTATGATGGTACTGTAAGACAAATATTGTTCAGTTAAGAGCATGAACAGGCACCAATCTCATTATCTACTTAATGTTATTGTAAAGTAGGGATGCACTGATACTGATACTGACTCAAATAGTTGGGTCGGATATTGGTGACAATGGGGCCGATCTATGAAATTAAATTCTATGTTTATATACTATATACATTACATACTGGAATTTTAATTCCTGTTTAAGTTTTGACCAATTTTTTGCTGCATTAAAATGGTTTACACCTGAATTGTAATTCCTGTAAATTTTTAAGATTTTTTTTGCCAAGTTGTTGGTGTACGATTATTATTTTAATAATAAATAACATAATTCCCTAAATTGATATTATGTTATCTATATATTTATTTATTCCACTTTGTTTTACAAAGTTAGGAAAGTGATGTTAAAGTCAAGCCTGATGTTGCCTTACACATAAAAGAATGATCTCAATCACTTCCACACAGTGAGGCTTAGAGCTTATTAATTAAACACTTGTATCTGATCGGTACTCGGTACCCAAAGCCCAGGTATCGGTATCAGTATCGGTATCTGTTCTGAAAAAGTTAGATCGGTGCATCCCTATTCTAAAGTGGCAGACAACCCTGATATATATTATTCCTCTGAGGCTATAGACCTCCATTGTTGTCCTAAAACTATTAAAAACACATCAGTGAGGCACACTGGGTAACATGAACGTGGGCATTGTAGTTTATTTTGAGTCGACCCCACATACACCGACCGTCCTCCTGCTGTAGATACTCACTAGAGCGCCAAATGTGTATTAATCCCTGTCTGAAAATAGTCCCCAACTAATACACTATTTACTGCTGTTTGAGTAACGTTTCCTAAAAAACTACAGTGACCTGCTGTTCGAGGAAGTTCCATAGACTTTAAAAAAAAAAAAAAAAATTAAAATATATACTAATCATCTGTTTTTAAAGATTTACATCTTCAGGAATGAATGGTGCTGAGACTGAGATGGACCAACTCATTGTTTGCTTATAGTCTTTTCATTTCGATTTGTTAATAAAAAGAAAATAGATAAGATAAGATAAGATGAACCTTTATTAATCCCCTTGGGGAAATTCAGGTGTCAAAGCAGCAAGGCAAAAGAGAGGTACAGGTGTACAAGAATTATAAAAAACAATAAACAATAAATAGAAGTACAGAATATACAGAATATACATGGTGAGTAAGTATGGTATTTATCGTCCGTGCAAATAGAGTAAGGACTATCCTTTAAGGCGAGTTTTTAAGGTGAAACATTATTTTAAATGACACTAATCAGGATTGATAATCCCATCACCTCTAATTGGTCACCTCGCGCTCTCTCTCTCGAGCTCCATTCACATCCTCGGTCACGCCTCGACAGGAAGTGACGAGTGTAGCCACGAGCGTGACGAACGGCTTGTTCGAAAATACAACAAGGAAGTGACCGTTTATTGAAAAAGGAAAAGATAACCAGCGGATAAAAACCCTTCTCTTCTTGTCGGGGGTCGCATCGCTCGGTTGTTGGGTGTCCGGAGGGGGGGTTAAAGTCACCGTGGACTTAACCCGAGAGCCCGTTTCAGACCGTCTGGAGGGATTCTGCTGTTAGCCAGCAAGCTAGGTAGCGATGAACACGGACGTGGAATTTCACATCAGGCAGAATTACCCGTGGACCAAACTGCCAGCTAATGTCAAACAGGTACCGTGTCTTTACGTTTCCATTGGGGGAAGGTGAGAGGGAGACACCGCTGTGTGGTGGGGGGTGAAGCTGTCAATGTCACCTCTCTGTCACACGGGCAGCTGTCAGTGACTCGCTAACCTCTGCAGGGGGTTTCACCATTCAGCCGGGGAGCCTCAAACTGAGCCATCTTTACATTAGCTGCTCTGCCTCTGACTACACTGGCGTCACATGACACATGATGATGTTTCATAGGTGGCGTCACATGATTTCCAGATGCAAATATTGCATTTGCACCTGTGTGCTCAATGCGTTAAATATAGACTTGCAAATGTCGAGAATTACGAAGGTTGTTTAACTATTTATTTATTGTCTGCATAAATGACCTCCTCCTTGCATATACGTTGTGTGCAAGTACGCCAACATGTCGTGGTGAAGTGGAGGCGGGTGGATGTACAGTACATAGAGCAGCTTTGTCCTGCATCCCTTTGCATCCTCACCAAAAGATGGATTACCATGCAGAGAAAGTGGGCAACAGCCCTCAAGCTTTATTTTTAAGGCTTTGTGCTTATATAATTGAACATTTTAGGGATGCACCAAGTTTTTCTCTCCCTCGATACAGATCACAACATTTCAATTCAGGGTGTGTGCTTTCTCTTAAATTTAAAGTCTGTATTCCTCTCACTGTGTGAAAAGATGGATTACCAAGCAGAAAGAGAGGACAACTGCCCAGAGGCCCCAGACCTCCAGGAGGCCCCAGACCTCAAGGCTTGTTGTGTGTCAACTGGTTTGCGCTAATATAACCTATACCTATATAACCACGGGTGCCCACAGTTTTATCCAATTCATAAACAAAAGAAAACAAAAGACTAACTAGCCTACGCAAAAACAACTAAATATACAAAACAAGATTATAATTAAACTAAACAAAAAGAAAACACTATCAAAAATCGAGTTTAAATAAAGTAAAGATCTAGAATAATAAATCACACAATACTACTTATTATTAGAAAAACAACAACTAAATACTAACAACAAATCGCTCCAACAGAACGTGTGGTTAAAAGCTCATTTTGCCCCCCTAGTAGGTTAATCCAGCCATGATCTTCACCTGTGTGCTGTGTGTTTTTATTCTGCAGTGTTTGGGGAACTCTCAGCGTGAGTATGAGAAGCATGTGCTGCTGTACAGCATCCGCAACCAGCTGCGATTCCGCAATAACCTAGGTGAGTTAAGTTTGTCCCTCACGCCTGTGCTAAACACACACCTTGTACTGACACATCCTGATTAGTCATTGTGAGATTAAAAGACAAAGAGCAAAGAAATACTCTTGCATTTAATAGCTCAACAATTAGGCATGTGAGTTGAGTTTCCAGTTCATCAGGTACATTTAGCTAAAACGAATGCATTCTAACTATGACACTCACTATTGCATTCTGTATAACAAAGTTGGGTAGTCCTCTTTGGCACAGAGGCGTGAAAAACACCTGCATCTTTTCATACATAAATCCCTTATTTGACATTCACCACCCTATATAACATCTATGCTAGACTGGACAACAGGACCCTACCAAACTCACTCTATAACTGTCTAATGTTTCGAGTCCTGCAGATTTATTTTGAACTGGGATAATCTGCCTTTAGTTTTCGTAGACCAAACACATGTATGAATTATCTGCAACACATTCTCAAAATCAACACTCTCACTACGCCTGGACAATTCAAGACAATGATCTCAAACCACTTCACCTCAGTGTGCAATTGTTTTCATTGAGTATTGTCCTTTTTTGTTTTGCTTTGTGTCATTTGTTGAACTCTGTGTATTTCTCTTCATCATTGCAAATGAGGGAAACCTCAACCTTTTTCGAGACTTAAATAGGTTTTGAATTGAATTGAATACAACAGTCCTGCAAAAAGTATCTTATAGACTGCATTAGCTTTGACTTGGTGTATCTAAAAACTGTCAGCTTAGTGTAAATTGCAACTGCACCAGGCCCGGTCAGCTTGCAAATAGGGCTGCACAATTAATGAAAATTTTATCGAAATCACAATATTGCCTTCTGCAATTTTCAAATTGCGATGAGGTTGCAGATTGTGGTTGCAACGCGTGTAGGAAATGTACGGTGGGTCATTTGGAGAATAGCAGCAGATCCAGTGTGTAGAGTGTGTGTGTACATGGGAAGTCAGTGGTGAAACAAGAGAGAGAGAGCGGCGGCGAATGTGTGCGATGTGAGTGAAAAGGTGAGCTAGTGGAGCAGAAGACAGAGTTAGTTTAGCTTTGAGAATATCAAGTGAATGTTCAGTAGAAGTTGCAGTTTGTGCAGAAATAAATGCTGCAGTTCCTCAAGACCAACAGAGGTTTCCCGTGTCTTGTTTCCTGGCGGCTGAGTGGAGTGACGGCGGGGGGGTTAACTACAGAGCGAGGAACGTTATCGAGTCCCAAGTAGGGAAAGCTAACAGTGGTTTGTCCGTTCTGGACTACTGTTGAAACATGGCTGCCGGCTCCGTGAAGAGGACCCGCTCCGTATGTAGATATAAACGGCTCATTCTACGAAACGATTATTATTTTCAGGTGATTATACACTAAAGGAAACATACTTATTAATATTCCATTTCTGCCAATAGATCCCCCTAATTGTTACACACTGGTCCTTTAAAGGCGAAATGTGTGTCAAAATACCATTTTAAATTAAATATTGTCGTTCTGCAGAGATGTCCTGGCCTATACAAACATATTTGTTTTGTACAGATCCCCGCAAAAATCACACCATAATCATTTTAATGTTTTTCAATGAAAATGAGAATAATGATGTAAAAATGATCATCCCCTCTAATATCGCAAATCATATCGCAGTTGCAATCTCAGTCAAAATTATCACAATTTGATATTGTTTTCAAAATGGTGCAGCCCTACTTGCAAAAAAACATATCCCAGGTAATGAACAGGTGATGCAGATTGAGTGATGTAGACACAATCGTTATAATCATTAATATGTCTCTAAATAGCTGTATAATGATAAACACTATATATAGTTAATTGTCTTACTCTCCTGTGACCTTCTGGAGCTTGTTCAGCACTTGATCAATACTCTTTTTTTTTTTTTTAACCTGGATTGGTCTGGTTTAGATTTACTGGAAGTGCACACTCTGCTCTGGCTGTGACCTGACTGCTCTGTGTGTGTTTTTATGAGCAGTGCGCCACGTGAGGAAGGATGAGCGCAAGTATTATGAGGAGCTCCTGAAGTACAGCCGGGAACACCTGATGCTGTACCCCTACCACCTGTCTGACATCATGGTCAAAGGGCTGCGAGTCACTCCGTTCTCATATTACATCGGAATCATGGAGGTAAGCCACTTCTGCTGCATTGCAGGAGAGAAAAGGGAAGATGGGTGTCTGATGTGGAAAGTCTAAGCTTACACCTGAACGTCTATCTTTGTACACACAGCATGTGAAAGCTCTGGCTGATTCAGTCCTCTAGCATTGCTTTCTTCTGAAACCCAAGACAATAACATGGTGATTTTACATTTCCATCTGTGCTTTCACAACAATGAGCTGGGTAAGCTCAAAGGCGAAGAGCAGGAATTCTTATTGTGCAGCAGCAAAGATTGTCTAATTGGCTTGGAAACGTCCCGTCTCTGTTAATTTAAAATGAACAATGTCTTCAATTTTGGCATCCCTGGAAACCACTGCGGAAATTGCGGTTTCAGACAAAACAGGGAATCCAAAAAGCCATTATAATAAGAAGGATCTGAGCTTTTTACAACCCCCTGTTGCCATGTGTAATGTGTTCTTTTGTTACTTGGAAATAAACCACGTTATGGTACACCTGAATAGATCTACTAAAAAGCTATCCTTTTGTGTAGTATGTATAGGGGAGAAACCTGTGTACTGTATGTCATTGGCTAGCATTAGTGAGTTTATGCACTTAAAATTACATGTCAATTGCATGTAAAGTAGAGGGAAAACGTTGTAACACGGCATACATTACCACTTTTATCAGATAGATGTATTCAGTTAGGTCGCGTCCAAAATATGTGTACTATCGTTTAACATACTTTGGTGTATAAACAGTAGTATGTATCTTTTTGGACGCACTGAACTGTAATCTACGTCGTCACTTCCTGAGAGCCTTCTTGTAGACGTGTAACCATGGTAACCCCATACCAACCTCATGTGACCAAAAACTAAATCACACCTAGCAAAGTGAAATCTAAAAAATTACACTTAAACTGAAGCATTATTGATATTACAGAGCTGTCCGCCACGTTGTCGTCACTACCGCATTGCATTGTGGGATATTTATGCCGCCGTAATGTCCAGCGATTGCATACTGTAATATTTCACCCCGAAATAGTATGCAATACATGTACTATTGGTTTCATACTAAGGTTTCAGACATACTAAAACATCTCACATACTGTTTTAGCGTACTAAATAGCCTGTTAGTGTGGAATTTCTGACGCAACCTTCGTCTATAAAATATTCCTGCAGTTTTAGAGGAGCATGTGGTGTAATGTATTTCCTATGATGATAGACCTGGCATCAGTCAGGCACTAGGTGTCAGTCAGTGTCTAGTGAAGCCTCATGAACCAGCTCAGGGAGACACAGAGTAGGACTGATCCCAGGAAAAACACACCCAGAGAACATTTTGGCTGTTTGCTCTGCAGTCAGTTTGGGCTTTGTCTGCATGACGGCTCACTCTCATTGATAAAGCTCAGTGTGTTGTTTGAGGCGGGCACAGTCGGGCTCACACTCATGGAGCACCGGTCTCTCTCTGAGACTTTGATCAGCCGGGTTCTCCTTGACTTCCGACATTATCAATTAGATTACAAAGACTGAGCCCATGTGTTCACACGGCTGGGAGTGCCGCTTTTTAAAAGTAATCCATATTACAGCAGGGCTCGGCAGAAAGGGTTGCCAGGTCACCATTGGCAACCAATCCTTGGCCTTTGGTTGCCATCAGTGGCAACCACTTTTTAACATGTAAGAAATAGGGACAGCATACAGCAAAACGTGCACCCCGGTCTCTTCAGACAGATTGGAGGTCATCTCTGAAAGTATAGATGATGGACAAACTGATGTCGTTGTCACTTGAGGGACTCGCATCCAAGACTTCAATGCCGAAGGGCCGATGGATCCGTGTTGAGAATCAGCACAAAGGTCGAGAAAAACAAAATTTGAAAGGGAGAGAACGGATGAACAAGCAACCAGTGACTTGCTGGATTCATTTTTGAGGGATCTGTGAAGAACATGACAACGGCTGCACTACTAGTATTCTGTATACCAGGAATTGAGGGTGGACACGTTAACGTTAACCTCTGTTTTGTTGCACTTGAAGCTGATTACAGATATACAGTATGTATTGTGTAATTTCTTTGCATAATGCCCTCAGATGTATTTCCATAACTCTCCATGTGTAGACACAGAGAGGATGTGTGCAGATGCTAGCTGCCACATTTGATTGTTCCACATTCAGCATACTTCCCATTTCATCAGAACAGACGTGACTAATATGCCCAGTGCTCTTATAAACATGAATAAAGACAAACCATTTAGTTTTCAGCTCGTACTTAAAAAAGGTTTTCCCGTGCATGCTAAACTAAACTTGACTGAGCTTTAATTGTGGCCACTGAATTGCCGAAGGAAGGATATGTCATATTCTGATAATCCGTCATAAGCACTTAATGAAAATGCGATGTAGAAATTAGCACGGCCGCCCAGATCTGCTAATCCTGTTATTAATCAGAGGCAGGGGGACATAGAAAGAGGAAGGGGAAAATGAGTTTAATTCTTCTTTTCTCCTTTCTCATTTTGCACCTCCAGGATATCATGAACAGTGAGAAGAGTTACGACTCCTTGCCCAACTTCACTGCTGCTGACTGTGAGTTTCCCACCTTCTCTCTCACACTGTTGAAATTACTTTACTGGGGTTCTGTGTACCTCCCACTCCTGCTCTCTCTGTGTCTCTGGTCTTTTCTTTTACATCCTTCCCAGTTCTTGTTTTTGAAGGGCTGTCAGTGTATGAGGTGGGAGAACAGTCACAGTGAAAAGATGCAAAGTTTTCGAGAAGCTTAAGGATTTGAATGAGGGTCATGAGGTCATTGGGGGGGCACTTTAAACTGACGATCTTCAGGGGTTAATTGACATTTTGTTGTATTATTCATAGTGCATATCAGTTCTTAAGCACCTATAATGAAACTAGAGCTGGAACAATCAATTATTCGATTGATTCAAGCTTGTCAGTTGTGAAAATTCTGTTTATATGTGTGTTTTGTATCATTATAAAGTGAATATCTTCGAGTTTTGGACTGTTGGTTGGACAAAACAAACAATTCGGAGACGTCATTTTCAGCTTTAGGAAATGTGGTCTTCTGTTCTTCTTCTTAAGCAAGTTGGGTAATTTTTTTATTTGTTGATAAGGATGAAGATTGGCAGCTGGATGTCAGCCTTTTGGCAGGAGTTCCATATGTCTGTTGCTCAGTTTTATTGACAGATGAATCTGTTGTTTCTCCAAGTGTTTTCAATTTGCTTCTGTGTTGTGGAGGCATGAGTTTTCTTAGAAAGCCTAGTGCTACTTCGCTTGAATAACAAACAAATCCCACACTGGTTTTGATGGTTTATGAGAGAAATGTTTTTCAAACCCACAGACTAGCATTACTAATCAACCTAAAACATTTCAGTGTATTTCCATAACCAAACCAGAGCACTGGCCAACTGTGTTTTGGATTGACTGATATAAATCCCATTTCATGGTGAATCAAAATTGCTTCTCAAAAAACAAAACAGGCACTTTTTTCCTGATTACTGCATCACAGAGGAGCTGCGATCCTCAGAAATTATTGCAAAATCAGATTCAGATTGCGTCGAAGCTGAAAGTCAAGTGTGCGGGCAGTTGTAGCACTCTTCGACTTTCTGCTGTCAAGTGAAACGGGCTTCGGCGTTGGCCTGTGAGTGTCTGAGTCCTGGCTATACAGGACCTTCACGCTGTGGAGACAGAAGGCTGCCAGCAGGCCGTCGGGCCGTGCTTGCGGGGGGCTTTTCTCCTCTAATCTCCCTGGAGGAGCTTTGGAAGTGTGTCATGCAGAAGTGGGTGGATGGAGAGGCAGTGAGAGTGTGTGAGAGAGAGTTTTACGTGGGCGGATGTTTGTGTGTTGTGTCTCAGTGAAACAGCAGGATGCGCGTGTAGGATTCTGCTGCGTTGGGAGGCCGAAATGCGAATATCCCTGACGTGTCCCTGTTTGCATTGGCAGCCGTCCCAGCACATTTTGCTCTGCCCCCTCCAGGCTGTGCATCATAGTCTAGAGGAGGGGACAAGGCGGGATTTAGAGCCAAAATTTGCATACCTCTACCACTCTACGGGCTATAACACTTTTGCTTTATGGGCCAGTATTTTCTCAGACAAAGACTTTATAAGTCTTAATTTAATTACAGATAAAATTGCATGCACACACGCTCACTCTTATCTTAAGAGATCCCTCCGTGTTTGTCGGTAGATGGATTAGTAGTGCTTTCATGTGTGTGGGTGGTTGTCGGGATTGTCTCAGAGAAGGTGTGTGGGTATTTGTGTGGACGTACTCCCTCAGCAGAGTTTGGATGAGTCACTGTTGCTACTCGTCAGGCTCCTTCTTTCTCCGGGGTAACTCCAATATGAAGTTTGAAATACCCAGAAAAAGTAATTCTCAAACTTCTTGCTTCTAGCTGTAATTTCTGTAAAGCCTCCGAGCCTGTAATTGAAAAATACCAGACACTTTTGCAGCTGCACTGCAGCCAGTTTTATTCGCCTTAGCGAATACAAGTTCATGGCCAGTTACTGAGGCATGATTGAGTTTTATTGACTCGCTCATTTTCTCATCATCCCACAGGTCTGCGGCTGCTTGGCATCGGGAGAAACCAGTACATTGACCTAATGAACCAGTGCAGGTCTTCCAAAGTAAGACATGTTTCTAATATAGCTTTTTAAATGAGCTCTTATAGAAGAACACCTCGTACATTAAGCTCATAGATTTGTGCATGTTGGCACATTTAGTGTAAAATGCATATGGGAATACTGAATATTTAATCCAGCTGTATCTCCCCTGATTGGGTGGTCAACAACAAACTGCATAGCAATTCTCAATATGCAGACACAGCCTCATAAATGTTAATATAATAGAATATGTAGCACACTCGAGCTAAAACCCCATTAACAAAACATTTTCTGCATATTTTGGAAAAGTTTTTCCACCATTCTCTTCAAAATAACAATATTAGCACTTAATAGCCATGTTTATTAGATTTCAGTGACTCAATCTCACCTGACCTGCCTCCCCGTTTGTCTACTTTGTCAGAAATTCTTCCGCAGGAAATCAGCGCGGGACCTGCTACCGGCCAAACCAGTGGAGATCTCTGTGGAGCCGTGGTGGACGGCACAGACAGGCTACATCACCGAGGACGATATCAGGGTGAGATAATGGTTTTGCTTCTTTTCTTTTCAATGTTTCAGTTTAATTTGATAATAGACGTGTTTAGATTAGGGCTGTCAATCGATTAAAATATTTAATCACAATTTATTGCATGATTGTCCATAGTTAATCGCACAGTTAAAGGGAGATTTGTCAAGTATTTAATACTCTTATCAACATGGGAGTGGGCAAATATGCTTGCTTTATACAAATGTATGTATATATTTATTATTGGAAATCAATTAACAACACAAGAGAATGACAAATATGGTCCAGATACCCTCACAGGTATTGCATTTAGCATAAAAAATAGGCTCAAATCATAACATGGCAAACTCAAGCCCAACAGGCAACAACAGCTGTCAGTGTGTCAGTGTGCTGACTTGACTATGATTTGCCCCAAACTGCATGTGATTATCATAAAGTGGGCATGTCTGTAAAGGGGAGGCTCGTGGGTACCCATAGAACCCATTTCATTCACATATCTTGTGGTCAGAGGTCAAGGGACCCCTTTGAAAATGGCCATACCAGTTTTTCCTCGCCAAAATTTAGCGCAAGTTTAGAGCGATATTTAACCTCCTTCGCAACAAACTAGTATGACATGGTTGGTACCAATGGATTCCTTAGGTTTTATAGTTTCATATGATGCCAATATCTTCACTTTAGCTTGAAAAGTGTAGCTTGGGCCCGCTGCAACCGAAAATGCACAAGTTGCGTTAAAGAAATGAGTGGCGTTAAAACGAATTTGCGTTCATGCGTTATCGCGTAAACTTTGACGGACCTAGTTTAGATATTTAAGTGATAGCAGGCTGGGATGGATACGGTCGGAAGAGAGAGGACAACATTCAGATTTATTGACGTTAAGGTATTTCATTTCTTTTATAGCAAATACATCGAGGAAGGTCCAGTTTATTCTTTTAATCCTCCTTCCCTTTTATGTAAATTACTTGTATCATTGATCTACAAAATAAGTGAATGAATGATGTGTGTTGGTGTGATTTCTACCCTGAGCTGTTATTGAAATTCATACACGTTACCAACCAAGCTACAATCGTTCATCCCATGAGCCCCTGCACTGCATGTGGAGATCTCACCTGACTAAAAATAAATACCTGCCAAGTTCCCAACAGTTCCTCTCCCCTCCACAAGAAAAAAAAAGAAACACTGGAAAACAGTCTAGGAATCCACACAGTTATCATATACAAATGTATTCATCCTCCCAGAGACTGCACTACCACTGTAGTTCACTGGAGGGGATTTTTTGACAAATAAAGCCTCATGTACAGGTATGCTCTAATGTTGTGTGTTTGTTGTGTGTAATTACAGATCTGTTCTCCAGGAGAGAAGAAAGCCATTGATAAAATGATAGATTCTGGTCCTCAGCTGACTGGATCAACGGAGTACAATGTGGTCTTAAGTGAGTATCTGTCACATCAATATATGTTCCAATTTAAAACAACTGTATCTGCTTACATCAAAGTCACAATCAAATTATAAATGACGTTTACACCTTATTTTCTAATTATCCATAAAACTTAAATTCCTTTTTACTGTATGCCTATTTAGCAAGAACTGCCAAAATTATACAAAATAAAGTTTTTCTTATCTATTTACTTCTAGAAAAACTTAGCATTTTTAAAGCAACTTATGGTCTGTGCAATTGTCCTTTAATTCACCGTAAGGCTGTTTTTTAGACATAGATTATGTGTTTATAATTTTAATTCTAATGGCACAAAAACAACTTTTTTCACCCTCAGTCTGGTCAAAAGAAAAGATTAATTCCTTCAAATTCAGTTGTAATTCCACTTATATCAACTATGGTAAAAATCAAGGCCAAAGTTGGTAGAAGGTGTTTTATTGGACGTGTTGGGTGTGAATGCTGGAAGCATTTATTATTATTAAGCCGCGTTTTTTGTCATTCATCTCCTTCCACATTTTTCAACGTAGAAACTTCATTCAAACACCAAAACGTTCAGCTCAATTATTGCTATTACTTTTAGCATTCATACCTTCATACTTGTTATATTCCAAGTTTTTCGGGAAAAAAATCCGCATTGGACAAAATGTTCAGAATTGAAACATTCTCACACATTTTCATGCATTTTGAACTCTTATCTACTCACTCATACTTTCAGCTAGAAACTCCATTCAAACCTTAAAATTCCCCACATCTTTCCTACATTCTGGGTATTATTCAAGTTTTAAATCCCATTGAAATGTTTTTTTTTTTTTTAAATATTCAACGTTCTTTGAAGCTTAGTAAAAAATGACCTTCATAGATTTTTACATTACTGGGAATCCCCACTGGAAGCGAGACGCAAGCGGCGCATAAGTGTTCTGTCATCCTAATATTCTGTTCCCATTATATATGTAAATTGAGGTAGACTAAATATTTGAAACTTGTGACAGCTCAAGATTTTGCACAAAGCATTTCAGAGTGGATTGCTTTTTTTCCCCAATTTGATCTGGTTCAATTGCCTCCAAAGATTTGTTGTCTTTACAGCTTTCCAATCCTTTTTCTACGACATCTTGAGATTTAGTATTATTGTAAATATTTGCTGTTTAAACAGTATATTAGTGCAGATAGATCATTAAAAAGTTCAAAAGCAGGTGTGGACAGAAAGAGTTGGTTGAACCTCTGTTGGATTTATTGGTTCAACCTGGTTTTAATATCTGCCTGCTGGTACAGCATGAACTAACCTTCAAAATGTAACTGTTTCTCGGGAAAATAGTGGTAATGGTATTTTTATGTAAAATATTTACATAGTAGCTGATAATAATGTTGCAGTTTAAGGTTTTTCTTCAGTGTGCTGGTGTGAATTTCAAAGATGAAGCACAGGGACTGAGGTTGTGTCCATGCAGTTTAAATGTTAATTAGAGAAGAGTTTGACAGTCATGAACCTCGGCCACTGGAGTGCTGGTGACTGAGTGGGAACAAATACAATTAAATACAGGAGATACGGGGCAATCTGAATACAAGTAGCTGTTCAAATTAAATTTGATTGGCTGGAATTTTGTCCACCATTCTCATATGTGTAGAACAAAAAATTGTACATATGATAATAACTAGATAGTTTGTATTGTATGATTTGTTTTTCTGAATGTGGTAACAACAATGTTAATGGATACTATGTCAATTATGCTAACGGACTATTATTGTATTTTTGTCTTTTTACTCCAGGCTTGTACAACCGGGGCTTCATCTACTTGGATGTACCCATATCTGATGACAGCTGCATCTCAGGTACATTAACGTGTGTGTGTGTGTGTGTGTGTGTGTGTGTGTGTGTGTGTGTGTGTGTGTGTGTGTGTGTGTGTGTGTGTGTGTGTGTGTGTGTGTGTGTGTGTGTGTGTGTGTGTGTGTGTGTGTGTGTGTGTGTGTGTGTGTAAAAACACCCTGCCATTATTCTCCCCTGAATTATTGCCTCGCCTAAACACTGTATGTACCTAAATTACACCTGTGGGAGCTTAAGCGAGCATTATGGGTAATGGACTGATCTGAAACGATGCCTAATGGCGTCATTACAGATACATTCGGAATTTACAAAGAACAATTTAATTGCAAAATAAAACAATGTAAAAAAACATTTGTGAAAATGTTCTTTCAGTGCCCCCGCTGGAAGGCTTTGTCATGAACCGCGTCCAGGGCGATTACTTCGAAACGCTTCTCTACAAAATCTTTGTGTCCATTGATGAGCAGACGAACGTGGCGGAGGTAGGCTTTAGAAATGTGCTTTATTGTTCTCGCCTGCTGTGCTCATTGAATGTAAAATGACTGTGTGTGTGTGTGTGTGTGTGTGTGTTTATTTATCGATCAACTTTTCCTCCTATGTTTTTTCTCCCTCTCTCTCCTGATCCGTCCTCCCTCGGTGGCTCTCAGCTGGCGAATGTGTTGGAGATTGACTTGGACTTAGTGAAGGTGGGTATCCACTTTTCTGCAGAATGTGAGAGTCCTGTTGTAATGTATAGACTAAAGTACTGTTTTTCACACAAGAGGAAGGAAAAACGGTATAATTTGGGGATATGGCCCCGCTAAAACGGGGAGGCAATTTCCTCTGGTTCGATTGTGGTTTTGAAGAGATTTTGAGACGTGCTTTCTGCCTCTCTGTATGCTTGAAGGCACACAGTGTAGCAGTACAAAGAAATAAAGTGAACAGCCCTTTTCATTTTTTTGCTAATGGATGTTTTGAGCCAAATATTGAGATTTAAGTTTGGCATCAAATCTGAGAGATTAAAACCATTTTTTAATTCCTTTTTGCTTTTGAGTTTGCTTTCCAAAGGTGTGCTATTATTAGATTTGATGACTGGCAATTTCTTGTGTAAATATATATTATATAATTTTTATCTCAGTCGTACATTGACATTGCTGTCTTTTTTGTTGTTGGAGACATTTCAAATGAAATGGTGGGCAAACCGAGGAGAGAAGCAGGGATATTATGTAGCCTAGCAAGTAGATATTTCTGCTCAATTTGTCTGTTTCATTCTGGATACACACTCACACAGACGTACACTTAAGAGATAGACTGTGACACACACACCCCTTGTTTCAGGTTAGATCCGTCCCATGCCCCATGACTCTACCAGAGGGCTGAGCAGCACCATTCCAGTTGAATTGGTGCTCGAGTTTGACCCAGTTTTCCCCAGTTTCCTATTCACTCTCTATCAGACACAGAGCCAAACTCCCTCTCAGTTTTGTGACTTGAAGAGCTGAACTCCCCTGTCCCTCGGTCTCATTTTATTCCTGCCGCTGAAAAGCAGCACTCTAAGTGAAGTGGCTGAAGGCAGCGATTCTCCAGGAGAAACCCTGTAACTTCAGAGATGATTGAGATGTCTGAGAGGCCTCCTTTGTGCAGAACTTCTCCCATCGTGACTTGAGTTTAACTTTCTCTTGTGTAATGACCTCGCTGTGCTTCTTTTGATATGATAAGAGGATGACTCAGAGTTGACCTCAGCTTGCACCTCAGGGGTGTTGAGGTGCAGAAAGCAATCAAGCCCACCGTACTTGACTGAGGTGGCCTGTTCAGTCTGAATAAAAGATTTAACGGCAAGGCAAATCTTAAATTAAGGAAGTAATGAAAAAGCCAGCCAACTGTTTAGTGGAAAGTACAGAGTGTTACCTTTTTTTCTTTTTTGAGTCACCAGACATTAAGTAATGACTTTTATAGTAGATCCTGTCGGGTGTAGAGAGAGCATCACCCAAAATAGTATTCAGGTAGTCTCTTTTAGATCCTCACAAGTCAACATTGATGTCTGTAGAATTTGATACAGAAGCGATCTTCTTATAACTAGCGAACAAAGTCCATCAAAGTGGTTACATCTTTTGGACTACACATTTATCCATCCTTTACATTGTATAGATAGTTCTGAAGTCTGAGACACTAACGAACATTTTTAATTCCTGTGCATACCTGACTAAACATAGACAATGATGTAGTTATTTTCACTGCAGCTAATAGGAAAAAAACAATCTGTGATCAAAACCGTCAACAGTAAGCGTAAGGCTTTTTCATCAACTCCCTTGAATATAAGAGCACAGTTTTGAGACGATGTTACACCAGCAATCAAACAGAAAGAAATCTGTTGTAAAAAAAATGGAGAGCTACCATTTTTTCCAGCCACAGTCTCAAGACATTTTTTCTGTGAGTAAGTGGTGCGATCCACTTTTTCTCTCTCTTTTTCATTCCCCATTCTCATTGTCTGTCCCCACCTAAAGTAAAACTCACCGACAGACTGAATATAAGAAGTGGACATAGTCACCATTACGTCACCCATTGGTTTGTAGACTGCCGTTTTGAAGTGACACGAGAGGGTGGAGCTAAGTACAACCGAACGCTGAATAAGACATTTTTAGGTGACCAAAATGTTATAATTAACTTTCATGAACTGAAATCACTGTGAAAGGCTTAAAGTTGTAACATGAAAACACAGACAACTCCCAGACCGGACAACGCCGTGGTAGCACCCTGTCAATCACAAGGTAGCCACGCCCTAAAGCATCTATTTGACTCTAAATGGGACTGTAATTTATTAAATGAACATCATGCTCTATTGAAGAAGACTTGAAACTAGCGATTGAGACCATAAACTCATGTTTACAATGTTTACTGAGGTAATAAATCAAGAGAGAAGTAGGTAGTTTTTCTCATAGACTTCTATACAATCAGACTTCTTTTTGCAACCAGAGGAGTCGCCCCCTGCCATCTATTAGAAAGTTTAAGGCACTTCCGCATTGGCTTCACTTTTCAGACCCAGAGGTTGCCGCCTGAACTCACCTCAATAGGGTTGACAGGTCACAGGTTGATGATAGGTGACAGTGAAAGCGTATCAGATTTGTGTGGATCAAACGTCTGTTGACTGTGTTTTTACTGTGTTTTATCAGAATGCAGTTTCCATGTACTGTCGTCTCGGCTTCGCTGTAAAGAAAGGTCAGGTGATCAGCTCAGACCAGCTCCACCCCACCTGGAAGAACGCCCCGTCTGTCAACAGACTCAGGTATGTACAGGAAGCCAATATCAACCATCCACCACTTCTTTAAAATAATGGTAGTGGTGCCACACCTAGTGAATCCTTTAAGCTCTCCATCAGGAAAAATAAGTCTCTCTAGATGTTGAAATATTTTAATTCATTTAAATTTAATTAACTACTACACATTACACTCAATGTATCTCTGTCCTCTGTTAGGAGCACCATGGACCCTCAGAAGATGTTGCTGTCCTGGGAGCAGGGCAGTCCTGTCATGGAGGGAGGCTCCTCGGCCACCGACACCGACACCACCAGCCTGGAAGAAGGTCTGTGTGGCCACGCACGCACGCACGCACGCACGCACGCACGCACGCACACACACACACACACACACACACACACACACGCTTCAGTGTATGCAAAGAAATACACATCTTGATGTATGCACACAAGGCACTTTCTGAATGTTACTTCAGAAGTTCTGAAGCAGCAGTGCTAATTAATCCCTAAGAAAGCTCAGTCATGCTTCTGAAAGTAATTCTCACATTAATAGATGTTTTTCTAAAAAGGTTTCATTTGTGCTCTAATTTTAACTTTGTTATGCATGTTAAGGCTGCACTGTTGGGTTGCTCAGACTAACAAATTGGATATTATCAACGTGTCTGTTCATCAACCACATTTACATGTTAATAGTCAATTCAAATTGAAATTATTTTGAGAAAGAACCCAAAGATTGTTTGCCTGGGTCCTTGTAAACACATTTCATTTTCATAATTATCACAAGCTCATATCCTCAAGTTATGAATGACACAGCTAAGCAGGTGTGCTATTTCATGCATTAATGTTCCTACGCACAGTTATCGCTCTTGTTATATGTCCTTTTTTCTGTGTCTCTGTAGCAGATGCAGGAAGCGTAAGCAGCCTGAGCATCCCAGCTGCACCCACAAAGAGGATTGCCTTCCTCTTTGACTCCACTCTCACAGCCTTCCTCATGATGGGCAACCTGTCTCCGGTGAGTGACTGGATGTGGACACGAGAAAACACACAGATTCTCGATGTTAAAAAGCTTAACAGAGACATTTGACATGAGCTGTACATCTTTATTCCCATGTGTCTTTGTCCTTCTATCAGAACCTGAAGAGCCACGCGGTGACCATGTTTGAGGTGGGTAAGCTGTCTGATGAGACTCTGGACACCTTCCTGGCTGAGTTAGAGAAGGTGAGACCTGCAATAGAAACAAAGAACATAAAGACATGCTAGTGTATCTAATAAATCCTCCGTCGTGAAACACCAGAGGATACTAAATCAGACACGTATACATAAACACTCTACTTGAATGTATTTCCTGGTTTCTCTGTGTCCAGGTGGAGAGCACAGCAGAGGGCGAGGCCCAGCGGTACTTTGATCACGCTCTGACCCTGAAAAACACCATCCTTTTCTTGCGCTACAACAAAGAACTCACTCAGGACCAGGGACCTGATATCCCAAATATAGGTAATTATACAGTTACACCAATCTTTGTCACCCCCTTTATGGGTAAATACATGCAAGATCCAGGCGTCATACACCTATACATGTCTGTACATGTGGCTAATAGGCAGTTTTGAGGCCAGATTTGTTTTTGTGTATTATTACGCAGCTAGCATGCTGGTTTTGGTTTTAAGTTCTCACTGCCTTCGCCGCCTCAACAGCAAGTTAATGAAATAGAAACTCATATTTATGCCTGCTGTCTGCACACAGTTCCCTCTGTGCTTTGTAGTTAGTTTGTTGCCAACAGTTGACATCAGCTGTGATACAAATGCAGCCAACATTTTGTAGTGGTTGTTTCAAAATCACTTTCAAAGCTGCAAATATCAATCAGACAGAAATTTAAGGTGAGAGCTGGGACGTGCAGAGTGAACATGGAAGGAGGAGTGCATGCGTGCGTGCGTGTGTGTGTGTGTGTGTGTGTGTGTGTGTGTGTGTGTGTGTGTTAATGTGTGTATGATTCATAGCACAATTGGCTTATTATTTAATGTGATAAACAGAAATATATCTGTTAATATTAAGGAAAAAAAATAAATCGTGCAAAAATCTGTGTAAAAATCAGATTTTGGGGGTTAACTGTCGCTTATTGTTAACAAATCAGCAGCTGTTTAATACTTTCTCCCAATTTCCATCTTGGCTCTCACTACCAAAATTGCGACAACTACTGTAAATGACTCCTGTTCAACTACTTAAACTTCAATAATAAATCAATAAGTAAAGAAGCATTTGAAAGTTATTTTCATGTGAAAGTTCTGAATAAGACTGGAAAGTCTTTTGTAAGCAACAAAGAGGAAGTGGATCTTCTGTTTGTGCTGCTGTGGCAAACATGTGTGTCACTGTCTCTCTCTCTCGGCTGTCTGCTTCGCTCCTCACCTGCGTCTGAATAGTTTCTTTTGAATATGGTCATATATGCCTGTCAATCCAGAGGGAAGCTGTATTGTTCTACTGGTGTCTCGGGGGGGAGCAAGAAAGAGTGAGTCCTCCAACGACGACAAAGCAAATCTCTGAGTTTCCATGTAGCAACCGTCGTGCCAGCAGATGCTGTTTGTTTGGTTTGGCAGCGTGCCTCACTTCTGATTGTCTTCTCTCTCTGTCGTCCTCAGCTGCTGCTCCAGGCGTCTGCTGAGGAGCCAGCGCACTGAGAGCCCGCTGGCTGAAGCTAAACTAAGCCCACAATGATACAAATTATAATAATAATAATAAATTATTGTATTACAAAAATCAGCATCCAAACCGCCTTTAGTCAATACAGTATCTCATTATATATCATTGCGTATTATAATTGACTTTTGTAAGGGTTCGTTCCACTCTATGCTGTGGAATAAATATAAACATCAGGTCCATCAGATCAGCTCTTTGCATCTGCAAAACTCAACTCGAGTACTGATTTATCTCATTAATTATCAGACACCTCTTGCCTCTTAGATTTATATCTAGGAGGCAAGAGGTAATTATTAAATCCAAGAATGCCAAGTTGAGACTTGTGTCCTTTGAGAGGACGTTTTTTACAAGTTACCTTGGAGAGAACAGTCTTCTTAACACCACGGCTACAAAGAAAGAATCTCTACTGTGCGTCCTGGATGAGATCCACTGCTGCAACCCAGTAACTGTTTGATGCATCCACACTTGGCAGATAAATTTCCAGGATCTTTATGTGCTCTCTCCCTATGCTTTTTTTCATTTAAAGGAATAGTTGTCTCATATCTGTCTGGTGTATATATATAACATTTCTTCCTAACTGGACGTGATGCGAATGAGCGAACATCAGATTGTTTCAGTTTTTCCGAATGAAGATGTCCTAACCTGCTCCGCGCATCAGCAGGATGCAATGTGTTGCTTGTTTGAAAAAACGCTCGCCCTGGCTCTATTTATGCAAAGTTTTGCGCACCTCCAACCCATTTTCATTGGTCAAAATCGACGCTGACAGTAACTGACAGTTAATCAATATCACTCTCTCTGTGTAATAGAGAGTGACTCTTAGTATATCTGGACAATTTTTCACGCTCTATTCGCCAGAGTTCGTTCGGTCGCTGTATGTTAGGAAGAGGTGTAAGGCTACAGCCAGAAACTAGTTAGCTTAGCATAAAGACTTGAAACTGGGGAAACGGCAAGCCAATATGTTCTACTTTTGCTCACTTCTATTCTACTATCCATGCAGTTACTTCAGTCACTTCACAGAAGACACGAGAATGCATACACCTAATGACTGGCACTTAGTTCCCAGCCTATTTTGTATAGAAGTTGTAACTGTCCCTGATTTTTTTTTTTTTTCCCCCAACTAGGTTTCCCCTTGGACATGTTGCGCTGTGAGAGCCTGCTGGGTCTGGACCAGGCCACCTGCAGCCGTGTCCTCAACAAGAACTACAAGCTGCTGGTCTCAATGGCGCCGCTCAGCAACGAGATCAGGCCCATCAGCAGCTGCACGCCTCAGGTATGACGCCTGGAGGGAGCGAGAGCAGAGGGGGTACTGTGCGTCACGCTGGGATGTTGGCTCAAATGTTGAATGTCTGAGAGTTGTGTGTTTGTGTTTTAGTCGTCAGTTCATGCGTTTGTGCATGTGTGTTTGCCCTCTTGCTGTGTGTACACACACACTTGTGTGACTGTGTGTGTATGCTTTGTGGGCACTCAGCCTGCAGTTGCCCCCAACAACAAGGCTACACAAAGAGAGAGGGAGAAAGGAAGGGAGGCAAGGCTCCGGGTAATTCCTCTGCCTGGCCACACTCCAGCTTTCTAGCTGAGCTCAGAGAGACGGAGGGGAAAGAAGTTAAACTCTTGTTGTGCCATTCATGCTGCTGTTTATTCTCACACTGCTGGGACTCAGTGAAGTGGAATTCACTGAATTCTTTTCTTTGTTTTCTGCTCACATCTCTAATAGCAGCTTCAATTTCTGCTTCTCCGACAGATGAACCAACACAGACAATTTTTCTCCTTTGTCTCTTTTTTTGTCCATTTGAAGTATGTGTTCATGTAAGAAATGAAATGGAAAAACCACCTGAGGACGTGTACATGTGTACGCATTAGTTCTATTTCTGCACACTTACGAATGTGTCCATGTTTGTTTCTCCCTGCAGCACATTGGCCCGGCCATCCCTGAGGTGAGCTCCATCTGGTTCAAGCTATACCTGTACCATGTGACTGGCCAAGGCCCGCCGTCTCTGCTGCTCTCCAAAGGCTCCAGGCTCCGCAAACTGCCGGACACTTTCCAGGTTAGCCCAAACTAATAATTAATCAGATAGGTAGGTTAAATACGTGTAGGTACACAGTTGAGTAGGTACATGTATGCTGATACAGATACTGTATAAGCTAAAGATATCTCTTTGAAGTCGGATAAGAAAAGCCCCACATGTGATAAGAAAAACTAATTTTTGAGCCCGATGAAATATTTGATTGGAATCTTTTTCATTCGTCTTTGACTCCTACCCTTTTAAATTTTGACCTTGCCGTTTCAGTTGATTATCAGAGCACTAGAGGGAAAATTCAACGCCGTTTCCTTTGTACCTGTCAACCTTTCTTAACAAAGCATACCACACTGTGCACCTGCATTTTTCCCCTCCAAGGCTTCCCGATGGTCTTGGAATTTATTCATTTATTAACTATCTTGGGAATGTGAGACAGGGAGCAAAAGAAAAATTGATGAAGTAAATTCTCAGGGGAGGACAGGTAATATCATGCAAATGGGTCACTTTAATGGAACATAGCATCTTGTATTTTTCTACTTTTTGTGCACTTGTCATCTTATTCAATTTAACTGTTTTTCTCCACAGTGAACTTAACTGTAGGATTTACTCCTTCGCCACTTTCAGAGCTGAAAATAATGAACGAAACAGAAAAGAATTAACACCTTAATTTCATGGAAAAGCTCTGACTCAGTAAGGGAAAACCATGCAAGTGTCATGACGTGTAAAATCAGCCGCAGGGTGGAGGTTTAATTATTTTAATCAGTTTATGTTTGGCGTAGTGGACGATTGACAAGTTGACATGTCGGTATGAACGGGGGAGTGATGTTTCCTCTCCTGAGATGATGTATTACACATGAAATGTTATGACTGTTGTAGAGGACAGAGGTACTGAAACATTTGACCCATTTTTCTCCATCCAGGTCTACGACAGGTTGTTGATCACCTCCTGGGGTCACGACCCTGGAGTCGTGCCAACATCCAACGTGCTGACCATGCTCAACGATGCCCTCACACACTCTGCTGTACTAATCCAGGTAAGCACACACACACATGAGCTCCAATTTTACAATGAGGTTGTTTCCGGATTTCTTTTTGGCTTAATTGCTTGAATTTGAACTTGTGAACATTGCATAAGCAAATGTTATGTATCTACTCTGTGTGTGTTTTCAATAATAACATATTTGGTGCCACTGTGTGGATATATAAACTGTACTGTATGTGTGTGTGTGTGTAACCCTCAGGGTCACGGTATGCACGGCCATGGAGAAACCGTTCACATCCCGTTCCCCTTTGATGCACTAGATCTGCAAGGAGGTGAGGTATTATTATATGTGGATAAAGCTATAAAATCACTTAGTAATTGACAGCCTATAAATTATGCTAATATGAGAATAATTCACTCAATCAAATAGGGCTGCAACTAACGATTATTTTCATCATCGATTAATCTTCCGATTATTTTCTAGATTAATCAATTAATCGTTTGGTCTATATTGTCAGAAAATAGTGAAAAACGGCCGTCTCAGTTTCTCATAGTCCAAGGTGATGTCTTTAAATGTCTTGTTTTGCCAGCCCAAAACCCAAAGATATTCAGTTTAATATGATATATAACAGAGAACAGCAGGAAATCTCCATGTTGGAGAGGCTGAAAACTGCATTTTCTGCCATTTTTGCATGAAAAATTGCGTTATCGATTAATCAATTATCAAAATAGTTGCCGATTATTTTTCTCTCGATCAACTTATCGATTAGTCGACTAGTCGTTGCAGCTCTACAATCAAAGAAATTCAGTGCAAGTCTTAAAGCAACATTTAAAGTCTTATGAAAAACATTTTACAAAAAAATAAATAAAACTGAATACGGCACTTTTTTAATGAATGTTTACGTAATAGGTACAGAATGAGAAGTGATGCTAAAATAAAGGGAATAAATGTATTTTTCTTAAATGAGAATGTTAAGCAGTGATTTTGCTTCAATCATAGTACTATTTTTGAGCAGGTACCATTCTCTCAAAAACAAAAAGACAAAAAGCTCAAAATCACAGAATAAAGATCAGTGTTTGTTTGCTATCTCAGAAAGGAACGGAAAACTTTTTCATTCACTTCCCATTCGCTTTTCACATTCCTTGACTTCGGGGTCAGGGAGGTAAAAGCCACACATACAGCAGACAATAATAATTATACTATATATATATTTGCCTATACATATATTATAGTTTTTGCAACTTCACCTCAGGATTAAGGACTATTTGACCACTGAATGCACATGTCCTGTTACTGAACACCGCTAATTAATTTTGCCGTTTTGTTTTAAGTCTGTTGCTTGTTTGTTTTATGTGAAACTTTTTATGCTGCTGTTTTGGGGACTCCCTTGTAAAAGAGATTCTGAATCTCAATGGGAATATTCCTGGTAAAATGAAGGTTAAATAAATAAAATAAATACACTCTATCAATATTAGTGTGCTGTCACCACCATGTTGTGCGTAAATGATTAACATAACCTCAAGCTGTGCTCCTTTCTCTGGTGACTCAAATATTCAGTTTTTGGCTTTGAGGGTTTTAACTCGTCAAACATCATAAAAAGGCTTTGGATCCTCTGAAATCCTTCTCTTCTGAATTTGTGTGTGAAGCTTAACACCAACACTCATCCCTCTAATACATTTGCTGTCACAATATTACACCCTCTGTCGAAACAGATTTTATATGAATGCCATGCTACGCAGATATTAATAGAAATATCTATGGAGTTTATCAGCAGCATCACTCCCGTTGTTTGTGTTGTCTCTCCGTCCTGTGCAGAGTTCTCCTACTCCAACATGTGTGTGCACAATGCGCTGCAGACGCTGAAGGACAAAGTGGACCTGGAGCACCAGTGTGGCTACGTCACCATGCTCAACTCCAACAACAGGCACCGTCGCAGGCCCAGCGACAGTGCCGAGTGCAGAGGTAGGATGTGCACATGCGGATGTTTGCATGTGAGAGACGAGACATATAGTTGAATTAGTAACAACGTCGTTGCCTCTGATGGCCGTTGGCACTGATGGTGCAAATTAGATAAAGACCGCTCACAGTCCAGTTTAATTATTCTGTTTGTCTGCATAATTGTGTCCCTTATTGTGATAGCCTTTGCTAATGGACGTGGATCGAACAGTATTAGCCTTTACCTTGAGATTTGCTGATTGAATGTTGCTGACATAACTCATCACAGATTTTGTTTAACATAGATATTCATGCCCATTTATTTTTTTTAATTGACATACCTCTGATGTTTATTCAGCAAAAGGGAAATTATTTAAAAAGTTGTGCATTAATTTAATGAAGCTTCTTAACTGAAAGACATTCAAGCTGTGAAACAACCTTTCTGTGCCTTAATGCTGATGGAGGTTTGTTGCTTTTCTTCAAGGGGACACCCATCTAGGTGGAGGCCTGGACACCAACGGCAGCACTGAGTCCTTTGAGCTCGTGACAGAAGAAAACAACGTGGAAGGCAAAGCAAAGACAGACGGTAGGTCTACATTTTTGGTAAATGTAAGGAATACTTCACCCACAAAATGACCATTTGAGTACTCACCCCGTGTTAACTTGAATTCATGAAGAAAACTTTTCTCGCATGTCTCCACGGTGATTGAAGAATCAAAAAACAGTGAAAAGTCTTGATGAATTGAAGTAAAACCTTACTATTTAAAACACTTCCGCATAAACAGTCTTACACTTGCGCAGGCGCGCTACTAAGTATTAAGTGTTTTAGATAGTAAGGTTTTAGTGAAGATGTATGTGTTTGGGAAGTAGTGAGCATGTGACTGGATAAATGAGACTTGAATTATACTGCACAAGTTGTGTGAGAGTTTGTAAACGGATGTTTTGATATAGTTTTACTTTTGTTCAATCTTGGAACCCATCGGCTATCAGTCTGATGACGTATATGCCTCTGGGGGTAAGGGGCTATATTTCTGGGGTTCCGGTGTAGCCAGCGGATATCCGAGCCAAGACTTCTTCTTCCGTGTGCTGCTCATTGTTTACAGTCCGATTAGCAAATTGAGATGCGAGACTGGAGTTGGAGTTGAAAACCAATAAAAAGCTAAATCATCATCAGACGATAGCCGGTGGGTTCCCAGATTGCATTTCGTGCCAATGTGTGTGCTCGAATGTGATTGTTCAATACTACTCAGACTACAAACGGAAACCAGAACACTTCAGATACCAAAATCTTGTCCCGCGTCCTACAGATTCTTCATATGAATGCAGAATCTGTTTATAGAGATTAGCTGTTGTTAAATGCGGCCCCCATTTACTTCAATTAATCAAGACTTTTTTGGATTCTTCGTTCACCATGGAGGCATGCAAGAAAGTTTTCTTCAAGAGTTCATGGTAACACAGGGTGAGTAATTGATATACAAATGGTTATTTTGTGGGTGAAGTATTCCTTTAATGTATATATTTATTTCTTTTTCCATTAGAATACCTTCAAATGACTTAATCAGATATTTGAGAGGTGGCAGAGATGCTGAAGACCAGAATGGGAGACCAGCATGTTTGTGTTAATGGTATGTGTCTCATGTTGTAATGTATGTCATCAGTATCAATCCTCTCCCTTGCCGATCCCTTTCTTTCAGGCCTTTCATCTGAAGATGAGTGGGTCCCTCTTGAACTGTGCTTCGGCATGCCCCTCTTCAGCTCCGAGCTAAACCGCAAAGTGTGTCGAAAAATCGCCTCGCACAAACTGTGCAACACCGAAAGGTACAAAAAAACAAAACACCCAGCATCCTCAAAAGATTTCGCTTTTGTTTAAAACATTGAGAAAAGTGTGAAGACGTGTGTTGTAGCGGTGCTAGACTTCAGCTTTGTTGTTGTTGTTTCAGCCTTCAAGAGCTTCTTCACTCGAGCCGAAAGCTGTCGCTGAAGGTGTTGAGCTTCGTTCAGTCATTCCAGGTAAAAACACTCTGCTGCCTCTTCAGGTTGCCACTTGAGAATACTCGCAGAAAAGAAAAGAAATAATGTCCAGTGAAAAAGTCAGGAATTTAACTTTACAAATTGAGTCTGTTAGAATGAATCACGTTTACAGACTGATAAATAATCTATAAATGTATCTAATAGAAATGTTGGTTTAATGTAGTTTAGAAACAACAATGTCCACAGTACCTTATGGTGAGAGAGAAGAGCAGGTTTTTATGTCACAATGTGAAAAACAGTGTCAGGGAAAAACATAAATTTGTTATCTTAAGATAATAACATATTTAACACCTTTCACATGAAAAACCAATATGATTCAATATTTCATTTTGATTAATAAATAATGGCAGCATGAAAGTATATTTTTAATCTTGAGATAATTAAGTCATGATTTACTATAACGGGCTTGAAACAATTACCAGCCATCGTGACTGCTCCTGGCAGCTGTTTCATGACCTTTTTTCTGATTCAGTATAATAATAAATTATACTATTCTTGCACCAATTAGTTCATCTTTATTTTGATACTGTACATTTGTCAAACCCATAAAGATATTTTATCATGAGATGAATCAGAGCCAGTTGGAGAATAGACTTCTAATTGAAGGTAAATATAGCGAATAAAGAGTTTTATTTTATTTTATTGAAAGATGAAAGACAGACCATTAACATCCAAACAAAGTGTATTGTACATGTACAGTAGTGTCCTGAAATTTGAAGGAAAAACAATAGAAAGTCATGGGAGAAAACAAACAAAACAAAATAAAAATGCAAGACTGTTATCATAGTTGAAATTGAGTGCAGTAACACGGGGTTATGTGAGAGTTGGGTTGAGATAGAAATGAGGTATTCTGTTGATTTGCAAATGTTCTGGTTGTTGTTTTGGTCTGCGAGGATGTGTGAGAAGAGAAAAACAAGACAATATGA
Source organism: Sebastolobus alascanus (assembly GCA_916701645.2). Lineage (NCBI taxonomy): Eukaryota > Metazoa > Chordata > Actinopteri > Perciformes > Sebastidae > Sebastolobus > Sebastolobus alascanus. Next base: position 1,272,998 of record CAKAOJ020000025.1, on the reverse strand, counting down.
AGCAGAAAGAAAAATGTAATAAAAAAAGCTATTTAATAGAAAGGGGAAGGGCATGGTGAATATGTAGTTTTAGTTCAAAATTTGAACATCCTGTCTCTTTTGTGTCACAGACCTTCCTGATGTACCCATACCCTTTCTGCATATTTTATACACAGATTTTAAGCCAAATTATTTAGCGTTTAGAGCTTGGATATATTAAGAGAACTGGATACAGCGTTGGAGGCGGGGCCCCGTTCATTCCTATGAAAGGACTAAAAAAAGTGCATTTTACAACTTTTAGGACCTAATGATTTAAATAAGGGCTATTAGAGTGTTCGGACTGGGAAGTTGATTCACCTCAAAAAAAATGATCCTGCTGTGTTACAGACGTCTCTTTCCCAATGTAAGTCTATGGGAAAAAGTCTATTTGGGCCCAATGGCATCACATAACGGACACAGAAGTTGTAATACCGCCGTTTGGCCACTACGAAAATTTTGCATCAACGACCGGCTCTCCTCCTGGGGGCTCGGTTTAGAGCGGCTGGATGTTTTATAAAGCGGCCTCAGAGGGTAAATCCGACAGGAACCATTCTACTTCTAGTCTGTCCCCACTTTTGTTGTCCCAGAGAAATGTATCTTTGTCATGACATCCGCTCTACCTGGTGTTCTGATCTGTGACATTTGTCCCGTGTTGGCAGGACGGCGTCCAGCCCTCTGACCTGGACAGCGGCGTGTCGAACCCTCTCAGTCAGCCCCCGGCGGAGTCCGGCGTCCCCCTGCCCGCCCTCAACCTCCTCTTCAAGGACGGGCAGCTGAGGGAGTGGAGCGGGCGGGCCCCTCCTCCTCTGGACATCTCAGCTCTGCAGAAGGACCAACCCTCATAAGTCACCACCCCCTCAAAACTTCCAGGAAAAACGTCATCTCATTGAAAAGGGCCGCCCCTCTCACTGAGGAAATTATTATTTGAGGTCCAACCCTGCATCTTGTCTATCAGTATCCAGTCATGGGAAGTTTAGCCCCGCCAGCACTTCATTCACCTACTGTATGAGGAATCATCCGTCTGACTAGTTCAAACCCCTCTCGCTGTTCCCCCTCTGTGATTCCTCATATTCGTAGCAAGGCAGTGTTATCTGTTGGAGTGGTGCTATTATCACAGTATATAACAGTGATGCAGGTAAACAGCATATAACCTGGAAGACCATTTCACTGGAAACACACACGCTGTCCTCCCACCCTACCCTTCAATCAATGGATGTGCTGTGAGAGCGGAGTGTAAAGTGGTTAATAATTGTATAGATGTTTTAAAAATGACCCACAAAATAAACGGTTGAAGTGTTGAACAGACATCTTCAGGAATCATTTGACAATATGCATATTCTAGGACCAAGTTTTTGGAGTCCAGATGCAGACCCCGCTGCCTCCCTGTGTTGTCTCACGTTAAGTGATCTGATGCATGATACTGTTGCACAACTCGTACCATAAAAGAATATTTTCCTCTTTACTTGTAATCAATATTGGGGGCATTTATTATTTGCACTGTGCAGGATTTCTTCAAACCTGTGGAAGAAGTAATGTAAATTTCTTCTTTTTTTTTTAGGGCCCCTTGTAGTGCGCACATGGTTTTAGAGCTCACGTTTACCACAAGAAAGTGATTCCTCTTGGAAACTGACTGGGCATCAGAGAAACTGCAGTTTTTTTTTTTATTATTATTTGTTATAATTTCTCTGTACTTGAGAACACCAAAGACCATTTTCTTTTCCTGTATAATTATAATTTTTTTTTATCTTCTGTTTTACTGTCGTTTATTTTGCTGCCTTATCACTGTCAGCCAATCAACAACTACCAGGTCTTTGATCAAATCTCTAGATTTGATTTGCTTATGTTTATTTTTTTGCTTTTTTTTTATTTTTAGATTTTACAAATGATTTATGCACATTTGAATGAGTGTCTATAACCAATAAAATCAACAACATTGGGCCACAAACTACCCGCCGTTGCCCCTGTTCAAGAATTCGACCAGATTAACCAAGTGTACCTAATTGCACATAACGGGAACAGTCAGGTCTGTGTGTTTGACCCAGGCCTGTACCCTGCCAGTATCTCTCCCTGGATCGACTCCAGTTTGTGTGCCGTGCAGTGCAGTTCACTCTTGGCCAGCCCACCGCACTCTCCAAGGGATTCTGTTTACACCATGTTTTGAAAAATGGGGTTTGTAGTCTAGAGAGGAGAAGGCGACTTCGCTGTGAAGGCTGTCACAGACCCATGGGATGGAAATGCTAATGCTTTGCCCAGCGTTTCAGAGATGTGATGGCCCAAAAAGTGTCTGAAGTCTGTCATGAATTTTCAGTGTAGCTCCAAGAATATAGAGTACTTTTTATTGCATTTAGAACGCTAACCTATTTTGTTGAGTATTTTTTTTTTTTTTGAAGGAATCTGCCTCCTGCAGTTTTTGACCCACTTGTGGTTGTTGTTTCTAATACCGTGATGCTGAAATAGAAAAAAAAAAGACTAACATGAGGTCCCGTTGAAGCATGATGACTGTGTAGAAACTATTGTGTGTATGTTGTGTATGCGTGTGTATTGTACACCTCGCTCTTGGTGTGTTTTCATACACGCCTACCTTTCACAATAAGAGCCCCCCCCCCCTCCAATCCTGCCTGTCTGTTATCTAGTTGCAGTGCTCGGTCACCCCATCCTCCCCCAGGTATACATCCACCAGTGTTTAAAACAATGCTAGTTTTATATGTCAGCTTATATTTTAGGAGATCTTTGTTGTAGCTTGTTTAATGGGACTGTGAATATCATTGACTGAGTTAATAATGATGCTCTTGTAATTAAATGGGTTAAAAAAAATAAGAAAGTGACATTCCTTCAAAATGCCCTTCCTCTATCCTTGCTCCAGCTCCCCTCTGCTCCAGATACATGTTATTATTACAAATAAATATGTAAAAAGTATATGAAAATATAAATAAATATGTAATAAGAACAAACTCTTTTTTTCCTCCCTGAAAATGTCTCTGTGTCATTTTTTTCCTGGTCTATACTTTGAGGTTTTGTGTCACTGATTTCAGCCACTACTGGCTCTGAATTGTTGTAGCCAATCACATTACATGATATTAAGCCGTGCTCGGTAGATGTTTTCCTGGCCAGGTGGAACAGATGGTGTGCAAGACGCAGCGGTCCGGATGCCCTGTCCATCTGCCTCAAGTACACACTTGTTCACCCATCCTTGTAGATTTAAATGAACACTTAGCTGAAAAACAATGTCCGATACGTGGATGTGAAACCTTTTTGAAAAGCTATGAAAACCCCACGTTTTTGGGAGGAAGATTAAGGTGTCAGTCTGTGCCCTCACCGGACAGGTGGAGTCCCGCCTAATTGACTATGTCTCCCAGGCCTCCCTGCTCCAGTAATTTCCCAGCACCACAAATTACAGTGTGTCATCGGGGGGCACCAGGGGCGTAAACTGGGTCATGCCACCCGAGGATAAGACGCTCCGAGAAGCGGTCAAATGAGCTGCATGTCACCACTCTAACAGTTCTTTTCTTTCCCAACACCCTCAGCCCTGCACTGACGCTTGGGAAAGGTGTAATACATCTGCTGAATTCATTCTGCACATTTGTTATTTTTGACTTCTATCATATGCATTGTCAAACTGGGGCTGCTGCAAGGCTCCAGGCTGAAATGGGAGGAAAATCGTGAATAGAAGCAAAGAAAAAAAAAAACATTGCGCAATACATGCATAGACTTGAGCCAAAGCTGATGAAAGGTCAGTGAAGGTGAAGGAGAATTTATACCGGCCTACACTGAAATACTGTGCTTTATCATCATTTCCAGTAAAACTGGAAGTACAACATCTCAGATAATGTTCCTTTGAATTGTGTTGCATCATTATGACGTCAGTTCATGATGCTACAGTTTAACCCTCTTGGTGTAGACTGCCAAAGATGTCCACGCTCCAAGAGAACTTAGTCTATCTGTATTGCCAAAGGAGACAAAATGCAAACAGCTCAGTGAGGCTGTACTTATAGGAACAGTGCCGCTTTGAGCTAAATGCTAACATCAGTATGCTAACACGCTGACAATGACAATGCCAGCGTTGCCAGATGGGAAATGTTAGACTATCGTACTAGAGGCTTAAAATTATTGTACTTTGAGGAAGATTATCATCATAACCACGAGAATAAACAGGCGTAAATGTCTAGAATTTAATCCACAATTTGTGAAAACTTGCAAAAACTCATGTGAGACCCGCTGCCTGACAACCTAATTATCGTACATCTGGCAACGCTGGACAATGCTAACATGCAGATGCTTAACAGCTACCACTGGCACTGGCACTAATCACAAGGTGTACAGCTGAGGGGAATGCAATTAATTATGCATTTAGTCAACAAATGTGCTGACATTTTGACCAGATGTTGGTGCTAGTTAAAAGGTCAGGGCATCACCAAAGTTAGGCCTATTACAATTCATCCTGTGGGGGACATGAATGTTTGTACCAAATTTCAAGACAATCCATCCCATAGAATTTTCACTCAGAACCACAAATGCCAACCTCATGGTGGTGCAGGAGGAAAAGTTGGTGATCACCAAAGTCATCCATACATCATCTGGGGATCATAAATGCCCCTAAAACAAAACAAAAACAAAAACAAAAACAAAACAATCATAGCAATCTTTTACATTATTGTGGATCAACAGACAGACCATGACACAATGCTGCGATGCTTGAGAGACTAAAATCATTAAACGTTGGTTCTGTCTTGACCTGGAAACCTGCATGTAACCTGCCAGATATTTGATTTGAACCCCATGACCCAGGTTGAATTACTAACCAGGGAAAACATTCAATCTGGATTAGCCAGAGTTGGAAATCACACAGCGTGATCCTGTGCAGTTCTAAGAAAGCTCAGTCTCTTAATTAACCTGATAGTCTTAAATAGTGCTGCCCAAAAGCCTCCATGCTAATCTGCTGAGTCCACCGTGGCCAATGAGGCCATTCTGCCTTTTTAAACTAAACACATGGATCAGGAGAGATTTTTTTCTTTTGAGACACGTCCTCTATCGTATCTACTGTACTGGATGACTTTGCAGTCAGTTTGTAATCGGTCCCTCCGGTGGGTACTCAGCTCAGAGTTGGGGTCAAACTCAGGTTCATCCTCTGTTAACATTGTGTCTCTGTCTGTCTCTCTTCTTCACAGAGTTGAACATTTGTTTCTATTTACAGCCTGTCAAACATGCTCACACCCTTCAGGATCTCTCCCAGTCTCTCACTCAAAGCCATAAGGGCAGGTGTTTTCACACGGAGGCTGCTGCAGCGAATGCCATTTTTGGGGCATTCTGAGCTCATTCCCCTTGCCTGTGGGATACAGTAGTGAGAAAATAGCCCATAACTGAGAGCGAGTCTCTGCAGGCCACAAGCCACTACAAACGTAATGGAGACATTACGGTCCCACCAGGAGATGGAGGGGGAGCAAATGACTGTGCAGCTTCAGTTCATTCAAGGACAGACAGGTGGTCAAAACAGTAAAATATCACAGAAGTCGGACCCCTCACAGTCCTCCTCACTGTCCTCCTCACTGTGTAAGGTTGTTATCTGTAATAGGGCCACATTCAGCGACTAAACCCAGGATGCTGGTTTGCCTACGCATTTCTTTCTATACAGTGAGATTCTGATCACAGAGCAATTTGCAAAAATATAATTAAATAAAAACAACAAAATAAATAAATAAAAATACAATAAAATGATAACATAGATAAATCAATAAATAAAAGAAAAGATAACCGATAAAATAAAATGAACATTACCAAATAAAATCGATGGACGAATAAATAAAATAATCATCAACAACAACAAAAATAATAAAAATGACACCATAAATAAATAAATAAAATAAAAAAAAAATACATAAAATAAAATATAGTAATTTAAAAATAACTTACTAAGAAAAATATAAATTAACTAAAAAAAATTTATAAAATAAAAAAAAATAGATAACTTCCTAACTAAATATTTAACCAACTAAATAAATAAATAAATAAAATACAAAAAACATAGATTACTAAATACACCACAATGCAACAAAATAGCTAACTAACTAAAATGAAATAAAGTAAATTAATTCAAAATCTTTAATCATTTATGAATACAATCCTATGCATTTCCAGTAAAATAATCCTGTAGACCTAGAGTAAAAACATACATGAGTAGAGCATTCGCATTTTGTTTACCCCAGACATCAAGTTTGTACTTCATTTGACCTGAAGCCAAATAGAAAAAGTTTTATGCTCAAAACAGTTCAGACAAAGGCACAACATTTACATAACAATATTTAAGTCTTCTCTGGAGATGAGGAGCGGATATTAAAGGTGCGGTGAAGAAAAATTACGCGCACTTCCGCTTTAAAAGCGGAGCTGTGTAGCTGGAGAGAGTCGCTGTGGCGATGCCGAGCCCCAGATCTGCCTTCATTTCACCGCCGGCCGGATCTCTGCCGCCGCCGCTGCACAGTGCGCAGTGGAGACAAACACCCGAGCGGTCCTGCGTGTCGAGGATTTTGGATTTTAACTGTCATTGTCATGACAGCTGGCAGACGGAACTTTACGCAGGGAAACAGCAGGTGAGTCTACAAGGCTGCACCTGACGGATAATTCTCCTCGCTGAATTTTGAAACCAGTTTGTATTCTCCTCCCAACTCCACTTGTTGATGGGGCACTAAACAGGCTATCCCAGCAGTCACACCACGGAGATATACTTATGCGTAATTTGGATGAAACCCTGTCCGACGACAGGGCGAAAGAAGTTTTTAACCTGTGAGGTTTTGTGGCAGATGGCGGTGATGTTTGGCGACCGGTAACAGCTCGCTCGCTGCATCATCAGATCGCATTACACAGGCTGCCACCAGGTGAGGAGCGGCATGGGGAACCAGATGGACAAGCTGTCACATTTAAGTTACGCAGAAGTTCCCACGGTGGACCCGAACGGCGTGGACACGGAGGAAGGTCCGCGGATCGGCGTCTCTTACATATTTTCTAACGACGACGACGAGCTGGAGGATGGCTGCGCGGTCGATGGCACAGATAAGGACCCGAATCAGGAAGAGAAACAATACGACCAGCGCGACGAGGTGGAGTGCGCCGTCTACAACCGAGATGAGTGCATTTACGAGAAGAGCGTCAAGTGTGCCAACCTGGAGGTTTACTCCCCGGAGAATCTACTAAACAAATGCAAAGCGGGTGACCTGGTGGAGTTTGTGGCCACCGGTCAGTTCCCGCACTGGGCTGTGTGCGTGGGGGACTTCCAGGTGGTGCATCTGCACAGAGCCGAGGTGAAAAACAGCTTTTTGACAGATGCGAGTCAAGGGAGGAGGTGTAGGATCGTGAACGACTTGTACAAATTCAAAGCTCTGGGTGCGGACATGGTGGTGCAGAACGCGATGGAGCAGGTGGGCTTAAAGGACCGAGAGCTGAGCTGGAGGAACTCCGAGTGCTTTGCCGCCTGGTGCAGGTTCGGCAAGAGGGAGTTCAAGATGGGAGGGGAGATACGGATAGGCAAACAGCCCTACAGGTTGAAAATATGCATGTCCGACAAACATTCGCACATGTTGGAGTTTCAGAGTTTGGAGGACATGATCATGGAGAAGAGGAGGAACGATCACCTGGGCAGGACAGCCGTGTTGCAGGAGCTGGCCACTCACTTCAGCAGCGTGGAGGAGATCAAAAGTGAGCCAGGAGCTGACTGATGATGGCTGCCCCCTTTTGATGCTCCTCAAAATGATTGCTTTGCAAGTAGAGTAGCCTTTACCAAACAAACTGTTACACCCTGCTTTAATCTATAGCAAGCCTTCACTCCTTCATTTTATTTTTAACTAGTGCAGTGCCCCTTGAAAACATGCCTGTTCAGAGCAGGCTGAATGCTTGGCCTTTGCTGCAGCCTTCTCGAGAACCGCTCATACAAACAACTTCACACTCAACACAGCGCTTCTTGGGGCCTGAGCAATACAGCTGCCATGACATAGTTGCATCACAGCTACTCACTGTCAGAAACAACGGTGAAAACACCAGGGACAGACTTTACGTTAGGTAAGGTATAGGTAACTGCCTGGGGCACCCCAACTAAAAGGGCCCCAAACAGCTATAGATTTATTATGATGTTTAGATATTATAAGTATTGAATTATGTTACAATTCTAACTCATTCTACCCTGAATTAACTTACAAAAGGCACTTAAACAATATGTAACTCAACTGTATACTACCTAGTGTGTACTTCTACTTCAGAGAAACATTGTAAATTTACCTGACAGAGAAATGTTACTGGTTCCGTTAAAACTGGGGCTGTAAAAGTTAACACAATAATAACGCGTTAAAGGAAATTCGTTTTAACGCCACTAATTTCTTTAATGCATTTGCGCAACTTGTGATTTTTAGGTTGTAGCGGGCTCAGTTTTAAAGCTAGAGTGAAGATACTGGCATCATATGCAACTAGAAAACCTAAGGAATCCATCCATACCATGTTATACTAGCTTGTCACGAAGGAGGCTAAATATCGCTCCAAACTTATGCTAAATTTTGGCGAGGAAAAACTGTCATAGCCCTTTTCAAAGGGGTCCCTTGACCTCTGACCTCAAGATATGTGAATGAAAATGGGTTCTATTGGTACCCACGAGTCTCCCCTTTACAGACATGCAGTTTGGGTCAAGTCATAGTCAAGTCAGCACACTGACACACTGACAGCTGTTGTTGCCTGTTGAGCTTGAGTTTTCCATGTTATGATTTGAGCATATTTCTTTATGTTAAATGCAGTACCTGTGAAGGTTCTTGACAATATTTGTCATTGTTTTGTATTGTTAATTGATTTCTAGTAATAAATATACATAGGGTACATTTGCATAAAGCAGCATATTTGCCCACTCCCATGTTGATAAGAGTATTAAATACTTGACAAATCTCTCTTTAAGGTACATTTTGAACAGATAAAAAGTGTGCGATTGATTTGCGATTAAATCGTGATTAACTATGGACCATCATGGCGACAGCCCTAGTTAAAATGTAAAAATTAACATATGATGCATTATTATTCATTAAACTCTCCAAAATCATATTAGAGCTGAAAGCTCCACCTTGAACTGACATTTAGTAAATGTAAGTACATTGTGATGATAATGCCTCTCTTTCACTCTTCACTTGAAGGTAACATTTGAATGCAGGACTTTTGCTGTGCGGTATTGATAGTTTTACTATTAATAGTTAATAGTTTTACTCCAGAAACAGGTTCTGAATAGGTCTACTTCTTCAACCACTGCCAATACCAACAATCCCAGTTAGAGATGGTGAAAAGTAGAGCAAGACAATGTTTGTTCCCAAATAACTAAATCCCTCCCTGAATAACACACCCAGGTCGCAGTTAGAAACATTGGTGAAATACAATTAGCTGAGGTAATTTCCAAATAGACATATTAGTCGCTTGGCGACCGTTGGCCATGGCAGAATGGTGCTGCTCCTGTAGGCTTTCCGCTTGTGCTCGTTGACTCCAAAGAAAGTTTGGTTGTAACGTTATCCAGCATCAATGTGTAGCGTTAGCAGGCTACGTCTAGGATCCAGCTGCAAACGTGAACTAAAATCAATGAGGCGCGGTCCGCCCGCTGCGGACGACATGCTGGAATCAGTGTGCAAAGCCCTGAAGCCCCGCCCCCGCTGCACAGAGCGCTGGTCGCTTGTTTATTCAAAATCTATTAATATTGAACGTGTACAAATTCGACAAAGCACTTCATGGTGTCCCCAGCATTACACCCGCCAAGTGTGAAGTAGATCTGATGAGCGGTTCTTGAGATATGCGAAGGACACACACAGACAGACAGACAGACAGAGATTCCTTGCTTTATAGTTAGATTGGAGCACACGTGTCATAATTTCTACTCGGACATTGTGTTTTTAATTACGTTTTTTTCACACAAGTCTATAACGATGTTTAATGCCTTAAAGCCACAATCATCAACATCCTCAGATGCTTAATGGCCTTAGCAATTATGAATTCAATTATCTGGGAAAAATTGAATAGACTGAATTAGTTGATAAGCTTGTTTGTAGCTCCGACAGCCCCTCCACACAGAATGTATAGTTTTATAAAAGCTTTACACATCACACTGTCATGATTCTGTAAGTAGAGTGAATGTTTCTCTATTCATTGTGTGTCCTGTTACTTGATCCTTGTGTGGTTTAACTTCATCCTTCAGCTCACACAAAGACAGAAAAGTGTCCGAGCTGCTCGCTGAATACAAGAAGGATTTTTTCTGCCTTTAAGGGTAATTCTCACACCAGCACATGTTGGAGAAAATTTTGTGGAACTGGTCTTGTGTTACACTGATCGAAGTATGTCTAAACTGTACCCAAAGTTTAAGTAAACCATGACCCCTTGTCTTTTTTTTAAATGAGTCTTCTGTCATGTTGTTTTAATTACATGCACAAGAATGTTCGGTCGATTAATACTGAGTATCTGTGCTGTGTTTATTATGCTCGTTCTGTCATCTTCATGCAATCTCAAAGTGTTTCTTAGAAAGTAGTGTAATTTGCTGAGTTTAAAAGGTCAATTGTTTGATCTGCTGCAGGAGACAAATTTTCAAAACAGAGAAAATTAGATTTCAATTTTTTCCTCTATAGATAACTTCTTGATGATCGGAGTTACCAAAGCTAAAGGTAAAATAGCTTAAATGTTCAGTCAGTCAAACTGCTTTCTTTCTTTACGAAACATGTTTTTACACAACTTTTACATCAGTAAAGTACCTATGTTAGATTTTATTTGTCCGACTATTACCAAAGAATCAAACCAGTTTCACCATCTTAGTCTTTAGACCAGGTTCATAGGTTATAGCGAGCTAGCTTGGGAGTTTAATCCTGGTGTTTTGGTCCCACAAAGTTGGTTCACTTTTAACTGAGGCATCACCACTGTAACCTACTGATAATCGCTTATTGTTTTAGCCATTTTTCTAGCAAAATTTGTGAAAAACCTTCACTGCTTCCAGCTTCCTCCATATGAGGATTTGCTGTTTTTTTTTGTCTTGTTTCATATCATTGTTAATTGGGTTTTGATGTTGGCCGGGCAAAAGAAGGTATTTTAAAGATGTCACGTTGGATTCTCGGATACTGTGATGGTCACTTTTTCATTATTTCATAGACTAAACCATTAATCAAAAATAATAATCGTCCCATTAATCGATTATGAAAATAATCCAGCCCTACCATCACTATTGTGTGGTGAAAGATTGTGATGATTCCAGGGGCCAACAGATGACGAACTGCAATAAAATCATAAAGGGGGCCTTAAAGCAATATTCCTCCAGGGACCCATAATTCCTAATTGCAGCCCTGCCTACAGGTTCCAGATATGGACAAAATTATATTCAATTGAATGTGACTTAGTGAAGTAATAAAGGGAAAAATAACCTGCTGAATTAACAGGAGTGTTTGGAATGAAAAACATTTTACAGAATGACAGAAATGCTCCTCCGTGATCGTTTATATCAGAACTACAATGAATGTTTGCGGCATTTTTAGACCATCTGCCACCGTTTGTATCAAACTAGGCCAGACCATAACGTCAATAAACAAAATTTGCTGTCGCATATAAATTCCACTGCATAATTTTTGTAGGATTCCAGACAGTATTTTGTTTTCACTTCAGCCCTGAAGAACATGAGGGAACATTGTTATTGAGTGTTTGTTTTTTTACAGCCTCAGTGTGATGAAACAACATTACATCAATGGACAGAGTGCTCATTGTGCCCTGATGATGGCAGTGATAAGCTTGTTTAGTTGTTGTTTTAGATGCCTATACTAGCTGTTGTTTTCCACCAATAATTCTCTCGTATCAGAAACTGTTACAAGTCTTATGTTTTCTTTTTCTCATACTAATTTATTCTAATAGCTTATTTTCCTTTTGAGAGCACTGAAATGTTACTCTCAAGGCTAACATTCATTTCACAGCTTCTTATGTTAGCTGAAATGAAACACTTCAATCAATCTTCAATCATACAAATATTTTAATCAATTTTTCAAATGATTATTTTTTTTTATGCAGAACGACTGCATTGTTGCACTAAATTGTTCAATGTCGGAACCAAATGTGGAAGCAGTAAACCCACAGCTTAAAACCTGTAGCTGTCTGACCTACAAATAGGTCAGACTATTTAACTTGAAATCGTACGACGGTCTGGCAAATCTATAAATATACTTTCATAATGACCACAGGGAGCAATCAGACTTGAATGCTACAGTTTATATGGTACAGACAGTATGGTACGCTGTCCTGGCTGCTTTAGCCCCCACGTGCTGCAGTTGCTTTGATGTTCCTGGCAGCGCAGTAATAAAATTAAGACACAGCAAACTCTCCTTAGGGTCTTGTCAAGTTCAACCTTTCCTAAGTCTATTCGACACTTTTATATTGAGCAAAGAGTCATTTAACAAGACAGGAGTGCAGATGTTACTGCTGTAGCTGCAAAGGGGTTTTCTCCTCTTGTGCGTAAAGACAGGAACATCCTGTATGTGAGATGCAGTGCAGATAGTTGAGCTGTGCGTTGCAGATCCGGGTTCTTGAGATGTTTGGCTTGATTTGAACTTCATGACAGATGAACTTGAGTGTTTGGAGGCAAGGTTAGTGCCTGCTGTTTGTGTTTGCTTCTATTTTCCGGATACATCAGTGTAGCGTTGCCCAACCTTTTTGTTTAAGACCCCTTAAAATGAAGCGATGTCTACTTGTGACCCCTCGTCACAGGTTCTTTCCTCAGTGTGAACATGAGCTGTGAGCTTTCTCAAGCTGTTTAACTCAAAGGCTTGAAGAGGGGAAATTATCCAGTATTTGACAAGGAAAAATAGCAAAAATATATATAAAAAAAGGCAGATAAAAGCACAATTTTGTTCTTTAATTTCATATCAGCACTGTTCCATCTCATCACGGCATTTCTGTCCATAATGACATCTTAAAAACCTCATTGTCTTAAAACAAGTGAAAAAATGTTCAGGTACGTGAGAGTTTCCATCTGTTTCCAATAGAAGCAGAAAGAATTTTCTAGAAATTAATGTCTTTGTCTTGAAACAACAAAGACTACGGCCTGTTGCTGCACTAGAGTAAAGAAAAATGAAACTTGATTTCAGAAAATACTTTAACAAATATATATACATTAGAAACAAGTAGAAATATCCTCACTACACTGGTAGAGTTTTGTCACTTGGCTATAATTGATATTTTTATAATAATAATAATGTATCAAATCACAACTTAAAAGGTGATGATGTCAGTATTCAATACGTTCTCATCCCAACTCGGGACATGCTGGCGCTTTGTCACGCCCCTTGGCGTCACTTAAGGTTTAAGCAACGAAACCACTCTAGTTAGGTTTAGGAAAAAAATTACATGGTTGGGCTTAAAACCACTATGTTTGTAAAGTTAAAATAAAACGGAACATTGCGAACACGGGACACGAATGAACAGCTGATTTGATAACGTCACGCACGGGACACGAACAGCGGCCTTGTGTTTGTTGGATCCATCCACCTCCCCTCTCACCCACCCTTAGGGTGTCTTTTCGCTCTTTAAACTACATCACCACACTCCTTGCACACTTTCTCTGAGTGTTTACTGTTGCCGTGGATGGGTTTATATTGTAGTTAATGCAAAGCCCGCTGTGTCTCATACAGGCGCTAAAGGGTGTCTTGTGTGGCGGTATTAAACTCTGACGGCTGTGGCAAAGCGCTGGGAATGAGAACTGGCTGCAATATTGTGTTTCCACTTGTTTCCGCTGCCCTAAGTGGCCTAATGAATCAGTTATTTTAGGTTAAGGGACGAAAGTTATGCGCAAAAATCATTTGGAGATTAGAAGGATATTTTTTTTGTGATCTTGTGACCAATTTAGACCCCTTGGGGGGTCCCGACACCCAGGTTGAGAACCACTACATTAATGAACTCTCATTCCCGGCTCTTCAAGCAGGACTCTGAAGTCATCTGACCAGATGTTGATGTTGAGTGTGTGTTCTTAGTTTGTTATGCTGTGTTTTTATTGACTTGGGACATAAAGGTGCTTTTTTGCTCACAGGTATGAATGTGTGAGTGAGGTTAGACATTTCCTGAGTGTTTTCCTGCCTCCTGCTGAATGCTTGAATTGGCTGCTTGTATGGGATGCACAGCCCCTAAATTAAGTGTATTTTATGTGTATACAGACCATTCTTTCTGTCGTATATTGGGAGGTGCACTGTTCTCCTACAGCTCTTACAATGAAGCAGCATTAACTCTCTCCCAGGCCATTCCTCTTGATGGGATGTGAAAGCTTGGACATGGTAGAGGCAACCCAATTATAATCAACTGTCAGCGCTCGCCTACAGGTACTGCAGCCTGCTGCTGCTGTTACTGTGTTAGGTTTTGTTTCCATAGGATGCTGATGAACTGATGAGATTAGTTGCATTAGAAGACAACGAGAAATCAGAATTCATATCCCACTGTGGCTGACATAAAGATAATTTTCTGTACATGTGAGGTGGATGAGAATGGAAAGTAGCATTTCAACAAGCCTTGTTTAAACTCAGTCAGAAACAGTTTTTCCCATCTGTTTACTGCCTCCACACATCTACAGTATTGTATATGCAGATAAGTGGATGCACATTAACAGCCAAAAACCTTAAACCTTAAAAAACTGTTTGAGAGGCTCATCTTGAGGTGGTCCATTTCTCATTCTCACCACATGGCTGATTTATCTTTGGGAAAAAAAGGTTTTTTTTTTGCCATCCAAATACGAACAAAAGACTTGGCACACCATTAGAGACCAAAACATAATACTTAAGATGTTTTTTTTTTACTCTTCACAAAAAGCTCCCAAAGGTTTTCAATACAAGAGCCTAGAGACTGCATATATTGTCAGTTTTTAAGCAGGGTTTTCTACGTTGATTCAGTTAATGGGCATTATGGGGATGGAGGCAATGGTGCTCCTTTTCCATCTGTAAGACAAAACCTTATACATGGCCTGACTTTATGTATCAATGCCATTGTTTTCAGGCAAAATATCTTACTTAAAGGAGTAGTTAAACATTTTGGGAAGTAGGCTTATTCGCTTTCTTGCTGAGAGTTTGATGAGACGATCGATACCACTCTCATGTTTGTATGCTAAATGGGAAGCTGGAGCCAGTAGCTGTGTAGCTTAGCCACAACCAGTGACTCCCTGAATTTTCCACTGGTTGCCTGGCAACTGCTCCCGGCCAAAGAATAGTCTAGTTCTTGTACAAATTAAACAAGTAAGTGATAATGTACAGCGAGCCGGTCATTGTTGTGAAAGAAACCCCGACAGGGCGATGCCACACGGTGGACCCCAATGCGAAGCTCTGAAGGGATTTATTTCACAACAATGACCCGCTAGCTGTACATTATCCCGCTTATTACATGGCTACTTACTACTAAGAAATCAATAATTTGACACTAAAACGGTCCGCCAGTGTCCGACATCAGAACTGCTCCTATAGCAACGGTCTGCTACAAAATGTCAATAGTGCTGGAACATAATAAAATGTCTCTATTGTTTTTTTGTTACCATAAAATGAAAGTCACAACCCTATAACTACATCCCAATAAATTTCATAATGCAGCTGTAAAAATAGAAAAGTCAGTAGAGAAATTAGTTTATTGAATCAGTGCAGCATCTAAACGGAGACAAATTCTTGCATAAATACAAGAACAGATACACAAACTTATACTTCTATAAAAAATAAACAAAAGACCCAATTTGGGGCACATCACGGAGGCCCACCCGGGGTTTCTTTTTTGTGAGTAAGGTCATTAAAAAGTTTAAACTGCATGCACACACTCAAACACTTCTAAATGTTTTAAGATTCAAGTCCTGCTCCCTTTGTGGTGTGACCTGTCTGGACAAACAGAGAGGATGTTGGGAAAAAGTTCTGTGATTACACCTGCCATGCTGGGAATGAGTAACCAACCACCCACAATAGCAACACAGCCTCTCTTTGTGTGTTAGAGTCGTGCCAAGAAAACTCCCCAAAGCCCGAGGACAATTATTATACTATGACGTCACACTTTTCCTGGTAGGTCGATGCAAAACACTTTGAAAGGAGGAATGACTAAACTGTTTTATTTGCATTAGCCAAAAAAAGCACTGAAATACAATGCAGCAAAACAAAAGGATGAATCACTGGCATGGTGAATAATGAGAAATTTGTGAGGCGGTCATCCTGAGATGACATTTTAGAACAAGACTATGTGACATTTGCTGAAGAGCAGCCACTGTGGCTACAAGCAGCAATTACAGGGCACATGTTAAAGCTGTGTAACAGTAGCACAAATAGAGAGGAGTTGTAAGAAGTCACAGCACTGTCAACTAAAAATTACCTTCACATACAATGAAACTGCATTGTGAATTAAGTTTCGAGGGAAACGTATTTTGTCGCAGATTATGTTTGTTTTTGACGTAACAGAAACATTTGCAATGATAGCTCGCGGAAGTCCACATATGGATGAGGTCGGGGTGGGTGGGTCAAACAAACATAGTGAATTTCACCGAGGAGACCGCTGTTTGTGTCCCGTGTGAAATTAAAAGTCAATGTTCACTCATTTTAATTTACATCCGTAGCTTAATAATGTAACAAATGTAGTAATTTTAAGCCAAACTATGATGTTTTTTACTAAACCTAAAAAATAAGTTTTGTTGCCTAAACCTAACCAAGTAGTTTTGTTGCGTTTTTTATTTGTTTTGTTTCAATTTACAACGTTAATCACATGTTTTAAAACTGCGACCGTAATCCTGGAGTATATAAATACGTTTCCCTTGAAGTGTAATTGAGAAAGCAGTTTAGTTGTATGGGAACGTAATTTTGTTGGAGACAGGGTTGAAAGTCAATGATCTATCTGTTAAACAGCAATATCAGTCCAAAGTCTGCTAACATTAGCTAATGCTAGCTAACATAAGCTAATGGTCGTACCAGACCAAGTAAGGCCGTATCAGTTAAAGTGTTTCATTGCTTCAAGATTCAAGATTCAAGATTCAAGATGTTTATTGTCACGCCGGTTATACAGGTACAATCGTGTGAAATACTTTTTGCTGGGAAGCTCCATTAAGAAAGAAACAGTTAAGTAGCAAAGAATAACATAATAAAATAAAGTAAAATAAAATAATAGTGTATTTACAATAATATACAGTATAATAATAAGGAAATACGGTGTATGGTAAGTATATACAAGTATTGCACAGGCATTTTTGTTTTTTATATTGCACAGAGGTATGTATTCAGTATTGCACTTTTTAATTGTACTTATTATTGCACATAGTGGGAGAGAGGGTGTTTGGGGGTGTGGTTTATCTGTTCAACAGTCTGATGGCCTGGGGGAAGAAACTGTTCCTCAGTCTGCTGGTTTGAGTCCTGGGGGTCCTGTATCTTCTGCCAGAGGGCAGGAGGGGGAACAGGCTGTTGTGGGGGTGTGAGGTGTCCTTAATGACCCTCAGGGACTTCCTGAGGCACCGCTGGGTGTACAGCTCCTGCAGGCTGGGCAGCTCGCATCTGGTGATGTGCTGGGCTTACGTATTCAACTTTTCATTGTAAGAGGAAGATTGTGTAAATTCTTCTTTCAAATGTTACATAGTCTTGCTTCAATATGATTCTATCAAAATACGAGAGAAAATTATATTTTTTTTGTGATTGTCCATAAACACTTCCAATTTATTTATTTTTCCCCAGGCATTGTTGTTGAGCTATGGTGTCTTTAGCAATGGGCAACCTCCGGGTCTGAAAAGTGAAGCCAATGCAGAAGTGCCTTAAAACTGCATTCTTTCTAACAGCCAGCAGGGGGCGACTCCTCTGGTTGCAAAAAGAAGTCGGATTGTATAGAAGTCTATGAGAAAATGACCCTACTTCTCACTTGATTTATTACCTCAGTAAACGTTGTAAACATGAGTTTATGGTCTCAATCGCTAGTTTCAAGTCTTCTTCAATACAGCATGATTTTCATTTAATAAATTATGGTCCCATTTAGAGTCAAATAGACCATAAAGCAGGGTATGCTTTTATTTTAGCATGGCTACATTGTGATTGATAGGTTGCTGCACGGCATTGTCCAGTCTGGGAGTTGTTCGTGTTTTCGTCTTACAAATTTAACTCTTTAACAGTGTGTTTTCAGTTCGTGAAAGTTAATTGTAACATTTTGGTCACCTAGAAATGTCTTATTTAGTGTTCGGTTGTACTAGCTCCACCCTCTTGTGTCACTTCTGGCAAAAACCAAGATGGCGACGGCCAAAAAGCTTGTGGCTTCAAAACGGCAGTCCACAAACCAATGGGTGATGTCACGGTGACTATGTCCACTTCTTATATACAGTCTATGGTGTCTTTGACCATCAAGTTTTGGATTCATGAAAGTGCTTTTCCCCACTGAGCTGGCTTTAGCCTCTGATACATTTGCAACACTTTTCTTGGATCAATTTGTCTAAACTTTTCCGTTTCCCATCACTGGGATGGCTGTCAGTGTATTTTGCTCAAATTGTTGCCCGAAGCTGTGCTCTTTCATTTGTGGTCCACGGTCGAGTGGCACAGCTGAGTGGCTTGAGATGCCGAAGAGGCAGGTGGCTTCATTGTCTGCCTGGGCTTTGTTTATCCCCGCTGTTGTCCTGGTCTTTCCCATGGCAGCACTCGCTGGCAGTGGTTCTTTGAACTGATCGTTTTGAGATGATAGGGTTCAGTGTTTGCCGCGGGGCACCCAAGTCGCATTGATTGAGTTGTTTTAAATGATCCCATGGCTTCCAGGTAATTTGCATCAGCTAAATAAACACAACCAATTCAAGTCTTGTTTATGTAAAGCTTTTTAGCAAACAAGTTTGTACGCCTTTAACTAACATGACCTGTAGCGTTGAATGCATCACTATCGCAGCAGTTTTATTCATCCATGCTATGGAACACTTGACTAGAAAGTCACTTTGCAGCATGACGTGAAATCAAGAGCAAATTTGCATACTGTAACCCAACAATACGGGCTTTTCTGTTCAGGGTTGACGCACCATTAAGCTGCTAAATTGGAGGACACAAGAGCAGAGTGTGTGTGTCAAAGGACGCGGTGGCCCGACAATTTCTTCTTATCGTTCCCTTATCTGTTGACATAGCTGTACGTGCAGGCAGAGATCGGCTTTGAAAGGGCAGAACGCCACAACAAATAAGTCTTTTAGTGTGAATGAATCCCATTATTTTTTGTGTATTTTACAAGGACACCAGACTTTTCCCTTCATCTAGTCAATTAGCAGCCCCTATCTGAACATCTGGATGGTTACATCATTTAATTCGGCAACCATTTCCTATTTAAGGTTTAATGACTTTGCAGTTGTTTCAAGTTATTGAGTACTCATGTCTTCAATTCACCTTATTTCTAATTATCCGCGTCTCTTCAGTCCTGTCAAGCCACGTGTAAAACTGTGTCAGACAAAGATTAGTCGGTAATTCTTCTACTAACGTGTAAGTATGAGCTCATCCAGTATAAGCTTGAAGTCTAAACTGAAACATTTACATGCTGCTGGTGCTGAATAACACTAAGATGAATCAAAGCTCTGAGTCATTAACTAATGTTTTGCATAAATCCCAGACTGTGTGAGGTGACGGTGCGTTGAGCGTGCTGTCTCTGTCCTGCTTACTCATACAAATATCTGGGAGCAGAACAGAGTGGTCTAAACGTATTTATCTATGTGTGAATTATGTATAAATATTCAATATGTTCGCATGTCTGCCAGATCTTGGGGGCATATTACAGCTGAACATCCATTTACATCCACATTATGTGGCAGCCTCTGGTTTGAATCCCTCCTGGCCACAGTTGTTGCACTGTCTCAAATAATCAGCCTTTATTTAGAGTCTTTAGAGGACTTTTAAAGTAGAGAAAAGTTTGCGAGAGAGGGTAAAGAGCGGGAAGGAGGTGCTCCAAAATCTATTTGCATTCTGCCTCTCCTCCTCACGCAGCTTTCCCCTTAGCAAACAAATTAACGGCAACTTTCATGAGGCTGGCTCGGTAATTACTTGTTCGGAGTGCGATGCTCTTGAAAGCACAGAAAATTGTGCTGCACCACATTGCCAATTTTCATATTAGTTATGAATGCATGTGAGACTTTTTAATGACTGTCATCTGCTCGCTCACAGTTATTTTCAAACAAAAGGTAATTTTCAGAGTTCACTTGAGTGTATCCCATCTTTCTAGTTACATCCGCTGGCTTTTGGCCATTTGAGAAAGTGATGATGGATATGTGTCTATACTGATTAAATTTCTAATATAAGGCAAAGTGCACTCTCATAATAGCGTAAAGGAGAAACTGTTGCTCAAAAATGTGGAGTGTTTTTCAAGGTTATTACCCAAATATTACCCTCCTCTTCAGACATTCTCTTTTATTGGATTGGAAGAGCACATGATGTAAATAGACCATAATGGTGTAATCTCCTGAGCTGAAAGCGAGCATCTTGGTCATATAATTTTGATGGCGGATGGAGTGTAGTAGACGGGTAGATTGTCGAGCGACAGCCCCTCTCTACCCACAGCTGAGGGCATGCTCTAACTGGCTCATGCCATCTGTCTGGAGATCTGGGGACCAAGGTGTTGCTCCAAAATGCGTGTCGCTGTCATCCTCGTTGTGCAATCGGAGCAGGACGGCGATCTCGGGTTGTTTTTCATTTCTCACTCCAGCAGTTGAGGTCAAGGTTCAGTGAGGCTGAGATGATCCAAGACCGAAGACTGATGGTGTGTATAGAAAGAGGAATCTTAGGCTTGATAATCAGCTGGGACTTGGGGGGCCCCCGGTGACTTAATCAGCTTCAGGAGCTGGCAGTCTGGTTTCCCTCCACAGAGTTAAGGGCCTTGCCTTACCTGTCTCTTCAGAGAGGCCATTTGCTCAGATAGAGTGTCAGTATGCTGAGCCTTCTCTGCTAATGATCCCACAGGCGGTCGATGCGCTGTCACTAACAGCTTTGCCAAAAGTGAGAATTGACTCCTCTGGTACGGTACGTAATTCCGCAGAGTGTTAGACGCAGGGAGGTCAGCCAGCGTGTTACGCGACATATCAGTATTCATGAAATTTTACCCACTCCTGTTTAAACCCCTTGGCTCTGTCCTCACTGATCTGGTCACATCTGGGGAGCGCATTAGGCCAAATGAGCATCAAGGTACTAATTGCTGCTCATTTGCATAAATGTGTGGCGTCCAGATGCCAGGAGTGTGGTGAGTAGGGGTAACAGCTGGGTGGGTCACCTCTCTGGCATGTGTGAGTGAACTCTGACCTCCATAATGGCTCTAGTTCTGTGTGTCTGTGTATGATATTTCATTTATGCTAAACCCTTAGTTTAATGCAATATTTTTAGAATAACAAAGAATTAACGCAAAGTTAAATTACCATTCGACTGCGCCGTTTCCCTGAGCTATAAGGAGCGTTTTCAGCTCCTTGTTTTGGTTTTACGACCCGCAACTTACCCACACCTCTGTTTTGGTTCAATCTCTTCCCCCTCAATGTGTTTTTTTCTGCAAAAAAGCTCTAAAAGCTCACCGTGAACTACCTGTCCTGCACCAAACAGCAGAGAGACAAAGTTAGTGGCTATAGCTGGTGAAGAGTTTAGCAGTTAAAGTGCCAGATATTTCCCTTGGGAGTTGGTAGAGACCAAAAATGGAGCTCAAACGCTAATGTTAGTCTGTGACTGCTACTAGATGCATAAATAGGCAAGCGCGTGCTAACAAGTTCGCCATATCAACTCAAAAGGTGATAATATAACAGTGTGGTGTTGACAGCTTGTTCCCACTGCTCCCAAGTAGCCCAAAAATCTGTTATTGCAGCTTTAAATTTCTTTCAAACATCAGTGGATGACATGAGAAAGGTGAACCTCATTATTTCCTACTCCAAACTGTGTTAAGAGAGGGTAGAGGATAAACTGACAAAGGCACTGTTTCACATTCGTGCCTCTGGTGCTCACCATGCGGTCCGGCTCCTGCACTCCAGTTGCTGCCAGGCAGGTGCAGAGCCCTTTTGAAATCCTAACCTTGAAACATAATACTCACCCAAGGCTGCTGTGATGGAGAAAATGAGTTTAACCAAGAGAAAATATCAATATCTTTAAGTCTCTGCTGAAATAACAATGCATTTGATGAAAGGAAAAGGTCCCGTATTAGCAGCAAGACCTGCTCCAGCGGTGAAGTTAAGATGAGGATTTAAAATAAATGGCATAATGTGGTAACCCAGCAAATCAATTGTAGTTGTCTCTGGTATTTACCAGAGGTGTGGTATAGGCTGCTACCCAGGTATGCTCACTCTGTATTTGTATTCACAGTGTGTGTAAAGCCAAGAATAACGAGCTCACACTCATGAGGAGCATTTTCATCGCCCTCTGACTGGTGGGTCAGCAGAGGAAATTCCAGTGTGTCAAGAGGCTTGATTACGATAATAACAGCGGCACAGAAAACAAAGGATCGAGTCAGCTGCGTGGGGAGTGTAAAGCTAGAGAGACTTATTCTGATTAAGGGTGTTTTAGCAGCATGATATATCAGAGGGGAATGTTAATAACAGCGTGAGGAGTCACGCAGTGCCACGAAACACAAAGCGTGCTCCAATTACACTGCCGAGTGCTTATAGTTCATACGAGTTTACTTAGATGTTGCGTGCTCCACTGTGTTTGCCGCTGACTGTGCATTAACGTTGACATTAAACTGATATACTGAGGCTATTTTGCTGTAGAGGAGGGTAAAAGTTTAAGCAGCTTTTCATATTCACTCTCCATCTCAGGGAAACACATTAGCGGAGTCATATCTGCTTCATCAAAACACACAAGGGAGCCCGCGAGGTGGGATGCTCAGTCATCTACATTGTTTGGAAGCAAAAGGAAATGTCCTGTTATTGTTTGCTTTGTTGATATTGCCGGTTTTATTCCTGTAATTTGGTTTTTATCTCAGTTTTATGAGACACAGTTTGTTTTGATAACTGCTACCATATAAATAAACATCATTATTGTATTATTGTTGTCCCCACACCGGCGTTTCTGCCACAAGTCATTCTTCACATACAGTGCCTCTTATCACAGGAAGCTGCATTCATTCACAGCTCAGTGAGAGTACAGTGGAGCTCTCGGGCCCAGCAGGAAGCAGGTTATGAACCCTATTATTAGGGGAAAAATGTCACCGTGTGTACGTGCGTTTGAGGGGAAACTGCGCAGAGGTGTATTCGCAGGGGGCGCACAGAACGACGCCATCAAGATAACTTACCTGTCCTTGCCTGCCTGCGCCTTGTACTCTATAGGATGCAATCTGAGAATGAGGCTTGCATCCTCTATACCCGCATCTCAGCCCATCAACCTCTCCCTTCAACATCAGGCGTATGTGTCAACCAAGAGAAGGTCCTCGTGTTTGCCGAGGTCAAAGTCATCTGTCAAACCGGCGAGACGGCTGGCTGGCTCCGCCGAGGTAATTGGTAGCATTGCTGCCTTCTAGGAGAAGCTTGACAAAAATCTTGCCATGTGTCAGGGCAGTTGGTTCGGGGAGAGCCCCGGCTCTTGCTCCTCTGATGGCTGGCTATATGCTGGAAAAGCAAACGCACACGCTGAACGCGACAGCACATGAAAGAGACACGCAGCCGCTGGCAATCAAAGGCAGTTGACGCTTTTTGCTCCAGATGATATAATCACTACATACAAGAAGCTTTTATCCGGCACAGAAATGCCCCGAGAAGGCAACAGTTTTGATATAAATTGTGGGTGTAAAAGAAGAGTGTTTAAAGGAAGGCCAGGCCTGGAGTTTTAACAATGGTTATGTATAACTGAAGGGGTGGTTTGAAATGTGACATATTTGTGTCTTAGAAATCTCCCCTGGAGATGTTTTAGCTGCAGGCAAGGGATGACTTAACTTAATTCTATGGTTGCCAGGATACAGACCTTCATAGTTTCAGTCAGGCTTTATGAATAGATGGCGGAGCCAAGTAGTGAAAATCAGGGAGCTAGTTAACCATCTTCCTTCTAATTCTCACGTTTTAACTCCGACAAGGAGGTTATGTTTCCTGTCCCTTTTGTCTATTTCCTTAGCATTTAGCAGAAAATACGAGCAAATAGTGCACAGATTTTTATAAAATGTGGTTGAAAGTTAGGCTGTTGGCCAAGGTAAAATAGAATAGTATTCAGTGTAGATAACGCCACAATGCGGCCATTTATAAAGCCTGTTACCTTTTCGCCTCACAATGTCTTGGTTTAATGGGGAATTGTGCAGATTTCACACATCAAAGTCCGTTTGCAGGTCTCGGTTCTTCCGCATGTGTGAAAAAAGTTGTATAAAACCTTCTGTGGTGGGAGAGGGAGCTGCATGAAATCTGATAAATTGTCATTGTTTGGGTGTTACGACTACAAGTTTGAAAAAAAAAAAAAATGGAAATGGGAAGTGAGCTTACCAGATCTCTGTAGCCAGATACTCATGTCTGTTTGAGGCTAGCAGCTCAAGCCGCTGCTAGCATAACATACCTGAATCTCCAACAAAGCTGTCAACGGTTGAGATGCATTGTGGTTAATGTAGGCATCAGCTTTTGACAAGGAAGAAGAATCCGTTCGAAGAGAAGATGATGTGTCCAAAATCGCATATTTTTTCTTTTTACTTTTAATACATACTGCAGCTGCCTTCACAAAGTTGGCCTACGTAATGTTGCATGCAGTGTGCATACAGTTTGGACATACTTTTTCGTCATAACATTGCACCTTGAATTTTGACCCTCTTGCTCATATCTCAGCTGCGCAGAGGATTGTGGGTCAGAATAGCCAAAAAAGCATGCTGGCCTGCATACCGCAAAACGGATGCAGTAGGACATCCTGGTATCTTTGGCATACTGCATTTGACATACTATGTATGGGACATACTAAATCTTTTCATGGCATACTAAATAGTGTGGTCGTTTGGGTGTTGGAACGCACAGCAAATTTCTGGTTCTGCTGCATTTTCGAAACTGTCCATCTTGAGTCTGACAACGTTACGGGAGTGTAATGCTAAATCGGTGGAGTAGTCTTTTAAGATTAGAGAATTATCACCCAACTCTGTAGTTTCCCTCGGCTGTACAGTGTTTTAGGGTCTTTCTGCTGATTGTTTTGGTTCTATATAACTAACTTTACTGTTTGGTTCACTCTCACCTCTCTGATAAACCCCGTTTCTAGCCACAGGCAGCTGTTTTTGGCAAAAAAAAGCTCAGATAAGCCCACTGTACACTATCTGCCCAACACCAAAGACAAAGTTAGCAACTAGCTAGTGAACATAGAGGAGCATTTAGCTTATAAAAAACCAGCTATTTCCCTCAGGAGAAACAGGCACACTTTTGCTAACTTGATGATAATATGTCAGTGTTTTAAGCTTGTTCCGCTGCCCCTGAATGGTAAAAACAGAATATATATAATAATAGCAGTAAACCCCCTGACAATATTTACTCTAGGACAATACTCTAAGACATACGTGTGCAATAGTTTTTGCCTACAACTGCCTGGAAGGATTGTTTACTGTAATAATAACCTAACTAACCTGTATAGCTCATGTTTCCAGCTAGACATCTGCTTAGTCCTGAACCTTTTAGTCCTCACGGTGGTGTTTGCTCACATTCCCCCTTTAAAGTTCTGCTGAAACTAAGGAATGCAAGTTGTCTTTATGAAGTGCTAAGACTTTCCCTAAATGGTACAAAACCTTGATGTCATAACTCTATTAATTAAAGGCCGACCTCTTTCTGGGGTTTTGACTGTCAGAATGAAATTAACATCTTGTCAATATCCATCATCACATCTCTGCTGTCTCCCAGAATGAGGGGGTCATCTACAGCCTGGCTTAAAGAAAGTTACTGAGTCAGCTAAATCTGACACAAGACCACAATACTCAGGGCTGAAACGTTAAATTTGGTTGGCAATAGCATTTGAAACAAATAATGTATTTTGTTGTAAGCTAATTTTAAGCATTTTTATACAGTTGGAGTATTTCCACACTCTGCTTTTCTTTCAGATGATAGAGCAACGTCAATGTATCATCCGGTGATTATGGATACTCCTGTGTTCTCCTCTCTGTAGGACTCTGCCAGCTTATTCCACTTTTCTCTGCTGCTCGTCGCTCTCCTCATTATGTTTCTCTGTTACGACTTTACTTGACATAATATCGGTTGAAAAAGAACACAAAAGGGCAAACATCTCACAGACAGATATGAGATTGGCGTGTTCCCTGCAGAGACGTTCCTTAGCTCTGCTCTTGACAGATGAATAACAAGCTGAGAATCTTTTGACTTTGGTGCGATTGAAGGTCTGTCCCGGCTCTTTTTGATTTCGCCCAGCAGGCGGGTGCCGGACTGCACGGGCTTGGAGGCCCCGAGCAGCTGCATGCGGTGGCTCGGAAAGGTGCGACCTTCAGGCAAGTGCAGGCTTGTGGGATGTGGGCGCTCGTAGGTGGGCTGCCTGGCTGGTCAACACTTCAATAGACACCTGCGGTTCTCTCTCGGTGCCATCTCATTCGCTCTTTTTTGGTTCAGTGGAGAGTGATTACAGGGGAGAGAGAGAGAAAGAGAATGGCAGGGATGGGGAAAAGGGGAGTAGCAGAGATCAGACACACAGGGGGATGTATGGGATCAGCTAGAGAGATGGACAAAGTGATGCAAAGAAAGGTTAGTCTAAAAACAGACAGGACAAACACAGTGGAGGCATAATGCAAATAAAATAGGTCCTAAAATGGAACATGGGGATACACCACAAGTTATGCAAGTAGCAGAAGAGGAAAACAATTATGTTTCATTACTGAAATTGATGTAGATAAGAAAAAATGCAAAGAGCATCCCTGCCTGGAATTTGTCCAAAATGTTTGTCTAAAAACATGTGAGAAGACTACTTTTTCCAGGACCTGAGATAAAAAAAAATGACAATTTCAAGATCGTCTGCAAGTGACTGCATTAAACCTTCAGTGGGCAGAATGTTTTGGGCATCATTGGGCAAAAAACCCCTAATAACGTTTCAGCATATTGTAAGTCAAGTGTTCTCAGAGAAACATAGACTTCTGCACCTCCTCATGGCTCTGTTTTCAGGCTTTAAAAAATGTAGTCTGTGACGGGAGACTTTGTCCAATCACAGGTCATTTCAGAGAGAGAGCGTTCCTATTGGCTGTTCATTTAACAGAGGCAGCTGTCAATCACTTGCGAACTCCGATCAAACGGTCAAACTAGGCAGCGCTGATCAAATATGAATCAATATTCTGTTACTGTAATGCCTATTTCTCACCTCAAATGTTTTCAGAAACATCTTGTTTAGTACTGTTTAGCTGTAAAATGAGAAAGTTTGCTCCGGCTGGTGGGCGGTGCTTGGTATTTCTTCAACTGATCTCAACAGAATATTGATTCATATTTGATCAGCGCTGCCTAGTTTGACCGTTTGATTGGAGTTTGCTAGGGATTGACAGCTGCTCAGAGACGGCAAGACTCCAGCTCGGCTCTGATTGGTTGTTTTCCTCCGGTCTGTGAAATCTTGCCGATGCCGTTAGGAGCACCGGAGGACACAGAGGCACGTGTTTTTTTTTCAGATTACCCGTCTCATGCACTACTGTCAGGATATAGTGACCGTTTTATAAAAAATAACTTTTTAATCATATTTGCTCCATTTCTACCCACTGCGGCTTTAAGCGGAGCCTTTGGATGAATGACGACATGCTTGAAGGAGGATGGGAAAGAGTTTATCTGAGCTGGTGAATAAAAGAGAAAGTAAAGCGGTTTCTAAAAGGTGGGATGAGGAGGAAGGTTCGGGAGTCACAGCGCAGCACCTGGGAGACAGATCAACACCTTGCGTACAAGTTGCCCAGTCCTGGTGACCCGAGGGACAGCAGTGTTTCAACAGGAAGGAAGTGGCTTTATTCTTTCAAGGCTGTTATTCATTATGTTACTACTACATTGCTTACACAGTGGATGGAGTTGGGGTGTGTGAGGCAGTGCATCCCTTTGTTAGAAGAAGTTAAGTGTTCACAATGACTGGATGCCTTATTGTGCTGTCTCATTGTGAACCATCACATTTATTTTCGCCATCAGTTCCTGTTTTACAAGTCAGCCTTGAAAGCTGGCTCGCTATTAACCTTAGCCTCCAGAGAGTAGATGGGTATACTAATAATTACACATAAAAATCCCCTAGTTTAACACATTTTTATGTATGCGTGCACCTGCCTTAACCTTTGCGTTCCTGAGCACCGTGCAGTTCAAGCCCATAGAGGAGGAGAGCATGCATGATGGCTTTGTAAGCTTTCTGACATGCTGAGATGCTCTCCAGCGCAAACGTAATTACGGCCTGACAGCGGGCATGAGGCCCTCACAAAGGCCCGATAATCAGAAGCTGGTGATCGGAGCATGCAGCTCATGACCAGGAGAGGCAGTGACGCTGAAAAGTAATTAAAGGCGCCCGCAGAGTAGAGCCATGCAAACTGAACTCCCAGCTTGCTGCAACAACCCCTTTCTCGACTTCTCGCTGTTCTATTATTCTCTCTCTCTCCTTTTCCCTCCTCATTCATGTTTCATTTTCTCTCACATCCTGCTGCTGCTGCTGCTGCATTTTAGACTGTTCCCTCCCTCCTAACCCTCGGCTATCCTCCCCTAAACTCCTGTCTTGCTTTTTCTCTCCATCTGTCCATCATTCCTCCACCCTGTGAGTGTTTTTCTCCTCTCCATCCATCACCCGCTGACTCATGAACGCAGCAGCTACCTGTTATGTGCAAAAGCAGTGAATAAATGGACCACAGGATCCCTCAACCCTGTGCCACACACACACACACACACACACACACACACACACACACACACACACACACACACACACACACACACACACACACACATGCTCGTTCAAAAACAGAGCGTTAAATCAAGTTTACCTGAAGCTTTATTTTACAGTGCACTTTTGTCAGTCATTCAGCTACTTTTAAAGGCCATGTAGCTCAAATGCAAGGCCTGTGTGTTGGTTCTTTGTGTCCTCATACACGTGTATACCTGAATCTCTGCATGCATAATTTATTGCCTCATGTACATCCTCTCAGATCTCTCAGATGTGTGACCAACTTTCCTTCTGAAGCGAGCGGCGTCTATCTAATATTACTTGCCGTGTGTGCTGCAGAGTGTGAGCTTATCTCTAGCTAAGCCTTTGTGCTATGCAAAGGAGTGAAAGATTACCCTTTTCACTGCTCCCCTGCTCATAACCCCCTGGCTCACCCGCGGGGAGCTCAGAGTAAATGGAGAGAAAGCGAGGAGGCCATTGTGCAACTATGTGGATTGGTGACTTAAACCCTTTTCATGTTTGACACAGTTCGGGCACTGTACACAGACTGGTGTCTATGCTTGTACTGTAACTGATGAAAGGATGTTTGTGATCACAATTTCCCCCCACTCAGAAAGCAGCCAATGAGCAGGGACGTGAAACGGTGATGAGCCAATAGAACGAGCATCAGCGGCGAATTAAGTGCGAGTGTAGACAGCATGTCAGGGGAGCGTGTGTGTTTAATCCCTCCCCTGAGGATGAATGAAGTTCAGTTCAATTAAAGGCAGCATGCTTGTCATATTGTCATAAGTACAAGCACGTGAAGCACACTCAGAGCGATGCGCTCAACGGTGGAACAAGATTCTTTGCTTAAAGTGGCAGTAGGCAGTATATTTTTGGCATCATTGGGCAAAAATTCCATAATAATCTTTCAGCATATTGTAATTCAAGTGTTCTGAGTGATAACTAGACTTCTGCACCTCCTCTTGGCTCTGTTTTCTGGCTTTAGAGAATCTAGCCCGTGACAGGAGACTTTAACCAATCAAAGGTCATTTCAGAGAGAGAGCGTTCCTATTGGCTGTGCTCCGGTCATGTCATTGGAACTTGGCGTTCCTTCACCAGATTTCACAATGGCGGCGGCGTCACAAACGTTCTAATTTTACAGCTAAACGGTACACTATAAGATGATTCTGAAAACATTTGAGGAGAGAAATGGGTTAAAAGTTAAAGTTGGAATACTACAATTAAAAGATAAACATAGTGGAGCATTTGGCAACAAGATAGTAGCCTTTGATCGAGACCAATACAGCGGAGGAGAGCGGATATTGACTTACATTTGCCAAGTGGCCAGACATACGACTCTGAATGGATGCTAATGTTGCTCTGTATCTGTTGGATGTGTAATATAGGCAACTTTTTGCTAACATGTTCCCCATATCAACTCTATAAGGTGAAAATATGTCAATGTTGTAGAAAAAGTTAAACTAGGCCTACTCACAGGGACGCTGGACGTCAGTCAGAGTTGGGGGTGTTGAAAGAAATTCAGTCTGTATAATGATTTCATATTAAATGCTGAGCGACACTATGTTTTTTGCTTTAATTTGAATGGCCAGGATGATTTATATTTAATAGTTATTAACAACATTTTATGCTAATTTGCAGGTTTCTCCCTGGTTTATAGAGAGCTTAGGTTCTGTGCAGCAGTTGGGGGTATGGGGAGTGGCTGCATTGATGCTAATTTGACGAATTTAATATTGCAGTTCTCCACAGTGAGCACATTTTTGTTTTGCCTTTTACTTTAGATTAAACAACAGTGATTTATTGTTAATCCTTTGCATCTTCTTAGCAACACAATATGGGAAATACAAAGGAAAACACTATTTAAATGTTGTGCTTCTTTCCCTTTATTTGTACAAAATAACCTGTAAAAATACTCTGTATAACATTAAATAATTACACTAAATATCATGTATTTGTCCTGTTACAATTGCTTATGGCCAGTCATCGGCATGAAAATACACTGCTCTCCAGCGGAGACCACGGGTAACTGGTTACGTTGAAAGTTTTACTTTGAAATGATTTACCGGAAGCGGTAGTATGCTATAATGTATGCATTAACGCTACTTTGACTAATTTATCAGTTCCTTGCTGTCACCACTAGAGGGCAGCAAACACTCGTGATTTTAAATACACAGATGAACATCTCCTAGCATCAACATAGACTCAGGAACTGATAATGCTTTAAAAAATATATACATTATTCAGGCTAAACAACTGGTAAATAAAAATGTCCTGTTGCTAACTTGACCTGTGTATTTAAAATCATGAGTTTTAAAGTCCTCCAGTGGTCACAGATAGGAACTGCATCATAGAATTTGTCAAGTTAGCGATATTGCAAATTTTAGTAGGAATAATACAGTTATCAATACTGATTATATTCTTTAAAATGAATCAATAAGACAGTTATATGTTAATAATAGTATATGTATTTCTAATGTAGCCTATACTTTGTTATAAAACAGTATAAAGCCCTGCATCATGTCATGTGCTAAGAAAGTGTACATTTCCCAGAACTGTTAGTATGTTAACAAGGCTGCATTGATGCTAACTTGATGAATTTAATTCAGCAGTTCTTCACAGTGTCCACTAGAGGGCAGTGAGCACTCGTGATTTTCAATACACAGGTCATCTTTTTGCTCTGTACAACGAGCCAGCATTTTTTGTTTTGCCTTTTACCTGAGATTTAACAGCAGTGATTTATTGTTAATCCTTTGCATCTTCTTATCAACACAATATGGGAAATACAAAGGAAAACACTATTGGGATGTTGTGCTTGTTTTCCTTTATGTGTACAAAATAACCCGTAAAAATACTCCATAACATTACATAATTACACAAAATGTCGTGCATTTGTCCTGTTATCATTGCTCATGGCCAGTCATCGGCATGACAATACACTGCCCTCCAGCGGAGACCACGGGTAACTACATCTCTGTGTACGTGTACGTTTTATTTTGAAATGATTTACCGCAAGTGTTAGTATGCGTCAATGGCTGCATTGACGCCACTTTTACTAATTTATCAGTTCCTCGCTGTCACCACCAGAGGGCAGCAAACACGCGTGATTTTAAATACACAGATCAACATCTCCTAGCATCAACATATAGAGATGGACTCAGGAACTTCTAATGCTTAAAAAAATAAAAAAATAAATAAATAAATGATATATATATATCTATATATATATAGATATATATATATTATTCTATACTATAGCAGTTTTTCATAGTGTCCACTAGAGGGCAGATTTTAAATACACAGGTCATCTCTTTGCTCTGTACAACCAGCGAGCATTTTGTTTTTTTTCATATTTACCTCAGATTTAACAGCAGTGATTTATTGTTAATCCTTTGCATCTTCTTATCAACACAATATGGGAAATACAAAGGAAAACACTATTGGGATGTTGTGCTTCTTTTCCTTTATGTGTACAAAAAAACCCGTAAAAATACTCTATATAACATTAAATAATTACACAAAATGTCGTGTATTTATCCTGTTATAATTGCTTATGGCCAATCATTGACATGACACTGCCCTCCAGCGGAGACCACGAGTAACTACACCTCGGTGTACGTGTGCGTTTTATTTTGAAATGATTTACCGGAAGTGTGAGTATGCTATAATGTCTGCATTGACTAATTTACCAGTTCCTTGCTGTCACCACTAGAGGGCAGCGAACACGCGTGATTTTAAATACACAGATCAACATCTCCTAGCATCAAAAGGGAAAGTTAGACTCTAGTACAGAAATGCACAACAATGCAATTATATTTTAGGCATCCTTGGTTAGCATTATTGTACCTCGGCCTAGTTAAAAAAAAGTTGCATCCATTTAACGTTACCTTAATTAAGCAGGGATGTCACGCACCGCCCGGCCAGCACGCCAAATGACACAAATCAAACACACCTACGATGTTGCGCGTCATTAACAGGTGCACGCTGTGTCTGAGCTAACATGCTAAATGCTAACATGCTTAACCGTGAGGACTTTCTGCGGTTTGTGACAGTAATCCCAGATGTGCAGAGCCTCATTCAGCTCAAAACCTTTTTAAAAACATTGAGGAGCGCAGTGGGACGGAGTGGACTGGTTATACTGGGACATGTAGGCCGATCGTGGACTGGTTTAAATTGAACCTGGAGCAGATTGAGGACCAAGACTCACAGCATGACGTTCAGACAGGTGAGTACAATGACGTATTGTAACTCATGTAGGTTACAGATGTGAGCATCAGCAACCACCACGTTGCCTACAGTAGTAACGTAGCCTAGCGTTTGTATGCGTGCTAAGGTGTGTAAAAACTGTCTTTTTGCTTTAATATGTGTGTTTGTAGCTGCTGTTAAGTTTATTTTGTTCATACACCTCCTTGTTGTTGCTTTGGTGATGTTTTATTCTGCTGTTGGTTCTATGAGAAGTGCCAGATAATTAAATTCCTGTGGCCTTTTGTTGCACCCGCCTTGGTGTCTTCCATACACAGACTTTTTTTTTATGTCTAATTGTCTGTGTTTTGTCTCTTGGTTAATTGTAGTGAGGCTACACTGAGGAAGGTGGTTGTAGGCCTGTATTTATAGTTGTTAATCAGTTGTATGAACAGGTTGTAAAGTGCTGTCTATAGAAATGTAATTTATTGTTGGTTTGGACATCAGGGGCCATGATGCTGATGTTGTTCCACTATTGGAAAGTTAACAGTGCTATTACCCTACTTGAGCAGACTACAATACTCTAATAGCCTACTCTTTCCACCCCTGCATAAAAGGAGAGTGGATATTGACTTTCATTTGCCGGGTGGCCAGAAACAGGACTCTGCATCACTGCTAATGTTGCTCTTTATCTGTTGGATTTAGGCAACTGTTTGCCAACAAGTTCACCATATCAAATTCAACAAAGGTCATTATATATCAGTGTTTACAGCTTGGTGGTTTGCCCCCAAATGGCAAAAAAAGCAGGTTAAGTAAAAGTAATAATACCACAATGTACTACCAGCAAAATATAAAAAGTTAAATCACTCATTATGCAGAATGGCCCCAATCAGAGTGTTAAATTATGAAGTGTTATATTATAATTAAAGCGATAATTAAGCCGTATTAAAATTCGCACCACATCAAACAGTTGTAGCTGGTTGACATGGAGCTAATTTTACCTTTTTTTTTTAGTTGGGGACTTCAATTACTTATTGTTTATATATAATGAAGTTTTGTCAAAATCTTATTCTGCAAATATATTGAGTGAAAATCCTAACCTGCAAAGCGCTGCCCCCTCTTGGGCAATTAGTCAACTAATCGTCCGTTTTAGTCGTAGTCGACTAAGATTTCTTTAATCGATTAGTCGTTTTTTTATGCTTTCTTCATGCTGAATGACTTATTTCCAAGGACCTTATGAGCCCATCGCTGGTAAACACAAGAGTTAAAGTGGTGCTTTTGTGTGATTCTTTGTGGAGAAACTCAGTTTTACAGATCTGTCGATTAAATCAACTATTATCGATTATCAGCCCTACTACAAAGTAACTAGTTGTGGAGAAAAAGTACAATATTTCCCCCTGAAATGGAGTGTAGTGGAAGTATAGAGTAGTATAAAATTGAAATATTTATTTGAAGTACAAGTACTTAAAAATGTACTCGAGAACAGCATTTAAATGTAAATATAATGTACGTTCCACCACTGAATTTACTGTTAGATGCACAGACACCGTGGTTTTGCTGCTCTTTTGCAGTTTTTGGACGGCGTTCCACAAACAGGACGAGGGTTAATGCTGCTGAACTGATCTGTGCATTTCCGTACAATGGGACCTATGTACTCAACATCTGATCCACGGGCTTCAAGTGAGCAGCAAGTTGTGCTAATGGGCATTTCTAGAGAATAAGAATCATTGCAAAAAGCTCAGTGGCATGATGAAAGAGCACAGAGGCTGCAGCTCCAGCCGCTGTCTGCTCATGTAGTCGACCTGGCTCCGTGTGGCAGAGCAAATCCCTTCACACTGTGCTCTTTGTTTAGTTTTCAGCTAATCTTTTGCACTATTTTCTCTGTAAGGAAAAGTGCTGATTTATCATTTTAAGAGGAATTAAGCAGCTTATATGTGTACTACACACCCACGCTAAACAATACAAACGTCAGGTCTCCCTGGCTGGTTTAGTATTTATAAAGTTTCATATATTGAAAGATCTTTTTTTCACCTTCCTACAAGAAAGAATCAACTCCTGGCGGGGCCAAATTCCAATTCATACCGTGGATGATGAAAAACACAAAGTCGCCTAATTTCTATTCTCCTCACAGACGCGGGTCTGTTGCAGAGAGATTGGCGGTGATTGTGTTCAAGCACTCGGGTTTGTCGGAGGGAACTAAAAGCTGAGGTATTCGTAGGTTGACACTGTGCCTTTTGAACGAGGCAGCCCTGAAAGCACCAGATACCGTGCGCCCCCTTGAAGCATGAGTGACATGCAGGAGAGGGTGTTTTTGAGTGAGAACAGACCCACAGGGTGACAGCAGAGTGCTGCTTCATTTCAATGTTTTGCAGAAGACAAAAACACCACCGAGCTTGAGGAGAACTTTTTGTTTTTTCCTTGTTGTCTTCTGTCTTAATTTCAGTCTTTATTAAACCCCCAAAAAGAATGAAATGTAACATTCAACACTCCAAGAACTCAAGAGGGTTCCTGCTGAAGTTATTTCCTTTTTGAAAAATAGGCAAATAAGGGAGGCACGGTGTCGCAGCTGTCAGCTTCACTGTAGGAAAGATTGGGTTGTGATCTTGGTTTGTCCTGTGGGGGGTATTATAAGGGTAGGGATGCTCCGATCTGACTTTTTCAGTCTCGATACCGATAGCGATACCTGGACTTTGGATATCGGCCGATGCCGAGTACCGATCTGATACCAGTGTTTGATTAATAAGCTGCATGGCTCGCTGTGTGGAAGTGACTGGGATCATTCTGTATGTGTAAGGCAACATAAGGCTTGATGTAAACATCGCTTTCCTAACTTGTTAAACGAAATGTAACAAATAAATACATAGATATAAATTTATTTAATTGCTCTTTATTATTAAAATAATAAATCCTACACCAGCAACTTGGTAAAAAAATCTTTAAAATTAACAGGAATTACAATTCAGGTGTGAACCTTTTTAATGCAGCAACAGACTACTCAAAACTTAAACAGGATTTAAAATTCCAGCATATAATGTATATAGTATATAAACATAAAATTTTATTTAATAGATCGGCCCCATCATTAACCGATATTCGATCCAGCCATTTGAGTCAGTATCAGCCCCGATATCCGATCCAGTATCGGTATCACTGCATCCCTCAGTAGGGGTGTAACGATATATAGATTTAATGATCAACGATCCAATATCATCGATGCAAAGTGAAAACATCGATACATATCATCATCTCGAAGATACGCCTTTATTTTGAAATTCTTAACCGATAAAAAACATTTGCACTTAAACATGAAAAATGTGGCACTTTATAGTGAACAACGGGTGGTCCATTTTTTTTATTCTTTTTATTAAAAAGAATCAAATTTTTTTTCATTTAAATTAATTTCAAATTCATTTTTCATTTAAATGTCTGGAAGAGCCCAGTAATAAAAATTGTCAAATCATATTTTAGTTGCTCTTTGTGAGTTAATATAAATGTATAGTATAGTATAGTGATAGTGTTAAATATCATATCGTTGTCCAAAGAATCTATATAATGTCGTATCGTGATGAAACTTGATTTACACCCCTTGTGGGAAGTTTGCATGTTTTTGCATCCAGGTTTCTCTCACAGCCAAAAGATTTACATAGAATGTGTGACATTTTGTATCTGTGCTGGTCTTGTGATGGCTTTGCAGCGTGTTTTTGATGCTTCCTCGCCTTCCGCCGAGTGCTCGCTGGGATGGGCGGCTCGACCCCTTCATATGACTTTGCCCAGAAATATTCAGAACTGGCACTAAAAGTACAAAATGTCTGAATTAAAAATTCAAATTATTCACAACTGTCTGTCAGTACGGCCTCGTGAATGACACAAAGCTTTCAGGGAACGCTCTGGTACACCTCATCGGCCCCATTAGCGGCAGCCGGTGATGTCAGTGTTAACATGGCAGCCTGAGTGCACAAAGCCGGTGGCGGAATAACACATTTCTAGGAAACTGCAGCGAAACATACATCAGTGGAACTCATGGATGAAATGACATGCAGCCCATCTCCTGTTCTGCTGCAGCTATTAGAGATAAATGGATGTAATGATGAGCTCATGTGGGATGTAGAACACATGCTGTATGTTGTGGCACTTAGAGTCGATCACTTCTCTTTGTTTGGTCTCTTTTACCTGCAGGAGAGACATTTATTTTAATCAAACGTGCTCAGTGACCAATGTCCTTTGATATTTGAAAGATAAACTGAATCAGGCTGTTCTCATACACCGTTCGTATATAGCTATAGGGGAGAGTGGGGGTAAGTTGAGCCAGTTTTTACTTGAAGTGTCTTTAAAATGAGGGAATGACCGTAATGTCTCCAACTAAAACATGTACATATATTTCAGGATGTGGTGCATCCTCGGAAATGATCACTTTGGATCTAAAATAAAAAAGTTTTCAAAACTTTCCAAATAAAAAAGTGGTCTCTTGCCATCGATGAGAGGTAAAACGTGAACCACTCACGTCCTAGAAAAGGTTAAAAGTTGATTAGCCTATATGATCATCTTTTTTATTTATCCTTTATTGAAACAGTTTGTCTTTGCAATCCGTCAGTTCGACTTTTAAGAAATCCAGTTGAGGCTGCAATTTATCAAATGCTTTGTTTGTTTCCTCTCGTATTATTGAGCGGATTAATGCAGCAAATTCAGGTTGATTACCCCACTGTGAAGCGTCGGCTTCCATCCTGGTTCTCTCAGGTGTAACGGGTGAGGCAATTGGCGTCTTCTTTTTCGTTTTTTTAGGCATCAGAATCGTTCCAGCTTCGGTTCCATTTCTTGGATGGTTTAAGAAAATTCCTGGAATTAGTTCATTTTGAAAGATCCACCTTGTTTTTTAGTTATAAGTACTTTAGAGTTCAGCGTCCCTCGCACTCACTCGCTGCAACCGGACATGACTTCACTGGTGTAATCTTGAGGAGTCCACTCCCTAGGATGACCACACACAACCCACCTCCTTCTGTGTGTCTGATTACCCCACACAGGTGTTCATGTCCCGTGTGAAACCAGAAGTCAACGTTGATTAATTTGTCACGTAACTTCCGTACTTAAGTTGCGCAACTTCGAGAGGTATTTTAACCAAAACCACAATCTTTTCACAAACCTAACTAAGTATTTTTGTTGCCTAAACCTAACCAAGTCGATCTTTTCCTTAACCTAGGTAATTAGTAGGAAAACATGAAAAATGAGGAATAACTTTTTGTAAGAAATCAGACAAACCGTTATATGAGGATACGTTGAAAGAATAATACAGACAAGAGAGGAGGGAAGTGGGTGTGAATGAAAGTTGCCCTTCTTTTTGCTCACATGTGTTGGATGTGTTAGAACAATCCAAGCAGGTATGTATTTATATTGGATGGAGGAAACTGCTACTCCTAGTATGTCAGGAATGACAGACAGAGGATGAATGAATAAGAAAAACATTATCGTGGAGAATATGATTAAACATTTGAGGGCACAATTTATATTTCTTCCATTCAGTCTCTCTTCAACCCTTAATGTATTTGTACAGAGTAGTAAATATTCCAGTCAAGGTAAAATCTCATAGAACATTAATGGAGATCATTCATAATACAGTGTGTGCAAACTACTCAAACTCAACTACAATACAAATGTATTCCACTCATCTGAAATTAAGTCTTCTTCAAGGCTAAATTGATGAATAAAATACTCTGATATGAAAGTGTAAAATAAAATAATCATCCTTGACCTGCACGACTCGTTTCTGTGCAGACTGCTTTTAGGAGTGGCTGACAATACTTCAAATGTTTCACATTTGCTGTATTAAAACACGTATTTTAAGAGCTATACGGGTGTTGTTTTTACTCTGATTGGCTAGTCTGGCGACGTCTTTAACAGTCTGAGTCCACGCCAGGAAAAGCTGATTGGTTCCACAGACAGATGGACGCTTTTACAACCGAACAATTCAAACAATTTCGGTCAGCTGCTGTGTAAAGACCCCCATAAAACCCGAATCTGAGGTTGCATCGTGTTGTTCGCCTCAAATAAAAAATATGGGTGGGAATGCATGAGTGTGGGACTGCCTATTGTTTAGGCAACAATGGTGTGTTATGATGAGAACCTCAGTGATCAGATGTTCTTTAGTCATGTAGATTTCATCAGAAGCATTGTTCCTATTCAGACAACATGTGGATGTTAAGCCGTGAAAAAGAAACAATATCCTTTTTGATCTCATTGATTGTCTTTGGCACTGTTATTAACCCCATACCTCCCATAACTCCTCTGATCCACCTGTTCCGTGTTTAATTGCAAAGAATAACCTGGCCAGGTGCATGAAAACACTGCCCTCTCCTGGACGTTTGTTGTCATAACGTGCAATAGTGAACAGTCTATGGTCAGGAGGAGTCTGATGTGAGGAGTTCCCACAAGAGTTAATTCATAAAACACAGAATAAAGTAGCTCAAGCATTAATGTGCGCCTTTCCAACAAGCTTTTCCATCTGTGCTATTATGTCTCTTGTATTTCCACGTAGGGCTCAGAAACAGGTGGAGGAGAAGTCCTGATAAACAAAACCCGTAAATCAGGCCACCCAAGCCCGAGTCAGCGGCACATTTGAACGTCTTAACAATGTTTTTCTGTTTCCCTTTATTTGTCTGAATAGAAAACAATCCTGATGATAACACGGAGCCCTGAAGGGCCACTTTGCTTGAAATAACCTCATCAGAGAAACGCTCTCCGTTCCCTCCTGTCTGTTTCGTAAGAGCCTGTTGACCCAGACGACACTCAAGGCTCCCACTTACCTCCAACGGAGACTCGTTCTGTCAGAGAAAGATGAGAGATTACGCCGTTCCATGTTCTTTACTAGGGCAGCAACTAACGGTTGTTTTCATCACCGATTCGTCTGATGATTATTTTCTGGTTTAAAGAGTACCCCGTGGAGTTTTTGACCATTAGTCGTGCTATTAAAGCAGTGTTTTTATGAGTGGCTCCCTGTTTTAATTGTTCTTGTGCACGCACACGAGCGCGTGTGTGAGACAATACGCATTCCTGCCAGTAAATAAACTATTAATATTGCAAATACAATGTAGACTCTAATACAAATTGTTCAGTTTGTCAGGTGCTTAATGCAACGTTTATGTTTTTATGACAGTGTTGGTTAGTCTGTCTGCTTGACAATCCCATTTTGCTATAGCAAAATAATAATAATAATAATAATAATAATAATATAAAATAATAATAATAAATAATTAATTAATAATATAAATTAAATAAATACATAATAAATAAATAATCAATAAAAATGATTGAAGTGAGATGAAGGGACTTTACAATTTTTTTGTAAAGGTTGCATTGTTCAAAATACCTGTATGGTGGTACAGCAAAATGTTTTAAATCGCAATAAGATCGTATCGTGACTTAAGTATCGTGATAATATGGTATCGTGGGGCCTCTGGGATTCCCACCTCTAGTATTTAGTGAGAAACACTGAATGTAAACATAACTTTTATTTTTTTTTTTTTACAAGAAAACTCCTTTAATCAATTAACTGGTTGGTATTGAACATCATCTATTAAACATCAGAAAATAGCAAAAAATGTCCCTGGGATTATTCCTTATTGCATGGGCTATTTTGGGATTTCTACATTATAATTACATATATATACATATATATATAAAACAAAAAACAAAGCATTCGAATACTGATTTGGAGGTCGATGACCATGGCAGCGGTCAAAGCTTCGTAGCATTGAACCAATCAGGTCAGCTCTAATTCACAGTGATATACAACAGAGGAAAGCAGCCAATCCTTTAATTTCAGCTCTACATTTTAAAAAGCTTGATTTCAGCACAGAGAACGAAATGTCATAGATTTTTAAATTTGGATTGCACTTTCTAAAAAGGCATACTTTATAAATGTCTTTTTTAATGCCTTTATTAATAGGGAGAAACCTCAGGCAGAGCTACAGAGTAGGACTGTGACAGTATTGAACCCTACAAGGACATCTATTTCAGTACAGCACGTTATCTGCCACAGAGCTGCAGTTCGCCGTATTTCCACAAGATGGCAGCAGAGATCATAACTTCATTGAAATGAATTTCAGGTATGTCTGTGATTTATGATGACAGTTGAAAATACCAGCCTTATTACAAGCAGTCAAACCCCTCGCCGAACTATTCTCAACACAATAGCTCTCATTCCTTCCTGGATTTATATTGTGAAATAGATCAAGTCAAAGAGTCATTTAAACAGCAAAGGCTGTTTCCATTGCATCAGGGGAGCGCTCGGCTGTGCCAGAGAGTTCCAGGAAGAAGCACAATATCATATCATTTCAGAGCGGAGCCTGAAGCAGGTGCTTTACTCAGATCTGCTTCTTCACTTCCTTGTATGGCTTATGGGTGAACAGGGCAGGGTGACACCTACAGTATATGACGCCCCTTTCCTGTAAGTCAAAAACAACCCACATAGTTTTCATTAGGGCCGCCCCCTCTTAGTAGATTTCTTCTATTTGACATATCAAAACTATAAATAAATAAACACACACGCACACTTTAGCACATTATCATAAAGTGGGCATGTCTGTAAAGGGGAGACTCGTGGATACCCACAGAACCCATTTTCATTCACATATCTTGAGGTCAGAGGGCGAGGGACCCCTTTGAAAATGGCAATGGCAGTTTTTCCTTTCCAAAATTTAGCGTAACTTTGGAGCGTTATTTAGCCTCCTTCGCGACAAGCTAGTGTCAATGATCAATCAATGGATTCTTTAAGTTTTTTCTAGTTTCATATGATGTCAAGATCTTTTTTTTTTTTTTTTACATTTTTTTATTTTAGCTTTAATAACATATTATAGTACATTACAAGACAGCACAGTATAAGACATAAACGAAC
This sequence comes from Sebastolobus alascanus, assembly GCA_916701645.2. Taxonomy (NCBI): domain Eukaryota; kingdom Metazoa; phylum Chordata; class Actinopteri; order Perciformes; family Sebastidae; genus Sebastolobus; species Sebastolobus alascanus. The sequence goes on along the minus strand of CAKAOJ020000025.1, from coordinate 1,231,172 downwards.
ATAACAGAACAAAACGCAAAGACAAGACAACAAATTGGGGGAGGGTGGGAGGGGGGAGAACGTGTAATGATTGGCAATGTTGAGGGGGTACATGGTGGGTTATTGTGAGTTATTGTGTTTGATCAAAACTGTGTGGGATGGTATAGAGGAGAATCAGCTCTGAATGTACTGCAGAAAAGGAGACCAGGTGTTGTTGAATGTGGTTAAGTTGTCCTTTACGGTTGATGTGAGTTGTTCTAGATTAGAGTGGTCGGTTAGCAGATTGAGCCAATGGGATAGTGATAATTTGTTTCTGTCTTTCCAGTTGAGTAATATGATTTTCTTGGCCAGGGTTAATGCAATTAGTATGAATGTTTGGAGATGTTGTGGAATTGACAGTGTAGAGAGGTCACCTAGCAGAGCGATGGAGGGGGAGAGGGGGATGCTGAGATTGAGGTCATGATGTCAAGATCTTCACTCTAGCTTTAAAACTGAGTCCGCTACATCCTCCGAAAGATCGATTGCGTTAAAGAAATTAGTGGCGTTAACTTAGACAACCTTAATATATCTCTCTCTCTCTCTATATCTCTCTCTCTCTCTATATATATATATATATAGAGATGTATATAATCAAATGTTGAGGATAAGACAAACAATTTAAAGGATAACTTGTTTCCATTGTGTCCTAGTCGAAAAAGAATTTCTTTAGTCGAGGACAGCCCTATAGTTTTCATCTGAAAAGTTTAAATTCCTCCATGATATATTGTGATATATGTGACTGTAGCATTACTTTCTTTTAAAATCTGCCTTAAGATAGTTTCAAACATCACAAACATCCCCTGAAATACCAGAACATACTCTCCTCTGTAATTTCTATTACATCAACTGAGGTCACGGAGGATCAAGGAAATATCTGATGACGCTCCGGTGTGTGTTCATCCAACAAGGAAGTGTATGAAGTGTTTTTTTAAAGGTTCATGTGATTGGGAAACTTTAATGAACCCGGATCACACGGAAGGATACAATTTACACTTGTGGCCGAGGGACAGGATGAGATCATACAGAGCGGAGAACACCTAACCCTCATTTTACTCCTCCTCACCATTACACACTTCTGTTTGAATCCTAACCATAACTTTCAGCTAACGTAACCCTTTAAGGAAGAGTTTGACATTTTTGGAAAATACGCTTATACACGCTCTCATGTTTCAGAGTGGTATCAATCTCCTCATCTAACTCTCTAAGAAAGTGAATAAGAAGTATTTTCCAAACTGTTTCCTCATGATTAAGTCTTGTAAAGCCTAAAATTACAGTCCTCTTCATGTACACAAAAGTACCATTTCCTCACACACCTTCCCCACAACCACCTCCTTTATCAAACACACCTTTTCCCACACACACATTTCTCCAGATATTTATGACTTGACCTACTACTAACCTACTTTTCCGGGGGCCCTGCTGTCATCCCCGGAGGAGCGCGGCTCTGACGTGTTAGGCAATCGCTGGCTTGGCAGCTTCCCAGCAGCTGAGACACACCAGCTACCCTGTTGATACCTAATCTGACTCTTTCGCACACACACACACAAACGCAGGCAGGTATGCGCATGAACGCACACGCACGCGCACGCACACGCACGCAGCGCTTACGCAAGCCCCGGCCAGCCTTGCCTAGGGTAGTCATAACACACAGACGGTGGAGACACGCCAAGCTGTTATAGGTCAAACAATGATTCATAAGCAAAAGTGGATTAGATAAAAAAAAAAAGGATTATTTGAGTTTAAATAGTGCTGGTGTTCGGTGTTTGATGAGTTCCACCGGTTACCGCTGAAACCTGAGGGGAAAAAAGAGCGAGCGGCGTACAGTATATGCTCCCCTGTGCGTTTTCCAGGAAAAGACACTGACCCACTATTGACATTTGTGTGTTTGAGGAGTTAAATGCTGCATTACGCAAAGGTCAGAGAAGAGTAAACGGTTAGAGGCAGAGGTGGAGAGAGACGGAGAGTTTTTTTTTTTTTTTCCCTTTCAAGGAGGAAATTGAAAGCGCTGAGGAAAATGAGAAACTGTATCTTACAGGAAAACCTTCGAGGCATGCTGCGTAATGGTTGCATGTGTGTGTGTGTGTGTGTGTGTGTGTGTGTGTGTGTGTGTCTGTGTGAGAGAGAGAGAAAAACAAGCATCAGTAATGAAACAAACAAGCCGTGTGAATATGAAAAAAAATGTGATCTTTATTCAACATCTCCACACATATTTCAAATCTACATATTTACATCTTTTGTACAACGAATATATCTCATGTGTAACCTGTCTGGACCAGTAATAGCCTCCAGGTCGTGTCACAAATACATAATTCACAGTGCAATATGAAGTTTGTGCACCCGTGTCAGTTTACTCTACGTGTCGCACCAACGTGTGACTCACTCTACATGTTATGAACCAGGAACACAAAAAAAAAAATCTCTTAAATTACTTTTCTGTGATTCAGATTGTCACAAGTCTGTTCCCGTCTCGAGCAGATGAGAGGAAATAATTAAAGAAACCGCGGCAGACGTTTTATTAGCCCGCCGCGTGACCCAAAAAATGAATGCGCAGCGCTTCTCAGATATGCCAGATTTAGTACCGTCGTCGGAACGCCAGAATGAAATAGCTGGCTGCAGATCTACAGTAGCCCTGCTTAGGATAAACGTCACGGAAGCGCTGCGTGCGTCTGTCACAATCCGAGATAAAACACACCTTTAAAACGTGGTGCATCATGTCACTAACTAATGACGACTAGTCTCCATGGATCCACAGCTTTCAACGGCAATAAAATAAAAAGGAAGGGGAAAAAAAGTACCATTAAAGAGGTGAAACAGTCAGAACAGATTCTTCCAGCCAAGGTCAGGACCGTTCTCTACAGACACGCTCAAGTGTTGAGTCACCATCACACAACCAACATCAAATATCGCCCGGCTGCGACTGATTCAGGGCCATTCAGTTTATGAAACACAGTGATACGGGCACAACACTCGGCACAGCTCGGCTTTGTTAAAGCGACACATCTCGACATAATGTTCCAACGGAAAATGAACAAAACAGGTTTCAGCTGAGAAACTCTTCATTTTTCTGTAATGTGTGTCTTTCTGACTTGATGGTTCCTTAACTGGATATTTGACACATTTTCTTAAAAAAAAATACCAACATTGTTGGATTGAGAGATAACTCATATTGCATCAGTAAGAAGTACCATTTGAATTCTCTGTGTATTTGTACTTTTTCTAATGAAATCCTACAGCAGCGTGCCTTCAGGCGTAAGATTTATCCAACCATCTCTGTTGCTGCAAAGCCATGTGGCCGAGTCTTAAAAAACATTTTATTTTAAACCAGAAGCATTAGTGTTAAGGTTAGCTGAGGCTGATTGCACACACGGCGTTTCAAAACAGATTTATCACGGTCAAATTTGCAAGGTCAGTCCCTGTTAATAAACACTTCCTGTTCTGATGCAACCTTTTTATATGATATATTCAGGTTTGAGCATGTTTTTAAAAAGATAAAATCTTTAGTTTTAACCATTAAAAATGAGAAAATTACTGAGATTTCTTCTTTTCTCTGTGTATTCGCTCTGTGTCGCTGCTTACTGTTGAGTGTGTGTGTGTTTGACTTTTCTGTGAGTTTTACACTAGTAACATCCTGCCTCTCTCAACCTTCTGGTGTGAGATTTGTAAATGCTCTCCGTTTGCTGAGACGCCGCCAGATTGGCAGCGAGACGCCTCCGTGTAGCGTCCCCCGCCGAGCATGACACATCAGTCCGACGCTTAGCGTCTTTCTCGCTCTGTGACACCGCCTGCTGCGAGACGTCAAGCTGGTGCGAGGCCTTCCTCGAGCCCGGCCGGTGAGTCAGCCGCCGGAGCCTCCGGCCTGGTCAGAGAACCGGAGTGAGAGGAGCAACATCGCGTCTCCTCGCCTCCCGTTGCAGGATTCGTCTAATGCTTTCTGAAGCCTTGTGAGTCCGAGCGTCGGTGACTACTGTTGTGCCACGGGTTAATGTTCTGTGATACACTCGTCGTAGCCTGCGGGGATTATTTTGTGAACATAATCTGGCAAATTCAAGTCCTTGTTATTTTCTTTTTAGCACCAAATAATTTCAAACATATAGAAACACAATGAATGATCATTGTGAGCAATGCCCTTAGCAAGTAACACACATACAACGAAATACAGTACAGTAAGTTCTTGTAGAAAGCTCGAGGGTGTATGTACACTCGACAGTACACAAATGGGTTTCTAAAAAGTGCCAATGTAAAAAAACAACAACAATGGATCCCTCATAGCGACTTCTGTTTTGGTCCCTCAGCCAGACTCAGCTGAATCGAGTCCGTCAGCAGAACAGATCGTCGTCCCCTTCCGCGTCAAAGGACGGCACCGTCTGTTCCGCCGAGCTCACTTCCTGTTCCCCCAGCGCCACTTCCTGCGACGACGACGGCGGCTGGTGGAACCACGGGTGAGCGAGCAGCTCATTCGCCGTGAGTCTCTCCCAGGGTTCCTTCCTCAGCAGGCTCTGGAGCAGACACTTGGCCCTGGGCGACAAGCCCTCTGGCAAGCAGCACTGGCCCCGGCGGATTTTGGAGAACAGCGTGGCCGGGTCGGGGTCGTGGAAGGGGTAGCGGCCGACCAGCATGGTGTACAGCATGACCCCCAGGCTCCACATGTCGGCCATCTTGCCGGAGTAAGGCGCCGAGCCGCTGAGGATCTCCGGGCTGACGTAGGCGGGGCAGCCGTGGGTGTCGGACATGGAGTCGTCGTCCGGGTCCTCCAGGACGCGACAGTCCTCGAGGCTTTCTAGTCTCACCTGCGTCCTGTGAGGGGAAAAAAGTCAAAATAAGGTCAGGACATTTCAAAGGGACCTTTAAGAGCACATTCCTTTCCTGTTAGCTGCATGTTTACTTCTGCATTTCAGAATCCCGTTTAGTCGCGCTGTAACTTGGCAAATGACATCATCTGTTATCCTGCACAAATTGTGGTGGAAACATAAGAACTTAATGTTCATCCCCCCCCACAATCCCAATCTGCATCTCACAAGCAGAATATGTTGTTGTTGGAAATGATATCCTCAGAGTTATTATAGTTAATATTTAAAGCAAAAGTCACTCCTTCATCTAGTACACCGCTGAGTGTGTGTGTGTGTGTGTGTGTATGTGTGTAGTGTGTGTGTGTGAGTGTATTTCTAACAGTGGCTTTGTTTAACACTGTCAAACATCTCAGAGATCTGTTTAAATGTAAGTCACTGATTGCATCATGGAAAAACGAGCATCCTTTCTTGAGCCTTAGACAGATGGACACGCACACACACGTACACACGCGCACGCACGCACGCACACACACACACCAGTGAACTCATTGTGACCCTAAGCGCACCACAGTGATTACCGTTTGAGAATCGTAGCTGCCTAAGCATATTTACAACTACTTCCTGGCACACATGGTCACACAAACACACACACAAACACACACATATATATATATATATATATGTATATATACAACTCCTCCCCTTCTCAAACACACAATGTTATATTTAGCCACGCTAATGACGGGACATACATTTAGTCCAGCACCAACTAGATTGTGAAAGCATATTTGTAGAATGAGACATTTATTGTTGAAACGCTCATACGAATGATTGATGGGAATGGAAATATTAGTGATTCATTTTCTACAGCAGGAGACATGACCGTGCTTTTAATTCAAATTTAATTTTCCGCCTCTCGAGATTTGCTCCCCAAGACCGACGCGGCGTTTGAGTTTTTTATCAAGTCGAACGCATACACACAAGAAGCGTGCTGCTTTATCTCCCATTCAGAAGGTCGACTCTGCGAGACACTTCAGTCGTCAGACAGAGCGGCTGCGGAGAGAAATAGTCAGCCGGAGAGAGGGGATGAAAAAGAGTGTCAGCGAGAAGGACCAAGATAGAAAGCAACTGATATTTAAACACCGAGATAGTGGAGGAGATAAGTCGGGAGAGATGGAGACAGAAAAGGAAACAGAACAGAGAGAGTTGGAGGGGTGGAGAGAGTGACTCATCCTTCTGTTGAGAGTACATTTCTCTCTCTCTCTCTTTTTCTCTCTCTCTCTCTCTCCGCGGCTATCTGCACCTGGGTCCCACACTCGCGGCGCCAGCCATCCCATAATTACCCTCAAATGGCTGTTGCCACATCAGTGACGCACGGGAAGGCTGGCCCGGCAGTGAAGCTCTGCATGCTTCGCAGTGCTAGTCACCTTCCTTAAACTGCACTGTGTGTGTGTGAGTGTGAGAGGGGAGATAGCATTTGTCAAAGTGTTGTGACTTTCTCTGGCTCGAGTGCCGCATTGTTGGCTGGGACGTTGCATCACAGCGCGATTGTTGGGGTTTGAAAGATGCCTGATTGTGGATTTGGACGGGAGGATAAATGAGGTTATGCGGAATCGCAACATTTCAAGGAGACTTATGTCTTCAAAAAGTCTGTCTGCGATTGGATTAGAGAGGCAGTGATCTCGAGGCGTACAAAAGCCAAATTCCACGCTATCGGCAAAATCTGCAGCGTTTGTTATTTACAGTCACATCGCAGTAAGATCATCTTTAGTGGCGCTGCAGTATGTCACCAGCCGAAGTGTAAAGAGAAGTTAAAAAAGAAGATGTCATCCCACAGCTCCGGGGTCAAGTGGTCGACCGGCATCGATGTCGCAACGCTGTCACCCAGCTAACAAAAAATACTGAATTACAGGCATTCGAGCAGCTCGCTCCGCTGAATGTGTAATCAGCGCTCATACAAACATGCATGTATGGACACACACAAAGACAGAAAATGAGCTATGCAGCCCCCCCCCCCTCCTCATCTTCCCCTCTGCACATATACACTGTGACTCATCGCTCTGCAGCCGTATAGCTATCAGAGGGACACAACCGACTTCAACTTCTCTCGCTGGCTGTCTGCTCTCATTCATCCAGCCGTGACCCCGCAGACCCAGAGGTCACGGCTGGAGAATGTTACTGTTGAAGAGTCTCCATGAAAAAGGGCCTTTTGGAAAGCCAAATAGGGGGGGGGGGGGGTTGTTGTGCGACATCAGCGGGCGCTTACAGGAAAGAGTGTGACGCAAGGGGCAAAGAGGCGACAAATAGTTTTGTAAGCAGGGGTTTTGTGTGTGTCTTCCTGAATAGAATAGTGTAGCGCTCGGAGATGCATTAACATTAAAGCGCTTTCTCAATCACGCGTGGATCGAAAGTGTATTTGAATGAATCCTTGTTGGAAAGCATCTGCAGCACAGTTATGATGTAATTTATTAATAAATAATGAGGAATACATATATTCTAGACTGCAGAAGGGGGATGATTGTCTCATTCACCATCCTCGTCTAGCGGCTCTGCCAAACTACCACCCACTACATTCACACGCACACGCATGCAAGACAAACACACACACACACACACACACACACACACACACACACACACACACACACACACACACACAACGCGCATACAAAGAGACAGACAGAGAGGGCGAAAATCTGGGAAGCGATGCAGTCTGCCTCCACAAGTACAGAACCTCCTACTCTATCCGTGCCCACGTCGATATCTGCACACATGGCCTGTGTGTGTATCAGCTGCTGCTTCGTTCGCCCTGCGCCTTCGCTGGCTCGTCCCACTACACCGCGTGTATTTAAAGTCCGAGAGCGTCCAAGTAAAGTTAACTGAGCTGAACCGAACTGAGAGGAAGGAAGGAACGCGATGCCGAACAGGTGGACGGTTCAAGTTTCCGGATGTCATCTGACACCGAGGACCAATAATAATAATAATAATTTGAAGTCCTTGAAAGCGCTTGTAAAGGGATGTGCCGCTTCTCACCTTTTCTCGTCGGCGAAGACGAACTTCCGCAGCTTGAGGTCGCCCAGCACGATGCCCACCTGGTGGCAGTGCGCCACGGCCAGGGCCACCTGACGGAAGAGCCCGCAGGCGTGCTCCTCGTCCAGCCTGCGACAGCTCTTCACCAGGGTGTGCATGTCCCCGAAGTCCTTGTCCAGGAACACGTAGGCCTTGCGCTCGCCGAGGATGATGTCCCTGACGCCGGCCACGTTCCTGTGGCCCGGCAGGATCCCGTAGGCTCTGATTTTCTCCTGATACACCCCCATATCAAAGACCTGAGAGAGAGAGAGAGGAGAGTAGAGGAAGAGGATGCAGGATGGAAATTAGGAAGATAGGGAGGGAGGAGGAGGAGGAGGAGGAGGAGGAGGCGATGGGTCAGTAATGATCATCCGAGGAAACAAGCATGCAAATTTGGCAGCGAGTTTAAAAAAAGAAGAAAAAAAACGAGGGCGTAGGATATGCTTTGATTCCAGCTCAATACCCTGCTTTTGCAAGAGCATGACAAATGAATCACCAAAGCATGAAGAGATTAACTTTTATTAATCAACAAAGCCGAACGCCTGCAGGTCTATCGTGCAGAATTAAACACACATATAGATGATGATGGTGGAACAGTGGAGGACACTGTCCTTATCGTGAGAGTCGTTGCTTTGCCTCACTCACATGTTTGCATTTGGTGTGTGTGTGTGTCACGCCGTGGCGTATTGCGGTGACGTGTATGCAAATGAGCCGAGTTGACAGACAACAGTGTGAAGCCACAGTGCCAACCAAGGATAGGTGGATTTCATTAGGCAGGGCTCTATTTCCACAACACAGCACGTATAAGCTATATGGGGTCGACTGCTTGCTCTTTTGTGTTATTATAAACAGATTTATAAAATAATCACATAGTTCAGGATTTAAGAAATCATGGAGCAACACTCCTTATTACGCAAAAAGTGTGACACATTTCGCGTGAGGATGACATCCGTCGGGCTAAATACTGATGACATGTCAGACGTCTTGAGCAACGCGAGGTCTTGAAAAACACCATTCATTCAGAGAGAGAGAGAGGAAAATTGCACAATGACTGGGGATTGCGCATACCTTGCACAGCAGCTCGTCGCCGGTGTCGGTGTTCATCGCGCTGTGCACGCTCTCCCGGTCTGCCAGAGGTAGAAGCAGGAACGGTCCTATCCGGGACGGACCCTGGTGGGTGGCCTGGTGGTGGTGATGGACCGGGTTGGAGACGGGGCTGACCGGGGGGGATCCGGGAGAGGTGCCGAGGAGTCCCTGCGTGTCCCCCGCTTCGGCGCTCAGCCTGGCGCATTTGGCCGGTGGCTGATCGTCCGAGTCCAGCCGCTTGTGCGCGACTCTCGGCCCGGTGCGAATGCAGGGCACCGGGCTGCTGCTCCACTGCAAGTTCATCCTGATGGACCGATTCACCATCAAAGCACAAAAAACACGAGAGCTTTAGGATGTGTCCCTTTCTTTAAAATAAACCATAAACCGTGCGCTCCATTTCTCTGTGTGAGATTATAACGAGTTGAGATAAACTTCAGCGGATTTCGGTAATAATCCAATCCTTTTTTTTTTTTTTTGGAGAGCGAATGCCCCGTGTGGCTCCGAGGTCTGTGTACTTTTGGTGAGAAAAATCCCCGATCCTTCAGAGTCCAGACTGACTGAGAGAGAGAGAGATAGAGAAAGAGAGACAGGGGGGAGAGAGAGAGAGAAAGAAAGAGAGACCGCCTCACACTCGGAGAAGAGGCAGGAGAGTGAGTGAGTGAGTGAGTGAGCTCCGGTGATGTTGAGCTCAGAGCTCAAACACTCCGCCCGACCAGTCCAGCCTCCTGGTGACACAACCATTGAGCAATCCTGTAACGGCACCGACTCTAGGTCAGCTCTGATGAAACCGCCTGAATGAATTACCTTTAATAGAAGAAGAAGAAGACTGCGTGAGCATATGGTGCAAACATTTTTCTGTTTGTTATGGTGTCATGATTCTCCGAATTCCTGCTCTGAGATTTTGCTGATACTGAAAATAAAACATGTGAGAAGGAATGAAGAAATCATCTGCTACTTATCACCGCTGCCTCATCAAGCATGCACATGTTTTAGGCAATAATTAACCGTCTTTTAAAACTCTTTTCTCTGACTCAGTTGTTCCCCGCTCTGATTGCCATTTATTGCAACAATCTCTCCACATAGGCCTGTAGTGCAAACTAGCTCCAGTGTACGAGCTTTAAAGCTTCAGTATGGAGAAAGTTTTTTGCATCATTGGGCAAAAATTCCATAAAAACCTTTCAGCATATTGTAATTTAAGTGTTCTGAGAGAAAACTAGACTTCTGCACCTCCTCATGGCTCTTTTTTTCAGGCTTTAAGGAATCTAGCCCGTGACGGGAGACTTTGGCCAATCACAGGTCATTTCAGAGAGAGAGAGCGTTCCTATTGGCTCTGCTCCGGCTGGTGGGCGGTGCTTAGTATTTCTTCCACTGATCTCAACATGGCTGCCGGGTCACAAACTTTCTCATTTTACAGCTAAACAGTACACTACAAGTTGTTTCTGAAAACATTTGAGAAAAAGGCATTACAGTAACAGAATATTGATTCATATCTGATCAGCGCTGCCTAGTTTGAAATGTGAAATCTTGCAGATGCCAGTAGGAGCACCAGAGGACACAGACGCACATGATTTTTTTTTCAGATTACCTGTCTCATGCACTACTGTCAGAATATAGTGACCTTTTTTTTTAATCATATTTGCTCAATTTCTATACACTGCTGCTTTAACTCTTAGCTTTATCATCGCCACGATATTTTCCCATGCTGGGCTTGTTTGTTATGTGGATATGACTCACCCCCATAAAGCCTTTAGTGTTGCTGGGCTATAAGCATTCACATAAAATATGCCAGCGCGGCTCCGTAAACAACATCAGAGCAGCTGGGGCTCCCAGAGACACTGATCCCAAAGTTAGAACTACTGTACTTGTGTACACAAACACGCGAGCCAATACTGTGCAATCAGTGGGAAAATTAAGCAATATTCTTGTAAAAAAAGTATAATCAGTAAACTTTGGAGTGTTACTTAAGAAGCAGAAATTGGAAAAAACAAGAGGTAATTATAAATGTGCATGTTTGTCGGGGTGTGCACACACGCGTGACCATGTGCGTGTTGCGCAAGAGTTCTCTTTTTCCACTGCTTTATGTCGCCTGCAGTCGAGGCTCACTGAGTGAAAACACAGAGCACCAGCTGGCCTGTGTGAGCACCATCACCCCTCTTTTGCACAACCCCTCCTGCCAAACAGAAGCACGCCGTTCCAAACCATTTCTTTCCACGTCGCCCAACACAGTTCCTTCCACAAGAGGTCACACGCTTATAACCAGGTCACGGGGGCTCGGCTCATGTTGACTAAAAAAAAAGGTCATGTGAACCTGTCTCTGCAGGCCGTCCAAACAACGGATGAGCTGCAGATTCCGCAGGAATGATGGCTGTTATTTTTAGGCCTCGCATTCTTTCTCTGTGCAGTGGTCGTCCTATGAATAAGGTGACTCACCAGCTGATTGATGCGTGCGTGCGTCTCCGTGAGCTAGTGTGTTTGTCATGCTGTCGAGCAGGCACAGGAACAGGTTTCCTCTCTCTCTCTCTCTCTCTCTCTCTCTCTCTCTCTCTCTCTCTCTGCGGTCTATCGCCCTCTTTTTAAAAAGTTCAAAAAGCAGGATGAACAGTCACTGTGGGAATGGGCGGCATATTGTGTGGAAATCCTAAAAGGTTTATTGTTATCTGACAATAGTCCGGAGCCGGTGTGTCACTGCATCAAATTGATGATGCGTGTTTGTTGCTTGTTTATCGGTGACACAGTGTGTACGCTGGGAAAACTGACTTATTTGTGTTGGCTGTGATAAACACCGAGTGTGTTTGCATATGACAATTGGTTCCAGCGTAATATGTTGGAATCATTACACAAGGTCACACCGTACAATGTGTAGGCCGTGCATTACTCTTATGCAAGATAGTTTATGCTGCTGGACTGCAGGTTGTAGCATTATATAGCTGCTCAGCCAGTGTGTTGTGTGTGTATACAGTGCCTGTGTAGGAGTGTAGCTGCGTCCCAATGCCAGTGAGCTGGAAGAGAAAACAGTATTCAGGGCATGCTCTCCCTTGTTATAATTAGCCGAGTCACTCACCACCGGCAGCGGTAAAGAGAGGCTGGGAATTGATCTGCTCTGAGAATAGTTCAATCTGATCTGGCCGACAGCCAGCCATCGCTGTGAATTACTCCTCATCTGAGCTGTTCTGAGCAGAGCAGCAGACTTGTGACTAGAACTGGAGTCAGACGTGCAGTTAGTTAGTCACAAAAATTAGGACTTGCAACTCAATTGCCTGCTTCAAGACTTGACTTTAAAGTAAAATCTTGATCAGTTTTTAATTAGTAACACCAGTGAAATAACCTTTAAATGATGATTAGCTAGCGGTTTGCTCGCAAATCTGTCTTTCTGGTGTGGATGGTCAGCCGATTAGACCGTTATCAAGCTATTAAATAAGTGTTGTCGGTGGTTATGAGCCCCATAAATGTGGGTCAGTAGGGCCCTGCTACACCTAATAGTAGGTTTTATCATCTATTCACATGGTCGACCACTGAAAGAAGGCGTAAGTCAGGCGCTGTAGTATAGACAGCTTGAATCTCCATAAGGGGTGGAGGTCAGGGGCGATGGATGGGACACATAACACACGGGTGAAACCAACAATGTTCAATCTTTCACTTTTGAAACGTAGTTATTTTAAGCCCAAACCCGATGTTTTTCCCTAAACTTAACTAAGTGGTTTTGGTTTGCCTAAAACCTAAAGAAGTTGTAGTTTTGTTGCCTAAACCTAAAGAAGCCTTTTTGTTTGTGTTAATATGTAACGTTTCATTCAGTTTTATGTGTTAGAAGATGTTGCTTTTAAGTTCTATTTCACTTTTACAACGTAGTAGGCCCCTAATGACCCACATCTATGGTGCTTATAGTGAGTGATAATGCCTATTTAATGGCCCGATAAGTCGAATCCGGTGCGATATTGGATCATGGTGATAGATAGATGCCTTATGGTGGACATTTTCCACAAAAATATACTGCCCTTTTGGTACGTTGACACTTTTGTATTTGTTTCCACCTACTCTGAGAAATCATAGTTGTAGAAATTCCCGATATCTCCGACTCGGAATTACAACCATGTGGCTGACGCGAATGATTTTTTTCGTCTCGGGTGCTAATGATTATGGTCTGAACACTATGACATGAACGCAGCATCAGCTGTGACAGCGTGACAGTGAGCCAGCATGCACGATACCAGGACACTGGAACAGCAGCATCTAAATGGAATTCAGCCGTCATTCATTTTATTATTTCCACCCAAGCTTCTCCTACTGTGACATTTCGTAAAAATGGTCCATTGTATATTCTCACCGGAACCAACCTACAATAACATGCTGTTTAGATTTGCTAACCAGTGCTAGCTACGTTTATTTTAACTAAATGTTCATTCATACAGTAGCTGCTGTATGTAATGCACATTTGTTTAGTCATTCGTATTAAATCATATTGATTAATAATTGTCTTGAAGCTATGTACTGGAAGATGTATGCTTCTCGGCACGGTAACATTAAGATCAGTATTATATGGGGTATATGGGGTATAGGGCTGGGCGATATGGCCAAAATCTTCTATAACAATATAGCTCATTTAATATCTCAATAACGATATATATCACGACAGCATGTTTTCTGGTAATTCAATAAATAAATAGTCTATATGAAATAACCAAATGTTAAAGCCTATTTTTGTATAGGCCTTCCCCTGTGTGAATTAAATACTTGACAAATGAAAGGTATGGAGTATTTTCTCATTTAATTAAGAACTGATATTCCCTCAAAATATTTCGCATCAGATTTTTTGAGAAATTTAAGTCAGTATGTGCTTGTTATTATCAATATAGACGACGTAATTGTGTATCACGATATCTCGATATATGATTTCATCATGATACTGTTCCAATGAAAGACGATAAACTATCATTTAATTATCGCCCAGCCCTATATGTGCAGAACTAAACATGGTAATTATTGTTATCACAGCTGAACTTGGACCCCATATCTGAAAGAAGGAAGTGAGGATACTGTACGCAACAGTAGTGTTTTTACAAGTCCACCATCTTCCTCTATTGGTATTACACTGCCACTTTTTCCTTTATGACTTTTGTAAAGTAGAACTTATTTTCTGAAAATGTCTGGTTGTCTGCCATTATAACTGTGTATTTGGACAGCCGACAATTTGTTATTAATGTTGAATTAGAGTGTGGGAGATAGAAGTGGGCAACAGGATATTCAACTATATGCAATAAAAAAAATGATAGAATTTTCATTCTATCACGGTATAAATTCTGTCTCATAAGACTGTGATATTCCTCTGGTCGACTGTATATCTTAACATAAGCTAGACACTGTGAACTCTATGAACTCTGTATGAAAAGTGTTGAGGTCTCATCCAAAATTAGTCATCAGCCCGCCATAACCATCTCCACTGAATGTGCTCTGTATTTTCACAACCTTGGCTGACCTCAAGGACAATCAATCAAACCAGGAGCTGAGATTGGGGATTGTTTCATGTGGATGGACTCCAGACCGTAGTCTGGCCAAAAAATGTCTGCCTTCCTTCGCTAGTTATCCCAATCTGTCCATCACTGTTTCTTTGATCTGTTAGGCTGAGTCAGGGCTGGTTAGATTGGAGAGAGAATGGATTCTTGGCAACACAAATGATTTGTGCAGTTCAAAACCCAGTTTAATACATACTTTCATTTTCTATAATATGCTGTGCACGGATTTTATGGCACATGACCGCTAATTGTTTTTACATCGGAAGACGCACCTACACATTGTTCCCCATTGATTGAAAACATTTGTTCTCACACAGGGGAGTTGTCATGTTCGCACACACTCAGCACAAAGACTTCCCTAAAGGTCTTATGAGAAGTTGTAAAGCTTTAGCTGGGTGAAAATAAATAAATATATTTATAAATAAATAAAAATGTGTATTTTCTTCTTTATCTTGTAAACCTTATTATAAAACTCTTCATGTTCTGTAAACAAAATTATAATGATTGGACCAGTTATGTAACCTCTTTTAATACCACAACACTTTAATTGATTTCATTGAAACTGCAAGTTTGACTGTTGGATGATCGAAATGATTCTGTATTTTAACTCGACACTGCAGTATTTTACAACCATCACAGATAAAAAACACAATTTATTTAACTTGTGGCCTCCTGTAACGTGTAGACAATTTCACTGGAAAGGTCACCCCCCCTTAAGCCTTCATCAGCAGAATTTAACTTGAAAAGATCAGCTCACTTCCCTTCATGTCCCAAGAACATCATTTCATAACTCTGTCTTTATCAATCGCTCTTAAACACATGATTTCACTGAAATAGTTCTCCTTATACTCAGAGCTCCACTCCGGGATGACTCAAGGGGTTTCCTGTTGCTAATGGTAAGTGGATTGCGATTGTGTATGTGTGTGTGTGTGGCCACAACAACACACACACGTCACCACCATACTGTCACCAGCCCATCACTGAGGTTACACAAGCTGTCTCCGCTCGGCCTGGTTGAGCCCATGATGTCATCCTCAGTGGAATGAGAAAACACCGATTGAGAAAAGGAAACAAGAAGTGATTGTCGTTTATTGCTGCGCTGAGGAAAAAAAGGGGGGGATGGTATTATTTTTGGTGGCCATTCACCTTTGTGGGAAAGTAGGGCGATAGAGGAAAGTGTGAATGAAAGTCCGGCTGCTTTGATGGAGGAGGCTGTGAAAGATTGTAAATTAATACACAAAAAAAGACTGAGTTTACAGCCATGCTAGTGCTAGCCACCGGCACAACTTCCGTCACATGATGCCATTGGGCCCAAAAAGACTTTTTCCCACAGACTTACACTGTGAAAGAGACGTCTGTAACTCGGCAGATATATATATATTTTTTTTAGTTAAATCAACTTCCCAGTATGAACACTTGAATAGCCCTTTTGTAAATCATTAGGTCCTTAAGCTCGTAAAATTAACTAATAGCCGAATCCAGAGTTATTTTCGTGCTGTTGTTCATGTGAATGAGCCTGAGACCGAGCGGTTGGGAGGCGGGGTTAATGGAAATGCTATGCGCTTGCTCTATGGGCCCATGGATGCGGAAGATCAGGGTAATTTTATACCAAGGAAGTCAAACATTTTTGGCTTCATGCGACACTGAGCAACTTTCCTAGGAATGAAAGGCGCCCTGCTCATGCATGTATAATAAGACCTAGATATGGTGCCGCTGCACAGTCTTGCTTCAATTTTTTTTCCAGTGGCCACTAGGGCTGTGTATTGGCAAGAACCTGGCGATACGATACGTATCATGATACAGGGGTAACGATTCAATATATGGCGATATATTGTGATACTGTAAGTAAGGCAATATATTTCGATTTTTTTTAAATCTAATTTTAGGAAAACTGTCTATAGTATAAAGAACACACCAGAAATTCACCGTTTTTTTAAAATAGGCAAAAATAACACATATATACTGCATGCAAACAACTGCATGGTTTTTGCCCAAAACGGCATGTGATTATCATAGAGTGGGCATGTCTGTAAAGGGGAGACTCGTGGGTACCCACAGAACCCATTTTCATTTACATATCTTGAGGTCAGAGGTCAAGGGACCCCTTTAAAAATGGCCATGACCGTTTTTCCTCGCCAAAATTTTGTCTAAATTTGGAGCGTTATTTAGCCTCCTTTCCGACAAGCTAGTATGACATGGTTGGTACCAATGGATCCCTTAGGTTTTCTAGTTTCATTTCCAGTATAAAGCTGAGCCCGCTACAACCTCAGAAAAATCGAATAGCGGCCGGGCCCGACGGCTGGCCATCAGATTTTTAAGATGTTAATTAAAAATCGATACACTGTTTTGGAGAATCAATACAGTATGGCAACACATAATATTGCGAAACTCATGTGTATCGATATTTTCTTCCACCCCTAGTGGCCTCTCGCGGTATTGCAGCAAAAATTCCACCTGCGTCCCAAAAAGCATTTTCCCCATAGACCACCATTGTAAAAGAGACGTCCGTAAAACTGTTGACAGGACACCTCGAACTGCAAACAAGGTCAATTATGACTCTTTCTATTATGTCACATTATTATATAATTTTTGATCCATGGAGGTTTCATATTAGTAAAACTTTCTTTGAGCCAAGAAAAGCCATTTAAAAATCTGTGACGTCATCACAATATAAAGTGGTGAAGTAAACCCGGAAGCTAGAAAAATGCATAAACTCTTTTTCTTGCTTTTTTTTTCAGTTGTCTGTTCTCTTCTTAATGTTTCCTCTCACACAATTTTCCCCGGTTGTCAGTCGCTTTGATTTATTTTACCGGCGCCGTTAAAAATATTCTTTTACCAAAAGCGCCTTAGAGGATGGCACATGAAAGTGTCATCCAACATTAATCTCCTCTGTGCTGTTTGATGAAAGATAAGCTACAGCAGCTGTTCAAAAGGTGCCTCCGCTTTTAACATACCTACACTAAATTATATTCTGAAGTGAGCACATCGTCAGTCTCTTCATTTCAATAAGCGGTTGGCCCATCGTTAGTGACACCTCCAGTGAGAGACTGAAACAGATCTACAGAGAAAAAAAAAACTCTTATTTGTTAGCAATCCCTTTACAAGTCCCTCAACCCCCAACCTCTTTCTGGAGCGAGTCAACCGGTAGTAAATTTATCAAAGTGTGCGAGCACGAGAGGGAGAGAAGAGCTTAGCGTTTGGAAAAAGCAATTAATTGCAGGATAATACCCCATGTAACAGGATTTCAATGACTGTTAGCGCTGCTCCGCTCCAAAAGGAGATTTATTCTCATAATCCCGTGATGAAAGGGATGACCAATTATTTCCCATGCATCGGAACACACTGCCTGAACCAGGGCTAGGCCAGCGGGAGGAAGAGGAAGCGAGGAGCAGGAGGAAAAAAGAAAGTGTTTGTGTGTACGCATACACACTTACTATTCAGCCAGCAACAACAACCTGTCACTCTCCACAAATTACCTAACGCAGAGTTTTTAATGATATGATTGCACTACAACTCACGGGAGAAAGATGAAAGCCGAGCGCTGCTCCATTAACTGCAGACTCCGTGGCTGCTGAAAATTAGGCCCCGCGTTTCTTGGCGTTTCATCAGTTTTGAAGGATGTGGAAAATGTGGGTTAACATTCATGAAGTTTGTGTTTGAGTTTCAACAGCAGAATGTCATCATAAAGGGGTACACATGATGTTATTGAAACAGGCACTAAGATCTTTCAAAGGAATTCATTCATAGACGTTTGTCCCTGGTGAATCGTGATGGTACAACTTCCTAATTAAGGGGAGATAGTAGAGCAGAATGTGGCAAATTATTTCTCAAAAACGTCTTCGACTGTTGAAAAGCTTGAGACTGTTGATCCAGAACTTGTTTAAATATTTGAAGACTTTTTGCAAGACATGTTTTCCTGTGTTGAACAGTTTCCCCACAGTGCATCAGTCTAAAAAATCTAAAATAGTTTTCTACTTATGCTTAGTGGTATCTCACTATGTACAAAGTTTTAGTTTAATTCGCAAACAATTTGAGATCTCTATGGCTGAGACTTCTTGGCGGCAATAGCTCAGTCCATAGGGACTTGGCTTGGGAACCGGAGGGTCGCCGGTTCAAGTTCCCGCATGGGTGAACTGAACTAGATGGAGAGATGCCAGTTTGCCTCTTGGGCACTGCCGAGCTGCACTAAACCCCCAACTGCTCGGGGCGCCTGTCAGGGGCAGCCCCCTCGCTCAGACATCTCTCCATTAATGCATGTATATAGGTCCTGTTTGTGCATGTGTATTTCGGGCCTGTTTGTACTATGTACTGTGTAAAATGAGAAAATTGACAAAATTGAATTTCCCCTTGGGGATCAATAAAGTGCCTTTCTAAAAGGACTTTTGTTTTTGGTGGTTATAGCAGTGACACACACCGTCACTGCTATAACCGACGGTCGGCCGTCGGACAGTTTGGGGCCGTCGGTGAGCGTCCGTCAGCGTCCGTCAGCCTAGTTTTTTCCGTTTGTCCCGCACTGTCGGCTCTAGTCTGCCTGCGTCGGAGTTTTTTTGGCCGATTCGGCATGTTGAATCGGCAGCGGAGCCCGTCGGTGAGAGAAATCACTCTGCTTGGCTGTTCAGCTCAAGTGAATCAATCAGTGCACGAGAAGAGAAACAGAAGTGAGGAAAGCAAGACGAGTAAAGCAAGAGGAAAAACACAGAAGGCTCTTCTCATTTTTTCATCTTCATCTCATCTGATCACTCCAATATACAGATGTTTTCACAGTGACACGGCCATCTGGAATGAAGCTAAGTGGTGAGTGAGAGTGGTGTGAAAATGGTCGGCAAATGCTGTTTTGTTTCATCTATGCATCATAACAACAACTAGTGTATCCGCCGTCCTCGGTCTTCCGATTTCCCATTTTGAATGACAAATACAAACTACCGCTACCTGCCAGTATGGAGAGGTATTCGTATTTGTTTGAGTGCAACTTTTTAGATACAGGTGACGTGATGCAACAGGCGGCCTCGTCGTCACTTGTTCTCTGATGTCGGGTTGGTGCATCTGGGGCTCTATGCTTCCGTGACGATGCTGTGGGATCGGGATGGCGTTATCAGCGGTAACCGTCTCATGAGGGCAGTGCAGAGTGGCGGTGATTAGCTAGCCAGTGGGGCACACACACAGGGACTCATATGCACTAAAAGGCATGCGCGGCCGGCCCAGCCATGGATTGATACGTGTAGGGCAAAGTGGGGAAAATGGCAACAGTTCCCATCAATATGTGTTTCCTGTTTTTGCAACACTATCAGCCAAACATCAGATAAGGTGGACATGGTGCACGAGGATCGCAAATGTTCACAAACAATTACTGAAGCGTGTCAAACTGCCATCATTATACACCTTATCAGTACATCGTCCTGTGATGTACATCTCCAGGTCGGAAGTCCCCGATGACCTTTAAGTCCTGCACTCTTTAGTTGAATGGTGATTCATTGCACCAAACTGAACCCAGTCAGTCAGACCTGCAGGAAACGGGTTTTTTGTCTTCGATGCTGCACATTTCAGCGAGCGCTGAGTCAGTGTGACAGGATCACTATGGGTGCGTGACAGCCTAGCGAACAGCACGTCCTGCAGTGTGTGTTCAGGCACAGGCAGCTGCAGTTACTTCAAGTACCCCGTCCAGTGTTGTATCATGGGTGCTGTTGATGCGTTCCCGCCACGGGAGAAGAGCGTGTGTGTGTTGATGTGATGGAGCTGGTGCTGACTGAAGGTTGTATGTGCGTTTAGGGTGTGGGCGGAGGTAATTAAGGTGTCAGGAAACATGCATTATTAATCGTAACACGACATAATAATGGAGAGGCAGCGTGATCTGTCATGCCCGGCTGCTTTAACAGCCCAGGGGTGTGTGTGTGTGTGTGTGTGTGTGTGTCGGTGTGTGTTTCTCATATGTTTTTCATGCAAGTTGGTTCCTCTGACAAAAAGAATCACTCTACAGTAACACAGTATGTGCTGAGGATGTGTTTATTTTTATGCTTTTGTGTCACTGAGAATGAAAAAAAAAGCAAATGCATGTATGACCTATTTCAGCTTTGAGTGCTTTGAATGGTATGTGTCCCATTTCTGATACTACCTTGTTTTTCTTTCATTTTTTCGCCATTCAAACCGCAACAATAACGCGCTGTAAGGGACACTCAGCGAGCGTAGTCGTGACAGGGCTGTCACAATCACACAGACAAGGACAGAAATCTTCTATTCGTGGCTCGGCGGGCTGAAGAGGAGCCGCGCTTCTTTGTGCTACAGCGTCGAGGCAGGGCTTAGGTGTTAGGCAAGTTACCAGGCTGTGACTCAATGTTTAGTGTTGATTTTCCTTCGGTGTTATGTCATTTTCCCGCAGGGTAAATTCTGAAGGGGTTAGGCTGATCCGGTCCTTTTTAAAAAAATCCAGGTTGAGTATAACAAATGGAACAAGAGACTTGTGAGGGCTTTGGGAAAGTTGTTTTCACAGATGATAGACCAAGCCAAAAGTCTTTAAATTAGTTTCAAATAAAAGTGGAACAGGAACAGAGCGCTCTTTGTACTTACTTTAGTTACTTTATTTACACCTTTTCTTTGCAGATAATAAAGGCTCTGCTCATTCCCGTGAGTCATACAGTATGTTAAATTAATATGTTATTCGCCAACTGTCATATTTAGATTTGCTAATGAATATCAGAAGGTAGCCATTACCTGCAGCAAACGTCTATAATTTCTCTTGTCACAACAACTTAACAGACTTGTCTTTCTACTGATCATCTGTGAGAACAAAAACAGATTCTTTAGAAAACTATAAATGCAATTCAGATCTCACTTTTTATGGTCTGAGACAGCAATGAAACACATTTTATGCAAAATATTCTAATTAGCAAAGCAATAATTCTGGTAATATAATAAAACTCTTAATAAAACACAACTTGCAGCACAGCAAGGTCATTATGAAAGTCGTGCTTCAGTTTTTTTTCACTTGTTGTCCCCTGATCCTGAGCAGTAGGAAGGGGGGGTTTGGCACCTAATAAATTCAAGAGCACTGCGAGAAATCTCGAAGTGTTTTTCCACCCTCAGGCGTGTTCCATTTTCGGTGGTCTGTGCTGTTGTTGAGCCTCTTTGACATGTTATTATTCTTTACCGCGCCTGGCTGTGCATCTGAGAGAACCGCTAAAACCTGCGTGGAGGCTTGCCTGGAAAAGATGGGCAAAGTATTCACGGTGTGAAGAGGAGGAGGAGGTAGAGGAGGAGGAGGAGGAGGAGGAGGAGGAGGGAGCAGCTCTCTTTAGGGATTTTTGCACCTCGCCAGTAGCTGCTCATGTTCTGAAGAATACCATTCAATCTTACCATTCCTATATGTCACGAAAGTCCAGTCAACATTTGAGAGTATGACCAGCTCTATCTCCAAACCAGAAACCAAAGACCTTGATTTCCAGCTGTGAAAGAGGAAACTATGTATTAGTGGCTAATTACAATTTATAAAGACTAGAGATAGACTGTAGCAAAATTAATTAAATCATTAAATTTGCATTATTGAGCTGGATTCCAAAAATGTGGTGCTTTTAGTCCATGATGCTTCACTTGCCAGCAGCGGTGGTGTCAAGTTCCTGACTGGTGCTACCACAAAAAAAACAAAGGAAGAAGGTGAAATACTGAATAATGAATAACAAATAATAAAAAAAAATACTGACAAGCTCGAAGGAAACCAACTAAATACGTGCTCATCTTGTTCTTTGGTGCCTTGTGAATATTTACTTGTATGCTAAGAAATATTTAGTTTCTCTTAAAGGAATAGTTTAACATATCGGGGAATAGGCTCATTCACTTTCCTGCTGGGAGTTTTAGATCAGAAGATCGATGCCACTCTCGCTTAGCATTCATGGTGTGTGGAGAAGGAGGGGGGAACACAGGGGTACAAAAGCCGATGTGTAAAAATGACAAGCTGTTGTTTTGCGGGGAGTTAAAGTAAATGCCATACCATTTCTTGGCCGGGCACACTGACTTCATGGATTCTTGTTGTTTATTGTGAGGTTACCAGGCAATCAGTTCGACATTTTGGGAAATACTGTACATTTATTCACTTTCTTGCCGAGAGTTAGACGAGAAGATCATTTCCATTCTCGTGTATGTGAGGTAAATATGAAACTACTTCCAGCAGCCGGTCAGCTTAGCTTAGTTTAAGACTGGAAACAGATGGAAATCAATCAATCCAGCCAGGCTGTTCTCATACACCATTCGTAGCTATACCTACGAAACGTAATGCACTGTAATACGTATATATATCCCACAAAATCAATTTGTATGTAATCCACATAATTGTGAACCAGGAAGTATAAAGAGTGACAAACGCTGTGTTGGGAGGAGCTCGGGGTGGATGGGTAGGTCAAAAAACACCGGACTTTTGGCCCAGAAGACGGGTGTCCGTACTCCGCGTGAAACCAGAAGTCAACGTTGATTTATTTGTCACGTAACTTCGGTACTAAAGTTATGCCACTTCCAGAGTTATTTGAACCCAAACCACGATCTTTCCCTAAACCTAACTAAGTAGTTTTGTTGCCTAAACCTAACCAAGTTGTTTCTTGTGAAGATGGAAGTTTATTTTGAAAAGACTGTATGCATGTAATGAGCAGAAATTGACACATGTTGCTGGACATTCGTAGGGAAACGCACAAAAAATTTCGTAAGATATCCTTCGAACTGTTGTATGAGGATACGTTGATCCGGCACATGACTGGAAAATTTCTTGGCCAGGACCAGTAACTTACTGGAGCCTCAGGTGGCAGCTATTGACGTCTTGTTTGTACACTTTAATTTTTGTATGGATTAAACAGATGAGAAATATCGTATTAATCAGTGAGCTTTCGATATACTGCTAGGCAGATTGTATTACCTTTGGACAGAGCCAGGCTTGCTGTTTCCCTGTATTTCCCATCTTTATGCTGTGGTATCAAACCTCTCATCTAACTCAAATAAGCGCATTCCCTTAAAATGCCGAACTATTCCTTTAAGTATAACCTTAAGGATTTATGGGGCTGTGAAGTTAGTGAAAAGCGCCAACAAATTCATTTGATCGCTTCACAGAAACAAAAATATTTTCTTGACTGTGATATATGTACATATTGTGCCAAACTGGCAGCCCTGCGACCTGCTCAGGACTCTACTGCTGGCAGGTGGCTGCAAGGCATCATGGTCTATGTAAAAACCTTTAAATAGCCTCATAAAGCCCTGGCGGACTCCTGATATTCATCATCTTTCGCAACCAAATCTCTATGAAGCAATACCTGAACCCAAGTCCGAGTTTTGACAGAGAAATGTGCTGTTTACAATCACAACTATGAAAGGTTTATTATCTTTATAATTAGACGGCAATGAACAGATCACATCTGTGTCACAAAGGACGATTATAAACACATGATGTGAATCCTTGGAGAGGACGATCAGATCATCAACAGCGCTGGACTTTCTGTTTATTTGAAAGCTGTCAACACTGACCTTACTCAACCGTGTGGTTTATGCTGTGAGCTGGTTCATGGTCCGAAGGTTGGGTTTAGTGTGCGAGAGGCTCGCTGAGGAGACGAGGGAAGGATCAGAGCCAATTCCCCAGAGCAAGTAGGAGGAAGACTGTATATACGCAGCGTGTTTGACCTCGGAGGTTAGTGGTATATGTATGAATGGGAAGCTGTGCACCGGTGGATCCTCCCTGCGTGTCAGAGTGTGCATGTGCATTCATAAGAGAGGAGGAAGTATAACGAGAACCTCCTCCTACACATACAGTACACACACACAAACACACACACACACACAATGGGGAGGTCCATTGTGTGTGTGTGAGTGTGTGTTTCTCTGCTCTTTGTCGGGATGCTTTGTGGCTTGTGTGCGTGTGCGATTCACCGCAGCTGACTTCCCCTGTGGGAGAGCACAGACAGTGAAACAATACACTTCTCTTATGATTATCATTCTCCACACACGCACGCACGCACGCACGCACGCACGCACGCACACACACACACACCGAAGCTCCTCTAACACAAGCCAGATGTCTCCTGGAACAGTGTCGGAGATGGAAAGTTATCCTCTTCATTTTCAGGAGTAAATATTTTTCACCGGTTGAAAGGTAACTGGAAACAGCCGGATCGAGGAGCAGGAGAGGAACGCAGATGGAGAAAAGACGTTCTTCTGCCGATTTTCAGGTGCTGAAGTTCATAAGAATACAAGGAAATAAATACAACGCTTTCTCACCACGCTCGCGATAAAAGAATGATAGTAAAAACGAGACCACCGTGATCGCTCATCTTACCTCCACACGCTTTGCTCACGTAACACGCCCCTTCTTTTCACAAGTTTTACAAGCATTTTGACACGTCCAGTCCTGTGCCAGTCAACTCAACCTCAAACTAAATTTGATATATGACTCCCTCCAACAACATTATGGCTGCTAGCATTTAATGCACACAGTAAATTGTTTTTACATTCAAACAAAGGACTACAGTACTGTATGGAAGGCTTTAAAGGATGATTCCAGATTATTACAATTTGTGTCTGATTTTCATTTCATATCTATAACATTTGCTCTCACTAAATACATTGCTGGGAATACTACGACGACATCCAATGGGGCAAAAACAAAAAAAACGAGTGGTCAAGATAATAAGGCTAAAATGTTGGCATGTTTACAACCCGTCTGATAAGGTTGTAAACTAGCCAACACTTTAGATTAGATTATCTAAACCACTTTATTTGGAAGTAAAACTGAAAGTGAGCTCCCCATGAAAACAGACCTATGTATTTAGTAATTGATTAAGTCTAACGGACGTTAATAGAAGCTGGTTGCCACTGTGGCAGCTAGACTGAGTCTTTCTAACCTTTCTCTTTGACCTGTGTGGATGTTGACCTGGGACGAATGGGCCTCCAGGTGTTTTTTCACAAAAATGCTATCAGGGAGGAGGAGGAGGAGACAATGAATCAGCTAGCCTGCAAGCTAAGCTTAGTTTTATGCTCACCTAGAGACTTTTAAAATACATTTTTTTTCAGGTTCAGGTGTATGATGTATGTCTGTCATGTGGAAGATTAATAATCCTTTGACTTAAATATAGTGGGGAATGTTTTTATGCAGATGAAGATGAGTAAAAAAAGGTAAAACCGCTCAGTCAGACTGTGTTTTAAAGGTAGGGTTAATAATGTTCTTCAAAAACATTTTTTTTTTTTATATTTGTTGAAATTTTCATTACATCCCGACAGCAATCTATAAATCAAATGCACTGACAAAAAAAAGGAAAAGAATCTGGTATCTGTGGCTGTCGCAGGACTGTAATAAACCCGTCCGATCATTTCATTCACCCCGAATGTAATGATTGGACGGGCTACCTGCCTGCCTGCGCGCGCTCTGCCCGTGCACACATCGTGCGTCACCGAAGTCTTCCACAAGCTGCTAGATTGACAGCTGCAAGTACTAACAATAGTCATGTTTGTTGTTTACATTCATAATGATAATTTTGGGGGAGTGGCTCTGGAGGGAGGCCTGAAGGGACGGACTGTCAGTGTTGCCGACTTGCGACTTTCTTGCTAGATTTAGGGACTTTTGGAGCTAGTGCTGCTGGCTGCTTTCATTGTAAAAGAGTTGGCAACACTGGGCTGGGTTTTCTGGTTTTGATCATTTTAAAATTTTAAAAAAGCTGATTTAGTTGTGCATCATATTTGGAAGCATTATGAGCAATGCTGATCATAGAATATCAGACTCTGTATAATATTATGATGATTTTCAGTGGTTTGCAGCTGTCAGTTTGTCATAATTCAGTTTGATAAATGTCACTGTCAAAGTTCTGACTTTGGAGGAAAAATGCAGCTTTTGACTTTTTTCTCTAACAAGTCTGAGTCATTGTGTGATCGTCTCTATGATGACTGTTCATATCTTTTGCCTGGTCAGACTTCTTTTTTAGGGAAGTTACTGCATTCTCAGATCTCAGCAATTAATCTTGTGACTGCAATGTCATTATTAATGATAGGAAGGGTGGCCAAAATGTAATATATGCATGCATATAAATAGCTGGTATTGATAAACACACGTGGGGAAGTTCTAGTTGTAGAGCGAGAGAGACGATCGTCTCTGGAGAAAAGGAGCTGTCATACACAGCACAGGAAGACAGATATTGTATATTGTATTTGGGTATTAATCTGTCCAGATTTACCCCCCCCTGTATCCTGTCCAGCCCAAACAAATTCTCCCCCGCTGGGAGAACAGGATACTCGCCGCATCTCCATCTACCTCTCAGTCAGGATATCTCACTCTGACTCAGTGTCTCTCTCTTCCTCACTCCATCTGTCTCTCTCTCTCTCTCTCTCTCTCTCTCTGGTTATCATCTGTCTTCTCTCTTCCTCGTGCATTCATTCTCTCTTTCCTCCCGTCTCCCTTCCTTCCGCTAGCTCGCTCTGTAAAGGGCATTTGGCAAAACGTTATGCTCAGGGGATGTTTACATCACTGAATGATTGATGGGGTGTAATGAAACAATCTAACCTTGAGTAGACGGAACATGTTCCCAAGCAGCCATAGATCAGACGCACGCATCTCCCTTCAGAGTCGAGGGGGCATAGTACTATAGTGTTACATTATTGAGGAGACAATACAGGCAAGAATGAAGTAATCGCTGAACTCATCCAAAGTAAAGTGCTGTGCTAAGACACCTGCATGATATCCAGAAATCTTTAACCTCAATGGTTTAACTGCCTGTAGGACAGAGGCTGTGCTGTGGGGCTGAACGCTTCTCACAACTCCAGAAAAACTGAAGATGAATCTGGCTGCCACAAAAATGTAAACCTCCTATAATAATGACTTTGATCCCGTCTTTATGTTTCCATACATAACAACACAGAAGGCTCGCTGTATAATAGGCTACTTTTAGAAATACTTTATCTGTTCTTGAAGCAGGAATAGGAACAGTTAGGAGAATTAAACCAATGATCGCAGTGTCTGTACTTATAATATGTCTTGGGAAATATTATCTTGGTAAAAGTAAATGTTTTTATGGTTTCATTTGGAGATCCTGGTGATTTTTTTTCCATTCAGTCACTTTGAATAGATAATGACTCAGCATTTGATCTATTAACCTCTTAACGCGTGCATGTGGAAGTATAGCAGACACCTGCACTGGACATTTTATCAGTTAGTATTTTTAGAAGTGGAAATGTCAGGCCATGAAAATAGAGAAGCAGATAACTGAAGTAGATCACTTGCACAACTTTTAAACCAAGAACCTTCAGTTCCATTGGTCATTGGTGAGTGGAAAATGTTCACACATCTCAAAGCTACAATTTAGACCAGCGTGGTTCCCAACCATTTTCCTTAAGGGACCCCTTCTCTATCATTGAGTAAACTGACGACCCCTGACTATGACACATTTTATTGATATTTCATATTTTATTCAATGCATAACAATAACAGTACAGAACAACTGATAAAATGTACAATTAACCCAAATAGTGAATGCACTAACTGCAGGAAGTTTGTGTAAAATGAGCGAGTTTTCCTGTGATTTTTTAGGAACTTTTAATACAATTCCCCGTCTGTATTATGTATTTTTTTTATTTTTAACAATCATTCATACTTAATAGGCGTCTTTTTGACAAATTCAGTGTTTTCTTCTCCCTGACGCTTGGCCATTTTTCGATTAGCTCTTTGGTTGTTTTAACTGCGTACTTTTCCAATGCAGGACGAGGCTGTTCAGCAGAGAGGGAACGCTCTGTGGATAAGTTTTTATCTTAAATAATAATCCAAACTTTAAAAATTACAATTTCATTAAGTTTTCTTCACAGAAATGAAAGAAATCCTGAGATATAGGACAATTGTATATTTAAAAAAAAAGTTTTCTAACATCCCTTTAAATTAAGAAAGGCCTCGCGACCCCTGTGAAGCTTTGCCGATCCCTAATGGGGGCCAGGACCCCCAGGTTGGGAACCAGCAATATAGACGTTCAAACTACAGCAAAGATGATGGGACATCTAGTGTTGCATTTGTGAAATTATTTCATGTCATTGTTTTTGGTGTGCAATGAAAATATCATTGACTGAATCAACACAAGCGAAAGAGCTGAATAGACTCTATATTTAGCACTAGGTGTCCTTCTCCAGTCTACTACAAATATTACAGAGGGAAAGATCTAAACAAGAGCAAACTGTGATTAATATAGTGACAAATGCAGTGTATACAAATGCGGCAGGGATGCCGGTAAGGAAGAGGCAGACAAGTATAACTGTAAGGGAAACCTTTGCCAGTGTTGACCCTGTAGGAGTCTCCAGGCTGCTGCTGCTGTTGAGCTGAAACAATCTATTGTTTAATGTGGCTCCCCCAGCTCTTAAAGATCCTCCGTCCATCTCCTCTGTTGTATACAGGACAGCATTCCACGCCTAATATAGGCCCGCGTTGTCAGAAATATGCTTGTATTGACACATTTGTCAAGATAAGTTATCTGAAAGTGAAGGTGGAATGTGTAATTCGAGGGATGAGCATACTTTCCAGTGTCAATATTTCTTTTCACAGACCGTCCATTTATTGTCCAAGAGTCGTGTTTGTGTCTGAGCTGTGACAAGAAAAGGAAAATAGTCTGTCTGCTGCATAGCCGATGCTTTTATTGTTGAAAGGGGTGTATTTATGACTTGTTTTATTCATGGGAAAGTGCTCATTTAGCTATGTGGAAAATTATGTGACTTGTTTTTTTTTCTTGTTCAAAAAAGGAAAGTTTTGAGCTGCAGATTTGTGTGAACTCTAACTAAAAGCCAAATGAATGATTTCACACGGCAGCGTAATGAAGCCTCGGAAAACCCAAAATGCTCCTTACAGCCAGATAATGAATATAATTTTCTGTGATTTTGATGTTGGGAAGTAAATGGCGTTCACTTTGAAGTAAGCATCCACACACAGTCGCCTTGTGTGATGTGCTAAGATGATTCAGACATGCCTGTTTTCACAGACACTGCAACATGAATATGGATGAAAGGAAAACAGCCTGTTTCGACCTGAAAACATGCTTATTAAGGAGAAAAAAATTCCACTCTTCCCCCCACACACAGTGTGTGGTCCGGGGCATTAATCAAACAAAAAAAAGAGAGAACATTTTTACATTTCAAATTAGCTGCATGTCAAAAGCTCCTCTGTCTGTGGGTTATGCCTTGCATAGGGCTGGCAGACAAAGGATTGCACAGGGCGAGATGACTCAAGTGACAAACGGGTGGTTAGGAATTTGCTCAGCTTGGAAACCCATCATTACTGGGAATATGAGAGTATCGCAGCTACGCTACAGCCAATTAAAATGTGACCTTAAGTTTCGGTGTTGGAACGGATTACATGAGACGCATTTTGCATCATATGTTGAATAATTGAAAATGCGGTGACCCTGATGAGCTACTTCCAAACAATTAGCATACCAAAAGGCGAGTTTATGAAAGTTAAAAGAAAGGGTAAACAATCATGAACACACACATTTATTTACATGCCATCATCCAAAACCACCCACCTCTTCTTCATTGTACTGTTACGCAACACACGAATGAAATTAGTTTCTCTTTGCACACTACTTCAAATGACTTAAAGGGCCATTGATGTGTGGAATTCATTCCTCGGTTTACAAGTATTACAACAGTGTAGATAAAAGACATAAACCGGCAGAAAGTTGTGTTTTCCCTCATAACAAACATTAGGTTTTTATGTCGTGCAAAACAGGAAGAACAAACAGCGACGCTGGTGCCAAAGCCAGATTCTATAATTACATTGCAAAACCACCGTCGCTCATTCTCTGTTGAAGCCATCCTCATTCGTCGCCACAGGACGGTAATTATGTGACGATTAGACGACTTTCCAACAGCATTAGACTGGGCAGAGGAGAACCACTGAACAGATGACCGACTTACATCCTGATTATAGGAGGAGCAGACATCCGTATGTCACCGCATGGGGAAGTGCACTGACTAACAGGCTGACATATGTGTGCTTAGTGACTGTAAGCAATCTCGGTACCAGGCGCAGGCTGGTGTTTGTGTGGTCAGTAAACACAGGATTCCCATTGGCAAAGGTAACAACAGTTGCGGTGGCCCAGGGGGGGGGGGTTGGGGGGGGGGGGAAATGTCACAGTCTTGACACAGATCTGAAGTCAGCTTGACCTTGCTAAGTTTCCACAGCAAGGAACGGGAATTGAAAAAGTCATCTGAAATCAGAATCTGGTTGGTGTTCCCCAAACACTCCCACACGTACACCACCTGCCGTCAGCCTTCTGGTGAAATCCCTCTGGCTGCGGCCCTGTCAGTAAACACACATTTACCAGGAAGGCTGAGCGGATATTACCCCTTCATGAGTGCACACAAACACACGTAAATACACATGCGCTTGTGCATAGTTCATTGTTGACTTCTGTGCTGACAGGGTTACCTTGTTACCGAAACATCTGTTTCACCATCTTTCATATTTGTCTTTCGACACAGGTGTTCCGCTTTCCTGTTTACTGCGGTTGAGTCAGGTTTTACTGCAGGTTAAAATCAATTCAGTGATATATAATATGCAGGTTTATTGCTTTTTAATTTTTTTTCTTTTTTTTTTGTACATGTAGTTCCTTCCTGTTTCTGAGCGATAAGCAAAATAGAACAGCTATTAGGCTTTAGAGTTTTCTTGTTGTGGTTTAGTTAAGCATTTTATTTTGGTAATTTTAATGAATTCATATCTGTATTATTTTGTACACAGTGTGAATTTCGTGTCGGATGTCACTTTGTTCCATAGTTTATATTTTTACCTCTCAGACGTGTGAGCAGACTAAAGCTTGAGGCTTTCACCTGGCAACCTGTGGCTTTCTAGAGGTTATGGTTATGCAGGAATGCAAGCAGACATACAGGCTCTTACAAGTTGAGCCAACACCTATTTAGCAGGCATCTGTGCAATCCAGATGACCTTTTCAAATATCACAAGAACCAGCGGTAGCCTGTCATTTTAGGCTATGATTAAAACACCATTAAACAGGATTCATATCCATGCCCCAGTGCGTTTCAGCGAGGTGTTTTTGAAAGGAGTGCCACGGCTGTTTTTGACCTTTATCAATGTATTGCTCAACATCAAATGTAACCGAAAATTGTGCAAGCCCTGCAGATTAAACGCGAGTGACATTGGTGGAAAACAGAAAGGAAAAAAAAACATGCGAAAAACCTTCGCTAAAGCACAACCCCCCCCCCCCCCCCCCCCCCCCCCTTTCCTCTTTCTTAGAATGTTGCTATTTGCTTTGGGCAAATGGACTGCAGTTGCACAACTGTGTGCAGCCACCAGCGCTTCAAAACTTCACACACACACACACACACACACACACACTTGGCGACACACACACACACACAAACTGCAGTAAACACAGTTTGGAAAAGCTAGCCGAGGCTATTTGCTGCATTACAGGATCGTTTATTTTCCATTCAGTTCAATTTAACAGACCCTCAAATTAGAAACACCTTGTTTTACTGCAGCGAGCCATCTCACACACCTACTCCCAGGCTTTTATTGAATTGTAACACAGGGAGACCTCCGTTTCATAAGAAGCCCCTGCTTACCGACCCCCTAAAGCTTGTGAAAATGCATTATGGCTGCAGTCGTGTTATGTATCTTAACTTTGTTTTGCGTCTTACATCACAGGAATCTCCTCTGACGGATAAGCTCTTGTTATTCGTCCTGAAAATGTGGTCCAGATTAGCTGCCTTGGGTGGACCTCCTCATATCCAGTAGCTTAATGATGGGTGGTCCTCTGTTCCATATTTAATGCCCAGTCGTCAGATTCATGGAGCTGATCTAAGTTGTTGCTTCAGGGGATACACTCCTCCTCCTGATCCACCTCGGATTACTAAGAAAGAAATAAAAAAAAAAGTGAAGTTGCTTTCACAGCGGCTCTGGGAAAGTCCAGGCTCAAGTCATGGGACCTACTATGTCTACGTAGTCTAAATTCCATATAATAGCTTTAATCACGGTTATGATATGAATAGCTGTTGGGTTATTGCACCATTTTACAAGCAGGTTCAAAGAACAAGCCCAAAAACAGAAGAAATCAATTTTAACTGGAAATCCCTTGCAGACAATTCTCAGATTAAGCTCATATAGTACTGTCTTTGTGTTCAGAAAAACAGCTGTCACACATTCACTTGTATCAGATAAATAAAGTGAACACCACACTACCCAGTATTGTTTGAACTTAGCTGTTATTTCCCTCCTAATTTCAACAACAAAAACAGGAATCTTTGGAAAATACTATCTGTGTTTCTTTCAAAAATAAAATAGAAAGTTGCCATGTCTGTGTGCTCTCTAGAGTTTACATGCTCGCCCTCATATCCATCCCTCCACCCTTCACGCACAGCCCTGTCCTTGGCCAGAGCAGGCAGTTTCCCACCCCAGGGCTTGGCCATATGTGAGTGTTGGCTCGGTCCCTCATGTGAAGGTCAGCCCTGACGGGACATGTGAAGCCGCAGATTGTCACCCCTGGGGTTGGGAAGCAGGGCTAATTGACTTTAAAGCAGGCTGCATGACGTGCATCAGGACACAGTGACAGGACTACTGAGGGACAAAGGACACATTTACAGAGGGATGTGGTCCCCTAGTAGGACTTCCTCAGTATGAAACCGCATACAAAGTGACTGGATTTCAGAGGAATTAAGAGTCATGATAACATACTGTGGCTACAAGAAGATATAAATAATGATGGTTGCAACATTTTGAGAAATATGCTTGTTATGCTTCTTTTACAATAGCTACGCTAATCTGTTGCTCTTTTATAATGTAAAAGACCAAATATTAAAGAGAATACGTACCTTTTCATGTCGCCGCTTCAAAAACAAACATAGTCTTTCGTCTGGTCTCTCTCTCTCTCGGGGCGAAAATCCAGCTGTTCCACTTTAAGGCCCTGACACACCAAGCCGACGGTCCGCTGTCGGACAGTTTGGGGCCGTCGGTGAGCGTCTGTCGGTCTAGTTTTCGCGGTGTGTCCCGCACCGTCGGCTCTAGTCTGCCCGTGTCGGAGGCTTTGTGGCCGATTCAGCGTGTTGAATCGGAGCTCGCTGGTGAGAGAAATCGCTCTGATTGGCTCTTCAGCTTAAGCGAATCGGTGCCCGAGAAGAGAAACGGAAGTGAGGAAAGCAAGCCAACGAGTCATCTCATCTGATCATTCCAACACAAGGATATTTTCACAGCGACGTGGCCATCTGGAATGAAGCTAAGTGGTGAGCGAGAGTGGTGTGAAAATAGTCGGCAAACGGAGCTTTGTTTCATGTAGGTATCATAACAACGGCTTGTATATCCCGCAGTCCTCGGTCTTCAGGTGTCTCTTTTTGAATGACGAATACAGACTACCGCGACCTGCTGGTGTGGGGAGTTATTTCATCTCACGCGGGCGCAGAATACACGTGCTAACTGGCCGTCGCCTGTAGTCTTTGCGTTGTGTTCAAACGCAACTTGTCAGCCAAGACAAAGGAGACGTGAGGTGACGCAACAGTCGTTCTTCATAGCTGCCAGCTTTTTTTTATGTCGGCTTGGTGTGTCCGGGCCTTTAACGCTCCCCTAGAGGCCCGGAGAACTTCTGTTGTGTTGACTAGAGTGTTTTTCTGTTGCATTTGTTTTCAGGGTTGACTTTGCATTATTTCTGTATTTGCAGTGTGTTTGCTGTTAATGCATTTGTTTTGGCTTTCTGCAGCACATTTTGTCATTCGCAGCACCTTTCCGTTGTTGTATTTGTTTTGGATTTTCTTATGTGTTATTGAATTGGCATCGTTTCTGAAGCTGCTGCACGTTTCTCCTAATGGAAATATTTTTGTCAGTTGCAGCATGTTGGCCTTTGTCGGCCACTGTAGTTTCCTCCTGCTTCAACTGTTTATGCTAAGCTAAGCTTATCGACTCCTGGCTGTAGCTTCATATTTAGCGCGCAAATATGAGAGTAGTGTTGATCTCCTCATCGAACTCTCATCAGGAAAGCAAACAAACATAGTTCCCAAAATGTATTATATTATTTTGTATTCATTTGGGTTTTATGCACACAGAACGTTTGGTTAAAGATAGTAAAGTAGCAGCAGGTCAACAAACAGAAACAGTTCTTAATAAAGCATTTTATTTTTGATAAATATAACGCTTGATTTCGCTTCTCACACGCACGCACGCACGCACGCACGCACGCACGCATAGAGTAATCAGTTAACACTTATCAGTTCTCTTGAGCTCACAGAATCAAAATCCATTTCAAACAGTAAACCTCGGCTTTGTTAAATCCTCTAATGAACCTTGTTTCCCGGCCTTCCCTCCACTTCCTGTGCTCCTTTCTTCCCTGTTAGGCCATGTAAGGACAAATCATTGTGGGGAGGCGACTGCATAAACGGCGGTTTACGTCGTGTTTGATTAAACGTCCAGTCAGGGCTGCCCGCTGATGGAGACGAGCCAGGGAGAAGCATTGTGCAATCAATGGGCTCGGTTAATTACAATAGATCAAACAGTAGCTCCATGGCAACCTCTGCCACATTTTCCAAAACAAAGGCCTGCGAGGCATTCAGCGTGCGCGGCGGCTGTGACATGGCATTACGCATGGCTGACACAGGGACGATTAGCAGCGGCCCAGTGTTTATTTCTAGGGATGGGTGCACAGTGGATGCATACTGTCATTTTTAGGGTAGTTGTCAGCACACAGACAATGCTATATAGCCTACCATTAATGAAACATGTCATAATTAACAATAAACCAGATCACTGTACTGAACAGAGAGGCCTAATGCCCCTTTTTTTAAGCCACACTAGTTGCGAAATATCTCCACATCTATTCTTTAGATTGTCATGAACTTTTGAACAGATATTCATGGTTCCAAGATGTTAAATCTTAATGACTTTGATGATCCCACGAGTCTTTGTCCAGCGCCTCCAGCAGGTCAAAGTTTTCATTAATTCAAAGTGCAAAAGCACTTTACGATAAAGAAATAAAAGAATACAGAGATGTGGAATTTAAAGATTGAGGCAGGTGATTGCAGAACAGCTTGGAATCGGGGATGGTCGCAAAACAAAGGATGTAGGAAAGACGGTATCAGGATTAGACGGTAGTGACGATGCTCTATGCAGCTAAACGAGTGCTATCCATTTCACCTACGTAACAAAGAGAGTAATAAAATGTATTGGACTCAGTGTGCAAGTGTTCAAAGGCCTTTAGTCTTGTTCTACCAGTGGTCCACATATCCTTTTATACACAGTCTGAGCTCTATAAAATAATCCAAACATCTCACAAGACAATAATAGAAACTGTAAAACCAAAAAAAGCCCATTGTGGTTCCTCGTATGAATAATGTTTTTAAATCTCTAAATCTAAGCACTAATATTTAGCGTTGTTTATATTGATAGTTGAACACAGAAGAGTTTGTGTACTTTCGAATGATGTATTCACACTCCAAATGGTTTGGCTTGGCTACGCAACCGCCGGTGCACTGGCTTTTAAAAAAAAAAATTTCGAAACACACTTATAAAGTAATTCATCTCAAACTTCTACTTTCACTATAGAGTGAAGAACCCACTCGCGTGTTCTCTGAGAGAGTCGTGACTAAGACGGACGCCCGTGCTGTCCGTCTATCAGCTAGCAGCCGGCACCGTCAACAGGCCACCAGCAACGGGGTCTGTCTGTTTCAGACACCAGATCTGTTCTAGTAAACTCACTGAAGTTGGCTCTCACATCCAAACCATGAGCCAATCCCGAGAACAAATGTTCAGAGCGAATAAAACTCTGAGACTCGTATCCTCATAACTCCCTCTCTCTGCATTGCTTTCTCTCTCTGACCCTCCTGCGCCCTTGTTTATTTATTCCTCCGTCTCATTCTGTTTTCTCAGCCCGTCTCCCCCCTTCTTCCCTGCCTCTTCTTGCTCTCGTCTCAAATTAGTGTCAAATTCCCCAGTGTGCTTGTTATGTTTGTTTCTAATGCAGTACCTACCAAACTACAAGTGTCCTATTCTTGGATGCCTTCTATTGATTCTCATTCATGTGTAAGAGGGCAGCTCTCGGACAGTAAAGTGGCTCCATCTGTGTGTGTGTGTGTGTGTGTGTGTGTGTGTGTGTGTGTGTCAGGACAGGTCAGTCATGAGAGCGGAGGGCCTGCATTCCTCTGTGCAGTACTAAATCCTCATGGGATAGACCTCATTAGTGGACTAGCTGTTCCCAGGCTGTCTTATAGCCACTGCTGTAGTGAGTGTGTGTGAACGAGAAAGCATTTGTTTGTACGATCACACATTTTTTTGTGTGGCTGTTTGTGGGAATCTCTGTGTCTTCCTCTCTTGTTTCTCATTTTGTGATGCTCCTATGATATCCTGTGTTGGTGTGTAGTTTCAAATGACAGGTTACGCTGCTGTATCAGGCTTCCTGCCTGTGTTTTGACATGTTGTGCGATATTCAGTAAGACGGCGCGGGGAGGTCAGGAAAGCGGATGCGATGTTTTCAAGGGGCCAGCTTGTCCGATGGACTCGTCGCAACTTTGGACCGATCGTGAATGCACACACACACACACACACACACACTGTCCCCTCTTTTCTCCATGCTGTCATGTACTAAAGTGTCCCTGAGAGACACTTAACACATCACTCAGTGACTCCGTGCTTCCAGACATAGCTCTGACCCCCCGCGGTTGACCCGAGCCGAGCCTGACAGCTTCTCATGTCACATTCTGTCTTTGGTTTCACTTTATTTTTCAGCCTGAGGAGAGCGAGAGGACCTGATGAGGGGGCGGGGGGGGGAGGGGGAGTGGCGTTAAAGGGAAACACTGTGTTCAGATTTTTCAGAATGTGGAAGGAGAGAGAGCTGTATTTGTTGTGCAAGAGGGCGAACAGATCCACATGACCTGCACATTCAGCCACTTCACACTTCCTTGTGAATTATGACTTACCTGAGGCACGAGGACCGTGGCAGCCTCTGGCTTCTGTTTCGTAGAGAACCGAAAGTCAAATACTTGCATTATAATATTTGCCGATGAGAATGAAGCTTCTCTTTGAATAATACCTACCGTGTGCTTTAAATTTGAATAATATATGTCCCTAGTTCTACTTTATTCATTGTATTTCTTCCTTGTGTCAGTCCTGGCTCTACCGAAGACCAACGAAGAAGAGTCGCCATATGTTCTGTGCCTGTCTGTTTGTCTTTCTGCTTCACATCTTCTGCCTCTGAGTCACATGAGGATCCATTACTGAGCGGGCAACAAGCACCAGGTGGCTTCGATCTGTAACTACTTTAAATAAATGCACATTTTCACATGAATACAAAGGACAGAGCAGGTGGAAAAAAACAGAGCTGAAGTGACTCTTCTCAGCAATAATGAATAGCAATAACAGAGTAAATCCTGATGTTCTTTGTCCAGCAGTAAAATAGCTCACATAACAATTTGAGTCAATTAATCTGTGGCCAAGGTTCAGCAATTGTTTATAGAGTTAAAGTTCATAAAAATAGTTTGATATTGTAATGGACTATGGCAGAGATATTGTACTGCTGATAGGAGTGAAATGTTATATTAGGAAGTGGTTGATCAACTGTAAACACATTCACCTGGCAGCAACCTGACACAACAGGGCTCACAATGACCACAACTGATACCAGGCCGCTGGCTGATGAGAGGCACGGGACAGATAAAAAGGCGAACACGGGAACACACACACACACACACACACGCACACACACGCACACACTCACACACAATGCTACACGCCAAGGCTGAAGCGACGGTGAGCTCCTGAGCCAAGGCCTCCCTCTGATCATAACACAGGTTCGTCTGATAAGCATCTTGTGCAATACACAGATGCAAGCTTGCGCGCTCTCTCTCTCTCTCCTTCCCATTCCTTTGAAAGCGGATGATTTCGACATCATTAACAACAGCCATGGGGCGGAATAGATTGGCAGGCAAAGTATGAGGCCAAAGCTGGATATCAGGTCCAACACATAACACACACACACACACACACACAAAAAACCCCCATACAAACATACATGAAATACACTTGCATTCGAGAGACGCACACGCTCTCGCACACTGTATAATATAATCATGCTGTAAGACTGGATAAATAACTCTTTTTACATGCATGTCTGACTTTTTCCAGGTCTTTTATATTTGTGAAGGATACATGACTTGATATATCAGTCTGTAGAGAACACACACCCACACACCAGGTTTCTCACTTCCCTCTTATTCTTTGCAAACAGTGATTTATGCTGAGCGGAGATATCCAGGTGACGCCACTATCAGGCATCGGAAAGTAAATAAGAAGTCACTTTCTGCTTTATCGTCATCAGATGATATACCGTCTATAGTGGAGCATATCGGCACAACGTTGACACAGATTTACAATACTGTACGCTCGTTTGAAGCACAGGCGTCCCTTGATTTACGTTTGTACCTGTGATCCTGGAATGTGGGACGGATACTGTACAATAACTGTTATGAATTACTGCCCCTGACAACAGGTACACTGCCTTTCATGTTGGTGCATAAATCAGATAGACTGGAGGATGAGCGGTCGCTGTATACATTGG
Organism: Sebastolobus alascanus; assembly: GCA_916701645.2. Lineage (NCBI taxonomy): Eukaryota > Metazoa > Chordata > Actinopteri > Perciformes > Sebastidae > Sebastolobus > Sebastolobus alascanus. The sequence continues at coordinate 1,192,175 of CAKAOJ020000025.1, read as the reverse complement.
CAAGACATTCCGGAGCAGCTCCAGGTCTACCATCTTGGTAATAGCAAACACGTGATTGGAAGCACACATACAGCACTTCTGTAGTTACACATGAAAACATGCAATCTAGCTTAAAGGGATAGTTCACCCCAAAATCAGACATACACATTTTTCCTCTTACCTGTTAGTGCTATTTATCAATCTAGATTGTTTTGGTGTGAGTTGCCGAGCGTTGGAGATATCAGCCGTAGAGATGTCTGCCTTCTCTCCAATATAATGGAACTAGATGGCACTCAGCTTGTGGTGCTCAAAGGGCCAAAAAAATACATTTGAAAAACTCAACAGCAATGTCTCTTCCCAGATATCATGACCCGCTTACTGAAGATAATCCACAGACCTTGTTGAGAGTAGTTTCATGTAGGAACTATTTTCTTTCTACAGAACTACCTACAGAACTACAGTAGCCCTACACTCGCCAACCATATCACTGCGTTGAAGGAAACGTGCATCTACCGATGGACGAGCAGCCCTGTCTCCTAAAAATTACGTTCCCGTACAACTTAACTGCATTCTCAATAACTTTATTACGATTACGTCTATGATGTATCACAAATTCGTGATGCTGACGCCCACAGCAAGTGACGTAATAAAACAAGCGACATGCAGAGCAAGTGACGTAGCATATCGAGTGACCGCTATTGAAAGTTAGGTGGAATAATAACGTTATGGAAAGTTACGTGGTATAATAATGAGTATAACAAGCAAGAAAGTCCACTACTGGTGGGCGGGAAGTGTGGTGGGGGGGTCAAACAAATGCTGGACTTTCCCCCAGGAGAACGCTCTTTGCGTTCCGTGTGAAACTAAAAATCACTCACATAGTAATTTTAAGCCAACTATGTTTTTTTTTTTACTAACCCTAACCCAGTAGTTTTTTTGCCTAAACCTAACTAAGTAGTGTTGTTGCGTTTTTTGTTTTGTTTACAACGTTAACCACGTGTTTAAAACTGCGACCATAATCTGGGAGAAAATACGTTTAGTATTTCGTAGATGAGAATGCAGTTTAGTTGTATGGGAACATCATTTTGTAGGAGGCTGGGTTGGGACGAGAGGCTCGTGCTCGTCACAGTGCGAGATGGAAACATTAATGGCGTCCTCCTCGATTGAGCTGTGATGTTAGCTGATGTAGCTCAGTGGCGCTACGTAACACGAGCCTCTCATCTGTTGATGTATCCCGTTTGGGGGTCTTACTTTCGTTTGTGTTTATTTCCCTCTCGTTAGTTTGTAGTTGATTTTGTCATACAAACCCTTTGGGGCAAGTAATATATTATCATTATTTTCTAGTTTCGATGAACTATTTTTTCTACGTAGTAGTTTCTATGACCATTGTTACCTTTTTGGATGATTTGATTCATGTATCGCATCTAACTGAATCTTTGTGGTTTCTTAGATTTAATGTGTTCTTGGATCATATTTTTCTTAGCATTTGTTGTTGTTGTTGTTGTTGTTGTTGTTGTACTTTCATGCTCTCCATAGAGGTATGTTTTGTGCCCTGTATGGGAGTATCAGACACAGCTCTGCTCTGATTGGTCGAGTCTGAGAGTGGATTGACTTATATTATAACCACCTGAGTGATGAATGCGTTTGTGTCTGTCTACATATATATTGCTTGTTCTGCTTTGTGATGATTTATTTGACAAATATCAAAACGTCGCTCTGTTAAATTAAATTTAGCTGGGAGCTGTCAATGCAGTGTGCAGATCTATTAACTGACTATTGCACATGTACAACACATATGTTGTTATACACACATTTGCTCACACACACGCGTATGTAACCTTGTTTGCTGGTGTGAAATCCAGGGATTGTGGCAGGGTTCAGAGTTCTTAGAACACCAGCAACACACAGCGAGTCTGCCAGAGGAACCGCAGAGTGTGAGACGCACACACACGCACACACACACACACACACACACACACACACACATGCACACACAGAAACATACACACGCCATGGCAGCGCTGTCAGTGAGTCAGTGTGTGAGTCACACTCCGGCTATGCTGCCTCTCGATTTTATAACAGCCGCCAGCACGGCACTGTATTTAATATTCCAAACAACTGTACTGTAGGACTCTGTGGCACACATGCACGTATATTAACATTATACATTTACATTCACAAACACACACAAACACGATATTTCCTTTGGCCAAGTACGCCTGCACAAATACGATTTAGGAGTTCACACATATACAAACACACTCGCTTTCATGCCTTTTTTCCTTCATTCAAACACACACACACAGACGCACGCTCGTCATTGGGGATGACTGCGATTGAGTCAGAAGGGGAGAGGAGGGGAATCCTCGCCTCTTTGTGAGCCGGATCTATAGGAGAGCCAATCATAGGATCCTGCAGCACAGATACCGACTCCATTAGGTTTGACCTATGAATCACCCCCCTATACATTCTCACACGTTCACAGCTTTAGGGTGAAGGGAAATATGGAAAGGTGTGTACTCGAAATGTCGCGTTAAGACATGTCTTTATATCTTTGTCAGATTCGGAGGTGGAATACCAGATCCCCATCTGTTTCCAAGTGCTAAACTGGCAAATCAGACGCAAAGCAATGGCTTATACCAGCACTGATATATGGTTGGTTTTGATGTGGATCAAAAGGACTGAACCACTTGCATGCACAGGTAGAATCAACCCAGGCTTACAAGTCAGTTTACATTTGTTTTTGTTTGCTTAAATCTGCACTCTCATGAGGGTGGAGGCCAAAAAATGATTCAGTCAAGTTTTAAATGCTTAAATTACACATCCGGATGTTTTTGTCTCGTGGTTCAAAGCTCACTTTTGTGCCTTTCAAAATGCAATCAGTCTGCTTCTCTAGAGAGGTAACTGATAACAGGTGACACACATTCACTGCAGCTACCTACAGGTTGAAAAGAACACAATGTCTCCTTATCACAGTTTCCCAAATAAAAGAGGTAAAAAAAAAGAAGCTTTAAACAGCACCCTCTGGTGGTGACTTAGGGGGAGTGAACAACCTCAGTAACTGTGCCAGGGCATTTCAAAGGAAAGTTTTTTTTCTAATCCCAGGGGGGGGAAAAAAAAGCATTATTCATTTGTTTACTTGATGTTGCTTTTATTGTGGGGATTCCAGTTGCATTTATTGGTAGTTATGGAAGACATCTGCAGAGCCGTATTTGAAGAAACTAGCAATGCAGTTTGATGTTCAGAGAAAAAAAAGAGAGGGCTACTAGCAGTGTAAGATCAGTGGCATAGGGCTCGAGGGGAAAGGTAGTGCATACGAAAGCAGCGACATGAGGCTGTGCGGCGGTTGACGTGCGCCGTGGGTGTTGGATTTGATGGGAGTGGCGTGACGCTGAGGGGCAATGAGTCACAGTCAACGATAAGGACCCGGGGTTGCGACTGACCTCTCTCAACTGTCCCTCTTTCTCCACCATACTCCTCCTCCTCCTCCTCCTTTATCCTCATCTGGTTCTTTGCATGGGTATCCTTATTTGTTTCTTTTTATTTTACAGTCAGTGACTCATGACTAACTCTTGCCTCCTTTTGTACCTTTTGACTCTTAGCTAAAGTGAATTCTTTCTTTTAGCCTCGCACGATTCTTTCTTTCTTTTCTTTCTTGCAGACCCTTTCCTCTCGCCCGTCGCCGTCCATTCTTCTACCCTGTGATCTGGGAGTGGAGCCTTTAGGTTTATCTGCGATTGGGAAAAAAGCTCTCTGACTCACACAAACAACACACACTTTTATAAGGTGATGACTCATTGCAACACAGGCCATTCAGATACACAGCACACCAAAGTAAAAAAAACTGGTACGTGAGTGCGTGTCAGTTTGACTGTGTTTGCATACACATTAACCTTTATATGCATTAAAGGGCGATGACACGCCACCTACGCTGCTTTTATCTCACACAGTCACTGAGATAATCAGTGTTGCTGTAAGGGAGGTTTGTGATAGCCCTCGTATTTGTTATATCAAAAATCTTGTTGTTGCTTGCACGGCGGCTTTATGAATTCAGTTTGTGCACGTGTGTAAATGTGCCTATAATATTGTTTCTCTGCATACAGATAACGATGCAAACATGTAATATGTGAGTGTTCATGTGTACGAGTCCAATGGCAGAAAAGTATTCATCATGACACGGGCAGATGAGGAATAATAAATGTGTCGAGTGACTCATGCAAGACAGACATAGGAGCCATCAGCCTCCACAGTGGCAGACAACACATACTGCGCCACACACATACATACATATCCTGATAAACACACAGAATGGTGCAAAATGTCCCCAGCTTCATTTGTACAACTTCTGCATGTCTGTGGAAGAGATGAGTCACTTTCAACTGCGGTCGTCACGTAACTACTGTCACTTAGGCTGATTCACACTCCGAACAATTTCTAAAATAACAATCAACCTCTCTGCTGCCATGTTTATGCAAAGTGAGTGAGTGAGGGTGCACCATGTACTTATTATAGAATGGTAATTCACTGGAACAACGCAAAATGTGAAAATTGATTTTCTTTTTTTTAATTCATAAAGATAATAACATGGTGCAATAAAATAAAGGCACTGGTCGTTCCAGTACAATTGAATATGTAATGTGCATACAAAAATATATAAGACAATAATAATTGGCTGGAATTTCAAAGACAAATGTTAGTAAAGGACAACATGTTCTCTTACAACGCAGCACGCGACTACAACACACTTGCTCTACAATACTGCTCAGACCACCGGTATGAGGTGATTTTGGCAATGACACAGTAATACACCTTTTGATATCCTTTTTCTGTTCCATACAAAATAATTAATGTTCATCATCTGTGTCGTCCTCTTCGTCCTCCTCTTCCTCCTCCTCTTCAGATTCATCTTCATCCTCTTCGTCGTCCTCGTCCTCTCTCCTCGTCTGCCGACTGCTAGCTCTTTGTTGCTGTGACAACAAATAAACAGTCACCACGCAGCTAAGACACTTAGCAGGTAGTCATTAAGCACGATTGGTGCTACCGGTTTTCTCCTGAACGTTTCTCTCTTTCACTCGGGTACAGGTGTGAACACACCCCGATATGCGCCAAATTCCTCAGGTTACATTTGTCTATAATTGTAGTATGATGCCATATGAATGAACATAAATATGTCCCACGATGAAGGACAGCTAAGTTCATATCATGGCATGTGTGTAATCTAAGAATGCTGACTACAACTGTGTTTGTTGTTAAGCAGTGATTGCAGATACCCACAGATAGAATCAAACCTAATCATGGAAGCAAAGTATGATCTCAAGTTGTGGCGCAAGATGCACTTGAGGCACATTCTGATGACACGCGCGGACTGCGATCTGCCTCTGCGAGCTACAGTCTTGACATCTCTAGATACAAGATACGACGTCTGAACACACGCTGTGAGACCTGAAGACGACAGATCTTCAGAGATGTCAAATAATACTCCTCATTTAGTGAGAGAGTGAAGACTGGTTGTCACAAGTTAGTGCGTTGCCACTGTTAAGATGCTGGGGTAAAATGTGAACGTAGGAAGAAATGCATTATGTTACTGGCATGCGATGACATGTGGAGATTCAAACAGAATGATGGCTGGGGTGACGCTGCGTATAAACTTTGGCACGACTGATAAGATTTATCGAGAACCAGCCTCGACTGGTATGAGGAAGACTACTCGAAAAGGGAATTTTTTTCATGTCATCATCACAATGAAATTAATGTAACTGTCAAAGTCAAAGATAAAAAAAAAAGCCATAACAGAAACTTCAGTCAGTCAGGAATCTTCTGGGGAAATTCTAGTTTTTTGTCTGTATCTTACCTGTAAGGTCCCTGATGTACTCAGGAAGGACCCGGTCCGATCGAGGGAGGTTTTGGAATTAGCTCGCACTATGTCTAAGCGTGACTGGTAGTCAGGGGGGTGCAGCGAGCTCCTGAACACCTGCCAAAGACAGTAGGCGCTGTATTTTTCCAAAGAGAAACAGGAGAATGGAAGCAATGCCTACATACACACACACACACCCATCGGTAATCTTAAAGGTATAATATGCAAGAATTAACTAAAAAGCAATGTATAGACTAGTACAAAAATAATCCCCCTCAATCCTCACTTATGCCCCACTAGAAATGTGTGGTGGTGTCTGTATCAGCAGAGACCCTGCCCTCTGCCTGTATTTTCTCTTTTCTTCTTATTTTGCTTTACTCGGGACACTTCTGGGCGTCAGCAAAGTGGCTTTGTGCCCCACATGTGGGTGTAACCCCCAGCCAATAACAGCGTGCAGGGTGTGCAGCCTGTTCAGGTGATCAAATATCGCCGCTTTGTCACGCCCCTTGGCTTCTGATACCGAGGCACAAGTCCCCACATACAAAGCGGCCGCATTTCACGGATGGGAACGGGTTGTGTTATTATGTGCATGTGTTCCAGTGATCCCCCTGCTCCTCTCTGTGCTGTGAGTGCAGCTATGATCAGTGTGCGTCTGTAGTTTGACAAGAGCAGCGCTCTCAAAATCCGGCAACTCGACATCGTCCCGCAGGGTTATGCGGAGTTAGTTGTGTGCTTTAGAATGTAACCGCCATGAAACAATCAGTAAAATAACATTATATTTCTCTGATTTGCTGCTTTGTTCTCACTAATGCCGCTCTCTCTCTCTCTCTCTCTCTCTCTCTCGTCACTCTATTGCTTGCACGACCATCGCTGATCTCTCTCTCTCTCCCACTCTGCTGGTTGAGCTGTGGTGATGTGGCCAACTTTGAATGCTGTGTGTTAAACAAACAGCAACCGACAACGGATAAATATTATACCTTTAATGTGTGCACTGAACATAATGCAAGATAAACCATGAATTTAAAAAAATAACAATAAAGTGGCCACAGTGTACACAAACTGAGTGCACATTGTCAGTTTAGGGATGTTACGCAATAAGTATTTTAACAGGTAAATAAGATGTAAAGTCTCCAGAGCAAAAACACAACTGGAATACTCTACAACCTGGAATATCCAGCAAATCAACAATCTTTCTTTCATCGCACAGAAGCAAAGCCGCTCAGAAGGTATGCCTTCGATAACACATCCAACTGCCGTTTAAACCACGCCGAAAATAAATTCCCCAAGAACTCTCAATCAGGATTATCTTCATGCCTGTCATTGTGCCTTTTTCTGATGATTCAATCTCCCATGCTTTGTTCTATGAGTCATTGAAAAGACAGCCTCGTCTGGGTGAGGAGTTTCGCTTCGATATGAATGGAAGGGAGATGATTCAGTGCAAAAACACACAGATGAGATGGCGAAGGGGTGGAGGAAAAACAGCACAAGGGTATCTGCGGGAGGAACCTCGCTCGCTCAATCATCATCCTTTGTTTGCTCACTACGGGACTTTGTCTCTTAAAATAGTAATAATAGCAAACCTCTCAGACCAAATTGTAAACAGAAGAAAGTAGCTTCGAACTGTGAAGAGTTCACCGCAGGTAACTTCAAAAGTTACCACACGAGCTAAAGGGTGTGGACTATACATGAGCAATGAGTCGATGAGTAATGTGTGCATAAGATCGTGATAGCTTCGCTTGGACTTGTTAAATATAACCGTCGGGTTAATCAAGTGCACGGCAAGAGGGTGTACATAAGGACTGCTCGGCTTTAATCCCCAGTACACGGCCACATTTAAACATACATGCTTTCTCTGTTCGTCTGTGACACAGTGATTATGTCAGGTCAATAATTACACCTAAATTAACATTTTAAACATCTCCTAAGCACAAACACACTAATGCTGGCGGGCTATTTATAACTGACTGGGTCGTGGTCATCAGCCTACCTCCAGGTCCTCCTCCTCATCCACACTTTGAATGCTCTGGAAGGCCAAAGTGTACACCTCCAAGGCCTTGGCGTGGAACGACATCTCCACTGTCACAAACTCACCAAAGATTTTCTACAAGGGGAAAGACACGGATAGTATTTCAGTACTGAGTAGACTTAGGAACTATTTAAATGAATCACAACTACCTGGTGGCCAAAACGAGTTCTGAAATGACAGAACGAGAATAGTTTATAAACAACTGAAGGAGGATTAAGAGATGTGGGCAGGTGTAAAATATCCTCATATCAATATATCATCACCGTCTGGTTTCACTTCACTGCCACCCACAGCTTCAACAGACATGTACCGTATTTCCAACCACTGAAATTGTAGTTCTTAATTTGAGGTGGATAGAAAGCTCAGACCTTGATGTCCCGGATCTTCTGCCTCTCAAACTCGTCTATGGTCTCCTCCAGCTGCCTGGTGGTCCGTGTGGCGTCCATGGTGGCTTTCTGGAGCTCACTCTCAGCCTGATGGGAGAACAAGTTAATATGCAACACAATACAAAACATATCAGACCAACACGAGAGGTTATGGCTAAGGTTTTTGAGAAAATGTGTGTATAAACATTGAAATTTAACAGTATCCCATTCTGCTTATTGATGTACTCAGTTAGAAAATGAATACTTGATACCCAGGCCAATAACTTCCAACAGCAGGGCTGCAGAACCTTAAGTTTCAGACCTGCAGTTCCAGTCCCACATGCGCCACGTATCGGCAGGAGCCCTTCAGACATTGACATGCTAATGTGCTCTTTAAACAGGAAGGGAAAGCAATAGCTTCTGCAATTTTGACACTTGTGTCTTATGCATGCAATTTAACACCTTAACTACACAAATGGAGAAATATATGATCTATATAAAATGAGCTTCTGCAATTGCTTCTGTTTCCTATACGTGCTGCAGGTTGGCGTGTGTGCTTTATAACTGGTGTGACGATGGAGAAACTGCAGAGGGTTTGTGAGTTTATAGGTTTGTGAGTGATAACAAGTAATTTCCGTGATGTGCTTCACATCACATCTATTAGAGAGTAATGAAAAAAATAGCAAAGTGGATGATTTCTGTTCTCTGAGTTGTTACACCTCCTTTTAAAGTCGTTCTGAAAGGTGTTTGTAGTCATACATCACCAGCGATGAGATGCACAGATTACATGGGACACACCTGAGACTGAAAGATTGGTCAAGGAAAACACCAAAAACAATATTAGCTTGTTGCTTAACATTCTAAACATCCATGTTTGTTTTCCTGTTGCATTATTAATTAATATCTTTGACTTAGAAGGAATTAATCTGTACCCAAGATGCCGCCTGCATGCAGTATAGCCTACAGGTGGTTGTTGTATCATTGAAAGCCTCTTGTCTGTTTGATGTTAGAGAATTAGAGAAACAAGGCAAAGATACAATGATCTGCCTGTCTGAGGGGTTTCTCTGTCTCGTCCTCTCAAGCTGAGCCATCTGTTTGGCTTCTCTGTCTCTGGCACTCTGAGTCGTCTTCAGATCCTCCTTCATGGACACACACAAGGACAAAGTAGTCATTATGAGAATGAACACAGATAGTCAGTAATTTATAAATTTGCGTCAGGACATAATCAAACAAACATTGGGCATAACTCAGTGTTTCCAGATCAAGACCTCAAGTACACCCTGTTGTGCAGGTTTTTTGTGTTATCTTTACTCTGAAACAGTTGGTAATGTTCCTTTTGGCACAATCACTCTGTCTGTGCAAACAAATGACCAATCAATCTCAAAGCGGACTGTTTCTTTTGAACAAGCTAAGAAGTGTCTTGTGTTTCTTTTGGCACATACTTTAAATTCTGGTGAATTTTGAAAGTAGTTTTAACAAAAAGATGATTAGAAAAAAGAGTCAGTACTTTGCAGCAGTGGGCGACTGGACAACACAAGGCAACATGACTAATTTTATCATTTATGGCAACACTGTATGAGAGAGAACATTTCGTTTAATCCTAGTTAAAATAAGATGCTGAGAGGGGGAGATGCTAACAATGGCACAAAAAGAGGCTGATGTACCAGTGGGATGTCATCATTAAATCAACACTGCCCTCATGTGGCCATGCAGTGGTAATAACACTGACAGTAAAATGTCCCAAACTGCCCCCTAAGCCCCTATTCTCATTTTTGATGACACAATTACTGCATCATTGTGAGCCAGGGCACATTTAACCTTGAAACAAAAAAGCTGCAGTTATTTAAATAGAACTCAAACACAAGTAAGGGACACACTATAAGGAGAGGGGCCAAGGCAGGAAGGTAAACAATTTCACCATCTTTGAGGCACTTGTCCATTTTCTGCTGACATTTTATGTCGCTGGCAGTTGGAGCAGCATTTGCTGCGTTTCTGTATAGCTGCGTTATGAATGTGATCTCTCAACAAGCAAGAATAAGACAGAAAAGTAACATCAGTGCTCTTATAAATTACACAAAAGTTAAATATCTAAAGGTTTTTGCCACGCAACCATTTACAGTAAAAAATACTCTGTAACTTGTAATTTTCTCTTTGAGGAGGCTTTGTACTAATTTTACAATAATTGCAGCTGGAACATGGATAAAGCTTGGTAATTGTCATTTGGCTCACTGGCATCAGTGTAGAGGTCAACATGGCCGTAGCTCACAGCAACACTTACCCTTTTACGTTTCACTACAGCTCCATAGCTTTTTAATGGCTCTATGACTTTGGCTTCAAGTCTTTCCACCTGTAAGGCAAAAAACTTCACGTTAGCTTTTATCTTACAACAAATTTAGGCTCCCAGTGTGAAATTAAGATTGAAGTCAAAGCAGCAGGAACTGAAATACTGTGGTTTTACCTCAGCTTGGCGGTAGTCTTGAATCTTGGCCAGGTGGTCAGCAAACTGCTTCATACCTCTCTTAAGGTGGGGCGTTTCTGTGTCTGCGTACACGCTGATTTCCCTAACCAGGACATCTGACTTGTCTCGTAGCCTGGCTGTTTTACGGACATAGGCGGCGAACAGTTGGCACATCTCTCCAAAATGTTTCTCCACATTGGTGATGTTTTCCTGGATCTTTCTGGTCTGGGTGTCCCTGGAGAAGGTGGAGGACATGATCACCAGTAATCAAATTGTGTATGTATGGGGACAAAAAAAGTGCATTTGTCTCACTTAACAGATTTTTTATTTTTGTGTACTATGAGTTTGAATCTAACTACATATAGCTTATGTGTAGCAGGCCATTATTTTCCAGATTCTTTCATAAAGGCTATTATTTCATCATCATCATTGACAGACAGTTAGCCAGCTGAGTGTAGTAAAAACCTATTTATTTAGTAACAGATAGTGATGTTACCGTTTGAGAAAAGGTCATCTTCTAAAGGGTAAAGTTAGCATTTGCGCTTTATTTTTGAGGATTATAAGCGGAAATCCGTTTTAGCGGCTGATAGAGAAAAGTCCGTTTGGGGGGATCATAAACAACATTATCATGGTCCAGTAAAGGCGTCTTGTGTTTATAGCTACTGATGAACAACAGCTAATTCGTCCCCCGGCTATATCTGTAATTAATGTAAAGCGTGAAAGCTTAAGTTAACTAACAGCTAGCTAACTGACTCTTGAGAGGTTGTTTTTTGTAAACGTTAACGTTAATTTACCGAGCACCAGTTCCCCTGCATCTAACGTTAACGGGAGGATTTAGCTAGTTTGACGCACCGTGTCCCGAACCTTACCTCGCTCTTGCATCGGGCGTGCGGCTCATCTTTGCAGAAAGGCAGAACAAATGAAATGTATTCGGTGTTCAGGCAAGTTTATCCGACCCGGACCGAAATTTAACGCTAGCTAGCTAACAAATGCTTCTTCTCTCTCCCAAGCTAGCACGCCAGTCTGCCGTTTCCATGGAGTCCCCGGCGTTTCCGCTTGAGCAATGCATTCTGGGAGATTGAGTCGTTGTTGGTTGACTATTTTTCTCCAAGCCCTGTTCTCTTTCTTGAAGTTATTGCGAGAGTTACATGTTCTTTACAACTACTTTTATAACTAGAGTGAAGGGTCGAGATCTTGAGAGCACGAAAAAAGAGTTCAATGTGAGGCAGCACAGTTTGTTTCGATAGTTTTGCTGTAATGGATTATTGTGTTTTGCTTACCTCATTGATATAGCCATAGAAATATTATATTTTTTACTATGGATATAGCCTATAAAGCAGCAGTGGAAAGTAAGTAAATGCATTTATTCAAGTACTGTAAGTAAATGTACTTAGTACTGAGTATTAGTGTACCTGTGGTACTTGAGTTTGCTCATGTTATGCTACTTAGATTAAGAATTATACATAGACTACGATTATACAAACAAAATAGATAATCAACAATATGATGTATAATAATCGATTAAACCACCCAACAGAATAAAGCACTCAAAATGATGCTATATCCACCTTGACCAAATGCATTAAATGCTGCCTATGTGTTGATCAGTCAAAACTAATAATCAAATAGTATAACACTTACCACATCTATTATATATGGGCCATTCTGTATAATCAGTACTTTTGATTCTTTCAGTATATCTTGCTGATAATACTGGACTTGACTGCATTTATATAACACTTTTATCCAGAACTCTTTACAATGTACTTCTCATTCACACACACAGATGCCGGCAGAGCTACCATGCAAGGGGAAGGCTGAACCATCAGAAGGGGTCCAGCATCTTGCTCAATGGCAGCAGGAGCTGGAGATTGAACTGCCAACCCTGCGACAGACCGCTCTACCTGCTGAGCCACAGGTAGGAAACTTAACCTTTACTGAAGTTAAATTCCAAATGCAGGACTTGTATACTCATTTTAAAATGTTTTCACAATGTGGTACTGCTAGTAAGCATCTGAATACTTCTTCCATTACTTTACTTTACATTACTCTACATACATGCATACTGGTTTGGAAGTTCTGATTGTTTCAAGGAGGAGGAGGGTTGGATTATGAACTCATGATGAGTATTTAAGGTTCAGTGAGTTTTTTAGGGGAGACCTAAGAAAAGACCACATTAGTAATCTAACCTGCTGAAAGTAAAGCATGGATTAGTTTTTCCCAATGAACGTTCAAACCAAAAACAAATAATCCTCCCAATGATTTAGTTGTGACAGGGAACCATCTTATAAGCCTTGTATGAAAACAAATCAGAAGAGAAAAAAGTGTCTGCAATAGCAAAGCAGGTAGTAAACTTTTCTTATCAAGCCAACAAAGCTATGAAAGCAGTTATGGAATCTGTAATCTTGTGTCATGCCTGTTAGAGATATCAACCAAAATAGAAAACAAGTAATGTGATAATCTCCATGGTTTCTTTCCTGGGCAATAGCAAGTGAACATCCCTGCTGGAAAAGCCAAATATTTGGCTGCTTTCTATTTCTTGTATAATTCCCCAAATAGATCAAGGTACATTGCCTACATTGCAACAAAGAGGGCCACAAATAGTCCTTTTCAACAACAGCTTGACTGCTTTTGAGCTGGTGCCAAGAGCAGTCTTTGTGATCACTGAAATGAATGGAGGCCTCATTGTAATTCCCTCCTCTGTGTTTGGGAATGCATGAATGTCACCAGCTGCCACGTCTGCTCCTCTGTGGAAAATGTCCAAAAACCTTAATTATCACGCTTAATCATCCATGGGATTGAAGCTGGGGAGATCCCACTGTAACAGATTGGCGATGTAAAACACGGTCATTGCATTGAGCTGTGTGCCTGGAATCCCAAGAGGATCTGGTTTATACTCTCTGGTACAGCTGATGCTGGTATACATTCATTTTTTCCTTAAATGCTTCTGATATAACCTTCCTCTGCTGCGGCGCACGGTATTATTACATCATTTTTTTTTTCTTTGATAATTTAATAAAAATACCAAGCTAATTTTGGCATGATGGTATCCTATATGGCTTCCTGTGTAAAGTAAGTAACCACCCTTAGTTTTAGTGTTTATATTTAGGCCTGTTTGAGTTTTGATTAAACAGCAGCAAGCAAAATTTACAAGGTAAACTACATGTATACACAGAAGAATTAAAGTGTGTTTACTCAGCTCAATGTGCAAAATAATAACATGGATAAAAGATGGATAAAAAGATACAAAACAACATACATGTCCAAAACAAATAGCATCAGTTGCAGTGCACATTTACTGTCAATTACTATAGTAATGCAAGTAATAGTAGAAATCACATACTAATATATGTACTATTGCTCAACATACACTTGTGTGAATAAACAGTAGTATGTATCTTTTCGGACGCACTGAGCAGTAATTTACGTCGTCACTTCCTGAGAGCATCCTTGCTGGTTGGAGACGTAACCATGGTAACCCCGTACCAACCTCATGTGACCAAACGATGACGTGTGAAAATCATAAAGTCTGAACTAATTTTAAAAAATATATTACGCCCAGCAAAAAGTGAAATCTTACACTAAAATTGAAGCGTTATTGACGTTACAGAGCTGTCCGTCAACGTCTGTTGTGAACGTTGTCATTACTACCGCATTGCATTGTGGGATATTTATCCCGCCGTAGAGTCCAGTGTTTGCATACTGTAATATTTCACTGGAAATTGTATGCAATTTGCGTACTATTGATTTCATCCTAAGGTTTCAGGCTTACTAAAATATCTCACATACTGTTTTAGCGTACTAAATAGCATGTTTAGTTGTTAATTGCTGTTTAGTGCAAGTGTGTGTGAGTTTTTGTGTGTGGAGTAGGTTAAAAGGAGGTTAATGGGGGAAGAAGCTATTATAGAATCCGGCAGTTCTGCATTATTTTCAGCGGTTAGTAATTACATATGTTTATGTTTATAAAAGGAGTAACATCATGTCTCACAGTGAAACGATTCCTCTCTGAATTTTTGTATGATTTTACAATTATCCAATACAATATGATTTCAGTAAGAAGAGCCAACAGACAAAGCAGAGTTTCTCAGCTTTGTCAGTGTGATTGCATTACTCAACCACATGGTGGCAATCTACTTCCATTTGTCATGTTGCTTTTATGCTCCAAATAGGAATTTGCAGGGTTACAGGTGGATTCTGAGCTCTTTGTGCACATAAATAGTCCACTGACTTGCGTCTCTTCTCGCTATCTTCATCATCACATATTTACATTATTCAGGACCTCCCTGGCAGTAACCCAGGACTAGATCCCTAAACATTATACAGTAACAAATATAACAGATGCCTGTCTAGCCCGGTGTCCTGCAGGATCTTTGTGTTGAAAGAAGCCCGGGGCTGTTGAGTTATTTGCGTTGGCTGCTGGTAAATGTATTCAGGAGTGGTGGCATCTTTTTTAGACTGTGCATCTGACTTTCTTAAAGAACAGATGGTGTTGTTTCCCAACTACCAATTAGCAAGGAGAGGGTTTAGCAACCACTAGCAGCTCTCCCTGCCTCGTCTTTCATTCTCTCTCTCTCACTCTCTTCCTGTCTCTGTCCCTCTGTGCCCTCTTGTTCAGTCTTCAGCTCTCTCTGCCTGACTTTCCCCCCTCTGCAGCCCCCCTACGCCACTGTGGCACACTGGAGCGATGTGTGGCCTGCTGAACAGATCGGGAGTGACATATGTCAGACGTGGGGGGACTTAGCGGGGCAACCGAGTATGTGTCCCCCAGCGAGCTTGTGTGTGTGTCTGTGTGTGTGTGTGTGTGTGTGTGTGTGTGTGTTGATTCTCCCCCTTCAGGTGTGAGTCCCGGTGTGAAGACTCCAGACTCGAGGCTCTCCTTTAGATTCCCCGTTAATAACAAGAAGGAGTCTGTGGGAGGTGTGCGTGTGTGTGTGTGTTTGTGTGTGTGTTCAGGGATGCTGAGGATTATGAACAGTGTGATATCTTGTTTGCCACTTGGTGCATAAAATGAAATTACAAGCCAAGAGTCAATATCTCATCACGCTGATTTTGGCCTACGTCGCTCTCCTTCCTCTAACGGCTGCATTGCTGTGATTTGGCAGAGGGACACAGCGCTGCTCTCTTGCAGAAATTAACCCTGAGACATCCAGTGGGAAATATATCCATCCTCTCTCCCCGCATCAAACTCAGTTTTTCGGTGTCGTAACTTAAATGCTCCCCTGGAGAGTGTGTAAATAAAAAAGCAAAACTCCCGAATCCATCATACAGACAATCAACATGTCAGTCTTGTTAAGTTCAGCTTTAACATCCAACTAAACTTTATTTAAGCTCTGCTGTCAGATTTGAATAAAATGCACTGATGTAGCCTTTCTACTGTCATGGCAACATCCCTCCTGATGAATTCTTTATGTAGATGAATATTAGTTTGACACCACACATAAACGAGATGTCAGATCTTTTCTCTCCGTGCACAGACAGCCATGATGAATGGTTTCTGAATCACGCGCTCCAGATATGAAATTCAGCGATATTCCCCTTTAACTCCAGCAACCTTGAACAAAAGTCCTCCCTCTGCAGTTAAGCGGGTGCTTGAAGGGCAAGCCGACGCAGACACGGTCCAGTGCTTTTATTGACCCAATGAAAAACCTCTCCGCGTCTCCAGGGGCTCGGAGCTCAGGTTAGGGTCTTTGTTGTCTGCGTTCATTAGTGTCTCCTTCGCCATCTCTCTCTCTCTCTTTCTTTCTCCATCTCTATCTCTCGTACTCTCTCTCTTACACCTCCTCTTCTAACTCCCTCACTCTCCTCGCTGCTGCTCTTTTCCCCCCGAGGAGCTGGAGAGGAAAATGTCACCAGATCAAATTAGTGGGAGCCTCCAACACTGCCTGTCTGCCTCTGTCTGTCTATTCCACCGAGTGATAGCATCACTCATGGATGTTTCTAGAAGTTTATTTGTGTCCAAACTTTATATTCCCCAGGTATGATACTTCATGACTCCGGTAATATAGTACTTTTTCTTAAAGTTGTTTTAAAGTCAATTTTCACTGTATTGTTTCTACAGGATAATTAGGATTTTTTGTAGCATTCCTTATAGGAAGGGATGCACCAATTGTGAAATTCTGGGTCGATACCGATGTGTAAAACAACAATTTGGCTGATGTTTTTGTTTATTTTGTTTTTGCCGTTATTTATTCTCCTTTTGTGCCAGGGAAACAGAGACCTCTTCATTATAAAGAAATAACGTGAGGCGTTTTAAAGTCATTCAGCATGTCATTACTCTGTCTTTGAATGAGCACAAATTCAATCATACAAATCTATGAAACCACCTTTAATATAACCTTCTTTCAAGTGAAAAATATTCTTTTTTTTTTTTTTTTTAAATAACTGCTTCAAAAGCCTTTTTAGCTGCTATACACTTACCTACTCAATGAGAAGAATGTTTCAGTACTTACATAGCCCCACAAAAATATAATCGTTTTGTAAAACATAAATTCAATGGAAATGCGATTAGAAACATGTGCAGTGTTTCCCACACATAGCCGGCAATATATTTACGGCTGCCCAAGTATATTTGGTGACCCATTTTTAGCATTCTTCAATTTTATTAATTTAGCCGGCGCAAAATTATTACAACACAACAGATAAACATCGACCACTGCCATCGGCGAATGTCATCTTATTTGCCAATAGACACAGATGTTTGGCCAATAAATCGGTGCATCCCTACTTAAAAAGCGCACATATGCATTTTTTTTGTTACCTGATTGGTCACAAGGCAGGTACATAAACTGGTTGCCATGCTGAAGGACATCATGGAAACTAGTTTGTGGGTTGGTTGACCATTTTAAAGGAATAGTTGCACATTTTAGGACATATGTTATTCGCTCTCCTGCCGAGAGTTAAATGAGAGGATCGATATCAATCTCAAATCTGTCCGTTAAATATGAAGCTGGAGCCAGGAAACGGTTAGCTTAGCGTAGCTTAGCATAAAATTAACATAAATGAAGATGGTATTTGTTTTATTTGTGCAACAACCGAAGAGTAAAAACATGAAGTTGCGGTTTTAGGGGGAGTAAAGGTGCGGTCACACATGCGTAAAATTAACATTCGCTTCCCGTTCACTTCCATTCTATGCGAGCGAAGGGGCGAAAAAAAACATTCGCTTCCGGTTGCGAAGCAAATTTGCATCTTCGGATTCGCTTGGAGGTCAACTTTCGTGAACTTTCAGGCGAATATCGTCCACGGCAGGCGATGGTAACTCGCCTGCATTCGCGAATGTGTGCCTTTATTTGCTGGACTATTTTCTTGGATGTATGTCTTGTTGTTGGCATGCGGTTGCCATGCAACTAGTGGAGAATCCAAGAAGTCACTGCGCCCAGATGTTTTTTAATTTTCGGACACCGCTAAGCTAGCTCTTGCCCCCACTTCAAGTCTTTATGTTCAGCAAAGCTAACCTGGCTCCAGCTTCTCATTTAACGGACAGATATGAGAGTGGTATCAATCCTCTCGTCTTACTCTCGGCAGTAAAGTGAATATGCTTATCTAAAAATGACATGTTTCTTCAAACATGTCAAATAATTCAAATCAATCAATCAAATCAAATCAATCAGTAGTTCCCTCTCATTATCTCATTGAAGGAGGAAGGAAACACCACGGCATTCTGAAAGAGCCTTGATCTCGCACCCAGTCTTTTTTTTGCAATGTCACCACCACCACATAACTTATTCATAGCACATTTCATATTCATAGCCTTCTTTACTTCACTGAGACGCATCGGACATAGTGATTTCTGTCTGGGTCCGGCGTTATTTACCTTAATGCATTTTAGTGGAGTGAGAGGGAGTGTTGCCAGACGTCCATCTTTGCAAACAGATGACTTTAATGCATGTTAACCTTGGCGGCAGTAAAAGCCCTCACCATTATTCCTCTTAAACCATACAGTGTCTATCAGAGTCCATTGGGGAGAAACTGGAGCACTTCCAGGGCCGACCGCAAAAGAGCCCTAATTGAAAATGACTTCAGACTATTGAAAAAGAGGAAGAGGCTTGGCAGAGGGCACAATATTGTGTGTATCTTTTAGTGTTATTGAGAGGTGGGGAAAATATTATTTGTGTGGATCGTTTTTCCTACTGTATGGTTACTAAATGAAAATAACAGGCTAAATGTAAACCATTTATGTAAAAACGTGGAGACAAAAAGGGAAAAAACGATCTACAGTAAGACTGAAAGGAACACACAGAAGTCCATTTCCATGGTGCTTCATCACAGGCAGATGAAAGTGGCCACTGTCCTTCTGCCATCAATATGCAAATGGAAAAAAATGGCCCTCGAGTGCGGGGAGCAGTTCCCTCAAGTGCATTCATTAGCCACCGTTAGCATAATTGATTCCCAGTCCTGCCATAAAACTGGTCACTCCCCGTGCCTCTCGCTCCGGGGGGATGCTCTGGGGACTTCACGGGCTAACTTCAATCATAAATCATTAAAGGACACTACTAGCCAATGGACTGTGCCGAGGCCCCAGAGACGGGGGAGCAACAGTAATACTGTCACTGACGTCTAAATCATCGATGTGACATATAAAGGTGCCTACAGGCTGACATATCCTACACCCCGCCTCTCTATCCTCATTTCTTAACTCGGTGTCATAAAAATGTGTGTGCTTCTGTAATTAGGCAGCGTGTACCTCAACACGGCATATGCAGTTTTTGGATTTGTGCCAGAAATTATTTAGGTAATTGCATAATATTTGACTTTATGCCATTGTTGTGATATTTTATGAAAAAAAAATGTGAATTGCCTATAAAATTTAAGCTTTGATTCTTGTTCGCATGAATCTAGGAAAGATAAAACTGGAAGATGATTTGCTCGTGTGCACAGCCAAGCAGAAAATATGGAAAAACTAATGAGTATTCTATGAAGTGTACCTCAGTCATGAGTTACTCTGGTAATTAAATGAACATCAGGACTGTCGACTGGCTACTGCAGAAGTCATGATAGCTATTACCTTCAGCCGTATTTCTCTCTCCAGCATCACCATTCAGAGCAGGTGTGTGGCTTATTAAGGCTCCTATTAGAGACAGAGAGAGAGAGAGAGAGCCTGTGTGGTAAAAGATATTTTTTTCATTCTCTCTCAATTCAACCTTCCCTCCATCTGTCCATCCATCCACCCCTCCTCTATACAGTCTAATTAAACCCATCAAGTGGTGCAGTGAAGGCTCCCAGCACCTCGGAGAAGCTGAGAGGGACAGAGAGAGTGGAGAACGATGGCGGCATGCTCATGATGTATCGCCGACTCGCAAAATAAAACATATTCATAAAGAATATTCATTACCTCTACCAGCCATCCCCCAGATGGCCAGAAAATTGGCTTTGTGTTGAGATGTGGATTCAGGCATGCATATTAATGGAAGACAGATGTAAACGCATATTCATATTCTTTGGCTCCTCTTTTTTGTGACAGACAAAATGATAATGCATCCACTTAGGAGAGGGGGAAAAGGGGCTGCATCCGGGAAGCAATTCACCTCTAATGTGCTGGTGGGTTATTGGCTTTTTGTCAGACTGGCAGTGTGTGTTCCTATTTGTCTAGTGTGTATGTGTGTGGAGTTATCCCCTCTACATTTTAAGTGCGCTCTCTCTCTCTCTCTCTCGCTATCTTTCCCTCTCTAACATGCACGCACACACACACGCACACGCACACGCACACGCACACACACACACACACACACACACACACACACACACACACACACACACACACACACACACACACACACACTTTGAGGCTTAATTTGACGTACGGATCACTACTTGCATCAAAATGGAAACTTTTTATTTCAACAATATGCGCTTAAATTTGACTTTATATCAAGATCCTATCTCCACTGCCTCCATATGCTAGCCCCATTGCTTCCACAAGAGGACAGTAGCGCTCTCTCAGCCTCCTCCTCAAAGGTCAGACCACAAAACTGGCTGCATAACTTCGACATTGGTGTTATGTAAATTATAGTCCTTATAGTTATAAGGATTCACATAGTCAGCGCAAAAAAAGGTAGATTTTTGCATACAGCAGTGAGTATGTGTTTCGGTATGGCCAGGTTTTGAGATATTTGGAGGAATGGCCTGAGGGATGAATATGACTCTAACTAAACACACTATTAATATAAGAAACACCCAAGAACAATGGAAAACACAAGTGAAAAAGTGATATTAATCACTATTTTGCACAATAGTTGAAATATTAAGTGGCATTGTATAACGCCCATTCGATAAACAGCTGTTACAGTAGTGGGTTTATGTATATTATGTAAATATGTGTGTTTTGAGCAGTGGGAAACCTCCGGGTCTGAAAAGTGAAGCCAATGCGGAAGTGCCTTAAACTTGCATTCTTTTTAACAGCCAGCAAGGGGCGACTCCTCTGGAGTCTGATTGTCTAGAAGTCTATGAGAAAATGACCCTTCTTCTCACTTGACTTATTACCACAGTAAACATTGTAAACATGATTTTGTGGTCTCAATCGCTAGTTTAAAGTCTTCTTCAATACAGCAGGATTTTCATTTAGTAAATTATGGTCCCATTAAGAGTCAAATAGACCATAAAGCAGGGTATGCTTTAGGGCGTGGCTACCTTGTGATTGATAGGTCGCTTCCACGGCGTTGTGCGGTCTGGGTGTTGTCCGTGTTTTGTCTTACAACTTTTGCCCTTTCACAGTGTGTTTTCAGTAATGAAAGTTAATTGTAACATTTTGGTCCTGAAAAATATCTTATTCAGCATTCGGTTGTACTTAGCTCCACCCACTTCTGGTTGCAAAAAAAACAATCTGGCTACAGCCAAAAACCAAGATGGCAACGGCCAAAATGCCGAACTCTAGGCCTCAAAACGGCAGTCCACAAACCAATGGGTGACTTCACAGTCACTATGTCTACTTCTTATATAAAGTCTATGGTTTTGTGCATTTACTGCTGTACTATTACTGTACTAGTTTGTGTTATTGTGTTTTTTTCTAAATTATGAAACATATATCTTTTCTTATGATCCTTACTATTTTACCATGCAAAATATTCCTGCCAGTGTTAATGTACAACCCTTTGTCATGATACATAGGCCTAATAAAGCCCTTCCGCTAACACCCGTGACACAAGTACTATACTTCTCCAATAACCAACCCCAGGGCTCCCCTATACATATTAGATCTCATCTCCATGTTACAGCCTGTATATGTCACTGTAAGAATAGAGGAGGTTTTTAATAGAAATGGCCTCATAAACCCTCAATCCCGTAACAGTGCGCTGCTCAATTGGAGTAAAACCTTCTTTGTGTAAGTGTGTGCCAATATGGAAAATTAAAGCCAGTTAATAAAAAGCAGTGCTAAATCAATGGGAGCCATAAAAGTTACAGGGTGATATTAAAATGTGGAGGGAAGGGGGGCATTAACACACTGGGCCTGAATTATCATGTTAATTTAATATCCAGTCTTCAAATGAAGCAGAAAGCCCAATAAAGGTCAATTAAGCAACTAGCCTCCCATCTCCATTTAGAACTTTATGGCCTCATCTAAATCATGGAGCTGGTACTGGGTCCAAGGGGCCCCACTGGCTGCTGGACACCTCTGGGACCCAATGAGTTCACAAGCCTTTAAGATCTAAGTTCACGATGGTGGTTAGTTTGGATTGGGACAGCTCTGTGATTGTAGCTCCACCTTGCCCCCAATAACTATTTTGAATTATAGATGTTATTCCTGCTGCCGCACACGAGAACAATGTTTACACATCCAGGTCCCATTTTATGCAGCCTAAATGCAGCTGTTGGAAGCAAGGCCAAGATGTCTCCAACGTGAACTTTCTACCCCTGTGGTGGATTTTAAATGTGGGTGGTGAGCAACAGAGCAACATAATTTCTTACATCTGTGGAAACTGTGGCACTGTCAAACTTTCTGATTTCTCCAAAAGAAATAGAAATCCCCGAAACCCTGTCTGCTTATTTATCTATCCAACCTTTTATTCGCTTGTCGTTATATCCTTTCGATAAATCAATAACTCTTTGTACATCTGGAACTTTAAGTACATCTTCGTTCCCATTTCTGATTTTAGGAAGATGGACTTTTAATAAATAAAACCAGTTAACCCTCTGAGACCCACAATAGAACCATTTTGTCTTTTTTTTTTTAAGGGGGTACAGGGGGTATTTAGGGGAAGATAGCAGGTCAACAGTATATGTCACATAGAAGTGGTGTACATCATCTGAAAGCTGGGAACCTTAAGATTAATTTGAGATGCAGCTCAGCACTGTGTGTCAAGTTGTTATAGGCATAAATCAGAAATAAACTTAAAATGATGAATTAACTAAAATCATGTGAAATGTATGAGGGCTTAGAACATTATGATGGAAGTACTGTATATGATGGCCATCCCCATGCTCTATTATATCTAATAAGTTGTTGCTGCTCAGAAACCCTCTTATTGTCAATCTACCTAGGAAAGCCATATAACTTCTGAATGCTCTAGGTCTTTAGTTTGTGGTTGTAAAGCTTCATGAGGCTGTGATTATCCTAGAGGTCATCATTGGTCATTTTATACAGTAAGGTCAAATTACAAAAAATGTCTCACTACAATGATATGGCTACTATGGGGACTAACATCATCACACATGAATACAATTGGGCTCATTGGATCTACAAGAGTCTCAGCTTTACAGTGATACCCAATTTATGTAATTCCAAGACTGTTTATGGACCCCAGTATGCAGAAATATTCAAATACACAATTTTAGAATAAGCGAAAATAACCCATTTATACTGCATTCAAAAAACTGCCTGTTTTTTGCCCCAAACTGCATGTGATTATCATAGCGTGGGTGAAGTAAAGTTAAGTATCAACTCACAACATCCATTATCAACCAGAATTATTTTAATAGATATTAATGCAATATGTATTTCGGTACAAAAGTATTTCTTCATCAAAAAGGATTCAGATTGGAGTCCAGTCTCTTTAGCTATATACACTTGCCCAAAATGACAAAATGTCATTGCCATTGATCAGGTTTTTGTTTTAGTTAAATAATGAGCTGTTACTTGTGTGTTAATCCCTAAAGTGTTTTGCATTAAATGACATCTATTTTTATATTAGTATTCATATATGTATGTGGATAGACCTTCTATGGTCCTATAGGATAGAATCATTGATTAGGCCACCCTCATGACCAGAAAAAACTGCTAATATATCAAATAACTGACCAAAATAACGACAGCACACCTACCCGCTCCACTATAATAAGAGTGGTAACTGAAGTTTAATATTGATGTCCTCTGACACGATGGCGAAGGAACAGTCAAAAGAATGATGAATAATTCCCATGCAAGCACAATATGTATCGACCACTTATTGACCTCCTCGTGCTAGCCTGCTGCATTGACATATCTTTATGCAGATCCATAATCTTATGAATAAATCACACTGAGCTAGTTAGAGCCAGTCTTTCAAGGTTTGCAGTTAATAAACAAAAGAAGGAGCTCTGCTGTTGTGTGACCTGAAACACAATACTGTTTTAATTGCCTCTGACGTCTGTGACAACAGGAGGATAAAGACTCCGCTGAACAAATACACTTCTCATGACCACATCTGACCTTGTTATTATCCCCACATCCACAGTGATATCTCGTTATTATTTATTGCATGGTTTATATTCTGGTTTTGAGTTTGTGCACAATGTCCTGTTTACAGTTATTCATACAAACTTTTTTTGTGCCTTTATTAGATAGTACAGCCAAAGATAGACAGGGAAGGGGGAGAGAGATGGGACAATATGCAGCAATGTGGAGTAATGTCTCCCTGAGCAGAGAATGAAGTCACTCTCCCTCTGTGTGTGTTGTAATCTGAGCTTCTTTGTGCTTTGTTGAAATAGCCGGGCCGGCCGCGAGTGCTTTTAAGTGCATGTCATCGTGCCCCACCGGCTAGCTCATGGCCGCCGCTCTGCACTGCGCTCATACAGTGGTTACCGCTGATAACACCGTCCCGACCCACGGCGTCGTCACGGAAGCGTAGCGCCCATCCTCCGGTTCCTCCCAGGTTGTTAGCTCTGTCAGCACTGTTGTTTGTTTTGTTTGTGCTGTTAGCACCATTAGCTGCTAGTTACCGGCTGAGTCGTCGCCATGTTGAGAGCCGTGTGGAGGCAATAGATATGCTCTATATTTCGTATTGAGCACCTTTAAGTAAATAATTAGATAACTCCGTTAGCCACAATATACCTATTATATATCAGGACTTTAGGTACATAGCCTTGCTCATTAATGTTTTTTGTTATCTGGGCCAGTTCAGTTTCCAAAAAAAGTCAGTTATTGACAGAAAATTAATCAGCAACTATTTTCATTTTCATTTGGGAATCTTTCAAGTTATTTGTTAAACAAATATTCCCAAAATCCAGCCTCTCAAATGTGAATATTTTCTGTTTGTTTTAGTTTTCTATGACAGTAAACTGAATATCTTTGGATTTGTGATTGTTGGTCAGACAAAACAAGATATCAGAAGACCTTGTAACCTTGGACATTTTCCACAATGTTAACGATAGATAAATCATAAATAAAGATAAATCCCTAATTAAAATAGCCTAATCTTTACTTGCCCTATTTTGATTTTGCAAATACTGTACATAAGGATACTTGTGTGTTGAGAAGATTCACACAAACAAGTTCTCCCAAACATGACCTAAACGAGGAAAAAGTTATTGTTTATAATATGAAACTCAGAATATGTATCCTGACTGTTGAGGATAGTTGTCAATTCCTTCCTTATTGAAAATGATATATACTCTATAGAAATCACCATAAATACTTTGGAACAGGACAAAGGTTTTGCAGATCTTTGCAGGTCTTGAGTCTGATGCTTCAGTTTCACAGATGTCGCAGATGCTTTTGGGCAAAACTAAAGTGCAAACACTGGCTTGTGGCACAAATGGCCTGTGCATCTTTAAATACACTTTCTATCTGTGAAGCGCCCCCATACAAAATGCATAATATGCAACAATTCAGCAAAATGTTATAGTGGAAAGTGAGCATCCGTGCTTCGTTCCACATGCTACGCATCTGGATAGTGTCTGGCTGCATTACATGAGTGAATGGGTTAGTGACCCAGATTCTCTAATGGGATTTTAGGTGTCTAAAAAAATAGAATTGCCTTTTTTTCAACCCTGACAGATGTTCCTCTTTGATAATTACATAAACGTTAAGCCAGGACGACACTGATATGAAAGACACGCAGAAAAAATAAGCGTACATGTGCATTTTTTTTTAGATGATGCTATGGTTTGATGATGTTGTCTTCACCTCGCATGACACTATGATGAAACATTTATCCTGTGCTCACGGCTCCAGCCTGAACTCTTAAAATCCTAAAGCGGCGTTGCGCTCTCTGTTTTGATTAAGAGCCAAAATAGACGTGGGCCTTTGTTTATCAGAAGAAATAAGATATCAGATATTCCAGTATGCCCAGAGAACACACGCACAGTCTGTGCTGCCTGAACATGCCTGTGAAGCCATGCTGCGCTGAAGGCAATCTGTCTCCCCCACCCATAACGACCATCTGTCATTAGTGTAGATCAATGGAGATGATAGATGGGGAGTGCTGGCTGTGCTGACAGAAGCACCGAGACAGGAGTCCAGGAGCCACCACGGTTATGGTGCGTGGTCCTGACCCAGCGGGCAAAAGCCCTGATGTTAATTTGGTATCCGTGCTGAGGTTGGGTTGATGTGACTTTGGACTGTCAAGAAAGCTACAGACTGGCTTTTGAAAATTCAAATCAATTTTAGTCCGTTTTGCGAGTGTTGCATATGTTTGGAGCACTCACCCACATGCCTTTACTCCTGTGCCAGAAGTGTTATAAATTCTCTCCGAATAATCCATTTTCCTAAGCACTTGGTGGGTTATTCAAAGCATGTCATATGGAGTTGATGTAAAACAAGGCAATAAAACAGGCAGAGAATGGACCGCGCCAAGTCTGCCTCTACACATCTCAAAGCATGACATCCCAATAACCAGACCAAACCAGTTTGGATCCACCGAGTAAAATCAAGAGGACTGGACATGATTTGATGAAGCCCATTTCACACTTGCTGAGAGAGACGGACGGTCCAAGGCCTGTTCAAATCCCCGGGGTTTTGGACAAAGAGCATCGGAGGATTTTCAACACGAGTCGTTCTTAACACAGAGGAGTAGACAAAATGAAGGGCTTTTCTCCAATTTTAGCCACCAAAATTGAATTCTGAGGTAACAGAGGCTCCCCTGTGGGACTCATCCCTCATCTGTATTCGCTCACCACTCTCCATCTTGTATAGATTCAGTTTCTTTTGTCATCTTTTTACTTTTCCTATGATCTGCGATATGACTTAGGGAGAATTCTTTGTTTTGATATTTTGAGATGTTAAATCTAAAAATCAAGGTGCACCTCAACACAGAACAAACTAAACACATGTAATAATGGAATAACAAATACACATACATACCAATTCTGACAGGCTGTTCTCATACACCATTCGTAGCTATACCTACGAAAAGTAATGCACTGTAATTCGTATATATCCCATGATATCAATTCATATGTAATCCATGTAATTAATCCCATCGACAAACGCTGCATAGGAAAGAGGTCGGCGTGGATGGGTGGATCAAAAAACACCGGACTTTCGCCTAGGAGACAGGCGTTCATACCCCGTGTAAAACCAGAAGTCACCGTTGATTTATTTGTCACGTAACTTCCGTACTTAAGTTACGCCACTTTCTGAGTTATTTTAACCCAAACCATGATCTTTTCCTAAACCTAACTCAGTAATTTTTGTCACGTAACTTCCGTACTTATGTTACTCCACTACCGGTGTTATTTCGACCTAAACCATGATCTTTTTCTAAACCTAACTACCTAAAAAGTAGTTTTGTTGCCTAAACCTAACCAATGTGTTGCTGGATATTCGTGGGAAAACGCACGAAAAATTAGCAAATAACTCCTACGGAACCGTTGTATATGGATACGTTGATTCTGATTACTCTCCCTCTGATTGTTCTAATAAAGAGGAGCCATACAATGACAAAATAGCCACACAATCACCTGGATGCAGTCTTACTAGTGCACATGTACTGACACGCTCACATACACACGCAAGAACACACACACACACTTTCCTCTCTTATACACCCGGGCAGTGGGGATTGCTTCGGAAAAACAGCACCTGCTCCTCCATTTGAAAACTATTTAGGGAGGCATCAAACTCTATCAGGGCAGGTCTGATTGCGGTCGCCTCTTCACAGTCCCCCAATCACTCAGTGAGTCAATTAGCCCCCCGCCCCTCCACACACACTCTCACACACACATACAATATGCACAACAGACTCCCATTCCCCTCCATCCGCTGTGGGTTCCGCCAGGGAATGAGAGTCCATCGATGGCCTCCCGGCAACACCTGAGGCCCCCCGCCACCCAGCCCCAGCCCCCCCTCCCTCCACCCACAGTCAGCTAATAGCGGTGCTCCAAGGGCACCCGAACCACAATGGCGTTCAATTCACCCCCATTGTACCCCTTTTACCAAGCCTCATACCAGCGACTCAACAGCTATTTAGCAGATGATAGGAAAAGAGAGAGAGCGTGGAGCAGAGCGAGGGAAAGTGGGAAACGAGCGGCGCAACAACAGGGGTGATGCGTCCGCTCACCTCTGCGATCATTTACTTTGTTCAGCGGAGGCGAATTCGATTGTGCTCTTCACTGTGCATGTGCTAGTGTCGGCCTTCGTCTTTGCAAGTATTAAGAGTGTGTTTGCGTGCTTGCAGGTGTATTCCCCGTCGCATCCACTCTCACCTGCGCGTGTGTGTGCGGGGCCTTCGTTCCGTCAACTCTTTGGGTTAGCGGGCGGCGCACTCTCACAATCGCTTATTTATTCAGGGCCTTTTGAAATAATCGAGTTGACACATCTGTCAGATGGTGAGAGGAGGAATGCTAAAAGGTCACCGGGCGAGGTACCAGCTGCTCCCGCACCAAACCTTTCCTGCCTCCAAATAGCACAGTCATTACACCACAACAGATGGGACTCCTGCCTTTCATTTCTGCCTTGCTCGCACACACACACACACACACACACACACACACACACACACACACACACACACACACACACACACACACACACACACACACACACACACAGGAGCGTACACACAAATGTGGCAAGCGCCCATCACACTTATCCACACATGCACACATATACACAGAGGTGCAGTCACACCAGACACTTGTCACCGACAAGACGGGCAAACAGGCAGAGACATGTACTGTACACATCTGCAGAC
Organism: Sebastolobus alascanus; assembly: GCA_916701645.2. Lineage (NCBI taxonomy): Eukaryota > Metazoa > Chordata > Actinopteri > Perciformes > Sebastidae > Sebastolobus > Sebastolobus alascanus. The sequence goes on along the minus strand of CAKAOJ020000025.1, from coordinate 1,163,176 downwards.
ACACACACACACACACACACACACACACACACACACACACACACACACACACACACACAATAAACACACATTTATTCCAACCCTCTGTCACCGTCTCTCTCGCTCCCACCTGCACACTCTGTACTCTTTCTCTCCAGGTCTGATTTCCATGTACAAGGTCAGTATCAGTTGTCTACAGGGAACGTCACTCCCTCATACCCAGAGCACGACAAAAGGACAAACGCAGTCACACTAAAGGACAAAAGGCGGGGGAGACGTCTCTTTCTATTTCTCATTCAACTTCCTTTATTTTATCTCCGAGCTATTGTTTAATGATATCTGTCTCGAAGACAGAATAGAAGCTTTTGGCCATCCAGAAAGTGATGTATAATTCAAACCACGGCGAGATGTGATACAACAAAAATCTTTGACGGACTTCTATCTTGGACCAGCTTTTGTTGGGTGGAAAAATGTGCCAGGCATTGTGAAACCCAAAGAAAAGCCTTAGGCCTTGCTCCAAGTCCTGCCTTTGATGGAGCTCTGTAGATTCAAGAAAGGCCTTTTCTGATGACTGCTTAAAAAAAAATAAAAAATCCTCCCCCAAGCACTGAAGGCATATGGCAACCGTAATCACCTTATAAGAAAACCAAACTAGTGGAGAAATGTTGCTTCAAGTACTCGTCAAAGATCCTTGCTTACCAAATCCAGCTGTCACAGACTCATCTACGTGCACATCATCAGATGCCGTTGAACACTTTGATATTGTGCGATCTGAGATACAGGAAGGACTCTTTGTCTTGCTTTACAAAGGCCGTGTTGCTCTTAAATAATGTAATTGTTCCGAGCAAATCCTATAGTAATTTGTAGTATTTGCCAGCTTCGCTATTATTCCAGTTAATGAGCTAGAAGGAACTCACGGCGAGGGAGAAAGCGGGTAACGCTACAATGCATAGCTTGCTGTATGCAAATGTGTTGAAGCCCAGAGTTAGCAAAGCCGTGTACAATTCATTAGTAATTAATGATTATGTCTAGTGTACAAAAACAGCACCAAAGCACATTATGGATACGTCTGTATTGCTTTGCTAGGTCACAGATGAGACTGAAACGTATTCTGTTTTTATATGAAATTAGCACATAATATTGCAATGCACAGTATGCCTTTTCCCTTACCAATAAGCACACGGGATAATACAGCAATCCACGATGTGTGGCCAAGCTATAAAGTGGCCAGCAGGATGCATTAAAAGAGTAATAATGCATAAATCATGTAAATGCACAGTTAGGATATAGCCACTGATTTTTATAGCCCACTATATGGGGAACATTATTCAGATGTGTCTCCTACAGCAGGTTGAAGCATTATATCTCCATCTCCACTCTGTTTGTGCACACCTTGGTGTTGTAAAATATTGAAACCTCTCAGTGTGGACATTACATCTACTATGTTGTTAACGGGGTCTATTGCATATTTTATCAGTGACATTTATGAGCTTATGCAGAAAATGGAAGTAGCAGGTATACAAGGAATATCCTGCTCTAGTGGCATCAGCAACATCATTGGGAAAAACAGATGTAGTACATGACACATTTATCATTACACCTATAGTTTTAATATTAATGTTCCATTACACAAGCTGTTAAACATCCACTTCCAGACGGCGCAAATGAAAATCTCAAACTGTGATTGTGTCATTTGTGGCTAAATGATATCAAACAAACAACGACAGACAAGCTAACGCCCACGATGACACCCCGCACCCGTGTTATCATCTTGAACTCTTATCGGTTATTTGTGTCACTGCAAAGTTCATTTGTCTCACGCCCATATGTGACCCATTAACAGAACTATCAGGAACAGTCGCGGTGGGAGGCTTCACACTCACTGATGCCTTCGAGCTCCACTCTGTCCGTACGCACCAAGCTGCACATGTCAACATCGTGACCGTGTTTGTGTGCGAAGGAGGAATAATAATCAAACCTGATTTGACAATGATGTGCAAGTGTGTATGTGTGCGTACTCTATTTGCTCTACTGTCGTAATGGGCAGCTGCCATTATTAATAACCATTAATCTTACAGTCCATGTATGAAGATTCCCGTTTTCCTCCCTCGTGGGTGTGTGTGTATACGTGTGTGTACATTTACATATGTGTACACTGCTGTGATTGATGCCCCCTGCTTCACTCCCCCCCCCCCCCTCCCCTCTCAGATTTAGTGCCCTCAAACTGTCTTTGGCCCTGCCCCCCCTAAGCACAGTAAACATAAAGCAGCCGATTTACTTTATGACTCCTGTGCTCCAGACCTTTAGTGGATTTACTGTCATTTTTATGTATTAGCTGGTACTGGAATGCGGCGGGTGATAATGACTGACAGGCAGCTGGTCAAGGAGGGAGAAAAGTGCTTCGCTGGCAGCTTTAATGGAGTCAACAGAACAGTAAACGGGATTCAATTAAAACTTGTTCTTTGTAGGGTTTCGCCGCAATGGATGGAGCTATAAGGCCACATTAAAGACTATTTCAAGGGTGATGGATTCTTTAAATGAGGGAGTGTAATTGGCTCCACTCGTGCAATTTTGCATCCTTGATGAAAGTGAAGGACAGATTCACGTAATCTATCTAATACATGTTAATCATTTAGCACTCCTAAGCCTTTTTCTTCTTCTTCACCTTTTTATTTCACCTTAAGTAGCTTCAAGGTTGAACAAAAAAATCTTATTTCACACTGTCTGATAGTATCACATACAGTATATGCCCTACAAATTACTGGTCCTGGCCAAGAAATAAGCTATGTCTCAATTTGCGTACTTCCGTACTTACTAGGGCTGTCAATCGATGGAAATGTTTAATCGCGATTAATCGCAAATTAATCACACATTTTTTATCTGTTAAAAATGTATTTTAAAGGGTATTTAATACTCTCATCAACATGGGAGTGGTCAAATATGCTTGCTTTATGCAAATATATGTATATATTTGCTTATATTACCGGCTACTCGCGTAAGCCACATGTTTACCACCCAGACATGAAAGTGGTATCGATTTTCTCATGTAACTCTCGGCAAGAAAGCGAATAACAACATTTCCCAAAAATGTCAAACTATTCCTTTAAAGGATTAAAAAAACTTTTTGATGGTGTATCTTGCATTTGTATATTCATTTTGTTGCCTGGTGGTGAATTTTCATTTGGAAATGCTTAGGTATACTCTCTGAGTGTTGTCAAAAGGCAGTCTGGGAAATACAGGAAATTGCTATCTGCTAAAGCGAATGAGACAGGTTGAGGAAAAAGTAAATGAAAATATGAAAACGCTTCATCACAAAACAACTCACAGAGTGCACCGAACAACAAAATAAGGCTATCGACGAGTGGAAATCCATGTTGTCATGGGTGTTAATGGGGCAGAAAAATGAAAGCAATTATTAGGGACTTTTACATCGATTTCGAGAAATTGAAAGCGAGCCGTTAAAATTGCCACAAACACATAAATATATGTGCATATACGTACTGTAAGTGTCTAAGCCGAGGCATAAACATCTAGGAGAGGACACATTCTGTATTACTGCCCCTGTGACTCCTCAAACATTTCAAGTGTTTCGAAGATAATTATATTTCGTCTGCTTTGCTGCATCAGATAAAATCTTTTATATCCTGATTACTTCGGTGCTTGAGGGGATTCAAACTCACCACTGAGTTCTGGGACGAGTTGCGAGGCCATTAGGACTTAAGGATCTTGTTCCCAGCAATCAGTCAGTCTTGGTCTGATATGCTATGACAGTTATTAAGAGCACGACGCCTTCAGCCACGAGCGTTGATCAGTGCAGTTTAAAGTCTGCAGTCCTCAGCCTGTCACCACTCAACATTCAAAATGTCTTTTACTCTCAAGTCTTCGACTCCTTTGACTCGTCTCTTGTCAACAAGACCTTTTTTCTTTAGTGTGCTCTCTCTTGTGAATCTCCATCACTACTGCTCTGCTCTCCTTTCCTTTCACCCTGTCCTTCTCGGAGTCAAGACGGTGGCAATAATCCTCTCTAATAGCAGATGACAGCTCCACATAATTTTTGACATTAGCTTTTAGCCATCGCAGTTTTACAGCCCTTAGTCTTGATGGCAGATTTGTCGGCAGGCGACGGTGGCGTTGGCAGTCTCTTTTGCTCTCTGCTTCTCTCTCTCTCTCTCTCGTAATGTCTTTGGAACTAGAGCGATCTGGGCCCCCCATCGCACACTCTTTATTACTGTATGAGCCGTGGTGTTCCATCACTTTCTGCTTCCCATCTCACAAAAGTACATGCACACACAGTCATGAGTGCACACATCTAAATTCACACTTGTCCCCATAGGGGCCCCAGATTGATGGTATTTCCAGAGTACAGTCCCATAAAGAGAAAGAGAGAGAGACAAAAGGCAAATGGACATGCCTGTTCAACAGAAAACTCTGCATCTTACATATACTTTAGATTATAAGAAGATTCCAATATTGATGAAGATCAAAAGTTGTGCCTAAAACTCAAACTCAAGGTCCACTTGTTAGATTTCTTTCAAAGCTTTCAGCCACATCACATGGCTTTCACCAGCGGGTCATCATCATCAAACTCCATCCACTGATGAATGCTGTTAGATGTGGTGGCAATGAAAGCTCAAGTAGTCAACGTATCCTCATACAACGGTTCGTATGATATACGAAAAGTTATTTCCCATTTTTCGTCCGTTTTTCTACGAATGTCCAGCAACACATGTCAATTTCCGCTCATTACATGCATACAGTCTTTTCAAAATAAACTTCCGTCTTCACAGGAAACAACTTGGTTAGGTTTAGGCAACAAAACTACTTGGTTAGGTTTAGGAAAAGATCGTGGAATGGTGTTACTTAAGTACGGAAGTTACGTGACAAATAAGTCAACGTTTGGGTTGAAATATAGAAGTGGCATAACTTGAGTGCGGAAGTTCTGTGACTCACATGGGATATGAACACCGGTCTCCTGGACGAAAGTCCAGTATTTTTTTTAACCCACCCATCCACTCTGACCTCCTTGCTATGCTGCGTTTGTTGCTCTTTATACTTCCTGGTTCACGATTACATGGATTACATACAAATTGATTTCGTGGGATAGATACACAAATTACAGTGCATTACTTTTCATAGGTATGGCAACAAACAGTATGAGAACAGCCTGAGTAAGTGGTCCTTCAGTTAATTAAAGTTATTTGCTTGTGTAATGTTCTTGCATTTTCGTGCTAAACTTAGTTACATAAAGTCACATAAAGCTCTCTTTGATGCTCCAAGTTGGCCCGAGTTAACTGAAAATACAATAAGAAGAGTAATAGAAATAATAGTGTGATATTAACATTTTATGGATTGCATATTGAATGAAAGCTCTGATTATATTATTACAAGGGACCAGTTCTTAGATACAGCGGAGTACCTGGCTATGTTAATTGTGACCTGAGTATTTTCTGTTGTTTTATTGGAGAAGATGCTGCATGTGCACATAACATTCATAAAGTAGTGTTAAACTAAGTATCAGAAGATTGGATTTCTTAAAGTAAAAGTAATCCATTCTTCACTTGGGGCTAAAGGAATCCAGCTGCTAGATTAAAATTAATTTGTACACTCGTTACTTGTGAAACAATCCGTTGTCTCTCAACTCCAAATCCAGTCGCGCATCTCAAGTTGCTAATCAGACTGTAATCAACGAGCAGCGCACGGAAAAGGAAGTCTTGGCCCGGATATCCGCTGGCTACACCAGAACCCCCAAAATATAGCCCCTTGCCCCCAGAGGACCGATAGCCGATGGTTTCTGAGATTGCAGCTAAGCAAGCACCTGTAAAAGTGCAAAACGATTGCAATTGCAACACTTTCTTGCTGCAATAGTAGTTTTGTTTTTTCTAGCAACGTGTCGCTGTGTTGGGGACATTTGGGAAAGACATTATTTGAACAATCACACACAGATTCATTGGCGTCTAGCCAATAGTATGAAAGGCAATATCTGTGCATCACCTGCAAAAAATAATGAATTGAATGTTTTTCACGAGTGATTGCCAAGAATTTGTATAGTACGTCCAGTGATCCTGAGGCTGAGTGGTGCATTTAGAGCTGTCAGTGAAGCTCCAACAGGGGGATGAGGCATGGGGAAGGAGTCTAGGGGATGACATAGGGGGGTGGGGGGTGGGGGGTGGGGTAGCCATATGGCTGCTGACAAGGAGAGGGGGCAAAGCTGACAGGGCCGAGGGAACGGAGATGGCAGGCGGGGGGGAAGAGGAAATCACACTGGAAGGACAACATGCTCCCCTTCTGCCAAGGCGGAAAGCAGCGGCGACCTGTGTGTGTATGTTAGCGTGTGCGCCCATTGACTGACAACGCCGCTGATTGAATCCAACGTGGAGGCCTGTGTCCTGACAGCATTGATGCCACGAGTCTGGACAGGGCCCGGAGTGTATGAGTGACTGAGAGCCAAAGAGAGAAGAAAAGAGTCTGTGCATTTCTGTCTGTGCTGTGTGTATTATTCGTGTGTGTGTGTGTGGCGCAGCGTGGGTGTCAGCCAGCCAGCAAGCCAGCCAGCCAGGGTCCTCTGTGTGCCTTAGGAGCCTCTCTACCAGCTGGGTAAGCCAGGTGCTCGGTTGCCCCCTCACGCCCCCTGGCCCTCCCATTACTGCTGCCCTCCAGGCCCGCTCAGTCAACTGCCACTTGCTACCAGATCAATATTAGCTTGCACCGAGGACAACATGTCATTCCACCACTGAGGGGTCAGACAACCCATTGTTAGGCAGCATCAAGTACAAACTGGTTTGGGAGACAATATTGTATCAGAATGTTCTGTATTTCTTTGCTGCACATGAGACATTGATACTGACAACTTTAGTAAAAAAGCACTTTTAATGCATCAAATAAAAGAAATTTCAGACTTAAATGAAATCATTAGTGCTGTCAATGTTAACGCGATAATAACGCGTTAATGCAAATTCGTTTTAACGCCACTTATTTCTTTTCAGTAACGCAGCTTAGGAGTTTTAGGTTGTAGCGGGCACAGTTTTAAAGCTAGAGTGTAGATACTGGTATCATATGAAACTAGAAAAACTAAGGAATCCATTGTTAACCAATCATGTCATACTAGCTTGTTGCGAAGGAGGTTAAATAACGCTCTAAATTTACGCTAAATTTTGGCGAGGAAAAACTGTCATGGCCATTTTCAAAGGGGTCCCTTGACCTCTGACCTCAAGATATGTGAATGAAAATGGGTTCTATGGGTACCCACGAGTCTCCCCTTTACTGACATGTCACATACAGTTTTGGGGCAAGTCATAGTCAAGTCAGCACACTGACGCACTGACAGCTGCCTTTTGGGCTTGAGTTTGCCATGTTATGATTTGAGCATATTTTTTATGCTAAATGCAGTACCTGTGAAGGTTTCTGGACAATATTTATCATTGTTTTGTGTTGTTAATTGATATCCAATATTATATTATATATTTATATTTATACATTTGCATTTGATTATTAAATACTTGACAAATCTCCCTTTAAGATACATTTTGAACAGATGAAAAATGTACGATTAATTTCCAATTAATCGCAGTAAACTATGGACAATCAAGCGATTAATCGCGATTAAATATTTTAATCGATTGACAGCACTAGTGATCATACATTAAAGTAAGGAATATTAAGGATATAAGGATTTTTTGTATCAAAGTAAGTGTCTATTGCTTCACTGGCTTTCAAGCTTTGACAGAGAGAGAAATTATTTAATTCGTTCTCTGTTCTGTATTAGCTGGCGTAATATGGGCAACCAGTCAATGCTTCAGACAGGTGCAGATACTGCCAAGAATGTACGCCATCATAGGCAGCATTTGCATTAATTGATTAGCAATGCACACAGCCAAATATGCGTTTTCCATTATAATAACTATACCATCTTATTGAGAAGTTCTTGGCTGCAGGAACACTTTTTGCTGACAAAGCTCCAAGGACGCAGACGAGCTGAATGCTGAATGTGCACATCGCCATCGCTTGCCTTTTTGCACACGAACGGCAATTCCGGCACCAAGATTGTTTTCAATCCCGCTTAAGTAGTGGCACAAAAGTGATAAGTAGGTAATGGCTTCCAATTAGCGATGTCCCAAAAACATATCAGCAATAATCAACAGCATTCCATAATGTTTCCGAACATCTGCGAGGTGCTGAGCGTTTCATCAGCGCACGTTGAATGATGGCCTGCTTTAATGCGGCATCAAACTCTTAATAGCTGCTTTGTACCTTTTCACGTGCGGGTTCACTTTAGAGCCATCTAATTTAAAACAGGGATTCTCAATTATGCAATGTCCCATTTACATATGCTAATTAGGATCATATTAATTATCTTGAAATTGGGTAATTAGCCAATCTCAATTAAGGCATTGTTCATTACACTAAATGCACAGGAAAGGTGTTTGAAGTTTTTTCCCCACGCCTTTATTCATTTCTGTGTGTGTGTGTGTGTGTGTGTGTGTGTGTGTGTGTGAGAGAGAGAGAGAACTGGGCTGCCTGCCACATCTGAATCAAGCCTCGGCGGTGTATTTAATAATTTAAGCATCCCAGCTCATACAAGGGATGCACCCACAGCTTTCATCGTTACCAAGCATATGGTTCTGTAATGAGCCTGCTTGCTTGTAAAATAGTAATGCCAGTGCAGAGTAGAATAGAAGAGACAACAGCCAGCCCTTTTCTCTCTTTAGCCACTCAAGCTAGCTACGGTGCCAGCGGTGGCCAATGCATTATACAAGCTTGTTTGGGTTCCCGTGTCGCTAAGCTGACGCCGGGAAGGCCAATTTGCGCTAGCCATGAAAGGAAATGAAAAAAACAAAAACACTGGAAGAAGTAATGGCAGCAATAGAAGATGTCAAATGCATCTTTCTCTACCCAAAACAAACAGATTACCTGGGGGGGAAGAGGAGATTTAAATACTGCTCTAAACTGACTCACAGCTGTGAGTTGCATGCACAGCCGAGGTAAACATATTATCATACTAGCTGACTGCTTGACACCTTTTGTATGCTATAAAAATGCAGACTGAAACTGTGTGATGCTCTTTGATTGCAGTCAAAGAGGCAAATTAGAGTAATCCAGGTGCTGTAGTTCATTTGTTTGTGGCTTTTTGTGATTTTAAGAGCATTGTTGTGGGTGCCACGCGCCCAGAAGCGCAGCAAGATTCGGTATCCAGCTGGAGGTCTGGAAGTGCTCACTTCCTGGTACTGAGCCTGAGGCATTTTGGGACATGAGGTGTCTCTCTGGCTGTTCCGGCACACAGTCTTCTCCTCCTCCTCCTTCTCCTTTCCTAATCTCCTAAGGAGCTGTGGTGGTGTGTCTTTGTGTATGCGCGTGCTTACATGAGCTGCTTGCATATGCATGTGTGTGTATATGTTTTAGTCTCAGACACTGCGGGGAATCTCATCCTCGGGGTGCTGAGGAAAGATGATGAATGATGCTCTGCCCTTCAACTGTTCTTGAATAGTAAATTGCCCCCCTATCAGCTTGTGATGGAAAGAGAAGTCCTCATTCAGGTGCTGAATAATAACACGTGCAATGCAAAGCTTAAATACAATGACCTAAAATTCCATCCATAGACTGTATATATGTCTGTTGGTGACAGCTAAATCATTTGAAAATAACAAGCGTTGATTGACTTTCAAGGCTGCTATCACATCACAATCTCTTCCTTATCTCTTTAGCTAACACTGAAGCTGTTGTGATATATAGCATTAAAGCATAAATCCAATTTTTACTCGTCTCTTGTTGACTCAGAAATACAAGATGCAAAAGTCAATGGCCTTAACAGCTGTGTAGCTGCTTACTATTAGTGTGTTTTGTTTATGAGAATAGGTCCAGCACTCTGAACAGGCTTTGAAGACAAGCAGCACAGTAGCATAAGAAAAGACTGATATAATGTGGGAGTAAAGTGCAGTGATGTGCATACAGTATGGGGAGGACAGCGACAAAGGAGGGGAAGGTCGGCATTTCTTTTCTTTTCTTTTTTTTGGCTGTAACCGCTTAAACCTTCAGTAGGCAGTATATTTTTGGCATCATTGGGCAAAGATTCCATAATAACTTTTTAGCATATTGTAATTCAAGTGTTCTGAGAGAAAACTAGACTTCTGCACCTCCTCATGGCTCTGTTTTCAGGCTTTAAAACATCTAGTCCGTGATGAGAGACTTTGGCCAATCACAGGTCATTTCAGAGAGAGAGAGCGTTTCTATTGGCTGTTCATTCAACGGAGGCAACTGTCAATCACTCGCGAACTCCGATCAAACGGTCAAACTAGGCATATGATTCATATTTGATCAGCGCTGCCTAGTTTGACCGTTTGATCCGAGTTTGCGAGTGATTTTCTGATTTGTTGTTTTCTACCGATCTCTGAAATCTTGCAGATGCCATCAGGAGCACCGGAGGACACAGAGGCATATGTTTTTTTTTCAGATTACCTGTCTCGTGCACTACTGTCAGGATATAGTGACCGTTTTATAAAAATACAATTTTTAAAGCATTTTTGCTCCAATTCCACCCACCGCGGCTTTAAGTGTTCTATTTTTGAAACCTTTATTTAACCTGGATATGTCCGTGCCCTATTGGGACTTTTCCGCTCTTAATTTTCACCCCCAATGTCACAGTAGAGGGGCACTAGAGACACTAAGTGTCCCTCTGAAACTTGGTCCAAGTGCCCCTCTTGTCGATCCAAGTGCGCCTCTGATCAGCCCAAGTGCCACTTTGGTCGACCCAAATGTCCCCGTGTTTAGCTCAAGAGCCACTCTGGTGTCACCCCTCAGGGCAAAAATGAACCGTGTGCATGGAAGAGGTGCCCCCTTTTGCATTTCCAAACCTGCCCTTAAAATGTCACTTTGTGAGTGAACAGTATTGCTGGTAATCTTTGTGGCAGCTTGTGTTACAGTCACAGCTGATATCTGTTGATAGAGTCCTTCTGTTACTGTCATAAAAAAACAGCACTGCTTAAAGGACAGAATGGCAGACACATAAACGGGGCCGATTTATTGCTTTATATTTCCAAAGCATAAATGATCACGCTCATAAAATTGACTGTTTTGTAACCATAGACTCTCATGATCCATATTAAGTTTTACTGCTGCAGCAACAAGAGCTGCCACAACTTTTTTGCAGACATTTAGTTTTGGAATAAAAACTTCACAATGACAAGTGACATCTCAGTACCTCAGTAACCAACTGTCAGCAACAATACGGCAGGTTTTGGATGAACTGAGGCAAAGAGCCAATGTCCTCACGGTTGATTTGATTTCTCTCGTCCACTAGGGGGAGCTGTGGTATACTATTACAGTGCTCACATGGGTATTTTGGCAGAGTAATGAATGCCAAAGAACAGAGACATAACATAACATAACATAACATAACATAACATAACAAAACATAACATAACATAACATAACATAAAATAACATATCATAACATAACATAACACAACATGTATTAGAAGCATGTTAGATGTACCTCAAAAGATCATAAAGATAAAAAGATTCTATGTCTGTCTTCTAAAATAAGGAGGCTGTTTTGAAGGACAGAATAAAAATGCATGTGAGGGCTCGGTGCTGCGTTTCTGTGTGGAAATGGGCTCTGTTTTGTTTTCTATAATTGCAATTTCTGCACAGCCATCCAGTGGAGCTAGACCAGTGTTTACCCCTTGATCCATGGGCTTAACAATAGGAGAGGGAAAAGATAGAGAAAGAGAACTCCGAGGTAACATTTGTCAGTGGCAGTCTGTCGCTCGCCTGATTGAATTCAAGGAGAAAAACGGCGAGACTCCACCGGGGCGACGCTTGAGTGCCTCTGATCTTCATTTTCCACCGCTCCTGTTATTTTTTCCCTTCTCTCCCTCCCTCTCTTTTCTCTCTCTGTCTGTCTTGTCCCTCTCGTTTCATTGGACTCAGATCTCTCCATCGCTCTAACCTTTCATTATGACAAGACAAAGCTTTAATCTCTCACGAGCCATTTCCCCTTGTGACAGGCAGAGTGAGGAGCGGTGGCGGCCATGACACACACACACACACACACACACACACACACACACACACACACACACACACACACACACACACACACACCGAACACACACACACACACACACACACACACACACACACACACACACACACTCTCACACACACACACACACACACACACACACACACACACACACACACACACACACACACACACACACACGTAGACAGGAGGTGTGTACATCTGATGAAGGTATGCCCACGACTGACTCGAGGCAGAGTGACACATAGTGACAAAGAAAGAAATAGAGAGGAGGAAGTGATAAAGAGAAGGTGGCAGCAGAGTGAGGTGCTTCACTGCAGACAACATGGCTACTTTTTCATTTAGAGATTTTATGAAAAACAGATACATTTTCAAACATTTTTAAAATGACCCTCTACCTCGAAAAATCACATATTTCTATTAGGGCTGTCAAAGTTAAAGTGATAATGACGCGTTAACGCAAATTCGTTTTAACGCCACTAATTTCTTTAATGCATTAACGCAACTTGCGATTTTTAGGTTGTGGCGGGCTCAGTTTTAAAGATAGAGTGAAGATACTGTACAAATGAAACTAGAAAACCTAAGGAATCCATTGGTATCAACCATGTCATACTAGCTTGTCTCGAAGGAGGTTAAATAACGCTCCAAACTCACACTAAATTTTGGCGAGGAAAAACTGGCATGGTCATTTTCAAAGGGATCCCTTGACCTCTGACCTCAAGATATGTGAATGAAAATGGGTTCTATGGGTACCCACGAGTCTCCCCTTTACAGACATGCCTACTTTATGATAATCACATGCAGTTTGGGGGGAAAGTCATAGTCAGCACACTGACACACTGACAGCTGTTGAGTTTGCCATGTTATGATTTGAGCATATTTTATATGCTAAATGCAGTACCTGTGAGGGTTTCTGGACAATATTTGTCATTGTTTCGTGTTGTTATTTAATTTCCAATAATAAATATAGACATACATTTGCATAAAGCAAACATATTTGCCCACTCCCATGTTGATAAGAGTATTAAATACTTGACAAATCTCCCTTTAAGGTACATTTTGAACAGATAAAAAAATGTGTTATTAATTTGTGATTAACTATTGACCATCATGCGATTAATCTCGATTAAATATTTTAATCGTTTGACAGCCCTAATTTCTATACATTTTCTATCTCCAAATATTATGTGGCAGAGTCAGGAAATTACATGAAGTAAACAATAATGCCTTTTTTTTTTTAATCTATTCTGGCCTTTTAAGGCACATCAAAGTCCTGACGAATCTTTAAACTGGTTAAGTTCAAACCTCGAATACAGAGGTGGCATCACATGAAGATTTACACGCACATGTACATCTCTGATCTGAAACATCAAACAATACACGGTCACCCAAACAGTGTGTCGTCCTGTCCCTGGCTTGCCCCCTCCCTTATTTTGCATAGCAGCCTAAAGAGCCACACTTCATAGGGACTTCATAATCACACCCCCTGCTGAGGTGACAGTCTGATTGGATATCTGAGGGAGGCACCCGCATGAATTTGCATACTAATTGACAAATATATCCCCCCCCCCCCCTTCACACACGCACATCCTTATCCTTTTGTCTCCTTCCCTACCACTCAATAAATTAACATGTCTTTGGTGTAGCGAAGACGCATTTAGCATCCCTCGGAGTTCATTCCTGCTTCCAAGTATTTTTGGATGCAAACAAAACATATATGTGAAGAGGACAGACTTAGTTATGGTCCTCTGAGGAGAACATGAAAAAATTTAGATGATTCTGAAGCGAGAGAATTAGCTATCACAGCTTGCTGCTCTGAGGCCTGGCGAGATGTGAGTGAAGGGGAAGGAGGGATGGAGACGTGCAAACAGAGAGTGTGAGACGGAGAGGAAAGAGAGTGTATTTCATTGCTCTTTTGTGCTGAGCTAAGAGATGGAAGTAAAGTACATGCTGGGAACGTGTCAAGTTGGCAAAACAAGCCACCCCCGAGACTTGACACCAGGCAGAACTGCAGCAACCCGAGCAGATGTCTACATTGCATCGTTCCCACACCATGGAGGGACGTACAGTACGTCTACACACACACATGCACAGACGTCCACACTGTGTCTCTGTCCCGCCACACATGCGGAGTCACAGGTTTGACAAGTTGTCTGGATGTCAGCAGATGCTCAACCTCTTGCGCTCACTAATCCCCCCCACTCATCACCATCAAACGCACACATTCACACACACATTATGCACCTATTTCATTTTTCTACACCCGCCTTCTCCCAGAGCTCGTCTTTGCAGCCGCTGTTTTAATGACATGTCGTGACAGTGGCCCGTTCACCCCGCTCGAGCCGAGCAAAGACCACGCAGCATCAAACCATGCGTTTGTTTGTGCGAGCGCCAGCGTTAACACACAAATCGCCCTCGGTGAGAGACGAGTGGCGTGCAGCGGTGCTTTTGGGCCTGTTGCCAACGTCTTTTTAGCTGTGTTATGAAATAGAGCTGCAGAAAGGTGTGGAGAGGAGAGAGGGAGAGAGCGTGAGAGTTAAACTGAGGGGGGATTTAATTATTTTGAACCAGAGGCGATTGGATAAAAAAAAAGGCCACACACTTAATGACTTAATTTAGACGTTTAATTAGTTGAGCACGTATCTCTCTGGCTTCTGCCCTGCGTAATCTGTGATGAAGTTTGGTGTGAATGGCGTCAGACCTGTCTCTCTCACTCTCTCTGACTCTGTCTCTCTCTCTTTTCCTTTATCTCCCTCTCTTCTTGGACCACATAAATAATTCCCATTGCCTCTCTGAGCATGCACAATGAAATATGTATGGATACACGCCATGGTGCTTTTGAAAAGAACTATTTCAAAGGTACTGAGGTCTGCTGAAATCTTCATGAGGGCCTCCTTTTCCTCCCTGCTAGACAGAATGGATTCTTTGCAAGGCTGCATCGGCTCTGCAGCCCTCGATAAATAACTGCACAGAAATATGAGAGCGCGCTCTCAGAGATTCAAATGCAATTCCAGTTATGGACAGAAAAGAAATACACTGAAAGCCACACCTGGATACACAATAAATATCACAAAGCATAATATTTCATACTGTTGTAACGCCGTGCAGACGTTCAGCACATAAAACAGCATGTATAATAATATCGAGAACAACTGTTGCAACAGACATGCGAAAAAAAAATTGAATTCGTGGAAAATATGTTGAAGAGCAGAGAAAAATATAGAATGATGTACAGAAAACAAAGGAACACATAACAAAGGAGTATATATGAGAAATTGTGTCATTAAATATACAGTGAGTTTTCTCTTCATCTATACATTCTACCTCCATTTACTCTACACTACTTTAGTTATGTATGCTCTTGTTGCTCTTCTCCTTTCAAAGTCTCCTCCTGGTTAGCTTTACAATTTAAAATTAGTTTTAATAATACTTATGTACTATTACCAGTGGGCAACCTCCGGATCTGAAAAGTGAAGCCAATGCTGAAGTGCCGTAAACTTGCATTCTTTCTAATAGCCAGCAGGGGGCGACTCCACTGGTTGCAAAAAGAAGTCTGATTGTATAGAAGTCTATGAGAAAATGACCCTACTTCTCACTTGATTTATTACCTCAGTAAACATTGTAAACATGAGTTTATGGTCTCAATCGCTAGTTTCAAGTCTTCTTCAATACAGCGAGATGTTCATTTAGTAAATTATGGTCCCATTTAGAGTCAAATAGACCATAAAGCAGGGTATGCTGTCAGGTCGCTACAACGGCGTTGTCTGGTCTGGGAGTTGTTCGTGTTTTCGTTTTACAACTTCAACCCTTTCACAGTGTGTTTTCAGTTCATGAAAGTTAATTGTATTGTATTGTATACATTTTGGTTCCCCAAAAATGTCTTTTTCAGGGTTCAGTTGTGCTTAGCTCCACCCTCTTGTGTCACTTCTGGTTGCAAAAAAACAAGATGGCGACAGCCAAAATGCAATGCAATTTTGATTGCAGAACTTACATTGGTAATGGAGTACTTTTACACTGATGTAGTGCTATTTCTTTTTTTTACTTAAGTTAAAGATCTGAATACTTCTTCTACCTCTGGTTTTAACATTTTTAAGGACATGTGTGACAAAATATCAAGAATTAATGCAACGAATGGGCTTCCACGCTCAGATTTTAAAGGATTAGATAGGTTGCCATTGCTATAATACTCACCAAGTTAAGTGCTGAGATCTACTAGTGCAGTGACAAAATAGCAGTCTGAAATCCCGTGTAATCCCGTTGGAGCGGTCAAACGATCAGACTTAACCTTATTTCACTTTCAAATTTATTTGAAATTGAAAACAAAGGTGAACATTAAAATTATTATTAAGTTTGACTTTTAACCTGTGCAATGATTTTACTATTTACCAACATTTTTGGCTGCACTTTCTTGCGTAAATTCATGTCCAAATAAATGGATTGAGATAATCTGGCTAAACTGTTAGCTGATCCCGACCGACGTGGTTGGACTTTGCTGCAACGGTGTTGCATTGTTTATAAATCTGTTCATAGATGTTATCATATCTGACAGAAATGATGGACAAAACCACAAAATAAGACCCAAGTTATAACAAACCGGAATCCTTCAGGTGTTTTTTTTTTCTCATTTTAATGTCATTTTCTGTTTTCACATTCTGTCAGACCTCAACAATAAACAAGCCCGTCCACATCATTAACTATCAAGCGTCTGTACTCTCTTTACCCCATCTCCCTCCACTAACTCCTCTCTCCTCACTTCTCCTCCACCTTCAGCTCTTTCTTCTTCTTCCTTCAGTCTCCGGGGAACGACAAGAACCGTTCGTGAACCTTTGTGTCACTTCCCCCGCAGTGTTTTTCCCGCCTTGTTATTTATTTTCTTCCCTTCATTGCAGAAGGTAAAGGAATGTTTTATAGAATACAACACTTAATAATGGGAGGAAAAAATGTTGAGGGATGGCGCGACAGTTTCTCTCTGCGCTGTCACGGAGTGCAGCGTCCTTGAACCTCAAAACAAAAGAGGAGAGAGAGGAAGAGACAGACGCAAACCGACAGATACTTTTTGCACGATACAAATGCCTTCGGCTAACAGCAAAATATCTCTTTTTATACAAAACAAATGCACGTAGGCTTGAAATCTCTATTTTTTTTTTCCTGCACAGAGAGCAGGCTGGAGGATGGGGATGGGTTGTGTGAGCTGGAGTTGTTTGTGTTTGGGGCGTGAGCAGAATGTTAAACACTTCCTGGGTCACGGGGGGGGGGGGGACGGCGAAAGCATGTTGAAATTTAATGGTGCCCTCTGACTTGGCTGCAGGTAATGCTGCAGGGGGCCAACATCCTATCCGCACTGCTGAAAGGGAAAATGAAGTGTGTGTGTGTGTTTGTGTGTGTGTGTGTGTGTGTGTGTTTATATCACTGCACATCATTCTCAAACTAGTCTGTGTGTTCTCGTGTCTGGGTGTGTTGTCTGCTCTCAGGTTCCAGTATTTTCAGTAATGAGTCTGCTGCAGACCTCCAGTATACAAACACACACAAACACACACACACATACAGTATACTGTATACAGTATATACACTGTAAACTTGTTTTGGTGGGTGAAGGACGTAAACAAGACAACAGGCTGCTGTCTCACGAGAGAACAGTAACCAACATCAACTGCACCTCAACACAGGTAGATGTCAGTGGGAAAAAATACATCTCTAAACACAAAACAATGTTTGGATGTATTTATGAGCGAGACTTAATGTCTAAGACAGTATTAGCACTCTTGGTCGCACTTAACAATACAGTACACAAAAGTTTTAGTACTAAACATACATGTAGAGCAAGAGAGGGACAAATCAACTATAAAAAAAAATCACTAATAAATACTTCCTGAAAAACTCTCAATAGAGGATTTTATAGTAGATCATAAGTTACTGGAGAACAGACTTGGAGATGTCACAGTATATTGATGAAGCAGTATGTCGTGATCAGTTGCTGGACAGCTGTTAAATTGACCAGTGCCTGAATGAAATCCTTCACAATATAACCTGCCCAGGGACTACAGATGAAAATGAGCTCATTAGCTAACTGGTACATTTACATTGAGATGGAAATGTTGATTAATTAATAAAATAAATTGCATCTGCTGAGTGGCAAAAACTAGTATCTAATTGATTTCTAATAACTTAAATATTAGTTACTATTTTTTACCTTTATGGTGCATCATATTAAGAAGTTGGTGGGAATGTTTCAATAATTCATGACCATTACTTACCTTTTTTTTTGCCCCCAAAGCAAGGTGTTGCTGTATGCAAAATGACAACTTTGCTGAGAATCCACAATAAGTTCATTAAAGGGCCACTCCAGCAATTTACTATTGTATTTCCATAAAATTGGGGGACTCACAAGAGAAACGTCACGAGAACCGATACTTTGGTACCAAGTTCTGAAAACGTGACGGTACTCAGGCTACATTGTGAACAACAAATCAGTGTTGAATTCAGCAGGACGAGAGCTAGTTAACGTTAGCAGAGGTTGCGATGAGTTTCATTATGATGCGTTCAAGCTCTATTCAGTAAAAAATAGCATTATCCAAAGGTAAACGATGACATTATCACGATGTGTTCATGTAATTGGTAATGTAGTTTTTGGCGAGAAACCTGAATAAATACAGTTGTTTGAAGGAGATGTTTTCACAGCAATATAAAATAGATAATAGAGAGGGAATTATGACCCTTTTAACTTCATAACACCAGCTCTAAGTGTGAATTGTTTTGTTTTTGTTTTCTATCAGGTATTTGAATTGGATATCAAGAATCATAGAATTTCACTGGTCTTGGTTTCGACTACTAAATTTCTGGTATCTTGACATCCCTAAATGCAACAGATGTTGAGCTATCCCTAATTGAAGTTAAGGTCCAAACACACTGTATCCTTAAATTGCCTCTGATCATTCTGCTCCACCTTACTGATATTGTAGCCTGCTGTCTGTATGCCTCTGGTGGGTGCAGACACAGCAAATAATCACTAGCTGTAAGACTCCCATCAATCCCCTAGTTTTGAATACCACCCCAGACTGCAATTGTTCAAAGAGGTCCAAACACACTTCTGAAGTTTTATTGCCTGCATTCCCACACGACAACAATCTCAACAAACTGTTTTGTGCCGAGATATCTTCGAAAAATGATACCAAGAATGGCAGCAAAGAAGTCTTTTAGAGGTCGCACCGTTGCAGTGTTTCTCGGAGATAAGGATCCTAAACCTGAATGGGACTTTGTTGATGGCTCCCCATGTAGCAGCATTACTGTTATTTCCCGAGACAAATTGTTTTCATTAGTCTGGGCTGTAGATCAAATTTTCTTTTAAACTTAAGTCCCCAATCGTTAAAATATAAGCTCCCTGGTTTTATTAAGTCTTATCAGGATATTTAGGACGTTTCCCAGTTTAAATGACGTTTACTGCTGCACAATTCTACAAGGCGCAATACAGCGAAAGATAATAAAAAGTTTTCTCTTTCTGCACTGCCGAATTGAAGCCATGTGTTCAATCGATATGAGCTACCCAACTTTTCAAACTGTATTTCTGACACTCCCATCATTCCTCCCTATAGACAAAATCTCTCTCCACTCTCTGGCTTTCAATCCACACTTTACCTGCCTGCCTGCACACAAACCTGAATTAATCTCCAAAGTCTTCCCCACATCTCTTTCTGTGTGTGTGTGTGTGTGTGTGTGTGTGTGTGTGTGTGTGTGTGTGTGTGTGTGTGTGTACTTTCACGTTTGGGAGAATTGTGTTTCTGGTGCTCTTGAGTGTGTGAGTGTGTGTGTGTGTGTGTGTGTGTGTGTGTGTGTGTGTGTGTGTGTGTGTGTGTGTGTGTGTGTGTGTGTGTGTGTTGTGTGTGTGTGCACACGTCTCCTCCTTTCCGCATTAGAGATTCACCAGCTCGACATGATATTGCTCCCCTGCCTGGAGCTCCGGGGCTTCGGGTGGGTTCGTGTTTGCATAGCAGAGGCTGTACTTTCACTCATGTAGCCCCCACGGGGACTTCCTTTGACACCGTCAGCCCTTTGAACTCGCTGTGACACCAAGCATCAGGTCACTTGTATACAACCTCCGCACAAAGAGAACTCGCGCTAATTGGCCCGCGTGCACCTGAGAGACGGTCTGGACATCAAAGTGCTTCGCCTCCCAGTTGATGGCAGCTTTGATGGGGTGACTTTGAGACTGTACATTTGTGGTTCGTACACTAAAGGAACTGAGCTGCACGTTAGCTGTTAGCTGTGCCTCGCTGTTTGTGTGATCTCAGGGAGGAATTAGTTATTGTGCCGTTCCACTTGCGTGCCATTTTGCTCTGCACTCTCTATTAATGTAACAAATGCTATTACCAGGCACCCTGTTGGGAGCCTTTAATCAGCCTCAATGGAAGTTTTCAATAAGGACAGACAGGAATCCAAAGTGTAGTTATGATACATTACTGAATTCTGCTAATTCCCCTTGTTTTGTCTTGTGTCCTGTTCCTTTGTATCTGATTTCCTCTTGTAAATATGTAATACAAAAATGTAATTTGTAAACAGACCCAAATCAAAGAAAAATGACCCCTGGCTTGTAAAAAAAAAAAGTGTGAAAAATCAATTTAGCTCCGAGCTCAGAGCAGCCACTTAGGATCTTATTTTGCCCTCCAGACTTATGGACGTCCGCTGTGTCTTTGTGTGACCCTTCATCCTCTGATAGGTGGACAGGTGGCAGCTACTGGTGGGCCTGGAGGGCCCTGTCAACCCCATACAGTCCAGCAGCTGACCAAAGAGAAAGAGGGAGAGAGAGGGCAGGAGGAGTGGAGGGGGAGACAAAAGAGATCAGAAAATGGATAGAAACTAGAGGAGAAGTGACAGAGCTGGAGAGAGCTAAACCGGAGAGTCCCGTGTCTGAGTGTGAGCGAGCTCTTTGCCGCTGTCACAGCCTCAACAGGAGGCTACGTCCCCTCTTGACTCCAACAGGCGTGGCAAAGCGATTGGTTTCGGTCCAGTATAATGGCCAGCTATGAATGCTGAGTGTGACTGCGGGGGACCATTAGGGCCACAATGGCCGACAAGACACTAAGCACTCCCCAGAGGTTCTGAGGGGCCCTTTCATGCCTGTCCCGGGGCTGGGAGGGCTGCTGGGAGCTGGTGGCCAGCTGGTTCTCTGGCCCCCGTGCAGCCTAATGCCATCAGCACTTTCCGCCTCGCTTTGAGCTGCCGGCCGTACGGAGACACAGGGGTGCAAGGTCTGTGTGACACATGTGGGCATGTACACACACAAACACACACATGGCGGCACCTGTTTTTAGTATTAACCAGAGCAGTGCCAGGTGATCCTGATGCTGCAGCCTGATCTGCCGAGGAAAGTCAAAGAATGAAAGAAAGAGAGAGCAGACGAGTACATTTTTATGTGCAATCACTTTTATTTTTCTATTTCTTTGATCTTCAAAGTCCACACCATTCAAATCTAACCTTGGTTAGGCTGAAAAGATTTATTCTCTGCTGTGCTATTGTGGAGAAACTCTTATTTAGCGTTCATGCCTCTCATTCTTACGACTTGGTTTCAGCTCTGAATGAAAGTCTTGTTCATATACCTGCGCTCATAATTACTGGTGCAACAAACAAATTGTCTGATTGATTTAGCAATGACTCATGAGTCTGTCTGTAGAGAAAAGAAGGTTCATATGTTATCCTCAGAGCACCATACGAGAAAAATTGGCCGTGATGCAAATGCTGTCACACGCAATTCAAGCCATTTTGGAAAGATGCTGTGACTCTCAGGTCCTAAATAGCTCGCCTCTGCAGGAAGAAAACTTGTTTTGTCAACAGCCCGTTTGAAAGGCAAGCGTAATAAAAGGCTTTTCTTTTTGTGCCGGGCGGTGGCAATATCATAGATTCTTTTCAGAGCTGAAATAGGGCGAGAGAAAGAAAAGTTTTACTAATTGACGTAGTAGCAGAAATTCAGCCACAATTTCAGCCAGCCACGATGAAAAGCCTATTAAAGAGCGTTTTGTCAATTACTTCTGCTCACTTCTATACGCCGCGGCTTTTTCAGAGAGATTCGTTTTGTGTCTTATTTATTTCCCCTGCTGGCATGTATTGTTGGCACCACACACAATCACAAATTAAAGCTTTAGTTTCATGGCAATGACATGGAAAGTCTCGAGCTTTTATCGTGGGCTTTGAAAGAATGCCAGGGAAGTCAACTCTTGATCGCTCGTCCTTGCTTCGCTGGCACAATTTTGTTCCAAATGCATTAAAACATCCATTGAATTATAACTCTAGTCAAGGTTTTTGTATGAGCTCACTCTTTAGTTGGAACGCATCTTTAAAAGAATCAAATAAAATGGCACGAGTCAAGGTGTCTGTCAATGCTATTAATCTTGTTTACAGTTACGCCTAAACAAAACTAGTAATCCGTGACAAGAGAAATTAAAAAAGTCTTTTAAAGTAAATAAAGGCATTCATTTTATTTAAAAGAATCTAAAGAATCTTTCAGGAATAATTGCAGTCGTACACAGCAAGAGAAAGTGATCAAATGCTTTGCACAATGGTGCTGAAATGTGCCACGCGTGTTAGCCTCAGTTTTGCCAATTCACATGCAAATCCGGGTTCAAAAGAGGGAGCACTTTTGGTAGACGTCGTCAAAAATATGTCTTTGGTAGTCGGCTCTGACTAAGCACCGCGGAGATCAGCAGTTTACTTGAAATAGCATCTCATTCCATCTGGTTCAGCCTTGTAAGGATCGACTTGATGATATATCTTCAGTTCCTCTTGCCGAACACTGACAAGTATTATTTAACCCCATCACCATTCTGTTGGAAATACTTCTCAGAGCTTTTATAGTGGCGCCTGCCTCTTTGCCTTCGTCTGCATTGTGAAACGCCACTTTAAAAACACCTCCACGCAAATTTCCCTGCAATGAAATTGATGCCTTGCTCCCCTCAAACATTACCTCTTAAAAAAAAAAAAAAAAAAAACGGTTAGATCTTGAGTACACAAAATGGCTTTTCAGTGCAATGCAGTTTTTGGGGAGACATTATGTTTTATAAAACGTGCTACGTGTGACAGAGAAAGCCTCAGCAGACAGAACTATCTGACAGAGGTCAGCTGATGTCGAGGTACATCAGTTTTATGAACCTTCAACCCCCCTCGCGAGCTCGCTGCCACTCATGTGTTAAATGGGTCTTGTAGACAGAAGTGAATGCCTTTGTGCTGAAATAAATGGAGGGGAGAGAATGGGGTTAAGACGACTCCTTTGAGGTGCATCAACCTACATCTGTTCCTCTTTCTTTTTTCTCTCTATCTCCTCTTAAAAACAGGGTGTACTGCACGTGAATGCTTTTTGTGGATAAGACAATACAAAACAGAGAACCAATTTTGTTATTTCACTACAGTATGTAAATGACTTTATTTATAGTTTCTTTTATAATGCACAGTTGCCATGGCTGCTTTCTTCCCCTTAAAACAATCTGAGGCGTATTCATGAGACACAGACTCTCAGTTGATGACAGAAAAAGAAAAACATCCTTGACATTAAACATTTTGACACTACGAGTTTCTGTACGCGTATACAATATGTGTGAAATGTAATTCCGCCGCTTTAAAGCTGCCGAAAAGGGGAATATTTTTATTTTCTCTCCACTAGAGACGGATCGACCTGAGAGCAGGCTGTTGTGACAGATGTTCAGCTCAGCTAAACAGGGGTTGTAATAGCACACACTTGCAAAGACACACATACTGTATATAGTGTTTCAAACACACATATACTGTACGTACACACAAGAACACACACACACAAACACTACACTCTGAACAAACCCCTTAATTTACTCTCTCTCCCCACAACACATACACACACGCACACACAGACACACACTGAGAAGAAATTACTTTGAACTTGGTGTCAGGCGGCGTGAATGCAGCTGGGAGCAACGGGGTCATGAAGCTCTTTGAGAGGTGAGATGAGGTCCAGCCTCTCCTCCGCTGTCTGTCTCCGCTCTGATGTGCTGATGGCTGACGGGGGTCGAGGAGGGGGTTGCGGTACACGTTAGACCGTCGGGCCCGGCCATAAGGCTCTCTTTGTTGCAGGGGGCACTTTGCTGCTGCAGAAGACTTTGATGCAGTCCACATTCACTGTCACACAGTTTCCACAGACCCCAGCTAACATCACACAGTGGTAGCTTTGGCATCGGCACGCTTCAAAATCAGAATTATTTTCACTTACTGAGGGCCTTTAAACACAGGGAGCGTGATGAATAAACAACACGAAAATGCAAAATACTCGCCTGCGAATATTACGCATTAAATCTATTAATACCAGCCTTAAAGTAGGAGAAAATGAGGAGTAAAAATGATGTGTTTATTATAGATATAAGGATTTCACTTAACTTCATGCATTATCATTGAACTTTTAAATTTCAGCCCCATAATAATAGTAATCATCATCCTGGCTAATGATCTCTTGATCAGAAAGTGATATCGAAGTGATTCTACTAAGTGACACCATTTAATGAGGAAAGATGCGGCCGCCTCATGTGTTGATGATGACACGGTGATGAGAGCGTAAGCTTTTCTGGGACTAACTATAAATTAACAAAGACTTTTTAATTAAAGAACTATAATAAACAAAAACACAATCAAACTGATGACTTAATTGATTCTAACTATGAGAAGGTGGGGTGTTTGATTCCAGGGTTGGTTAGCAGAGCTGGAACTGCTGCCAAGATGTTTAATCATGTTTAATAAATTGCAGCAGACACGACTGTGTCTAATCTATTAATAGTCCCACATCATTACATTGTGATTTGCGTCTGGAAAGGGTCCAACTGTGGACGTACTCCCACTGAACGGAGCTGAAAGCAAAAAGCAAACCGCCTTATCTCGTATACACTAGTGGTACTTTACCTACCAGGGGATGGAAATGTGATTAAAAAATAACAGACTTCTCCTAATGCATTATCTATTGTAAGAATAGCTTTTTAAAATAAAAACCATATTGCCTCCGTTTGTGCATATGCAAAACTGTAAGCATGCAAATAACTGATTTCATAGAACAATGTTGTCGAATAAAAACACAAGGCTGAAGATTAGCGGGGGCAAAACAAAGGGAGTGTCAATAAAAAGCGAGCACGTGTTCGTCGGCAACCCCCTAAACACACACACACACGCACGCAAACACACACACACACACACACACACACACACACACACACACACACACACAGACACACACACACACACACACACACACACACACACACACACACACACACACACACAGATTAATTGTATTCTTCGTTCATTGTGAGGCAGCCTGCTGCTAATTAGCTTAGGCATGGCTTTGCTTATTGTATTTATTTAATTTCTTCATGGGCTGCACCAAGGTGTAATTTGGAATGAGAAAGGGGGCATTTCTTGCTGTGGTTTATACACACAAAGGGCTGGAAGTGCTGCGGCTGATTGCTGTTGCTACGAGGACTCTTTCTGTCTGCGCCAAATGTAAAACAAAACCTAACAACATCCCTTTGGTGTGTTTCGCGCTCGCTTCTTGGCACAAAGACAATACTGTAAATCTAATGAACAGATCATGTTTACAGTTCTCCTCTCAATGTTTTCTGGATTAATTTCAACAAAGTTTTATTTTCATCTCAGTGATATTTCGGGGAAAAGATATTGCAGGACTCTTTGGAGGGGCATGAAAACATCAAAACAGCGGTCGGTGCAGCGTCAGGAGATGGAACGTTTTCTTGGAAAATCGCTCCTTAAAAGTTGTCTCTCTGGCTGAAGTTGACAGACACTTTCAGGTGATTGGGCATCCAGCTGAGTTTGGGTGAAAACACATTCCATATGTATTGAGTATTATAATGGAGAGCAACTCTAAGCTGCTCCTTTTTCTGCCAGATTGCAGACTTCAGACACAAAATCCCTGTTGAGGCTCTACTTTGCATCTGCGTGCAGGTGCGTTCGCTTGTGTGTATTTCTTTGTCTACCATATGTACAGTATATACAAGCACGTCTGTGAGCGTTGTACGCTTATAGATGTTTTTTGACGTCTAAATGTATGTGCAATGGATCAGACGAGGGCACAGAATCGTCTCTGTGAAACATCTAATTGGGAGCCATTTTTCCAGCCATGCTCACATCCGGCTGCAAGCAAGCAACAGATGGCAGGACTGGGCGCTGTGGCCGATTTAGTCCGCTCGTGTTTGCTAGGAAGTAATTGTGTTTTAACCTGGAGAGAAACTGAATATTACAGCCATTCAGGCAAACAAATTATAGTCACCTCGCTGGCCGGCAGATGACTCTATTTGTCTTATGTCCAGATGGAGTTCGAAGAAAATAAATTGGCCTGTGATGCTGCATGGACTGGATGCACTTGTGTGCATGCATCTGACTGTTTGCTCGCCCGTCTCTTTGTCTGTCTTTCTACCTGTCTGTCTACCTGTTTATCTCCTCCACAGCTGCCCGTCTGCCTCCTCATATATCAGCCTGTCTGTTTTTGTATCGTGGCAGATGTTTCAATGCTGCAGGTCTTTATATCAGAAAAGGCAGCAGAGGAAAAAATACTGTTCAAGTGGATTAGAGCGTCCGTACATTCACTTCAGCATTGTGCCACAGATTGTCTTTTGATGCCAAACGCCGCCCTGGGGGACATAAATACTTACTAGAGATTGGTATGGTTTCAAGATAAGCATTCATTAGCATGAACATCAACAAAAGATCTGCCACGCTGATCTCTCTACAAATTAAGTCACTTTTTTCTATTTCACGTCTCCCTGATTTTCAACACTCGCTGTTTATATAAAACATTCTTGAATGAAGTGTTCATTCACTGTCAATTCCTGCGCCGCGTGCCAACTGTGTGCATCAGAAAATCCCCTGCAATCTTTGTTTTGGCTAGTGTGAGGCGGCAAGTGATTACCCAGAGTGCTTTCGGAAGTTAATGTTCATGGTCTGCACAGCGGGATTCTAGGAGTGATGACAGAGGAAGTGCCTCGGGGCGAGCGTCTCTTCGCTGCCATCTCACTTTCACTGTTTCTGACAACGCGTTTACCCCAACAGATGGCTCCAATGCTCAAACACAGACACTGTGAGGCTATGAAGAACTGCGTGGGCTGATACAACACAAAGATGTGCAGAAAATCCAAAACCAACTAGTGTGAATTAATGTAGAATTGACTAATGGGATCTGTAATGTGTTGAAATAACTTGGTCAAAGGGCTCCGTCATGCTTACTATACATGACTTTGCATTTACATACATCAGTTTATTTCCTATATAACTTTACTTTTATTCACTTTTTAATACAGCAATATACAGCTGGTTAAAAGTGATCAGAAAAACAAAAAACTGCAGGAAATCTACAAAATAAGAACTTCAAGGAATGGCCCTTGTGAGGGTAAAAGTGTGTAGTAGATCATAAGGTATAGGAAGAATGTCTGTGTGTAGGGAATATGACTCAATGACACCTTGGTCCCAAACTGCAGCTCATTCTGTCAAAGTGTTTTCTTTGCATATCAAAGAAGAAGGGTTCAGCTTTTTCTTCAGGCTGCTGAAATGACACACAGCACGACGTCAGAATGTGACTTACTGAGTAGTTCAGCGGCATGAAATAGTGTGTTTGTGTGTGTCAGACCGGATGATCACACTGCATCCAGAATACCCCAAAACGCCAATTCTCTATCATGTTGGACCACTATCATTTGTTCTTAAAGACAAGACTGTATATAAGCCGTAACACTTTGAAGTCAAATATGAATTGCAAGGAACCTTAAGCCCATAAATAATATCTGAACATTTCTGACTCTTGGCGGTAGCATCACAAATAAAAGTGTGGTAAATAGCAATACACACCACCTCAATGAGACTATCTGACTGACATAAGTGCAGTACAGTTTAGCTTTATGAAACTTGTTTGAAGGAATAGTTCGATATTTTGGGAATTCACTTTATTGCCAATAGTTAGCTGAGATGATTCATACCACTCTCACGTCTGTACGATAAATATTTAGCTAGTGCCAGCAGCCAGTTAGCTTAGCATAGCGCAAAGACTGGAAACAGTTACCAAACAGACATGGTAGTGCTTTCAATCTCCTGATTTAACTCTTGGCAAGATAGTGAATACGCTTATTTCCCTAAATGTCAAACTAGTCTTTTAATAAATTCAGCAGCTTGAGTACATACACTGAAATTCTGGATCAGTTTTGGATCATTTCCACAACTAGCCTATTGTATGTTTTGTTTTACTACTGATTACAATGACGAAGTTCTTAGAATATTCTGGAGTTTGATTCTAGTTGAAGTCATCTCCATAGCAACAGCTTCTGAGGCTCAAACTGATCATAGAAATGTGAATTTTCAGTAAAAAAGTTGAATTTTTTATTACAGATGGCCAAAACATGACCCCAGTAGTGTTATTGAATTATCCAGGAGACTCTCATGTTTCTGTATTAAGTAACAGTGAAGTTGAAAATATTCATTCTAATGTAAATTTACAAAGAAAAATAACTTTCTTGATCTTTTAGTTCTGCTCAATTCAGATTTCAAATTCATAAAATCAAACAAGAGTGAAAAAAAATAGCATTTGTGTGTGGTTGTTTGTGTGAGAATCTATATGTTTGTGAAAGAAACAGTGACAGTTTTATCCCTGCATGGTTGTGTTGAACATTGCACTGTGTGATGTGTGTATCCATAAAGTTTGTATTTTCTTTTCTTAGTCATTTATGAATATATGTCATTGTTTCTCTGAGTTTTTGTCTGTCACGATAAAACAAGCAATTTGTAGACATCATATTGAGCGTAGGGAGCTTGTGATGAGCACACTCATTTATGTTTTACATTTCACGGGCTAAAGACATAATTAGCTAAATGCAAAACAAAATAATCAATAGACTGATAACTGTTACTTGCAGACCTAAGGAGAGCCTTCCATGGTTAAACATGAAGGGCTCTCTAAAGTCCCCTGAAGTAGGTAGACTTAAGTGTATCATGTGACCCCAAAGGTAGCTTAAATAATACTTTACCTATACTATACTAAATTGATTGTATAATTTCACATGGTACAAAAGCTGGTTGTGTGTCTAAAATGCGAAGTGATATTCATGTAATCTGTTGACGGTGGTATCTTCCTTCTAAACCACTCAGAAAATGGTGTCCTCGAAGGGGGGTTGTTTTTAAATGTGTCCCCAAAGTATTCCTAAGCCAGTATGTGTGTGTGTGTGTGTGTGTGTGTGTGTGTGTGTGTGTGTGTGTGTGTGTGTGTGTGTGTGTGTGTGTGTGTGTGTGTGTGTGTGTGTGTGTGTGTGTGTGTGTGTGTGTGTGTGTGTGTCATGAGTGGGTGAATGACCACAGCGGAGTGTGAGGTGAATGTCACAACCATCAAAGTGCACAGGTAATGATGCACTGTAGCTAGCAACGCTACAAGGCGATAACCTGGATGTCCACTTACCTGCCCCCCCTCACACACACACACTCACACAGAGTCCCTCGGGCTGCCTTTCACACTAACCTCGCATCCTTTCACCGGGCGCAGTGGAGCGTGCTGGTGTGACCATACTCTCGGGCTCTACTGACGGAGGAAACTGCTGCAGAGAGAGACAGAGGTAGTGGGTGGTGGTGTTAAAGGTTAGGGGTTGCATATACATAAGCATTTGCAGCATAATAATTGCCCATTGGCATTTGAGTTTAGTTAGACATACTTTAACTTAAGAGTTTGATTTCACCTTGCTTATTTTCCGTTTTCTGTATTTTCTGTATATAAAGTTTTATTATTTAAAGTAAATTGAATAAGTTTTAATGCCCATTTAAATACAGATACAATGTTATTTAGATATTGCTCAATTAAAGAACATAAGACGAAATTACTTCTCATGGTTTCCTTTCTTGTTATCATGACAAAACTTGTTCATGAGGTTGACATAATAGGCTCTATCTTCTTAAGATTGTGAGAAAAGTCAAAGTAGAGAGAGTAATTGTCCCGTAATCACAAGTTTTTTACACCTTGGTTTTCTCCTGATCATAAAATAATGATGTTGTAATCTCATGATAACAAGCTTGTTATGTTGGGATAGCAAAGTATTTTTTTCTTGATCAAAAAGGAAATCCTCTTCATCCATGCCCACTCTGACCTTTCATATGCAAAAATGAGCATGGCATTAATTTAATCTTTATTTCCTCCACTCCAGATTTATAATATCTTAGATTGATAGTTATTAATCAAACACTTTATCAGTGCAAAGGATGCATATGCATTTGAACGCTGCACCATGAAGGATGTACAGAATGTATGCTTATACATACTTTATATCCTATCTGTAGTATACAGCTTGTCGAAGGCATGCATATGTAATTGCACATCTTTCACAACTTCAGACTGTGAAATTACTGAAAACTGTCCTCAACCAGAGAAGATGTCATGGCCACGGGAAAAGAAAAAAACATTCATATTTGAAAGAAAGAATGAGAAAGGATCACTGCGTACCACACAGCGAGTGGACATTCACAGTGATACGCTTTGGATTCAGCTGACTATAATTATTCTCCCGTGCCCTCTCGCTGTGCGTGGCTATCACAGAAGGGTCAGTGGCAGCTGTAATTATTATACCTCATTCCTTTGTTCTCTGCACCATTTTAGATCATTATTGTTACTTTCTGTGGAGGAACTGCTCACATCTCCATGGTTATCTGCACCACAGGGTGACATCACATTACATGTTATGTGGCATTTCAGTAGTGACACATAAAAAACAAAGATATAATGCGCTGCAGGGACTTTATGGACTATGCTATATGCATTGTGTTATTGCAACTGTGTTTTTATTGATTGTGTAGCTCAGATACGTTTAATGTATTTGTTCAGATTTGAATACCTTATTAAGATACGCTTGAAAAAACATACATTCAAGATGTTATATATAAAAAAATGAATGTTTAAGATAATAATAATTTAATAATATTATATGATAAGTATTTCAGTATGCAGCCAGTGTTTGACTGTTTTCATTTCCAAACACAAGATGTTGTGGTCAAATTCATGTTCTATTAGCCTCCTCATTCCTGCTTCCAGCGTGACTAAATGAGCCTCCGTATTGGTTAACTGGGCTGAAAACATTCCCCATTAAGGTAAACAAGATTGTACTTTCTCCTATCTCCCACATGACTCTGCCCCTAACCAAATTAAGACACTCATTTGCATAAGCGAGATGGATGAGATAGGAGGAAAACACTCCTCTCTCTGGAAAATAAGTGCAGTGTTAGACGAAGTGGGAATCTCAGATGAGATGTCGCAGCCTATTAGGACGGCCATGCCTCATCATTTTTTTCATACAACGTATCGCTGTAATAACTTTTAAGTGTTCGGAGTGTTTGATAAAAAGCTCTGACTGATAAAATGTGCCGATTTTAAAATGCAAGTTAGGAGAGTGCATTTTGTTTCATTACGGACAAACCGGAGTGGTATGCAGCACTTTCTTTCCCTGCAAAATTACATTATCCATGTATTTGAATATTGTAGTAATTGCATATGTATGAATAATGCATTTTGCAAATTTTTCTCTTAACTTAATTTAGATTCACGAACAGACTTCCAATACGCCCACAATACCAAATAAAATGAAGTATTGTACAACAATATTACTGATGCTGTCTAGAATCACATTATATGCAGCATACCTCACATTAAAACCCTAATATTCACCACCTTTCTGCCTCTCCTCTGTCCTCAACACACCCGCTCATTGAACGGAGCAGCCAGAGACACAGTGAGGTTTGTTTGTGTACTAAAAACAGCACCACAATTTACTGCAATCAGACACTGTGTATGGGCCAGGGCACCTGGGGTGCTCTGTGTGCGCTCCTACCCCTGCGGTGAAATTGCTGTCAACACTTTTCCCCTCCTTTCAGCGTCGGTAGGCTCTGGTAAGCAGCTCTTGCTCTGTCCACTATCCACCCCTCCCCCCACTGCGAGGAACACCACGCTACATTCACAACTCCACATTTACTACCTTCGTCTCTCCAACGCGCATGGAGAAAATGATTGTTTTCTTTATATTGTGTCGCTATACACCTTGCTTTCTTTCATTTCTGTGTTCTGCTGCACAAAACCAGGACGTCCGGAAGCAAATTGGTTTTACAGCTCGCTTTAGTTTGCAGGCGAATTAGACAGTAGTGTCCATTGAATATGAAATATAATTTCTTTGTTACGGCACTGCTGCTGAATGAAAAGTGCTACTTAACTGCAGGCAGCTGTAACCAACATTGATATAATAAAGGAAAAGAAACGTGGAAAAATGTCTAAATCAAATCAGTGTTCTGACCACAATAATATTCAGATTGTTTGAATTTGTGTGCTGTATCCTGAAGAGACAATTAATTTGCCGCTAACTTTGTCTCAACAACCTGTACAATCCCGTGGCTTTGACATGTGTGAGTGTGAGAGTGTGACTCATTGACTCAGACCATTAGCGAGATGATGTAGACAGTTGCCAAGGAAAGAGAGAGATAGATAGATAGAGAAAGAGAGAGAGAGATCTCCACTTTGCATAACCCCCCCGGGAGAGTGTAGAAGTGGCGTCATGAATAATTCATTACCGCTTAATTTATGGCCAAACTTTAAATAGCGCTGAAACACAGGAGACGCCACTATATGAAAATCCATCTTGTTACATTATTTGCTTAGCGAGTGTGCTTTGAAACCCACAGTCTAAGACAGAGTGATTAAACAAGATCCTGACAATGATAAACAGAATAATTTCATATCTTGCGTGCGTCTTGTTTTGACAACTCATAATTGAGATGTGTTTGTTTTTTTGATTCCTGCATTTCATTTAGTTCGTATACACCATTTCCTGTTCATCAACGCGTGCACACACACCATCCCAAATGACCTGCCTAGTTAAATATTATAACATCCAATATAGACTGCAGAAGCGTTGCTTTGCAGTCAGCGTGTTTCAAGTGTGTGGGCTGCAATGACAATCTACCTTTATGCCATTAAAGGTTGTACAGGCAACACCGCAAAGTCAATAATCAGCATAAAGCTTGCAATAAACTTAGAGAATGGACTTTTAAATGCAGGTCAGTAGAGAAAGGTAGATGATAAATCATAATAAATGACATATAATTGCAAATGACGATGATCATGTGTGCATAACATGACACAGTACCATACAGACAGTATTATAGCGGCGCTTTAACATCAAGGAATCAATGTAAAATCAATAGGAACCACTTACTGTACCTGCCGATTCAAGTTTATGATTCACACAACCATCGTCAAACTGTTTTTTTTTTGTTTTTTTTTCCTTGTGGTAACTTTTGTACTGGAGGCTATGGAGCATGCAAAAACTGAAATGTGATATGCATTGCGTAAAAACACAGCAACAGGGAGCTGATTGCAGTCTGTGCAGCTTACCTTCACCCATCCTCTGCTCCTCTCCTTCATGGTAATGAGGCGATGAATGGCAGCATGTCTACAGGCAGGGGAAGCAGACGCGCCATGCAGCTGTGGACTCCTACGCATGAGACACACATTTCTTCCCATCCCTCAGGCTCCCACCTGAGGGCCTGGTACTTAAATGACAGAGGGGTGGAGGTGGGTAGGGTGGATTGGTAGAGACTCTGATATCCTACGGCGGTGGCAGGAAGGAAGAGGAAGGAGGAGGCGGTGTGACCCGGGCGAGGGAGATAATGTGTTGTTGTCTCGCGTTCCTTTGTCTTTTTTATTGAGACATAAAACAATGCGCGTGTTATATATGCTGTCTGCAGTGTGTCCATAATGCCTAACTGCATGATTATTCTAAATGTATGTGCATGTTTGTGTAAAGGAGCGCGAGGAAGGTAGATGCTGTCCACTAAACCAGCAAGCTGTTCCTTAATAAGACAGCGTGGTCTTATTCTTGGTCCAATTAAAATGATGGATGCTGTCAGAACTTCAGTTAAATTGAGAGAGAAATTCAGAAGACCTGCTTTGAGTGGAGGAAAGTTATAATCCTTTACCTCGCCATCATTTGTCATCACATAAGGCTTTCCCGACGATTTGTTTTTGCTACAAAGTGCTTTGTGTTCAACCTTCTGTAGAGATTTGCCTTGGATATTAGTTTGATCCTCTACTGGATCCTCCACTTCCAGCTATGAATTTCCACTCCTGCCTCACTGAATGGAGGACATGGAGATACCTTGTGCTCTAGCTGCTCTGCCACACAGCAGGAATCCTGTCACTGCCCTTTTGTATTTGCATGGTTAGCGTGGGCAATGAAGGGATCAGTGGGTAGCCAGCAGACAATTACTACAAGGTCTTATCCTGCTGCAAAAACAAGGAAAAATGGCGTGTATTGAAAAGTGGGAATAACGGCACAAAAGGCTCAGAGAAACAAACAACAGTTAGTTTGAATATAGGAATGATGGGAGAAAAAAATACAGTTTCACGTGTTATTCATATAAAGTGCATACTTGCCAACCTTGAGACCTGAACAAATTTGAGTTTCAGAGGCTTTGTTTCCTGCATTCTGGTGACTTTTAAAGAATGAAAATAACAAAAT
The DNA here is from genome assembly GCA_916701645.2 of Sebastolobus alascanus. Classification (NCBI taxonomy): domain Eukaryota; kingdom Metazoa; phylum Chordata; class Actinopteri; order Perciformes; family Sebastidae; genus Sebastolobus; species Sebastolobus alascanus. The sequence goes on along the minus strand of CAKAOJ020000025.1, from coordinate 1,128,625 downwards.
AATAACCCCACTGCAACAGCATTTTATGTTAAATACGCCTTCTTTTAATTTTACTTTTAATTCTCAGGAAAAAAAACGGAATAATTCGCCCCTCTGGCGTGAACTTGTGTGAATCTCGGGTATAAACTTGACTGATATTCATCAGTTTTCATTCATTCATTCATTCATTCATTCATTTTTTGCCCCTGCTTGAGTATTTCTTTCTCTTAGTACTCTTCATTTCCCTCTCCTTCTCTCACTCACTGAAGGCCCTTTCAGACACAACGTGAAAACAGCATCACTGCACTCTGAAACTCATTATTTCCAATGGCTTGCGCCACGCCACGACGGCTTTGCGGTGATGCTGTGATGTCCGGCGAGCGCAGCATTTGGTGTAGATCTATTGTTGTCCGGGTGGAAACAGTAGGGCTTATACACGCTGTACAATACCAGGAACATCTTGAGATAACGAAAAGGAAAAAAAGGTGTGAAAAATTGCCATAAATCGGGAGATTGTGACCTCAGGAGGGTTGGCAAGCATGAAAAAGTGAGGCATTATTCCTTAAGTGCTTGGCATATTGACAACAAAGAAATTCTGACAACATTTGTGTTGCGACTAGCGCCATTCCTGATGTGTTTGTCAAGTCGGGTTCAAGAATGTTGCATGTTAAGTGCTTGAAATGATACCTGTCATAAGCAATATTGTGATGGTGGTATTACAATTGGATGAGTGAGAGATGTGTGTAAATGATAGTTTGCAAAAAAGACAAACAGAACCCAGAGAGCTAGAGTAAAAATGGCAACAGGACTGGCTTAAATAGGTCTAGTGATGAGCTAACAGTTACTATAGAAGTACACCTTACAACAATTCTAACAGTGACTGAAAACAACTCGCAGTATAAAAGAATTGCCATCCACCCCAAAGGCACAAGGAGGTTTATAATCAATGCATGTTCAGAGAGAACGCAAAGCAAACTTTCAGACTCTTAATGATCGCAGAACTCACCAGGAACTCCAGTTCTTTCTGTTATTTTCTTACAGTCTTTCTTGCTATTTATTTGGCTCTGTACATTTCTGAAGTAAATTTATTAAGCCCTGGGATCTTTGCCCAAGTTGAAACATTTTCAACCAGTGCTGAATTCCTGTCTATCTGCATATTTTTAGGGCGGCACGGTGGTGCAGTGGTTAGCACTTCGCAGGTACAAACCTGGCTTGGGCCCCCTCTGTTTGGAGTTTGCATGTTCTCCCCGTGTTAGCGTGGGTTTTCTCCCGGTTCTCCGGCTTCCTCCCACAGTCCAAAGACATGCAGGTTAGGTTAATAGTTGACTCTAAATTCCCCGTCCTGTAGGTTTGAATGTGAGCGTGAATTGTTGTCTGTCTCTATGTGTCAGCCCTGTGATAGTCTGGCGACTTGTCCAGGGTGGACCCCGCCTTCGTTCAATGTCAGCTGGGATCGGCTCCAGCCCCCTCGCGACCCTGAATAGGATAAGCGGTTACAGATAATGGATGGATGGATGCATATTGTTAATGATTCCGTGTGCAATCACTCCGCCTCTTGCTTCCCATTCTCTCTGTCTTCACATGCTAAGAAACTCCCAGACATGTGCAGCGCATCACATTGGTTTGGTATTGAATTGATAGCTTGTTGCATATTTCAAATGTCTTGCTCCCAAAAGAGAGAGTCTCTTTCCTCACAATCTCACCACAGTTGATAGCTCTGCTCCCAGAACATTGTGCGGAGATCAAAAGTGTATCAATCAACATTCTGGTGTCGTCTCCTTCTCTTGCTCCTGCAGTGAGAGGGTGTCTGAGAGGTTATACTTGTCTTGCCCTTTCTAATCCCTGGAGGATCTCAGTAGTCTGTATATTTTTTGCGGGTTTGATCTTTGCAACAGTATCGGCTAGTATGCAAGTCAACATCTACAGTACAAACCTTTTTGAGACAAATGGAAAGACAGCAGAGCTAAAAGTTTTTTGGCAATGAAAACTAGACTAGTCTAGACAACGTGACCCTGAAAAATGTTCTTGCAATTTGCTCAAACTCATCCCACAAGCATAATCAACACAAACCTGTTGAATATGAACCAGTGCAGGTTTGGATGTAATATCATCCATAATTATTTTGCAGTAGGTATTGACATAAAAGCTAGGGATGCACATTTTTAAGTCAAACACTGCGTAATCACTACAGCGGGGAGTGATAGGATGACATGCAAATCAAAGGAACAGATGGAAACATTACCAGTTCAGTTATGAATACATTGATAACAGCGCTGCACGACAAACCTGTCCATCGGAAAAAAAACGCCTCTCTTCTTACAAGCGCTCTTTTAGGTAAATATTGCATCAAAAGATACACCCACCACCATAAATCAAACATCTCAGGAGTCATCATATTTAATACAGGGCTCTTTTTTCTGCCACTCTGTCTCCTGGTGATGCATTAAAACACAGGAGTCTCTGAGGGGAAACCTGTGATCTCAAAGAAATATTTATTTTCTCATGCTGTGAATCAGTTCATCTGCTTCAGAAAATTGCTCCTATTCCCCCTCAGTGAAAAATGTCTAAAAGACTGTATACAGCTTTGCTGCCTTTGAAAATGTATCCCCTGCGGGCTTTTTGGCCACTCCTAAATCCCTTAGTTACTTTCATTGTTTGTGTTGGCGTTAATATTTTATAAGGATGTTTCAATATTTATTCATCTTTTTTTCTCCACGTAGATAACCGTCTCACTAACTCCCTTGTATCATACATTTTAATGCACTGAGTGATCGAGTCCCGCAAGCGGTGTGTGTGCAGGTTTTTCTACCCCTCCCTCTGTAGTACAAGCATCTTCATTAATAAAACATAATGGATGCCTCTGCCAAGAATCACTCCCTTCCAATAAATATGGTGTACAATGGGCTGGCATAAAAGCTCTTATCCATTCAAATGAAAATGACATACGTCTTCTGGAGTTGTGATCAAACCATCAAAAACATTTAAATTTATCCTACTGAAGACGTTATGTTATTAAAAAGTTTACCAGGTACATACAGGAGTTTTTTTTGCTATATTTCAATGCCTAAAAGTAATGATAGCCCACTGAATTAGATTAAAATAAAATGACAAAAATATATGATAAAATTATGTAAACCAGTGGTCAAGGTATTCAGAGCCCTTACTTAAGCACCAATATTGTAAAGAAATTTCTATTACAAGTGAAAGTCCTGCAATGAAAATAAAAATGTAAAAATACATTTTAGCTTAATTTCCCTAATGTAAAAGTATTTAATGGAGAAAAATGTTATACTATGATATGTAGGCTAATGCGATATTAGTACTGATGCGTCAATGTGCAAAGTAGCATTTTTCTGTTGTAGCTGGTTGAGCTGGAGCTAGTTTGAACTACTTTATATAATGATAATTATATTTTATAATCTTGTGTTCTATTAAAATATTCATTTGTAAAATAACTAGTAACTTTAGCAAAACGAACAGATTTTCTGGCCATTGGGGGCAGTGGAAACGAGCTTTAAACACAAAATCTGACATATTGTCGCTTTCTAAGTTGATTTTGTTTACTTTTTAGCAAACAGCGGTTTATTTAGACATCCAGCAGACATAAAGCAATGTTAGCATTCATTAGTTGTATTTCTGTCCACCTTACAAATATACTGTTAGTCCAATCTTCACTCTTCTTTTTGCTCTGTTTTTGTTCTCCACCAACTCCTGAAGGAAATATCTGACTTTTTAGCCGCTAAATGCTCACCAGCTAGCTGCTAACTTTGTCTGTTAGCTACTAGCTGGGTGCTGGGCAGGTGGCGTACAGTACAGTGGGTTATTGTATTATTATTATTATTATTATTGGGTGAAAGTGAACCAAAACGGGAACGTTGCGGCCCGCAAAACCAACACAATCGGCTGAAAGACGCTGAAGGGGAAACTGCTGAGTCGGAAGATAATTCTCTGTAGGTTCATTATTATGAGCATGTATTCCTTTAAACCATTGTTAATATAAAAATATTGATTATAATAGTTACATTATACCACAGTGAATTACAGAATTATATTCTCATCAAAATGCAAACAATTGTAAAAACTGTCTTGTGTTTTTGGAAAATAATTCATTATTGCTTCTGTTTCCACCTGAACTTGTTTTGAATCGGTAACTCGACGCATGTATTTCAGAAAAAATACAATATCAAATTATTGGCTGGACCAAAAGTTACCTGAGGTTGAGCCAGTTGGCTTGGGGCACAGCCGGGGGACTCAAACAGACTTATTTGCACGTTTGCACATGCTTGAGTTATCTCCCTCTCTTTGTCTCCCCTCCATCATCCCCCTCTCTCTTTGTCTTCCTATTTGTCGATCCCACCATCACAGGAATTCCTCGTGGTTATTGTTTTCTGTAAAACACACCTGGCTGCTGGTAAAAATCCACTATTCCCTGTTGTTGAAACACAACACAACACACATCTACATCTTCAATATTTAACTTCCTCCCTTCATACGTGGCTTGTTGGAGCTAAATTTTTCATACGTGCTCAAAAGCCTAGCAGTGTCTAACACAGGTTTAAATGCAAATATAGCAGAACTCTAAGTCATGTGATAAGTAATTTAAACCTTTCAATGTGAAGCTGAACCTTCAATAGAGAGTTTCATAGGAATGGTCTCCAATGTACATTGACGCAAGAATAAAGTTAGCAGTGTAAGCTTGAATAATGGAATTTAGACAAATTTTAAATTAGGTCTTAATAGGTAAGGAGAAATACCTGCCCTTTCTAAATGAGTGGTTGTCAGCTCCACATAAGAACCCCTTTGATCACTCCGCTTATTAAATCTTTTTAAAAAATCCAAGTCATAGTGACAGGCATATTGTTAAGAATTAATCCTTTTAATGCCTAAGCACTAATCATGCAGGAAACTTTTGACACAAATGGTTACCGGAGAGCTGAAAGGGAGGCTGATTGTAAGTTATCTGTGGCTCCTATGGCTTGAATCAAAAAAGAGCTCAATCACGAGGTCTAATTGTGCGGCGACCACCAGCTCCTGTTTCTATGGCCATTAGTCCAAGAAGTCCTGCTCCACTCTGTAAGAACTTCAGGAAACTGAAGTGTGAACACTCAAGGTGAACAGGAGTTTTCTTCAACATGTCAGAGAAGTTTAGAGAATCTCAGGGAAGGACAGACCCTCGGGGGCTGGAGGCAGCAGCGTTACCCTCCAAATAATCAGCTGGCTGGGGATTATTTCAGCCCCTATATATGTGTGTTTCAGATAAGTGAGTTTGGTATATATATATTTATTTTTTGTTATGATTTTTATTTTATTTGACCTTTATTTACAAAGTCTCTTGAGATCAAGATCTCTTTTCTTGACCAAACTGGTCAGGCTGTTCTCATACACCGTTCGTAGCTATACCTATGAAAACGTAATGCACTGTAATTTGTATATATATCCCACAAAATTATTTTTTTATGTAATCCACGTAATTGTGAACCAGGAAGTATAAAGAGCGACAAACGCTGAATAGGGAGGAGTTTGTGGTGGATGGGCGGGTAAAAAAACGTCAGACTTTCGCCCAGGAGACCGCTGTTCGTAACCCGTGTGAAACCAGAAGTCAACGTTGATTTATTTGTCACGTGACTTACGTACATAAGTAACGCCACTTCAAGTATTATTTTAACCCAAACCACGATTTTTTTCCTCAACCTAACTAAGTAGTTTTTTTCCCTAAACCTAACCAAGTTGTTTTCTGTGAAGACGGAGGTTTATTTTGAAAAGACTGGGGTGGAAATTGACACGTGCATCACGTGTTGCTGGATGTAAGAAAACGCACGAAAAATGAGGAATAACTTTTGGAAGATATCATACGGACTGTTGTATGAGGATATGGACAACACAAACCAGCAGAGACAGAGAAGAGAGGAGCAGGAAAGACAACTGTCTATTTAAGTCATTAAAAATAATTGAAGTATTTAAATTGTGTTTAAAATCAGATAAAATGAATAACATTTGTAAAGTTTTTCACTTGAGTGTGAAAGGTTCATGTGTGATATTTGGGGGTTGTTATTTTGGATATAATGGATATGCGGCAATGTACAATAAATTTAAAATAGCCACCGATCTTCTAACTGTGTGAGTCTATAATTAACCAAAGTTCAAACAAATCAAACTGAGACCCAGTGGAAAAAAAGGACATTAATATTTCAATTTTTCTCTTATTAATTTAATCACATTTCATATGCTGATTTGAATTGGCCACGCTCCTCCACTCAGAGTTGACTCTAATCCCAATCTAATTACTAATTATACGGTTGGAGGTTGATTGGACCAATCCTCCCAGCCAAGGCCAATTTGACTCCCTCTGATGTCGAGCACCTTTCATGTGCGATGTCTCCCAGGTTTTGAGGACACACTGTGTGTGCGCACGAGTGTGTGTGTGTACATGTCTGTGTTTTAATCAAGTCATTATTCAGCACCCTCAGTTAATAACAAATGAAAATGTTTTCCAACTGCTTCTAGCTGACTGAAAAAAAAAGAAAAAACAAACTAAAAGATCTGACCCCAGGTCGCTGCTATTAAGTGATCTGAAAAGAAATATGTTTTGGTTTAATAATAAATGCTACTCAGGTTTTATAAGAAATCAAACAAACTCTTTAACAAAAATAACTGTTGTATGTGATTTTGATCATTTTGGATAATTTAAATAAAGACAAGTACTTTATTGTCAAGTGGAGTTTTAACAGTTATGCATAAAGACAATCCTAATCTTCTTCTACTCAGAGACACCTCTAATAATTTAGCAGCTTATAAATTAGTGTAAAATTGGTGTGTAAAAGTGTCTTCTAAGTCTAAGTCTAAAACACTGCTTCAAAGTACCAAACACGACTTGCGAGATATGTTTGACAACACGGACTCTATTTCAGTCTCCCTTAGTCAAGCCGGGCTTCACTTTTGAATACTTAAACTGCTCTGCAATGATTGAAGTTCATTGAATGGAGACAGAAAAACACTGTTTCACTGTGAGGGGCCTGCTAGAGAGCATTACGCTGAGCACTAAAGAAAATACCTGAGATGTTAAATGTGAAGAAAGTTAAATGAGTTAGACAACTGATTTCATTACTATTTGTTTAATGTCGTACTGGCCTATCCTATTGATAGTCCGCCCTGTTCAAAGACACATTGATGGTTCTGGAAACCTCCTCTTGCAGACTGACACTGAAAAAGGCAGATTGTGTTCATGCTACTGCCAACTTAAAGGGTAACTTCGGTATGTTTCAACCTGGACCCTAATTTCCCATGTTTTTGTGTCGAACTGACTGATAGGGACAACAATTTCTGAAATTGGTCAAGTATTAAGGGTGAAGGCTGTAGACAGCAGCTGCTCACTGGCTGCAATATGGTGCTATTGGGGCAAGCTGGCACCGTCATTTACATCCAGTAAAAGTGCTTGTTTTTGCCATGACAGGCTCTGATTGTTAGTGTAAGTGTCCGACATTATGGAAAGAGTCTCACTCAGCCAAGACAGCGGTGGAATAGTGGAATACATCTATGGTGGAAACACTGCAAATGTTTGTTGTGTTGAAGTACAGAAAGCGTAGCTTAGTGTTATCTAAACGATTTTCAATTTCATGGCTGAATATTTAGATGATTTCGACAATGTGGACGAGGTCTTTGGATTCGATGGCCGCCAGTATTTATTTGAGCCAGAGTATACAGATATTCAGATTTCACATCGAGACTTCTCCTTGAGCGGGACTTGGACACAGTAAACAGACCGGATCAAGTGAAAGGTAAGAAAAACATTTTATTTGTCTGTAGGGTCCTTTCCATGATGTTGTCAGACCCTTATTATAACAATCTAAGCCTGTCAGTGGCAAAAACAAGCACTTTTAGTGGACATATTGTAACAAGCTGCTCACTTGCCCTCGCAGCTTGTTTAGCGGCTGCCGGTTACAACGTTCTCCCCTCAGTACTGGACCAATTTCAAAAATTCTTGTCTCCATTCGTCACTTAAACAAAAGAACATGGGAATATAGGGTAGTCCAGGGTGAAAAATACCGAAGTTACCCTTTAACAAACGTAAGAAACTAGAGGACAAAATGTTTCTTGAGAGAACGACCATCAAGATATTCATCTCATATTGAAATAAGTGAAACTTGAAATGAGGTGAAACAAGCCTTTGCCCTTGTGTCCCTCATGTAAGTCAAACTCACACATAATTTAATAGGAATAATACCTGTTTTAACTTCTCTATTTCTCTAACTTCTCTATATTCTAATCAAGAAAATGACATTCAGTTTCATGCTTTTCTATTTATAGTTTTGAGTTAAACTGATCCTGCTTGTTGTCTCTTTTCTCTGCATGGCAGCAAAAGCCAAAGACTCTGCGGTGTGAGCACACAGTGCCAACCTGCAGCCGTGTCTCTGTGAAGCACACTGGAGCGCCCACACATTACGACCCCTTTGAGTCGAGCTCACTGCATAGTAGGATGGAGGAAGGCAACGGATACTTCATCATGAAAGTGTGCATGATAGCAGGAAGGCGAGGGACATAAAAATGTTTTACCCCTATTATTTCTTTGGAGATTTTCCACGTAATTTGGTATTAAATATGGGTGGAATAGGAATTTCCTGGAAAGAACTGCTCCATTTGAACCCAAGCAAATGTTCATTTATTTATTTATTACTTGCAACTTTATTTTTCATATATATTGAATTGTATGCTTATAGCTGTAGAGACATTTTCTGCGCTCTGTAGGTTAGGTTAGTAGTTAATAGGAATCAATCAACTGAATTTGCTATTATTCATATTTTACAAATTATATAGATATTTTTTAGGAAACATATATTGGGAATTTATTAGGAGAATGCAGATCTGTAAAATAAAGTGTTACCATGGCACAACACCCACCCATTTTTGTTCCTATCGGGCAGGTTCTCATTAAGGGATCTGCAATCAATTCACACATTTCATTGTTAATTTAAATAATTACATAATATATGTCAAAGTAGATGACAATACAGCAAATTTTGACATCATTTGTCAGAATTTCATCTTAAAAAGTTCAAAGAGCGTTCCCTGCTTTGAGTGCAGTGGAAAATAGTGGAAAATAATGCAGGCATTGCTACACCAGGAGTCCACTCTGTTGACACAACCTCTAATGAAGGTTTTATGTCATTGCTTGAGTATATCGGGCTCTGTGTGCGTGGCTGTAACCGCTCGTAGCTCATAGCAACGTGGGCAGTGTGTGTGTGTGTGTATTTGGAAATGTCATCTCAATTAGCTGTTGAGCCCCGAGCCGTGAGAGCCCTGACAGGGCAGTAATGAATGGCACCACACTGGGACTAAAATACACCCAGCGAACTGCGAGGAATGACCAGAATATTCTATTTCCTCTTAACAACTTCTCGCAGAGAAAGAATGATAACTGTGTGTGGGCGGTTGCTCTGTGTTGAACTGGGAAGAAAGAAAGGAGTGCAGCTGTTGTTGCCATAAAACGTCCATTACGTCTTCATCATCTTTTATCTCGGCCGTTTTGTTTTGAGGTGCAGGGGCTTGCTCGAACATTTCCTCCATCCTTACAATTTCCAGCTTAGGTAGCTACCTACAAATCTTTTGTCATTGTCTGTTGCCCCACGGGCAACATTTACGTCACGTTTTTAGGAAGATATAACATCAGACGAAGACTTCAAATTATCCCTCTCGATGATGGTATAGATTCGAGGCGGCCGTAATGGAGGGCTTTTCATGCAGACAATTAGGGTCTCGTGTAATTAAACTGTCTTTTATCTATCACAGTCATTACATGGGCCACATCTGAAGACAGAACGTGGACATTAGGCGAGTCACATTAAAATGTAATTGACTGGTAAATAAAGTAAACAAATAAATTATCTCCACAGCTGTGCAGCTCCAGTCAAAGAATAGGCAAAAAAAGACTGTTGCCATGGCCTTGACTGCAGATGCATTAGCATTCACTTTTGATGCTTGTTTTGGATTCAGCAGTATACCTTCTTTTGAGCGTTTCTTGTTAACATTGCAATAATTGCTACCTCCTCTGACTTTGTTTTTCCCATTTGTTTGCCCATTAAGTTGAGTGGTTGAAGCCATCAGTTAACTAATATAACCGCCTCGTGCCTCAACTTCTCTTAACTTCATCGCTTGCAGCCGTAACTAGCGGTGATATCGTTGTGAGGTTGCCAGAGGAAACTGTCAGTAGTGACTTTTGACAGCCTGCGTGATGGAGGTTTCCAACAGAGTCATGGTCTTGTTAATGACTGCTCCGCACAATGGGCCTGATTTAAATGCACCAATCAACCCTTATCTAAATATCAAGCCTGATTATTAAGTAGCTCCATATCAGTAGCACTGATTGAAGACATTCTATTATTAATTATTCCAATAATCTTAGCTCAGGGAGACATTATGTTTCAAAGTATCTGGTTTTAACAGTATCAAATTATTGCATGGAATTTAATTAAAGTTTGGTTAATTGCCATTTGGCAGTAAGGCTAAAAAAGGAACATCACCTTGGGCAAAAGTCGTCAAAAGAAAGGACTGTTTGAGTTTTTGTGAGCATTTATATTTAAGGTCTATTGTGTGTCGAGGGTGGATAGGATGTCGTTTTTCCACAGTTTGTAAACTTTAGATTTTGACTCACTGAAGTAAAAGAGTTAGAAGAACACACTTCAGATCTTTTTTGTCAAATCTATAAAAAATTAGCATGATGATCATGTAAATTATATACACATGATTGTTAAGATAGTTGTAAAAATACTGAATTGGAGACATAAAAATGGAACATGATCACTTAGAATATAGGGCTGCACGATTATGGCCAAAATGATAATCACGATTATTTTTTATCTATATTGAGATCATGATTTTGTATCACGATGTTTCATTTGATTTTAGGGACAAGATTTTTTCATTGTACTTTCACATTTAAATAAACAGAGCACTGCTTTCACTTCCATGTTGTGCTACATTCCTGTTAATGTACAAATCTTTTCATCAAAATAAGACTGACAATAAGGTTCTTTTTCACCTAAATGCAGTGCTTTTTCGTTTTGCCGGTCTGCTCTCTGTTAAAAAGAGTATTATATGCAGTACATTACTCGTCTACTCTGGACTGCAGCCACAACTTTCAGGAAAGTTTTCAACAGGCTGCTGCTGTAGGGTGCGATCGCAGCGGCATGACAGCTCCCCAAAAGTGAAGCCAAAACACCTCGATCACCCCCCTGGTAACTGTTTGTTAGTTTAGGAAGCGCTTGATTTCATATGCAGTGGAGTTTTCTATGAGCGGGGAAGCATTTTAAATGTCAATATTGCAGTTGATCATGTTCATTTAATTGTGGGAAACCAAAATCGTGATTGCGATTAATATTCGATTAATTGTGCAGCCCTATTAAAATACTGATGTTTAAACTCAAATAGGGCTCGTTTGAGCTTTTTAAAATGTCACTAATAAAGACAGTAAATCAAAAAGATTTTACATTACCGTCTGGACAGTTAAAGAGCTTCAATGACTTGTTTTTCATTTTAAGAAAGAGTAAAAAAAGAAAGCAGTAAGACTCTAGAGTAATTTAGGAATATTTATTCTAAAACCACAGACTTGTGACTTTATGTTTACTCCCAGAAACTATATTTATTCACCGGCTCACTATGAGATATCCCAGGTTTGGTGCAGCTGATGAAAACAGCATTGCTATCTGGTTGTGCTCGGCTCCTTCATACAGCAAAACTGATCTGACATCTCCAAATTACACGGCGATCACAGTGTTCAGATTTCAATTCGACTCCTTGGGGAAATATTGTTTCAAGCCATTACTCTTCATCAGGGGGACGTCATACCCACTCTGTGCAGCTATTGTCCTCCATGGCCCGTGTCTTCAGCTGTGCCCCTGAGACAATGGCATACGTGATGTACAAGCTGCTGAACTCCCGTCATGTACCCACAAAGGACCACGGCGCAATGATCGAAATCCTTAAATGGCGCTTGCATAGAAATTTCATCATTATTTTGGGAGTGAAATGCATCAAACACCATTCGCTTGATGAGATGTTCATATGCTGAAGTGGTGCAGCTTACAAAGTGCTTATTAAAAGGCAGAGTGTCATGAATCACTTGTGATCTTCCCTACTGTCTGTGTTGAATATGCTCAGTTGCAGTGCGACTGGCACGGCACCAATGATCCGTGCCCGTTCCCCATTCATCTTCGACGCTCGCTCTGTGTACGGAACGCCGCAAATTACAGCCCTGGTGGATTCATGCTGCTCTAATCTTTAGCAAAACTGCGAGGGGTTATATGGGGAAACCTGCCAGTTACCTTGGGGGGCGAATGATCTCCCCGACCCACCCCTACTAACCCCAGTGGTCGCACCGCAACGGGAAAAGATCTGTCTCTGCTTATTATTACTCGCACCTCCCACCAGTGGCACCGAAGATGAATCATACCTGTCAATTCTTATCCCTGGTGCAGGGGAGGCCATGTTTGTTTATATTGATCGGCAGCATATGTGGCACAGCTGTTGCCGGAGGAAGCTGGTGCTGGCAGAGGTTTGTTCACGCTTTCCCTTGGCAACAGTACAGTTGGCAGGCAAGACGGCGAGCAGTGTGCACTCGACTAATCAATACAAACAATGAAGCAGCAAATCAAGAATAATGTTAGAGCAGACAGAATAAAGCTTTTGATTATTTGCTGCTCAGAAATTATTTTGTTTTGGGATCTAGTAAAATGTGTTTTCATAATGCTTAACTATTCTCTCTCTCTCTGTGTGTTTAAAGGCATATGAACAATGCACGCACAGCGAATAATTGTCAGATGTGTCTGTCATCTGTAGATGGTTAGTGTGAGTCTTTATGGCAATAGCACCTCCAAAACTTATATTATATAAGTCATTTTTCAGCCTGGTCGCACGAAAAGGCATGTGAATGACACGAGGCAAAAGCGTGTAATAAGAACGGCGTTCTTGATTTAGGCGTGTCATTTTCACGCTATGTAGTCTGCACTGACTGCAATGAATGACATAGAAAAAAGGGGAGAAAGACTGCAAATGGCAGGTGGGAGGGGAAGTGGATGGGTCCAACAAACACAGGACTTTCCACCAGGAGGCTGGCACTTTATTTTGCAAGTTATGTTAGTGACGTTTGACACATGTTTTCCTTAGTGATGTTACGCTTTTTCTGTATGCATTTTACTTAGGTTACGTAATTATTTTGAGCCGAACCATGACGTTATTCCTAAACCTAACTAAGTGGTTTTGTTGCCTATTCCTAAATGAGTGGTTTTGTTGGCCCCTGCTAATACTGCACTTTAAAGGACCAGTGTGTAACGTTTAGGGGGATCTATTGGCAGAAATGGAATATAATATCAATAAGTATGTTTTCTTTAATGTATAATCACCTGAAACTAAGAATTGTTGTGTTTTCGTTACCTTAGAATGAGCCGTTTACTGTATATCTACATAGGAAGCGGGTCCCCTCTTCACGGAGTCCGCCATGTTGCACCGACGTTTTTTCTACTGTAGCCCAGAACGGACAACCCAAACACTGTTAACTTTTCCTGCTTGGGCCAGAGTCGATCACTCCCGTCACCGCCGCTCTCTCTCTCTCTTGCTTCACCTGCTCAAAATGACCTACGCTACTCTTACAACAACTGGCTCTCGAGAGGGCCATTCGTGTTTTCGTGTCGGCCACCTTAGCTCTCCTACACGCTTGGCACACGGGAGAAGTTGTAACCTGCAACCTCACCGATAGTTACCGCCACATCCTTCACATTGTTCCTTTAATACACGTGTGTAATATTCACGCCTTAGCGAGGCAAAACGTGAGACTGACACACTTTTCTCTGGTGGACCAGCGGGTCTATTACACGCTTTGGCGTGATATCGGGTTGCATGTTTATATTGTATATTTACTTAAGTAAATTCACTTGAATTAACTTCATATTGTAATAGCTGTGGTATGGACAGATTTGGACTAGTTTCATGTTAAGGAAGACCTTCAGGTTTGATTATTGAAGCCATATACTGTAGTTGTGTATATATGAGAAACAGTTTGCATGCAGGAAATCAGTGGTGCACAAACACTCTTTGTTAATAGTCTTTGCACGGGGTTCAACAAACCATAGCAATCCAGAATCAAGTGAATGTGTGAAATTGTAAGTGCAAGTGTAGGAAGTGGGGCAAATTACTCAAGATGCAGCATCTGGCAATGATTAGTGGCCATTAATTGGTGTTAACTGGTGCTACTAGTGTTTACAGGGTTGAAGGATAATTAGCTGGGGGTCAACTCAGGGCTGAAATTAACATGTCAGAACTCGGCAGCTGTCTCGTGACAACCAGGCGAGGTAGTGGTGGGGTGTACCAAATTTAGTTGGCAGGGCAGCGTAGGATTATGTGGATGGTTGTGTGTGTGTGTGTGTGATGTGGATTATTACGGGTAGTATTTTACTGAGTGAGCCAGTCAGTTATCATGCGCATGTGTGCGAGTGTGTTTGAGATAAATAGAGAAAGAATGAGTGCCTATGGTGTGTCTGCCCTGGTGTGGATCAACGCATGAGTCAAAGTGACAAAAATTAAGCACCTCAAGAATAGCTCTCAGCAGGCCCCCAGATTTGATTTGCCAGAGTAAACAGTGAAAAGAAATACTCTAGCCTAGTCAGCCGGTCTGCAGTGTGTCCATGGGGGGGGGGGGGCCTATAGCAGAGATCCAGCTGCAGCACCTGCATAAACACTAAAACTCAGTGTGGGCAGCCACCGCACACAGCTGGGGACAGAGGCGAGCATTGAGTCTGGGAGAATGAAGTAGATACTGCTCTCCGATTGGAGTTCCATTCGTATCTAAAACGGCAGGCATTGTCATTTAACTAACAGTGGATGAGGGAGACCGGAATAGCAAGGCAGCACATCATCCATCACAGCGCACTTGGAGCCATGGAGGACTAGCCACCACTTTGTGGAAGCTAATGACGACTGTGGATATCAGAATAGTCCTGCCCTCCTCCCTCACGCTTCAGTTGCTACGCCAATCAGGCTTCTTGCTCTTCAGTTTACAACAATAACAGAGGCAGATTTACCACTCAAAACTTTTAGTAATTTTTGAAACCAGTGTTATCTCATCCCTACTTGTCATATTTTGCCACTTGGGCAGAAGCGTAGTGTAGCGCAGTATCTTGATGCAGAAGGTTTGTGCGAGGTTGTAAAGCGGTCACAGTTAACATTGTAACAAGTGGTTAATGTTTTGAAGCCGTTAGGTTTAGGCAACAAAACTACTTGGTCAGGGTTAGAAAAGACATCATGGTTTGGCTTAAAATAAGTTTGCTTGTAACGTAACGCCTCGTCCCGCTCTTAGTGGACTTTTATTGCTGTTAATACGACGTCCGTTGCTCTGAGCGTCTAATAATGACGCGGACGGGTCTGCATATATTTTCACCTAATATCCTTTTTGTTTTGATTTGTCAAAAGACACTTGGCAAAACAGATAAAGACAAGCTGGGTAAAGTATGACCTTTCTGTATT
Source organism: Sebastolobus alascanus (assembly GCA_916701645.2). Classification (NCBI taxonomy): domain Eukaryota; kingdom Metazoa; phylum Chordata; class Actinopteri; order Perciformes; family Sebastidae; genus Sebastolobus; species Sebastolobus alascanus. The sequence goes on along the minus strand of CAKAOJ020000025.1, from coordinate 1,113,139 downwards.
TATTGGGTTTGTGTTTTTTGCTCAACTTTGTTTCCTACCTGGGACTTCACTGCCTACCATTCTACTCAAGTCTTTGCCAACTGCTGCACATCACAAAGAAACGTCTGTCGTGATAGTCCTGACACATCCGAACCCTCCCCACACACTGGAGGCTAACTCCTAGCCATCAGAGTCGCTATGCTCCGATACAGGATAATGACTGGAGCGAAACGGGACTAAATTCATTGTACGATAACTTATCTCTCTAGGTCTGTGGGACTTCTTTTTTTTTTCTTATACGAGGCCCCTGCATTTCATAAACCCCACATGCATTTCATCTGCTGATACAGTTTCCCCGTCAATGAGAGGGAACTCTGGGGCCGGGAGATAGAGAGGGGGAGAGGATTCACCGCACACTGCAGGCAGAGCGGGAAAACCGAGATAAGAATATTAAACAGGAGAAAGAATTGTGTCTTTTCCTCCAAACCAATAATATGACTGAGGATGGAAATGAAAAGGGAACGCTCAACTTCAGTCTCTAAGAATTCATATAACAAAGTAGAGTGTTTTTCTGTGTATTTCCACAGTATGTATGAGCATGTGTGTCGTAGGACATGCAGTGAATTGTAAAACATTGATCAGTTTAATTATGGAACAAGTATATCTAAATTATTACATCAGATTCATGTTGGTTTAAAGGCCCCAACTATGCAATTTAGATTTTGGGCTGTCCCAGGTGAAAGAATCTCTTTTGGTGAAACTTTTAGTCATCAAAAAAAACCTGTGGTCCTAGATCACACTGTGAGGCATGTCCACCATTTTGTGTTTTAGAGCTTTGGCATCCAATGACTGCATGTTTTCATCAAAATGTTGGCACCGTCACAAATTTATGACCAAATTCTCACAATATGACAGCTGCTACAACCCACGTCTATAAACCAACTGATCTGAATACGGCGTGAAATGTTGCAGAATACACTGGCTGCATGTTCGAAACGTGAGAGCAGCGCAGATGGATGACATGCATTGTTGACATGTCCCCACATACATATTTTCCCCCTATTTACATAATACACAGAATTATGAACCTGATAAAAAAAATGGCATGTAACTATAATGTTTTATAACTAAAGCATGTAGCAGTCATTTAAACCTGCAGTAGGCAGAATATTTTTGGCATCATTGGGCAAAATTTTTATAATAACGTTTCAGCATATTGTTATTCAAGTGTTCCTATTGGCTGTGCTCTTGCTGGTGGGCGGTGCTTCGTATTTCCTCAATCGATCTCAACATGGCTGCCGGGTCACAAACTTTCTCATTTTACAGCTAAACAGTACACTACAAGATGATTCTGAAAACATTTGAGGCAAGAAATAGGCATTACAATAACATAATATTGATTCATATTTGATCAGCGCTGCCTAGTTTGATCGTTTGATCGGAGTTCGCGAGTGATTGACAGCCGGCTCAGAGACGGCATGCTCCAGCTCGGCTCTGATTGGTTGTTTTCCTCCGGTCTGTGAAAACCTGCAGATGCCGTTGGGAGCACCGGAGGACACCGGAGGCGACAGAGACACATGACTTTTTTCAGATTACCTGTCTCATGCACTACTGTCAGGATATAATGACCGTTTTATAAAAATAACCTTTTTAATCATATTTGCTCCATTTCTACCCTCTGCAGCTTTAAACAGGTGGATTAAGGACTATATCCATGTGATAGCATTCTGTTGATTGTTGATCACTACTTTGCTGTGAAACATTTAAAATAACCTAAGACACGAAAATGTAGAAAGACAATCTTGCTGTTTACAACTGACACTCAGTCAGAAAATTAATCAGTCCCCCTGATGATGACTGCAAATTGCCCAAGATTATGTTGACACGTCTTCATTGCTGCATGTAGGAGGAGGCGATGGCAGCCGAGCTGCCATTTAGCCTGCCAATAGCCCCAGGGGATTCTTCTCCTCTAGCATTCTTTTTAATGTCTGGCAATTAAAGGCCGTCTAACTGCCTGAGAGAAGGAGTGATGGAGAGAGAGAGAGAGAGGAATAGAGGAAGTGTGACTGAGTGTGAAAGAGTGATGTTCAAAGAGAGAGACAGAGAAGAAATGAGAGAAACACATAAAGATAGGCACACACCCAAATAGATCTCAAAAACTAGATGATCATGTTAGGAAACCTGCCATTGCTTAACGCTATTTAATACTGTCTCTGTGGTGTGGTCACTTAAAACAGCAGCCATTTGTACAGCTGAAATTTTATTTAATCTAACAAGGGGTACTCAATCATTGGTGAAAATGTTCACGTCACACTAACAGGCCCTGTGGGATCATCTCCTCTCAAGTGTTATCTATACATTACAGTGATGTGCACACTTTCCATCCACTACAACTGTTCGTCGAGCAAATCCATCCTGCCTAGATTTCATTCACACTAGCAGTCGATGCTAATGCTTTCCATATCTATCAATGTGACAGGCACAGCACGTTGGTTTGTTTCACTCAACGGGAGAAATTAATCACACACATTTAGTATAACAAGAGAACATTTGAGCTCTGCATTAACTACACTCACGCTGGTTTTGATGGCCATATTAAGATAACATTTTCAGGCTTCTTATTGAGGCTATTTGTTAACAGTTCTAACTTAACTGTCATGGCAGCTCTGGGGCTTGCACGTATGTAAAATGTATGTAGCATAAAATTATGGTATGGAAACGTTAAAACGCAGGCCGTAAGTGTACTTTCGTGTAATTTCAGTGTCACATTTATGAAAGCCTTTTATGTGAATATGCGGCACAATTTCCTCTTTCCTGAGCAATATTTCTGTGGGTAAAATTATCATCATTGACAAATGTCATTTGAATACTTGTTCTTCCCTCAAGGAGCTGTGTTAAAGTGCTCACAATCAATGACATCTTAATGCTAGGGTTGGTAATGTTGAGAAACTAGCAACTGAACGCTAGATTTTTAAAAATGATCCAACCGGAAAAAAAAAACAGCCCAGTGTTGCCGACTCTTTTCGAATGACAGTAGCTAGCAGAACTAGCTCCACAAGTCCCTAAATGTAGCAAGGAAGTCACCAAGTCTACAACTATTGTTAGTACTCACAGCTGTCAAGCTAGCAGCTTGTGGAAGACTCTGGTGATGTGCAATGAAGCAGGTACTGTAGACAGGCAGGTAGCTCGTCCAATCATTTCATTTGATTTATTGATTGCTGTCGGGATGTAAAGAGAATTTCATATGACAAAAACGTTTTTGAAGAACATTACCAACCCTAGCTTTAATAATAAAGTGAAGCATAATGCAGACACATTATAAGCAGATTACATCTATTAGTTACTGCTGTGCTGCATGCAAAAGGCATGCCCATGGGAGAGCAGAAAATCATTTTAAACTTCAATAAGTTACATGCGGTGGCAAGTCGACACATAATCTGCACAATGCCCCAGGCAGCAGTGAGACTGAATGCAATTAGGGGGGAAATAAAATTCTACACAGTAAACAAAGAAAAAAAATGTAAAAAGACTGATGAAAGAGAAATGATCATTGTGGAGTGAGATTGCCTCGTCTTTGATGAGGTCGGCTGTTGCTTCCTTTAATTGTCACACAGCATAATGCTACTGTTTTCAACAAGGATAAGTGTGCCATTTGTTGTAATCTGACAAGGAAAGGATGACTTAAGGCCAACATGTCAAAAGACTATGACTTCTTAATTAATAGAACATATGTCTTTGTCACTCGAAATAATAACATGTTTCAATTTTAGGGAGATGCAAGGGTGCAGGCGTCCTTGCATGTAACATTCAGGTATGCACAAGGTCTTTGTGATGAACTTTTAAAATAATGGTGGAAGGAGTATTAAAATAATTTACCACACAATAAAAGTATTAAATTTAGGGCTGTCAAAGTTGACTTGATAATAATGCGTTAACGCAAATTTGTTTTAACGCCACTAATTTCTTAAACGCATTAACGCAACCTATGATTATTAGGCTGTAGCGAGCTCAGTTTTAAAGCGAGTGAAGATACTGGCAATCCATTGGTACCAACCATGTCATACTGGCTTGTCACGGAGGAGGCTAAATAACGCTCCAAACTTACTCTAAATTTTGACGAGGAAAAAGTGGCATGGCCATTTGCAAAGGGGTCCCTTGACCTCTGACCTCAAGATATGTGAATGAAAATGGGTTCTATGGGTACCCACAAGTCTCACCTTTACAGACATGCCCACTTTATGAGAATCACATGCAGTTTGGAGCAAGTCATAGTCAAGTCAGCACACTGACACACTGACAGCTGTTGTTGCCTGTTGGACTTGAGTTTGCCATGTTATGATTTAGCATATTTTTATGCGAAATGCAGTAACTGTGAGGGTTTCTGGACAATATTTGTCATTGTTTTGTGTTGTTAATTGATTTCCAATAATAAATATATAATGTACATACATTTGCATAAAACCAGCATATTTGCCCATTCCCATGATGATAAGAGTATTAAATACTTGACAAATCTCCCTTTGAGGTACAGTTTGAACAGATAAAAACATTTAAAAGTAAGTAAAAGTGAAAGTACTGCATTCCAAATTATACTTTAGTAAAAGTATTAGCAACAAAATGTACTTCAATTATAAAAAATAAAATAACTAATTTTGCAGGGTAATCACTTTCAGTGTAATATTTTATAGTATGTGAGTAAATTTACTTTTCACCACTGATCTTTTGTGTTTAACTTAGGCAGAATACACCATAGTTTTCTAATATATTTGCATATCTGTTTTATAATGTTCACAACATATCATAGTTCAAATGACAACTGGTTTGTTTTGTAACATTAAAGCTGCAGTGCGCGATATTGGCACAAATATGATTTTAAAAAGTTATTTTTAGAAAACGGCCGCTATATCGTGACAGTAGTACATGAAACAGGTAACCTGAAAAAAATCATGTTCCTCTGTGTCCTACTGTGTCCTCCGGTGCTCCTAACGGCATCTGAAGGATTTCACTTACCGGAGGAAAACAAGGTCCGCTGTCCAGCTGCAGTCTATGAGAGCCGGCTGTCAATCACTCGCAATCTCCGACCAAACGGTCAAACTAGGCAGCGCTGATCAGATATGAATCAATATTTTGTTACTGTAATGCCTATTTCTCGCCTCAAATGTTCTCAGAATCATCTTGTAGTTACTGTTTAGCTGTAAAATGATAAAGTTTGTGACTCCGCCGCCATTGTAAAATCTGTTGAAGGAAGCCAACTTCTGGTCACTTGACCGGAGCACTTCCAATAGGAACGCTCTCTCTGATTGGTCAAAATCTGCCGTCACGGGCTAGATTTTTCTAAAGCCTGAAAACAGAGCCATGATGAGGAGCAAAAGTCTAGTTTTCTCTCAGAACACTTGAATTACAATATGCTTTAATGTTATTATGGAATTTTTGCCAAATTATGCCAAAATATTGTTGCCTACTGCCACTTTAAGAACTATTGATTTGTCTTTCATAATCAGAAATGCAATATATCGATATAGGAAGTATCTTGTGGGAGTGTCCCGACTATCAACTCGTCACGTGCTCCTCCAGTGTTTTTGTCTGAACGCCCCGCCCTACTCGCGTGCTATTGGTCAACTCGACAAATACCCGTGTCTGATTGGATAAGAGGGCTGTCCGTCATCGCTGTTGACGTGCAAACCCGGAACTGGGGATGGGGGAAGTGTTGTGTTGGCATTCTGGACACATTTCGATCAAAGTACAATAAACCGGTCAATTGTGTCGCCCCGCGTGTCCACATACATCAACCAGGAGGTTCGTCATGCAGAAACACTTCTTCTAAGCGACGTATTCTCTCGATAAACAAGAACAGTGTAAGTACCCCTCGTGAATTCAATGAATGGAAGCTGCATGTTGACAATTACACCGCCACTTGAATGTTTTAATTTTTGCAGAGTTGAATGCTATTTTCTATTTACTCAAAAGCGAACACAGGAGCTCTGCAAAGAGTCCTGACAGCGCCAACAGTTTCCTCTTCATGTTCGGGACTGCAGAGAGAAAATAAGTTCAAATGCATGCATAGTTGGTTTTCAGAAACCTTATAGTCTGTTAATATAGAGTGTAGTTGGTCATTTTCCACAAACTGATAGACAGAAAGATATACTTCCAAACTCTAGAGACCACAATAAACACAAAGCTTTATTATAAAAGTTGCATGTACCTTCACTCAGTTCCCATTTTATTAGCTCCACCTACAGCTAAAACTAATGCAGGCTAATACATCTGACATATAATCAATAATACTACCATAATAAAAGTTAGAATATTCGTTTTATTGTTTAAATTGTTTTAGAAAGGTGTTAGAGTTATTATACTAATATACTATTTTGTTCACCCCAGTAATATCGATGAGTGTACACAAAATATTAAAGTTGAATCAACACCTCTCTAAAATAGTTTCAACAAAACTGAACATAATAACCTTCATCAGGGTATTTTTTATTACATGACTACATATCTTATGCACTTATACCTAAAAAAAAAAAAAAGGCAACAGTGTATTTTCATCTGGGGTAATATGGCCAAAAGCTATCTCAATATAGGTAATTTTATATTTCAATAACGATATCACGATATAAAATAAATAAATAGTCTATATGAAATAACCGAATGGTAAAGGCTATTGTCGCATACTCCTGTGTGAATTAAATACTTGACAAATGAAAAGTATACTAAGTGCTTTCTAATTTAATTAGTGCAAAGTGAACATAACAGCTTCAAGTGAAATTATAGATAAAAAAATGAATAAATATATTCAGCTATACACTGAGTATGTTTACATGCATGCACACAAATACAGAGTATTCAGATTAAGACAATAGTTTGATTTAGCTGGGGTACTCCCATAAGCAGAAATCATATCAATTCAGATTGTCTGAGAAATTTGAGTTAGTATGTGCTTGTTTTTATCAGTTTAGACAACGTAATTGTGTATCACCATATCTCGATATATGATTTCATCACGATTTGATTTATTTGAAAGATTATAATATAATTTATTACAAGGTTTTGTTGAATACTCGATTCTGATTGGTCAATCACGGCGTTCTACGGTCTGTTATTTCTTTATAGCAGACCGTTGCTATGGCCGCAGTTCTGATGTCGGGGTTTATTTCACAACAATGACCGGCTCGCTGTACATTATCCCTTACATATTGAATTATCGCCTAGCACTATTTTTATCCAGTATTACTCCACGGTCATGCTCTGAATTCACTTAATTTCTATTTTTTTTTTTTAATTAGTCTGCTTGTGGGTGTTTTAGATACTTACAGTATTTCCTAGACCTGAACTTAGTAGTGTAACCACAAGGGAAAATTCACCCTTAAATTAACTTGTATGGCCCAGTGCGCCTTTTTAAAGGGTATGGCATATATTACTGTAGCAGGGATGGACCCTAGGCTTTCTAACTAGGGGGACAACTAACCCCAAAAGCCATCATGAAAAAAATGCTAGACCTATAGGACGGGTTTAGGTTTCCAGTAAATTGAGGTTATGATAAACACTGTTAATGACAAGAACGTAAAGTCAGCCTTGTCATCTATAAGGTGCAAAAATGGACAGGAATGTATTATTTTATCAGCATCAGCAATGCTCCTGTCTCTCTGCTTAGATATTTTTGCTAATAGTCAGCACACTGCCTACTGTACGTCTTTATACCCCACTGTTGCCAATGCAAAATATACGGTAACACATCTGGAGAAATGTTAGAGTAGAATGACCACATGTGTTGACAGAGGCTTCAAATGTGTTGCTTTTGGCAATTTAGATATAATACCGTGATGTTGCTGCACAGTACAACATAGCTTGCAGATCTGAGAGCCTACTGCGTCCCACTGTAAACATTACATTTGGACAATTTCCTCTCTTCCTTTTGTCCTGCTCTCGCGTCCTTTAATTTGCTGACTCTGGTTTCCACTCGCTGCAGAACAATAGCATACATCCTCCGTCTCTGCTGGCGCTAACGTTTGTTTGAAATGTAGCTGAAAACAGTGATTTTAGTGTAAGGTAAAATTCAGGTCTCCCAAGGCAGCAGTCTCCCATGAGAAGGCATCAGTCAGCACAGGCAGCCAGCCACGCTCCTTGAACATGCTAATTCAGTCTCTTTCCTCTATTCCCCTGCTGCACCTCCAGACTCTTCACCACTCCCGTTCTTCTTGGATGCACATAGATACTTTTTTTTTCCTTTTCGTATTCGTCTCTCTGCTCTCCCCTGTGTAGACATACTACACATTTTTCTCCCTATCACACTTAAACTTGCTTTTTAAAAACAAATGTATAATCAATTATTGTTCGAGTAGCAGGACTTGATGGATATTTGAGTTTCATTTGCCAAAACATGTCGGGAATATCTTTCAAATCATGCTCAAATATAGAGCCGCAACGATTAATTGATTAATCGATTAGTTGTAGGGATGTGTAATTAATCGAATTTCAATTACAATTGCGGCTTCCAACGATTATGAAAACAAGATAATCGACATAAAAGATGATTGTGCCACATTCAATTTTGCAAAGACGCTCTCGTTTTGCCTTGTGTTTTTAATCCAGAGTACACCTTTCCTTTACAGCAGAGTGCTTTTGAGGATCCCCATGTGGGAACTCTCCGGGTGCTGGCTGGCCCTTGCCGGGTGTATTGGTGGTGCGCCAAGACCCGCGCTAGGTCGGTTTGGAAGGCCCGGGGTGAAGGTGGCGCTTTACAGCACCCCTCCCCCGAACCTCGCCGCTAAGTGCTCGCTGTGTCTTCTCTCCCTGCAGGGAGAGACGGAACTCTCTGCTACCGGTGCGACTGTCAACCGGGATGAACTGTCCTCGCTGCGCCGATGAGTTTTTTTTGCCGTGTCATCATCATTCATATCTATACAATGTGTGTATGATTAAATTGTTTACAAGAGCACTTCATAGATCCAGCCTCTTAGTTCTGCTCTCAAAGTGCACCAGATTGATGCATTTAACTTTAAAATGTAGGCTACAAAATTTTCTTTCTAAATGCATAATGTTTCAAAAGTCATTGAGTAATTGTGATAAATAATCAGTATCTCAATATTGACCAAAATAATCGTGATTATGATTTTTGCAATAATCGAGCAGCCATAATTAGTTGCTATTAAACTATTAAATTAATCGGCAACTATTTTGATAATCGATTAATCAGTTTGAGTAATTTTTTAAGAAAAAAAGTTCCAAAGTCTCTGATTGCAGCTTCTTAAATGTCAATATTTTCTGGTTTCTTTACTTCTCTATGACAGTAAACTGAATATCTTTGAGTTGTGGACAAAACAAGACATTTGAGGCTCTGTCATGTTGGGCTTTGGGAAACACTAATTAACATTTTTCACCATTTTCTGACATTTTATAGACCAAACATGCAATCGATTAATCAAGAAGGTAATCGACAGATAAATCGACAATGAAAATAATCGGTAGTTGCAGCGCTACTCAAATCTTTCAGCCAGAGAACAAGGTCAGAGGGACATGAGTATCATCAGAAAGCATCTCGACTCATACTTGCTTTTTCCACTATTTTAAACAAAAGGCTACAATATTGATTGATGCAGTGTGTTGTGAGGGAGCCTGTCTGGAATTTAGAGCCGAGTGCTCACTGCGAAACAAGTATTTTGGATGGATGCATGAAACAAACAAACAAACACACTGAGTTTTAGCACTTTGTAAAGAAAAGTATTATACAAGCGTTGTTATTTCTGTTGACTGTTCATCTATACAGACACATGCTTTGACGTTAACACACAGCCCTGCGTAGACTGACATTTCTTCTGTCACACACTTGCATAGTTACATGCGGAGCCCAAGGATACTATTTGTATTACTCCAAGCTCTTTCTCTTTATATCTTTCCTGTGAGCTGTCGGGGTAATCAAAGAGAGCTCATGGTGTGAAGTGAAATGGTGTTAGACTAAATGAGATGGATAGGATGTGCGCATACTGTGAACGTAACGCACATGGAAGGTGGTGAGAATTAATTTAATTATGTGTAGCAGATGTATGTGAAAGATAAACCATCTGCCTGATCAAAACCGACTACTCTTCCCCATATATGATTGTGTATTAACTTGAATCCTTCCCGCAGATTTTGCAAGTTATCTCGGGCTACAGTAGCAGGAATGGAGCTATATCCGTATTTGATTAGGCTAAATGATCAGGTGTTACATCGAGACCCAGCTGTAAGATTCTCTCACTCACGAGGTGTTTTATTCTTCTCATTTCTCGTCAGGCTGAGGAAGGAGAATGGGGAAGAAGGATGCCTCTGGGACCAGATTACCAGTTGATCAATACCGGAAACAGATCGGTGAGTCTTCATTCATCCTGGTGCTGGTTAATCAATTTGTTGATCATCAGTAAGGATGTCACGATACCAGAAATTTAGAGGTCGATAACATTACCAGTGAAATTCCACAATTCTCGATACCACGGTAAAAATCAAAAGTAAAACATTAAATTCCTTTTACTTCAACATATTTCCTTTATTACCGTTTGCATACTGTTTTTAGATAATTCCCTCTCTATTATCTATTTTATATTGCTTGTGAAAACATCTCCTTCAAACAACTGGATTTATTGAAGTTTCTTGCCAAAAACTACATTTTACAAGAATAATTTTGAACACATCATGGTAAGGCTATAATTTACCTTCGCCCAATAGTCAATTTGACCTAACAGAGTCCGTGTTGAAATCGGCAGGACGAGAGCTAGTTAAAGTTAGCTGTTAGCACTGTGCAGGACGCTGCTTACCGGCTGCTAACAGCTAACGTTAACTAGCTCTCGTCCTGACGATTTCAACACGGACCCCTGATTTGTTGTTCGCAATGTAGAATTATCGGGAATAAAAAATACGGTGAGCTTCCCTTGGACGGGTCAATAGTTAGTTTACTGCGTCCCAAGCACATTTTCTATCGTCCCCGGGACAACGGGACGTCTTTAGTCTCGAGCCCTGACGGTACCTGCAATACTGTAGAAAAACAAATGCCGTCACGTTTTCAGAATTTTGGCATCGTCTTGGTAACGAAGTGTCATTTCTCGTGACACCCCTAATCATCACTAACTGTATTAGTATACTAACTGTATATTTTGACATTGGTTAGAAACAGATTTAAAGAAATGCACAGATTGCTTTTGTTTCATAACATTGCATTTTGTGACCTAAATGATTGATAGTTTAATCAAAAATATAATCAATATATTAACTGGCAATTAAAACAATAATCTCCGTAAATTAGTTCATGATGCTTTTTGACAGTTGAGATTGGTCTTTGACTTGTTGTTTAACTCCATTTCAACAAAAATCATAACTCAGTGCTTGATGTGGGCAATTTGACCACAACACAACAATCAACCCTCATAGGAACAAGCTAATGTCACACTCAATAAATCACAGACGATACTGTGTCGCAATGAGCAATCTTGTGGTACTCTCACATATATGCCAAACTGCCGAACTCTTTTGAAGACCTTTATCAACGTTGGCTATACAAAAATTAGCATAATCTCTTTGCACAGTCCTTGAAACTTATCCAATTTGTATTGGATTGAAAAGAAACTTTAACCAGACTCAGTGGAGTAGAACCAGTATACAAGCTGTGGAAGTAGTTACGCTTGGGGACGAACACGCAGCATCTAAGGTCACATTACTGACAGACAGTTTATAAAGCTACTCCCTTTGATATCATGTCAGAAGCTGTTTTGTCAAAGTTTAATAGCAATCTAATCCTGCGGTATTTTGTTTCCCCATCTTTCCCCTTACATCACACAGACCTAACTAAGGCAATATGGTCGGTATCAATCAAAACTTTGGTCCCCTTTAGCATGCCAGCTGTGGTTGCCTGAAGATCACAGCTCATATCTTGTCTTTTTGTTTTTGTTTTCCTCTTGCGGAGCAAAACCAGAAGGTCGCCAATGGCAAAGCTAGATAATTGTGAGCAGCTATGACTGACGCAAACGCAAAGGGAAGCTCCGTTCTCCTTATAGGCTTATAGATTTTACTTCAAATCCCAGGAGTGGGATATTATGTACATGAAATGTGACTAAGTAGTCTGATTAGATGCAAAAGGAGTGAGACTCTTAAGATCTTTGCACACCAAGTCTGTATTTTTTGTCCGAAATTGTTGCGCGTTTATACATAAAAAGACACCTGTCTTAAATCTATACCATTCTTGTGTTGCAAGCAAAAATCCCAGTAATGCATGGCGCTATTTGGTTCTGTGACCGTTAAATCAGTGGTCTAGACTGTCTTTTATTGCTTTTGAGCTTTAACACAAGAAGACTGTGTTGTCAACCGTGGCATTGTTCTGGTCCCTTCCTCCCAGTGGACGGTCGTTTGTTGGCCCCTGGTGATTCACATCCTCTGATTATTCCAGGTTTTATATTTCCTGGTGTCACTTTTGTGTTAACAGGACTCGTGAGATGGTGTCTTAAGCTAAAGGATTTCTGTTGGGGCATCTTTTACTTTTTGCACCATTTTGTATCTTTTTGAGTTCTTTAGTTTTCATGTTCAATCTCTAAAATGAAATTAGACATTGTGATTCTGTCAACAATAGTTGTCTTTCTCAGGCCTGTTGAGAAATGTCTCTGTCTTGTTTACTCTACCATGTTATAAGGACTGTGGTCTCATAAAGCAGAGTGATGGCAGTATATGTTTTCATAGTGGGACAGAAGAATACAATTATTTAGCCCACAGATATCCCTTCACCGTCTGCTATTGTGTAAAAAAAACAGCAGGTTCAACATATGAGAGACGGACATAACATAACAAGCTCATCTCCCACTGTCACATCCCCTACCAGGGGCGCAGAAGATGTTGATTTTTTTCCTTTTTTCCTTCCCTTTTAGTGTTTTGCTTCTCAGCACATGTCATCAATTCAAAAATATGTAACACAGGTGTCAGGGACACTTTGGTCCTCTCTTTTCCTCCGCCCCCTTCCAGACCCTCAATTTTTCCTTCTTTTTTGAAAAGAATAGTTTATTCCTGGAACATCAGCAGTAGTCCAGGTTTGTCATTGAGCTGTACCATCATCTCTGCTGGAGTGCTTTTGTCATGATGGCCCACTGTTGACACTGTTGTTTTTAAATACCATTATTAAGCCGGTTATAATTGACTGTGCCAAGCTGCCCCTCAGGAGAGCTAAAGCTATAGTGTTCTTAAATGGAGGTGGAAGTTGTCACTCACAGTTGTGGGAAGGCTAGTTGTTTTTCTCTTGTCATTGTATTACGGATAATCTTCATTTAGCTGTAAATCTCACGTGGATTGCGCGATTTCACCTCTGCTCTCCTCGCCGCACGTGATGCAAAGGACGAGGCAAATATATCTCCCATGCGTCTGAGCATGCATCCTGGCAGGTGCCAGCGATCCGCACCATGTGATCACTGACTATTTGGCTGCCATGCCACGTAGACACAGAAGCAAAGCACGAGGAACTGTCAGACACGCTGTCAGAGCGCTGCCCGCATCGTCCCAGGGCTTTCACAGAGTACTGGACAGTCAGCGGTCTGTCTGTCCAGGTCACCCCCATAACTCTACAGGAAGGCTAGTTCCCACTGACACAGACTCACACACACAAACACTGAATTCCTCAGGTATGTTTGTGTTTCTCTTGTCACACTCGCGCTTGTTTGTTGTAATTTTTGCCCTCGTGATAATTTTGCACAAGTAGCTTTTTAAACAGCACTTTACGAAGACCAACAAAAAGTGCTACTGTATTGCTACAGTAGCATCTGTAAATGTTATTATTGTAATTCATTAATGTGACACTTTAAATAACTAATGGATTGTTTCTTTAGAAATATCCCGGCCTGAGGTCACATATCTGCATCTAACAGAGAAGCTAATTTAATGAATAAGTGGCATTAGAGTTAATTACTAAGTTGTTTGCTCCTGTTAATACCTGCAACTTTTATTTTTCAAGCTAGCATTAAAGGCTTGACATACAGAAGTCAAGGTTGCGTGTGTTTCACTGATTTTTAATTAGGGACGAAATCTAACGTAGGTGCATGTTGGGAAGAATTTTAAATTTGCTGCATGTGTTAGACCAACACAGTTGAACAGCAACTTATTTTTGCAGTAGCTGATTTTTGGATTTAGCACAGTTAATTGACATATGGAGACATCAGCAGAGATATAAAGAAAAAGGCAGCAACTTGGGAAACTGTTAATTCCATAGTGGGCGTCTCAGAAAGGTCAGCTCATCTTAATTTTTCTTATAAAAGTAACACATATTTTAATTTCAAATGATGATAGAGCAGTCTCTTACTACATGATGCATGACTTAAATTTAAATGCAGTAGACAGCTGTATAACGTTAGTACCATGAGGTTACTTGAAATTGTGCAAGACACGACTGATTTTCACCACAAATAGATGCATTGTTCGATGCAAGAATCATAACTTGGTAAGAGGCAACAACGGTTCAACCATAACACTGTAACAAGATAGTTTCCTGCCTGTCAGAATATTAATATTGTGTAAAAGAATACTTGAATCTTTGTACAGTATAACTCATTAATGGAGGGTTGGTAGAGTACAGTACCTCAGCCGTGACCTCATGAACCTATATATTATTAAAAAAAGGATCAATGGGCAAAATGTCACAAAAACAATTGTATATGGTTTATGTGTGCACAGCCACAATTTGAAGTGATTTGGTTGTTGACTAGTAGAATTATTTTATCAGTATCACTTAAGGAATCAACAATTCCTTAATTACCAGGTCATTCCTTAGTAACTGCTCACATTTTTGTTAGGGCTGGGTAAAATGGAGAACATCAAATATCACAATATTTTTTACCAAATACCTCAATATAGATATTGCGACGATATTGTGGTTGACTCTTGGTGCTTTCACAAAATATTTACACAATGAGATTTTTGATAAATAATCAGCAATAATGTGGATATAATAACTAAGTGGGTAAAGGCAAATAATATAACAGCTAGAACAGTCTGGTGAGTCCAGAAAATTACATCACTTCACTGTAATGCAGCCTTTACATATTAAAAATTGTACTTATATTTCATGTTGGTGACAACATTTCACACAACTAATACTCCAAAGAACAACAATAAGTAATTCATTATCCACATTGTCTTTTCACTCCGCACCACTTTGCAGTATTCCACCTTTGGTTGTTCAAGTTGGCAGGAGTGCATTTAATGCAACATCTTGACAGGTTTTATCATTACAGATATGGTCAAAGTTTTTTTTTTTTTCCTTTTTGTTACTGATGTTTCTTTTCATTCACACAAACTGTGACACTCTTCGATGTCTACCCCTCTTCTAGCTTTACTTAAATGGCCAATTTGTGTGACACAAATCACATACCCCCCCTCCTTTCGTTGAGTGCTCAATCACTCGTGGCTAATTTTAGCTAATACCCCCTACCTGTCTCGTTATGCTAAGCAGAACAATAGCTCCAGATAAAAATAATTTCTCCTCAGTCTTAATCAGACACCATTTACAGGTACATGCAACGACAAACAAGCAAGGAAAAACCATGAAACGCACATCTAAGGGAATTTACAGTGAGTGGTGGTGGTATGGGGGGGGGAGGGCCACTTTTATTTTTCTCTTGTCCCCTTGACATGAAATCAGTGATGACTTCAATGAAAGGCACACTCAGGGAAGCCTCTCAGCAGGCACTCTAGGCCGCCTTACGTGGGCTAATGTTCCTCTGAGACACGGACAGTGATGCCTTTTCAGTAGCAGGCAGAAGTAGGGAGGGAGGGAGGGAGGGAGGGATGGGAGGACGGCGTGTAGCCCAGCGCAGGTAGATAATTTTTTGACAGAAAGTGTCTACAGAGCTGGTGCAACAAGGGGAACAGCAATGACAAATAGGAGTGCTCATAAGCCCAATGCAATATCATCAGGACTGTGTGTGTGTGTGTGCTCCAGACCCATGCAAACAAACCACAGGAGAAAGGCAACATGAGGCTTTAAGAAGTACACCACTATAATCCAACAACATTACAATACTTTACACAGCCTGATGTAATCCTCTGGCATTCCTCCTCCGTCTATCAACCGTTCATACTTGCTTTAATTGTTCTGATTTTGCTCCAATTACGTATTGATTCTTACCAGATGGTTATGGGTGTATTGGGTCGTAATGAATTTTTGCATATAAACGTAATTTCTCCATGTAGAACAATTTTAGCCCCGCGAACGAATGAGAGAATAAAGTAATAAAAAAACAAAAAAACAGCACAGGTGTGTGTGTGTTGGAAGCCGTTTATGGGAAATGTTGTAAATGCTGGAAAAAAATTCAGCCTTTGAAATTGAAAGCCCAGCTTGTCTGTCTTTGAGTATCCTGGGCGTTTTGCTGCAGAAAAGGTACCCCGAGGACACAGATAGTCAGACGACGCAAACTAGTCTCAAAACAGGATGTACAGATTGTTTCAATTTTAAATCGAAGTGTACAAGTTTCTTTTTTTTCTTAACTTGGTGCAGGACAGGTTGCACAGACAGCAGAGATCATGGATTTCTATAAATTTCCCCCAGGTAACCCTGTTGACACATTCGATTATCGTTACTGTATACGAGGAATGCCATTTCCCAGATATACTGAATATGAGAAGGTGTTATAGGATTTATCAAGCAAATCTTGTTGATATTTTAAAGCATAAAGGACCAGTCACACAGGCATATAAAACGATGCGACTAGTGGATTTGCTCAAAGGGGTGAAGTTAAACTGCGCAATTTTTTGCAAAAATTTTGGTTGGATTCGTAAATTTGCACGATCCTGAGAACAAAATGGGAGTAAACCCACCAGTACAGAGAAAAAAGCTCAGAGAGCTGTTGTGACTGACTAGTGCTAGCATGTTAGTGGTTAGCTCGCAAGTTATAGCAGTTTACCAACCAGCCCCGCTAGTAGTCCCTATATCACCAAGCCTCCAGAAACACATTATGTTCGAAGGGACATTGATGCATTTCCCTTTACCACTTTCTGGTGTAACAGAGCCCTTTATAGGAGTTGAATTATACTGAAGGCCGATTGAGCTTCAGTTGCATGTTGCATTCACCTTATATATTTTTTATATTCTCGCGAGCAGCGGTACCTCGAGTACGCCTTGAGGGAAATTCTTCAAAATTGCCACCAACATCCACTTGGACTCAAGGATGAACTGATTAGAATTTGGTGGTCAAAATATCACTGTGACCGTTTTTTAGCCATAACTCAAGAATTCATATGCTAATTATGACAATTTCACGCAAATGTCTAATAGGATAAAATGATGCAGTGATGACATTTTTGACAGACATGGATGTAAACTGCAACCTCACTGGCTGGCAGAGGCATACAACCGCGAGGCGGTAATTCTAGTTTCCTTTGATATGTGATTTGTAGCATTTAATGTAACTTCCTGGAGTCTGACATTATCACAACCAGCCATTTGCAGACTGAAAATCCCCGCACAATTTCTGTGAACGGTGAGCAACCTGAGGTGCCCTCCAATCAAATTTCCCCCTCTCCACTTTCTGACAAGTGGAGGAGACATCCAGTGGCCCTCCTAATGAATTCCCACTAGCTCACTGTCTGCTTCTGGCAACATGCTCCCCATTTCTATTAACCCTCCACTGAGTCAGAGGGAGGTGGAGCAGGAGTCCGGGACCAGGAGGGATGGAGACGGAGAGAAAGGAATAGGAATTGAGTGCAAGAGAAAGTGTGTATGTGTGTAGTGAGACAGAGCAGCTGCTTAGCGCCATGCTAATGGTCATCTCCTCTCTCCTTCCTGGCTGTCCCCAAAAGAGGAGAACCTCTGCTCCCCGAGAGACATGATACTCAGCAGTAGGCAGCTCTGTCTGTTTGTTTTCAGAATCACAACACGCACACACCTCCTTCCTCGCTCCTTTCTCTCTATCACAACCTCTCCAGATGGATATAGACACCTTCTTTTCTTTCCTTTCCTTCCTCTTTTTCTTTCGATGTAAATGAAGCTTAATTGGCTGGGAGTATAAACTCCAAGTGGCCTCCGCATGTCACATCACCAACTGAGAAAACCTCGAAGCTGACCCGGGGGCTTCGTCTCTGTCTCTCACACACAAACACACACACACACACACACACACACACACACATATTCCTCTGTCATACCTCTCTCCTTGTGAGGACCGTCCATTTATTCCCCAGCTAATAACTTAAATGTTAATCATCTCAACGTCATGCCTAACCTCAACTCTCACCCTATCTTTAACCTAATCCTAATTCTAAATTCAACCCTGAATTCAATTTTCTAAGATAACATCTTTAAGAACTCGCTAATATGTCAACAATCCTATCTTATAAATTGGTTCTCACAAAGATAGAAGCACTGGAACACACACACACACACACACACACACACACACACACACACACACACACACACACACACACACACACACACACACTGTTCAGCAAGCTGTTGCCTTTCCACCCTATTGTTAGCAAAGTTCCTTTTCCTGCAGTGTGTTGTTTCTAATTAGACCAAGACAGCCGGCTCTGCCTCATGTGAAGCACGCTCACACACACACACACACACACACACACTCGCATAAACGTACACATGCTTCGCCAGGTGGCCGGTTTGCCCACAACACTCACCCTTGAGAGTTGAGTCCATGGGAAGTCAAGCAAGTGCAGGTGAACTGTGTGCAGCTCAGGCCAGAAAAGATTCTTCGTATTTTCGATGCATGTGCAGATCGCGACGCGTGTGGGTAAATTTAATTGTACGAATTGGGAAATTACAACGCTACGTTTAGCCCCTTTTTTTTTTTTTTTTTTTTAGTTATTCACAGCTATTGTAGTTGGGCTTTGGAATAGCAGCAGAACTTACAAGAATAGTTAGACATTTTGGGGAAAAATGCTTATGAACTTTATTGCAGAGAATTAGATGATATATCCTTTAAATATGCAGCTACAGCCAGGAGATTGTTAGCTTAGCTTAGCATAATATAAAGACTGGAACCAGGGGGAAACAGCAAGCCTGGCTTTGTCTAAAGGTAACAAATCTGCCTACCAGCTCCAATAAAACTCACCAAAAACACTTTATATTTTGTTTGTTTAATCTTTACAAAAACGCCAACTTGTGGTTTCCCGGAAGCTAGGTGAGGGACTATTTCTTGGCTGGGTGCAGTGACTTCCTGGAGTCTGCTTGCGTGGCAACGATGAATGAAACAATGAGACAATTTTTCAGTCTTATTTTCTCTCTTTCAGGTAAGCAGGACTACAAAAAGACAAAGACATTCTTAAAAGCCACACGGCTGAAAGCTGAAGCAAAGAAGAACTCCTCTGGATTCAGGGTGAGACTGGCCTGAACTTACTTTCTCTTTAGGACTACATGTCTACATGTCTTCCATTATCTCTGCTCGTCTGTCCGTCCTGGTCCATCTGTGGTTCTGATTGTCTTTCTGTCTGCCAACCATCTTCTTTCCATTTGTGTGTCTGTCTGCCTGTTTGAGAGCGTGTCTCACTAGATCACTTTTCATATCCCTGGCTCTTAGCTCTCCTACAACCTACATTTGGTCTTTTGGGAATGTAACAATATATACTGTAGCTACCTGAATGTGATGTGGCCCCCTGCCTATCCTTCGAAGAGCCATACAGGTGTTGAAATCTGTGGTTTGGAAAAGGAAGAGATGGGAGAGTCCTCCATAAAGTAAAGTTTACAATATCCTGAACACATGAATTCCTGGAAGAATTGAAATTTAAGGATTTCGTTATTCTTTTAATGGTGAAGAAGCAATGGAGGAGGAGAGAGCAGTGGGAAATATAACAAGCAGAGAAGAAAAGGAATAAGAAGGTGATAAGATAGATAGAGTTGGGTAAAGTGAAAGTAAAGGGAGGTGAGGGTGTTGCTTGGATAGAAAAGTGCATCTCTCTCCGTTGCTTTGTCACACCGCAGCGATTAGGAGCCGTTGTGCAGGCAAAGATGGATGACCCCACGTTCATCACTCTGGCAAACGTTGTTTATGCTTTTCCTCATTCAGTTGGCTTACCGATCAACAGCTTTACTATTTCAAGGTCTCTCCATATAGCGTAAGCACATGCCAATTAAATAGCGAATATTGAATCTACCGTCACAGGTTTTTAAATCCTCTTTGAAATTGCACATACCATCACATGAAGTCAGGTCCTCAGTGATTTTTTTTTTTATATATTTAAATAGCTGTTACAGTTGTAAGAAAACATAATTCAGAAATTTTTTTTTCTTCTTTTGCATGTTTATTTCCTTCACGGCATTGAAAATTGCTTCTGTTTACAGTACATCAAAAGCCAAAAGGCTTCACTTCCTCATTAAGCCTCAGTTGGCACGTAGTACACAGAGACGAACAAATCATAGTGAGGATTAAACACTGGGTGAAATGGTCAGGTTTTAAAATATGCATCTCTTAGACACGCAAGGCCTCATTAAGCACGTCTTTAATCCAATTAGATTAGTCCATATCTTGAAATATTGATATTGCTTATGAATAATTCAGGTTTTTTCACGCCCAAGACGGGGGGAATTTTCAGAGGTCGGATTAAAAATACCTCTGGGACGAGGATATTAAACCGACTTAGACCCCTTTGGCCCCCGAGTTCGATTGAAATTCAGCCCAAATGTAATGGATATTTGGTCACGCTTGCTTTCCCATCGAGTCCTTTTTAGCGTTACATAAAGTTGTGATTTTTACACAGCTCTGTGATGACAGTAGAAAGCCCCCCTCTCTGTCTTCGTCTCCCCGTCCTTTTGGTTGACTGCAACGATTTGGCTGCAGTTTTTGTAGGCATGTTGCTGTGTGCATTAAGTTTCTCTCCTCCTCTCCTCTTCCTCTTCCCCCTCTTTCACTGTGTCTCTGGTTGAGATTCTGGTCTCAGATGCAGCTGGCATCTCAGAAGGACCAGCAGACATGTGGGCACAGAGAATCTGGCAGCTGCCAGGGCAGGCTGTCTTGGGGCTGTCCTAGTAGCAGGGCAGTCTGGGTAAGTTGGCAGCGAAAAAGGATGGAGAGAGGGAGAGGGAGAACGTCTGTTCCCACAACAGCGATCAGTTGTCGGGGCTGCACAAAACGTTGACCTCAGAAGTGGTGGAAACCAGCCACTTGTTGTGGCTGCGTGTGTTCGTATTCACACGTTGAGTCACGGTGTGTTAAGCAGAGGTAGCTTGTTACTGCCTGAATGCAAGCGTGGACATATTTTCTGTCCTGCTCCTTCAAACTCTGGATGGCGTGGGGGTCACGACAGCAGAGATGAAGAAACTGGCAGGAAGTCGTCGGCAGTCTCTACTCAGTTTGCCAGGAGAAGAAGAAGCGCCTTCGAAGTAGCTCCAGCACACTAGCTTGCAGCACAGGAAACAAGCCTGCTGCCTCGTCTAATTGGCACACTAGCCTTCTGTTCAGTCCTGCGCTATTTTCCCTCGGTCTTATTTAGCCGCTGAGCCTAGAAAGTTTGGGAAAAATAGCTTATGGAGTTGGCGGAGGATGGAGGATACAGATAATGACTCTGGGTATCTTCCAGCTGTCATTTAGGAATGTATGTACGACTATATAGAATGTCTTTTTGTGATTCCTTCAACTTAGTTTTGGGTAACAATGCATGTATATTCATACAAATATATAACTACAGTGTTACAGCTGTTAGTTTTGTCTTGAAGGAGCAATTCAGATGAGCAGCCACAGTAGTTATTGATCACCATCCAGAGTCATTGGTGATAAACACTTGAGTAAAAAGTATCAGTATAAACTGTGAGGGATGCTGTGCTGAAATCTGCCAAACTGTAGCATCTGCTTCAGCCTCACACTGAAGCAGACTGGATCTGTTATCTGTGCTGGCCATTAGGTTTATGAGGCTCATTCACACTTTGGAGCTGGTTAGGAGAGCAGACAGATAGCACATGGGAATTTGTAGGTTTTATGGCCTTTTTTTTATGCCATTTAATTTACAGAAAGCTTTATGAAAAGACTCAATGAGTTGTGATATGGGTGATAAGAGTTTTTCTGTTCCTGGAGATGTGTTTTGTAAGAGTTTCTAAAGCAGGCAGAAAGGGCAGGGTTGTATAACAAAAGGCTTCCAGCTACTGTATGTAAAAGACACATTTGTTTCACTTAACATTATCAGCAGGCAAAAAGTGAAAGTAGGTTACGGCATGTAGCTATTTTAATCACAGTTTTTCACACAGTAGTCTTTTCATTTTAGGGTTGTGATAACAGCTCGTGATATTTTATAAAAGATTAGTGTTGAAACAATTCTATTATCAAAGTCTATTATTTGATTAGTTGAATGAAATAAATGTGGTATCACTGGGGAAATGGCGATTGGCATTTTTCACTATTTTCTGACATAGATTTGTCTGAAAAAAAAAAATCAATAGATTAATGAATCAATATTGAAAATAATTATTACTTGCAGCCCTGGAAGGATATTAAATGGATAAGTGTGAAAGTATTAGGGCTGTGTATTGGCAAGAATCTGGCGATATCATGATACAGGGGTAACGATTCAATATATTGCGATATATTGCGATACTGTAAGCAAGGCGATATAATGCGATTTTTTTTTCAAATCTAATATTAGGAAAACTCATAGTATAAAGACACACCACCATATGTATAAAATCAAAGTAAAAGTCACTATGTGAAATGGCTTCTGTGGGGACAAACATCATTAGAATTGGACTCATTGGTTCCACAAGAGCCTCAGCTTTCCAGTCATACCCAATTTATGCAATTCTAAAACTGTTTAGGGACCCCATGCAGAAATATTCAAATGCACCATTTTAGAATAGGTGAAAAAAACATTTGTACTGCATGTAAAAAAACTGCATGTGATTATCATAAAGTGGGCATGTCTGTAAAGAGGAGACTTGTGGGTACCCATAGAACCCATTTTCATTCACTTCTTTGAAAATGGCCATTCCAATTTTTCCTCACCAAAATTTAGCGTAACTTTGGAGCGTTATTTAGCCTCCTTGGCGACATGCAAGTATGACATGGTTGGTACCAATGGATTCCTTAAGTTTTTCTAGTTTCATATGATGCCAGTAACTGAAAAGACAGAATAGCGGCCGGGCCGTCGCATTTTTAAGAGGCTAATTAGAAAATCGATACCGCGTATTTTGAGAATCAGTACAGTATTACAAAACATAATATCGATATTTTC
Organism: Sebastolobus alascanus; assembly: GCA_916701645.2. Lineage (NCBI taxonomy): Eukaryota > Metazoa > Chordata > Actinopteri > Perciformes > Sebastidae > Sebastolobus > Sebastolobus alascanus. Next base: position 1,089,994 of record CAKAOJ020000025.1, on the reverse strand, counting down.
TTACACCCCTAGAAAGTATGAAGGATACAAGACGTATTTGCTGATTCTTGGACCAAAGTATTATGATATCAAGGCGTTACGTCACCTTTACAGCCATCAAGCCACCAAATAAAAAAAAAATCATCAGCAACTTTTATATAACTAGTCATAAAACATAACCTAATGGCTGGTTATTTGTCGCTGTGACTAGTACAGATGAGGCGTGCTTACCAACCGCAGCCCAAAAGCACCAACAGTTGTTTGTGGCTCACGTCTATCTGCCGCCCACACACAGCCACAAACACACTGAATCTGTCTTGCTTAGCACGTAGGCACATCCAGACTGACGTACACACACACACATATATATACACACACACACACACGTATATACCCACACAAACAAACCCAGGAGGAGAATAAAAAGCGGACCAGATGAGGGGATGTCTGCTGAGCTGTGGCTTGTCGCCAGGGTGACAGGGACCCAGCTCCCAGCATGCCGAGTGCGCTGCAGCTGCCGCCGCTGCTGAGAGAGCCACATGATGAAGATGATGCTTGGGCCCAATCCAGGGGTCTCCATCACAATGTGGGCAGAGAGGCTGTGTGTTTGTGTGTGTCTGAGTATGTGTGTGTGAGTGGGCGCACACAAATGTGTTTGCGAGACGAGGCAAGAGTCAACACAGTGGGCCACTCTCCTCGAAAACAATGATCTCAATCAAGTGCAGGTGCTTCCTACAACTCGAGTGTTTTCACCAAAACCCCTCCAGCTTGTTTTCACAGACAAGTCGCTGTAACCAGCTGTTCCCTTCCTCTCTGAAACCTGAAGCAGAGAAAGGGAAAAAAAAAAAAAAAAAAAAAAACCTGGATTGCGATTTCGTGTGTCCTTTTGTTTCAGTCGCAATTCAGCGAAAGGCTTACCTGCGTCAGAAGCACCAAATTTTCTTTGCGATATTGTCGGCAGAATTACAAAACGCTCCTCTTTGTCATGTTTTTCAAAGCTGCGAGAGAACACAAGAAAAAAGCAGAAAACAATCAAGCCTTCGTGATTTGATAACGGTTCTCTTTTCTCCGAGGCCTGGGCGAAATAGAAAAGTAAATCAAGCAGTGGGAGCCTGGCGGTTAATATATGAAACTAAAGTGCATGAAATTTAAAAGTTTTCCAATTAAGCAAGGACTTAAAGCTGTTTGGAGGCTGCCGGGATGGAGATAAATGTGGGCTGAGGCTAATGAAGACCAATGCTGCTGATGACTAGGCACTACAACGTGTACACAGATAGCTGTGGACGCCGTGACGCCTTTTAATTGTCGCCCTCCACCACCCCCACCCCCTTCGTCGGATAGGAATTATTATTAGCCCCCCACCACCGCCTTATCGCTCTCTTGTTTTCTCTCTCGTTCTCTCTCTTGTTTTTCATTTGTGTTTGTCATTCCTCTCTGCAGTTTGGCCAGTGGGTTGAATTTGCACTCATCTCTGTGTGTGCGTGCTACGTATGGCAATTACTGAACTGATGTTTTCTCAAATTATCATTCATATATATATATTTTGTTTGCTTCTATTTATTATTTTTTTTCTACATCCATCTTTTTTGCCGCTTTCCTGTTTTGTCATTTTCCTTCATTGTAACCTTGTGTTACCTGAGCCTGTCTTTCATGATTATATTGCATAATAGGACTTCAGGCTGATTTAGTTCATCATGGTTCAGGTAGATTTTTAGATGGGTAGTCTTAAAGGTGCTAAATACAGGATTGGGAGCATTTCTATTGCCTCTCAACGGCTCTCAACATGGCGACGCCAAGCCAGGTGGCTCGGAGCCAATGGTGCCAACAGCGCAAACAACAGTGAAAGTGCTGACAGAGCTAACAGCGTTTACCTGGGGGGAAACCGGAGGGTGGGTGTTACACTTTCGCGATGACACCGTCAGTCGGCGTTATCAGCTGTGACTGCCGTAAGAGAGCAGAGCAGCGGCCGTGAACTAGCCAGTACGCTCACATGCAAAAAATGCACTAAAAGCACGCGCGGCCGGCCCGGCGATGTCAACAAAGCAGACAGAAGCTTGGATTACAACACACACAGAGGGAGAGCGACTTCATTCTCTAATCAGGTAGACATTACTCCAAACAAATAGTTGTTTTCTGCTATATGAATGGATGGATATCGAATTTAACACCTTTAAAGTTTCTATCAATAGAAGACCAAGATTATAGATATCTGTAAAAAATCTGTAGGATTACAGTCATGTGTTTTGAATACACTTGTCATGCCACCGTTTGTTGTTGTGGCCCAGTTTACATGTAAAAACTAATTTCCTTGTTCAAATCAAATATTTCTTTTTGAATAATCCCCAATCAGACTGTACTCCCGCACCCTTTTAAAGCTCTCCAAGCTCTCCAGTGTTGATTAGAAAGTTTGCTGCTAATGAGTTCTCCTGATAAAGAATAACTGGCATTGTTCAATACTCTGAGTGGCCCTAATGAAACTCCAGCTGATGAAGATTGTAATCGTGCGAGCGCCACATAATGAACGAGCGCTCCAAATTCCCATTTTCAAGTTGAATGCCACTCCTCTGGAAAGCCTCAATTTGTTTGACAATTAACCAATAGAAAATCTAAAAAAAATAAATAAAATAAATAGGCCATTTTGTTGAAGAAAGTTTAACTTTTCAGTAAACCTGGCAGGAGAACAGTGGAGACTGATTGCAGTTTGAATAGATTATAATACTGCGGCCGCTCAATGCTTGGTTTCTGAAATGTGATACTACATTTTTTTTCTTGGATGGTTTTACTCCACAATATGTTTCCACTTAATCTAAAGAGAAAACCTGAAACAATTTAATGATTCAGAGGCATGTGATGTGCTGTCACACTTTCCTCAAACTAAACTATACTAACCCCAAATAAGTAGTTTCTCCATTTTTTTTTTTTATCGTTTTTGGAAAAGGTGTCCCAAAGCTGGCAGCTGAACCCAACATTAGCCCTGGCACAGTGTGTGTAGGGGAGCTACTGTTAGGGCTGACTGTCGCGGTGAAGGAATTTCCCCTGCGGTGATAATGATTGGCTCAACAGCGTATGGTGTTATTGCCTTTTTTTTTTTCAAATTACTTAATTTATTCTGATATTATAATAGTGCTATATAAATAAGCGTTATTGTTAGGCTATTATTAGGAATATTGTTGCTTTTTAATTGACAAAGATGACAGTTTTTAAACTAAATACTTGTTAATTGTTAAATGCAGAGCACAGGGGCACTTTGGTTGCATCTGGTTGCTAAGATACGGAATAGCTGCAGAAGTAGAAATTGCGGCACAAGGTGGAGTGCTTGCTCTGGAGGAAGGGAAGCCTGAAGCACGTAGGGAGAGAGGACGGACCTGCCGGTCTATGTGTATTAATTTCTCCTTCGTTGTTGTTGTTCAGCACTTGTAGCCTACATGTAGGATGTGACTGTTGGTCTTTGTTGTATTTGTCCCGCCCCTCCTCCATCGTGATTGGACGGATGGGTAAAAAAGGGACAGTGTCGACAACCAGAAAAAAACACCAAACGTGCAGCGTTTAGTGCAGAATAGACGCTCAGCGCCTTTTCAAATGGCTAGCGTTCGTAGCATAGTGTAAATACGTGATGCGACAAATTTAAAAAAGAAAAAAACGAGAACATATCGGTGGTGGCGGTTGCCCTTTGGTATTGTGGTTATTGCGACAGCCCTAGCTACTGTAGCTTTGTAATGCACCATAACTGACATCATGTTGTGTTTGATGTAAATATATACAATAAAACATTCATGCTATTATAAATTACACAATTTTACTGCATTCACCGTCAGTGTCCCTCTCATTTCATAAGGTAACGATTGCCCACAGCTCAGAGAGTTTATGTCATTATAGTTAGAACACCTGCTGTAGGGATTTGGTTTCCTTTTTAAAGAGTCTGAAACCATTTCCACACAAATGCAGGTAAATTTGAAAACACATCTTGTTTGTCTGTTTTGGCCTTCCATCAGCAGTGAGCTCTTGTTTTCCACCGCTGTAAACAAAGCTTTCAAAAATGCTCTTCAGCGCGGGTAGCTTGTATTGTTGTGTGGACAGGAAACGCTGACAGATTATGAGCTTGTTAACCTTTTTAAACTAAACAAACATGGCTTTCAGTTCTCTGCGCAGTTGCTTATTTTTTTTTCATGTAATGTACAATATGCAAATTTCATTCTCTGTGAAGTGATAGTACACAATATTATGATTTGATTGAAGTAGGATTGATTGAGGTCTCAATGCAGCAATTCAAGAATTACAATAGTCAGTATTTGTTACAGTCCGTGACAATTCATGTATGGTGTGATGTAATGTAAGAACATGTTTAAGACAGTGTTTTCCTATTTACCTGCAATAGTGTGGACCGGGCTTCATTTTATTTGAACAGCTTACGTCCTCAAGTGTGATGATTGACAGTCCTATAATTACATTTGTCTTCAAAAGCACACTCACAAATTACACCTTTATTATTTAGTTTTCAAAATAAGCTCATAAAAAAAATATATTCTCACACACAAAGTCAGTGTAGATGAAAAGAAAGACAACAGGGACTTGGCAAATATAGACATAACACTAATGGATGAGCACAATAATTACAGAGCCATGCAAACACAGTAGAGCTACTCCTGTGCGTAAAGACAGACAGGGGATCAGGCAGGTAGATGTATAAATAGTTCAACAGAAAAACACCTTTTCATAAAACCTCCTCTTTCTCTCTCTCTCTCTCTCTCTCTCTCTCCTTCTCAGGATGCATTCCTGGTCATCGCTGCAATCCTGTTCTTTGTCCTCTGCGTGTACGCCTTCTTCTACCTCAACCTGAGCACCGAGATTAACCTGGATCTGGATGTGGATTAATGAGAGGTGGACAGTGTGCCAACGACGCCCGGTCTCCACGCTGCTTCACACACGAGGACGGAGCACAGTCTGTCAGCTTTTTTACGCACTTTTGGTGACACGGTGACAATGAGCTGGCTCTTCAGGAGAAACGAGACGCTGCATCAAATAACTCATGTTTCAGGCCATTTGTTTTGTATCTAGACATTGACTTTCTTCTTTCCCTTTATTTTCTTCACGGGAGCACGCAAACTGTATTCATTATTATTCTGACACTTATTATGCTATGGTTCTAGTTTCTTCTATCCTTCCCTGAGCCTAGATCTGAGAGCTTTGATTCTCTTTCCCTGAAAAAAGTCAGTGACCTCTTGCTTCATGGCACTTGTATAACATCCTGCTGCAAAATCTACAGAACAGCAAAGAAAATGAAAATGAAATTTTTTTTTTTTTTTTTAACACAAGTCTTCCAAACTACAGTCGAGTCCTCTGTTAATCATATTCTGCGGAGTCACGTCCCACTGTTTTCTCCACTAATAGAAAAATGTAAATCTCCCGCCGAACCTCCCGTCACATCGAGACAAACACTTACCTCGCATTCCAGTGCACAAACGTCTCCTCCCGGATATCTGGAGATCACAAAGTGTGAGATTAGAATCCACAAGCCCTCGCCCTGATTGAAAGTGTGTGCAGAATACAGAACAACACATTCTACCTTCCCGCACATGACATACAGCCGCGGAGACACGCATCCACGGGATTAGCATTACAAATATGATCCTGTTCTTTCATTTGAATGGAAATTACAGAGATGAATGGTGACTGAATAGAGGTGGCCCTTTATGTTTCTCATATGCAACACCTTGATAATTTCCCTTCTTGTCAGATGCTTGTATTGTCCCCATAAGGATGGGATGTGTCTCTATATGAGTATGAAGGTTTGTCAAAGCCCCTTTATCGCTACTCTTTGTGCACGAGTACTGCAAGGTGCAAGGACTGACCTTCCATTAACCATTTCAGTCCAAGTGCTTCCACTGTTTGAGAGCTTCTTTGTTAGCAAAGAGTCAAGGCCGTTTATTTAGTCCATTTTGTTTGAAATTGCACTTATTTTTCCATGTAATCACTTTCTATTCCGTGTTTTTCTCAGCACACATCAGCTCTAACTATCAATAGCAATACTGTTCTCTAAAAGGCATTGTTTTGATATGACTTTTTTTATATCAGTGCGATGCATAGAAGGCCAATACAAAATACACACGAGACCTTGTGACTACTTTCATTCCTGACATGTTTTTTTCCCACTGAGTCTCTTAAAAACAAGTTCTGTCTGTGGCTGAGATGAAATGTGAGACTTGATTTTGAGCTTTCAGTTTCTGCCTTTTCCCCTCTTTTCTCCCATGACCTCTCGACCTCTAGTGAAAGACTACATGTCCAAGAAACCATTATGATAAGCACCCACCCAGTGGCTTTTATCTGGCCTTGGTACATCCAGACCCCCTCCTCCACCACCGTGAGTCACTCACATGTGTAACAATAGATAGCCCGACCTAACAGCCCTTCATATATGACACCTGTTATCTAAAAGGTCACCGTTACCAACTACAAGAGCTCTGACATCTGCACACAATGGGAAGGATCTGGCAACACAACCGATTTATTCGGACCCACGTTTGGCAAGATGAGATCACAAAAGTGCTATTATTGAATTGGTTTGTTTGGTATGTAAACGTTTTTACTGTTTGCTTTGTCGTTTTGATTCAGTTACAGGATACTATGTGATATATTATTAATTATCTTTCTGTTTTTTTTTTTATTAAATTGCTTTAAAAATCAAAATCATGCATCTCTTTGTAAGAAACTATAAATAATGCAAAAGAAGATTAAAGCACCTTTTCCGTTTTCAATACATTTATTTGCATGAATTTTATTAGATCTCAAGTGTGAACCAAGATATATCAAAAAACCAAGATGGCGAAGGCCAAGAAGCCAAACTCGAGGTTTCTAAACGGCAGTCCACAAACCAATGGGTGACGTCACGGTGACTACTTCCACTTCTTATATACAGTCTAAGTGTGGAGCTGCTCCACAGACAATAAATTGGAAAGATGTTCTAGATGACACTGAGAGCACACAGGGGAATGCTCTGAGTATATGGGAACATTTTCTGTTTAACAACTGAGAACACTACAATAGAATAAAGCTCATTTGGGTATAAAGAAGAAAACAAACATTCTGTGGTTCCACAAAATCAGCCTCATATTCATTGTCTATGCAGCAGCTCCACACTTTATACCCTATGACATCACAAGTTTGAGACTTACTTCACTGGTTTCTGGTTTTGAGAGAGAGGAGCTCATGTTCACAAATATTGATTGAACTTTACTAGGCCATGGAAATACCATATTGGAATTCTTAATTTAGGTTGTTTGGTTGTTAGGTTGTTCCCCTTTAAAACTGAACCCTCTAGCTAATGCAGAGAGTGAGATAGACAGTGATATGATTTTTTCCAAATCCTTGAATATATCTAAGCTCATTTATCTTGCAAAGTTATTACCATAATCGCAAATATTCAATAATATAAAGTAAGTATTGCATTTAAACACAATAGCAGCCGATCAGGCAGCGTATACTTTAGATAACACCTTGACATTATATTATACTTCTTTATCCATGAAGGTTTATATATAGCTGTTAAATGCAGGTGTAGTCATTACTTTGAGTCTTAAAAGTTAATGAATTAAAAAACTCCCATTGTCGATTTACTTTTATGGGGTATAAGCATCCAATTATTTCTCTTAGATCGCTTCAATTCCAAGCTATAAACAACGGTGTTCTATCAGTGATGGGTTATTAAATTGTATTGACTATAGTAATGTCTTCATTGGTCTACATGTCATGTCATGGCCTTTCCTCAATAAGAGCAAGGCTGCTTGTGTGTCAACAAGTGAAACTGTGACGATGTTCCCTCAGTGAGATGTTACAGTGTAGATACACACAGAGTTAATCCACACCAATGACAAAAGGACACGGGTCTTACGTCAGCACTCGTCTGCTAATTGACGGCGTTTCACTGACTCCTGCTCACCGCAAGTCAAACGCATGAAATTAATCAGCCGGTAGCGTTGTATGAGCGTTTAGCATGACCTTAACAGCGTTCCACAGGAGTTGAACGCGCTGAAGCTTTACCTACCATCCTGTGACAAATGAGCTAGACGCCACGCGCCCAAATCCTACTCATTAGTCATGTGAGGTATGTCACCAAGAGTAATTATACTTAGCCCCAAACTTGCATATGCAACAACACACACACACATACTGTACGTACTGTTGCTTCACTTTCCCACACTCGAGCCAGTAGGAAACGTTCTCATATATGTATGGCTGTTTACCGAGACATGAATCATAATTACGACTGCTGGTGAATTCGACACTGCACATTTGGAGCACGCTAGGTTTGGCTCTCATGGTATTTGCCTTAGACATAAACAAACATGTGCGTTTTGTCACATTTTCTGTCCGCGCCATGACTTCATGTGAACATAAATGCACGTTGACCTCAGCGTGTTTTCTGTTTAGTTTCTAGGACGGCGTTTACTTCTGTTTTGGTGCCATTTCTTGTGTGTGTGGGAGACATACCGTACAGAGGGGCTTGTGCAGCCGCCTTTCTCCTGAGTGTGTTCATCTGTGTGTGTGTGTGTTTTCAGTATTCAGCACGGTGCCTTTGGCCATGCTCCAATGGAGCGCTCAGTCTCTCTGACGGACCGGTGAGAAGTGAGGAGGGTCAGTCCCGCCAGGAGCTCATTTAGTCCCTATCTCTATCACACACACACACACTCACGCACGCACGCACGCACGCACGCACGCACGCACGCACGCACGCACGCACACACACACACACACACACACACACACACACACACACACACACACACACACACACACACACACACACACACACACACACACACACACACACACACACACACACACACAGTCTCCACTAGTCACTCTGACAGGGAGACTCATCGCTCCTTCTCTCTCACACACACACACACACACTGCTGCTGCGCTCCCATTAGGGAGATATAGCGAGAAGACAGGACTGATGATGCATGTCACAAAGTACTACAGTACTGCCTCCCTCTTTCTCTCCCCCCCCACCTTCCCCCTTTTGTCTTCCCAATCGCGTTGATTTGCTGAATTTCTTTCACTGCTTCTGCTTAAAAATTAAAACATGTAGATTAATAACATGTAAAAGACTTTGGTGCATACATCCACAGTCAGAGGGTCATAATGACAGAACATCATAAAAGCTTAAATTTCTCTTTTAATCTGAGCGATGCATTGCATATTTTTAAAGCTGTAACTCATCTAATAACTTTTACGTTATTCTTAATGCAGTGAGTGATGTAGAATATTGTTTTGTAGTACAAATATGTGGCTGTTTGCATTGTTTTTCATACAGGTCTTCTACCTATCCACCGCATTACCAAAATGCAGGTATCCGCCGACTTCAATGTGAAAAACAAACATGACCGTGTCAACGCCGAACTTGACAGTAATACTTTGGTGTTTAAATTCTCCGCCGACCTCTGTTGCCCGCGTGTCTGATATGAATGCATTAGCAGGATTGCGCTGTGCGGTGGATTAGAAACTCCCCTGTGCTTTGTGAGGTGTGTGGTAATGCCAGACTTAGCGGATTCCGCTGCGAATCACATCCTCCCATCGCCCTTCTTAATCCCTGATGCGCTGCCTAATGACACAGAGACCGGAGAACTCAGCGGGAGAGCGGAAGGAAGGCGGGGAGGGCATGGGGAAAGTGACAGGAAAAGTTGCGACGACTCAGAAGTAGTTCGAGGTCTGTTAGAAAAGTATGACTTAACTGACTGACGTTAAAGACGTCGCTGATCTTTCTCTGTTGCAGTATTTGTGATTTGAAGGCAATGTGCATTTGCAAGTTTTTGTGTGTGTGTGTGTGTGTGTGTGTGTGTTTTTACATGCTTAATCAGTGTGTCATGAGCGGATAGGGCAGGTGCTCAACAGGTGTGCTCTCTGATACCAGTCCCTCTCCATTTGCCTGTCTGTCCCTCCATGTTTGCACACGCTCATTGTGTTCTTCATAGAGGAACACCTGGGCTCTGCTGTACCTGGGCTTGTTGCCCAGTCCTCGGTCTGACAGCACACACACACACACACACACACACACACACACACACACACACACATACTGGAACACAGCCAGTTCCTGTTACTGGCTGAAGCAGGAAGCAGCAGCTGACATCCTATCCTCCAGTTCCCAGGAGACCCAACACACTGAGTAAACCATCCAAGTCGGACCCACTTGAGACCGGCTCACCTGAGAATCGGGCCTCTTGTACACACCAGTTAAATGGAAAAGGAGAGCACTGAGGACTCTGTTAGCGCGTTAAGCTAATAAGTATCGGGTGCTTCTGTTGGATTCTCTAAGGCTGATTGTTTTGGGCATCCGTTTGTTTTGCCTTTCAAGCGTGGTTTATCATGCCAACGAAGAGCGGCAGTAGGCATCAGAGATTTCTGAGCTAAATTCCAGTGAATAAGCTTCGGTGGCAGATGCCAAACTCGGCCATGGATCGCCTGTTTAGATCAGCGTACCTTTCCAGGCACGGAGACATCTATATTTTAAATAAGAGAAAAACACGAGCAGCACTTTGCTTACTTAATGTCTTGTGTCAGAGGCTTTAAAAGTGTCTCAAACGATGAAAGAAATACATGCAAAATAGTCACAATATTTGACACCAGGGTTGATTTTGCTTGTTGTCAGTACCAATCAATAACTGCCCTTTAGTGTGCGGGAGACGAGGACAAAGTCATACCCAGCGAGAAAAGAGAGGCCTCGAAGAAACAGAGCAGAGTTTCTATTTTTCTCACAATGGTCTGCTTGGCCATGCACTAGTGAGCGTGGGATTACCTGAGGGAATAACACAAACAGGTTGTCTCCAGTTCTTTTTGGTTTGTTGTGTTTTTTTGTTTTTTTTTCCTGAAATAAGGAGATCTCAGCAGCCCCCCCCCCCTTCTCTCTCTGTGAGTCACTGTTCCAGAGAGTAGGCAAGCACTGATGAGTGCATTCAAGTGGCTTAGTGGCTCACTTGATTGTTTCTCAACCATCAGGCTCTCCAATCACTACTCAGTTTAAAATAAGTTCAGTAATTTAATCGTTGAAGTGATACAGGGGTTGCCTTACTTGTTTTGTCATTCAAAACACTTTAATTTCAGAACATGTATTTGTATATTATTTGCCTATTTAAATGTGTGTGTTGTTAAAGCAGTGATGATGTAATTTTTTCAACCACTTAAAGCCAGCAGAACAAGCTGTGAACACAATATTGCCTTATTATCACCTTATAAAGTTGTTATGGTTAATGTGTTAGAAACCTGACAAATGTAACTCCAATATTCACTCTCTTTTAGCTCAGTTTTGGTCTCCACCAACTCCTGACTGGCTCTTTAGTTGCTAAATGCTCCACTGCGTTCACCAAGTAGTCTCTCTGGGTGTATCAGAACTTTTTCAACGAAAACAGCTGCCTGATGCAGCTGGAAACGTGGATGTTTAGAGTGGAGAGACTGAACCAAATCACTGACTATGTTTACATGCACAAAATATCCTGTTTTTGCCCTTATTCTGAAAAAGACAATATTACTACTAAGCTGTTTACATGGCTAATGAAAATGAATATTCCACTAATATTTCCGTTTACATGCAGCCGTGCATACTCCCGATTAACATAACTGGTGGTGGACTTGTTTGGCCGTGCTAAAACAGCCTCCCTCTTTCATTCCTTCAATTGCCTTCTTGCCTTCGGTGCTGGGATATTTGCACATATCCAAAAACCTGTTGATACCCAAGTCTTTCATATTGTTTAAAAGTAGGTGGGTTTCTCCTTCTGACCAGAAATGTGGGCTTTTCTTTTTGGCATGCATCTCTGCAAACTGTCGGCTAGTTGGTTTGTGTACAATACACAGAGCTGACCGTAAACAGGCAAGAGGGTGTGTGTCGCAAACTGCCGTAAAAACCCCAAATGAGACGCTTATTCAGCAGCAATCCGTAAAAGCAGATGATGAACAATTAGCCATTGTTCCGTCTTCACGTGTTACAGGCACAGAGTTGACCTGGGCACGATACCAAACCCCGAGGAACAACACATTAGTTACATTAGCAGCGTAACCCACATCGTTAGCGGTGACATTTTAACGGGCTGAAGCAGCAGTCACTGTGTTTTGGCAACAGCGACAATGGCAGATGATACATGGTCCAAGGAGATGGTGGCTATCAATCTTTCTGTTCACCTCTCCATCTTGTTCACTTGTTCCCTCTTTGTGGGTGAAACAAACCCGAACAGATATCACATGACACTTGGGTAACGAGCCAGAACGCAGTCCCAGAGTTTCGGGGACCATGAGCTGTATGTCGTGTGTCTTTCTGTGAGTATTTTTGGTTTGTGATTACTTTCTGTTTTTTACCTGAGCGAGGGCTCTCAATGGTTTCCTCTAGGGGATGTTGAGAGGGTCATTCAGAGATCATGGTTGTCTTTGATTTAGAAGAGTAAGAGCAACAGGACTCATACCCCGGAGGCTAAATGAGAGCAGGCACCCACACACATGCTCTTTCTTTCTCCCTTTTCCTCTTCTCTTTCTGTGTCCCACAAGTGCACACACTGCCCTCTCTATTTGCTGTCCACTCTCTCTCCTTCTTGTCCCCTTAAGCCAGAGGTCACTCGGGGTCAGGGCAGATATCATTCAGTCAGAGGGGCTTTAGGGGAAGAAAGAGTGCCATTCTTTTCTCTTGTTTCATTTTCTTCCATCTCTTCACCTCTGTCATTCTAGATATTTGGCGCCAGAAAAGTCCTCTGTCAAAGGGGTAGTGAGACAACTGGCTATGGTCAGTGTTCAAAGATGTTTTCATGGCAGCCAGATGCTGGATTTACTGTGCCTGGATAAGGGCTTGACTTTGGGTTTTGTGCTGCCGAGACACTTGGATATGCATTTTAGCATTTTTTAGTGCATTATGGTTTGTGAATAGATCTTTTGGTTTAAGACCTGTATATTTAATGTGTAGATGTTGGAGGAATGTTTTTAGCCATCCTAACGATGGCAGTGTTGGTCAGTTGGTCGGTCAGTCCACCACTTTGGTCCAGACTGAAATATCTCAGCTACTATTGGAGGTATCGCCATGACATTTTGTGCAAATGTTCACGGTCCCCAGTGGATAACCTGTAATGACTTTGGTGGTCCCTTGACTGTTCCCCATCAACCCATGAGATTGACATTTGTGTTTTTGACGCTCCGGTATCCGTTGCTAGCTAGCTCACAGCTAATAATACCCATACAGTCTGTCACTGGTGGACTCAAGGGGGGCAGGGAGGGTGACCGCCCCACTTGGTGCCCCCATGTTCGAACAAACCGCAGCAAAAGTGCTCTCCTGGATGCCCCTATGGTAGATAAAACTTGCCCTCTAGGGTGACCTTCCAGTGGAGAAACATGATGCAGTGGCATATAGGCTGCCCTACATGCTATTGCTCCACCGTGTGCTGCTCGTGCCCTTTTTATTTTTTTCGCCCCTGTCCCTCAGACAGCCTGAGTTTGCCACTGCAGACCGTACATTGGCTGTTTGGGGTGCATTAACACTAATAGTCTAGTGGTCAAATTCGCATGAATGACGCAAGGCAAAATTTCACTTTTGGTTTCTGTCTGAACATATTTAGTCTTGACAAAAAGTCTGACTTTTAAAAGTATAACATTGATTTTGAAATACTTTCCTGTAATACAGTTTTTCTGACAATCTGTCATCTCAAAATAACACTCCCTATTTTTCAAAACACTACTCTCCTCAGGTCCAGTTGATTTCTTCTCTGTAGTGCAGAGAACAGCCATTGAAAACGTTGTTCTGTGTTTAGCACACTGTAAGCCCTTGTTATGTTGATTTGTGATGTTCCAGGCACTTCTGTGATGCTTTAAACTACCTCAGCAAAGAGAAACATCACACTATCTTCAGTGGAGCAAAATTATTATTATTATAGCATTAAGAGTTTATTGTCATCCTTCAGAGATTATAAATTCTGAATTATTACTGGTGGGACACTTAAAGGGGACATATCATGAAAAACTCACTTTTTCAGTGCTTGTGCAGTCAGTTTTTTGTGGGCTGCCGATCAGAAAACATGTGATTCAACAAGCCGTCCAGATTTGCCTCCCCTTCCTACGTCACATTTAGGCTCCTTAGAATATATCACCCACAGCTTGAGAACTACCTTTGCAAAGGTGCACCATATTTTTTCTTGCAAGCCAATCAGAGCAGACTGGGCTTTTTCTGGAGGGGGTCTTAAAGATACGAGCACTAAAAAGGAGCGTTTCAGACAGAGGGGGAATACAGGTATATTCAGACAGACCGTATGAGAAAAATAATGTGTTTTTTGAACATTAAAGCATGTAAACATGTTCTAGAAACCCAAAATACAAGTATGACCCTGGAAATGAGCATGATATATCCCCTTTAAGGCCCCAACAAGTTTGCACCCTAAAAAGCTGCTTATATCATCAAGATGTGCCTCGAAGTCACTGTGTACAAAAAGCTTAAAGTTATCACAGAATCAACATCACCTGACAGGCGGCTGTCTGGGCCGTCTGCACACACGGTGACATATCGAGTGACACAGCAGTTTACACAGGTGTCCGCTTACCAAAGGAGAAAAAAAAACTTCCTGTGATATTTGCATTTGACTTCTAAATACCCTCCTCTAAAACACACACACACCTAAACACACACACACACACACCGTATGAGTGAGTGAGAGAGAGAGAGACAGCGAGCTGACAGGCCTTGGGGCTAAAGTGAAATTTACACAGACAGGCCTAATACCCATACCGTTCTGAAGGACAACTCTTACACCACAGTGGGTATGTGTCATTAAATTTGATACACATCAGAGGGCAGTATGTAGGTGTGTGTGTGTGTGTGTGTGTCCGCACGAGTGTGTATGTGACACCTATCTGCACCGGACCTGTTTTTAATGATGGGATTAAATAATACACACCTGTGGCCTTTTCAGTATTTACACGCACGCACGCACGCACGCACGCACGCACGCACGCACGCACGCACGCACGCACGCACGCACGCACGCACGCACACACACACACACACACACACACACACACACACACACACACACACACACACACACACACACACACACACACACACACACACACACACACACAGACACCCACCCCTATGGCTCAGCCGATTAGACTGTTGTCAGGCTGTTAAATAGGCGTTATCGGTCGCTATAAGCCCCATAGATGTGGGTCAGTAGGGGCCTACTACTCCCAATAGTAGGTTTTATCATCTATTGACATGGTAGATCACCAAAAGGAGGTATAAAAGAACACAACAGCGACCTTAGCAATTATGACAGGAGCAGAAGCAGAAGTCAAGTGCTGTAGTATAGACAGCTTAAAACTCCATATGGGGTGGAGGTCGGGGGCAATAGATGGGACTGGGGTTCTCATCCTGTATGAAACCAATAACGTGTAGCTGTCTTTCTGTTCAAAAGTGTTAAGTTTCACTTTCACTTTTGAAATGTAGTTATTTTAAGCCAACAACACAATGTTTTTCCCTAAACTTAACCACGTGTTTTTGTTGCCTAAACCTAAAGAAGTTGTAGTTTTGCTGCCTAAACCTAAAGAAGTTGTAGTTTTGTTGCCTAAACCTAAAGAAGTTGTAGATTGTTGCCTAAACCTAAAGAAATCGTAGTTTTGCTGCCTAAACATAAAGAAGTTGTAGTTTTGTTGCCTAAACCTAAAGAAGTTGTAGTTTTTGTTGCCTAAACCCAAAGAAGTTGAAGTTTAAACCTGAAGAAGTTTTAGTTTTGTTGCCTAAAACTTAAGAAGTCTTTTTGTTTGAGTTCAAAACGTAACATTTCATTCAGTTTATGTGTTAGAGCGTGTTGCTTTTAAGTTTGCTCCCACTTTTACAACGTAGGCCCTTATTGATCCACATCTCTGGTGCTTATAGCGACTGGTAATGCCTACATGGCCCGACAACAGTCTAATCGGGTGCATGGCTGGCCGTTGAGCTGATCCTGTGTTTGTCTCCACACTGTCCATGTTCTGCTTCAGAGGCCTCACCCCACTTAATTTCATCTTGTCTACCACCACAGAATTATTGATCATACACATACTGTTCGTTTGGATGTTTCCTTTTTGGATGTTAAAACTACAACATGCCTCCCTTCCTCTCAGTTTGGTTACTGTAGCTCCCAAACACTTTACTCATCTTAATTATCTTTCTACCAAGAATAACGCAGCTGGCTTCCATAACAAACCCTCAA
Organism: Sebastolobus alascanus; assembly: GCA_916701645.2. NCBI lineage: Eukaryota > Metazoa > Chordata > Actinopteri > Perciformes > Sebastidae > Sebastolobus > Sebastolobus alascanus. Next base: position 1,073,801 of record CAKAOJ020000025.1, on the reverse strand, counting down.
AAGACAAAGAATGTTCCTGAATCCCAATATGACATTCTGTTAAGTACAAATAATGTGCTTTATATAGTTCTTCCCAAATGTGATTATAATTGTTTTTATCTGAAAGCCTCTGAGGAAAGTTCCAGTCCGCTGCAAATCACATCTGCCGTGATTTTCAGATTGAAGCCATATTTTTGCAGCAGCCAACGATTTCCATTATTTGAATATGGTATGAAAATCATCTGGCATGAGAAATGAAACTTCCTTGAGCAAAGTGGTGAATATATCTCTTTTTATTGATGTTGTCAAACCACAAAAATAACAAAAAATCAATTTCAGATGACAAACAATGAGCAAACACGAATGTCATTAAAAGGAAAATGTGGGTTTGTCAGTTCCTTGAATTAAAGTTTTTGTTTGACAATTGTTGTTGTTATTCTGTTGTTATGTTCTTTATTGCACAGTGGCTTTAATGCATCAATATCCAAACAATGACAAAAACAAACGGCTCAAAACAACAAAACATGCCTTTCAGCTGAATACAAATCCAAATAATTTCAATACAGATGGTGAGAACAATACAAAAAATGTGAAAATAAAAATCTACAAAAAGAAAATGTTTGCAGTTTATTATTATTATTTTTTCTAGTTAGTTTTAATCCTTGCAATTTCTAACAATTTTTGATGCTGCTCCCCTGTGTATATAGAAATATCCCATTTGTGTGTGGAAGATTCCAAGCAAACCAGAGAATGTGACAAAGTGATAATGTTCATCTTGAACATATCCTGTGAATTTCTTATTTTATTGCACATTAAGATGCATTTTACTCTGAGAACATTGTCAAAAAGCTGGAGGTTTAATCACTTAGGAGATGTGGCCATGGCCATGATAATAGCTCTTTCACAGGCGGTAACCTCCGGTCTTGAAAAGTGAAGCCAATGCAGAAGTGCCTTAAACATGCATTCTTTCTAACAGCCAGCAGGGGGCGACTTCTCTGGTTGCAAAAAGAAGTCTGATTGTATAGAAGTCTATGAGAAAAGGACCCTAATTCTCACTTGATTTATTACCTCAGTAAACATTGTAAACATGAGTTTATGGTCTCAATCGCTAGTTTCAAGTCTTCTTCAATACAGCATGATGTTTATTTAGTAAATTATGGTCCCATTTAGAGTCAAATAGACCATAAAGCAGGGTATGCTTTAGGGCGTGGCTACCTTGTGATTTACAGGTCGCTATTACGACGTTGTCCGGTCTGGGAGTTGTCCGTGTTTTCGTCGTAGAATTTGAACTCTTTCACAGTGTGTTTTCAGTTCAAGAAAGTTAATTGTAACATTTCGGTCGCTTAAAAATGTCTTATTCAGCTTTTGGTTGTACTTAGCTCCACCCTCTCGTGTCACTTCTGGTTGCAAAAAGCCAAGATGGTGTCAGCCAAAAATCTAGATGGCAGAGGCCAAAATGCTGAATTTGAGGCTTCAAAACGGCAGTCCACAAACCAATGGGTGACATCATGGTGACTACGTCCACTTCTTATGTCTCTTGTTGGGTCTCTAAATTATAGAGTACAGTCATGACCTGCTCTACATGAAAAGCGTCTCGAGATAACTTCTGTTATGATTTGGCGCTATATAAAAATGAATTGAACTGAATTGAATTGAATTGAATTATATACAGTCTATGCTCTTACAGCAGGCTTTACAACAATACTTAATTTGGTAGAATAACCATATATTAATTATCCTCACTATGATATCACGTCAAAAGTGCTCATTGCAGCTTAGCAGGCTGAAGTAGAGCGTTCAAAATATTTTTCTCCAAACCAGCTCACAGCTTGTTTTCATTGTCTCCCCTCCACTCTCCTACCCAAAAATAAACAAAGCTGCTCAGAGTCTTATAAATCACTATGTTCATGCGAACACGAACCAGTGTTTTCAAATTTAACATGAACTGCCTAACTCAGTAAACTCCCACCACCTCAACTATAGGCTGTACATAAAGAATGGCCTTTCTCACACCTTGTCCTCATCATCCCATCACCTTGACCAAAGAGAAAGAGGTCCCTGAAAATCATATACAGGTGCTGACTACGTCTCTAAATAGATTTGGCTTGTGCGTGCGTGCGTGCATTTGTGCTACCTCTGACTTATTAAAGCAGAAGCTTGTGGTTTCGTTTTTTTCTGCTTCAGTCAGAGTTTCCCAGGTCATCTCTCCTGCGTCTGCCCCGCCCCTCTAACCCTGCTGCACATCCACACTATTTACCATCATATTCACTCTCCTTCCAAAGCTTAACCCACCCCCACACCCTTCAGTCATAACACTAACTGCCCCCAACACACACACACACACACACACACACACACACACACACACCTACCTAGCCCTGACCCAACGTCTCCTCCCTTAACCACAGATAGTGTAAAAACGGGGGTGAGCCAGACGGATCCCAGGCCTCGACACAAGCCAGTACCAGGGTGAATCAGGGAGCATCCCCTGCATACTTGCCCCCTGACTCATCCGCGAGCCTGGGGTGAGCTCATCCAGCTACCCCCTCCCCTGTCTCCCACGCACCCTGTCCCTCCTTGCTCGCTCGTCTGTCTCACCTTTGAGCGTCTCTCTTCTTTTTTTTTGCTTTTTGTTTTTCTGTTCACGGTCTTTGCTTTCAGCTATTTTCTTGGTTTTATCACAACACACTATAACCTCTCTGTGTGACCGTTTTATTAGCTTTGATATGACTTTCATTTTTATATTCCACTTTTGACTTCTTCACTCTTTTTCCCATTAATGTCTTTTTGTCATAAATGAAAATGAGATGCAAAAAAACGCAAAGAAATATGAATATCAGAGCATATGGAGGAATATTTTAATCAGCATGCACTGCTAATTTGCAGGTTTAACACACTTTTTGTCATTGCCATCTTCGTAGTGTCACCCTGCCTGTGTAAAATTAAAAGCACACTGTCGTAATCTAATTTTATTACATTGCTTTTTGAATGACAAAATATGCTGCCCTTGTCCAATGAAATGAAGAAAATAATTAGTACACTTCATTCATAAACTCATCACACATTGTAATGCTTAAGGTTACATTTGCAGAGGATTGTGCCTCATTGTCTTGCATTGTGTGTGATCTGTACAGAGAGCTCTTGCCTCCTGAAATGACCCCTGCTTTTCTCCCTGGAATCAAATGAAACCATAGTAGAGCATCACCAAAGGGAACTCTCAAAGCTGTTTAATGGTCACAGTCCTGTAGTATTTGGTCTTAAAATATATTCATCTTTAAACAAATACAAATATCTTACATTGACACTGGTTTGTAGAAAGATAAATACTGTATAATGAACAAGTGTTTACTATCGCAATCTGCCTTAGCACGTTTTTACACTTGCTTTAAGGAAAATTACATTTGAAACTCAAACAGAGACTAAATATTACTATACAGTAGGTCTTTAGTGCATCGTTTCAGATAGGTATAAGCTGGATAGTGATAGGCAACCAGGTCTCACAGGAAGGCGTATAAATAGCACAACATTATGATATATGATATAACATAATGACATTTCGCTTGTCATGAGGACGCATTATAGGCTTTTCACCTGTCATTTGCACGCCACGTAACAAAACTATGGTAATGTCCACAGTTAGGTTGAGGCAACAAAATCACTTGGTAAGGTTTAGGAAAAACATCATGGTTGGGCTTAAAATAATTACGTCAAGTAAAATATGTACAGAAACAACGTAACATAAGTACGGAAAACATGTCACAAACCTCACTGAAAAACACGTGCAAAGTGTCACGAATGTAACTTGCAAAACAAAACACCAGTCTCAAACATCGGTCTTCTGGTTCTAAAGTCCTGTATTTGTTGGACCCATGCACCTCCCCTCTCGCCCGCCATAAATGGTCTTTCTCACTTGTCCCAATGACACATGCAAGAAAGGCATTCTTATTGCATGCTAAATGCCTTTATATACGCATTATTGTGTCATTCATACGCCTTTTCGTGTGAACGAGCTGAGATACAGTATATACACGAGCCACCAAGCCGACCATGTCAGGTACAATCTAACCACATCGCACTGAGATCAGACATTGAACCTGTAGTAAGCAGAATATTTTTGGCATCATTGGGCAAAAATTCCATAATAACCTTTCAGCATATTGTAATTCAAGTGTTCTGAGAGAAAACTAAACTTCTGCTCCTCCTCATGGCTCTGTTTTTAGACTTTAGAAAATCTAGCCCGTGACAGGAGACTTCATCTTGTAGTGTACTGTTTAGCTGTAAAATGAGAAAGTTTGGGACCCGGCAGCCATGTTGAGATAAGTTGAGGAAATACCAAGCACCGCCCACTAGCCGGAGCAAATTTTCTCATTTTGCAGCTAAACGGTACACTACAAGATGTTTTACATGAGAAATAGGCATTACAGTAACAGAATATTGATTCATATTTGATCAGCGCTGCCTAGTTTGACTGTTTGATCGGACTTTGCCAGTGATTGACAGCTGCTCAGAGACGGCAGGCTCCAGCTTGGCTCTGATTGGTTGTTTTCCTCCAGTCTGTGAACTCTTGCAGATGCCATTAGGAGCACCGGAGGACACAGAGGCACATGATTTTTTTCAGATTACCTGTCTCATCCACTACTATCAGGATATAGTGACCATTTTATAAAAAATACTTTTTTTTAATCATTGATTGATGGTAACTGGCAATCTTGGCAACAGTAGTGGTGGAGAAAAAAAAGAGCAGACAGTGGGAGTTTCGACTTGCCTTTCATGGATGTCTTTCTGGATTAAGCCAGTTTATCGGCATTCAGATGTGAGGGTCTGAGTGTTATTTATATGAATAATTTTAAAGATAAAGTATAGACTTATAATGTGGCAAACATTCACCTCTTAGAAACCTAAGCTTCCAGTATACACAGCTGCATAGATGCTGATTGTAATCCGTCACAAGTACTATTTTGTTATACCGTGACCTGTTACTGTACTGGTTATGTCACACATTAAAGTGTCCACCTAAACCAGAAAGCATTCGGCGTTTTGAAAAGTAGCCACTAATACCGCATTGTTTTTTTTCTTCTGCACCATGGCCTGTTGTTGAAGCATTCTTTTGACAGTGTAAAATAACCACATAAATCGGGCTAGGTTGTTCATGTTAAGTCCGATTCGCAGAGGAAGGTGTTGCTATGATAACAAAATCTGAGCACCACACAGATAAATGGGATTCCTGTAGCGCTCCAATGGTTTCTTTGGAGAGCTATGATCCAATTCATCCTCCGCCCATAGCTATTGTGTTGTCAGAGCATCAGCTGAATATGAAAAGATTCTCTGAATTTGTTGCTTCCAGCGTTTTATTTACTCTGGCTTAACATTAACCATAGCCTCTTTGTTAAAAAATACAATGAGGGAAGGTGAGCTGTTGAAGGAGAATGAATATACCACCATTTTTACCCAGTTGCAGTTCAGTGCAATTTTCAGCTGGAGCCATGTGCTGCCCTCCGCTGCAAATTTTCTGTCGCGCAATTGATGGCCTATTCATCTCATTTAATGTTGTTGCAATGAAAGGCGGAATTGCATTCGTGGAAAAGGAATGGATCGCGTATTCACACATGTTGCAAGACACAAAGAGCACTTAAGAGGACCCCTGGAACTGCTGCCGGAGAAAAAGGCAAAACGATTACACCCACTGTTCCCATTATTTCACTATGACCCTCGTTTGAGAGGCTGACACCCAGATTACTTCTTGCAAATCAGTTTAATCTGCCATCACGGTAACATAGATTCTGTGGGAGCACCATATGTGCAGATGCCGCCACCGCTACTTAACTATTAATTGTATTCACTTGCACATTGTTGCTCCCCGAGGAATTGGTAGATCAACTTTTAGACATCACATGAAAAAAGGGAGGAAAAATGAGCCAAGTACGCTCTCCTACACTATAATCATTGTGTAGCATATATCATTTATTATCTCTGCATGATGAAAGCAGGGAAGTGTAGAACACATACCATATATTCAGAGTAAATTAGGTGTATTCGACTGGAGCATGCAGGGAGCCTCACAAAGTGAAGTGGGTGTTTCTTGGTGTGAAGCAGTTTGGTTGACGAAAAGGGATCAGGCGGTACATATACATGCATCCCATGATCCTCCACTGTCCCCTCACGCCTCAGAGGGAGGCAGCCAAATGGGCCGGAGTGCTTGTTAAACATACGTTTCAGGCGAAGACGGGAGGCGAGTTCATGTGAAGTTGCGAGGCTGCGGAGGAGTCTCTCATACTGGTGTGTGTACGTACGCCATTGTGCCTTTAATGTGTGTGTTGTTTTCAAGGAGTATGTGATTGTATGATGTGATTTAGCTGCAGACAAGCGCCTGTAAGTACATCATCTTTCTCAGGTGTCTTTGGATAAGTGCAAGTGATGGTATTTAAACACTGCTTTGTGTGTGTGTGTCTGTGTGTGTGTGTGTGTGTGTGTGTGTGTGTGTGTGTGTGTGTGTGTGTGTGTGTGTGTGTGTGCGTGCGCGTGCGCACACACGTGTACAGCTCTGCACACACTGCCAAATATAATTACGACCTCCCAGGGCCACTTCCCACTGTCTGGGCTGGCTCTCCCAGCAGGGGTAGATTGGGAGAAAATAAGGGCTTATTCACTGGACTATAAAAAGAGCTGTAAACAATCCCACATTGTAGCTACTGGGAGGAAACAGAGAGCTGGCAGCGTGGAGGAGGAGGAGGAGGAGGCACTCGGCTGGCTGACTGGCTCCGAGATCAGCTACTTGACTGACTATCTGGTTAGTTGGGTTGTTGGGGAGTTGCTGCACAGTTTGTCTGTACACTGTTGTCTACATGCCTCTCTGGCCAGCTCTGCCACGCATTGAGGCACTTAGTAGAGAAGGAGAGAGTGAGAGGGAGTTTAAGAATGAGGAGGAGAGACGGTGTTTGTGTCTGATGTGACCGTCAAAACCTCAGACCCACTTTCCCAGCACGCCAGAGTTTAGGCAAATTAAAGAGATGTGTAATTTCAGAGTGACACTCTTTGATTTAGCTGTTGTTGTTCTGTACAGACTGAGTCACACACTTAGTACAGCTGCTGCTGCTGCTGCTGCACAATGACACTGTTTGAAAATGGTCGATTCAGGCCAAGTTGACACCTGTGATTGTTAACATGTGGAAATGTTATTTTGTTTCTTGATGAATAGAAGTGTTGATTTCATGACATTGTTAAAGCCATAATGGGCTAAAGGAGTTTATGTGCTTATGAAATTGTACTTGATACATACAGTACAGTGGGAGGATAGTTTAATGCATTTAAATTCATGAATTTGCATACTGTGAGCAACTTATAAGCGTCGGTATTTCACGTCCTGGGAATGAGAACGGGCTGGCCTGTCAGATGAGAGAAGTTGGCTACAAGATCATTTTGTACCAGATGACAAACTTTGAAGGAATGCTCTGATCACACACACTCAAAGTGAGGACATGGCTCGGGGTCGCAGCTTGTTGTGAGAGAGGTGACTGTTAATTGATTACATTACTATAACTAATTTGGATATAATTGCAAATTCTCCATGTAGTAGATAAAAAATTCTAGATTTTGAACATAACAAAGAGACTCACAAGAAATGTTGAAACGAGATTCAGATTGGTAATTCAATATTTGGGACTGAAATACTGTCTGGCCAATTCCTGGTATTCTCAATTGTCTATACAGCAACATCTCACCATGACCTGATCTGTATCAACAATGGTTTGATTGTGTACAATCTGCCTCAGTTAATTTAACTGTTTAATTATGTAGCTAATGACCCTGACATTTTTGCTGTAATATCACATCATTGCAGCACTTTATATCATTGAAAACATACAATATTATTCCTCTAGCTGTTTAGTCAGCGTTATCCAGAGTGACTTAAAATAAGAGAAAACAGAATAAGGCAACATTTGTACATGCTATATATTTACAGTATACTGCATTTGTACACCATCACTTCCCTGCAGGACACAACATAAAGCATCACCACCTGCCCATCAATAAACCTGAGAGGCAGTGAAGCAATAAGCCCGTATAGCTGCATCAATATGCATGCACAGTATGAATTGGGCATTTATATAATGGCTTGTAACCACGTCCAGCACGTTATAATTACGCGAAAGGCATTTGCCTGGTAATGGCACATAATTTCCCCCATCCAGATTCCTCTCAGAGGTGTCCCATTCTGTGGCATATTGATTCAGCTCTAATGAGAGTCTGGGCAGCAAGAAGTTTCACAAAGGTTACAGACAGTGTTGAGTTGTGTGTGTGTACTATGCATCAGTAATGATTCAGGAAATAAATGTCTGTTTTTTATGGAATGAAGAAAACAATTTTTGCAAACACATATCTATTAGGGCTGTCAAAGTTAACGCGACAATAACACGTTAATGCAAATTCGTTTTAACGCCACTAATTTCTTTAATGCATTAACGCAACCTGCAATTTCAGAGGTTGTAGCGGGCTCAGTTTTAAAGCTAGAATGAAGAAGTGAAGGAATAACCATGTTATACTAGGTTGTTGCGAAGGAGGTTAAATAACGCTCCAAACTTAGGCTAAATTTTGGCGAGGAAAAACTGGCATGGCCATTTTCAAAGTGGTCCCTTGACCTCTGACCTCAAGATATGTGAATGAAAATGGGTTCTATGGGTACCCACGAGTCTCCCCTTTACAGACATGCCCACTTTATGATAATCACATGCAGTTTGGGGCAGGTCATAGTCAAGTCAGCACACTGACACACTGACAGCTGTTGTTGCCTGTTGGGCTGCAGTTTGCCATGTTATGATTTGAGCATATTTTTTATGCTAAATGCAGTACCTGTGAGGGTTTCTGGACAATATTTGTCATTGTTTAGTGCTGTTAATTGATTTCCAATAATAAATATATAAATAATTTGCATAAAGCAGCATATTTGCCCCCTCCCATGTTAATAAGAGTATTAAATACTTGAAAAATCTCCTTTTAAAGTATGTTTTGAACAGATAAAAAAATGTGAGATTAATTTGCGATTGATCATGATTAAATATTTGAATCGATTGACAGCCATAGTATCTTTATGTATGTACAGCTCTGTCTGCCTGTAAGAAACACTACAATCCTTCAGTTCATCAGTTCAGTTCAATTTTTCATTTAATTTTCATTGGACAGCAACAACATATATCACACATTCAGATTATTTCACTCACTTTCATGTCACTGTTACTGTTGGCAACTAAAGTACATTTCTATCATCAACTGATGCATTTCTCTGTTTCCATCACTGTATTAAATTAAGTTTGGTATTTATTCACATGTTTATAATGCATTATAAACATACTTATAATGCGTTATAATCTGTTTATACCCAATGACCACTATAATGCATTACAACAGTGATTATACTGCATTATAAAAGATTATAATAATTATAATGTATTACAACTATGGGAATTATAATACACTATGATCCTTGCAAAAAAATAAAAATGTCAGTGAGTGACCAGCAATTATGTATTAAGTACTATGATACCTGAACTTATAAGTCATTATCAAATGCTTTATAATGTGTTATGATTATTGTTATAAAGCATTATGAATATTTATGATACAGTGCGATTCATTGTTGCGACCTCGACGCGAAGCGGAGGGGTCTTGCATCACCCTCTCGGGGGTTTATTTTGCCTCAATGACCCACTCGCTGTACATTATCCCTTACTTATAAGTATGTTTATAATGCATTATAGACATGGATGTCATAGAAAGTGTTACTTTAAAGTTTTTGCATCATTTACTTCATCTGACCTTATAGGTGCCGGGATGACAATCATCAAAATCGATCAAAGTTTATAGTTGACACTGACAACAGCTTAAAATCAGCTGTTAATAAAATACGCTGATTGTACAAACCCGGTTAAAGAAATGCTCAGTCATGGGAGCTTTACACTAAAAGTCTTGGTTGCATTTGTGTGACAGTGTGCGTCTATTGGATACACACACAATAGGCACACGCCCAATGGTAAGCAGCTCATTAAAACAACCTGTGTGTTTTTGCCAAGTCCTCTCAGCTTTGGGGACATTATTCTGTGATACACACCCCTCTATCTGGGAGCGGGGGGATATCGTTTACCGTCGCACAACTCTGAGGAGCCACTTATGCGTGAAAGGCAGATGTGTTTGTACTGTAAACAAGAGAGGGGAGACGGAGAGCGGTGCGGAGCCATGCCAAGAGATCCTCTCTGTCTGCCAGGGGGCTGCAATGCTAGACTTCATGAAAAAATATGGACAGGAGCAAATGCTTTGCATGAATGCACAACAATACATGTTTATGTAATTCTTTTGCACACGCCTGTATGCAGCTAAAGACTGTAGCAAATCAACTGTATTCCTCTTTGTGTAAAGCACACACACAAATCATCTTTCAATGATTTGAAAGCAGCAAACAAACTTAGTTTTAATAGAATTTAATTTAAGTTCAAGCATCAGTCTTGTTGGCAGATGTTGGAGGAATCCTTTCCTTTCATCGGCTTTCCGAGGCACTGTAACCGTGTCCTTACGAAGCATTCATTCACTCCCCACAAAACAAATTATGCCAATCATAAATCATTCCACAGCGTCAATGTGCAGATACGCTTCTACTAATTGACATACTGCTCTTGTAAGCTGCAGCACAATGAGATTTCACTCTGAAAAGGGCTGTGTCCTCCTTCTCCCCGTAAGCTAATTTCAGTGATGTGCTGTTTATCAGAACCTTTGAATAGAGTAGACCTACTTATTGCTCTCCACAGTTCAAAATGTAGTTAATCACATCTCTCCTCCAGCTATTTCCTTCTCTCTTGGCCTATATTATTCCAGCCCTTTTCCTTTAGATGATTTGTGATGCGCATTGCTTCATCAGCAATATGGAGGCCGCGCTGGCTCAGTCCATCACTGCAGGGTTTTTTTCTGACCTCTTCATTTTTCCAGCAACAGGCACAAGATACACAGCCCACTTAATTTGTGGCAATGTAAAATATTACATCATTTTTTCCAAGCTGTAACAGTTTATTTGTCATTGGAAATAATAGATGGTTATTCTGTGTAAGTGCGTTCTCTGGAGTGTTGTTGTGAGACGAGGGATATGCTGGCCAGCTCTGCAGGCCTGGATAGTGGCACAGCCTGGGAGATACAGAGCTGCTTACCAAGTGTGTGAACCACCTGAGAGTGACCCCACAAACAGTATGAAACAGAATTATTACCTGCTCTGTGCTCCACAATATCACAATATATATACTATATCTATTATACTAATATGTATAAGCAATAGCTCACAACAGGCCGTAAATTAAATTGTTTAATAGAATAGGCCTTCCTGGGCTGGCTGTCTGCACATACCGAGGCGGTTGCTTTGGAACGTACACTAGCAGCTAACAGGCTAGCGTTAGCATTGGCATAAATTATTTGTGTGTTGCCATTTATTGTGCAACCACTGAAAAACTAGCATCAGTAGGACGACTTTAATAGCTGCTTGTACGAAAAGACCCACAAAGGGTGGATGGTGGGGGGGGGGGGGGGGGGACAGGTGGATGGGTCCAACAAACACAAAGCTTTTATCCAGGAGACCGCTGTTTGTGTCCCGTGCATTAAGTTTCACTTTCACGTTCCAGTCAGCTGTTCGTTCTCGTGCCATGTTCACAAAATTCAGTTTAATTTTCACTGTACAAACGTAGTCGTTTTAAGCCCAACCATGTAGTTCTTTCCTAAACTTAATTAAGTGGTTTTCATGCCAAAAATATTGTGTTTGCATTTTATAATCTACCATCAGTTTTAATACATCAAGGAGATTAATGATCTTTTAGCCTGTTGACATTTATTTCCACTTAAAATCTGCTCTGACACTTGTGTGTTTTGTTTTCACCGCCTGCTCTTTCTGTACAAAAGATGTATTTTCCTTTATGTCATGCAAAAATTATTGATGAAAAGAGAGTGAAAACGTACACATTAACATCCTGATTTCATGTCTGCCACATTTATATACTGTACAGGATTCTTTAATAGCATACCAATATTCTCTTCTCAGAAATAGTTTGAATAGATTTCGCATGAGACTTGATTAGGCCCTCTCCAACTATTGTTGAGTACTTGTGCATTCAGTCCAAGTGTCAATTTCTTGGCAGGCTTTCTCTTTTGCTTTATTTATTAATAAAGCAATTATTTGTCCTTTTTGTAATTAAGAGTTTGAAATATCCATAAATTTCAATTAATGAGTGCTGCTCAGTGGCCATGAACTTCACAGCGTGATACTGACAGGTAGTTGTGGCCATTATGGATATTTTGGTTTGATATTTGACCCCAGATGTCTGGTTAGGAATAATGTGTTTGTGTATTTGTCCTAATTGCTCCAACTTGGCACAAAAAGGCCCGGTCACTGAAGCTAGAATTTTGGAGTCTCTTTAGTCCTTGTTGGATATGAATCTCTTTGTTTTCTTCACTTTTCTAATTGAATACCCCACTGGTCTTCCTAAATGAGGTCTGTATTCTGTAATAGAGATGGATAACTTGGCTCAGTAGGTGCAAACTTAATTGATAGTATCATCATAATGTTCCGATGCATTCTTGGAGAAAAGCGGAATCTCATATTTGTGTGTGTTTGTTTGTCAGCATGCGTGTGTGCAACCCCTCGAGCTCGTATTCATTCTTATGTGCATGTTTGTGTTGCGCTGCATGATTATGAGTGAGGGCCAGAGAAAGAGGTGTGTGTGTTGTGTGTGTGTGTGTGTGTGTGCGTGTGAGAGGTAATGTATAAACGGCTGGCAACATGCATTAAGAGAGAAGTGCGGTGTGAATGGTGATTGTGTGTGTTCTGTATACAAGAATGTACGTGTGGGAGTAAGCACAGTGCGCGCATGTATAGTGTTAATGAGGCCGCACGATTTGCTTGTGTTTGTGTGTGTACGTGTCTGTATACGAGTGTACGTGTGTGTGTACACACATCTCATCTGCATGGCGCCATGCCCCATCGCTTCCATTGGGGTGTGCGAGAACAAAGACTTTCCATTTCCAGCGCTGCTGTGCCTGCAGGGAAAAGCCTGATCATAATTAGCTGAATGATGAGCCTCCGCCATGCACCGCACAGCAGGCCTGTGGCTGCCTCTCTGCAGCACCCCTCTCTTTCTCTCTCTCTCTACTTCTTCCTCTTTTTCTATTTCTGGCATTTTCTTTCTATTCATTATCTCTCGCATGTGCTGCGTGTTGCTCACCATCTATCTCCTCTTCTCTCTCAGTCTACCTCCCTCTCTTTCTCTCTACCTTTATCACTCCCTCTCTTTATTTAATTCCTTGGATCTGACTCGCTCTGTTTTCCCTCTCTGTCTTCTTTTCTCTCTCTGCTCCTCTGACACACTCTCCTGTTTTATCTTCCATTTTCTCTGAAGGTGGAAAAAAGTAGGGATGGGACAAGATTGACTTTAAACTGTCTTATGAAAGATCAGACCCAGACATGGATTTGCATACTCAAACGCCAATATGCCACAGTGTAACGTCTGAATCATCATTCAACAATTAATTATAATATATTCCAGGAGTAATATTTTTAGTATTACTGTTTCTATTATTAACGGGTAAGAGAATATGCGCTCAGATTTTGGTGTATAAATTCAGATTAATGATTTAAAGAGGATCTGCTTTTCCCTTTCCTTTAGTGTGTTATATAGTTTTTTGTGCATGTAAAAGATCTGCAAAGTTATAAAGCCCAAAGTCCACGCCAAAGGGAGTTACTCTCCTTCACAGAAACACTGCTCCTGAACTGCCTGAATTGCCTTGCTTCAGGTCCTGCCTTTTCTTCTGTAACGTGGTGATATCATCTAGTAGCACATAAGGGATAATGTACAGCGAGCCGGTCATTGTTGTGAAATAAACCCCATCTCGCGTCGCCCTGAAGGGGTTTATTTCACAACAATGACCCGCTAGCTGTGCGTTATCCCGCTTATTACACGGCTACTTACTTAAGAAATCAATAATTTGACACGGAAACGGTCCGCCAGAGTCCGACATCAGAACTGCGCCCATAGCAACGATGTGTTATACATAGCACGTGTCTGCTCTAAAGAAATAACAGACCGTAGAACGCAGTGATTGACCAATCAGGATTGAGTATTCAACAAAGCTGTGTAATAAATGTGCATGATACCTGCCTAGCGGCTAGTTTGGCACACCCTCAAACAAAGCTAGTTAGAGCCGAGCTGGATCAGAGTCTGAAAAGTTTGGTTCGGTTGAACAATCACAGTAGAGTGGGGTTATCGGGGAGGGGGTTAGGAACTCAAGCAGAGCGTTTCAGGCAGTGGATGAAAAAAGGTGCTGCAGCACAGCCAGTATGAGAAAAGTAAAGCGTTTTTTGAACATTAACGCATGTAAACATGTTCTAGTAGAAACCCAAAATACAAGTATGCACCTGAAAATAAGCACAATAGTTCCTCTTTAATCTTTAGACGCTGTGAATTCTAGCTTTTAAGACAATAGTGGTAGTGTGATTACAGTTGACATTTAGGACTATATAATTTAATCTACAGCTACAAGTACTGTATAGTGTATTGGCTGTATATTTTGTTATCGCATATAGATTATAGTTATGTCGAAGGCTTTTTACTTGTTTTTAATGTGATGCAAAGCACTTAATTTGTTTTCATAAACGACTTTATTAATACTGTATCTAAAGCTCAAACTGTAAAAAGTTCCATCATCTTTAAACCCCTGAAATCAAACCTCTTCATATCATTTGAAAACATTGCACCAACTAGGATGAACAAAAATAAAAAAAATGGCAACACGGTGCAAAAACAATTCTTTGAGATTTACCCCACATCGAGCGATAACACACTTTCAATTTGTTTTTCCTCTCCTCCCTCGATCTTATCAGTTAATTCAGTCTGGCAATAATTCCCCACATTGTAATACGATTTTTCCCTGCGTGCTTATACGACTCAAGCAGCCCCATTTTCCCGCTCACCTCCAGGCTGAGTGTTGCCATGTTTGTTGACTGTATTGTGACTTAGGGATCTGCGGCGTTTCATTATGTTGGGGATTATTAATGACATCTGTTCTGAACCAAACAGCGCAGCCCTTCCTCCATGACGGAGTGTACTAAAAGGTTGTGCTAGCTAACAGATGAAAGGGATACTGTGAAATAATCTAAGGTGTGTTTGACTCAAGTGGAAATCCCTGCATCTGGCGAGCATCTGCATGGAGAGAACAGTAATTTGTTCGCTCCACATGGTGTTGATGTTTGATGCAGTAATCTGCTAAATCATTATTAGGACATATTTTAAATTCTTCTTTTTTTAGGCTGGATACTGGTGAGCCTTTATGAGTGAGCATGTGTTACCTTGAGGACACAGTAACTGAATAGTAAGCATTAAAGTGGCAGTAGGCAGTATATTTTTGGCATCATTGGGCAAAAATTCCATAATAACCTTTCAGCATATTGTAATTCAAGTGTTCTGGGAGATAACTAGACTTCTGCATCTCCTCATGGCTCTGTTTTCAGAGGACACAGAGGCACGTGATTTTTTTCAGGTTACCTGTTTCATGAACTACTGTCAGGATATAGCGACCTTTTTATAAATATAACTTTTTTTAATCATATTTGCTCCAATCTCGCTTACTTCAGCTTTAAGTAAAGATCATTTTGTGAATATACTGTAGCTGCAATCATGTTTCAATGTGCGCGTGCGCGTGCGCGTGCGCGTGCGCGTGCGTGTGTGTGTGTGTGTGCGCCACGTGGGCCAAGAGGGTCTTATACCAAACTGATGGACCACCAGAACAATATTCTGTGAGGTGGCCTCTGGGCAACTCGGTCACTCACTGTGCCACCCCACCACTCACACTGACACACACACACACACATACATGCACACCCACTCTTTCTCTCTCTCTCTCTCCATCTCTCTGCGTATACCACAACAGGCCGGGCAGATGGCAGCCCCTCAGCCCGCCGTGCCAGGAAAAGCATGTGAATTAAAGGTTATACCCAGCAGGTTTGAAGAGTTGCCAGCACCGTCGCGGTGCGGCAGAGGGGGGGCCCCGGCCCACCTGCCTCCCAGGCTCGGGGACATCTGGCTGGGGTTTTGTGGAATGATGAGCGCGCTGCCGCCAACCACCACTACTGCCACCACGACCGGCACCACGCCGAAAGGAGAAGCCGTCATCTGTTCAGTTTTTCAGCTCGCAAATGAACAAATGAACGGGTGTCCGTCTGTCTGCCGGTCTGTGTGTGTTTGCGTGTGTGCATCTGTGAGAGGACTGGAAGAGATTGTCCTGAATGTATCTTATTGGATTGGAAGGATAGAGTGAGGTGCACATTGATGGATGCAAAGGTTAGGGCCTCAGTGGACCCCAATTTTCATATTTAGTCTCTCTTTTTCAAACGTTTCTCTCTCCATTATATCTATTTCTCCTTCAACAAAACCCTCAAATGCACGTGCAGCGTGAAAAGTCCATGAAAAAGTACACTTCCTAATAGATGTATGTTTTAAACCTCCAGACCTTGCAAATCAGTACCTCACAAATCTTGGCTGGGGTTGCCAGGTCCATGGAGCGGTTGCCAGGTCAGGCCTTCTGAAACAGACACGTCAGTGGTGAAGGCTTAACAATACAGCCTGTCTCAAATCTGCCCTTAATTCCTTCCCAATATGTTTCCCCTTGTTTGCTTTAGCTGGGAGCGGAGTGAAACGTTAGGACCCCAAGTAGCTTCACAGATGTTGCAGCATATTTCTAGACCTGCCAGCACACAGAAGCTTTATCAGGGATCGAGACACATTACATCCACCTCGGGGAGTCACTGACAGTAATGATTAGAGGTGGTTTGATTTGGAATGGCCTTTGGTTTGTGAGGTTTAGAAAAATACAGAATATTGTATGACATTTAGGGGTTACAGTTGCTGTGGATAATAATGTCTTATGGCAGTATTTTGGCTATTGGCTAATAACAGATTTTTTTTTTAACTTCAAACGCCTCTTTTATTAGTGTAATCAAGTTTTGTTAATGAAACATTCACAATTCTGTGAGCGCAACTGCCTTGTGAGAAAATATGTCAACTCCAAATCATTATTATTAAAGGATAATTCCAGTTTATTAAATCTTGGGTCTTGCTCCAACCTAGTCGCCAGAAAAAATGTTGGCATTGTACATTCCTGCAAACCACAGGATACGTTGAATGTCGACGTTTCTGAACCAAAAATATGTTTCATAGATACGTTTCATATCAGCCTTGTATAATGCTGCAGAAACGCACATTGCCACTTGGTTTAAGTTATGAAACGATTGGTTAGGTTTAGGCAACAAAACCACTTGGTTAAGATTAGAAAAAAGATCACGGTTTGTGTTAAAATAATAACATAACAACGTAATGTAAGAAATGTAACAACGTAACTAGAGTAACTAGCATAACTAGCATAAATAAATAAAAAAACACCCTTCGCGGACTTTCTTATGCAATGTTAAGTATCAAGCGTAAAGTCAACGTTTACTTTTAATACAACGTGACTTTCTCACTTCTTATACCACGTAACTTTCAAAATAACGGTCGCTCGATATGCTACGTCACTTTCTACGCATCGCTCTCTGGGATGAACAATAATAAAAAGATGTTTGATGGGACAAGAAACTCAAGTATCACAGACATGCTTTAAACTAACCCTCTTATTAGCCAAATGTATTTGAAAGAGAAAAGAAAGAACATTTTTTAAATTATTATCTAATTTTACCCAAAATTATTACTTAACTTAAAAAAATTCATCACTGTTTACAGACTTACTAGTTCCTACTTCCTGTAGTTGTATGTATACGGTTTTCCAGTGGCTATAGTAACTAGTATAATAAGCTATTAATATTGCCATTTCGTGTGCGCTCACTTTCAGTTTTACCTCCAAATAAAGTGGTTTAGATAATCTGACTAGATTACTATCTATTGGCTTGTGTACAACCCGTTTGTTGCTACATCAGATGTGTTCCCAGATCTCAGCTATTACTTTGTTGAGTAAATCATGACTGATAGAAACAGTAGCCAAAACAACAAAAATAAAAGACCCAGTTGTAATAAACCTGAGTTATCCAATAAAATATCTAATCAGTGAATCGAAGAGAACCCAGAAGCTTTAATCCACCATATCTTGTATGAGATGTGTTGTGGTGATGTTATGTTATGTGGCTCCTGGAAACAACACATGTGACTCGTGTGTGACCCCTCCACTCCGGAGGTCAAAACCATCAGTGATGTCAGAGGAAAACCAGATGCCTGCTGAAGGTGTTAATGACTGCTCGGCCACAAACTCAACACGGCGTGTGGATGTTGAGTGTGTGTGCTGCCTCTGGGGTGCAACTATCAACAGAGAGGAACTCTTATGAGGTGTTTTTCATTCATTGTTGCGCAAGTGTTAATGCGCTTATCAGATTTAATAGACATGGATGCTTGCACAACAAGCTCGTGTTCCCTCTTGGTTTTTCTTTTTCTCACCAAAACTCCCCTCTGACACACACACACACACACACACACACACACACACACACACACACACACACACACACACACACACACACACACACACACACACACACACACACACACACACACACTCTGAGCAGTGTGTTAAAGCAGCCCCTAATGTCTGGGCCTCTAGACACGGCGCTGGACTCCCTCCCTCCCTGCCAGCTGCCAGCTCCTGACCCCTTGATACGTCCTCCTCCACATGGCCCACACAGCTGGTGCAGACAGAGCCTACACACTGTCGGCCGCTCACTTGCTTACACACACACACACAGGCGTGAATGCGTGGGCAGACACAAACATGTATGTTGACATGTAGTCAGACAAACACTTGCACATATGCATCCACAAATACAAAGAAAAAACATGCAATCATCATTCACAAAACACACTTTCTCTCCCGCCCACACACAGATGTGTGCTCCTGTCACATCTCACCACACACACATATTAAACCACTCACTGTCTGTCGATTCCCTTTTCTGTTTGCCGGTGAAGGTGCAGAGGGCAGAGAGCAGCATCCTGGACACCACGCTATTGTTCCACCAACTCTGTTAAAGTACTCACGCAACTCTCCCGTGTACGTCGGCCCTGTCTTCTGTTCAGATCTGTCCGTAGTGTTATATGGGTGTAGGGTTTTTCATGAGAGAATGACAAATAGTTGGACGCGAGGTTGATGGGAAAAGCATGAGAGAGTGATTTGTGGCGGATGATTGATTTTAAAGAGACGCGGGGTTGTGGAAAGTGTTTTGGGTGCATTATGTTGTCGGTGGCTTCTCTGGGTTTGTCCGCCACTGAGCGCAAAGACAGTGATACGGTTTGAAAAAAGAAAAAGGATGCATTATGTTTAAAATGAAACTTGTTTAAATATTGTCAGCAGCCTGTGGCTTAAAGGTGATTGCTTTAGACCTTAATTTCATTCCAACATACCTGACCCTGCCCGAGGGTTTGTTTGTTCTTCGTGCAAACACCCACACTCCATACCCACTTCACCCATAACGGCATGCAGCCTGTAAATAGCCCCCATGGCGCTGCACTGTCTGTTGCCATCATCAGCGGCTGTCACCCTTAACTGACAATGCCATGTACGCAACTATGACAGGCAAAAAAAAAAGCTACATATTCCTGTTTGTGCTACTTCAATGACTCATTTCCATAATTTTTTTGCTTTTCCCCCAGACATGACACAGCACCTTGTGTGTGACACAGCTGGTAGGAATCAAATTTCCAGCCCAAGGACATTTAAGTAGAGCCCGCCGGTCTTGAGTCCTCTAATTTAAGGGCAGAGTTGATACCTTCATTCCTTCAAAGTTACGCTTAAACTAAAAACATGTTTATGTGGTAAAACTAAAGTTTGAAATAGTTGGAATTTCCACATTTTTTTTATGCTTTATTCATCTGAAGACATGTTGCTCTGATCGGGGCAGAAAGAAAGGGAGTGTGTTTGGTTGTGGATGAGGGCAGCCTCGGGGCAGGTTATCAGCCACCGCAGGCTCCACGCCTGGTGGGCGTCAATATGGTGCCAGCGGGCTCACTTGATGGAAACCAGACAGTCTGGAGCTGAAAGGTGAAGCACTAGTGGGATGAAGGGATGGAGGGAAAAGATATACAGTACAGTGTATTAGAGAGAGGAGTGTTGCAATGGGTAAGAGCAATGGGTACAGTAGAAAGAAATATGAGAAGCAATGTGATAAACATTCAGTGACTTGTGAGTAAAGTGGAGTGGAGTGGAGTGGGATGGATTTGGGAAAAGCTTACAGCGGGACACAGTAGGTCTTTCATCTTACTGTGCGTAATGGCAAACAGGAGAACGGATGGATGTTCTGTGGATTATCTCAGTGCTTTAAACACATCATTATAGTTTACACACAAATTTAACAGCAGCAGTCGTCAAACAAATTTCTATTGCTCACTTGTTTGAACTCCAAAAGAAGAAAACACAGCTTGAGCTTTCAAAGTGTTGCATGCAAATTCAGTGTAATCGTTTTGCCGTTTTTCCTCATCACAATCCAGTTGCTGCTAGAACAGACAGACCTGCAGCTACGCTTAATTGTCCAATTTGTTGCCTCCATGTGTGGAAACACGCGTAGCTAATGATTGGCTATGTTTGTATCTTGTGATTGGCACATTATTCATTAGAAAAGTTGTGATCCAGCCTTGGATTCACAACTTTCCTTACTAATTCGTGTGTGTATAGAATGAACGTTAGCCTTAATTTATACATCACACTTTAGTAAAGTTCGTAAATAATTTCATTTCTGATATGTAGTTAAATGCATCAGATTTCCATGGCAATTGTTGAGGAATGTATGTAAATAACACCAAAAGCCACGGACCTGAAACTTGGGTGTGTTGGATTTGTGAGCAGGGAAAGTGGCATCGGCAGTGTGACAGAGTGCAGGTGTATTTAGGCGGCTGCTGGCTATCGGGCAGGGAGGTGGTGCAGACACACAGCACTGACAGGGAGGCAGGGACGACAAAGTGCTGTTGATAAGGAATGGAGACAGAGGATCACATGAGGGACGGCTGGCTTCAAGCCCGCTTAACTGAGTAAACACACGTTAAAGACACACACACACACACACACACACACACACACACACACACACAAACACACATCACTGTATTTGTGCCACATTGTATATAGAAACACTGGATTTATGTTGTAGGAGCACTCAAGAAAATAATCATTCATCTTCATCGCCATAATGTAAAACTGGTTGGAACAAAGTTGAACAAAATCCCATATTTGGACATAATACCAATATATAAAGGCTTGAAAGTGAATAACTCTTGTTACAGTTGCAAAGATAATGCTATTTGCTTGTAATTTAATGCATGTTTCACTGTAAAAATGCATGCACTTCCTTTAAATTTCAGTGCTTGTGCTGCATTTGGGATGCTTCATTAATGCATCTGTTACATTGTAAAAGAAAAAAAAACAATCTTAAGAAACTATGAAGTTAGCTGCTTGTAAAAGGTCTTCACAAGTTCAGCATGTGGGCTGTAGACCCTGACATTAAAATGTATCCGTGATAGCCACAGGCCAGTTGATTTGCTAATATTATTTTCAACCAGTATGTTTTAACCAGTTTCCACTTTTTAAACGAACTTAGCAAACATCAGAAATGAAAGTCCAGTAAGCTTACAGTGTGAAATTGAATATAGAGAATACATTCTTTCACAATTATTTCTTACAGTATTTGTCCTTTTTGTCCAATATCATACCTTCAGATAATTCTCCAAAATGGCCATCCACTTTAAACACACAGTATGGAATTTCTGCCACTAGGGGTCACTCAATCAAAACAATAACAAAAAACCTCACTTTGATGACATGGTGAAGTAGTGTGGGATCATGGGAGTTGTTGTCTTCATTGTTAAACAACCACCATTACTGATGATCAAATAAAAAAATCAATCTGAGGGACGAGGTAATGTATTAAAGTGTTACCCAGGGTTATTTGCGCCTATACTTGTGAAGGTAATAAAATAATAACACGGAGGTGCCGTAGTCTGAAGGGCAAACTCTTTATTACTCCCTCATTGTCAAAGGCAGCTAATACACCTTCACTCCTGCCTTTCTTACCTTTCACAATAAAAGCCCTAGACATATACACCACATCACTGCTTACCAGAGGGAACTTCAATTCACTCAGAGCATTTCGCTTAGAGGCAGCTCAACAAAATAAAGTTTTATTCACGTTATATTTATTCACGTTTTGTTATTTCATTCTAATGAAATAGCCGCAAGCAACGTTAACTTGCTAACTTGCCCATACAGTACAGCTACTGTAGCTAACAATTCAATTATGGGGTAGTCCAGCACTGTTATCCGTGTTTAAAACAATCATACTAAAAATAACTTAATAATCGTGTTGAACGTTGTTGTAACGTTAGGCTATAACGTTACCATACGTATTAGCTTGGTGGCTGGCATGAGCCACAGGTCATAGTAGCACATCGTTGGATTTATATTGATATATCATATCAATAAATCAGGTCTCTACTGGATTACTGTGTTGCAAAATGGTATCATTCCAGAGTTTCCCCGTAAGTTAGAGCAACTAGAGGGGGTAAAGGGGATATGACACCATTGACAGGCAACCCAACGAAAACCACTGTTACCTTGATAAAATTACAGATTTGTCTGGGTTTGAACATTGTTGGAAACATTTGGGATAATGTAAGTACACAAGTCAACAAATATAATGTTACATATTATACCTTTAAGACACTTAGGTCTTGGAAATCTCATGTAGAATCTGGCTTTTTAATTTTGTTAAGGAATTTTTCTTAAAATACTTTTAAAGATGTCTGCGTTGTTTTGTCACTTCTGTAACGTGGTGACTTATTGTTTATCAGTCTGTGTTTTAATAAGTAAACTTCACTTAAAGGACATTTTACTTATCTTTTTACTTTTGTTTAAGTAGATGTTTACACAAGAAGACTTTAATTAAAGAAACAGTAGGAGTGCATGAGTGTGTTTGTGTTTGTGTGTGAGATCTCTTGGGATACATCTGACTTATTTGAGAACAAGCTGTTAAAATAAGACGGGGTTACCCGAGGAAAACTGCAACAGCAAAACCACATTTTATTGTTTGAAATACAACTTCAGGGACACTGTGTTGGTCGTGCAAACATTTTGTGAGTGTGAAAGATCCCTTGAGCATTTTTATTCTTCTTGGCATGCAGGAAGTTAACATCTTTTTTTTTTTTTTTTCTTGAGTGTAGATTAATGCTTGCCATCGGTCTCTCTTTTCAAAGGAAAGGCGCTCAATTCAAGATATATTTTAACAATGAATTAACAACTGGTTTCAAATAGCAAATGATAAAAAGAAAAGTGAATATGGGAACACTGAACGGGAAATAAAACCAAACACAAGTCATTCAGAAAGCTGAGGAGGCCTGAAAAGAGAGAGTATATTGCCATGACCATAAATCTTCAAACTGAAACCAGCCTGTGGAAAAAAAAAGTGGCAACTTGCCAAAGTCCTCAGTCTAGCCAAGGTGTTTTACAGACTAGTGAAGGATGTCTTTCAACCTGACAAATGTCCAAAGTGAACAGAGTGACTCAAATGTCTTTCCTTTAAGTACAGTACATACAATGTCTTCAATACTGCATATGTGTGTGTGCGTATGAGTGGAGGGGAAACCCAGAGAGACGGAGCATGAGAAGGTGAAAAGGGCAAAAAGAGAGGCAGGAGGGAAAGGGGAAATAGGAGTCAACGAATGGTCAGATCATCATGGCGGGAAAGTCAGAAACATTGAAGGTGCAGTAGCAACGGTATTGTCTGTGTGTGGAACTACATGCATTATGTTCATGCCCTCCCATCATTTCACTGTTCAGGGTGGCGTCTCTTGGCCTGACCCCCAGACAGGGTGTGTACAGTACAGCTGTGAACTTTATTCCCAGGGCCACAGAGTCTGAGACCTGGAGCTTGATCCTTCAGCCGCAGCCTTTATTCCCAACCTTAGAAATATACAGTGTAAACTCGAGATACTGCAAACACATACACGCACGCACGCACGCACGCACACACACACACACACACACACACACACACACACACACAAAGGTGTCAAGGTACCGGTACCTTGACACACACGTACCACTTTGAAACACGCACAATTGGAGAAAAAGGTGTCCTTACACACTAATGGATGGTTTTTACAGAGTTGATTTTGGATATCTCTTTTTATCACTCCATAAATCAGAAAATACTTTCAACAGCCATAAAAAAAATCTATTTTTGCCATGTATGCATACTATACTGGTCAATATCTTAGCTTATAACAGGGATAATTTATGTTTAACTGTTATAGTATGCAGATTATGTTAACATGCTTTTATAATATGTTTTTCAATTGAAGGAAATCAATTTAATGTACAAGAAATGTCATCCATCCTATCAAGAATAAACAATAATCTGGGCAAATGCAGTATAGACGATTACCTATAAGGATTTACAGCTGAGCTAGAAGATTCTTTCAATAATTCGGTTTCTGTTTTTAAAACCCCATCAGAAGTTGGCAGAAAGAATTGTGTGTGTGGTTTCAAAAGTGTGTGTGCCATGTTTTTCAGATTAGCCGACAGTCTCTCATCCACGCTAATGCAGATGGCGGACACATGAGTATCCTATATTAATGAAGTATCCCATTGTTCAAACTGTGTACATGCGTAGAATCTCTAAAAGGACCTCTGATGTGAAACAAAAGCACCAACATGAGCTTCCATTCCTGTACTCTACTTATTCTGGCTATACACGGACGGGGAGCATTCCTCTCCTATCATGGTCCATTCGAGCTGTGAAGCGGCCCAGCCGGCCTGCTCTCCATCACGTCCCTGTCACAAGCCCAGTCGGCAGCTCCCAGCTCCTAATTTGCTGCCTGGAGTTAGCGAGCGGTGGTCTGGCTAGTGTTAAACCACCAGAATGATAAGATCCAGGTCCTCTCCTCTTTAAGTCCTCAGTTTTCCACATGAACCAATGGGCTCTTTTGTTTGAGACATGGGGATGACTGTTGGCAGATGCACACAGACACCCATGTACACACATTCAGATGCAGGAAGAAACATGCCCGATCTCACACACACACACACACACACACACACACACACACACACACACACACACGTACACACAAATGCCAACACAGGCCCCGCCACTTCCTCCAAGCGAAACACAGAAGATGTATGACTTGTCTGCAGCTTGACGCCTGCTGTTGCGTACCTCGACAATTCCTGGAGTGTGTAACAGATGATGTGTGTATTGTGGCGGAGAGCATGCCTGGTGTGGCTCATGGCCATGGGCTGCATAGCCATTCAACATCAGGCAGACGCTCCTGCAAAAAAAAAAAAGGAAAAGAGAAAAGGTTATTCTGGAGTCCAGATGATAAGGACGATGCTGCATGGCAGGCCATATCTGCATTATTCAAGCTCTCTCTGTATTATTTGGCCAACATCTGCATTGCTTCAGTTTAATTTTTTCAGTTATGCTGTGTTTGGACATCACACCAATTTAATTTAGAAAGGATCAGCAATCTTTGATTTAATAAGAGCAATCAAAGTTGCGTAACAATTTGAAGACTTGCACATCTCTCAAGACTGCAGTATTGGCTCTAACTAATAGATAGTGTAGTCTCATACAGTACATTGATTTGAAATTGGGCAGACTGATTGGTTTACTGTTCACATAGGGAAAGTTCAGGCTCCAACCAATCAGCTGTGTATTCGCTAATCAGTTCCCTGAGGAAAGAATCTGAGCAAGTGAGATGGAGAAGGATTGAAAGTCGCCTGCGGCAGCACCGCCACTACGTTACCATCCGCTACCTGCATAATATTATAGATCTGTTTTTGCTGGCTTTGACTGACAGCTGACCAACTTTGTCAGCAACCTTGCAAGAGCTCCCCACTCCTTCATCTCTCACAGACCCGTATCGATGACCTTGAATTTCAAACGCCAAACCAAAATATCGACCGAAAGCTTCCTTTCATCAGGTGCCAGCCTCCGAGTATCTCCCTTTCAGAAAGCATAATGCAGAAAGCATAACCGGTCAGGCCGTTCACTGCTCCCATGAATCATTCCCTGCAGAAGGGACGATCCTTCAACCCCTTGGGTTGTTTCATTACTGGCTGATAAAGTAGTCTAGGTCCGTGAAGTGGGGAATCTTGTTTGGCTTGGCCGAGCCTCCCTGACCTCGGAAACTCATGAATACCATATGTAAAACTCTTTCATGTACTGTAAATCCACGCAGAGCTGTTATTTTTTTGTCATATTCTCTTTGAGCTGGAGCGCAGAAGAGCAAAAATATTATAACCTATACGCTTGTAAATTTTTGAGCGATGAAGTTGCAGAGAAGCCATTCTTTGTTAAAGGGGGAACCTGTCTTATCGCTGAATGAGAAAGACAGGTTCTCACAGGGTTCTGTTTCTTCGCTCTACAATGGAAGTCACTGCAGACGAATGAAGGTCAGCATTGTGTGTCTGGAAAATATAGAGCTCAGTAAGTCTGCCTCAGAGTGCTTCCAAATAACTCCATCACTGTCTGCCCACGTACATCTGTCTATTCATATCTGTCACTCCTGTCCCTTTTTCCTTGTCACTGTCCAACTCTTCCTATTGTGCTTTTTATGAGCTGCATCTGCCGTCTACCTGACTCTTCTTCTGCCCTCCCCCCTCTCCGTCTCCCCACTCTCCAAGATCCAAACATGTCACTCCTCCTCAATAAGAGTCCAGAGGTCCCCTATGAGGTAACACTCCCAGGGTCTGTTTCATCTCCAAGCATGCCTCAGCTTGCTTGGAGATCACATAAATGGCTTCAAACTAAAAAAACAGCTACAAAAGTACCGATTGTGGCGGCATCAACAATTTGAGCGGGGCTCTCACATCCAAGGCTGCCAGAGAATTTATTTTAGTAATGAGATGGAGAGATGCCCTGCGCATATCACAGCTTGGGCTTTGATTTATGCCGCCGAATGAGGTGATGCCGTAATTTGTGCACGAGGGGAAAACACACACAGCCATTTAGTGATGGGATCCAGCTCTGTTCAGTGGCACTCTCCCAGCCCATCTGGCTTCATTTACAATCCAGTTCGAGTCACACACGAACATTATACTTGGCTGTCTTCGTTTTTATTGGTCAGCCTTGATTTATGGCCATCAAAGTCCAAAATAATTGGCTGACACTGGATGTCTTTTATAAGTCGTGTTCAGGGGGCAAAGCTTCAGCGGCAAAAAAACAACAAAAAAAAAACGCTGGAAAATGAGTGAAAACAGAAGGAATGCATGACGTGATGCCTTGAGAAGGAGCAGCCGAGTCTCTGCAGCCGAGCTTCCACTTGTGTATTTTTGTAACAGGCGCCTCCTCGGCCAGCTACGTATGGTGGTGCCAAGTACTTGTGTACACAGCGTTGGCCAGGTCATGTAACTTGTAGATGAAAAACATCTTTGCCAGGATAGGTTCAATGACTAGAGAAAACACAGAATTGCAGACGAGATAAGCGTTTAAAGCTGAAGCTCGAGGAAATTACCGAAGAAAAAATTATTAAAGGCAATGGGAAAATGATTACCATACTCTTATGTCTAAAATTTAAATAATTACAGTGTTTCTGAAAGACTCACGTCTAGTATGGTGAAACATAAATTACAAGGATATTGCAGATATTGTACGTATTTTTTCATTTCCAAAAGAGAATTAAAGTGATTTTTGGACACAGTTATGGAAACAGCGTCTAGCCACGGAAAGTGAAAGCTTATTAGCCTAGCTTGCTAACTTCTTTTTATTTTAGCACAGTGCTGTGTTCATCCCACATTATACAAAGGAGGGGGTCTAACTTTAACCTTGCATGACAGCTGGATTCTTGCGATGTCATGAGATCACACAAGAATTGGGCCTATCACACGAAAATCCATTTTGTCAGACCTCAAGTAATGCGTTTGTGTCCAGCAAGCCAGATTAATCAGTGTCCAGTGAGGAGCTGCCGGCAGCTACAGGTGTGGTTTAAGTGTGTGTGACGCAACACAGAGAGGCGACTGTTCTAAACAACGATGGCGGCTCCTGAAGAGGTTAGCGTAAATGCTACAATAGCATCACTTATATTTCTTCGGCAGTGAAGGCTTTTCTCGATGAAAAATATGTTTTTGCTCTTCTCTTAACTGGCTTCGTCAAGAGTTTGATTGACAGATGGTCCATCCCATCACCTGCCAAGTGTTTTTTTGAAAGTGCCTGCCCTTTTCCAAACATCCGTTTCCAATGACGGCCTCTCAGATGGTTCTGTGTAACAAACCATCTGGTGAGTCAAGTTAAGTCTAACTAGCATTAGTGGCCCGTCCATCTTACATGGATCCACGGGGCATATTTCACATTCATATCTTCGCATTCTCCTCCCCTTCCGATCTATTTTGTAAGGGCACCGTCGCAGCGTCATGTGCTTAGCGCCGCCCAAGATGATTGTGATTGATTTAAAGAAAATACAAACAAGGCAGAGCACTTTTTACCCCTATACCAGAATGATGATGTGTGGAGACTAGTGTCAATGTGACTCGAAACAAACACAACCCTGGGAGAACACCAATGTACGGGGTGATGTCACTGCAGAAAAAAAATCAAAGTAAAACTTTGTCTTTTTAGTATATACAATTTAAGTCAAAACAAACAGTGAGGATATAGGCTATACATTATACCGAGATACCTTGAGTATATCTCAGCATTTATTTTTTTTATTTCATTTCAACTTTAAAGATGTGTTTAAAGGCTATTTAACTCTGATTTCTCTTTAAGCTTTTGCCTTATTAAGGCAGACAATATACCTTTAATTCGATCTCCTCCATAGTTGGTCAAGTTCACAACCACCACTGTGTCATCTCGGCTTGAAAGGGCATCTATCATGCAGCTTAAGTAATCTGCAATATGTAAAAACATATATGGTCTTTAAAAAATGCTGATGCTGCACATTTAGTTTCAGTTTGATTCTTACTACTTCCTGCTATTGTTACTGTGTATACATTACAGTCTACCTTACTGATTTATTAATCTCATTTTGTTACATTTTTTTTTATATAAACATGGCACATAGTTCTTCATATGAATGCATTTCAAAGATGAACAGATACCTAATATTACATCTAATATTATTTCTTGCAGCTGATGGCAGATTCTAATGAACAGAGTTTAGGGTGGTTTTGGAGCGCACATTTAACTCGTGATGTGAATTTTATGAGCTAGTGTATTCTACCAGCAAATTAATTCTAATAAGCGATGGAGGATTTTGTGAGAGCTTGTTTTTCAAAGTGTCTCTGCCTTTTCCAATGAGACAATACATTGTCGAGACTGCCTGGATGGCTTTTTATCAATACAGAAGTTCCTTCTCAATCTCAAGTCTGCAAAACAGCCTTGAAAACTCAAACTAAGTGAAAAGTTGCTTTGTTTCTCATTCAGGAATGGCGGAGCAGCTTGAATGACAAGGGGAAAAAAAAAAACGTAATAAGCCAACAGAATGAGATCGAGCCAAGCAGCTAGAGAGATTTTATTTCTTCTGCCTCCATCTTTTTTTAGTTTTTGGAAGGCAGCCTAAAAATGTGCCTGTCGCAGATGTTTGGACAGAAGGTGTTTGCATGCTGTTCATTTATACACTGCCATACGGGACACAGTATGACCACCACAATAACCAGTAAGTAACACTCTCCATGTGCACAACGCCTCGCCAACTTCTACCTTCTGTTTTTGGAGGGAACGCGTACCCCCGTGGATTGAGACGTACCTTGAAGCTCCTGACTTGCCCCACCGCCGCCACTGATAATGACGCCGCGATGGTAATGGATTTTGCATTAGCGATCGGTTTGGGAGGGAAAACAAACAGTTTTTATCGAGGCTTTACCGAGTGTGTGTGAATGCAGGTGTGAACGTCTGTGCATGCACAGATTGCCGTAGATCAGAGCTTGTCAAAACTCCCACACATGCAAACTTCTTCATGA
Organism: Sebastolobus alascanus; assembly: GCA_916701645.2. Classification (NCBI taxonomy): domain Eukaryota; kingdom Metazoa; phylum Chordata; class Actinopteri; order Perciformes; family Sebastidae; genus Sebastolobus; species Sebastolobus alascanus. The sequence continues at coordinate 1,043,825 of CAKAOJ020000025.1, read as the reverse complement.
CATGGTAGCTTTGCTCCGCTATGCTCTGCTGCAGAAAGCTACCCTGGCCATCTGTCATTCTACCCATGAAGGTGAACAGACTGTGTGCCTGAACCAGTTCCAAGTTTCTCATGCTACCACTCCCACTACATATTGCAGGGGTACAGTATCACTGTCACCAGCTTTATGCTGCATATTCATCAGTTTGTCAGAGTTCCACAACAGTTCTAACTCCCTCTCAGATGACCCCAAAATATAACCATCTCGTGAACACTGAGATTGAATATGTGGATTATTCAGAGTAATGAATGAGATCGACAAGAATATGGTGTGACCGTATGGACGGAGACAACGCATGTGTGTGTGAATTAAACACCGCTCATATGCATCCGTCTCACAGAACCATTTGTCGCGTGTTTGTTTGAGTCGTCTCTGTCATCACATGTGATGACAACACTTCTGTTCTTTACTGCATCACACCCGTACAGTGGAGATGAGGCAGACTGACGCAGCTCCAAACATATGCTGTTCATTTTCTATATCCTTGAGCCATAGTTTGCTGCTTGAAATCTGGGATTATTTAGCAGAGAGAGAGAGAGAGATAGAGATCTGGTTTGGTCGTGAATGTGGCATTAAGCCCATATGGTCTCACACAAACGCTGCGTGTGGGTTCCACTATTCCCTGGATACACTAGCGTAATTTTTAGGATAATACACAGTTCTGCTAACAAACATTTTAGTTTGTATTTTTTCTTTACTTGCAGACTATTATTTGCACTGACTGCTCTACTGGCCCAATTTCACACAGCTGAAGGAAACACTGGCAGCCTGCAATGCCCCAAACTCTCATCCCTGCATTAATGCTGAAGTAGGTAGAATTGGAGCAAATATGACTAAAAAAAGTAATTTTTTATAAAACGGTAACTATATCCTGACAGTAGTGCATGAGACAGGTAATCTGAAAAATATCATGTGCCTCTGTGTCTTCCGGTGTCCTCCGGTGTCCTCCGGTGTCTTCCGGTTTCCTCCGCCGTCCTCGTTGCTCCTAATGGCATCTGCAAGATTTCACAGACCGGAGGAAAACAACCAATCAGAGCCGAGCTGGAGTCTGCCGTCTCTGATCAGCTGTCAATCACTCGCAAACTCCGATCAAACGGTCAAACTAGGCAGCGCTGATCAAATATGAATCAATATTCTGTTACTGTAATGCCTATTTCTCAAATGTTTCCAGAAACATCTTGTAGTGTACTGTTTAGCTGTAAAATGAGAAAGTTTGTGATCTTGCAGCTATGTTGAGATCAGTTGAGGAAATACCAAGCACCGACCACCAGCCGGAGCAAACTTTTAATTTTTTAAAGCCTGAAAACAGAGCCATGAGGAGGTGTAGAAGTCTAGTTTTCTCTCAAAACACTTGAATTACAATATGCTGAAAGGTTATTATGGAATTTTTGCCCAATGATGCCAAACATATTCCGCCTACTGCAGGTTTAAGGTAAAGAATTTAAGTTAAAGGTTAAGAATAATAAGGCCTGACATCATTAAAGTATAGGTACTACTGCACTATTTTCTATTGATGTGATTATATTTGTAACTACAACGCACACAGTTTTGATGTACTGCTCTAGTACTGTATGTAGATCTTTATAAATTTAGGGGCTGAAAAAGTTCATTCCTAATTTTCAACCACAGATATTGGTAAAGAAATATTCCAGTCTTGGCGTAATTGCCTTCAGTAGTTAAGTAAAGTCAATGTGAGCAGGGATTTTTCCTCACTGAATCCATTGCCAAACATGTTGCTCCTCACTCGCTCCAAGAGAAAGCAGACGCTCCAGTTCATTTCCTCGCAAATGCATCAAAGGAATCGCTCGGCATTTTAGGAACTACACTCAATCGCCTTCTTGGCCAGATTTAAATGAGAAGATTGATAGCAGTCCATTAAATATGAAGCTATACAGCAGCAGCTGGTTAGCATAGCTTAGCATAAAGACTGGAAGCAGGGGAGAAAAGCTAGCCTGAATCTGTCCAAAAGTACAAAATCTGCCAACCAGCACCTCTAAAGCTATATATACATATGATATACATATCAACTGATTTAGAAACTGGTTTTGAAACAAAGCAAAGACAAATTAATAATTATTAAATTTTTCTTTGTTTGATATGACCTTACACAGGCAGGATTGGGTTATAGAAAAAAAATATATGGCAAATATGAAATTTAAATCTTCTACACATACAGTATGTAGCCTTTTGGAAATGTCAGTTCCATCGATGTATTGATACACATAATTGTTTTGCTCAAACAAAAAAATAACATTATGGTTGATTTTTCATCCAGTGTCATTTTTTCTTTCATCACAGTCCTTCTGAGCTGAGCTGAGCCCTGAACTGTGTCAGAAGGGTGAACTTCATAGTACTGCAGGTTTGCATGATTCTGTTAAATCCAAGCAGCAGTGAATAACACTCTTTGTTAGGAGCCAAACCTCTCACTAAAATTCAATTTCTGAAACTACGTGAATGAAAGACCTCAATAAGCAGAAATGTGAAAGTCAGTAAGTCAACGTTGATTCAAGGATATTTTTTCATCATTCAGGCAGTGGAGGAAAAAGTTACTATAGAGTTCACGCCTTTGTTAGTGTTCTAAGATTCACTTATTTTAATACATTTTAATATAAGTTCTGATTAATCAAAACTGTAAAGTCATGCTTTAATATACCTTGCTTTTAGCTTGAAGAAAGTTACCAATTGTATGTGATTGCAGCAACCACAAAAAGATGACTTAGAGCGACTTTTCTGAACAATGCAGCTGCCATCATTTACCTCCTATTGTCTGCTTTTCCATAGGGGGAGAAAAAAAAACAACCACTACAATTGAACACACTGAATTTGTTTACCCCCACATATCTCTCATTGACATGCAAATGCTCCCCTCTACCCCCACTCCTCAAAAAAAAAAAAAGAGAAAATCAGTTATTAAAATTCAGGTAATGTATTCCTGTTTCTGAATTCTATTTGAGAAACGTTATTAATTTCATATATCAAGTTCGGAACGGCCATCTGTTCGCTGTGCACCGCTGCACCTCCCTCCATCTGCCCCTGAGTTCCCTGCGCGACGTTCTGCCGCCACCGGCTCCAAGTTTTTATGCACTCTGGCTTTTTGATTTGTCACTCATCGCCGCCTAGGCCCATGTGACCGGGCCCGGGATGGCAAGGGGCCTGGTGGGGGCATTCGACGCTATCGGTGATGGTGACGTCTCAGGTGATTCAAGGCACCGCTGAGGTTGAATAAGTGACTTTGTCCAGCCGTTACCATGGCTGTCACCTCCTGACACCGCTGAACCAACTGTGGTTGCCTTTCTCCCTCCTCACTTTCTCTTCCCTTCCCTGCTTTGTTTCCTCTCTGTCTCTTTTTCTTCCTCCTCGTCTTCTCTTCTTTGTTTAACTCTCTCTCTCTCTCCCTCGGTGTTCTCTTCTCCAGCTACAACGCCCCTCTCCTCCCTCCCCTCCTTTCTGTAAGTGGAGGAAGCAGATTGTGCAGTCGGCACAGTGCAACGTGTCCCTGCCACAGTTAATTTAGCATCTGTGCCTTCATGAATATGAATACATTTACACGTCCAGGATATAATTAGGTGGTGGAGTGTGGAGAGGGTTCACGACACTCCAGGTGGGGAGAGAGAGAGAGAAAGAGGGGGGAGGAAGAAAAACAGAAAAGAGATGGAAGTGGGAAAGAGGAGCAGGTAGGGCTAAAACAATCTCCCAGGCACTGTGACCTCTGTCGCCCAGCTAAGCGCTCGCATCAATCACACAGAAATGGCTGGAACTGCATGACTGAGGCGGTTTACATGCCTGGCACAGAGAAGTAGATGCAGATGCAGAGGCAGGCTGTGAGGCCACTTCAGCTTACAGCAATATGTGCAGTTGTGATGCTGGTTGATGATTGCCTGCAGACTGTGTGTCTGTGTGTATTCGTTAGAAAGGCTCAGGTTGCATATGTTTAGGCTACTGGTGCAAGTCTATCTACAAGGTTCACAAGGCCTTTTTATGCTGTGGGTGTCCAATAAACACTGAGAAAAAGCTTGCTTTTTAAAAGACAGGATTATAAATCACTTGGAAATATTGATGAGCATCCAGTTTGGTGGATTTATGTTTGCATGTTTTGCAGATGACATAGTCCTGTCTTTATCAGGACTGAGGCCCTCAGCGTGTGCTGGGGTGGTTTGTAGAAAATTGTTAAGTAGCTGGAATGAAATCTGAAGCCGTGGTCACGGTTCTGAAACCAAAGGCAAGTTGTCCTCAATGGGTTGAAAATTACATATATCACTACGGTAAAATGTCTTGGGGTGTCATGGGGCAGGCTGTTCTCATACAGCATTCGTAGCTATACCTACGAAAAGTAATGCACTGTAATTCGTATATATCCCACAAAATCAATTTGTATGTATTTCACGTAATCATGAACCAGGAAGTATAAAGAGTGACAACCGCTGCGTAGGGAGGAGGGAGGGTCAAAAAACATCGGACTTTCATCCGAGAGACCGCTGTTCGTTCTCCGTGTGAAACCAGAAGTCAACATTGATTTATTTGTCACGTAACTTCCGTACTTAAGTTACGCCATTTCCGTTGTTGTTATAACCCAAACCACGATCTTTTCCTAAACCTAACTAAGTAGTTTTGTTGCCTAAACATAACCAAGACGATATTTTCCTAAACATAACTAAGACAATATTTTCCTAAACCTAACCAAGACGATATTTTCCTAAACCTAACCAAGATGATCTTTTCATAAACCTAAGCCAAGACAATCAAATCCTAAACCAACTAAGTAGTTTTGTTGCCTAAACCTAACCAAGTTGTTTCCTTTGAAGACGAAAGTTTATTTTGAAAAGACTGTATGCATGCAACGAGCGGAAATTGACACGTGTTGCTGGACATTAGTAGGAACTGGCACAAAAAATGAGGAATAACGTTTCGTTAGATGTACGAACCATTGTATGAGGATACGATGTATGGTGCCGTCCACATACAGTCTTCAAAAGTAGTCACAAGCTTTGGGTAATGACTGAAAACAAACAAGTTATGCTTGGCAGGGGTCAGGGCTCATCCTCGGGGGGACAGAGTAGGGGCTTTGATGTCAAGGAGGAGCTTGGAGGAGAACTGCCACAGTAAGTTGAGGTAGTTTGGGGATCTGATTTTGACATACTTCCCCGTGGAGTTACTTCAATAACTGCCAAATGAGAGGAGACCCCAGGGCAGAGCCAAGACCCACTGGAGGGATTATATGTATCCCTGCTGGGCTGGGATCCCCAAAGAAAAGTTGGAAGACATAGCTGGGAAAACAGGTTTTTGGGCTACTCTGCTCCGTCTTCTGCCGCTATGAACAGCCAAAAATGGATGGTTGAATAGCTGGATGGTGTGTGAACATGTGTATTTACTGTAATTATATGTTGTTTTAATATTTTTTTTGTGTTATGTTTACTCACATGTGGCAGGTGTGTGTATTTGTGCTCTCTTTTTGTGTGCTGCTTTGTTTGTCTCAGTAAAACATGGTTAAGAAGCTCAGCTTGGCACGCGAGTCCATAAGTCATTCACACAGCGTAATGGTTTATTTGCCAAAGCGCTGCGCTGTTTAGGCACCGGGGAGGCACGGTCTCCAAAATGTTTAATGTTGTGTAGTTTAGCCATATGCCACTGTTTTACAGCAAGCATTGCCTGTGTCATTACACCCCGGTGCATTGAGCACTTTCCATAATGGATCCATAACGAGAAGTTGCTGCAAATGAATAGCCAAACATCTTTGGGGATGTTTGTTTAACACAGGTGTTACCCTTCTGTAAATATGATGACGAGATGCCGTATGACGAGGTAAGCTGCCAGGCAGAGGTTGGTGTTTTTTTTATTTTTTTGTGGAAAGGAGGCAGCTTTTCTTCCGTAGAGTCTGTAAGGAGGGACAGCAACTTGGAGCTTTAAATTCGAGTTTTTGGATTCACTTGTTGTCTCGGCTCCAACCTGACTGACGTGACAAAAATCGCTCCGTCTAACCAGCTTTCACAGTGAGTGATTTGAATGAGGGAATGTTTTGAAGTGATACGACAATCTCCTCATCCATAAAACACCACATCACTCCCGAATCAGAGATGTCCTTCAAAGTGAAAAACAACATTGTCTTTAAGGTTAAAAGTCTGTGATGGAACCCGCACACACTGTGCCGCTCTGTTCCTCGCCAAACGCTCGCCAGGGGACCAAGCAAGGTAATTGATTTTGGATGCAGTCATGCAGGGGTAGTCCCAGCCACCGCAGATAAGAAAGAATTTCAAATCAAAATTATGTCTGCACTATGCATATGAATCAGATCAGGCCTAATAAAATAAAGGTATTAGCGGCGAGGGAGGGAGAGAAGTAATTAAAGCAACTCACCAGGTCTCAGCACCGCGGGGTGAGTTAAAGAACTTGTAGCTTTTAACAGGAGGCACAGAGGTCATCTGACTTTGACTTCATTCCAACTTTTCAACAGGGGTTCACGCTAAGGTTCACAGTTTTTCCATTATTCTCCATCATATCAAATACTGTAGTATGTAGGAATTATATAAAGAGGATTTAGGGCAATGACTGAGGAGGAGATAGAATTAAATTTGGGTGCATGGAAATCACGGAATATTACATGTAATGCAGACTTGAGGTCTTCACAGGTCAAAAGTTTTGGACACAATCCAAAATGGGCCAGTGGAAAACCCGCCTAAACCTAGACCGCAGAGGGCCAGCCCTACAAACACAAAGTCTGTCACTGAGTGAGTGACTGATTGATGAAGTTACACGATTGGTCGGCCGAGTCTTGGAGTTTCCTCATTTGCCGTTGCTCTTTCAAAATGAAAAGGCGGGAACAGTCCTTTACGCAAATGAGCCCGTCCAGCGTGATGCGTCCGGCTCACAAACTGGGCGATCTAGTTCTAAAATGAAACGAGATTCAGCAGTGGCATAGCCTATTTCTTACTTAAAATGTTTTCCGTAGTAGATTTTGGTGGATTGTTTAAACGAAATAACAGAAAGTTTGCAAGCAGGCTGCCATGTTGTTTCCTTTTTGAAACGGCAAGCAGAAAACCAGGGACCAATCAAGTGCATTCCACGATAGGGTATGTCCCCGCTTCAACGGCCAGTTGAGTGGAGCAGCGCGTCCCCTGGTGTCCTCCCCGGACCTGATGGGCATGTACCGCTGGATTTAACATTATAGAAACGACCACTGACTCTTTGTATAACAATTTAGCCACAAATTCACAGACTGACCGTACACGGTCCAGCCATACACTCGGTTTTGACCGAGCCTTGTTTAAAAAAGAGACTCGGTCTAAAAGGAGGACAAACCCGGATCCAAAATGTGGTTGATTCTAACAGACCCAAATAGCACTGCATGATGTGCCGCCAACTCATGAACAGCAGTGGTCGAAAACAGAGAAAACACATGTAATTTCACCCAAGTCATTATCACAGTCACTCTCTGTCTCGCCTTTAAAAAACTACATTTTCTCCTCTCCTGCAATGATTTTGACCAGTGGATTCACTACTTAGGTATAAGATATATTGACGCACAAACCCGAGACCCGTGGCGAAAGAACTGGAGCCTATCCATACCCATTTAGAGTATAATTTCACTCGGTTACAAGCAACTGAATGGAACTATGAAGACCTTTATTGCAGATGTATTGTTCATTGGATGCTTAAAAAAACACTGCAAAAGATTGTATTACTTAGAGCATGAACGTTTATCTGTCCTACATTTGTCCCCTCTCTATAGGGAGGTCAGAGGTCAAGTTCAGCTACATAACAGCACCCTTGCCTCAGTAGAAATTTCAAAGCCTCGCTCAAGGAGTTCAGAGCCATTTGGGATCTGAACCCCGCTGCTCAAATCTCACTTACTCTGCTGTCTCCTGCTTTGTAAACTCACTGGCACATGCATGCTTTCTCTCTCTCTCTCTCTCTCTCTCTCTCTCTCTCTCTCTCTCTCTCTCTCTCTCTCTCTCTCTCTCTCTCTCTCTCTCTCTCTCTCCTATCAACAGTTGACTGACCAGCACTCACCCAGTTGCACGGCTGGAAGTCATTCTCTTTGTCTGTGGTCAGGAGCTCTATTCGTTCTCTGGGGGAAAAGGATTATTCACCCCCCACACACACACTCTCTGTCTTCCTCTCTCTCTCTCGCTACTCCCCTCAGGGCTTGCCTTTGAGTGTGTCCCTGGATGCTCTTCCAGTTGCCTTCTTGATCTGGACCCATCTGTGGCTCTCTCTCATTCCCTCTCTCTCTCTTTTTTTTTTTTTTTTTTTAGCATTTTCTTTTTGTTATTCTCTCTTTCTTTCGGTTACTCCTATCATATTCCCTCTAAACCTACCATTCTGTTTTTTTTCCTGTCTTACCCCTCTTCTTCTCACTATTTGGCATGTTGTGCCTTGGGGATAAACACTACTTCTAGAGAGCGACACACACACACACAGGCAAAGGCAAGATTGAGGCAGGTGCGACTGGAACAGGCTTGGCTTAAGACTCCCACCTCTCCAGCTGGAGGAAACGTTAGGGGCAGCCAGGTTCCCAGAGATGGCACCGTGCAGGAATGTCTTTCATCGCAGCAACACATCCTGCAACATCCCCACTTAACCCCATCAGCACCACCAGAAGTACACACACACACACACCGATGCATGCGTAGCTTCCAAACCTCCACCCCGAGCCTTCTCATAACAAAACAACAACAGGAAAAGAGTCCAGCACAGCAAGGTCACCAGCATGCCAAGATGTTAAGGTATTCTTGTATGCCTGTGTGAGAGCGAGAGAGAAAGTGGGGAGAATAATGAACACATGAATGCATTTTGCACAATTATACACATCCATGCATGTACACACACACACACATGCACATCTTGTTCCATATGACAGCGTAGATGGTCCTCTTTTTATCCCTGCTGGATTTTATCTGCTGGCTCCAGAATCAGTCCAATCCAATTTATTCCGTCCTTCACCCTCGCCGAGTCATTTACGCCTACTCTAATTTCCGTATCATTTAATTCTGCTCCCTATCTTCATCTCCCCCCCCCCCCCCCCCCCCCCTTTTCTCCTGGCACCACATTTGGAGTTTTGATCTAAAAAAAAAAGAAGAAAATCAACTCAACTGAAAAAGTTGCCAAAGACATACATTTGTAGCCGCGCGTTGGGTTAATGCAAATTCAGGAGTCGAGGCAGGTGACTAGTGAAGGTCACCTTGGTTTTACTGCAGATTGACTGTTCACAGTAAAAGTCAAACTTTGTAATTGATTAGCTAAAGGTGTTAAATTCCAAATTTGGAGCATATCTTCGATTGAGGGATTGTCTCAACACGGCTCTCAACATGGCGTTGGCTGAGCTGGCGGCTAGCGGCTAACTGTGCTTAAAGCACGAACAGTGCAAACAACGGCAACAGTGCTGACAGAGCTAACAGTGGTTACCTGACGATGCCGTGGGTCGGCACGGCGTTATCAGCCGTAACCGCATCATGAGCGCAGTGCAGAGCGGCAGCGATTAGCTAGCCAGTGGGACACGCTCACTGGGACTCACTAAACTGCACTAAAAGGCATGCGCAGCCGACTATGTCTTCAAAGCACAGAGAAGCTTGGATTACAATACACACAGGGAGAGCGACTTCATTCTCTGCTCAGGTAGACATTACTCCTCTATATCTTTATATAGCTAATAGCTGTTTGCTGCTATATTAATACTCTGAATTTGGATTTAGCACCTTTAATGATCCCACTATTCATAAGGACTATGTTCCACAGTCACTGAAACCAGCATGAAATCAGACAGTCACATTTGAAGAGGGAATAAGTGGCCACTGAAATATCTAGTCTACAGGTTCATTTCTAGTGTATTTCTGCTTTTTACATCTCTACGTGAACTGAGTTTAATTTCAACCATCTGAAATGTCACAATAAAAACAGTATAAGCCTGCAGAAACTCGATTATATTGTGTTCAATCAAGTACTGCTTCACAATGTAACTAGTTAAATGCTTAACATGAGCATACATTTTCAGATTTTGCTACATCTTTACCAGATTTTTGAAGATGACAAATGTAAAAAGCCCCCAGTTTGGTGAAAGTACAGCTGGTTCAAGAACACTGAGATGACCTCCAAAAGTTGCTCCTTTGTCCTGAGAGAGAGTGAACGTGCCAAGACCCCAGTCTCGTATGCCCTGCAAGTGAGCGCGGGCCTGGCAGTGATGCCAGTTCAGAGACGGGCAGGAGTTCTGCAGGCCATCTGGGAAAGCTCCAGGAGGATCCTGGGAGAGCGCAGTGCTCTGAGAGTGCACCATAATCATAAACACCAATGCACAAGCAGACACAATGAGCACCGGCACATGAGGACTCGAAAAAGTTATAAAGCCAAACAGATGAGGTTCTTTAAGTTTAAATGACCATTAATACACCAGAAAAATCTAATTACTAGAAACAAATTTATAAAAAGAGTGATGGTTCATTCACTTTGAAAACACATCAGTGAACAAAACTTTTACCCATGATGTACTTTGGCTTCCCATAGCTCTCTGCTTGTGTTTGCTCCATAGCGTTCCCCCTCAAAACCTTCCCTCAATAGGTTCATCACATGAAAATGATTCAAGGGATGAAAGAGAATTTTTAAGATGGCAAACTCATTTTTTTTCCCTCTTAATGGTCAATTTAAGCAGTACTTAGGACTGTATTGCTTTGAAGTCTTTGAAATTTTAATGATGACCTTGATTCTTGTGTGAAGCACATCAATGTTTCTCGCTCGCGTTTAAGGGCCCCAGCACATAAACGACTAAAGTTTGGTTGTCCAATAACATCCCCAAGGACACGGTGGGTGGTGGATGTGGTAATTAATTACTCAGTGAAGATGAAGTAATGCTTTAAGTAAACTGGTTGTTTGTGTTTGTTTCGCCTTGATAGTTAAAGCTGGATCGCCTGACCCCTGAATTCAAAGGAAACACTCCTTAATGTCACAGCACAGAGACATAATAAAAAGAAAATATACGTGAAAAAGACACTTCCACTGCTTTCAATGTTTAGATTGATTAACATGCCTGTTGGACCTATCTATTGTTTACTGTGATATGTAAGTCTGTTTATTTGTCCTCTCTAAGATACCTGATTCAAAAGTGTTAAATCTTAAGCCCGCTCTTTCATCTCCGTCTCTCCCTCAAAGGATCTATTGATCATGCAGCACCATGGTCAATGTTACAACCAGCCCCCCCCCCCCGCCATCTTTGCTTAATGTAGTCAATAATCGTAATGGTGTGATCAGTGCGGCCCCCCGTGAAATGGCTGCACAGCTGTGACTGCTTCATTTGACTGGTGGGAAAGCTGGAGGAGGGGAAGAGGAAGAGATGAGAGATTCAAAGGGGGACCGGAGCAAAATGAGATTAAGTGATGGATGGATGGATGGATGGATGGATGGATGGATGGATGGATGGATGGATGAGTAAGTGATGGAGTGAGTGAATGCTTGCATGTAAGCTTAAGATTTCATTTAGAAAAGTGTAGAGGAATAAAAAAAAGTCTCCGTTTTACAGCGTAGCAGATGGGAGGATTGATGGAATGATGGGAGAGCGGAGGCGAGGAGGATAGAAGGGTAGAGGAAAGGGGGGATGGAGGACTCTTAAAGCATAGCGGCATCCAGGCATCCCAGAGGAAGGAGATTAATGGCGTGTGCCTCTCCGTCACAGTGGCACTTTGTGCCAAGCGCCCCCTCGTAAAGCACACCCCACACATCTGGCACAAAGCGTGGGGCACGGGGCACCGATCCCTCCCATCGCTCTCTTCGTCTTGTTTCTCTGGAAGCAGAAAGTTCCTCTTGGCAAAGCTCTATACTGTGTGTAAACCTGATACTGGTGTGGGAATTTGTCATATACTGACTCATAATTTGTGTTTTATCTGTTCCTCTGAGATGACCATGTGATATGCCATTATGAGGACAGCCTTCTTTACCATGTTCTTTTGTGTTCACCAGATGTATATCTGTCAATTAAAGCACTTAGTAGCCAACCTATTGGGAATGGTGTTCCATGTTACCCCCATGTACACAGTAATACAATTACCTTGTTAGTCACTGATAGGATTACTCTCATATTCAATACAAATGAATACAAACAAGTATAGGGTTTTGGTTGTAGTGCATGACTTGGGCTATATCGTCATCAAATCCTCTGCATTTATTCCAACCATATCTCCAACAATAATGTTTCTGTACAAATATGTTTTGGAGGAAACGTATCTACTGCCGTGATTACATTTATTGGCAACATGTTTGCAGTCCTGGCATGCCGCATAGAAGTTGTAGGGAGTAAGTCAGGGTAAATAGTGGTATGAACAAAGCACACGGCTTTGAAACCTGGAGGACTGTGTGTAGGCAAACATGCATGGAGGTCGTTGTGTGGCAGTTTCTTTTACACTTGTACGTAAACTTTGTAAAACAGGAGTTGGATCAACCAATCAGCTTGCACGCTCAGCTTTATACAGTGTGTCCCACGTCATACAGAATCACGTATAATCACGCATGAGGGAGACAAAACATGTAACCCCAGGTCAAGACTATTTACCATGGGAGTTGGAAACATCATCAAGGTCTTCATCTTATCTTAACCTCCAGACATCCAGAGCCTCTTTGCATAGAGCATGCCAAGTGTGTAGGACTGGAAGGCATCTAAAAATACCAAACCATGACAATGCACAAATCATACCTTCCTTCGAGTCTAATAAATGTCTATTTGCAAAGATGTTTACGTGAATCTTCTAAGCCTAATTCCAGCTTGAGACCAGGGTTTACATGATGCGTCCCGTGTGCTGTTAGTTTGAGGCTACAACGTCTCACGCTTCAAGTGAGTGTTGAGTTCTTCAAAACCCTGACTTTAACAAAGTGATTTCAGGTGCCTAAACACGATCATATTACAGTATCACAGTGAACATTTAGCCCTCTTGTTGCCATGTTGCAACCCTATAACTGTGCATTAGTTTACTTCGCTCAGATGTTCAGTATGAGCTGTTGGAGCTGCTCTACTGGCATCCAGCTACACTAAGTGCAACTTAAGGTTTTGAACTCTGAGAGCTGTGTTTGACACGGGCCAAATGACAACTTGTCAGAGAGATTTGAATTAAATGCTGTATGAGAGGTGTTGAAATGTGTGTGATTGGTGGTGAGAGGTGAGCAAAGGGTTGTGTGTATATATATGTGTGTGTGTGTGTGTGTGTGTGTGATGGGTTTGCAGCGGGATACGTGCGTGTATATGTTGCACCCTCGCGCCGCGGCCATGTGTGCGTAACCTATCTGAGGGTTGGAGGCGATCGGTCTCTGGTGGATTACTGTCGGCGCCGGAGAGCGGGAGCGTTTGACGGATCGGCCTCCCCCACACTCGGGACGTCGCGTTCCTACACAGATGGCGTAATTAACGGGAGGCGAGCCAGGGAGGGAAATTTATCTTTGATCAGCACCTTCGCGCCAGATTGTCATCTATGTTAATATGATGATAGCATCAGTGCGCACGCGTGTACACACACTCACATGCACACACAGCAAGAGATGGATGGTGATAGAATAGAGGCTAGGCAGCAGTCAGCCCTGAGGATATAGGGTTATGCGTGTGCAGTCACACACACACACTCACACACACACGCACACACACACACACACACACACACACACACACACACACACACACACACACACACACACACACACACACACACACACACACACACAGAGTCTCCTCCTAATCCTTTGTTCACGGCGTGGCACTGCACTCCCCCGCTGTGAGGAGGGATGATCTGTGGAGGGTGCCTCAGACAGAATCATACATACAGTAGGCCTCTATACACACACAACTGTATGTTTGAAGTGGGGGTGAAAAGATCAAGAACATTTCACTTGAGAATGACACTTCAGAGTTGAATAATCCCAGCTTTTTTGTACTGAAAATCAGGTATGAACAACCATAATCCATGCAACACACTGTATACTCATACAACGGTTCGAATGATATCTTACAAAGAGTTCCGTACGTGTCAATTTCGGCTCCAGTCTTTTCAGAATAAACTTCCGTCTTCAACAAATAACAAAACCACTTAGGTTGAGGAAAAGATCGTGGTCTGGGTTAAAATAACTCCGGAAGTGGAGAAACTTAAGTAAGAAAGTTATCTGGTAAATAAATCAACGTTGACTTCTGGTTTCACGTGTGATACAAAGATACCGGTCTCCTTGCGTTTTTTTTTTCCAAATCTTTCTTATTGTTTTTTTTGCAGACATGGCAAAGGTCATCATATCAAATGCAGATCATAACTGAGTATACGTGACATGAAATAAAAACCTAGAAAGAGGACCCCCCCACCCTGTGTGAAAAATAAAATAAAATAAAAATGAAATGAATAAATAATAATAATAAAAAAATTTTAATTAATTAATAAAAAAGAATAAAGAGAAAAAGAAAGATTGGGCTTAAAAAAAGTAAATAAAATGAACATAAGTGTAAATTTTAAGTAAGAGTAAAATAGTAATGACAATAGTATTACTATAGAATAGAAAGTTTGGTGTTTTTTGACCAATCCACCCCGACCTCCTCCCTACGGGGTGTTTTCTGCAATTTATACTTCCTCGTTCACGATTACGTGGATTAGGCTACATACAAATTGATTTTGTGGGATATATATACGAATTACAGTGCATTACTTTTTGTAGGTATATCTACGAACGGTGTATGAGAACAGCCTGCCCCATGACACCCCAAGACATTTTACCGTAGTGATATATGTACAGCCTGATCCATGGTCGATTGTGATGATGATCAGATATACTGTACATGAATTTTGTCTTGACATTTAAAAAATGTGAAAATATCTAGGTGAAAGCAACATGAGCAATTTCGATGAGGGTTTGAGATCAAATTTCCCTCAGTTGATCTGGTGGACATGGTGTGTTTGAGGTTCTACTCTGTATGTGGGTGTGTGTTTGTTTGTGTGTGTGCGTGCGTGCGTGCGTGCGTGTGGGTGTGTAATCGTTGTCACTGATGAGCTCCGCCACGTGCATACTTTCACCCCAGTGTAAAATTAGGAGTAATGGCGTGTAGGTGTAATGGCATGTGCCATAACATCTGGGCTATGGGGTAGCCAGATGAGGGAGAGAGACAGAGAGAGAGAGAGAGAAGGGCATCCAATGGAATAAAACCACCATGACGACTGTCAATCATCTGTGTATTCCTGCACTGACCATTTGCACTGTAGACATAGACATACTATACAGCTCTGTTCATGCTTTTCTTTATTGCAATTGATCTTTATGTACATTTTTTTGTTTTAATTTCACACTTGTTTTGGCATTGTCAACGAATGCTTCCCATGCCAATAAAGCCCCTTTGAACTGAACTGAATTGAGAGAGGTGGTCTACAAGGTCTCCAGGGACCTGGGGTGCTGTGGAGGTGGGATGATAGATGCTTGCAAGATTGTTGAAGTAAGAACGTAGAAAAGGAGAGAAGAAGAAACACAACAAAGGCACAAATATGCAAAATGTAGTTTGGAGGTCAAAGCAAGACAGAATGGAGAGAAGGTGAGATAGAGGTAAAGAGGTGAAAGTGAGGAAAAGGAGAAAGGAGAACGGAGAAGTGATGAGGAGATAGAGAGAGTTGGTAAGTCTGTGTAACTGAGGGAGGAGGAGAGGGAACAGGAGCGTATTGATGAGCTTTAAAACATTTCCAAACAAACCGACAGGCAGGCAGACAGAAAGGTAGGCAGACGTGCAGACAGACAGACAGACAGACAGACAGCAGTGAGAACAAAGGCTGTGTTCCTCCGCCTCGCTCTGCTGCTCCCCAGTCCATCTGCTGCTTCTGCACACAGCCTCCGATCTGTTTCACACTCATTTTCAGCTATCTCGCTCTTCTCCATCCTCTCCTCCCTCTCTATCGCTCTCCCCGACATCTTCTCCCTCGGCGTACACACACATTACATTTCGCTCATTTTCATCCTCAACCTGTACCATCCCTCCTACCTATCCTCTTTTTTCCTCCATGATTCCTTTTCCTCTCGACTTCCATCTGTTATTTATTTTAGAGTTTGACATATGCAACAACCACCACCTGCAGGAGAAAATGGCAGCCATCAACCATACGTAAACTATATCATAAATCCCATAAAAATATTGTAAAAAATTGTACAATAGACGGGGAGTCTCGAAAAATGACACAGGTACTGTGTGTAGCTTTTTATCATTGCTAACATAATATTAGACATTATCACCATGAATAAAAAGCCTTTAAGTGCATCAACATAGAATTTTGTAGTATGTACTGTATCTCCATGTCAAATATTTAGAGAATTCTGTGTGATTGCTTTAGGGCGCATAAAGATTTTGCAGAATAAAACTTGAAAATGGTGCTGCTGAAAATAACAAGGTTTATGGCGGTCTTAATTTTTTTTGAAACTGTACAACAAATGGTTTGTTAAATGCATCATAAAGATAATCTGCATTGACAAAACACATCATTAAAGGTCCTGAAAACGTATTTTCTCAATCGGCTTCTTACTCAATTCAAAGATTCATTTATCGAGTGAACAAGTTCCCACCCAATAATAACTTCCCACAATATACTATTGACCTTGTTCCCTCAAGATATTTCTTTCCTGCAATATAGTTTTTATGTTCCCACATATAGATATAACTTGTATATAACTATAACTGTTTTTTTTGTGCTTCCGTGGAGTTTGTGTTGGAGTCTGAGTTGTGATGTGCGCTGGTCATTTGTAGGAGTAAGGGGACTCCATTTCTAACTGAACGTTAGCTATGGTTGCACACTGTTAGCCCTGAAGCGGAGCTGAAGAGAGTAAAAGCACTCGCGAGCGTACACAACGTAACATCCGGTGGATTTTCCCCGAAAAAACATCCCTCATTCCTCACATTTAAATCAGTCTACAGGTCTCATTTTTTAGGTCAGGTTACAACCTGTTCACACATTGGCAATAAGAAACGATTTAAAAATGAACTTCCAGTCCCTTTAAATACGCCAATCCTATATTAATGTTATATATTCATGTTAAAATGCACTTGAAAATATCGCACTTTCTTTTTAAAACCTCACAGAGTATTTGGGGGAAAAAGACAGAAAGCTGATAAAATCATTGGTCAAAGAGGAAAAACAAGAGCAACAGTTGTTTCCTGCCGACTAAAACAGGCACAGCTGTGCATCAGTGCCCCCCCCCCCCAAAATCCTTCTGTTGAACACCTGAAACTCATTTTGTCTGTGCTGGTGGAGATGTTTGTAGTTCATTGTGAGTGTTAAAATATCTCAGGGGAGAAAATTAAAAAGGTCATGGAGGCATTAAACTTAAATAGATAGATTCAATAACTAATTTTATGTTTCAATTATAAGACCAAATAGAGTAACAGGGATAAAATAGAAATAAGTGTCTCCTTGTATAGCTGCTCTGCTACATGGATCACACCCATAGTTTCCAAATAACACGAAAAGATTTATTCAAACTTTAGTTACACAGTGAACAACGTCCTTCAGTGTGATGAGTTATAGCTTATAGCAATTACATCAGTGTGGGTGTGTGCATGTAGGAGAAAAGGAAGCTTTATGCATACAAATAGGTATCTGTCACACATAATTACAGGTCATAGTTATACAGCCTGCCGTGCCTCTGCATCTGTGTGTGTATGTACGCGTACACACGCAGATGTGGGTATTTACATCCTTTTGCATGCACATGACCTCTCGCATCATTTAGTTGCTGGTGGCTCTCCAAACAGGGCCGCCCCAGCGACAGCCCATAATACAGTATATAATAATGGGAGATTTGCTTTCATGAGCTAAGCTCCGGGAATGTTTGGACCTCCCATTTAGACTCAACAGGAGCTTGGCACAGACTCTGCACAGGTGCAGACTGAGAGAGAGAGAGAGAGGAGGAGAGAGAATTGGGTCCTGCGAACAACATTCAACATCTGTGTCAATGGCTGTTGCACAAATTTTCACCAATAAAACAGAGAGCAAGGGGGAAAGGAGAGAGTCGAACAGAGAGCGAGAGAGAGGGATAAGGAGTAAAGCGGGGATTCAACATCTGTCAGTGTCTGTTATGCTTTCCACTAAATTGAGAGAGAAACGGAGAGAAAAGGAGGTAGGAGCTTAAAATAGCCGAGAGAGAAAGTTGGTGGCTAGCCAAGCCTGGATGAAGCAATCTACTTCCAGCTGTTGGACTGTTTGTGTATCAGAGAGAGGACAGGAGGGGAGGCAGGGAGGACGGGAAGGTAAGGAGCTACTGAAGGTGGGGAAGTAGAGAGGGATGAAGGAGCGGAAGGTTAAAGTAATAAGCAGTAAAAAGCAGGTGGTAGTGAGGACGCAGCGGTTCCACAGGTTAAATGGGAACTATATTACTGACTGACTGACTGACTGACTGACTAACACAGTCCCACTCCAACACTAGCTATGTGTCTTGAGCCTGATCTCACTAATTCAAATACATACTTATATCATAAAATGATATATTATGATATTATGTTTAAAAAATCAGGTATTTTAAGTTAATGGTTCTCTATATGATATTCAGAGCATTAATATAGTAGCAAACAACTATTGGCTTCTGGCTCACGGCCGCCACTCTGCACCGCTCTCATACGGTGGTTACGGCTGATAACGCCGTCCCGATCGATGGTGTAGTTGCGGAATCGTAGCGCCCACCCTCTGGTTCCCCCCCCCCAGTTAAACCAACACATTCTCATCCCAACTCGTCACATACCGCTGCTTTGTTTTGCCCCTTGGCATCACTTTATTTTCGGCATCACAACCACTATAGTTACCCTTGGCGTCACTTTAGGATTAGGCAACAAAACCCCTATAGTTAGGTTTAGGAAAAAACAACATGGTTGGGCTTAAAACTACTACGTTTGTACGGTGAAAATGACACTGAATGTTGTGAACACGAGACACAAACGAACAACTGATTGTAACGTGACGCACGGGACACGAACAGCGGGCTCCTGGATGAAAGCCCTGCGTTTGTTGGACCCATCCACCTCCCCTCCCGCCCCGCCTAGTGTGTGCCTTTTCGCTATTTAAAATACGTCACCACACTCCCGGCGTACTTTCGTTGAGCGTTTACTGTTGTCGAGGATGGGATTTCATTAATGAAACGCCCGGTGCGTTTCATACCAGCGCTAAGGGGTGCCTTGTGCGGCGGTATCGAACGCCAATGACCGTGACAAAGCCTCGGTATTTGGCGCCCTGGGAATGAGAACGGGCTGGGTAAACACCGTTAGCTCTGTCATCATGGTTGCTGTGCATTTAGCACCTGAGTAAACCAAAGTAAATCCATGTCCAAAACTTTACCTAACCACAATTATCCATTTATTATCTATACCCATGTATCATGTGCATGGTTGCGAAGGACGGGAGCCTTTCCCAGAATGCATTTGGCAATAGGTGAGGTACATCCTGGATAGGTCGCAGGGCTTTAACAGGGCTGACGTACATGTTAATGTTACAATGTTACACAGAGAGCCCCCCCCCCCCCCGCCGCCGGCTGGTGGCCACCCATTAACTGTAATTATTTATCACAAAACCCAAATACATGTAGGAGCAAATGAGTTGTTATTTGACAAACAGGACATAATAGAAACATTTTTGTTTTCTGTACGGTAGGTTATGCATGAACTGGAGTTAATGACAACGAGAATATGTTGAATATTTTTGTGCTGAGGACTGTGTGTCCTTGAGCAGCAGCGCAAACCCATTAATCCATTTGTGGAATCTCAATTTGAGTCTGTTTTTGTGTCGTGACAAAAAAATTGATATTTACAAAACAAACCATTTCATATTTTCCATTTTGTTATTTGCTACTTTTGAAGTGAAATAAACAAAAATCCAATTCACTTCAAAACACATTTCTCCTTCACAACGGCACCATTTAAGCCGATAGTGATTCACATTCTTTCATCATTTACAATAAGCAGCTCTGAAAAACATATTTTATTTTGTTCGACGAAGCACGCAGGACAGGTCAAATTGAAAAGATTGCCTTGACTTTCAAAATAAAGAGAGATTTGATAAATAAAGTGGCTTCAACATATTTAAAGAGTTCCAAGACTGCCACTCTTTTGACATCATGTCCTTGTTC
Source organism: Sebastolobus alascanus (assembly GCA_916701645.2). Classification (NCBI taxonomy): domain Eukaryota; kingdom Metazoa; phylum Chordata; class Actinopteri; order Perciformes; family Sebastidae; genus Sebastolobus; species Sebastolobus alascanus. Next base: position 1,023,704 of record CAKAOJ020000025.1, on the reverse strand, counting down.
GTTTATTTAACACCTTCTGTCAGTTGTGGCTGGTTCTTTTATCAACGCAATGATCTGTGGCTTCTCTGTGTGAATGTGAATCTTTTTCTATGTTTCTTTTAAACACTGTCTAAGTTTGCTTGATAGATAAGTGGCAGTTTTAGGAGGGAAAACGCTGCTTATGCTGAAATCAACAAGCTTTTGAAATTTGCCAAATTGACAGGCTTGAATAGGAAACTGAACAGGTGGAAAGTAGCAGTGCACTCTTAATGTGATTGCATGTGTCAGAATCAAAACCAAGCTTTTTTTTGTGAAGAGGCAATTCATTCGAGATGTTTAATTTTACAGTCAAAGGACTAAAATGAAGCCGTTTACAGGCAGAGTAGACTTGATGGAAAAAACAGGGTTCTGTTGCCAAGAACACATCTTCCCTCAGAGCACAAAAAGTGATAAAATATATAATGTAAGAAAGTTTGTATTTGCATCACATTTTTCAACTGGGTCATTCCAACAAATCAATAAATACAAACAATGTAATGTCTGTTGCTTGAGTCAAACTATTGTTGTCTCCAACTCCTGAAGTTGCTCCGACTTCTTTTCACCACCCAGCCAGATCCTTGTTTTTCGGTCTCAACTTGCTCTGAACGATTTTTCTCTCCTTTTGAGGAGCGTGCATCGACAATACCAGTAAAGATTGCTTCCTGGCTGTTACCCATGCATAGAAAATGCTGCCACAATGTTGTGGATTGCAACCAATGCATAGAGAGTAGATATGACTGTCGTTATTTTTTTTGTGAACATGTTTTGGAATCTGTCAATACCGATAATGACAGCAGTCTTTGTAGTCAGAGAAAAGGTGCGTTTGTTCATTTTGTTTGAATTTCCTCTCAGTTTCTGGCAGACTAATATTTCTCCTCTTTTTGTGTGTTTTCGCTCACATATAAAGAACAATAAAACTGCAAGGATGAAGGAGATATACACCGATCAGCCATAACATTAAGACCATTGACAGTTGAAGTGAATAACATTGATTATCTCGTTACAATGGCACCTGGCAGTGGAGGGGATATATTAGACAGCAAGTGAACATTTTGAACTTTGAACTTTGTGTTGGAAGCAGAAAAAATGGGCAAGCGTAAGGATGTGAGCGACTTTGACAAGGGCCAAATTGTGATGGCTAGACGATTGGGTCAGAGCATCTCCTCTTGTTGGATGTTCCCGGTCTGCAGTGGTCAGGACCTACCAAAAGTGGTCCAAGGAAGGAAAACCGGTGAACCGGCGACAGGGTCAGACCCAAGGCTCATTGATGCACGTGGGTAGCGAAGGCTGGCCTGCGTTGTCAGATCCTATAGAAGAGCTACCGTAGCTCAAATTGCTGAAAAAGTTAATGCTGGTTCCGATAGAAAGGTGTCAGAACGCACTGTGCATTGCAGTTTGTTGCGTATGGGGCTGCGTAGCCGCAGACCGCTCAGGGTGCCCATGCTGTCCTAATGTTATGACTGATGGGTGTATATATTTTTAAACCTCTTCTAATGCAAGGAACAAAATTGTATTTTTTAACACCTTTCAAGATAAGCAAGGCAAATAGATGGATATTGGGCTGTGAAGTTGTTGAGTGGGCAACTGAAGGATGTTTGTACTGATGAAAGCGTGTGTATTGGTACGTGTCAACTTTATGCAAATGAGGAGCGGCCAACGTGACGCCCCGTCTCTTGAATCGCGCCACCACGCTACCACAATGCATTGCACGGCTGCTTACAGTACATACACAATGAATGGGAAGTGTGGAAAGGACAGAGGCTGTGGACACGTACCATAACTGGTGTGTGTGAGTATGTGCACTCAACCCACCCTCTCTAGATAAAGTAAAGTTTTGTACTGAATTTTTGAGGTGGCTGAAGGGTCAAATTATATGCACACATACACACAATGTATTATCTTTCAGACATCACACATTCACATAAGTGCAGACTCAATGATTTATTACTTACTTCGTCCTTTTGCTCTAGTACTACTTTATCCCCTCATATAAAATTCATCTTCACATCTCCATTCTGTATGTTTGTCGCTGCTCTATTAGAATTTATCTCCTCATTAAGATGCATAGAGGCACTAATGGTAAATGGGCTGATCAGCTTAATGCATGGCTAACCTCTCACAATTAGCCAGATCACAGGACGCAGCTCTCTTTAAATGGAGAGTTTATTGCATTAGAAATGCAAAGAATGTTATGTCGTCTTTTATGCAGTTTCCTCTTCTGCCTATAGATCCGCCGTATGTTTCTTCACTCTTTCTTTTCACACACATAGAGCTGTGTGAGCATATGTTTTTCAGAAACACTCACACACACTCTCTCTCCTGTCCTCTGCGCAGGCTATTAACCTGTCTCCATTCTGCAGAATCTCTATAATTTGGTCGTCAATTATTAAAATTCTAGCTGCTGGCATGTGGCGAGTGAAAAGGTCTCCGGCACTCATTCTGGACCCCAAAAAGGACTGACTGCTAACACACACACACACACACACACACACACACACAGGCTACTGTGAGTGTGACGTCCGGGGTGCTGCAGGTTTGACACTGGGCCCAGCACACTGAGTGGATAATTGTATATGTGATGAGAGGGGTGGGTGAAAAGGAAGGGCTGGCGTTTGCTTAACAGTACGAATGTTATAATAAATTGGCCACCAGTTGTGTTACTGTAAATGGGGGGCAGACAAGTCATTTCAATGCACTTTACTGTCTTACAGTAATGGAGCCTTGACAAACAAAGACACACAATGTTACTGATAGCAGAGACGATAACGTGTACATCTTCAGGTTTAAACAACTGCAGCTGCATTACTTTCACATACTTGGTTGGTAGGAGTAAGGCTGGTGTCAAAATAACAAAAGAGCTCCGCCTTTTTTCTGCCGCCAGCTAAACAAGAATCTGTGAGTTTGTGAGTGGCCTACAAACCATGACGTGCTTTGAGTGGGCTTGTTCCCAGTAAATGTTCAACCCGATATCACGCTAAAGCTACAAAGTACTTCAAATTAAAGCTATAGATTTGTTTTTTTAAGGAAAACGACAACTAACCTATTTGAAGAACAATGAATTGCCTAACACATGTATAACAGATACTTAACACATTAAAACAGGATTGTTTTGGAAATCAAAATGTTAACTGTACCGGTATTAGTCTATGCACATCAGATAATAAGTAACATTAACTGTAAAATATGAAACCATGTCAGTATGCGATTCCTTAACTCTCATATTGATATAGTTCTCTATAGTCCATATAACCGCATAATAGAATTCCTGAAATTCAGTTATGGCTTTTGGTTTTGGTGTGCCACCCCAAGCAGTGGCCCCATCTGGCCACCCCTATGAAGAGATTCTGGGGGCACCACTGTGCTTTGCATCTCTATATATATATCCATAATCATTGATGTACTGAGAGAGAGAGAGAGAGAGAGAGGGGCGGAAACTTACAGTAAAAGAATTGTTCGAAACACACTTATTTGCTGGTAGCAGCAACAAGTCTTCAGGAAGTTATTGCACCTGTAAAATCACAATGTGACATTTTTACACTTTAGTTTTTGCACGGATAAAAACAACAACAAAACAAAACAAAACATGACATCTTAATTAGTGAGCTTTAGAGGTGCTGGTACAGTAGGTGGGTTTTGGTACCTTTGGACAGAGCCAGAATTTCTATTTCCCCATTTCCAATCTGTTGAACTTGAATTAAGCGTATTTCCCAAAATGTCAAACTACTACTAGTTTCTGTGACTTCACAAATATTTGAATCTGTGTTTATTATTGTACCTTTGCGCAACTGTTTGCATTTTTAATGTTTGTATTTTTATTTAATTTGTTTACTTTGTGTAATTTGTACTGAATACTAAAAAAGAAGTATAGTATTACTCATACAGCAGCACAGCATTTCCAAAATGATCTATTGTGTTTTTGCAGAGGAATGGCAGACAGAAGTTGCATTTATACATGTAAAAGAGAAAAAGCAAAATACCGAAGAATCCCTCTATTGTTGAGTGTTTGGTTTCATTGTGTCGGTATGTCTACAAGATTATGCCAACAAATAAAACAATATATACACATCCATATTGGAAAAGGATGAACATTACTCTCTTTCCTTTCAGGCTAATACGAACCATACACTACTCCGCGACGGCTCGCCAAGAACAAAATGGTAATGGTGGAACGTTGAGGGGGTGCGCTTGATTATTTATTTGTGTTTCAACTGGGGAAACCGGAGCTCCGTCACCACTGTGAGGCTATGAGTCATAAAAGCCTGTTTATTTAGAAACCAGAACTTGCTGCTCGACAGGCCGTTACATCTGGTGGCAATTATATCATTCGGCTCTCCATCCCACATGCTGAATTCAACTCATATGTGGGAGTTGCATCACATCAGAGTGTGCGTGTTTGTGTTGTACTGTATGTGTGTGTGTGTGTTCTACATGCCTCGCTACATGGTTTTACTTGTGATCTGAAAAACAAAACACGTTGTCACATTAAAGGAGTCACATTCTTTTACTGTAAAAGAGATTTCGAATCCAAAACGTCATATTTTACGTTTGTCCGTCCCTGAAAGATGAGTCTTCGTCCGTTGACATTCATTCGACTGAGCATGTCAGTTTGTGTTTTCGTCTTGGTCAAGATTTTTTCCATTAGCTTTTATCACCGAACTGAACGAGGAGTGGGGCTTTATCGGAAGAATGCCGATGGTTTTTGTTGTGGCTTCTCTTCTTATGGGGCTCAGGTTCAGCCAGCTGCTTCCCGCCTTCACTAAAACAGAGCTCGGCCGTCGAGGGAACACATCTTGTTTCATTTTAGCCGCTCTGTTGTTAAAGGACTCGGAACACTCTCTCTCTCTCTCTCATCATCTCGCCTCCTCCTCTTTCTCCTATTCTCCTCACCTCAGGTCCTGTCAAACCTCTCACCGGGGGGAGACATGGAAGGTGTGTGGCTTCTCGATCAGGTGTGTGTTCTCCTGCATTTGTGCATCTAAGTGCACTCTTGTCTGTTCGGCCGCTTGTCTCCATGTGACTCAGTGTGTGCTCTGTTTAAACCCACTGTCTCCAAAGCCTTACAAGGCTCCCCGTGTATAATTGGTGACCTATTACTTTCTGCCCATTGCATTTGACAGATATGAATTGGAGACTGCCAGGCGGACATGCTGATTAATGACAACCACAATTGGTACCTTTTAATTGCCAAGGATGAGAAGTCAGGCATTGCAGAGCGAAAGACACACACATCCGTGATTATAGGGTTGGTGTGTCTTTGTCTCTGCATATAGAGGCCATTTCTGACACGGGTGTTATTCTAATCAACCAATGGTGGAGCACGATGGAGCCAACTGTTTGCCGATGACGCTACTCTCTCCCTTTGTGTCTATGTGTGTTTTCATGTATGTGAACCCATGGAGGGGGGTGGCATTAGTAATGTGTGTAATTTAGCACACATCTGGTCATATACACTCCAAGAGGGAGAGGAGAGTTATATTAGCACACATGCAGCGCACACACTTGAACAGATCTACACACCGCTAATTAACCTGGTGCTTCTCACAGCTGCTGGCCTCGACTTTGCTCCTGCCAAGGCGGACGTGGGTGGCTCCTCAACCTAAATCAATCCGCACTAATTGCCGGTCTACGCTCCCCTGCGTCTTTACCTTGCTGCCTGTCAGCATCCTATCTACCTGTCTGATTTGACGTGCGACTCCCACATCTCCGAGCCACTGTGATCACTTGGGCAACTCAAAGGTCTGAGTGTTTTTGATGTTGCCACGATGTCGAGACACTGTGTTGCAGAGCTGGCTGCTTACCTGTGATCTCTCGCAGCCGTGAAGTGTTTGAATGAGGTAATGTGTGGTTAAATTCAAGCTCCTCTGTGAATTCTCAACTTGAAGTAACTTTTTTTCTCACTTTACTGTACTGTATGCCCTTACTGTGCAGTCATTTCTACCAGGGGTTCACGTTAAGGTTGCTAAAACTATTAATCACATTAAGACTGACAAAAAAAAAGCCTCCCTTTTAAATCGCACATTGATTCAGCCGTTCACTGAGATTTAGAGTTGAGGTTTTGGAGAAGGATGAGGATTTAAGATTCATGTTTAGGTGAGTCTTCTGCCTCTTTTACAGCTTCCCTGGCACGCTACCCTATTCTTGTCACAAACGCCTATGATCAATTACGCTCACTCAATCCGCAGCTCGCAAGCCAACTAGGAATGGTCTTGTCATCAACAAGCATGCTGCCAGGAACCCCGGTTAAAGACGGGACCAAGAACGGAGGTGGAGCCGAGTGAATTTATATGTAGCCGAGGGGCTGAGCTGCTCACAGCCAGCAGAGCCTTAAAAGGGAATAGGTATGAGGAGAAAGTAGCTGTTCTGTGTCATTTCCACAAAAGCAGACATCTGTCTTCTTTTGGCATTTCTCCCCATGACAGAGGTCATGAGTTTGTGTTGTGTAAGCAGGAGGGTAACAGTGATTCTGTTAACTCAATGGAATGACATGAATGTGACAAGAAAGGCAAGACGGCATAGAAATAACAGAAAGAAGGGCCTACAGAAGTGAATTGTGAGACAGCTTGTCCATAGAAGGCAATTCATTTCACCTCAGAAAGATCATATAACTCCATATAAAACATGCATGGAGACGATGTTGAGGTTGTTAAAAAAAATGGTAGAATTAATCCATCATTTAAAGCAGCAGTGGGTAGAATTTGAGCAAATATGATTAAAAAAAGTTACCCGGCAGCCATGTTGAGATCAGTTGAGGAAATACCAAGCACCACCCACCAGCCGGAGCAAACTTTCTCATTTTACAGCTAAACAGTACACTACAAGATGTTTCTGAAAACATTTGAGAGGAGAAATAGTCATTACAGTAACAGAATATTGATTCATATTTGATCAGCGCTGCCTAGTTTGACCGTTTGATCGGAGTTTGCGAGTGATTGACAGCTGCCTCTGTTGAATGAACAGCCAATAGGAACGCTCTCTCTATGAAATGACCTGTGATTGGCCAAAGTCTCTAGATTTTTTAATGCCTGAAAACACCATGAGGAGGTTTAGAAGTCTAGTTATCTCTCAGAGCACTGGAATTACAATATGCTGAAAGGTTATTATGGAATTTTTGCCCAATGATGCCAAAAACATTCTGCCTACTGCAGGTTTAACTACTGCATGGGCCTTAGCCCCTCATTTGCTATTAGCTGAGGCTTCAGGTGAAGACATTTGGCAATAGGGGAGGGCGATTATGTGAATGTGTGTGGCAGGGGAATTGGGAGAAAGTAAGAGGGCCTCCCTCCTCCTACCCTCCCCTCAGACAGAGCTGTACTTTAAACAGCTGGAGGAGGGTCGCAGGGGGGCTACTGAGAGGAAGAAAAGCACCAAAGAAAGGCGGGGGCGTTGCGGGTTCTTTCACTGGAGCAGTTTGTGTGAAACTGTAAATCCATCAGCTATATTTCAACGGGGCTGGCAGCGCTAATAGACGCATCTAGTTAATATTTTATTAAGTGCGTGATGTGTGTGTGTGAGCTCGGTGGGAGAAGACGAGGGGTATTGTGATGGTGTCACACCAGACAGTGAAATGCGGTTGAGAGAGTTATGAGAGAAAGCAGTAAAACAAGCTCATACGAGGATCGTAAGGAAAGATTTGACAATTTCAAGCAAATGTGTAGTTTGTGTGATTGGGGAAGAATGACAGACATTTACATTTTTTTTTTTTGTTTTTTACTTGACTGGATACGAGGAGGATGACAGGGATGCAGTCTAGACTATTCTCTAAGATATGTGTGTATAGTGAGCATGCCTAAGTGTGTGTGTGTATATATTCTCCAGAGTGTCTGCGTCCCACGTGGAAAACATTGCCATTCTGGACTTTTTCTGCCTCATAGACTCACAGCTGCTTTCTCCCATTTGAGGAGATTTGTCAAAAACCGAGACGCGATCCAATCCATTCTGATGTTGACTCACGGTCCAGAGAGCTATATGAGTAAGAGAGCGGTTGACATTACAAATGCACACATGAGCAAAAGCTTATGCTCGCATTTGAAAACAATCTGACTCACCTGCTGCATGTTAAACGCCATTATATATCACAGTGGTTGTGTCTTTTATATGACCATCATGTGGATTATATATAAGTACAGTGTGTTGATATATTATCACAGCTCACTGGCGGAAAAGTATTACGGTCAGAAGACATGAAGCAGTTTCCTTCTCCACATCGCTGCCTATAGTTTTTTTTGCCATTAGCAGCCTCATAATGAAGTTTTGACCAGCATGGAGTCAGGTCATGCTCTAGCTAACCACCCACCTCGAGGCTGTCGCAGTCCCAGAAACCCTCCTAAGTCAAGGGGACCGGGAGCGGCGAGCGCTGGGGCGGTCACGGGCGGCTGTACACCGACTCCAGAGGATGACTTGGAGGCAGAGAGAGACAGACTTCAAACCCAGATGGGCTTTGATACGGACTCTGAACTGGTCCCTTGTCATCTAATAGATGGTGGCAAGAGAGAAATAGAGGAGGGGGGAAGGAGAGAGAAGGCCTGGGGAATTTCTGAAGTGAATATACTTGTATCGTGATCAAAGAGGAGCAGAGAGAAAGAGGGGAGGGAGAAAGACAGAGAAACCTAACGCCCTTCACACTTTTTTCGGCCTGAGTCAAAGTCAAGTTAAACTTAACTAAAAACGTATAACTTCCTTCCAAAAGTCATGTTTTTTATTAATATTTTTTACAGTTACAGTACAGAATAATAGAGAAAATGTATAGTGTAAATATGAAAATGCAAATTACTCAAACAATGCTATTCATAGTGCCTAAACAGTCTTTGTATGAAAGTGTCTTTGAAACATATAGACTTTGTGTTAATGCGTGCTGTGCAATGCTGTTTTTCAGTACATCAAGTAGGTATCTCATGTAGCTCTGAGGTCAAACTGTGTGTGTGTGTGTGTGTGTGTGTGTGTGTGTGTGTGTGTGTGTGTGTGTGTGTGTGTGTGTGTGTGTGCTCTGAGTTTCTACGGCCTGTGTTCTGACATCTGTTTTGGGTGAGAGGGCTAAATGGGTCTTGGACGGGCTCTGTGACCAACTGTCTGTCCCAGAGCGCAGAGAGCTTGACTCTGTGACCGCTAAATCAGCTCAGCTGAAAGGCTGCCATCCAGGCTGGACTGTGTGTGTGTGTGTGTGTGTGTGTGTGTGTGTGTGTTTATGTATTTCTCATGTTGTGGGGACAAAAATCTGCTCACATCATTATTAGTGACTGACTTACCTTCCATATGGGAAAAATCTGGTCCCCATCAGGATAAATATTTAAGGTTAGGGTTTGGGTTTGGGTTAGAGGTGGTGAAGGTTGTGGTTTATGTTACTAGCAGCACAACGATAGCGTTTACATGGTTCAATGAAGAAATGAATGAACTGAATTGCATTAAAGGGCCAATGTGTAATATTTCAGGGGATCTATTGGCAGATATGGAATATAATATTCATAACTATGTTTTCATTAGTGTATAATCACCTGAAACTAAGAGTAGTTGTGTTTTCATTTGCTTAGAATGAGCCCTACATAGGGAGCGGGTCTTCTTCACGGAGTCCGCAATGTTGCTCCGCCATGTTTTTACAGTAGCAAAAAACAGACAAACCAAACATTGGTTCTAGAGAGAGCCTTTCGCGTTTTTCTGTTACCTGATGGCCACCATAGTCCTCCGACACGCTTGTGAAACTGCAGTAACGTGAGCCGCAGAGTGCAAAACTGTGGTGCCGCCAGCCGCCGTCTGACTTCCGTTGCTCCTAAAGTAGTGTTATTATGATAAGGATGACCTCTGAGCGAGGCGACCGGCGTTACCACGGTTTTGCACTTGGCGGCTCACGTTAACAAAGTCTTGGAAAGGAGGAGTGAGCGAAGGCCAACTCAGTTGGTCGCAAACTGCAACCACACCACTAGATGCCAACAAATCCTACACACACCAGAGCTGCCAGAGCGCAACAAAAAGTAGCAGATTATGTGATATACAGCGTCATAACAGCTACTAAATGGACCTTGTTTTGTCCACAATCTATATTGTATCTTCTAAAATTGTGTGGTGTGTCTCATTTGTGGTTGCATGGTACAAATCTGGAGTTGACAATACAGCAGCTATCCCCAATTTGCCCATACAAATTTTGAGGTTACGGTAAAAGAAATGTGTGTGTATTGCTCACATGGTGATATGACCCATAAGATTTGAATATGAACAACAAAGTGTGTAGGGAAGGGACTGAAATAACAAAGGAAGATCCGAGAGAAAAGATGGGTTTAAGGGTAGAAATTGGTTTTAAGAGGAATACTTGTTATCTCTGTGCTTGAGTAGCACTTCCCTCTCTCTCGCTCCCTCTCTTATTTCCTCTCCTGTGTGCTCATTTTCAGTGGGAGAAGTGGTGGTGGGAGAAAATGTGAGATCCAGATGTCGAACCCTCGCTGCAGATGTGCTCACTTAGAGGCCACGAAACGCTAATCTGCCGCCTTGCCGTGCACAGACACACACGCACACACACAAACACACACACACACACACACACACACACACACACACACACACGCCATATTTTCATAAAGAAAATCACATACACACTCATAGAGACATCATGAATTCATGAATTTAAAATCAAAGACACACAAAGAAAAAATGCATCACACCTACTTAATTCTCCAGAGCAGAGTGGAGACAAAAAGACTGCTTTCCTCATGCATCAAGGATTTTTGGTACAAAACCTCTCTGCTGCATTTTATTTACTTAACAGTCACTAACCTCTTACTACTTACCGGCCAGAGTAAAACACACACACACACACAAGAGGCTTAATGGTTTTCAAAATGGTTTCGAATATTAATGTTTCCTCTGTTCGCTGCTTACATGCCTCGTAGCCCATTATTGTAGAAACAAGCTGCGTTGGAGAGACCTCGGCTAGCCTTGTCCAAGGACTCAATGCTAATGAAATGAGCGGGGCACGGCAGTATTGAACCACTTGCATTAAGGCCATTACAGAGAAATAAAATACAGTACGGGAACAAACAGGCACAGGAATCCAATTCCCACTTATGTTCTGTGTCACTGTAAAAAGCAATGGACTTGTTCCGGTGAAGATGGTGGTTTGAATATAGAAATAAATGCTGCAGCGGAAAAGGCTTAGAAACATGCTTTACAACTTTAATAATATTATTTAAACCTCTTCCTGCAGTTCATGTTGCTTTTAAGGGAGATAAGATGAATTTAATAAAAACACAGAAGAAAAGAATACAATTACGGCTGATTATTTTCATTATCGATTAATCTGTTTTTTTAAATTTCTTCTTTTTTCTTCTTCTTCTTTCTTAATTTTTAAAATTAATCATAATAATAATATTTTGTCTAAAAAGTGTCCGAAAATTGTTACAAATGTTTTTCGCGAGCTCTCATAGCCCGAAGTGATGTCGTCAAATGACTTCTGTTCTGTTCTGTTCTGTCAGACCAACAGTAAATATTCCCTTTATAATGAAATGAAAGTCATAATATTGGAGAAGCTGGAATCAGAGAAAGTGGCATTTTTCATAGAAAAATGACTTAATCAATTAAACTATTATCAAATGTGTTGACGATTAATTTTCAGTCAATCATGTCAGCCATAATTAAAACCGTTTTTGAGATAATTCCCTGTTACCTCATCCTGCAGGACATTTTAGGTTCCTACTGTATGTATTGTGATGATGTTCTGATCTGTTTTCTGTTTGGCCTTTTAGTTGTATTTTGCATGATCTTTGGTTATTGCCTACACTCTGTGAAGTGTGCAGTTCATATATCTCTCTCTCTCTCAGTGTGTGTGTGTGTGTGTGTGTGTGTGTGTGTGTGTGTGTGTGTGTGTTGGGGGTCATACGTGTGCACCGACACATCAGTATGTATAGAGTGAATGGGTGGAGCTATAGAGCGGTTCTGAAATATTCAGTAGAGAACAACACACTGGCATCAAGGATGCAAAACACTGATACTCATGCGTGTGAGTGTGTCCTGGACCTGGTGCTCATTATTCGTCCTTGTGTCCTCCCGTCCAATGCTTATTGATCGGGCCATGTTAAGTATGGAGAGGGCACCTCATGGTGACAGCTTGACTGGTGCTGCAGCGCCTTGATCCTCTCTGAAGGGAGGCAGAGAGATGAAGGGAGGAGGGATACGATGTGGTGTGAAGCTACGTGTGAACTTAGAGGAAGATGTATGGGGGTTAGAGGTGCAAAGAAGTGTTTCAGCATGGGGAGGTTAGGCTGGGCGAACTTAAACTGTTAGAGTGTCTCATACTTGTACTGCTGTGGGTGTGTATGTGAGTGTGTGCTTGAATTTCTCTTACAGAGACACATCAGAGGATACACAGGGCTACTTTTGCATAAAATGTACCCTATTTGGATCAAGTAACTTTTGGAAAATACTTTGTGTCAGATTAAAGCTTCAGTAGGCAGAATATTTTTGGCATCATTGGGCAAAAATTCAATAATAACCTTTCAGCATATTGTAATTCAAGTGTTCTGATAGAAATCTAGACTTCTACATCTCCTCATGGCTCTGTTTTCAGGCTTTAGAAAATCTAGCCCTGACGGGAGACTTTGACCAATCACAGGTCATTTCAGAGAGAGAGAGTTTCTATTGAGCATTCCTATTGGCTGTGCTCTGGCTGGCGGGCGGTGCTTGGTATTTCCTCAACAGATGTTTCTGAAAACATTTGAGGAGAGAAATAGGCATTACAGTAACAGAATATTCATTCATATTTGATCAGCGCTGCCTAGTTTGACTGTTTGGTTGGAGTTCGCGAGTGATTGACAGCCACGGCTAATACAGTGGTAGCAGCATGTAGCAGCAACAGCATAATGAAGGAGTGAGCACTTGTAATGTTATAAAGAGCAACTCACTACTTTCATCAAATGTGATTGGTGACGTATCAGCCGATGCTGATCAGCTGATGGTGAGCAATGACTTCAGTGCTCTGCCAGAGCTAAAGCAATTCTTCATGTGATGTTTCATTTGTTGGTTCAATTACTCAACCCCCATAGCTTGGAAAGCCTAATGAAAGCTGTTTGAGTGCACATCGTTCAGGGAGAACTGAGCTTTGAAAGGTGTTTCTGATGCACTGAAGTTCCTCATAGACCCATTTTAGTTATTTTATCCTAAAATATCACTCATTTTCTCATGAAGGACCGTGTCACAAGCCTGGAACCTGCGACTTGTCTTTGCCTTGTTCATTCACCAAATATCCTGATCAGCGGCTCACTCATTGGCTGCTCTGACACCGAACGGCATTGTGTTTGTTTAAACATACTGTTATTGTGCATTCTTAATAACCTTTAACAATTTCATCCTTGTTTTAAACCCTGTTTGCTTTTTCTGTTGTACATATTGTTTATATTTGGTGTTTGCCCCATGGCTGGATCCATTTAGGCACAACATAGACATTTACCAATTCATACACATCTTATCTTGAATTGTCCTATTATTACTATCAGTATTGTTGTTACATGTGCAGCAGTCGCCAGTCTTGCTCTGTTTCCTTTCACTACGATGTCCCAAGCCGGGGCCCTTTGAAACCCCCTAACCTCTGGAGTCCAATAACACATATTTTGGTTTAAAGCAGGGTCATGCAACTACTTATAGCTAATAACTAAAACGCTGCCTGTTTTACCGAAGGGGATGTATAGCTCCTTATTCATCTCGGCTAATTGTGCAGGGAGTGAGAGGGTCACACAGGTACGTCTGTGCCGCATGTTGTGAAAAGCTTAGAACAAGATTTCACGGCATTGCAATGCATCATGCATTGAAAGAGGGTTTCATATACAGTAGGGGTTTCATAAGGTACATAATGTCTTTTTGACTTAATCATTGCTGCTTGCAAACCTATGAATCAGCTCTCCGTTGAATTGATAGTGTTTAAGAAAAGGCTGAATCTATTTATTACATCTATTGAATCCATTTATTGCTCTCATTGTGGTTGGATTGCCACAGATAACGCGTTGCTATTCATTCTGTTGGTTCAGGATTTGGAGTGCCGTCTGTTGGCTTGCATCAGTGCCCTCCTGTTTGTTTTCTTCACAAGAGTAGATGAGTCAACTGATTGGCAGTCAGACGGTACGCTAGATGATAGCGCTAAACCTTGGCCCGGGCTATAGCTGTTCAATTATTCACAGAAAGAGCAAGAAAGAGAGAGAAAGAAAGGGGGAGTGTGTGTGTGGGAGAGAGGACTAAAGAAAGATGAAAGAGGGCAATTCAAATGTTCAGCGTCACCTAATATTACCAATTGAAAAAGATCTGCTTCTTATTATCACCCACCTTCATTGGTGCAAGCACTGCCTAATGCCTTAATCTTGCTTCTAGCCACTGCCACCCACCACCGTGTGAGACACAATAAAGTAGCACTACCTCTACACACACACACACATATGCACCAACACACACACTCCAAGCACTCCAGCATATGGGTCAGATCTAATCACAATAATTTCATTTCCCCCCTCATCAGCTCCGAGCCAGATAGACTAAGTCCCATTTGTAACCACTGCAGCGCTACTGGAAGGAAATATGACAGATAAGAGGACTCTTGTAATAAGCTGGCTGTGTGGATCTGATAAATGAAGAGAGCTTTTGCCAGTTAGCAGGAGAAATATATTGTGGAACGGTGGAAACCCGAGTGCGGTAGCTTTGAGGATTCATAAAAATAAACGGGGGAAACAAATTAACTTTGTTGATTAGCCGGCAAGATGGAGGAAGCCGCTTGGAAATGACTCGACACCGCTTGGGAAATCTTGGGAGCGCGAGGCGGCGTTCTGATATCAAGGAGAAAGAAGAAGGGAAAAAAAAGCATAGATGTGTAAGATACAGTAAATCCTCGTAGGCATCTTTTCATCGAGTCACTCCTCTCTCTCTCTCAATAACAAATCTCACAGACACACACACACATATGCACAATAACACTTTCTGCAAAAGAAAAAATCCACCCTTTTCAGCTGTTCCTAGTTAAAAGACAGATGTGCGGCGCTGCTTGTGACGGAAAGTGTAATATCTGTTTAGAGCCTGGGCCTGCATCATGCCCATATGGTTTTCAGTGGGAGAGGTGGAGTTGCTCAAGCGGAATTTGAAACGTAAATAGAACAAAGGATTGTGGGAGGCGGTTAATTTCAGCTGTTTCCATGGCAGGTAAGCTCCGTCGGCGGGGCTGTGATGTTTATTTGTGTGCCGTCGTTTCGCCACGCAGCATGTCAAATTATGTTTGACATGCTTTGCACAGTTCAAAAATATGCATGAAAAGGGTTTAAAAAAATCAGCAATAAAGGCAAAGTTGCACTGTGAGAAAATCACAGTATCACAGCTAGATTTTTTATAGCAGGACTGTTTAAACACGGTTGAAACGTAGAGCTGTTCTGAACAATCTCTGTAGACTTTCGAGATATTTCCTGCAAAGCGTATTCCAATGAAAACAGGTCAAAGGGAAAGTCGAGGAGGTTTTCCTCGTGCCGTGCGCTCTCTTGAGGAAACGCTTCAGTGCGTCTCAGAGAATCATCCATGCGAGACCCAACGCATAAACATTCACCTTGTGAGTCACCTTGTCAATCATTCAGCCCGTCCGTCAGTGAGCCAGTAGGCCAGTCCACCATCCAGCCTACGACCCGGTCCTCCACCTACCCAGCGAACCAATGACTGAGCACCCACTCACCCTCTATTCTCTAACTGATCCAGTGTCTCCTCCACTTACTAATGCTTGGGAGAGTTGCAGGCCAGGACCCCTTTCCTCCCCCTAAACATCCAGACATGCTACTGTTTGGCCAAACTTATGTATGTTATATTATTACTCTTCATGAAATCAGTGCCACTAGGGATGTCAGGAGAACCAATACTTCAGTACCAAGTCGATGCCAAAATTCTGAAAACGTGACGGTACTCGTTTTTCTACCTGTACCGTATGTACTGGGGAATAGGGCTCGAGACTAACGGCATCCTGTCGTTTGGGGAATGATAGAAAATTTCCCTGGTAACGCTACATTGCAAACAACAAATCCATGTTGAAATCGGCAGGAGGAGAGCTAGTTAACGTTAGCTGTTAGCAGCTGGTAGGCAGCACAGTCCTGCTTGGCTAAATAACGTAGCTAACAGCTAACGTACAGAGGTTTCATTGAGCTACATTATGATGCGTTCAAGCTTTAATCAGTGAAATGTCAATTGGGTGAAGGTAAATTATATCGTTATCATGATGGTCATGGTTCAAATGTAATTGTAAAATTTCGACTTTGGTGAGAAAGTTGAGGCGGATCATCAGGGATTAATAATAAATTCACAAAAAACAGTATGCAAAGGTTAATAAAGGAGAGAAGGTTGAAGTACATGGGATTTATTGTTTTGTTTTTTACCATGATGGTATCGAATTGGTATTAAGAATCGTGGCATTTCACTTGTCTTGGTATCAACCACTAAATTTCTGGTATTGTGACATCCCTAAGTGCCACTAATCTTTTTCCTCTCCATACTGTACACTCGGATTAACATAGGAAATAGCAAGTTGCTGCAGCTCAGATATTTGCATATCTTTTTGAATGAAATATTGCAATAAGAAACTGAAAATGTAAAAAATAAAAAGACGACTTGGAAAAATATCAATAATGTGTTGAAGATTTGAAGCACTGATTTAGATTGATGTGAACGTTTAACTTGGAAATGAGAAAATTGCTCGTAAAATGATGATGTTTGTCAAACTTAATGATTCAAAAGCTCTCCCCTTTGGGGACATTACTTATTCCATTAAATTACATTATACATTGGCATATTGACACACACATGTCAATGGTTAGATGCATTATTTTTCCTACTGCATCGAAGTACCCCCAATAGGAAAGCTGAATACACCTACAGTACCCTACCCATCAGCATCAGTGTAACAGCAGACATGTTCATGTTTCTTATACAATAAGCTACACGTGGTATTTGCATTATTTAAGCCACTTCCTCTCACTGCATATCGATTCGGAATCAAATAAAGAAATTGTTTTTTCTTTTTCTCTCTTCTGCTCTTTTGAAAAAAAATGAGTGCTTCTGAGGCCACTGAATTGGCATAATTACATGGGTTTAAATGCAAATTTACAATGTGCTTATTAATTCTATTCTGCGCATTTCAAATGACTGACTGCACTTAATTAAATCAGATTGATTAGACCTTTTCTAGACTTTCCCTTTACAACCACATAATTATGACAAATAGAGCCACTTGACACCAGATCTGCAGCAGAGGACTGAGCTCTCTTTTCTCTGCCATTCAGAGTCTTTCAAGTCCTGCATGGGGACCTACAGGCGGGGTCACAATAATGTCCAAATGGGTCGCCGCCGCATTACGCTGAAGGAGTGCTGTTTATTTCTAGAGGGGATTTATAACGCCACTGACCTGTTGTTAACTAACCATACATGAAAATATTACATCACCCGTCTCCTCCACCCACACACAGCGTTTTCACTCAAACGCCCCCATTCTGGTCTCAATCCTCTAATTCATGATGTTCCTCATCTGCACGCCCACGTGTTCTGGAGAAATGGGTGACCACACTGGTTAACAGATATCGGTTATGTGATGCTGAGTTTTGCTGAGCCCCTAAATGGGAGCCAGGATCTGTAAAATAATATAGATGATGGCAAATCAGTTTCTTTAATTGGATACAATTTCTCACTGTTGCATACGACAGTGGTGAATCCTTTAAGGTGTGTCCTTAATGACACTGGTTGTCTGTGCTGTTTGTATTTGGTCCCATTTGTATTTGCTACAGTCTAATGAGCATGCATCATTTGTTTGGTGTTCACAGTGTGAGAAACGACCAAACTAGCAGCTTTCTTGTGAATGTGATCTTTTGTCTAAAACAGTATATACAGTACAAAAGGGATTGGAGGAAAAAAAATGAGTGATTAAGTGCGTAAACTTTTTAATATTCTTTTGTCAATGCAGTTACTTAGCTTGAATATTAATACATCCCAAACAGTGCGCTAATGGTGAGTTGAAGACAAAGAGAAATAGGAATAATAATTAAGAGAAGGAAAAAAAAACAATATGCAGAAAACACATTCAAAGAAATGTAATATTTAAAAAGCAGCACCCCAGGACCTGGCGAGTTAATGGCTGAAAAGGGCTCCTGCTTTTCAAGTGTTTTTCTGAGCTTTGATTGCAATTTGGAGAAGGAATTATCTCATCGGGGTGCGTGGGTGGAGGGAGGTCGGATCTGACTGTGAAGTGCTTGTCATTACCGAGATCTCTCTCCTTCTGTTTTTCCTTGTTCCCTTTGTCTATAACTCTTTCCCCCTCTCCCCTTTTCTCTGACTCCTCTAGTTGTGGTTGTTCTGCAACTGCAGCCTGACAGTGTCAAAATATTAGTGAGTGCCATATCACCACACACATTACAGTATAGTGCACTTTGTGTTATATTAAGTGATACGCTAAAACACATATTTACAAGTTTTAAAGCCCCAGGATAACATTTCCTCTTGTGGGAAAACAAAATGCGATCTATGATTATTGGGTTGATTAATAAATTGCAGGAAGTAAGAACTAAATCCATGTATGCATACTGAAGCTGTCTCTTTCATCACCGATGCACCCCATCAAGGCAGGTTCATTTTCCACATTCCTTCCCCCTCCCTCTCCTCCATTGATTTGACAATCACTGTGTAATCTCGGGCTTAAATGACTCTTTTTGCAAATGCCGTGGGCACTAGGGTCATGATATTTCCCCTTAATTACTGTGCCACATTATCACCGTAAAGCACTTTCCACCTCTCTCGCACTTCTAATTACTTTGTTCCCATTGCCGTGACACATCCTTTCATTCGCTGATGCACTTTGCAAGCAAATGTGTGCGTGAGCAAGAAAGGAGAGAAAAGAGAGAAAGAGGGGGAGAAGGCAGCGCCATAATGCAGGCAACATGTCTTCATTAGAGAAATGCTCTAACTCATGCCCGCTAGGGGTGAGGAAAAAATCGATACAGCATAGTATCGCAATATCTTGCGTGACAATATTGTATTGATACACAGACGTCAAGTATCGATCTTTTACTATACAAACTATTAATATTGCAAATACAATGTATACTCCAATATAAACGGTTCAGTTTGTCAGGTGCTTGATGCAACATTTATGTTTTTATGACAGCGTTGGTCAGTCCGTCTGCTTGATAGTCCCATTTTGATAAAAATGACTGAAGTAAGATGAAGGGACAGCATATTTTTTTGCATACCAGCATTATTCAAAATACCTGTAATGGTTCAGTTATCCAGTCCACACAAGTTTGCATTCCGTTAAGTTGTACTGTATGTATACTGCAATACAAACAGTTCAGTTTGTCAGGTGATTGATGCAACATTTATGTTTTTATGACAGTGTTGGTCGGTCTGTCTGTTTGACTTACCATCCCGTTTTGCTGCAATAAAAATTATTAAAGTGAGATGAACAGAGTGAAAACTGTATCTCATTAGATAAAACAGATGTTGACAAACTGCATAATTTGCAGTTGAAATAAGGTAATAAATCGCAATATACCTTGTCGCAATACTCAGCATATCACATGTTTAAAATGGCAATAAGATCGTATCGTGACTTAAGTACCGTCATAATATTGTATAGTGGGGCTTGATTCCTACCCTTAATGTCCACACTCACTGAACACTTCGTGATTCGTGTAGCTCTGTACTGTAGAATATTTATGTGAATCAACTGAGCTAAACACAATAGAGGAAAGTGTGTCCTTTACTCAGGATGAGACATAAAGATGCTTTTGTTACAAAAGAGTAGGCTATATATTTTTGGATACTACAGTTGAAAGTTGCAAGCAAAACACGACACACATGGCGCGATGCACAGAAAAGGCGAAATTACTAATAGCCAAAGAAAATAGGTTGGTGTAAATGTAGTAGTGGTATGTTGTTGCACCATGTTGTGAAGAGGACTCTGTAAAATCTCATGAGGCTTAAGTGGAGACTTTTATTTTGGAGTATAGGTTGGTATTCCCAGTGTTATACTCTCTATTTCAGTTATATGTTCCCAAGAATGTTGTTAATATGTTATGAATAGAGTTGAGAGAGTAAAGTTTCATGTAAAGATTTGTCATTTTTCTACTAACGGTAGATGGTCTGGGTTATAACAGGAAGTAGCACCATGCTTTTATATTGTAAAACTGTACCTGTTGAGCTCCAGTGGGCTTTACTTCCTCTTTTCACCTGGACTTTCTTCTGGGAAGGATAGGCATTTTTGTTTACTGTGTTTTCTTTTGGTAATTTGATGTTAACTTGCTTTCAACAAATGTAAGTTAATGTATTGACATTGTTATGGTTTAGAGCTACAATTGTGCTCGTTCTTAGGCATAAATCTGCTAATAAGGGAAAAGTTGTGCAGATACTGTACGTGAGTAGCAGGTCTGCTGTGTAGCCGTGATGCTAGCGTGTACGGTTTAGCTTTTGTTTAGTGTGGAGCATGTAGTGATTTTGCTCATGATGTCACACAGTTTGTTTGTTCATAATTCCAGGTATGTGGCTGGTTATTGTTTCTTTATTTTTCATCATGTGTGATGCATGGCACAATTTAAATGGGATCAAAATATTATTTGTCTCTCTCCGTTGACCACCGTTCATATTTTTTCTGAAATCAGGTCCCATGAGGTCCACCGGAAGGACCGTGACTTAGGCTCTCTATAATCTTCATGAAGGTAGGATTCCTTGCAGGATTGCTGTATCAGACGCTGTTAGTTTAAAGTTTGACATTTTAAACTGGCAATTGAGTGTATTTTACATACAGGAGTTCAGTAGGTTTGCATTGATACTACTTGGAATAACAGATGCTGGATGTTTCAGCCATTTATCTATTACTTCCAGCTACCCATTTTGACTTCTCTGTTCACTTGCTAACTAGTTTTTACTCACTCTCATTCACAGCATGGCTGACTCAGGTTGAGGCACATCCTGTGCAATCGACTTATCATAGCTGGTAATTTAATGATCATTTTGATGTACTAAAGTTCATCTTCATACTTATTTGTAAGCCTATTTGTGTGTTTATTTTCCTCCTAAACACAACCCGGGGGAATCACTGATTTAAACTGTATTTGCCATGTGCAAGGCATTTCTCTTAATTTGTGTCTTAAGTTGCTTGACTATAAAAAACAAGTTTTAGTTTTTAGGAATGAATATTGTAGGAAAAATAAATAATTAAAAATGAAAAAGTGGCATTGTTTCTTCTAAAAGACAAAAATCATAGTCAGAATCAGCTTTATTTGCCAAGTACATACATACAAGGAATTTGACTCCGGTTTTGTTCCTTGTATGTACTGTATGTACTTTGAAAATAAAGCTGATTCTGATTTTAGAAGAAAAAAAAAGCCTCTTTTTTCATTCTTGTTTTTAATTTATATAATTGTACATTTTAAATACAGTATATTAGTTAGAAATGAGTTGTATATAAACAGTTATCATTCATTGTCTACAGAGAAGCTCCATGGTTTGCCTCTTGATGACATCGTACACTCTGCCTGCTGTTTAGCTTAAGGTGAGACGTTCAGATTCATACAATGAAACTTCATGTGTTCTATTTTGGGCTTTCCCATTTTAAACACCCCAACCCCCAACCCCCAACCCCCACCAGCCCATTTTACTTGTCACAGTGTTCACAAAACCATCATGAGGTCTTTCCACTGGTTTCAGTGTGGGATTGAGGGAAGGGCTCGGGGGGCCGCGGTTCCACAAGGTGGGCTCTCACACTAAACGGCCATCGCTCACTTAATGTGGCCATTAAGGGCAGTAAAGTGTTGGACAACCCCTTCCTGTGTGAACACTGTATGAACCCTAGTGTGTTTCCATTGGTGGTCTCCATTTCTTTTACTCTCTGTGTCTGTCTCTCTCCCTCGTCAAACCAAAGCTGTTACACACAAGCAATAAGAGTCCTGCTATGTGGTACATAACTCTTCGACACTTTGCATTTCCCCAGTGTGTCTGAAGCGCCATTACAGGGCAAACTGTGGTTGGTTTATGTAGTGGGGGGCAGAGGAGATGGAGACATTTAAGATCATCTATTAAATGAAAGTAATAGATTTGCAGCGACTATTTTAATGTAGAGTATACTATATACTGTACAGTAAGGGTACCTACACACACACATATATATGTGTGTGTTAAAGGAAGAGGACAGGAGGAAAATACTTTAATGGACGTTTGAGTGTTTTGTATTGAGCGAGAAACCAGGAGGAGCAGAAAACCAGCAGATCGAAAGAACGGTCTTTTCGTGTTTTGTGTGGGCAGAGTTGAAGGTCAGTGCCTCAGAGCAATTAGAGTCTCCATTTAATATGTAAGCTAAATGCTCAATAATGCACCTCGTGTAAAATGAATACATGGTTGCATGAAACTAAACCTCTATATCTCTATATGGGTCTATTTCAACAACTAAATGCTCAAAATAAAGTAGCCTATTATGCTTTATGTCTCCTCGATAAAAGATGGCATGGTCTGCGTTATTAGCTTTGCAGTCTTTTATCTATGGACAATCATGCTATTAATCGCGATTAAATATTTTAATCAATTGACAGCACTATATTACAATCCTTCAATGTCACAGTATATAAATCTTAAAATCTTGCATTTTAAAAGGAAATCCTCACTTGCACATTAGAAATAACTAATAAATAATGCATCTAATCTAATAATATAAAATAAATAATAGATAATGCATCATCAGGACTGGTATAACATACGTCCATGCCACATTCAAGTTAAATGTGGCAGTCATCTGTCTGTTTTGCTTAATGGGCCTCAGGTCAAGTATAATTAACCTAAATATGGAGTCAGTCCTGCATAATTTGATCAATCATTCTTGACCTCAAGATAAACAGATTAAATACTGCCAAAGTAGCTAATTATCTCTGCAGGGTTTTTTAAACCATTAAACAATTTACTTAGATTAATTTGAAATAAAATCTCAACATCTTCCAACATAAAAAAAAATTGTTTTATTTACCCTACTGCTCCTGTAGCGTGTGTCAGGCGGTGAGGACAAACATTATAGATATACGACAGATAGCCTTTATTCATAGATCTGAGTGTATCCTGCATCGTCAGGACATTCATGCGTTCCCATTACTGACATGCTTTTGCCATAAGCTATTGTTCTCCTTTTGAAATACAAAATAAAGGTATATGGCTCTTCCATGTGTTACTATAGCTACCATATTGCAGCTAACCGCGCTAACACGGTGTGTGCATTACATATATCAGTATGCCATAGGTACTGTCCAAGGTCACATATATGCACAATACCCTCCTAATATAATACAAGACTTCACTTATCATGATGACTTTTCAATGCCTGTGATGGGGAGTGGAGGGAGATGGATTGTTTGAAAGGAATGAGAGATGGGTGGGTGTGGGGTTGAGGTGTCACGGTGTGTCCATTTGTCAGAGTGTGATTGCATCAGTGTCTGTGTGTGAATACAGCACTTTGGAAGCAGCGAATAGGTGTGTGTGTGTGTGGCCGTGTGCGCCTAGGTACGAATGTGACTTGGTTGTGCGTCGCTCTCAGCCTTTGATGACCTTTCGCGTGTTGCTGCTGTGAGCAGAGTGACCCGGCTGTACTCATTAAAACCAATGGAACGGATCATTCCCCGCTAATTGTTTTCCACTGACAAATGGCTCCTCTGACTCCCGAAGACTGCTGCAGGGGCCCTGCCTGCCTAGAGCACACTGACTTCCCTAATGAGAACTGCTAGTCTGTGTGTGTGTGGTTGTGTGTGTGTGTGTGTGTGTGTGTGTGTGTGTGTGTGTGTGAGAGAGGCAGTGTAAACGTGTGTATGTGTGTATTTGTGTATACTGTATTTGTGCTGCCAGCCTCCCTCGCTGTGCACTGGCATGTGTAAGTCGGAAACACCGCTACATTAGGCCCAACATAAGCCATTAAGGCATTTTTATCTTGTCAATCACCCTAACACCGAGATATTGTTAACACTTAAAGTATTGTATCTAACTGCTTAAAAAGTCATTATTTACAGCCGAACACATGCGATGCGGGGACGGCAATCATTTCAGTGAGCCGAAGGTAATTTTGCCCTCATTTACACTGTAGGTAGGTAAAATATTTCTACTGTGTCAGCTTTAGCGTGGTTGTCATCATTAAAAATCAGGGGAAAGGAAATCTTTGACACCCGCTTCTCCTAAACCACCCCTCTTCTCTGTCCTCCCATTGTACCTGCATTCACATTCAACCGTTTTGTTTCAGTCATGCAAACATATACATGGTCATCTTTTGTCCAACATATCCTCCATCCTTTAAATCATTAATCCACAAATCATTTTCTGTCCTGACAGCATTACACTTGAAGTTTGGTACGGTCAATGTTTCCTCATACAACGGTTCGTATGATATCTTATGAAAAGTTATTCCTTGTTTTTCGTGCGTTTACTTACGAATGTCCAGCATGTGGCGCATGTGTCAATTTCCGCTCCAGTCTTTTCAAAATAAACTTCCGTCTTCACAGGAAACAACTTGGTTAGGTTTAGGCAACAAAACTACTTAGTTATGTTTAGGAAAAGATCGACTTGGTTAGGTTTAGACAACAAAACTTAGGTTTAGGAAAAGATTGTGGTTTGGGTTAAAATAACACCGCAAGGGGCGTAACTGAAGTACGGATGTTACGTGACAAAAACTACTTAGTTAGGTTTCAGAAAAGATTATGATTTGGGTTAAAATAACTATGCGACGTAACTTAAGTACGGAACTTACGTGACAAATAAATCAACATTAACTTCTGGTTTCACACAGGGTACGAACACCGGTCCAGTGTTTTTTTGACCCATCCATCCACCCAGACCTCCTCCCTACGCGGCGTTTTTCACTCTTTATACTTCCTTGTTCATGATTACCTGGATTACATACAAATTGATTTTGTGGGATATATATACGAATTGCAGTGTATTACTTTTTAAAGGTATAGTTACGAACGGTGTATGAGAACAGTCTGAATAAAACCATTTTCTGTCCTGACAATGATAGTTGAAGTTTAGGCACAAAAAGATCTTTGTTAAGGCTAGGGAACAATCGTTGACAACACTATGGTCAAGGTTTGGTTAGATTTAAGCACAAATGTTGTTTTTCTTGGGAGGATTGTCTCCTTCTGTCTTGTTTGTTTTTTTCTTTCTTCAGCCTTTGGTGTATTGTAATGGTACTTCCACCATTTTCTCCTCTTTACATTGCTGCCGCCTCTCTGATTCACGCTCCATCTCTTTGCACTGCATCCATCCTACCACACACACACCTCCCTTTCTCCCCGTTGTCCCTCTCTCTCCTTCCACCTGTTCCATGGTCCACTGGATGACTGTGAATCCTATTAGGGACAACCCTCAGCACCGCCACCGCCCCCCCCCCTCCCCAGCCACACTATACCTGGCACTAATCCATCAGAGGGGCAGTCAGCCTGTGCACCACCCCGCCGCCACCACCCAATCCCCGATACCCACCAGTGCCCAGTGCTGTAGCCGAGGCCCCAGCTGGGGGACCGCCAAAGCTCGGTCGTTATCAGATGACGGATAGCTTCATATCAGGTGTATAAAGCGGGCGAGCGTTGGCGAGGGCCATCTGGCCGATGATTTGGGGGAAGTTGGGAAGTCGGGTCCGCAAGAGCGGCGTAGCAAGGTGGGTGATGATGATGGATGGGGCCGGGAGCATCGCCGCCAATCACAGCAACCTTCAGCAGCTATTATACATACATGTGGAGAGGAACTGTTTCACACAAGTATGCTGGCATTGTTAGACACAAGCGGCACACACAATCCCTCTAATTTCATCTTTCTATCAATCAGTCATCTCTTTTTTTCTCTCCTCTCAATAATCATCCTTCCTCCTTCTATCTTTCAGATTGCATTACCTTCCTTCTCCTGTCTGTACGGTACATTTGCTGTTCTCAGTCCAGGCAGAAAAATCCACAATCTCTTTCTACCATACGGTAATGTCATTGTGAAATTCAATACCTGAGGCGTGAGTATTCCCTCGGTGCCTTTACATGAAGTTTGGTGAATGTAACAGGCTCCCTCTGAAGAAGTCTTATTTGGTTAGTCAGTGTGAGGATAGCGACAATCAGGAAACACATATTTTTATACGTATTTTGTAGTATTGCATTAGAAAAGCTGTATGGAACCTGCAAAATTCGATAAAACTTTCTCAATTGCGAAAAAAAAGTTTTTGTGCTCGCTTGAGGTGGTTTTTGCCTTGACCGAAAAAAGAGATGATGCCCTAACTAGGATATGGAAACTTTGCCGAATAAAATTCTGAAGTAGCGTTTTAACATTTAACTCACAAGACTGATCAGTTATTTCCGCTGTCGGCGTCTCCTTGGATATTCCCATAATGTACGAATGCTTATCTTCGTCTTCCAGACAGCATGAAACATGGCCAATACTAGCTGATATGAAAGAACAATTAATACTAAACAAATTCCTGTAGACTTCTCTCCATTTTTCTCTCGTAGATGAAGAAGCCGACTTGTTTTGTTTCTGGTTTCCTCTACTTCTTACAGCCATACGTAGCCTACAGCACCAACTTCTGACCAAACTACGCTGTAGCCGAATTTATTCGCTCTAAACCAGTTGATGGAAACGTGCCTAATTCGCATTTCTTTTTTTGCGACAATTCAAAAGTTTGCTTAATAATCGCTTGATAGTTGAATAGAAACACGGCCGCTGTCTCTTTTTTATCCATTTTCTGATCGAGAATCCACTAATTCCTCAAAAAAGCGAGTCACTGTCATTTGACCTGTGGTAGTATCTCAATCTGCTTGAATCTATAGTAGAATCATACAACGCAGTTATCATAGTATCATCAAACAAAAAAAGATAAAATGAATCCACCATAAAACATTATTATGACGATCGTGTCCAATGTTAATTACTGCAGCGTTTTCCATTAGGTTGCTCATACACCTAAAGGCATTAAATGTGTCCTTGTGTGACGAGGATAAACAGTGGAAGTGTGCTCTTGAGTCAAGAACACACTGCTGTTTCCCAAGACAAAGGAGTAATGTGAGGTGGTTAATTACTTTCGGAGCTGACGAGTAGTTTCATCAATTGAATTCCACTGTACATTTGTTTCGCCGACATCAAGAGGCTCAGAAGATGATTCATCGACCGAGTGACATTATAACAAAGGGATTAGCACAGCTGTCGAAAGGAAGCTACGAGTGTAGGAATTACAAAGGGCAAAACCTTCACAGGAAAGGAAATGCCTGTATGGCGTTTTCATAATGAGTTACTTCTTATTGGATGAAAGCTATGGGTATAGTGGGAGCTCCTGTATAATGTATGTCTACGAACAATTAATATTACATGTGTGTTGAAGTGTATAACATCCCAAGGATACGTAAAGTATACCTGGCTTCCTAATTTTCCCGTGTTTTAGAGGTGTCACTGACTGATCACTCTTCCAGTTGTTAAAACATGGCCCCGTCCTGGCAAATTAATTCACTCCATCATCCCCGGTGTAAAATCAGGACTCAACTTTCAGAGGTTCTGCTCACTTTGGGAAAAAAAAACACAGACTTTGTCACAGCGACTGATGAGGAAAGCAACAGAACATTTCTCGCATCTTGTCTGTCATTTTTTTTTTTCCTTTCACAACCAGAGGGAACATGGGAGTGACGAGAATGGGAGGGAGAGGCGGTGTGGTGGCAAACAAGTAGTTTTTTCACGTGTTCACATCAAATGCACATGGAAAACTACAGCACCTCAAAGCATTGTGGGATACCCTCCAGGCCCCAAGAGACAAGCAATGACAGACGTAGGCCTATACAGTGGGGATATCCCTATTTTAGTCTTTTTTCTCTGCTTTCACAAAGGAAACCCTACATCATATTTAAATGTAATATATTCATTAAGATGACAGACCTCTGTTTGCTCATTAGACATGAATTTTGTCCTTTCATATACTATGACATGATAAGACAGCATTATCGAGAGCGGGATTTAAAAGTTATTGTCTTACATGTTTGCATGCTGTCAAGATATTTAGCCAGTCTTCTCTAGAAGTTGGAAAGACTCATTTACATTCTCATGGAAGACGGCGAGGTTGTCAGTTTTCGCCCACTTAGTTCTTCTCCTTTGCTACGAGCCAGACGGTGAGTTGAATTCCATAATACCCCAGTGTGTGAGTAAGATCCCTCTCCAGACACCGTGTACCTGCATAAGATGCTGCACTGCAGCTGCTATCCCATCATGCAACTCTGTCTCTATTCCTCCTTTTTCCATCTCTATCAAAGGAGGGTTTGGTTTGTTCGAGTTGTTAAATTTAATTAATTAATTCATTGCTTTTCATACTTTTCTCCATGAGTTGTAGAATAATATATGTGGCATGTCATATTTAAATATTTTGTTATTGTTTGTGACAGGAAAAATAATTGTCTGTGTGTGTTTCAATGGCATGTTGATGGTGGCAAAAATACTTCAAGTTAAACCAAATAGCTCTAAATATTTCCTCAAATATTACATTTTAGCCAGTTAACACCGAATTCCTGACTCTTTCTAGTATGTGCACACTCTAATCAATTGGCCTTGAGAGGGCATTCAATAAAAGTCACATTTTCCCTTGATGGACTGACACTCTACTACTTTCATTTTTTTCTATAGCAGATTCATCAGGTATTCAATCTTTGCTGAATCACGTGAGGACAACTTCAAAAGTTACTGGATTCTTTAAAAAAAAAAAGAATGTACTTGCTGGTGTACCCCCAGTTTCTCTTGTTAATGAGCCGTTCACCACAGTTCATTCTGCAGAGGATATTTGCCAATTCAGAGCTAAATGTCCTCTATTCTAAAAAACCTGACATTTACACAATGCACACTAACTGGTGTGGTCTCATAGGGAACTGGATTGTACTATATTTGTTGTGAAATGTGTGGTTTATCTGCAACCACATCGTCAAACAAGAATGGCGGTATAGTGGACGATTCAAAAATGCACTTAAAGTAACAAAAGTACTCATAACTCAAAAAAATTGCCCCTATACAGTAAGTGTTGAACTATTCTAGATTATATCACTGTTTTTTTTTTTACTGGTGCATTAATATGTGAGTAGCATTTTACTGTTGGTCAAAATGGGTCTAGCTGGGTTGCTCCCTTTGTCCCTGCAGTAATCTTAAAATATATAGTCATACAAAGACTTCACTGCACATTTTGGAGACCAAAGTGCTACAGATCTATGGTCTACTATGACACACAACACGCTAGTTTTTCTTCCATCTCTGTGTGTTAATATTAGTTTATTGAAATATTAAAAGGGTTTCCTTTCACTCACATACACACAATTTTCAGACACAGTTAATGCAGTGTGGTGCGTGCACTGTTTACCTCTCCATCATCTACTGCTGCTGTCTGTCTGTCTTTCTCTCTCCAACAAACTCTCCAGAGTTTTCACCTCTAGTAAAATGAGTCGTTCACCATTTTAGTTAGTTTTGGAGCGATGCCATTACGTAATGTTATACAACGTGAGGTTTGTAAAATAAAATAAAACGGCACCTACAATCATGAAGAAGACAAAACGGTCTGCCATTTCTCTTTCCTCTTCCCGCTGTAAGTCACTCAGCGCTGACAGTCAGACCCCCGCACACACAGTTGGTTAAGAGACCTGCATTTACGTTGACTGCCGGCTCTGTAATGAACACTATCGCACATTCACACACATTACGTTTTCTGTGGGGGCCACACTGAAAACTTTTGGGGCTTTAGCGTACGTGGCGAACTGAGCTCCGGCACAGACGCCGACATAGAAGAGCGTATGTGACGGAAATGGATCGGAACGGATTATACTTTTTTTCCCTCTGATATCCAATCCAGTGATTTTGGCCAGTATCGGACCGATACCGATACTGAGTATCGGATCGGCGCATCCCTAATTGTCACGCACAACACTCACTGTTGTTCCTGATCAGAGCCGGCACCCTATGACGGCCATGTTGGGCAATGATCTGGCTGATATTGTGTAGTCTGAACCAGCCATAGGGCAAACTTACCCAGTTAGGGATCAGGCAAAATCCAGAGAGCAGGTAGTGGTTCTTGCAGGCAAAGATGATGGCTGGAATGCTAAGTTGAAAGCACATACTGCAAGGCTAATGGAGAAGTGGGAAAAGGTGGGGCAGGTGTGCAGGTGGGCGGGGTAGGTCATGTGATGGGAAATGGCGGGAACACAGGGGTTAGTCTAGGGCAGGGCAGGCGGGGGTGACTGGATCTGAACTGATGGGAGAGGATAGAAAATGAGGAAGTAGAATCAGGTTGTGACCAACAATTGAATTGATTCAATTGGGAAGGACAGAATTATCATTATTTTCGTGCAAACATTTCTGGCTTCAACTCCACTACTTCACTACTGATGTCTTTATCTTAATGAAATACAGCACTGAGTATAAGCTACTTCACTTTAGTCGTCTCTCTGCTTCTCCTGTTGCTTTTGTAACCAGTGGTGTTGATGGTCGGCTGCTTGGCCTCAGGCTATGTTGACCCAATGCCAGGTAATTACGGGGGTTCGAATGGCACTTGTTTACTGTCAACTCCCAACTTATATTTGTCTCTTTCTGGCTTTGTCTCCATGAATGTATTATGAGTGTGTGTGTCTGCGCGCATGTGTGACTGTGTTACAGGTGGCCGCCCAGTAGGTGGGAAAATGCAGGAAGTCTGCTTGTCTGTGTCCACATGTATCAGACGCAGCATGTTTTTCCCTTTCAGAGGCGAGGTATCCTGTGTGTGTGTGTGTGTGCGTGTGTGTGTGTGTGTGTGTGTGTATGTATGTCGCCGATCACACTGGGCGGCTGACTTCCAGGAACCCCTGCAGCAAAAACAGGCACTGTGTGTTTCCTGCTCTCACGCACCGTTATCACAGGACACACACAAACACACACACAGATCATTGCCCTATTCTCTTTTCCCTTGCAGGTTTCCTCAACGCCTATCCTTGTGCCTCCGGCCGTCAAGATGTTTCGCTGTGATTGCCATGAGAGAACTTGCTCTCCGGTAACAAACCAGAGGACACAAATAGGCGAGGAGTGACGGCATCCTCACAGCCCCGCTGTTTTTTTTCTGACCACGTTTGAGTGGGCACATTACCTCTGCATTCACAGATTCAGAGGCCACTTCTTTTCTCAGACGCGTATTCGCCGCAATCTTCCCTTCGTCCTTCACTCCGTTATGAACCACGTCTCATTTTCTTTTCCTCTCATCTTATCGTTGAATATTCCCTCCCTCCCTTCCCATCCCTCACCTTCTCCCCCCCCCTTCCCCCCCCCCCCCATATCTATTCACACATCCTGCGTAGCCCACTGCCTTTGTCAGAAATTGACAAAAGGACCCAGACTGGAAAAATGGAAGTAGAGCACAGAGTCCTTGCTCTGCGCTTATGAGAGTACGAGAGACTGTATCTACCCATATTCCCTTTGAGAGCACAATGCAACCCACCGCTGAAGCAGTGAGACAAGGGAGAGATGAAAGAGAAAGATGAAGTGAAAGAGAGAAATGCACAATGGCACTGTTGCAAACAATTGCCATTAATGGCATCATCTTTTCCCCACGGAGACTGCGTTGAGGGAACAATGAGCTGCGCGTTGATGGTGTGCTAACAATCCTCTGAATGTTTTACATACAGTACGCGACAGACAAGAGTGGAAGATGTTACTTTTGTTGTGATGATGCTC
This sequence comes from Sebastolobus alascanus, assembly GCA_916701645.2. Lineage (NCBI taxonomy): Eukaryota > Metazoa > Chordata > Actinopteri > Perciformes > Sebastidae > Sebastolobus > Sebastolobus alascanus. Next base: position 992,000 of record CAKAOJ020000025.1, on the reverse strand, counting down.
CATAAGCTGAATGAAGTACATTACAGTAAAAAAAAAAGAAAAGATTTTGTTAGTAAAAACACACAGAATTTAATCATTCAGGTGCATCCTTTTGTATTGCCATGGAATTGGAGAACTAGCAGTAGTAATCTGACATCACACGAGAGGGAACTGAATATTCATAACGGACGTGTCTTGCACCGCACCACCGTAATGTTGATTTGTTTTAGCCAAAATGCCCACAAGTATATGAGCATTGCAAAATACAATAGAATCTTTTAATTTATGAGATGTTATGAACGGGCTTTGGTGCATGACTTGTTCAACCATGCAGCTCGAGTGGACCGGTTGTTATCACCGAGTTGTAAACGTAGCTTCTGCTCTGTGCTTTCGCTGGCTCTGCGGGCGAGATGACTTCCAGATGGTCCGGGGAAAGTGTTTGCCTTGGGTTACTGCAGGCCAGCCTGCCTGTGCCTTTTTCAGCTGAGGGAAAGATAGAGACACAATTTGCGTGTGTGTGTGTGAGTGCAGACATGCATCACGCAGTCCTACTTTTGTTTTGCACACACACAACAGCCAACCAGCTCCTCGAGCACTCAGCTGACTGGTTCTTGTCCGTGACACTCAACTGATGTCTATGCAAGTGGGTCTAAAAGCGGGGTCCAAGGATCGCCAGGGGTCCCTAAGGACACTCCAGGGGGTCCCAAGCAAATCTAAATAAATGACCTGGTTCATGCTATGTAGCTGAATCATCATCAAGTATTTTTTATCTAATACCTAATAACTCCCTACCTAAAGCAGGCAGACATTTAAAGGATAGGTTCATATTTTTTCACATCTGTCTTATACCAATGCCCACACGTGCATGTTGCTCCTGTGAAGTAATTTCAGTGCAAGTGAAGGGGACAGATATTTCTGTGCTAGAATGTCCCATTGTGTGCTCAGGAATGAGGCGTAAATACAACTTCATTGATAGAATCTACAGTCCTTTTTCTGTGCAAAGAAAATGCATTTGTTTATCTAAATTGAATATGAGGCTTAATCTGTCAGAGTTAGACAAATCAAGAGGCTATCTTCCAAAGTTGCAATCTTTTTTGTGTAAAATCCCCTCTTCAGACAGTAGCCAAGTTTCCATCCACACTTTAGTGCATATTTTTTTTAACGAATTTCAAGAAAATCAGCAAAAGAACATGCAAATTAATGCATGTTTCCATCCACTACTGCATGCGAATATTAAAAGCTAGGTACATCGAGATAAGAGACAGCTGGTGGAGATAACTGTCCAGTCGGGTGCCGTTAAACCACTGCAGAAGACTTATCAACATGGCGTAATTAATAGAGTTCCTGTCACATGCCTCTTTGTGTACGTCATGATTCATACCCTAAGTTTCCACACATCAGACCGGTACATACGGATAGTTCGCAAAACGTCAAGGCCGCGTCCCCTTTTTGGGGGGAAAATCGATACGGTAGAAGTATGCATGTTTTATGCATGTATCTCTTGTTAAAAAAATGTTTGTTTATACGCATGTCTAATAATTATTTTACGACCTTGCCTGAACCTGAGCATTCGCAATACCTTAGTAAATAAAGGTTGATCGCCGCCATGTCCCTTCAGTCTTCCTCCGTCCAACACAGTGGCCGGATATTGTTTATCAAGACATCTATAACTATTTGATTGAATCACCAGGTATTGTTTGGCTAAGTGTTGTCTGTAAATAACCAACGTGTTAATAGCCAACTGTTTGATCTATAGGCTGAGATTTAGTTGGAGACGACAGTCTGATGCTGCCATAATGTTACTGTATGACTAACTTACTGCAGCAGCCTCCCACTCAAGCTAGCCATCCATCAGTAGTAACTGTCACGGCATCATTTAGCGATTTACCACACTGTCATTGAATATTGACGTATCTTATGTGCCTCAAATCTCAGTGCGAAAACCTCAGATAACCCGCTACACAACAGCTTTTCAGCATTTTCTTGTTTTTCTCCATATGTGACAGCACATTTCTTTCCCCAAAAAGGGGGCGCGGCCTTCGCGATGACACGATGCCGGTCTGATGTACTGCATTTTTGTGTTTTTTTTCTTCAGTCAAGAGCGTATTTCGACTATTTTTGGACAGAATAAGAAATATGTATTTTGTCCCCCATCGCTTAGCCTATTGGAATTGCGTTAGGAAGGGATTTCATCACAGCCAGTATGGACAGATGAAACGATTACAGCACCCAATGATGCTTTTAATTTACCTATGGGCACGTAAGTGTTGTTTTGAGACAGACTTGAAAAAATGTGAACCTATCCTTTAATTCTCAACTAATAGCCTATGTGATGACACATTTTCCTGCGTCCTTGGGTAAAAAACCTTTAGGGGTGATCTCCCTGGGAGCCCTTGACGCGAAGAAGCTTCTGGAGCCGCTGGTACAGTAGAAAACACATCGACTTGACCTGACCCCGCTTCTCCAACCTGTTTTAGGACACACAGATGCTGGCTTTCTGCTGCCCAGTCGCCTCCCTCCTCCTCCTCCTCCTCCTCCTCAGTAGCGCTTCGGTCCCGCCCACCGCCACCTGGCTCTGCTGCGCACCGCCGACTGGAGGCAGAGTGCCGCTACTCCTCTTCCCAACGCCAACGGAGAAGCAGAAAACAAGGAGAACCCTTGAACCGAGGGTGTGTGTGCATGAATTTTTTCTCATATTTTAAAAACCGATTTCTACAACCTAGACCGACTCGACGTTTTTAAAGGATTTTGGAGGAAAAAAAGTGCGGAAGGCGGATAGAAAATCAGACGGGTGCCCTTGCGCACTACTGCATCCTCCCTCTCCATCTCTGTCTCCTCTCTCCTCCTGCTCTGCCTCTGCGCTTTTTACAACACTCCCGGCTGCTCCCATCCTGAAAACATCCCCAGTGACTGATCACTTTATTGCAAAGCCGTGAGCTGCCCTTCTTCTTTTGACGGAGTTTGAAATACATTTCCGAGCTGCTGGAAGTACACCGCCAGAGCCTCTGAGAGCTGGCCGGACTCTGCAGCTTCCGTCTTCCCGACACCAGCGGATCATCGAGGGGAGCTCGCTCGGAGTCAAAAGGACTGGAAATTATTTAGCCCTCTCACACCAACGTACCGCATGGTGGGAATTTCTGCCTCTTTTCAGTGTAAGTGACCTCTCTCTTGCTATTGTGATTTTATATTTTTTTCAATGACGACTTGGCTGAGTGTTTTGAGTCCTCATGTGTGCGCCAAATTGAGAAAAAAAAAAAAAAATAGCTGCCCCACTATAGAATCTGACATTTCTGATTTGTTTAATTTGTTTTAATGCAAAGTGAGCAGCTGGTGCTCCAGAATGATTTGTATAAAAACACAACATAGGCTTATATTTCCAGCAATTGCATTACCCTATTTCTATTGATTTGTATTTTATTTTCATTGTCTGAGATGAACTGCGATGACAAATCCATTGCAGGAGCGAACAATGCGTGTCTGTGCTGTGCGTAATAGTGTATGTAGTGTGTGTTATGGTTCCCGACGCACCTCAGTCTAATGGGAGAAACAGGCTGAGCAGTTGGAATAGATTTTTTTTTTTTTTTTTTGTGATTTGAAGTTGAAGATCGGCTAGATATCCCAACATTACCATTTAAATATTCCACTAAACCCATTAGTATTGTGTCTTGAGGACTGCACTTCAGAAAACCAGTTCATTTTTTGTGTTATCAGAACAATTAGCTTTCCATGAATTGCTGGTTGGGTCTGTTTAAATAGTGACACCAGCTGTCCCCAGATGTCTCCATAAAAAGCAGATATCAATTCATGAGCTTGACCCCAGGATGGAGAGTTGTTCTCGGGTTCAACAGGCAACTTAAATTCACGGATCAAGTTTGTTAACTCCCTTTCGATCTGTCAGGACCCATTTCCAGAAGTGAAGTAGCCTTCACATCAGCTGATAATCCCCAGAAACCATGGACACTCAGAATTACGCGTACGCGTATATATTTTATAGCGAGGCTGGGCGGGATAGACAATAATGTGCCACGGAGTGCTGAGAGCATGCAGGGCTTAAAATCAAAAAATGAAAGACAAGACACTGATTTAAAGCCCCTTATCTCACTGACTGAATAGAATATTCCTTGATGGAAAATGTTCACTATAGTTCTAAAAGAAACGAAATGTCATTAATCATTTGTGTTCCAAGGAATTGTGGTTGTTGATGTTTGCAATTTTGTTGGCGAGATATTTTGGATGCATCCCTCGGTGTTCAGTGAAGAGCCTCTCTCCTCCTCTCCCTCTGCTCTCTTATAGTTGAGAAATAGAGACTTTGCATTTCACAGTTTGCATTTGAAAACATCCTCCTGAGCTCTGTCACAACTGTCAAACGCATCTTCTCAAATCCATGTGAACTCTCCATCTCCACCCGCTGCGACTTTGTCATCATCACATAACCAGAAAGCGCACAAATTAAACAGATTCTCTTTTTTAATGGAGTGGCGTCGGGTTGAAATTAAAGGGTTCGAGCTCCTATATTTTACTCCAGTGGGAATGTGTTCCCCCGACTGGGAAAAGAGCAGACATGCGGGTTATAGGGCGGGAGGCTGCTGGGGCTCAACCTGCTGTCGATGCCCGACCGACTGTTCTCACGGCTCGGATTAGAGAGGGAGGAAAATATCTCCTGCAAACCCACAGGGCTTTGGACATTTTTTACGCATGCCGAATAGTCCCATGCAAAGCTCTGTGGGCATGCAAGAGGGTGATTGTTAACACCTTAAAAGCGTGACAGATTGAGTCTTTACACAGTTTAAATATAGATAAAATTGCATTGAAGGTATGTATATCAAAAAGAAAACTTAAAATTAGAAAGTCTTCTTCTGTGAATCTAAGGCACTAGTTTTTTATTGGGCTGTCATGATGCATATGTAGCAGATATCTAGAGATCCAGTATTAGTTATCATTATTATTTACTGCAGTGCTCATATTATTTAATTGGTTACCCTGGCCATCATTTATTGTGTCATCTGTTGTTGTTTTTTTCCATTCTTTAACCACTGGGACTTCCATTAAAGTAGTGACTTGACTGAAAAGACCATTACCTGGAGTGTGTGTGTTTACAGAGATAAAGAGAGAGAGAGAGAGACTGAGGGACAGAAGGAGTAAATGAAAGGTAAACAAAGCTGGTGATGAGGGGAGAGTAAATGATAAGTGCTGTTTGCAGGTTATCGCTGTGTTTGTGGTTGCATGTGGTTGCGCACATGTCCGTGCACGCTGTATAAACAGGCGTGTATTAACGTTAGCTGCTAACTCTCTGTGGTCCAGGCTCTGCAGCAGCATCACTTCCAGGGGGCCATCTGCCCAGCCACCAGCCTGCCTCACACCTGTTCTCCCTCCCTCCCTCCTCCTCCCAGCTCTCAGGCTATAGGGTCAAATGCATCAGTCCGCTGCTCACAGACACAGACGTGGCCTTGCAAAAATGATGGCAGCCATTTTATTCTCGCCTTAACACACAAAACACAGAAACCCTTATAAACCCCTGGTTGGCAGGTTGAAAAAGATTGTGCACAGTTTCAGAATGTATACAGACACATGATTGGCTTGATTATTTGCTTTTTTACCCTTTAGTGCTTTTTGATGCTAACCACAGCGTTGGTGCATTCAAACACAGATTTTAGAGCCTCAAACAATGAATTATTTCAGATGGGGGACAAAAAAACCTGATTTCTCCGTCATATTGAGGCTCTCCGGCGCTGTGATGCAATTACAAAGCACTTCTTTTAAGTATGACACACAGACGTTTGGATGCGGTCCAGGTTTGCTGTACGGTGAATAAGTGATGATGACTCAACAGAGCAAATACGCCGGCTACATCATGAAGAAGCCCCCTTGTGTGTTTCTGTGTCAGCTGTATGAGGCTCTACTTTCTCAAAGCTAAACAAGCTGATGCAAATACTCTCCCACCAAAAGGCAAATAAGGCTCGGTGTTGGATGACGCTCAGAAAAATTGCATCACCTGTATTGTTTCAGCGTGCTGCTCATTTTGTTTTAACTGAGCCAGTTTGAGAAAATGATCAGCTAGACGCATCTTTTGTTTGGCATGTCGGTTCTGTCTAGCACGGAGCCAAACACGAGCTACGTCATTTATGGGCTGGCCACACTATATGCTATAAATGTTCTCAAGAGTTGGACAGTTTTAGTTGTTTGATTGTTGTATAATTCAGTACTTGGAATAAGTCAGCTTTCCTCACGTAATGTCCTGAAGTTCAATCTGGAAGGCCTGTTGCTATCTCACTCAAGAAAAAACAAGAAAAACATACAATATTCATCTGCCATTCCTTCTGTATTTACGTAAATGGTGTATAAAGGTAGTGATTTTCAGTGCATTTTGAAATGGGCACAGGTTGCATTTGAAGTCAGGGGGTCAAATGTCAGCAGCAGAATTGGATACTAAAACCACCGTTCCGTGCACTCCGTCAAGATGTATAGATCTGTTCTGATTATTCAGAGCCATCTCTTACCAAGTCCTAGAGTGAATTATAGATGGAGTCAGTGTGTGTGTGTGTGTGTGTACCTACATACACACACACGGCCTTGTAGATCGATAGGCTCATTGATGGTTATCAGCGAGAGGGCAGTTCTCTTCACTGCTTATTGAATTTCATCACCCATGAAAGAGCAGCAGCTGTATAAAAGGACTCGCATCTACGTGTGTGTGTGTGGTTCTGTGTATGGATTTGCGCACCTCTCCACAAAAGCAAGAGGTCTTTGTTTTATTGTAGTCGTGAGCTGGCCTTTACGGGGGCTTATTTAATGTCAGAGTCAACAGTGAGCACTACAAACTGATTTTATTGGCCCCGTTCATGTTTTTACTCCAGATAACATGAGACTTACGGGGCGAGTGAAGAAGAGGCCAACAGGGCAGAGTCTGACAACTCGTCAAGTTTCATGGGCGCAGTTAATTCTTCGTAGGTTTAAGCCATTTAGGAAATTAATGGGAAATCATATTCATAATAGATCTGTTCCTGATTGTGACCAAATCCAGCTCCTTCTTCTTCTTCTGGAGCAAATATGATTAAATAAAGTTATTTTTATAAAACGGTCACTATATCCTGACAGTAGTGTATGAGGCAGGTAATCTGAAAAATGTCATGTGCCTCTGTGTCCTCCAGTGCTCCTAACGGCATCCCCAAGATTTCACAGACCGGAGGAAAACAACCAATCAGAGCCGAGCTGGAGCCCTCGCGAACTCCGATCAATCGTTCAAACTAGGCAGCGCTGATCAAATTTGAATCAATATTCTGTTACTGTGATGCCAATATCTCATCTCAAATGTTTTCAGAAACATCTTGTAGTGTACTGTTTAGCTGTAAAATGAGAAAGTTTGTGACCCGGCAGCCATGTTGAGATCTGTTGAGGAAATACCAAGCACCGCCCACAAGCCGGAGCACAGCCAATAGGAACGCTCTCTCAATGAAATGACCTGTGATTGGCCAAAGTCTCCCCTCAGGGCTAGATTTTCTAAAGCCTGAAAACAGAGCCACGAGGAGGTGTTATCAGAACACTCAGAACACTTGAATTACAATATGCTGAAAGAGTATTATGGAATTTTTGCCCAGTGATGCCAAAAACATTCTGCTTCCTGAAGCTTTAACTGTTGTAAAAACAGCAACATACAGTAGAGACAGCTGTACTAGCAGAGTTGTTAAAGACAGACAGCTGGCTGAATCTGCAGTATAGTTCAGGGTTGTTGGACTAAAAAACACTGATAGACATGTGCAGGACACACACTGCTCTCTCAGTCCTCTCTATATAGACTGGGATTGAGTTGCTAATTAACTTCACTTTCTCAAACTGTATCGCACACAGGCAGACTGCCACACACACACACACACACACACACACACACACACACAAAACACAGAATCTCTCTCTTAGGCTCCTTCTCATGATGTCTTTCCCCTCACGCTTTCTCTCTCTCTCTCTCTCTCTCTCTCTCTCTCTCTCCCACTGTTTATTTTCCTGCCTCCATCTGGAGTCGGCTGATATTGTAATCGCCCTAATGCACATTGCCTTCCCCTCACACACACAAACACACACACATACGTACAATGTGCCATCCTGACAAGCCCCTTTTCTTATTCCAAAAGATAAGCCACTGGATGTGATTCTGTGACTGTGTGTGTGAGCGGAGAAGTGCACATGCAGGTGTCTATACAGTGTGTCTAATGAATACAAAGGGACACACACAGAAGTGTGTTTCTCCCTGCACTCTGCCAAAGGTAACGATATTGAATGGGCACTTCTTCTCGGTGATGCGGAGCGGCGATAATGTGGCTGAGTGAAGATGTTAGCCGTTATCGCTCGCCTCCTCAATATTCACCTGTCACCTGATTTACATTTAAAATTTAGACAGTGGAAGGGATTCAGCGGTGGTAGTGGAAGCGTGTGTGTGTGTGGTTGTGTATGTCTTTTGTGAAGGTTTGTATGAAAAGGAAAAGTGTGTGTGTGGGCACATGTGGAAAGAGATTACCGCGCCGCCATCTCTAATAGCTTTTGTTTTGTGATGCAGGAGAGGTTTGGGATGTTGGAAGGTGGGAGCGTGCACGCGACACACACGCGCATGCTCACACCAATGCCGAGGACACACAGACGGGTTTGATTGATGGCGAGTATGAGCTGTGAAACTGTGCGATTAGGAGCCTTTTTTTCCTCCCTAGTTCACGAGAGGACAATTGTTGAAGAATGGACCGGCTCGCTTTGCAGCCAGTCCATAAAACCTGACCATAAAAGTCGTTTCTGTCCTTGTGTATGTGTGTGTGTGAGAGAGAGGTGGAGGGGTGGGCGCAGACAGACAGCTCTTAAAACAAACAAACAGGCAGGCAGAAAATCTGACAAATTGACAAAGAAGGAGACAAAGAGAGAGGAAAAACGATGAGAAAGAGGGAGAGCGAGGGCGGGGAGGAACCTCACCTCAGCCCCGTCACGCTTTAGCGCTTTTAATCACCCAGACCGAGGTTGCTTCCTCCATAAAAATTCGACATTGTTAACGTTGACCTGCATGTGAAAATAATTCTCTTTCTACCCTTCTGTTACTGAGTTTAAAAAAAAAAAAAAAAAAGAACATAATTTACGCTCACCATCCCTGCTTATCAGCTCCGATGCCCCTCATATTTGATTTACAACTCGGCTTCTCGCTCATTAATTTTGATGTATGGATTTGGACGGTACACTTTATGAAAAGGGCAGACGCTGGAGTGGAGGCCCGGCTAGCCTGGTAAAAAGAAGTGTAATTAAGATCAGCAGACAGGGAGAGAGAGGAGCGCCGATCGATAGATGCAGACAGTGGACCCTCTGTTTTTTTCCCTCCGAGTATTGACGTGTTCAGTCAATTACAGCTAGAGAGAGAAGAAGAGGGATGGGGATGTGTGTGCGTTCAGCTATGTCTGTGTGGAGGAGATGGGCTCACATATTGTGAATGTCTGTGTGTGTAGTGGGTGTCTATGAGTAGGTGCAAACTGCCAATGCACATCTGCATTTAAGATGTGCTTCTTTGATAATAAAATACAGTCGACGATTGCGGAGCAGACAGATCCGCCGTTGTTTTAGGACTTCCACTTGCTTTTATCAACCATCAGCACACAGACAGAACAAAATCATCGTTTCCTCTTTTTGCTGGTTAAAAATCACACCGCTGCAGCCAAATAATGAGGCCCTTTTTCTTTTGTGGTTGAATTTGACTTGCATGATGGGTATTGTAGGAGGAGAGGGTTTCCAGCTGTTGTCGGTTAGTGTCACAGACAAACAGGGAGACGGGACAATGGGACGACGGCCGCTCGCTCCGTCCCGATTGTCTTGTTGTCAAACCGACAGCAGGTGCCTCGGATGATAAATGCAGAGTGTCAATTATTTTGCGGAAGGGCCATTTTGGAAATCGGTTCAGAGAGAGGGAGAGTGGCAGAGGAGACAGTGGGGGTTACATAAAGAAATGAAAAGGAGCTGGTCCATTTTCCACCAAAATGGGGCAAGTAAAAAGACCCATTTTGTTTAACTTCCAGTGCATCCTGTCCCCAGTGTTTTCCTCCCCCCACATCCACATCCAACCTTCAATAGCCTGAGTTGTTGCTGGCCACCCCGCGTCGTGTTTGTATGCTCACAGTCGATACAGTCTTCGCCGGGAACAAAATTACAGTCCATTTTATCTCAACAAAAAATGATATTTGATGGCATTTCCACCTCGGAAAAAAGAAGAAGATTATGCTGCAGAATAATCACGCTCACCGCTGGGTTTTTTTTTCTCCAAGGGGATAAAAAAGTCCTGGTTTTCTGGCTGAAAATGGTGGTTAAGTAAAGGAAGGGGGAGTTGTGAAGATTAGGTGTGAGGCTGTAGCAGTGTATCGATGAATAGATAGAGATCTCAAGAGCTGTATGTGTGTGATACAGATCTATCTATCTATCTATACACATCTCTATGTCTGCCTGTATCTGTAGTGTCATCTGATATACATTCATGACCCCAGCTGCTCTTATGGATTTGCGATTGACAGCCCTTTCATCAAAGCATCTGTTCTTCCCCTCTGTCGTACTCTCGCCATATGGACATGTCATCCTCAGCTGTGCGTTTCATAGTAGCATAGACGATGTGTCTCCATAGTTACCAAACTCCACTTTTTAGATATATGATATGAATTATATGTTTTGGCCCCACATGTGCAGGATGTCTACATGCACACACCGGTGTCTGTATTGTTATGTACGTTGACATTTACAGCGTTTTATATCGAGTCAGTCGGCGTGATAGCGGACTCGTGCAGATTTGGGCAGATGCCTCGGTGCTCTCTGAAGTTTTATGGCTCCTGCGGTGTACGGACATGTTTGTCTTCTCTACACGATAAAGCCATTCGTGGAAGAATCCGAGCTTTTCTCCAGGATTTAAACAGCTCCAGATTGCGGCGAAACTCTTTAGTCCTGGTAACGCTGACTGGGGAGAAGGCACGGGAGCAGAGGAGGGAGAAGGGCTCTCACGGAGCAATAAAAAAATCCAGGAGAGAGCATAAATCCATCTCCCCTTGTAAGGTCCGAATTTTTTTTGCAGATGTTTCAAGATGTTTTGGCCCAAGTGACGGTAATTTCTTGCCCATCTGTCTTCTCTCCTCCCCCTATGTCTCTTTATCAACATCTGGTTTTCGGTGCGGCGGGGAAACAAGTATCCTTTATAAGCCAAGGGTTCCCAGTTCCCCCTCTGCTTGTGCTATTAACTTAGCCTCAACTACTGCTCTCTCTCTGTGCACACATACTCACATATGCTAACCATTAGAAAGTCATACCATTCAGAAAATGTAATAACTTTCAGTTAGAGGGGGAGATAAAGTATTTTGGCTTTTTATTTTTGTTCTCTCTTCACTTTTTCCATAACTGCAAAGAATTTGGGGCTCTGGTTTTTATGCCTCCCCTGTGAGAGGACAAATTATTGCTTAGTTGTTAGTTTGAAGATGCTTTAGTGAGAGGAAAGCCCCTTCTTCCCCTTAAGCATTTGAGTAGGACCCTTGGGTCTCCGTCTGCACCTCTGCTACTCATTTAGGGGCATAGAATCGGAGACGCATCAATTCACTTGTAGGAAGTAGACATGTTTATTTGGGAAACGAATACACACAAACATTTTGCTGCACACTTTAGCAGCACAGCGAAATTAAGATCTTACTGTAATTTCCTCTTTGGCAATATTAAATTGTCCATATAATAATTTACAGCTGCGCAGGGATCGCGTATCGTGTCGCAGCTGCAGCTTTATGTTTATGAATTAAACCGTCTCACACACAGAGCTGTACTGCATATTGCATGCATGCACACACACACACACACACACACACACACACACACACACACACACACACACACACACATACACACACACATCTACAAACAGACACACAAGTGTGCACTCACCAGATCTCACATGCTCACCGACAGTAAGAAGTTGAACATGCAGACAAAGACACGCAGCTTGGCACCATATGGCAGGGTTGTCAATCTGGAATGAAGGCATGCAGAGCGTGCTTTGAGTGTGCCATGTAAGGTGGTGCACAGTGTTACTGGTGTGTGTTTGATAGGGTGTCATATTAACGGACCCGTATACGCATACATAACATGCTCAAGTTCAAAAATACTCATTTTCGCTTCTGTTTATTGTCTGCACCAACACAACATCTCATTCCACCAAATACCCTCGTCCTACTTTTTGTCATTTAGTGGCTTAACAAAAGCACGCTGAGCTCATTGTTGCCGCCAATTATTTTCTCTTAATTCAGTATCAGCATTTGATTAATTCAGTCTTCAATTCACTGTAACACAACACGGTCTCACAATTTTGTGACATGAACATTAAGAGCATTAACAGCATGTACCATTTTTTTTTTACCAGTTCATCAAAGTGACAGGTTTCTCTAAACATTAAGCTTTGGTTATTAAGGTACGTTATATGCAACAGAATTCATGTCAGACAACTAAACTAAAAGTTAGAATTAGGTTTAATTGTTGTTAGGTAGCAAAAAAACACCCAATTCGACTGTTATCAGGCCATTAAATAGATGTTATTGGTTGCTATAAGCACCATAGATGTGGGTCAGTAGGGGCCTACTACGTTGTAAAAGTGAAAGTGAAACTTAAAAGCAACATGTTCTAAAACTGAATGAAAAGTTACATTGTAAACATAAACAAAACGGCTCTTTAGGTTTAGGCAACAAAACCAGTAACTTAACTAACTAAGTTTAGGTAAAAACATTGTGTTTGGGCTTAAACCACTGATAATGCCTATTTAATGGCCTGATAACTGTTCAAAAGATAAAGATAAACCTCTTAAGTTATACCACACGTGCAGGCTCTGTATTTAGATGTAACAAGTCTTTGCCACTTTGCCCAAGGCTACATGACACAATCACACAGAAACATGCACCCAACACACGACAGATGCCCCCGACTGCCAAAGACGCTAATGCATTAGTCGTGCACTGCCCCAGGCTTTTGCCTGATAGGACAATAACAAGACCCAAGTCACCAGCTGATCACGGGTGGAGGACACACACACACATCCCCACACACATACACACACACAATGGTTCAAGCACATGGCATGTGTGTTTATCCTGATCCCATGTTTGTTTACCATTACCATATAAAAGGGATTACACTAAATGTACGCTGTTGGTTTTAATAATTCAGTGGAACTCACTGACACACATTTATCTGGTGTCTGTTTTCATAGAACTCCTCTATCAACCTGAAATGTTTGAATATTATAAGTGGTTTGTAGTGCAATTAATGCAACCACAATGTTACCAAAAAATAATCTCGTTACTATTAATAGTGTGTTGAGTTCAGTAAGAGCCTTAAACTTGCATTCATGCCATTCATGCATTCCAAAAAGAAGTCTGATTGTATAGAAGTCTATGAGAAAATGACCCTACTTCTCACTTGATTTATTACCTCAGTTAACATTGTAAACATGAGTTTATGGTCTCATTCGCTATAGTTTCAAATCTTCTTCAATACAGCATGATGTTCATTTAGTAAATTATGGTACCATTTAGAGTCAAATAGACCATAAAGCAGGGTATGCTTTAGAGCGTGGCTACCTTGTGATTGACAGGTCGCTGTCCGGTCTGGGAGTTTCGTCTTAGAAATTTAACCCTTTCACAGTGTGTTTTCAGTTCATGAAAGTTGATTGTAACATTTTTGATCGCTAAAAATGTCTTATTTAGCGTTTGGTTGAAAAAGACCAAGATGGCGACTGCCAAAATGCCAAACTTGAGGCTTCAAAAAGGCAGTCCACAAACCAATGGGTGACATCACGGTGACTACTTATATACAGTCTATGGATGAGATGAGAATTGAGCCTGGGTGTTGGCTGCTTTTGTGTCTTGAGGACCTCTGTTTGCTCACTAGGTTGAGTGTGTGTGTGTGTGTGTGTGTGTGTGTGTGTGTGTGTGTGTGTGTGTGTGTGTGTGTGTGTGTGTGTGTGTGTGTGTGTGTGTGAGCTTGTGTGTATGTTGGGGGTAGGTGGTATCTTCACAGGGAATTGATTGCAAAGGATTAGACGGTGATTACAAAAGTGGGTGGGGAGCATAAAGTAGAGAGCGGCGACAAGGTGAGAGGTGTAGCAAGGTGAAGTGGGGAGACGAGACAGGAAGATGAGGATTTATTTCAAAATACGATATCCATCGTGCAAAGTCATTGCTAGAACAAAACTAAACTCATCTTTATGGCATTGTTTTGAGGTGTAAACATCTGCATGTTTGAAATATTGGAAAGATTTTCAGGCTGTTCTCATACATCATTCATAGCTATACCTACGAAAAATAATGCGCTGTAATTTGTATATATCCAATGAAATCAATTTGTATGCAATCCATGTAATGGTGAGCCAGGAAGTATAAAGAGCAACAAACGCTGTGTAGGGAGGAGGTCAGGGTGGATGGATGGGTCAAAAGACACCGGACTTCCGCCCAGGAGACCGGTGTTCGTACCCCATGTGAAACCAGAAGTTAATGCTGATTTATTTGTCACGTAACTTCCGTACTTAAATTACGCCACTTCTGGAGTTATTTTAACCCAAACCACAATCTTTTCCTAAACCTATCTAAGTAGTTTTGTTGCCTAAACCTAACCAAGTTGTTTCCTGTGAAGACAGCAGTTTATTTTGAAAAGACTGTATGCATGTAACGTGTTGAAATTGTCACGTATTGCTGGGTATTCGTAGGAAAATGCAAGAAAAATGAGGAATAACTTTTCACAAGATATCATATGAACCTTTTTATGAGGATAAGTAGAGCTATTAATGGCACGGACTGTGAGACTTTAGCTACCAGTACTCCGTTAGACCGGTGGGAACAATCCGTGTTTCGGAGTAAAGGCCATGTTATTAAGCAGGGTGAGTGAGGTCTGGTGTGTTTGTGGCTCTGATGTAAGCCCGTTTGTCCGTGCCAGTTGGAGAACAAGACCCTGAAAACAGAGAAAGTGGGAAATGGAGAAAATCAAGTGGGGCACATTTGTGAGTGACTCTAAACCGCTGGAGACTGATGCCAGAAGCCACAGAGTCGAGCAGCAGAGGGAGGGATGGAGGCAGAGAGAAATACCCCGTACGAGATGTTCAACAACATTTATGAGTTCCCAAATTGCTGAGCTCGGATACAAGCTTCGGCTCTCAGACCTCTAATGTGTTTTTGAGATTCTCTGTCTCTCTTTTTAGACATGCCACTAATGTTAAACCGCCTCCACGCTGGAAGCATTTCAGCATTTGAGGAAAAATAACATGCAAAATCAGTCAACCTATATTTAACTAGTCCATGTCAGGGAGTTCACACAGCCAGTCTTAACCACAGCTACATGCGAGCCACTTACACTATATATAGCAGCTCTACTGTAATAGAAAATTATAGTTCGACTGGGGATTAAGAGGTTGGGGAAAAATGCCGTATTCATGGTATGTGGAAGAAAGCTTGTAAAATGTGACACAGCCTGCAGCTAAAAGAGCGTTTCAGATGATGTGAGGCCGCCTTATTTCATGAAAATGGATAGAGAGACTTATAGTTGTTGTTTTTTTAATGAGGAAATAAACATAACCGCTCCTGCATGTGCACCACGAGGGGAGCGATCTTAAATGTATTGCTCCTTCTCATTTCAAACATGGCAGTGTTTTCATTCACACCCAACAAATTAAATCAGGATCTGCTGGAATACGAATGCGTAGGAAAAATACATTCATGAATTCACAGATCCCGATAAAATTGTTCATCTACAGAAGGAACATTCGTCATTTTATGAGTTTCGCTGAGAAATGGCAGCAACAGAAGTGACAATATTTTATACCTCTGCATAATGCACAAGCAATGCCTCCACCACATACACATTTGTAAGCACAGATGGATGTAGAACCGCAAACACACACACACATCCACATACACACTCTCTCCAACATCCTTCCATCCCCCGAAAAACCATCAATTGTGAGACTGCTGAGTGGTTTTGATTTGGGAAAGGTTGTACAGTCTCTTCTCTGTCTCTCTCTCTCTAGTGTCTGTGAGTACTTGTGCCAAAGGAGGAAGCAAGGACAGTGTTTTATTTTACCAGCCAGACACATGGCCAGTTTGGTTCAGGGCGAGAGTGGAGAAAACACAAAAAGAGATGTCGTACTTACTGTAGGTCCAGATTTGTTCAAGTCGATCGTAATACAGGAGTCATATAATATACGTTGATATATTGAGTTATTTGGTCGCTGTAATCATTACTGGCACTAAAGCAGTCCCTTCCTTCTACAACTACACTGTAAGAATATCCATGTTCTGTGCGAAAATATATTTCTTAGTTCTAGGGCTTTCAAAGTTAACGTGATGATAATGAGTTAACGCAAATTTGTTTTAACGCCACTAATTTCTTTAACGCAGTCGATCTCCTGGAGATTGTACCGGTGCTCAGTTTTAAAGCTAGAAAAGACACTGGCATCATATGAAACTAGAAAACCTAAGGAATCCATTGGTACCAACCATGTCATACTAGCTTGTGGAAGGCGAAGGAGGCTAAATAACGCTCCAAACTTGTGCAAAATGTTGGCGAGGAAAAACTGGCATGGCCATTTTCAAAGGGTTCCCTTGACCTCTGACTTCAAGATATGTGAATGAAAATGTGTTCTATGGGTACCCACGAGTCTCCCCTTTACAGACATGCCCACTATATGATAATCACATGCAGTTTGGGGCAAGTCATAGTCAAGTCAGCACACTGACACACTGACTGACATCTGTTGTTACCTGTTGGGCTTGAGTTTGCCATGTTATGATTTGAGCATATTTTTTATGCTAAATGCAGTACCTGTGAGGGTTTCTGGACAATATTTGTCATTGTTTGTGTTGTTAATTGATTTCCAATAATAAATTTATACATACATTTGCATAAAGCAGCATATTTGCCAACTCCCATGTTGATAAGAGTATTAACTACTTGACAAATCTCCCTTTAAGGTACATTTCGAACGGATAGAAAATGTGAGATTAATTCGCGATTAGTCGCGATTAACTATGGACAATCATGCAATTAATCACGATTAAATATTTTAATCGATTGACAGCCCTACTTAGTGCACCTTCCTGATTTCTTGACCCTTTTTCTCTCTTTCCTTTTTGCTGTCTGCCAATGTCTCTTTTTCTCTCTCTGTCATTCCAGCAATGGTAGCAGCCTTGAAAGTGCTAAAAATATATTCCACTTTCGCACTCTTCACCTGTCTTGTATATTTGGCACGTGTAAATGTGTGCACGTGTGTAAGTAAAGCTTTATGTTAGGGCTGCAACTAACGATTATTTTCATTGTCGATTAATCTGCTGATTATTTTCTTTATTAATCGATTAGTTGTTTGGTTTATAAAATATCAGAAAATGGTGAAAAAAATCGATCAGTGTTTCCCAAAGCCAAAGATGACATCTTCAAATGTCTTGTTTTGTCCACAACTCAAAGATATGCAGTTTACTGTCATAGAGGAGTAAAAAAATATTCACATTTAAGAAGCTGGAATCAGAGAATTTGGACTTTTTTTTCTTAAAAATTACTCAAACCGATTAATCGATTATCAAAATAATTGGCGATCGATTTAATAGTTTCATTGATTAATCAATTAATCGTTCCAGAACTACATTATTTAAATAGCACTTTTTAAAACACATAGTTGTCATGGAAACAGCTGGGACTATGTGTGTGTGTGTATTTGTGTTTCACCCCCAAGAACCCCAAAATAGAGCAGGTCTGGTCAGGAGGACCAGGGCCACATTCAGACCTCTTTCACTCTCTCGCTCAATTCACTTCTTATACTTTTTACTGTTTGTCTCGTTGGCTGAGTCCCATCATGAAGCTCAGAGAACAACGCTGCTCTGGTTTGACTCATTGTTTGATGCCCCTGGCGGAGTGTGAAGAAGCCAGATAGGACAGTCTGCTTACCCAGGGAAGCAGCCAGAGCAGTGGGGTCAGGCCCAGGGCCATCGGTCCCAACACCACCTTCCTCCTCCATCAGCTATCCTTCATCCGCCTTCAATCCCACAGTCGCTGTTCCAACTTTAATTACCTGAAAACAAGCAGAAACATCCTGGCTCCGGAGAGAGAGAACTGGTGAATGACTGTAATGTGTGTGTGTGTGTGCGTGCTACTGAGTTTGTTTTTGCATGGGAGCAAGACATTTATCTGAACAGCTCTGTCACATAGACACACACACACACACACATACACACACACAAACGCTGTCCCCGTAACACACATCCTGACCCGGACCAGCCAACCATCCCCACCCTTCTCCTCTCCCTTGCTCCCTGGGTTCCCATCCTCTGGGCTCCCATCCTCTCCCCCCCCCTCACCCTCCTCCCAGATTCCTTCTGGTTCCTGACCAGCGGGGCTATCTCTGGATGGCCGGCGGTTCCTCTCATTCTGCCGGCCCATTGTGTGGCGACTTGGGCTGGGCCCTGGGCCCCCGGGGGCCGGGAGGGGAGCCAGGAATGGCCTGGTTCCTGTTGCTGTGCTAGTTAAAGGAACTGTGGCACCGTTTCCATTAGTCCGTCATAACTGCCGTGAAACTGATTTTTTTAGGGCTATTTTTGTGGAAACTGTTACGTCCATGTAAGTTGTTTCCCAAGTGTGGCTTTGATGAGGAGAATTGGGCAGTTTAATTGGATGCCTTGGGTGTTAAAGTAACTTAATAACACAATTTGTTCCACAGCTGGACAGGACAAATCTGTATTTTACATGTAGCCTGAAAATGAGTGGCTTTCCTCTGGCCCAGAGACAGGAAATACTGACCGCATGTACATTTACATACAAATCAAGTCATCAAAATACTTGTTTTCAACTTTTTTTAAAAGTGAAAGCACTGGTGGTTTCATTTAATACTAACAAATATGGTCAGCAGTATTTAGGCAGCCAAGCCAAGCAGCAACACCCATCCTCAGTGAAGACAATGATACTCAAGTGAGTCGCCTCTAAAGGTCCTTTTCTTTTCCCCAGCCCTAAGAATAACTGAAGTGAAGCACACGTACCTCTCATTATCTGATGAAAACACACATTTTAGTGCATGCATGTGTGCATTAAACATCTCTGTCCACGCATTCATCACAGCCACGACCATCGTACCTCGTGGCAGCTCTCTAACTACGACCTCCGTCCACTCTGTGCCTCGTGAGTTTCTCCCTTTGAGAATACTCGCTCTCCGTGGCGCGTTGCTACACTATAGCTAGTGCACCCGGTTAATTATGATCCAAGCCAGGCTGTCACAGTGATTCACTATGGAAAGAGAGAGAGAGAGAGAGAGAGAGGAAGAGGGGAAGGAGAGAGAGTTGGCAGGTGTTCAGATGTACCGTTAGCGCCACCCAGTGATTCAGAGAGAAGAGAATAGCAACTCAAGGAAGACTTGAAGGGGAGTTGTCTTTGACAAACTGTACGCCGTTCAGTCTGTGCATTTGTCTTTTCCCTCTCTATCTATTCTTCTCAAATGCCTTTCTCTTTTTCTCTCCATCTCCTATCTTGCACCTCAATCTTTCAACACCCTCCCTTTTCTTCCCTACTTGTTTTTTTCTCTCCTGCCTGTCGCCACTTCTCTTGCCGATGTCAGTCTCGTGTTGTACTGTTGCGACAAATCAAGCGCCCCATTCATCTGGTGTCATCTGTGTTACAGACAACTGGAAATGTGCGCTCTCTCTCCTCTCTCCTCTGTCTCCGCTGACAGCCACCTCTCCACTTTATCATCGCCCGAGCAGATCAGATCGGAACTGGGCCAAGTAACTCGGTGCTGCTGGATGAATGGAAGGAGGCCGCGCGAGTGAGGATTTATAGGAGCGGTTGAGGCTGCCCAAGCTGAAATGAAATGGGGTAGCTCCCCATTGTGATCATATGGTTTATTTGCTATAGATCCTTGAGGCACAGCGGGAAGTGCATCTAAATTACAGTTCCCCAGACTAGTGTGAAAAAGGCTTATTGGATATATCGGAGAGTTCTAGAAATCAAACATCTGTGTGCAAAAGACATCAGATCATGTGTCAGTAATCTGCAGCTATTTTGTGCCTCCAGGTGAGGAAGCAGAGACGCTTTCTGCATCACCATTAACAACTCGTACGGCAGTTAAGCGAGCGGTTTGGCAGCGAGCAGCTGAGATTGGAAGAATTCAGCCATCCACCCACTCACACACATGCGCAGGCCCTCGAACATGCATGCACCCGCAGCAAAAAAAGTCATTTGTTCTACCTCATTAGCATGTATTGTGGCGAGCGGGCGTAACACGCTGAAAGGTGAAATGGGTCCGCCATGAATAGCACACCAGTCGGCAGAGGAGAGGAGAGGAAAAGGAGGGGGGAGGGAGGGAGTAATGGAGGGAGGGAGGAGAGTGTCCAGATGGCTGGGGACCTGCCGCACACACAGGGAGTCTCTCGCTCCCTTTTTTACTCCGCTGATTGCACCGTTTCGACTACATTCGCTTTCACTTGCTCTCTTTCTGCAGCTCCCCCCCTTTTTTCTCACTTCCATCAACACACACACACACACACACACACACACACACACACAAAGGCCAACTCCATATGTAACCTCCCTTCCTCCAGAGTTGTTGTTCAGATGCAGCCGTCGTGCTTGTGCACACACACACACACACATATATTCTCTCACGGGCAATTAGTGACCAGGAGGCAGAGTGCAGTTGAGTGCAGCCCAGTGGAGCGCCTGTTGTGGCCCATTGCACTTCTACACAAACTGGTCTACTTCTTTAACTCCTCTCCTCCCTCATGTCTCTTTCATTCACCCTCACCACCTTTCTCTGCATCCGTCCTTCTACCTTTTACCTTGTCGTTTGACCTTCCTTTTTCTAGAGGTGTCTCCTTTAAAGCTGCAGTTGGTAGAAATGGAGCAAATTTGATTTAAAAAAAAGTATCCTGACAGTAGTGCATGACACAGGTAATCTGAAAAGAATCATGTGCCTCTGGTGCTCCTACTGGCATCTGCAAGATTTCACAGACCGGAGGAAAACAACCAATCAGAGCTGAGCTGGAGCCTGCCGTCTCTGAGCAGCTGTCAATCACTAGCGAACTCTGATCAAACGGTCAAACTAGGCAGCGCTGATCAAATATGAATCAATATTCTGTTACTGTAATGCCTATTTCTCGCCTCAAATATTTTCAGAATCATCTTGACACTGCACTTGATGCTGCACGGCAGCCATGTTGAGATCAGTTGAGGAAATACCAAGCACCGCCCACCGGCCGGAGCAAACTTTCTAATTTTACAGCTAAACAGTACACTACAAGATGTTTCTGAAAACATTTGAGACGAGAAATAGGCATTACAGTAACAGAATATTGATTCATATATGATCAGCGCTGCCTAGTTTAACTGTTTGGTCGAAGTTCGCGAGTGATTGATAGCTGCCTCCGTTAAATGAACAGCCAATAGGAACGCTCTCTCTCTGAAATGACCTGTGATTGGCCAAAGTCTCCCGTCAAGTCTGAAAACAGAGCCATGAGGAGGTGCAGAAGTCTAGTTTTCTCTCTGAACACTTGAATTACAATATTCTGAAAGGTTATTATGGAATTTTTGTCCAATGATGCCAAAAATATTCTTCTCTTCTCTTCTCTTCTTCTAATTAATGACTTACATGGACTGGAGTTTGTTAGCAGTCCACCTTACCGTCTGACACACTTTGGACAGATTTCACACAGCCTCCCTCTTCAGTTTGATGACTGGGTTGCGACTGCGTTTGATACGCAGTATTGAGACTCTGTTTCTGGCGAGTTACATCAGATCGCACTAAAGCTGAGGCCATCTTTTGGTCGATCCTTTGACTGGGAACGAGGAGAGAGGGAGATGAAGTCGCAGAGAGGAAGAGTACTGACGTTTGCCCTGATGTTCCCTTTCCTTTTCTCTCAGCATTGTGTAGCGCTGCCAAAATATCTGTTCATTTATCTTCCCATCTGTGTGTGTCTGTATATCAGTCTGCCAGTCTGTCACCGACTCTCTCTTTCTCTCATCCTTCTTCTCTTGATTCTGTCTCCCCTCCCCTCTCTGCTACACTTTTGCCTCTTTTTCCTGCGTCTCTCTCTCTCAGACTGTCTTCCCTGTGTGTCTGGTCGAGAATCACTAATGGTCTCCACTGGGGTGTAAACTGTGTGGGGTTCTGTAGGCTGTGCACACACACACAAAGATACCACACATCAATTTTAGACAGCACAGAAGCAGGGGTTAGTGGGCAGAGAAGACAGGAGAGGGAATATCGAGGGAAGGAGGCAGACATGTCAGGGTGTGTGCTGTCCAAACACAACCCTGTATTTACATCCTTTTGCATCTCCGCTCTTTTTTTGCATACCTCTCTTGCTTCCCTTCCTCTTTTCTCTCACACACACATCACTCTGCGACATTAAACCTACACATGCCGAGCAGCCAGAGGCTGTCTCGTGGGACTTCAGTGTGTGTGTGTGTTCGTGTGTGTGTGTGTGAGAGAGAAAAAGAGCGTTTTGTGTGTGTCTCACTCCGTCACCCCCACCATTCAAGTCCACCTCATTGACTCATCATTGAGTGGGCCCTCCAAAGCTCTATTGAGTTTATCAAGTCTTCCACAAAAAAAGTCACTCCCATTCTTTCTCATTGAAGCCATTAACCCCCTTACACACACACACACACATTGGCTGACACACACAGGATGGCTGCGTCCCACACAAAACAGCCTCGGCGCTCCATTGAAATCCCCTTAGCGAAACGTTTTCTCCTCATCAGCATTGTGTGACTATTCAGTTTGTTAATGTGCCTGTACGAAGAAAGCCTGTTTTGAATTTAAGCACATATATTAACCCATATATTGAGAATGACTCTTTAATAGCCTGAATAGGAGGTGATGGGGGGGTGTTAGGAGGCAGGAGAGGAGACGAGATCTTTATTTTGGGTGCAGCGAGCTCACTTAAAGCCACAGCTTCTTGACAAGTTGTTTAATACTCAAATAAAACGAGCCCCTGATGCTCATTCGCAGACACGCTCACACACAGAGAGAGTCATTTAACACAGCACGACTCATATCCCCATACAATTGTAAAAGTGGTATTTGCAATGCGAGTGCCTCCGATGTATTTGTCCCCTTTTTAACAAAAAAGTGTTCAAACGGCATGCGGGGAATGCCATTATAACAAACAGGTGAAATTACAGGCATTACAAAACGCAGACCAATGCACACAATCATCACTATTTGGCCGCCGAGTTTTTGCTAAGCCTTTTGTCGCCGTCGGTTCGATTATGTGTTTTGGCAAAGCCTCTCGCTGAAGTATTTGTTTGGTTGCCTTCGTCTGTTGCTGTTATTACATGCTTTTGTCGCGGATGAGATGGTGAAAGTGGGACTGATTCCAGGCAATCTGGGACAGAGGAGTGAGAACAAATGACTTGAAAAGAGGCTGCAACACTGCGCTTCCACACATATGGAATGATTTCATTCATTGCTGTGAGCCAATAAATCCTTATCAGGGGTAAAAAAAAAAAAAAGGTTCCAACATACTGACTGATCACGCTGCAGGCTGGCTGGCCAGTCAAAGTACGTGATCCAGCCGATTAGACTGTTGTCAGGTCATTAAATAGGCGTTATTGGTCGCCATAAGCACCATAGATGTGGGTCAGTAGGGGCCTACTGCACCCAATAGTAGTTTTTATCATCTATTCACAGGGTAGATCATCGAAAGAAGGTATAAAAGAACACGAGAATGAGCTCTAGGGACCGTAGTAATTATGACTGGGGCAGAAGTGGAAGTCAGGCGCTGTAGTATAGACAGCATGACACTCTGTATGGGGTGGAGGTCGGGTCGATGGATGGGACACAAAACACAGGACTTTCACCCAGGAGGGCCGGGATTCATATCCCGTGTGTAACCAACAACGTGTACAGTAGTTGTCTTTGTGTTCCCAAGTGTTATTTTTCACTTTCACTTTTGAAACGTAGTTATTTTAAGCCAAAAACACTATGTTTTTCCCTAAACTTCACATTTAATTGTTTTTGTTGCCTAAACCTTAAGAAGTTGTAGTTTTGTTGCCTAAACCTAAAGGTTTAGGTTGTTTGAACACAAACAAAAGGCCTAAACCTAAAGGTTTAGGCCTTTTGTTTGTGTTCAAAACGTAACGTTTCATTCAGTTTTACAACAAACTCTTTCACTTTTAGTAGGCGTAGTAGGCTCCTAACCTGATAACAGTGGAATCGGGTGCAGAGCACACAGCGCTGGCATCATCGGCCGGTGCTGGTGCTGCGTGGCAGGCCTTCCTGGCACCAGCGTTTGAAATAATCAATAGCAGATCTCTGATTACAATAACTGGAAGGTGGGATATGAAGTTAAGCTCCCTACTGCTGTTTATTGAACAGACTAAATCCATTGTATCAATGTCTGCTTATGAAAGGAAATATGAGCTTAAAGAGACTGACTACGTGCATGTGGATGTGAGTAATTTTCAGGGCCGCAAGTCTCATGGGAGCTGGTTGAGCACACACACATGCACACACACGTTTTTCGCTCTCATCTGCCTCTACCTCGTCTCTCTGTGTGTCTTATTATGTTTCTTTCTCTCTCTCTCTCCTCCATTACTGGCATTTTAAGCAGCTCACTAGGGAGCACGAGGCTTGTTGGCTTGCAATAATGTTAAGATGCTTTGTCTCTCATCCTCACTGTTGTGGGCACACACACACACTCACAAAGGGAGGTAAATGCAGTTAAAAGGAGGATCAGTGGAATTTCTGTGCCTCTTTTTTGTCTCCTACCTTCCTGAACCTGAGACGTGGTGCATGAGATTGTGCGACTGTGTGTGCTTGCAGTGTGCAGATGCCTGCAAGCTGACAGGGAGTGAAAGCCCAGACATATGTTAATCAGATGTTGTGATGATGGCAGAGCAGACGGAGAGAGCGAGAGAGGGAGGGAGAGAGAGAGCACTGGAGGGAGGAATGAAGGGTGAAAAGAAAAAAGGAAGAGCTTTTAAAAGACAGAGTGAGAGAGGAGAGAGAAAAAGGGTCCTCGGTGGAAGACGAGGAGAATAGAGAAAATGACAGGAAGTGGTGCAGTGATTCATTCTCTAACTGCAAAAACCACTGCTGAGAATCGATCCAATCCATTAGTTTAACTGAATGGACCTACACTGTAAGTTTGAGGTCACTGAACAAAAATGATAAATGTTTCCTGTAGGTACTGGATACATTATCCATACGAAGTGGGATTTTGTTTTAATTTTAGTACGACATTTAGCCTCGCAATATCTGATATCTGTATCATATAAATGAAAGTAATATTAAAGCTGCTTATGATCGTTATTTTTATAAAATGTATGAAATAACTACATGTAATGTGAGAGGGGTCACTTTGAGTGATGAATCCACAGAGAATTATCACCAACTGTGCAGCTTCCCTTCAGAGCTTTTAGCATCTTTCAGCACGCTGTTTTGGTTTTATGGCCCGCAACTTTTACTGTTTGGGTTCACTCTCTCTCTGCTCTCATCGATGTTGTTTCCAGCTGCAGGAGGCAGCTGTTTTCAGTGGAAAAGCTCTAATACACTGTGTACACTAGCCCAGCACCACATGTCAGACAGACAAAGTTAGCGGCTAGCTGGTGAACATAGCGGACCATTTAGCTGGTAAATAGGCAGATATTTCCCTCAGATGTCAGAAGAGAACAAGAGCTAAAAGAAGAGTAAATATTGGACTTACATTTATCAGGTTGACGCAAATGTTTGCAAGTAAGTGTGCTATATCATCTTTATAAGGTGATAATGTCTGAAGAGGTTGTGTCTAATGTAATGCACAGCCGTGGAACTCAAACTTGAAAATCAACAGTATTATTTTTTTATAGTCATTTTACATGATAACATTATATTTGCATATTTCATCACGATACAATATTATATCGATTCTTTGGACAACGATAGATATTTGCTGATATCGTGAAGTCCGCCACGATTCACGATTTCATTTCAATTCAATTCAGGGGCCTGTGATCGATATGAGACAATATCATATGCCCATTTAACACAATCAGTTACATTTATATCAACTCACAAAAAAACAATTAAAATATGATTTGACAATTTTATTACTGGGAAGGAGGTCTGGAAAATACTTGAAATGGTGACACAAACAGGCCATGGAAATTTCAAAATAAAGGCGTATCTTAAAGATAATGATATGTATCAATGCTTTCACTTTGCATCGATGATATTGGATTGTTGATATTTGAATCAATATATCGCTCCAGATCGATTTATTGTTACACCCCTCATATTTTCCATATCAAAATATAAACTGTTAATTCATTTTCAGAATTAAATTCGGAGCTCTGTTATAACCTGATGTGTATCAGTACAGAGAGCAAATCTGAAGGTAGTACAAAGGCAAGGAAGTAAGTGGCTCAAGAAACAGATAAGAAGAAGAGAACTAATTATGAAGAAGGGGAAATCCAAGAGGGAGAGAAGAGAAGAAGAGAGCTGGAAAGAGGAGAGATGTGGGGCATTTTTTCTCAGGAGAGTTCAGAGGGGGCCAGAGGAGAAGCAGCATACGGCTGCTCCAAATGGATTTTCCTTGTTTGTAATGAGGCTACTTCTTCTGCCGCTGCCAGAGCATGCGGTGCTTTTTGGGGGGGCTGGATGGAGAGAGAGGGATGGAGAGGCGTATATAGCGGAGGATGAGTGGTGGAAATGGGTAGAAGTGGTAAAGAGAGAGCAGGAAGAAGGGAGCGGAGGGGGGACCGAATGAGAACGGAGGGTGAGAAAGAGTAAGAATAATAGGAGTGGGAAAGTGTTCAATCGTAGATCTTTCTGATGGTGTTATGCCGTTGCCAGAGGGAGGGAGGAGGGAGGGAAAGGATAGATGGTGGGAGAAACAATCAGTTATTGCAGGTAGTGGTGGCCAGCGAGAGGGAAAGAAATAAATGGAGCGAGGAATAGGAAGAGAGGGGAGATTTGTGATTGAAAATATTACAGCTGTTGTGTTGCAGAGGAGAAAAGTGATAGCTTGGCGCCATTCCAAAAGCCAAGCTGTTAAACAGTGATGTAGGGATAAAAATATTAAGATAAATGGAGCAGCATCTGGACAAGGTAACAATTTTTTTTCCGGTTCAGCAGCAAATGAGCTAAATCACACGTAATCCAGCTGAAGAAAAAAGAAAGGACATGGGGTATACGTGTGTAGTACTCGTGTCTTTCCTTGGCCTTCATTTTCAAACAGTGGTTCAGAGGGTTTAAATGAGAAACATGTGAGAGAGAGAGAGAGCTTCACCCAAGGCATAACTCTGGTAAAGACAGTGACCTGTTTTAGCTTTTTCTTTGATGTGAATTCCACAGATCTGAACTCATATTACCTTCTCCTTTTATTCCCCCTCTCCTCTGCCACTATTTCTCTTTCTACCTTGTTATTTTTGCTTTTTTGTTCTCATCTTCACTCACTCTTCTCTGAGATGGAGGGATACATTCACTCCCTTTGTTCCATGTTTGCACATCTTTCCCTCTGGTTTTCATAGGTCTTGTGTGATGTATTCCAGGTTTTATATACTGTATGCGTGCATATGTGCACATGTGTGTTCAGTATGACTACCTCTTATGTACTCTCATCTCATCTGCACATCTGATAGGGAGGACAGGAGCTTTAGAGGAGAGCCTCTGTGGACTCTGCGCTGTCTTGTTCAATTCCAGTTAACCTGAAAAAGACCTGTCAGGTAAATGACGCATCTTAATGCCGAGATATAAAATATACATGTAAAGCTAGCATCAGAACGCAGGTGGTCGTGACATAACGCAGGAATCTATCTGCGGCTTGGAAATTCATCCGATGAGATGATGAGAGAATGTGAGGGAGGAGAGGGACCGAGAGTTTATGAAAGCAAAAACAAGGGCAGAGAACGAAGCAGAGGGAGAAGTCGGAGGCAGCGCGCAGATGGTGAGCTGTCAGCGGCCAGCTGTGCGTGTGTGTGTGTGTGTGCTTTTGTGTAGTTGCATATATGTGTGCATTCTGCATGTATGTGGAGGGCATTTCTGCCCTTGTGTGCATCCATCCATGCATGTGTGTGTGTGTCTGTGCCCTCTGAGCTGAGGAGAGGTACTGTATGTGCGCAGGGCTGCTCTTCCCAGATGGCTCTGGCAAACAGACACTGCAAGGCTGGCAGAGTTGGCACGGCTACCCAGTGCACAGTTGGCACTGCCAGCCACCATGCTCTCCCCTATGTACCGGGGCGAGGGTACCTGCTGCCAGCCGCCTGAGCTCATTGACTGACTGGCAGGCTGTCTACCAAGTGGCTTATTCAGTTGTTAAAAGTTTCTCTGCCTCTGTTCGATCCTTTCGCCTTAAATTAATATGAAGCATCCGTGGTTCAGAAGCGGCGTTTTATGAATCGGTTACCGTACAGCTGCATCTAATGAAAAAAAAAACAACCCATCAGATCGCCTGTCACAAGGATTCACATCACACCTTGAGCATTAAAACCGGCTTCAACTGTACACAGCTGCACTGTAATCACATTCTGTGGTTCTATTGTTCCAGTAAGAGCTTTCATGTCTTAATTTCATTGTCAAATCATTAAACAGCGATGTGTCTTAACACACTCCTATGATCGTGCTGATCTATAGGCCTCTGCTGGCAGGTTGCCAGCACTGGAGGCTTTCCAACTGAACGCCTTGATGTTTTCTCTCTCTGTGTGTGGAGCAAAACAAGCAGATACATACAAGGTTGAATAGCTACTGAGGATAAAGCACCGTATTAGTGTGTGTGTTTGTGTGTGTGTGGCAGATGCAAAGGCATGCATACAGTATGTCTGCCTGTGTGTGGGCTTTGGTGGTGGTGTGTGTGTGTGTGTGTGTGTGTGTGTGTGTGTGTGTGTGTGTGTGTGTGTGTGTGTGTTTGTGTGTGGTTGTATGTGTGCGTGTGTGGGTGGACTTTATACTTCCCATGCCTTAAACAGGAAGTGTAAACTAAGCACAGATGTATGTGTGTGTGTGTGTGTGTGTGTGTGTGTGTGTGTTACTGCAATCCTCCGCTGTGTGTATACACTATGTGTGAGTGAGTCTATAAGTGTGTGTGCCTCCGAGGAAGCAGCTGTGCAAGCGGCAGCGTGTGCCAGGTCGGGAACACTTAAGCAGAACCAAGACACTGTGTGTATGTGTGTGTGTGCATGTGTGTCTCTATTCTGGAGCATATGTGTGCGCATGTGTGTGTTTGTGTGTATGCAGGAAGGGGGGGATTGGGGTATTTTGGCCACCCATCTGCGCTAGGCTATTTCGCTACTGTTTCTGCAGGCACACACACACACACACACACACACACACATGCAGTCACAGACACACGCAGAGCGCTGTGCCAGGCAAGCTGTTCACTAGCTGGCGCTGGCAACGCTCCAGAGAGAGTGGTGGCATCCATCTGTAGCACTGGAGAGCGGTTAGGCATGTGTGTGTGTGTGTGTGTGTGTGTGTGTGTGTGTGTGTGTGTGTGTGTGTGTGTGACTCTGTGTGTGTGTGTGTGTGTGTGTAAATTTGTGTATATGCCGCAGAAAAACAAAACAATGGGATTGTCTTGATGGTGCTATTTGTAGTGTTGGTGGTGGGCGTTGGGACAGAGTTCAGAGTTGTGCTGCTGTTGTTTGATGGACGGTGGGAGGTGGATGTGGGAAGGACAGTGATCCGAAGCGCCTCCTGCAGAACAAAGACTGCAACATGTGTCCCACAGTGCTGCTGAGTTAACTTTCATGAAGTCGGAGCAAAGTTTTAGTGTTCTGGCAACTTAGACCAGCAGTTAAGAAAAAGAACTGATATTACCCACACATTTCAGATAAATTAAGGCATTGGAGTAGCTACGTTTATTATCAAAATTAAGGTGAAAATAATTTTAGAGTTGATCAAGAAATGCTACATTTACATTTGGCATATACAGTATGTATCATACTGTAAATATAAGGCTAATCAATTTCCTTTATCACCAAATTCCATTAAAAAATAGCTGTTTTTAAAAGGAGCAGATCAGTTTATGGTTTAAATTGTTGTTTTTATGCTTGAAAGGAACAGTGTGTAACAATTAGGGGCATCTATTGTCAGGAATGGAATATAAGATTAATAAGTATATTTTCTAGGGCTGACCCGAATGTTTCGAAGCTTCGACCACCAAATCAGTATTTGAATGCCTCATTTTTTAGTTTTTTATTTATATATACTGTATATAAGTATGTAATAATAATAATGTATAAATCCCCAAATATCCCATAAAATAAGGAATCATTCCACAACATGATTCATTATTCATATTCAAAATTAATTATTATTAATTATTCTCAGATGGATATTGGTCTTTGTTATGTGTAGAGGTGCGTGTGTGTACAGTAGTGCGGCAGCGGCACTGTCCCGCAGCTTCGAATACCTTTGAATATTTCTCACCGAAGCTTCGAAGCCCAAAAAAATGGTATTCGGGACAGCCCTAATTTTTTCTTAATTACCTGAAAATAAGAATCGTTGTGTTTTTGTTACCTTCGAATGAGCCGTTGATATCTACATAGGGAGCGGGTCCTCTTCACCATGTTTCTACAGTAGCCCAGAACGGACAAACCAAACACTGGCTCTAGAGAGAGCCATTTGCGTTTTCGCGTTGGCCACCGTAGTTTTCCTACACGCTTGGGAGAAGTTTCAGTCGGTTGCAGTCTACAACCTCACCGCTAGATGCCGCTAAATCCTACACACTGCACCTTTAATACTTGGCTTGTTTTGTGGAAATGTGGAAATACTGTTCATTGCATTGCAGTGTCCTGTTGCAGTGAGGATGGCTCAAAAGGTGCTTCAGCTATAAGAGAAAGCTGAAGAGAAATCTTGAACGAGCTGCTGAGTGTGAGCGCCGCAAAACAGACACAATAAACGGTTAAACTACAGCGTTTGAGCAGCAAATGTTATTTCTAAAACCTCATTCTAGCCTTTTTAAATGTTGAAATCAAATACAGATACATTGGATTTTGTTTTAAACACAAAGAATCCAAAATAATGAGTCCCATGTGCAGCATATATCACATATATACACAGAGCGTTATGAATCTAGGCAGCAACTCTGTCACTGATGTCTCAGAGGTCGGCGTGTGTCAGCGCTTTGTTCTGAACTTGTATTCTTGCCCATTTTCAGATCCTGTCTTCTTGTTTGTCAGTGGCCTCAGATGGTTGTGGGCTGACAGGGAGGTGAGACAGCGAGAGGTGAAACGATGAGCCGAGGAGAAAGTGTGTAATGGTTAGATGAAAGGAGACAAAGACACATCGCTGACCTGGAATCGTCGTGGTGGTGCTGTGTGTGTGTGTGTGTGTGTGTGTGTGTGTGTGTGTGTGTGGACGCCATCCCTCTGCTGCCTCCACCTCCAGACATACTCTACTCTCAGAGCCATTAGGAAACCATGGTCACCATATCACACACAAACACACACCGGTACACACACAAGCCTGGAAATGCCCTGATGCGAGGTCACACCAACCATCGCTCTCTGGCTCCCTGCTCGCCAGATGTGACTCAAACCCCTTTTTTAAACATCTTCTCCTGCAGGGGAAAGGAGGAGGGAGGGGGGTTGGAGAGGGAGCGTAAAAAGAAAAGAGAGTAGCGGTTCTCAGAGAAGGGGCGGTGAGGGGTACATTTTTTTAAATCTGGTTCTACTTAGCAGAGCCCTGGAACACATTTTATAAATTGCAGACATATTTTTTCAGAGCGCTTTTGGGGAAGATAGTTAACCGGCAGTAATTTCCAACACATGGCAGCCGTCATGTGATATTTTGAAAACACCAGGCAGACAGGCTGGTTCCCTCCCCCACCACCAACGCCCCCCCCCCCACAGGAACCCTCCCTCCCTTACTGTTAGCCTCTGCCCTCTTTTTTTCTGTGCTCGTCCCATGCCTCTCGCGTTTGATTTCCCCATCTGTCTCTCATAGGCGCTTAACGTTATCTCTCGTTTTCAATCCCTGTCTTCACCTCCCTTTTCCTATATGTCTTCCATCTTTCTAGATCTCTGTTTTCCCACATCTGCTTCAGCCTTTCATCCCTGTCTGTTTTTCCTACACAGTAACTGCATTGTATATCACTCCATCCATCCACGCCTTCATCCATCCATCCTTCCTCTCCCTCTCTGCCGATCTCCACGTAGTAAAAGATAACTGTCATGTAAAACACGAGGGCCTTTACTGTCTGTTGAAAATTGATTTTGCCCCTGAATACAAGGATACGATTCCCTTTAGCATTGGCTGTAGCAGAGAGAGGGTTCATGTAGCGTAAGGAGATATAACAGTAGAAAAGATACAATCGTCACTTGGGCTTGTGTGTGTGTGTGTATCAGTGCGAATCACGGTGCCTTCAAATGGGGTCGTGTTTACCGTGTTCACGAGAAGAATCCATATGAACGCCCCCCCTCTTGTTGTATTCACGACCTCGTAAGTGGAAAGTTTCTGAAAGCTCTGAGTTCACGAGTTGTGACGTTGTCATAAATGGCGGAGGCCGTGTAAGTTAATTGTTTGGTACATAATAAGTTAATATATTGTAATTTTAGTTGTATATTATAATTCTTCGTAATTTTATAATATGTCTGAGGAAAATGTTGATATTAATATAAATGCTTTTGCATTTCCTGCATTATGTTACCCACTCGCTAGCTTGCTAAATTGTTAGCCTCTGTGGCTTCTAGACGCAGACAGTAACGTTAATATTGTCGTTGCTTAGCAGCGGCGTTCTCACGGCTTAACCATTTGAGCACCAAGCATATCGTGTACACGACTTCCTATGTTGTAAACACAAGCTCATGAGTTTCATTTGAAGGCACCATCAATGTGTTTGTGTTTAGAGATGGCGTGGACGCATTAGTGATTTTAACTTGTGCTTGTTTCATAAAGCATTTATGCATGTATGGCCTATACTGAGATTCCCATAGTGATTTTGTTGTTGTGTGGCCTACTATTAACAGTGTTAGCTTATATATGCTGCAACAATATTTATCCTCAGCCGCACAACAAATAGATTCACAATATCACAAAGGAAAGAAAGGTAAAGCTTGGGAGAATACAGCCATGTGTCGTCAGCATTAGGATGTGTGTTGAGTGTTTAGTGTGTGAGTCCTCCTCCGCTGGCGTCGAGTCTTGCCTGGGAAAACACCCAGATCCATTTGGGTTCACTTGGCCGTGTGTCAGCGTGGCATCACAAATGAACCAAACTGTACACAGAAAGCAATTTCCAATAGGCTGGCTTCCATCAAATGGCGAAACAGAGCTCCCCAAAGGCTTACATCTGATTTATATTGCTCTATTTTTCCCCCAAAAAAGCAACATTTCTGTCATTATTTTTGACATCATGTTGTTAATGGCGATGACAGGCCAGCTTTATATAAGTAAACAATGCTTTTCATAGAGTTTTCTAAATATGTTGAGCCCTGCTGTGGAAAAATGTCTGATGGCAATATGTTTCTAGTTCAGCTACTCCTATAATAATGCTAAGCTCTCACTCTCTTGTACATATCCTCATGTTTTCTTTACCTTTACCTCTCCCTGACCCACTTCTCTCCCTCCTCCACCCTCTTTCTGTATTTTTTTCCGCCACCCATTCCCACTGCCTGTCTTTATTTTACAGGACCCCGTAGTTCAATTTTGCCTCGCAACAAGATGTGGCAGGAATCGGTTCGATTTGAGAGGACGCGTAACGGGCGCTGTGAATCATTTTTATTGTTCCTTAACACTCTCTCTCTCTCTGCAACAGAGACTTTATTTCAACAGATGGGTAAAACAGACATTACTATAAATCTATTTTTTGAAAAACAGTGAAGGACTTCTAATGTTAGGCTCCACATATGTTTTATTGTCCAGTGCGTGTGTGTAGTCGGAGGTGTTTTGCCGGTTTTGTGTGTTTAGATTATGTATTTTTGTGCATATGTGCATGCGTGTGCGTGTTAATGTTTGTGTGATGGAACAGATGGCGTTCAGACCTTTGTGTGTGATTGAGAAATCTCCTTATGTCTCTGCTGGCTTGACAAAGTGTAAACACACGATGTTACGCTGAGAGAAAAATACAGATATGGTGGGAGATGCTGAGGCCTGTCAACACTGATCAGGAGCAGATCTGTTGGCAGTGCTCTAGTGCTGTATTGTACCGTCACTCCTTCACTCTATATTGTACATACAGTCTCCTGTTTATGATATTAGGGCAAGACAGTGTCACAATTAGCTGAAATGAATACAAATTACACTTGAAACTGAAAACATTAAAGGTGCTCTATATGACATCAAGAGCATTAATATAGCAACAGACAACTGTTTGCTATGTAAAGATATAGAGGAGTTCTGTCTACCTGAGCAGAGAATTAAGTCACTCTCCCTCTTTGTGTGTTGTAATCCGAGCTTCTCCATGCTTTTTTGACATACTGTTGCTGGGCTGGCCGTGCATGCATTTTAGGGCATGTTTGTGCATGTGAGCGAGCCCTACTGGCGGTTACAGCTGATAACATCATCACGGAAGCGTAGCGCCAACCCTCTGATTCCCCCTCAGGTTAACACTGTTAGCTCTGTCAGCACTTTCACCGTTGTTTACACTGTTAGCGCCGTTAGCTACAAGCCGCCGGCTCAGCCGTCACCATGTTGAGAGCCGTGCGGAGGCAATAGATATGCTCTGTATAATGTAATGTAATGTAATTTCGTATTGAGCACCTTTAAACTTATGATGAAGGAAAAAAAAAACTAATTCTGGATACTGCTGTTTCTCTGAATATATTCTTGAATTCTTGTGAGTTGAATTCTTATATTGTTAATTATTATAACGTGTTTAAAATATAACAATTATGACACAATTGAGGTCCTTTTTTCTCATGAAGCAAAAATCCCCTTACAACCATATACAGTGACTTTTGACCCCAACATTCTTCCTGTAAGCGTTGGTCTCAAGGAGAAACTCCAACCTTGTTAGCGAGCCATTTTTCAGATAACCAAAGTCACAAATGTAACATATTTCTACAAGCATGGTTGGTTGAGATTAGTGGATCCCATTAAGCTGCTCCACCAGCTGGCCGGTCAGGACAACATTAGGTGGCAAAAGTTCACAGAAATATGCCATTTTTTTCTAGTAATATGCTGTTTGACCAATTACTTTGTTGATACCAGTAGTGTTATGGCTACTTATAACAAAAATGCTTACTATTATTACAGTGAAGCCTCTTCAATTAGTTTGAAAAATTGCAAAGAAGATAGTTTCTAAATGAGTTTAAAAGGAAAGAGAGGGCCCAGCAGGAGTGTTTGAGTCGTGATAGAGATGAAATTTAGCAGGTAACTAGTTGAGCCCATGGAGTGACATTTTAAGGAATGATAGCATTGAATGCATGATGAGTAACAGCTAATACGCTGATTTCTTGAAGTGCTATCACTGGCAAGGAAAGGAAACTATTATCCCACTGTGCCCAAAGTCCCTGGGAGACGAGGTGAAGCAGCAGACACCAGTCGACGGGAACCTTCAGGATGAATGTGTAGTGAGCGTTTGCAGTCGGGAACAACATGGAGAAAATGAGAAAGAGAGATGGTAGGAAAAGAGAGAAGGGAAGAGAGGAGAGAAGTCCAAAGGGACACACTGATGGTGGTACTGCTCTCCTCTGCATCCTGCATCTGCTGGGGAGGGAAATAAATAAGATGCTGGAAATCTGATCTGTGTGTGTGTGTGTGTGTGTGTGTGTGTGTGTGTGTGTGTGTGTGTGTGTGTGAGAGAGAGAGAGAGATGTGTTGTTTTGCTTGCAATTTGTGCATGCGTCCGTTCTTGCAGCTGTGTGTCTGTGTATGTATTTGTGTGTTTGTGGGCTTGTGGTAGGGCGTTGCAACCATACATCTTCTTGACAAGCGGGTGGAGTTTGATGGGACATGCTCTGCATACTGCTCCATCTGGCTGCCGATGATTCCGTGTGTGTGTGTGTGTATGTGCATGTGTGTGTGTGCGTGCGCGTGCATGGTCTAGAGGAGAGGGATGATGGAAAGAGAAGAGAGGTTACCACACTTGCATACCGATAGATTTCCCTTGTATCTCCGCGTACTCCGTCTGAATCTCAATCGTCCCCACCTGTCCCTCAACTGTGCTCTTTTTTTTTTTAACACATCCGTCCTCTCATTCATTCTCTCCACCTTTATCTCTCTCTTGTGTGTGTGTCCCCTGCTCCCTCTCTCTCCACATCTGTACCCAGCACACACAGCAATCACCACAAGCCACTATATCGCACCATCTCTGTATCACTTCATCTATTCCATTACCTATCTGTCCCGCTCCCTCTCTTCACACATTATTGTGTGCTGCGTATATATGTGTGTGTATGTGTGTGGGTATAACACCCAGAGGCACCATTTTGCACAGACATTGGCACGTTGTGGACATTACTGCTCAATTCACAGGCTTCCTGTGGCTTCACGGTCTTCACTTTAACACTTACATATCAACGTGTGCGCTAATGGTATTATGCCTGTCTAGATTATATGTTTGCCTGTGTGTGTGTGTGTGTGTGTGCAGGGTTATAAGTCGGTCAGTCTATATGCATTTTTCCATTTAAGTCCATAATGATGATATCTTATGTCTGACTAATACAATCTTGTGCTCACGCAGGCGCTGGCGCACCGTAAATTGTTTATGTCACAGCCGCCAACTCTCGAAAAATTCACCCAGCGTGATTGAAATCCATTGTCGTTTTGAAGAATGGGATTTGCCTGTGTGAAGTACTCTCGAGTGGCATATTACTGCCACTGTTATCACATCATTTTCCGGGTCTCCAACTGTACGATCACGGCGCACACATACACTCGCACGCAAACACACACACACGCAGCGGCAATTGTAGCTCATGAAGTGTGTAATGGAGATTGTTTGACTCAGTCTCCTGATGATAGACTTTGAAGTCGCTGTATGAATAATCTAAAATATCAAGGTTAGACGATGTTGTCCCCACTTCACAAGGTGATCTGAATACGAAATGACCGCACAATGATGAAATGTATAAGGTCGTGATATAACATTGTATTTTTGCATGCAGTTGTGGGTTAGCAAAGTCCTCTTTGCAACATATCGAACTGTTTCTCAGGGGCCGCGTTCCTTCTAGATATCCTTCATTGCAGCAACCTTGTTTCAGGCGAGTGATGTAACTCGCATGTAACCTTAGAAAAGGCGTGTATCACAAGTCACCGGGGCGATAAAATCTCCTTTCTTTGAGCTCGGCTGAAAGAGGGTATACGAGCGAGAGGGAGAGAAGCGAAGAAAGAAAGAAAGAAAGAAAGAAAGAGAGATTTTGCAAACATTGAGGATCACGTAATCGTGGACGATGCTAACGGGTGATGTAAGTGTGAAGACATCCTCGTGAGTGGCAGATGGTTCGTCCAGGGTTCTGCCTCATTTTCTAGGATCGGCCTGTGAATCAGAGGGATGGATTGTAAAGAGATTAAAGAAGTTACAAACAAGAGCAATTCAACTTTTGCTTTTGTTATTTCAACAGGGAGACTTTGAGAGAGATCTGAGGGCAGTTAGCGTACTCCGATTCTTATGTTTCATTCTCAAATGATTACAAATAGTACAGTAAAGATTAAAAAAAGTGGAGGATCACAAGATGATTCACAAAAAACACATCAGTTACTTTTTTTTTTTTTTACTTTTCTCAAAGCTTTTTTTCTTGTGAAATGCAGAGCACTTTTACCCCTTCAGTCATCTAAATACTGTTAAACTGAAACAAACTTTAATTGAACTTTGGCTATAAAGGATCAAAAGGCCTAAAAAAAACAGGGGTTTAA
Organism: Sebastolobus alascanus; assembly: GCA_916701645.2. Taxonomy (NCBI): domain Eukaryota; kingdom Metazoa; phylum Chordata; class Actinopteri; order Perciformes; family Sebastidae; genus Sebastolobus; species Sebastolobus alascanus. Next base: position 954,253 of record CAKAOJ020000025.1, on the reverse strand, counting down.
ATCAGTGGGCAAATAGACCATAAAGCAGGGTATGCTTTAGGGCGTGGCTACCTTGTGATTGACAGGTCGCTACCACGGCGTTGTCCGGTCTTGGAGTTGTCAGTGTTTTCGTCTTAGAACTTTAACCCTTTCACAGTGTGTTTTCAGTTCATGAAAGTTAATTATAACCTTTTTGGTCGCCTACAAATGTCTTATTCAGTGTTCGGTTGTGCTTAGCTCCACCCTCTCGTGTCATTTCTGGTTGCAAAAAAAACAAGATGGCGACTGCCAAAATGCCGAACTTGAGGCTTCAAAACGGCAGTCCACAAACCAATACCACCATACCAAAAGATTTCTCACTACACAGCCTTGTAACAGCACATCAGTGTAATCTTGACTTCATGTACACAAAGCAGATACAACCTCATCTCTCCTGGGAGCTCATAACTCAGTCACATATCAGTGTAATTACCTCTGACACATACAAGTTGATAGCTGGGTAACAGTATACCAAATACATTTAATGAGGCATCTCTACAGCCCTGATATCCTCATGGGTTTGACTCTCATTCAGGCCACCCGCACTGCAAATATTTGCGCTAAGAGCTCCTTTTATGATGCTCTGGGTAAAACCACGCAGCAAGTGGCTGTTGTGAGACATTAATCACTGTCATCCATAAGCATGATCATCAATAGGTTTGGCACCTCCGCCTGCACGGAGTGCACGAGTGAATCAACACACATCTGAGAGGCTCTTCTGTTCTTTTATGGCTAATTGCAGCCTCTTCAGCAGCCGTCCTCGTCCTCTTCAATCCATTAATTCCTGGACAACAGCACTTCTGAGAAGTCGTAAAGTGAGTTAGGCAAAGTCAAAGCACTCATCGGCCCTTTCCATTAAAGCTCCGCACATCAATACCTGTCCAGTGCTGGAATACCATCCGTCGGCCGGCCGCAGATCTACCTACAAAATGCAACTGGCGAGGCTAATAAATGAACAATAGATGTGCATTAAGTTCAGCCATTAACTTTTAACAAATGTATTAGGCTGGAGGAGACGCCCGACTTTGTTTTCAAGGTTGTTTAAGGTTACAGGTGGTGCATTTTGAATTGAATTATGCATGAGTTAGCGAGCACTTGCTATTGTTCAGCCTCGCTCCATTGCTATAATAAAATGAGGGCTTGTCTGACAGTCGTCTGAACATGTATTTTTTATTTATAAAAATATGCATGCCGTATTTGCTCCTGAAAATGGATGGCACGCACTCGCATGGCGTGGGCTGTTTTCAACAATGTGCTTCAGTTGTATTTTTATTTTTCCCAAAGACTTGGTAAATTGCACTTGGAGGGAGTATTGCTATTGATTCAAGTGGCATAGTGAGTTCAGAGTGAGCGGTTGGGTGCAGCCCTTGTTGGTTAGCGTGAAGCAATCGATTTTATTCTGCTTATATGCTTTGCAGTGCTCTCAATCAAATCAGAAACAGGGAAGATGCTGTTTGTAAATTACAAAAGTGTGTGTGCGTGTGTATGTGTGTGTGAGAGAGAGAGCATGTTATAGCCTGGATGCATGCATGTCTTTGCTGTGTACATGGATTTCACACTAATTCATTCCTTATCTTTCATCTTCTTCCCCCTGAGGGACTGTGGAGTTTCAGATGCATTCAGGGTTTATGTTTCTCTCATCTCTACCCGACTACTGCCGTCCAATCATAACGCTGACCCAGGTGTTAATCCCCAATTACAAGCCTGTAACCAAACTCATCCTTTCATACCGCCGCAGGGCCCGCAGCGCCATGCAGGAGGTCAGGGGGATCTTGAGTCCAGACTTTTGTGCTGTTTTTTCCCACGTTATGTATTTTACCTCCTGTTGACTTTTCAAGTTTTTAATGTGAACAAATGTTGAATGTTAGGAAAAGTGTTTTCCTGAGTATTACCCTAATGGAAAATGCTCCAGCCCTCTCTTAAAACGTTTGCACTCTGGGGACTGCTGGAGGTCAAATTACATTGTGAGTCATTTACATTATCCATCGCCCTATCTAGTCACAGAGATTAAGGTAATTATAAGATGATTTCGATCCTAATTTGACGTCCTACTATCCAACAATAGATCAAACTGGGCCAAAAATGACCACACAATTAGAAAAGCCAATATACAGAACTATGGAAAGCATGAGCTCAAAGCACTTTTAAGTAAAACCATGTGTGATACGGTAACTTCTTTCTACTTAACTTGGGCTCATTATACATGTAAGGTCTTTGTGTTTGACTGGAGGATGATGAATTACCTTGGGTCTTGTCACCCGGCCGTCTCTTTTTAATGACCTTGTATTTTCATAGATCATATTTTAGGCAGGCATACAGGATATGATAGCTGGCAGCCAGAGGTAAGACTATATGTTTCCACTAGCGATTCTGCTAGATCCTGAGTTTATAAAATAAATAGTCAGAACCAGACCTTTTTTTTTACTGTGCTGAAATTAGAGTAGTAAACCTTTCTCAGTCTGGCCAGGTCGGAAAGGATGTGTGTGTGTGTGCGTGCAGCCCAGTGAATAGACAGTTAACGGTTTGGACAGTCGCTCTCTTCTCTTCTCTTCTCTTCACATTGACTCTTCATTCACCTCCGGTCCTCTATTCTCTGCTTTCCTAATCACTCAGCTTTTTTCCATAATCTCTATCTTCCTGCTCTCTGCAATATATCCCTTTTTTCTCCGCATTTCATTCCAGTCCTCCTTTGCCAAGCTAAAACCTGCTTAATAGTATGAGTCAGTGATTAACTTTCATTAATAATTTCATTTTTACTTATAAATGAATAACGTTCAGAGTCAAAACCTTAAAATTTGTGAGATTCAACCCAAACTGGATTTAAACCGCAATTATTTCTGGGACAATACATTGTCCAACAAAAGTAGTTATCGTGACAGTCCTAGATCTATCCCAGTAACCCTAAAATGTTTTAGGCTTGGGGTCTGTTGTGTTCTGGTTCTTTGTCTTGGTCTGCATCTAAAAGTCACCCGGTCTCTGTGCCAGTTTGGGAAGCTGGGAGACGGATGAATCCAACCTTCGCAGTGACTCTATCAGTTGACCCCTCCTTGGACGGCTCCAGAGTGTGCATGGCTACTGAGGGACAGTCATCTGTGGTTAGTAGGCAGATGTGTGACCTCTGTCTATATGTGATGATACTTTACGCTTCCTTTCCTGTCCTCTGACTATATGGGTTGGGATCTGTTTGCCTTTGAGGATCTTTGGAAGCTCCTGGAGACCATTTAACAACAAGGGGATACCAGCATATTGCTGCCTGTATACGTCAGCGTGGAGCTCTAGGGATGGCAGCGTCAGTCAGTGAGCTAGTTCAAATCTTTTCAGCGTGATTTTACACAAGAAGCAGTGTAGCCTCTGGGAGCTGGTGTGGCTTTTGGACTCTTGCTCGATTCTTGGAAAACTGTTCAAAGAGATGAATCTTCACTTTCTTGTATGTCACAGCTCTTCTCAGTAAACCTTTAAAGCTTACGGATGCCAATCATTACTGCTCCTGAACATGTCGCTGGTCATGAAGCTTTGCATTTATATTTTGTATATTTCTTGTGATTGTTTCATTCATTTCCATCACGTCCCCTCTTGCATATTTGAAATGGAGCGCTGTCTATTTAGAATTTCAGTGACATCTCCATCTCTCTCTTGCTTCTCTCGCCTGCTAAAGCTGAGCTAGCGTGACTAAAATACTTAGTCACAGTGCACCTCGGCAGCAGTGAGCCAGAGCGCTGCTGAGGCTCGGGCCTATAGCTAACAGGCTTAGGCTATCCTGTCTCTCTCACACCAGTATTTCTCTTTCATTTCACCTAAACTTAACTCTATGGATCCAAACAGTCGGCACAGAGGAACTCTAACATTCATATAGCCTGTAGGGTATATACTTTACACACAAACACTGAGGGGAAAATATGCAAATAAAAATAGTTACAAGTAAAGATTAAGTGCATATTCATCATGAAAAAACACACGCAAACACACTCTAGGGTCTTGAGAAAACTGTGTGACATGGACCACCCTGTTTCTGGAACACGCATGTGTGTTTGAGTCAAAGCACATGCTCCATGATTACAGCTATATGTTCCCAATGTCACCGATAGTACTTTTGTTTCTCTTGCAGCTCCTCCCTTCCCTTCCCTCCTCTCTCTCTCTCTCTCTTTTTACAATCTCCCTTTCACAATGTGCCACAGAGACGCTTGATAACAGTCTGTTGACTCTGTGTTACTGCTGTTGCTGAGGGAAGTCGTGTATCTCATCCTGCACAATACGGGCTCAGCCCTCACTGCCAGTGCAAGACTCTGATAATGTCTTGTTGTTACATTTGATATGGTCACTTATCTGCTGAGCACAAAGCAACTGAATTAGGTGAAAATAGGCATGTCGGCAAAGAAAATGTTGTGTTTTTGATTCATGTTTTATTTTTGAATATACTTCCGGCTCGTTTTTATGTACAGTATCTGTTGTAATTTTCAGGTGTGGGGTCATTTTCGTCACAAGTATCACAAACTATCAAAGGTGAAAGACAAGTTAAGAACTTTTAATTTGTGTGCATTTTTCTCATTTTGAATTAGTTCATTTCAACTAACGATTATTTTCATCTTCGATTAATCTGTCGATTATTTTCTTGATTGATCGATTAGTTGTTTGGTTTATAAAATGGTGAAAAATGTCGATCAGTGTTTCCCAAAGCCCAAGATGACGTCCTCAAATGTCTTGTTTTTTCCACAACTCAAAGATATTCAGCTTACTGTCATAGAGGAGTAAGGAAACCAGAAAATATTCACATTTAAGAAGCTGGAATCAGAGAATTTAGATTTTTACAATACATTTACATTTTTTCCTTAAAAAATGATATCATTGTTGCAGCTCTAGGCTAGTTGTTTTTCTGCCGTGTTACAGTCCTGACCAGATGTGAATATAGTATCCAGAGGTACAAGCTGTGCATGTGTATGTGTATGTGTGTGTGTGTGTGTGTGTAATGAGCACTGCAGTCGTTAGCAGGGGGGGGGGGGGTACACTGTGTCACCGTTCTGTACAGCGGGCATGCAGGATGGGACAGATGGCGGTGGAATGAGACCCGCGCTCGCTGCAGATTTACGCTCCTCTCTCGGGCGTCTGTCTCTGTGTCTGTGAGTCTCTCCTCTCTCCCCACTCTCATTCCTCATCTGACAGCATCTGCATCAGTGTCATTGTGGCCCGACAGATGATGTGGTGGTGAGCCGTCTATTTCCAGAACTAGTCTAGTCTGGTGCACCTCACGGGCGCTTTTGTTATCAAATTAAATCCTGCTGCTGTTGAAGTGCAAATTATGATTTAGTTCCTTTGTGGAATGGGTTGCCCTGAGCTGTTGTTCACTTCCTGTGTTAAGTCATCAGCGTGTTATTTTTTTTTTGTATGGTATTATAATCTTTCGCTTTGTCTTCCCTCAGACCGCACTGGGAAGCGCTCCACCATGCCCGACTCACCTGCGGACGTCAAGACACAGTCCAGGTTGACCCCCCCTACCATGCCACCCCCACCCAGCACGCAAGGAGCACCCCGTAACAGCTCCTACACCCCCACCACATGTGAGTAAAGCCAGGTTTAGAGTTCCGTGTTAAGGGGTTATAGTGTAGCGACAGAGGTACACATCATCTACACCAATCTTACGACAGTTATGTGTGTTACGTATTTGACATTTTAACAGTTATGTTGTCTCCTATTAGTTTCCAATGTACCGCATCAGTGCCGATACTCACTTTATTAAGCGGCTATGGTATTGGCCATGATGTAAGCCACTGGTTCCCAACCTGGGGGTCGCCAAAGCTTCACGGCGGGGTCGCGAGGCCTTCTTGAAGTTAAGGGGTGTAAGACAACTTTTAAAACATATACAGTTGGCCTAAATCTCAGGATTCCATTCATTTCTGTGAAGAGAACTAAATGAAATTGTTATTTTTAAAGTGTGGATTATTATTTAAGATATAAACTTAAAACTTAATCACTCGTTTTACACAAACTTCCTGCAGTCATTGCGTTCACTATTTGGGTCAATTGTACAGTTCATTAGTTGTTCTGTACTGTTATTGTTATACATTGAATATCATATGAAATATCCATAAAAATATGCCAATTAGTCAGGGGTCATCAGTTTACTCAATGATAGAAAAGGGGTCCCCTAAGGAAAAAGGTTGGGAACCACTGGACTACGTCAATTGGCTCTTCAAAGATCTAACAACAGTTGTGTTGTTACATATTTGACATTTTAACAGTTTGTCTCCCTATTTTCCAATGTACCGTATCACTGCCAATACTGACTTTATTGAGTGGCTCTGGTATTGGTCATGGCCGTAACCGATCCTCATTAAATACAGTTTCCTTGTAAATGTCATCATAAAGTTCATTGTGTCCAGTATCAGTTACCTTTTAGTAACAGCATCCACAGCCTCATGTTCAGAGTTCCATGTAGTATACACATTTTGAATTTGGGAAAACAGAGCATTGGTATTGTATCGGTACTCGGTATCAGCAGATACACTGAGTTGTGGTATCGCAATCGGTATCTGGAGAGAAATAGTTGTTTTGGTGCATCCCTACGTAGACTACGATACTTTGGTGGTTGTATCAACAGGTGCAATGTCATGCTGAACTACAAATCAATTCCAAGCTGATGGCAGGATGAAAAAATGTTTGGGTAGGAGTGCTTCCTGGACTCAAAAAGAGTTTGAGGTGCTCTTTGGATAAAGATACATGTATACATACAAACTCCAAGGCACTCTCTTTTTAAACATGCCTTTATTGTAATGGCACAGTCATGTTAGACCTAAAAACAAACTCTGGCGCGTTTCGGGATCGAGAATTCATAAGGGAGTCAAAAAACAAAAACAGATGGCGGGATGGCTGCACATCAGACCGCAGAAGTATAATTCCACCTTAAGTCACCCATGGAAAATAAACAGCAACACCCTGAAACAGAACTGATAGGCTATGCATGTGCTCACACATTGGAAGACAGTCGCGACATGCATAGGTAAAACCCCCAAATCAGCAATTTAAAAAAAACATCAGCATCGTAAAAACCTTTTTAACAAGTTGCATTGAGCCTTCCCAAATTGCAGTCGTTCCAAACAACTCCCCCCAACAAGTTCATTAACACCCACGCTTACAAACCCTTGGAGCATTGCCACGACGTGCACATAGCCTCTGACGGGTGACAAATTACACCCTAGTATTCATTTAGAAGTGCATACTTAACCACTTGCATGAAGAGCACTAGAATCAAAGAATCAAAGGCCTTGTGGTTCAAAATGCTCCGATCACTCAAGTCTGTGTTAGTAGTGCTGGTTCTCTGCAACAGAGGCATTATTTTGTTCTCTTTCAATCACTTATTCTACCCTTTTTCCATCTCTGGTATTTACTTTCTCCCTCTCTCTTTGTATCTGTCTGTTGCAAACGCTCACACTCCACAATTAACATCGGGGCTTCCGTGCGATGAGGGAGGAAAGGCCCAGCTCTCTCATTACGCATGCCGAAGGTTTAACAAAGCAGTATGCTTTGATTTCCACCCGACGTAATTGTTACCAGATGCAGTTTGAGTATCTCGTCTCTCTTTACAGTGGCGGCTTTGGACGGCAGCCAGAGGGGGAGTGAGTGGATCGCTAGTCAAAACCTAATCTCATTAGAGAGAAAGCTTTATGCCGCCTTGTATCCCTTTGTACACCAACTCCCCCAACACACACACACACACACACACACACACACACGCACTGCTCACGTGCTCTGGCGCGACGGGGGGTCACACACTGTCCCTGCTTGTTTAGACTGCAGAGAGGGAGGGAGGGAGGGAAAGGGAGAAGGAGGTGCAGAGAGGCAACATGTCTCCAAATGCAGAAATATGTTTTTTATGAGAGGATGCCGCAAAGGATCAAACGAGCCGCGATGATTGGAAACAAATGTTGAGGATTGTGAATGTTTTCAGGGGAATGTAAATCATTCCAAATCGGCGGTTTGGTCCCAGTGAAGCTGACGTACGTTGTTTCCTCTGTTGGTGTTTGTTAAAGGCACAGTCAGGGTTATTTTTGGTGATTTGCATATAGCACGAGCAAATGTTATTTTTGCACAATGGAATGCATCTCTTAACACTGTTCTTTATGTTGTTGTCTCACACAGTAACCAATGGCAGCAGCCACTCTCCCACGGCGCTCAACGGCGCTCCGTCTCCTCCAAACGGCTACAGCAACGGCCCCAGCTCCTCCTCCTCCTCCTCGCTGGCCAACCAGCAGCTGCCGCCGGCCTGCGGCGCCCGGCAGCTCAGCAAGCTCAAGCGCTTCCTCACAACTCTGCAGCAGTTTGGCAACGACATCTCACCTGAGATCGGCGAGCGGGTCCGCACGTTGGTGCTGGGACTAGTGGTGAGTGGCCTCTGTGTGTGTGTGTGAGCTTTAGTTCAAAGGGAATAAGTGAATCCATTAGTTGGTTATTTGAGAATAATTCTTCGCATTTTGTTCAGCATGCCTGATGAATGAGTTTACTGAATCAAACTGTTTAAATTATGTCAGGTTAGTTGTCAGAGATGAAAACTTAAAATACTTTGAAATGCTGATTATAAAAACCTCAGGGGGTATTTCTTTAAGGCTTTTATTATTTTCTTATGTCAGAAACATCTGTTCCTTCAGGAATAAGTTTAAAATAAACCTCTGCCTCCAGGATTGACACAAAGGCTGACAAAACAATGGCAGTGTGTAGTCCTCTGGGACAAAGAATATCATCAGACAAGGAGACTACCGTCTTCATGCATCTGATCCCATTTGGATTTTATTGCATTACACTTATTTAAATTCAAATACAACACGCAACAACATGGGAAACCGAAGATTAGACCTGTCATTTTAAATCGAACCTATTATGCTTATTTTCAGGTGCCTACTTGTATATTGGGTTTCTACTAAAACCCCCCCGAAAAGCCTAGTCTGCTCTGATTGGTCAGCTGGCCCACTCTGTTGTGATTGGTCAACCGAACCAAATTCTTTGGACTTCGCTCCAGCTTCGCTCTAACTAACTTTGTCTGAGGGCGTGCTAAACTAGCCGCTAGGCAAAAAGTTTTACTTGGTGACATCACTACGTCACAGAAGAAAAGGCGGGACTTCAAGCAAGTCGTTTCAGGGAGTTCAGGACCAGTGTTTCTGTGGGGGAGAGTAACTCTCTTTGGCGTGGACTTTGGGCTTTGTAACTTTGAAGACCTTTTACATGCACAAAAAACTATATAACACACTAAAGGAAAGGGAAAAAGCACAAAAGCATAATAGGTCCTCTTTAACATCAAACTAATGTTATCACTAAGGATTTGCAGGTGTCTAACAACATGCTGCAATATTAAAAAAGTATTTATTTATTTATTTAGCTAATAAAAAAAAGATGATTGTAGCTTTAAGAGGATGCAATTAAAGCATTACTGATAATCACACTTCTAACCCAAATTAAGATCCAGCCCATAAAATGTGTTGATTTTCAAAACCTAAATTAGAACGTTACTAATAATACAGTACATAAACAACATGCATGCAAAGAATGAAAACACAAAACGAAACAGTGTTTTCTTCACCAGAGATTAAACTGCGAGATACAAATCAAGCGTGCAAACATCAAACTGCATTTATTCAGCAGAGATTTGATAAGACAGATGTGTTTCTCCAGCTTAGCTGACATGGTTACATGGAGGCAATATAAAATACATGTGCAAATCTAAAGATTTACCGCACGTCTGTGTGATCTGAGAATATTTGACTTAACGAGCAGGGGAATACAGAAATAGTGATTGAATGCTGTGCAGAGAGGAGGAGGAGGAGATGGAGGGAGGACTTTTTTTTTTAATTAGCCTCACAGAGCATAGCCTTCTTTTTGGCTTCACTATGTTTATTATTCTCACCGTCTGCATATGCACGTGCCTCTCCTGTGTCGTTTTGGCTTGCATACCCCCCCTCCCTCCATTTCCTCTCTCTCTCTCTCTTCCCCTCTTCCTCTCTCTGTCCCTCCCCTTGCCTTATTGAAAAGAGTGACACCGTTAATTAGCTAGTTGTGTGCCGGGGAGAGGGAGACTCGGGAGGTTTCACTAGCTGTCAAGAACAGCCCCTACGCAATCTGGGCGAACAGATGTAAGGCTGAATGTAACAAAATTCAGGTCTGGGAAATAACACCGAGAGTGTGGGGAGGAAAAATAATATCTGCTACTTTTTTTTTTTTTTATCTCCGTCTCGCTTGATTCTTTTTTTCCTTGTTTATATTTTTGCTTATTATAGAGCAGATACGTCTCCCTTGTGCATCCTTACCTCCATCTCCACTCTTTCTCTCTGCTCTGCATCGTGGGAATAGTTCATGTTGAAAATCTAAAATAGTGTCACCGCTGTCTTGTCAGCCATTAATGTGAGTTGCAGGCAGCCACAGAAGGAGAGACTTTGTTTTGGTGTTGACAGACTGAAATGTATAACACACTTTGGCCCCCCCCCCGCCCCCCCACTGCTCCAAAACACACAAATACCCTCTCCCACCAAATATACTACACCCTCCCTGTCCTCATGTTCCTGGTCCATAATGTATTTTGGTCAGCTTCGGTCTTATCTGGTGTGTGAAAAGAGCCAGACAGTTATTGGGTTGGCACTGATGGAGGGAGGTAGCACAGGCGTGGAGCGATGTGGCACAAGTGTGTTGGGCTCATGTACTGTGTTGATAAGGACGGGGGGTGTCGTGCATGTAGACGTAGACGTATATACAACAGAAAGCATGTGTCCAAGTAATGGAAACAAAGAAAAGATCACGTCCCCTGTGATGACACTAGGAGGCTGTATTTCAATCAAAGAAGCTCTGTTTCCCAATATCCTGTGCAAAACTGCGACACGTGTATTATTTTATTGGACATAAATTATGGAATACACTCCAAAAATTAGCATTCATGTCACAGTTGTCTTCAAAATATACAATTTTTCACTTTCTATTCATAAAAACAAACAAGCAGACCTGAGCTGATGTGAAAATAGCCTGAAAGAACAACAAGTATTCAAACAATTCAGCAGCACTTAAACGTTTAGATAAATACGGAGATGATTGTTTTTTAAATGAGCCAAGAAATCCTGTTCAAAAAGAGCATATTTGATAAAAAAAATAAAAAAAATGAAGCACATTTCTTTCTCATGCAGCATATTTTTGTGTATTTGTTTTGTTAATTGAAGGAGATGTGTGTCTTTGTTTTCTGTGGCTCTCTTCACCGCGGCCTGCCCATATGCTTCCTATTACAAAAAGCCAAAACATTCACTCCAGGCCGGGTTATAGCTTAGCTTCCAATAAGTAATATTATCACTTAATGCTTTCCACATGGGTTGATGTGTTTTCTCTCTGTGTCTCTCCTCCAGAATTCCACGCTAACCATCGAAGAATTTCACTCCAAGCTCCAAGAAGCCACCAACTTCCCTCTGCGACCTTTTGTCATACCCTTTCTGAAGGTAAGTATTTAAATATGCAATCACTACAGAAGGCCTGCTTGCCTGACTGATCGGCCAAATCTGGAAAACATTTAGCCAGCCCAGATCCAGATGTGCATACTTATGTTCATGATATTTATCCCTCTTGTATCTACCCCTAACCCCTTTTTACTTTCTTCCTCCTCACTCAGTTTCTCTGCAATCTCACGAAATATTGTGTAACTCACGTCATCTTTTTCTTTCTCTCACTCATTCTGCTAATATCAATATCAATGTTAGGGTTGTGTATTGGCAAGAATCTGGCAATGTGATACGTATCATGATACAGGGGTAACGATTCAATATATTGCGATATATTGCGATACAGTAAGCAAGGCGATATATTGCCATTTTTTAAATCTAATTGTAGGAAAACTGTCATAGTGTAAAGAACACACCGCCAACTTTTTTATGCAATCAGAACAGTGGGATCTGCATTTGAATTTATCACAGTCCAGAGGGCACATACACTGAGAGAGCGCATCTCTTTGCAAATTAATTTAAGTATTGACTGAGTTAATCTTTGCATGTAAACTATTGATATAAAAATCGATACAGTGTTTTTGAGAATCAATACAGTATCACTAAACATAATATCACAATATTCGATATTTTTGATATTTTCTTACACCCCTAGTTAATACTGAGATTAATACCGCTGTTCAACCAAAAGCTATAGCAACTTTGTTCAGACTGTAATCTTTTTGGACAATGCTGCACCCAATTCAACTGATATCGGACGTTATCGGTCGCTATAAGCACCATAGATGTGGGTCAATAGGGGCCTACTACAATCCATCGTCCCCAACCTTCACACCTCATGGAGTTTCACACTGGCTATACTACAGCGCCTGATTTCCACTTCTGCTCTTGTAATAATTACTACGGTCACTAGTGGTCGCTGTCGTGTACTTTTATACCTTCTTTCGGGGCTCTACCATTTGAATAGATGATAAAACCTACTAGTGGGCTATTTAATAGCCTGACAACAGTCTAATCGGCTGAATATTTGAACTAAGAATGTTTTTCTGTTTTGTTTTTAAGAAACTTGCTTAACGTGTGCTGGAACAGAGCACAATGAGTGGGGTTGTGGCCTGAGGAGGACAACGTCCCCTTTCATGTCCTCCACCACTCTCTCTGATGCTTGTTTTGTCATCGATTCTTCATCCCACTAAGCCACATTTTCAGCCATTAGCATGGTATATTACCAGAGGAAGGAGCACTCCAGTCGTGCCCTGGCTTCAGCCTATTTGTCCCAGGTCGTGTTTTTTCAGTCATAACAGCACAGCTCGCGTCTCTTCATTCTAGTCTGGGAGCTAAAAATGAAGACTGATGGCGGATTTTTCTGTTTGTAGATACAGGCGAAATAGTGGCCATTTATGTGCATTTGGGCTGTTTGTGTCAGATAGGTGCATATTCTTAGTGTCAGTGCAGGAGCTAAAGCAGTCTGGAGGTGAGACTGGTGTCAGCGGCGTCAGCGCTATGATTTGTTTTGGTAGTCAAAGATGACAAATGGGACTGGGGGGTTTATATTGAGGGATGTAGTGTGCAGCAGCAGTTCAGATCATGTTATGGGGTCTAGGTGAAGCTGAGATCAATATCAGTGTGCTGCTGAGAGACGGAGAGCAGGGACGGGCATGACATTTAACACAGAGCTCATTTGTTTCTATTACAGGCTCTGTTTCGTTTTTCTTTTTATTCCTTTTTTCCCTCAACCCTCTTCTTGATTCCTCTGCCTACCTCTTCCTCTTCATCTCTTCCCCCTCCCTCCCTACCCTACTCTACCTGCTTGTGTCTGACTGACAGGCATGAGGTAAATGTTATTTGTGTTCTCCCTGAGCACAATATCATCTCACTTCTGTAGGCGCGTGCATGGCTGCATTTGCAGATGTGTGCGTGTGTGAATTGACATTCACAAGCCTATATTATCCACCGAGGTCCTACGTGGATGTTGCTATTGGTCCCACTAGAATCATTGTTACTGGCAGTTAACAACACAAACAGGGACTTTGTGTCCTCCCTGCATCCTTCCTCACATCACTCCCTTATTCTCACGCTTTCTTCATATTTTTGCCTCACCTTCTCATTTGTTCTCCCTCTGTATCTTTCCATCTTTATCCCTTTCCCGTCTCTGTTTGCTGTTCCCCATCTATCCATCCTCCGGTCCCTCCTTCCCTTCCCTTCTCCTCTCCTCGCCAGATGGTTAGTGTATCACTGGGATGGCTGCGGAATCAAAGATGCAACTTTTTTTTTTTCCCCCGCCGTCGCTCCTTCTCTCTCTCCCCAGTCTAATTTTAGTGTCTTCCCACTGCGGAGCCTTTAATGCCAGCTACCATATGGTAGCAGGGAGCAGTCGGAGGTGTAGGGGAGCTTTTATAGGTGCGTTGAAGCACAGCTGCAACAATGCGCGTCAGGGCTCGGAGTTTTTCATTACGCTAATGTTGGACCCCTCCAACCACCCCCACCCCCGCCCAAATCCACTCAACTGCTTTCCCCTTCTCTTAATACTGAACCGCAAATTGGTTGGGACTCTTTACTGGAAGGAGGCAATCATAAACCACACAGCGCCAGTGACGTGATGTGTTGGCGGGATGCCCGCCACACACGAGAAGTACAAAAGTAACAAGATGTTTCTCTGTTTTCAAGTTAAAATCGAGCTTTTGTTTTGTTTTTCTTGCGTCATGCTGAAGTGCGAGGACAGAGGAATAAACATGTTTACCTAAAGAAAAAGAGAGAGAAAGTCGTGATGGGAAATAAATGAACAATATAGACGTGCAAAAACTAAGTCTCTTCGATTCTCCTCCAACTGCAAATTACACAGAAACAGAGAGTTGATGAAGTGCAGCATATCCTGAACGTGGCATATTCTGAATAGTTTTTTGGCACCGTTTTACAAAATGACAGATCCAGTATTTTCACAATAAATCATCCTGGGCGGATTTTAGCTGTGGCTGCTGAACACTACTTGAAATTTTTCCTTTAATGCAAGTGCAGATGTTGGTTACCATAACTGCACAGAAGCAAATGGCCGTACTTTGTCATATGAAAAATGATCCAGTCTCCTCAGTGGTCTGCGTTTCTTGACTCAGTCTTTTTTGTTAATGCATCCCACATCTCTGGCAATTAGGATGACCTCTAATTAAAGAAAGATGAGTTCACCGGGGTCAAAGCAATCTATTTTACGCTCTTTTTTTCTCAGAGGGTAATTACGATCATAAACTATTAACGGACCATTAACTCGAGCAGGTAAAGCGAAGGCCGGCGCTTGGCATTTCTTTTACTACACCCAATTACTGGAGAGGGATTCTCGTATGATTATGAAACATAAATCCCACTAAACAAACCGTGATTGTGTTTTGCAAGTATTATTTCTGTATGCATTTGGCGAAGACACGATGGAATGATCAAAGAAATGGAAGCAAAATGTAGGACGGGAGGAAGGAAAGAGTGAATAAAAGCCTTATAAAAGTGGGAAAAAATAAGGAAAGTAAAAAACACAAAGCAAGACTTAGAGAGAGATTATGTTACTGAGGACAAAACAAAGATTAACAGACCGAAAACTTACAAAGATGGCCTCTCCAAAGGCTCTTGTGATGTACCTCGCCAAAATAGCCCCCGCTCTCATTCTGAACCTGCCTGACGCAACACTTTCATCTTCTTGCTTCAAAACGCACCCCATCAGATGCCTTTGAAGTCGACGTGCGCATACCTGCATGACCCTTTAACTCCACGCAAGAAAGTAGACCCCCTTGCTGCTGTTTCTTTATAAAAAAATATGCATATGCCACAGAGAAACTCTTTGGGTGTTAATGCACTTGGGGTCACAGGAAGTGGTGGTGGTTCAGTGGAAATAATGAGCAAAGTTCTTCTTTGAGAAGAAATGGATCTCAAATTGGTGTTTGTGGAGTGAAAAGACTGGGGAAAAGCTTTTATTATAACATCATATTTTTATGAGCTTTACATTTTGTTTTAGATGAAAGAGATGCATCAATCTGGTTGAATTTGTCTTTGTTGTGAAAGAAATCGTCAACATTTACGTATTACATTTTGCACAAGGCCATGAGTAGAGCTTGAATATTCCAACTGCATATTTTCTCTTTTAAGAGCTTAAGCTGACTTTGATTACCCTTAAAGCGATGCAGACGCAATTCAATTTGCATTTTATTGTTTCATGCGCTTCTGAATCTTCCTTATTATGTTTTCCCTACAAGATGTATCTGTTTAAGACATTTGCAGTAAAAACAGCTCGGCTCAGATTCTGACAGATTATTTCCCAAATTAGCCAAAAAGGAAACATCTTAGAAAGAGGAGTGAGCGACAGAGCGAGTCATTTTTAATATTTGTTGAAAGGCAGATGTGATATTTATATTCTTGCCACTATGCAAGAAATGGTCTTCAGCGTTGATTAAACTGTACAGCTGTTACATTTTCCTCTGGTAACACGGTGCCGTTTCCCTCTGCAGGCCAACCTGCCGCTCCTACAGAGGGAGCTGCTGCACTGCGCCAGGCTGGCCAAGCAGAACCCGGCTCAGTACCTGGCCCAGCACGAGCAGCTTCTCCTGGACACCAGCACCACCTCCCCGGTGGACTCCTCCGAACTCCTGCTGGACGTCAACGAGAACGGCAAGAGAAGGACGCCAGACAGGTGGGTGAATCGGGAAGTCGGGACATTATTTTGCCCGCATGGGACTAATTTGGTTTATACATTCACCAGCTCCAAACATTCATGAATCCCTTCGAGTCTGCCTGCATCCCCGTGAACCCGTACGACACTCCGCAGACACAAGCTGAGCCGACGCGGGGCGATAGTGTGATGTGTTAATGTATGTATGGGAAGTGTCTGTCAGGGCGCCACCGGGCCTCATGACGTGCTCCGTTGGACACCTCAGCTCCCGGCTCCTGCTCTTAATGGGCCAGAACTGAGGAGAGGAAGAGATGGGAGAAGTAGAGCTGGTGACACACACACACAGACACACACACACCTATCCTGAGGATAGAAAAATGGAAGGAAGACAGCTGTGCTGTGCTTTAATGAAAAGTGTGAATGTGTCAATGAATATGTATTCTGTGTAAGTTATCATTTACTTCCATGCTTGATTGGGTGTGTGAGTGTGTGTGTGTGTCTCAGCTCAACCCCCCCACCCCCCCACCACAGCCTAATCATTGCATCCGTTTGTTGTCACGGACTTTGGTAATGACTCAATGTTCTCTGCTCTAATGGACAAGCACTGAGACGTGCCGTCCAGGAACACACAGCACTGTAGAAACCTGTAGTCCTCTCTCCAACAGTCTTCCCCCGGAGCAGCAGAAACGGAAACAAGCACAAAACCCGCCAGCCCAACGGCAAGCATGTGTGCATATTTAAGACTGTGGCTCATCCCCAGCCCAATAACGTACATTTCATTTGGTAATAAACATCAGAATTAGGGCTGTCGCAAATGAATCGCACATTTTTGTACAAAATGTACCTTAAAGGGAGATTTGTCAAGTATTTAATACTCTAATCAGCATGGGAGTGGGCAAATATGCTTGATTTATGCAAATGTATGTATATATTTATTATTGGAAATCAATCAACAACACAAAACATTGGCAAATATTGTCCAGAAACCCTCACAGGTACTGCATTTAGCATAAAAAATATGCTCAAATCACAACATGGCAAACTCAAGCCCAACAAGCAACAACAGTTGTCAGTGTGCTGACTTGACTATGACTTGCCTCAAAACTGCATGTGATTATCATAAAGTGGGCATGTCTGTAAGGGGAGACTCGTGGGTACCCATAGAACCCATTTTCATTCACATATCTTGAGGTCAGAGGTCAAGGGACCCCTTTGAAAATGGCCATGCCATTTTTTTCGCCAACATTTTGCGTAAATTTGGAGCGTTATTTAGCCTCATTCACGTCAAGCTAGACTGGCATGCGGTAAAAGAAATTAGTGGCGTTTTTAATTCACGTTATTATCGCGTTAACTTTGACAGCCCTAATCAGAATCTATAGATTTGTATGCATTTTCTTCCAAAAATGGCTTTATGAAGGGATTTCACTAATCAAAATAATAACTTTAATAGATGCAGTTAACTATGCATAGACTTATACAAATAGTCTTTCATTAAACATTAATAAGCATTTTTAACTTCTTGAACATTTGTGCATTGTTATGAGTTTGTGCTCCGAGTACAATGTGTGCACGGTCTTTTGAAATAAAGAGTAATTCTCCGGGGGTCTGAAATTTTTAATGCAGGCAGGGGATAGGAAAATGTACTTTTTATATTTGCTGAGGGACAAAAAATGCCAAAAGCGATATTAATAATTCTCACCTCTCTTTTCCCCCAACAGTCGGATAGGCAGACTTTTTCTGTAATACCTGCACATTTGCAGGCCGTCTGGTGCATAGGGGAGCGAGCTGAGGGGAAAAGGTGTGCGTGTAAATGTGTGTGAGAGAGAGAATATATGGAGAGAGAGAAAAAGTAAGTAGGCATCTGTATTCAGTGAAAACATGTGGTCTGTTTGTGTGAATGTGTGTGTGTGTGTGTGTGTGTGTGTGCGTGATTCTCTATGCAGTGTGAAGGCGTGACTACGGTTCATACATGTGCACCTCTGTACGTGTTTGTGTGTGTGTGTGTGTGCCTAGGGAGATGGGCTGATAACACTTACAGATGAGGCTCCAGCACCAATACGGCTGGCTAAGCACCTCTGCTTTCTGCTTACCTCTGCTCTGCGTTCCCGCTTAGTGGAGCCCTGCGTCGGAATATTGGAATTTGAACGAGAATCCTTAATTACAGACAACAATGCATCCTGATTAATACGATTGGTCTGCAGGAACCTGACCAGGAATATCGCAGTACAATATGCATATGAGAAAAAAACATACATATCATGTCTACCGTAATTATCTAACAAAGCCAATATTTAAATAATAGCTGGGAGTGCAAAATTACTGGTACAGTACTGTAATGGCTCGCATGTAAATTATAATTCAGCATATTTTCACAGCATTAATTCCATCATCGACATACAACTATTGCTTTGAATTTCTCTTTTTTAAGAGAAATGCTGTTCTCACTCACTAATTGTTTAATTCTGATCCATTCTGCTTTCGTCAACTTATTGCAGATGTTTCACAATAAAAGTCTTCTAGGCAAGTGAAGGAATAACGCCCCCCTGAAAGGTTTTTAATGTGAAATAGGGGAACTGTTTAATTTGTGTAACAACAAAAGGGAGCATATAAAGAAAAAACAGGGAGGCTGTTTACTAAAATACCACCTCAAATGTACTTATTAAACAAGGGAATTTACATGTAGAAATAAAAGCCCTTTCTCTCATAACTGCCAGTCTCAAGTGAATACATGGGCCTTTCATCAGTAAAAAAAGGCTCATTCACTATTTGCGAACTGTCCACTGTGCAAAAGTGAAGCCAAAATATCCCCGATACGGGACCCGGATACTGGAGCTGCCATC
Organism: Sebastolobus alascanus; assembly: GCA_916701645.2. Taxonomy (NCBI): domain Eukaryota; kingdom Metazoa; phylum Chordata; class Actinopteri; order Perciformes; family Sebastidae; genus Sebastolobus; species Sebastolobus alascanus. Next base: position 935,300 of record CAKAOJ020000025.1, on the reverse strand, counting down.
TTGAGATTTTGACGACATTTGGAGCCAGAGTCTGCGCAGTAGTGATCGGGGGGCTGGAGCCGTGGTATCGAGCACCCTCCCACACACCCGCCCGAGCCAATCATGAGCCGAGCACGGCCTTAGCTTAGCGTAAGCCACCTAGCTGCTACGTTTGCACCACGGAAGCTGTTTGGCTAGAAAGACACAACAAATAACCATAATATCTCCATTATGATCAAATTGACACATGTTCTATTACACAAACTCTTGAAGGTTACGAAAAGTTAAAGTTACATCTCCTCTCTCGTACAATTCCCGAGCCTCCGGCTGCGCGACTACTTCACTCAGAGCAGCTGTCAATCATGACGTCACACCCCCTTTTTATAGCATCAAATAACTAATTAAAACCAAACTTATCAGAAAAATACTTGAACACATCAGCGGGATAAGAACTTCCTAAAATGATAGAAACCATCTTTGGGCAAATGTATTTGACGTTTTAGTTTGACCCATGTCCCATCCACTATCATGGAGGGGGCGGGATTTATGACCTATAAGGCAGCTAGCCACCAGGGGGCGATCCAGATGTTTTGGCCTCACTTTTGGAGAGCTGTCATGTCATCCATCTTTGTGTACAGTCTATGGTGATTATCATGATAGAGCCAGGGTCCAGACGTTTGTGTCATTCACTATATATTATCACTTTTTTATGTGAACAAAATAAATAAATAAAAGTATATAATGTCAGGGCATTGGCATGTAAATGGGCCCATGTGTAGGTAAATTATGTGTGCACACATCATTGCATTGTATAGGTGACTGTGAGCGTGTGTGCATGTGTGTCCTCCAGTGCCTGTAGATATAAACATTGTTGCAGCAGGAAGGCTGGGGAGATAAGAGTGTGGTTGGGGGGGGGGGGGGAGAGAATGGATGGATGAGTCGAGGGAGGCAGCGAGAGACGGACGGATGGAGGGAAAGAGCATATGGAGAGCTGTGGATGAGCATTAGGAGCCCATAAAAACAGCTCATTAAGAAGTTCAATCTGTTCATCGGAGAGAGAGATGGGGAGGAAGAGGAGAGAGAGGGAGGAAAGTGGAGGATTGCAGATAGTGGGGGGAGGTTGGCAAGATTTAACTGTGAACTGACATAGCCGAGAACACACACACAAGTGCAAGCAGGCGCACACACAAACACACCTGGCCACATTAATCTTCGGAAGCAGCCTCACAAAATTTCACCTGATCCCTTGGAAGCTACCTTAGTGAGTATGTACGTGTGTGTAATTTGTGAGTGCGTATGTATGAATGGACATGTTTTCCATGAAAGAATTAAAAAAAACAGTCTTTCACTGCAGTTCTTTTGTCTGTTAGCAGGTCAACTCAAGCCTTTAGTACGGCACAAAGGGGCGGAAGAGTTGTTGTGATGATGTGTTACAAGTTTGGCTTTTGTATGTAATAACTAACAAACAAATTCTGAGTCTGACATTTTTACAAACTAGGTGTGATTTTATCATCACACTGATTGTTTTTCCTGTTTCCTTCTTTTATTTCCCTTTCCTTTTTCCACCCATTCATTGAGGTCTTTTGTTATTTGCCAGGCTTTTACTGTAATAAGAATGTGTTCAAGTGTGTTAACAACAGCAAAAGCTTCAGCCATATTTGGTCTCATATTCAGTCTTATTTTACTTGGAACAAGAAGTTTTGCCAGTAGGTTGAAATAACAGGATTCTTCCAAAAGAGTCTACTAAAAACATCCACTGAAAGACAACGAAATACTCAAAATGTGTCTCTTTCTTTCTCCACCCAGAACCAAAGAGAACGGCTTCGAGCGAGACGGCGCCCTGCACCCGGATGTTCACCCCAGCAAGCGTCCCTGCACCATAAGCCCCGCCCAGCGCTTCAGCCCGTCCAATGGAATCTCCTACCAACCCAACGGCCTGCCCCACCCGGGCCCGCTCCCTCCGCAGCACTACAGGCTGGATGACATGGCCATCGCCCATCACTACCGCGACACCTACAGACACCCCGCCTCCAATCACCGGGAGGTCCGGGAGAGAGCCAGGCCTATTGGTGAGGACACAGTGGAGGGTGCATATAAGTGTGTGTGTGCAGACATTTGGATTTTGGCACACAGTCAAAGCTTTTACACTGTAGTAGAACCAAGAGAAACATAAAGAGGATTTTATATACAAAAGTAAACAGTTACAACACTTACATCATTTTTACATCAGGCTTCTCAGTTCTTTTATACCACTGAGGTCTGTTTTAATAATACTGATAATCACTCAGCGTCCACTTCAGCCTGGTGGGCACGTGTCAGTACAGCAGACTGACAAACTGTCTCTCTGACCACAAGGCCGTCCTGCTGCCGCTGAGGCCGCCGCGACCTGATGGCTGACTGAAGTAATGCACTGAGAGATGTATGAGCGCACAACAGAAGCACATTTAGGCACAGTGTCGTCGCATTAGAGCCATTTTTTCTGCGTAGACCGAGCCTTGATGAAGCTGTAATGGCGACGTTGGCTCAGTTCTAAAAATAGGAGAGACATTTACCATGTCTCGCCTTGTGATGGATGTTTATTGGACTAGAAGCTCAGTCATTTGAGTCCTGCCCTCGGGGTGGGGGAGAGATATGGAGACGGCAAAGAAAAGGGGGAGTGAGGGAGGAAATGGATGAAGAGAGAGTTTCAACCGGGGACCAAATGAAGGACGGGAGTGATGGAGTAACGTTGCATTGATCCTCTGTGTCATACTGACTTGCCCTTTGTTTATCTTTCTATCTGTCTTTTCTTTCTTTCTTACAGGTATGCATACAGGGACCAGGCAGGAGGAAGTGATTGACCACAGGTTGACAGACAGAGAGTGGGCTGAGGAGTGGAAGCACCTTGACCATGTAAGAAAAGTAATAACATTTTTTTATTACTATACCTCAAGTAACAGAGATTATCTAAATCCTCATTTCAGTCATATTAAATTTTTAAACATCACATTGTACTTTAATCTTTGTTACACTGTTAAAGGTACAGTGTGTAGGATTTGGTGGCATTTAGTGGTGTGGTTGCAGATTGCAACCGACTGAGTACCCCTCCGCTCACTCCTCCCTTTCCAAGACTGCGGTAACGTGAGCTGCCGAGTGCAAAACCGTGGTAACGCTGTTCGCCTCGCTCAGAGGCCATCCATACAATAATAACACTACTTTAGGAGCAACGGAAGTCAGACAGCGGCTGGCGGTACTACGGTTTTGCACTCTGCGGCTCACGTTACCGCAGTTTCACAAGCGTGTCGGAGAACTACGGTGGCCTTCAAGTAACGTAAAAACGCTAAAAAGTCTCTCTCTGGAGCCAGTGTTTGGTTTGTCCGTTCTGGGCTACTGTAGAAACATGGCGGAGCAACATGGCGGACTCTGTGAAGAGGACCCGCTCCCTATGTAAATATGAAGGGCTCATTCTAAGATAATGAAAACACAACGATTCTTAGTTTCAGGTGATTATACACTAATGAAAACATAGGTATGAATATTATATTCCATTTCTGCTCTCCCGAAATGCTACACACTGTTCCTTTAAGAGAAAATGCGTGTTTGTTAGCTGCTGTACACAAAATAAGTGTACAATGTTTTGTGTGCTACTCAAAAAAATTGTTGCGTGTGATCATCTAAAGAAAGGTTTGACATTACATGCATATCAAGACTAACATATAGTCACAGACATATCGAGGTTTTTTTTTTATATATAAAATGAAGATGTGTATGTGCATGCTTGTATGTAAATATGTTTGCCTGCAGTGCAACAAACATGCAATGTCAATATTGCTAAATTGTTGCTGGGGTGTTCATCTTCAGAGATGTAATCCAGTCCCATGTTAAAACTACAGGAAATAATATCCAGTGTCACATTTGTGATGCTGTTTCACCTCACAGTTGTTGGTATGCAGTGAAAATGTAATCACTCAATCACGTAATGTGAACACAAATATGTTATTGACTGAAGTGATAAAGTAAGATGTCAAGTGGAGAGGTGCGACCCTTCGAGGGTGAGAGTGCGTCTCCAAAATATACACAGTGTTTCCCTACCAAACTCCACGATCCAGAAGAATATACTAATGACACACTAACTAGAATAACATCATGGATGTCCCCACCTGCCGCCGCCTTGCTGAATTTTAATCAATCCCTCTATGTCTATGTGTAAACTCAGCGCCTTGTCCGCTCCCTGTCACCCCCCCACCCCCAGCTGCTTAACTGTATCATGGACATGGTGGAGAAGACGAGGCGCTCGCTGACAGTACTGCGGCGGTGCCAGGAGGCCGACCGCGAGGAGCTCAACTACTGGATCCGACGATACAGCGACGCCGAAGAGCTGAAGAAGGGCGCCACTAGTGGGCAGTCGAGGCAGCAGAGCCCGGCAGCACAGGAAAATGCAACACCAGGTGGGGGATCACACACTCTGTGCATGTATTAGAGAGGTATTAAAGGACATAGTGGCAAAGCAACTAGTATATTTATTTTCCAGTAAGTTTAATGAGTTATGTCAATGTTAAGGCTGTTCTCATACATCGTTCGTAGCTACGAAAAGTAATGCACTGTAATTCATATGTATCCCACGAAATCAATTCGTATGTAATCCACGTAATCGTGGACTAAGAAGCATAAAGAGCGACAAACCCCACATAGGGAGGAGGTCGGGGTGGATCAGTGGGTCAAAAAACACTGGATGATTTATTACCGTTGATTTATTTGTCACGTAACGTCCATACTGAAGTTATTTTAACCCAAACCACGATCTTTTCCTAAACCTAACTAAGTAGTTTTTGTCAGGTAACTTCTGTACTGAAGTTACGAGGATACATTGCAATGTTCCCATTTCATTGTAAGAACACACGTCTCCACTGGTATTTCTACTAACTTTAGTCTTTCTTTATGTGTTTATATATTATAATAAACATGCTATATTAATTCCACCAGCTCTCTCGATCCTCTTCCCACCACATTTTTTGAGGTGTAACTAATGTGTGTAAACAATCTGTCATTTTTTTTAGCTCTCTTAAATCTGCAGTTTTCTATTAAAGAAGCCCTATAATTAATTATTATTAGCTGATCTGAAATCTCCCATTGTTACTTTGCTGGTTTGCATCCTACATGAAAGTGATGGTATTTATTTGTTTTAATTTTCTGCAGCAGTTTTATGTCCAGAAAGGCTGATGTGGAGTTCCCCAGGGGTCAACTCTAGGTCCTCTACTGTTAAGTCTGTACATGCTGCCACTAGGCCATAGCATCTATGTTATAATGGTTATACCGATGACAGTCAGTTGTACATATACCCCTGTCCCCTGAACACCTGAGCCATTTTACATCTCACTAGTTTATTGCATCAGTGACAATAAACTGGATGTTTTGTTTTATTCCTTAAACCTTGAAGGAAACAACAGGTTTGTTCTACAATCTTTTGTGCTATGTCATGCAACGCATTGGTTGATCTCTGATTATCACGGCTGTGTCTCCCCAGAAATTCACAGAGAGCTGCTGCACCGGCCCGTGTCTGGCTACGTCCCCGAAGAGATCTGGAAGAAAGCTGGTGAGCAGCACTTCACACATACACACTTTCTCTCTCTTTCTCTTTATCCCTCTGCCGTCTTTTAAGACATTTTGCTTTGTAGAAATCAAGTCCATCTTTTTCACCCAGATGACTCTGGAAATGGATGAGAGGCGCTCCTTTAAATGCCCTCTCATCCTAATGTAGTCCGCTGTCTGCAGTCTCCTCCCCTGGTAGACTTGAATTAGTGTGTCAAACTGCTCTTAGAAAATCATTTATATTTGATACAGTAAGAAGTTAAAAAATAAGAGTTTCGCCACCACACTCTGCACACTCCAAAAATGATGTCAGGTCGTAAAGCGATTTTATTGCACCAGTCAAATCAGGGACACAAGTAGCTTTAACAGCTGGTCCGGTGGTTCTGCTGTTGAAAGTAGTACTTAGCAAGACTTGGTATCTTCTTGCTTTTGGCACTTCTGTATTCCCCTTAGACATCGCAGCTATTCTATTTAACGAAAGGGTTGTAAAAATTGTAGAGGGAAATTTGTAGAGCCAGTTAAGATCAAGTATTGAAACTAATTTGTCGCTTAAACTGCTTTCATTAGTCGCCATTAAAGTTTTAGCGTACACAAACAGCATTCTTTAAACAGATCATGAGCGCAGCTGCAATCACCATTATCGTCGTACTGAAAAACTGAAAGAATTTTCCGCCGAGGGTTCGATGCTCGAGGAGTCCACTTTGTATTCACCGTCAGTGATACAGTATATCTGCTTTTTAAACCCCTTGGAGAAAAGAAATTGTCCCCTTGCTTGACCGAGCATGATGTGTGAGATACTCAGAACAAGTAATATGCATTTAAATTGAATTGAGTATCACCATCGGGACTCTGCCTGCTCTCCGGTACTCTCCTCCCCTCGCCAGCTTTGATCGATCTTCCATCCAAGGCATTTGGTGTGTAATCACAATTCCATGCACAAGGCATATATCACACGGCACCGGGGCAATTTCCATGACTTCAGGCAGCACAGTAGGTTAAAGACAAAACCACCCTGGTTTGAAAATTTAGCTCAATCACGATGGAGAGAAAACGTCTTTAGAAAAGCACACATTCTGTCTGATATTGAAAACAGATTTTACATTTGTAATACAAGTGTAATGTGCACAAAGGAAGTGAAGTAAAGTGAAGCACATTTGTCAGACATAAAGCTGTATTTATCTTTTGTCTAGGATAAGCGGTGCCCGCTATTTTCCATTCTCTCTGCATTCTTCTCCTTCTCACTTCAGTCGTATATATTCTGGCTGAGAGGCTGATTTAAATGTGACCCAGGGAGGATTGCAAAATAGGATTTTTTAACACAATGGAGAAAGTGCAGGCGGTGAATGCATCTGTTTGAAACGGGCAAAATGTTTACAGTTGGTGATAAATATTCAAGCACCTTGCACGGTGTCCTACCGGCTTCCCACTTCCCCTCGCCACATGGGCCTCTGGGATCACAATGGAAATGCATAATTTAAATATAAATTGCCTGATTTGCATACACAATTAGTCAAGTTACAGGCTTGATGGGAGCAAACAAAAAAGCCCTCCTTTTGCTTTGACGTTCGGTTGGAATTCCACCGCTTAACACCCGCACGGCAAGGTTATTCATTACACAAAACACGTATAAAATAACACATTGCTCCATCTCAGAAGCACGTTTTCTGACTGATTACCTGGGATTAATTGGCTCATGCTGTTATCTCGAGGGTATTTTTGAAATTAGAAGAAAAAATATAGATTTTGTTTGCTCATCGTCAAATAAGATCCTTTCAATGTTTAAAATTAAAACATCACTCATTGGAGGATCTACTGTAACTGATTAAACATGCCACAGTCACCTTTACTTCTTAAATGCCTTAAAGGGGAACTTTTCTGCTTTTCTGCTTTTTCTCTTTCCTTTAATGTGTTATATCGTTTTTTTGTGCATGTAAAAGATCTGCAAAGTTACAAAGCCAAGTTCATGTCAAAGGAAGTTACTCTCCCCCACAGAAACAGTGCTCCTGAACTGCCTGAAACGCTTCACTTGAAGTCCCGCCTTTTCTTCCGTAACGTGGTGATGTCACCAAGTAATACATTTGGATAATATCTGCCTAGCGGCTAGTTTGGCACGCCCTCAAACATAGCTAGTTAGAGTGGAGCTAGAGTGGAGTCCGAAGAGTTTGGTTCGATTGACCAATCACAACAGTGGATCAGCTGACCAATCAGAACGTTTCAGACAGAGGGTGAAAAGAGGTGCTGCAGCACATCCAGTATGAGAAACGTAAAGCGCTTTTTGAACATTAAATTCTAGTAGAAACCGAAAATACAAGTATGCACCTGAAAATATGCATAATTGGTCCTTTTTAATGGAAAAAACGAAAGCAATTGATGCGTGTGTTATATATCAGATATTTATCACATTAAAAAATTGAATTTGGTGTATCCGAGGCTACTACATACAGCTGATCTTGGAATAACAAAAAGCAAAATAAAATTTCCCTGCCATTTGAATTAATTCTCATCATCTCCAGAACTACAAAGCATGTCTTTTCTCTGATTTTGTCCTCAAATAAAAATGAGTGAAAGCATCAGTTTTATGGTTATGGTTTCCGTCTTCCAGATGTGTTACGGATTTAGCACATGAAACGTCTTTTACCATTAATCTTTTAGAAGGCACAATCTTGCTGTCGAATTAAACTTTTCAGTTATTTCAGATTTGAAATGTTATCAGAACTGTTGTATCCTAGACAAAAGTAATAAAAACTCTGTACTCTTTGAAGATAAACTCCCAACGACAGGATGATACAATGCACACTACATTGCAGGTGCGGGAGGCTTGACTTCCTCTGTCTCCACACTCTTTCCAGAAGAGGCTGTGAATGAGGTGAAGCGACAGGCCGTGTCGGAGCTGCAGAAGGCCGTTTCGGAGGCCGAGCGCAAGGCTCACGAGATGATCAGCAGCGAGCGGGCCAAGATGGAGCGCACGGTGGCCGAGGCCAAGCGGCAGGCGGCCGAGGACGCGCTCTCCATAATCAACCAGCAGGAGGACTCAAGCGAGGTAGGAACATACGCTTCAAAACATCAAAAGGTGTACCCTCAATCTTTCAAACACATCATGAAAACATATCATTTGATAGTTGGTGTTTCGTTGTTGTCACTTCGACTACACCTTGGTTGCCAGCTGTTCTAGTGACTCCCAAGTGATACAGGATGATGACAGGATCTTCTCTTACAAAGAAGTTTCTGTTGTATCGTATAAGTAAAAGCAAATCATGGTACGCTACCTCTCAAATATCAAAGAGGTCGCTGATTATTCTCAGTTTTAAAAGCGCTCCTGCAAATAGAAGTTAAAGCAAAACAAGGTCAATCAGGCGTCTATTACCCCCGCTCTCCTCCTTCCTCTTTTTCTTTCCGACAGAGTAGCTAGCATGTTTAGAAAGGTGTTACCAATTCAGCTCGAGAGGAAATACGGGAAGGAGCTTTCATTTTCGCTAATCACCATTAGAGACCTTGACGTTTAATCAGTTAAGTGAGAGGGAAATATGGCTCACATCTGTCATTAATTGCGGGAGTGATGTTTATGAGAGAGAAGCGCCCCCGAGGACAAACTTTCAGAAGCTGTTTGTAACCTTGTGCTCCTGTTTCCTGTGGATATGCAGCCGCCCTGACACGCTCTCCCTGCGGTTTCCAAGATATATAAGAGGCCCTAAGTGTAATCAGAGATGGGCTTTTGATCTGTCTGTGGTTTGCTTTAAGCTTAAGTGTTGTAAAAGGAGAGACTAGGGCTGTTAATGTGCAGACTGGTGCGCTGATATCTGTTCTCCCTTTGTGGCATTTTGCTATCACTAACATATGGTTATTTTTTTTTTGTGAATAGAACCAATTGTCTGGATTATAAAAAAATCTTTTTTTGTGTTAGTTAACTTTGTGTCTATCTGTCTGTCAGAGCTGCTGGAACTGCGGCCGCAAAGCCAGCGAGACGTGCAGCGGCTGCAACACGGCGCGCTACTGCGGCTCCTTCTGCCAGCATAAGGACTGGGAGAAACACCACCATGTCTGTGGTCAGACCCTCCAGGCCCAGCAGCAGCAGCAGCAGCAGCAGCAACAGCAGCAGCAGCAGCAGCAGCAGGCCAACCAGCAGCAGGGGGGCGTCCCGGGGTCAGAGACCCCCGCTCCCATCAGTTCCTCCGCCTGCACCCCGAGCAGCGGGACTGGGAGTCCGGCTGCCACCCCGCCTGCTGCTACCCCTCGCTCCTCCACCCCCAGCACCCCGTCCTCCTCCGCTCTGGACGGCACACCGCGCTAAGAGACTCGTGGAGGCGAAGGCCCCTGGGGGCTTAACAGCCATCCCTCGACCCCACAAACAGCATGACTGTCCACATTGCCTTGCAAAGATACTAAGCTAACGTGGCTAACAGAAAGAGAAGGCAATGCTTCTGTCTATCTTGCAGCGTAGTCATAGAAGAAGGGAGGAGGAGGAGGTCCATAATCAGGTCATATTGACTTGCCATGACTTTAAAGAAACACAAAGATATTCTTTGTTCTGAATGAATGAATTTAAATATTGACATCCTTTTACCTTGCTATTCTCGTTGTCCGTTTGTCGTCGTGCCCGTTGTTGTTAATGTTGTTGTCATTGTAGCTTATCTTATTTTTTCCTGTAAATATTAAAGAGACTGAGCAGAGATAGCCGTGAACTCCAGACAAGTATATCTGACCTCCCCTTTCTTTTAAATGTTTTTTTTATTTTCCATCCTTGAATTAACGCTTATTTCCTTCCTGTACCTGGGGCATGAGACGAGTCAACCTCATTTTACCAAACCGCATAACTAGCTAGCAGAACGAGTGACGTACATCAATACTCTGTAAAGAAAGATATTTAAATACCCTGAAAGACAAACCGACGGATGGATGGATAAACAAGTTTGCTGCCTGGAGAGAGGGGAGAGGGATGGACTGAATCTCTGGCCCACAGACAGCCATGAAAACGGGGCAGATGTGCAGCAGATTGCAAGCAGAGCCAGCTGTTCAACCAATGTTATTTCCCTCTCACTTGTAATAATATCCAGGTCAGTGGGCTGGGAAATACAAACCCGTCTCTCCGCAGGATGTAAAAGGAAGAATTCTTGGACGAGATACAAAACTTTGCCCACTGCACATGTGGAGGATGTACTGACTACGATTCGCACGTGCACGCTTGGTGGGTCACAGAAGCTCTCGAACAGGAAGTGAAGTCATCGGCGAGACTGTCGAATCACTCAGAGCTGGTATGGAGAACTCATTCTGCGCCCCAGACGCTCCCCTCCTGTCTCAACTCTGAAAAACATTTTCATCTTTCTCCATGTTGTTATTCTTTTTTCTGTAGGTGTCATGGTGTTTAAGACTTCTGTCCTGTGGTGTCACCAATGGTTATTTATTGTATATGTGTTGGACAACTGTGACAATGCATAGTACTTCAACCAGTCACAACTCCTTCATAACTCTCTCTCTCTCTCTCTCTCTCTCTCTCTCTCTAGCAAAAAGAGATAAAAAAAAGAAGTGTTATCTTTTTTTTTTTTCAAGCTGCTTTTCTATTCTGTGTGTAAGTGGTAGATCCCTCGTAGTTCTATAAGTTTGACTTCGTCCTCAAGAAAAGACACAAGCTATATCTCAGAGCTGCTACTTGAGTCCGACCCAGATCTTTTCTGAGAACTAGCATGTTACGCGGAATGCTAACCTAAATGTTTTGTACAAGGGACATACATAATTGTATTTGCACTGTCACAGAGGTTATTTCGGCATGCTTCTTTTCAGCATACTTGTGTTGTCGGTATAGAGCCATAACTCATCAACCATTTTGTATGTAGTGATAGCATTATCTGTTTTCACATTTTTTGGGATGGGGGGGGAAGTGTTGGAAAAATGTAAAATCGCCAAACCCACTTTTATTTCCCCCCTTCTCAACATGAAAAGCGGCCATAACATATTTTTTTTTTTTTTGAATAGTTACAGACAGTGCATGCACATTACTGAACGTTTGTTAAATATTTGTTATTTTTTAGAAAAACTGAAAAAACGACAAAAAAAAGTTTAAAAAAAATACAAAAAAAATATTCTAACAAACTAACTTTCCAAATGCAGAGGTGTAGACTCCGATTGACAGCTTTAACACTGCAAAGCACCAGGTTACACACAGTATTAACACAAGAGATAAACAAAAAACACCAAAAACAGCCAAAGACTGACACCAAGGACCAAAATCCTGATTTAAGCGATTTTCAAAAGAGGTTTGTTCACACATATATTTATTTCTGCAGGTTTCGTTCACACATTCATGGAACAACTTCAGTGTCATGAAAGTCATTTATTTTACCAACGGCACTCATCTTACATTGTGAAATGAGAAGGTGTGAATTAAACATAACGAACATTTTCACAGCAGTGTTACATTTTAACTGGAGCAATAATAACTAATGAACACTGATGACTTCTGTGACCATTTTTGAAGAACACTTTTCAGATATTTTTTGATCTTGTTTGTACATTTTCTCATTACACAAATGTCAGATAAAAGTGGCCATTTCAGCTTTAAGCAGTTACGTTCTTAATTCTTAAAGAGGTGAATGTGAGACTGGGCTTTCACACCAATGCCATTTGCGGTTGTTTTGTATTTATTTATATCAAAATATGTAATTTTTTTTGCCGTTGGGATAGATAATCAGTCGCAGCTTTGTTGTAAACCTTCAGTGTAAATCAAACAGACCTCTCATTCGCAGTAAGAGAGCACTTATCCTGACGCACACAAAGGCTCTTCACCCCAAACACCTTGGTGCTACACAGAAGCGCGTTACAAATTCTGACCTCAAGGAACAAGTGGAGGCCCACAAAGGTTCTGGGCTGTTTGCTCCCTCTGTACTTCCTCATCTCTCCCTTCTCGTCTAAATAAGATACACACCTGCATTCTTGACTCTAAAGGGTTAAACGATCCAAAAAGGTGTCTGACACCCGACTAGCGACTCCTCAGAAGCTGTGAAGAAGCAGCCAAGCTGTTTTAACACTAGTGTATTTGAAAGTATACAATAAACGACGTGTGTTCATCACTATCAGGGCAAAACCTGGGTTAAAAAAAAAAAAAAAAGACAAACATTATTGCTCAATGATTCTTTGAGAAGCTCTATTTTTTCTTTCTTCCCTCCTCTATGTGTGTTTTGCTACAAATTTCCTCGGTGGCAAACAAGTCTCACTCTACCTCTTACAGCACGATAAGAGCATCAGTCGCGGCGCTGATACTGGTCTAGTCTAAACCAAATGGGCACAAGAGAACAGGAAAATAAAAAACCCAAAGTCGAAGCTCATACAGCTGCAAAACCATATCACTACTTGGTAACAATGCAGACCTCATAAATAAATGAAACATAAATGAATAGAAATGAGAAAAAAAAAAAAACTTTTGTTATGTTCCTTTATGCCTGTGGCATTTTTAGAGTACATCAAGAGTGAATTGTTTGAACAGATTTAAAAAAATTGTGCTAATTTTAAAGAAAAGTGTCGTCGATTCCTATTTCGATGATACAAGCTAGGGTCACAGATAAGAAATGTTTCTCTCTCGCTCTTTTTTTCTCTCCTGTTTCCCCTCCACCTTTTTCTCCTCTTCTCTTCTCTGTTGTGAAGACACGCTATGAAGCGCTTGTCGACTTGTCAGCGGGGGTGAATTCAAAAGAGGGGATATACAAAAGCTTGTAAAAAAATACTAAAATGAAAAAATTAAGGCTAAAAAATTAGGCATGCCTGTTTTTCACAATAGGAGGAAATGTTATTTTAATTTCCTACTTATCCAGAAACATTTGGGGAAATGTGTGGGGCCGACAGTGAGCAGCGAAGGCCGTAGCATTAATCTGGGGGAGTGAGTTGAACTTCAGGGGTGGGAGGGGTTTTTTTGTTTTTTGGGGGGTTCTCTTGAGAAAATTTATTGTGAAAAAAAAGAGCTCAAATGATTTGAAGTTGTTGTGCAATACTTAATTGAGACATGAAAACCACAGGTTAGTGGTAGGCTGACGCTGGGCGGTCTCTCCATCGCCTGGAGTCAGTGTCCTCTAGAGAGCTTTCCAGTCTACTATGTCAGAACTGTGGTTTCTTGTTGACTTTTTTTTTTCTTTTTGTTTCTTTTTTTAAATTCTTTTTTGGGCTGTAAACTATGGTCTGTCAGTCTGTGAAACTTTGCAGTATAATTCTGGTATTGTTGTTCTCTTAACGGTGTAATAAATATGTTAATACCTGCCTTTGAGACTTAGACTTGTGTTCTTTCATTAGTATCCAAGAGTAGCACCATCCAGATAAACACCAGCATATCCCAAATTAAAGGGACATTTCACTGATTTTACAGTTTTAGCCAGGATTTTTGGAGCTTGAACAAACTGATTAACAAAGACATGAAAAATTGGAACGAAGCACCTGTGACAAAAAGTTTCCCTCTGAGGTCTGTGGGGACCCCAGTTTGTAGGATGAGGGTTCTGTCTTACGTGAGTCCCCCAACTTCATGGAAGAGCAATACTAAATGGTTGATGCTAGAATGGATGTTCCGGAGGGACGCTTGCCTGATTCTGCGCATGCGCTTCCTATCCCCTGACCAATAGACTATCCTAAACCTAACTATTCGTCCCTCCGGATCATCCATTCTAGCATAAACCATACTTTAACATCCTGAATGGTCATAAACTAGATGTATAGGCCTACTCAAAAAGTAAAAAGGTCAGATGAGGCATTATCCACCCTGTTGAAAAGGTTAGTTGTATACGACGGAGTATTAGGGCCACATTGAGGGGTGAAAAAAATCTGAGATTTCGAGAATAAAGTCATAATATTACGAGAAAAAAAGTCGTAACTTAATGAGAATTAAGTCATACTATTTCAAGAAAAAAAATTGTAATATTACGAGAATAAAGTCATAACTTTATGAGAAAAAAATCGTAATAATACGAGAATAAAGTCAACTTTATGAGAAAAAAAGTCATAACTTTACGAGAAAAAAAGTCGTAATATTACGAGAATTAAGTCATAACTACGAGAAAAAAAGTCGTAATATTACGAGAATAAAGTCATAACTTTATGAGAAAAAAAGTCTTAATATTATTAGAAAAAGAAAGCATGATATTACGAGACTTAAATCCTAAAATTTCAAGGGAAAAAAACATTTGTTTAGGAAAACATATTACCAGCAACCAACAAAACGGGCGAGAGGACATAGAAAGATTAAGTATTTCGTTATTTGTGAAACCTATACTAAAGTATAACTTCACAAGATGCTCCACGTTCCTCATTTTCACACAGGCTGCTCTATTTCCCCTCTAAAATAACACGTAAAATTACTACTTTATAATATTATGACTTTATTCTCATAATATTACGACTTTTTTCTCGTAAACTGATGACTTTATTCTCATAATATTAGGACTTTTTTTTCTCGTAAACCTATGACATTATTCTTGTAATATTATGACTTTATTCTCGAAATCTCTGATTTTTTTTTCCCTCAATGTGGCCCTTTTCTTATACTCCGTCGTAGTTGTAGGAAGGGGTGGAAGCAACAAAGTGTTACTCTCGGTACTTGTAGTAGGCCTACTTTTTTTGAGTATTTTTAAAAAATATTTTTTCTTTTACTAAAGTAGCCTACTTTAACCTGAAGTATTGTACTTCACTACAGAGTAAATAGAAAAGTCACATGAAAAGACCTGATCGTGTGAGAAAGGAACAAAATAAAAGGAGATAAATGAGCCCAGGAGAAGTTGCTGGTCTGTCTGCAGCCGCAGAAGAGCAGAGCGTCAGAGAGGAGACACTCATCTGCACTCACAGCTGACACACCGGAAGAGATACGTTGCCGATGGCGCGAGAGGTGCGCGTAATGTGCGCAACAGCGGACTCACCTGGGCCGGAGTTAGCACGTGAGGACGTGAACGGTAAAAAAAATGCTCAGCAATGCAACCAGTCGTGCTATGGTTAGCCTACTATTATACCTCGGCATACTTTAAACATGTTGCATCTGCCTTAACTAATCACCTGGCGCGCAATGAAGTGACTCAAATCGAGCGCACCTATGATGTTACCTGACCAGGTGAATGTTGTTTCTAGCTAACATGCTAAATGCTTACATGCTTCAGTGAGCTGTGAGGACTTTTCTGCTGAGAAGGCTGAGTGGACTGGTTCTACTGGGATGGAAAGGCTGAGTGGACTGGTTCTACTATGCAATGAGGATGACTCAGAAACAGAAGTTGTACCTGGAGCAGATTGAGGAGGATTTCGCGGTGCTCAAGACTGGCAAAGTGAAGTGAGTACAACAACAAACTGATTGAACTCACACGTGAACAACAGCCTCTTTATTGCCTAGCAACGTAGCATCCTGTGGTCTCTCTCCCTTTGCTTTAAACAACTGTGGAGTTTATGCCATTTGTACATCTCTGTGTTGTTGCTTCAGGGATGCTTTAGGCTGCTGTTGATTATTTGCCAGTGACAAGTTTAATGTAGGCCTATGTAGCTTGATATTGCTTGATATTGCTACATAGGCCTACATTAAACTTGGCACTGGCACTGGCAAATAATCAACATCAACATATAGCATCCCTGTTGCTTCAGGGATGCTATATGTTGCTGTTGATTATTTGCCAGTGCCAAGTTTAATGTAGGCCTATGTAGCTTGATATTGCTTGTTTCACCCGCCATGTACATAGACTTTTTATTTATTTAGCCTCCTGGTCATTTTTCTCTGAGTTTTGTCTGTTTTTGTTAATTCTACTAAGGCCACACTGAGGATGGTTGTATCTTTATAATTGATAATCAGTTGTATGCACAGGCTGCAAAGTGCTGTGGCTCACAAGGTTGGCTGTTGACATTTACCATGCTGCATATAGAAATGGAATTTATTGTTGGTTTGGACATCACATCATGTTGCTGATGTTGTTCCACTAGTTGACATTTAATGCAATTTATTTTGTAGCCGAAAGGTGTTCTTTCCTGTAAGTTACTTTTACTTACATGTGTACACAAGTAGCCTACTTTTACTTTTACTTGAGTATAATTTCTTTGAAATAACAGCAGCCCTACTTTTACTTGAGTTAGGGCTGCACGATTATGGCCAAAATGATAATTACGATTATTTATCCCGATTATTCATCGATTTTAGTGACAACGTGTTTTTATTACTGCACTTTCACATTAAAATAAACAGAGCAATACTTTCACTTCCAGGCTGTGCTACATTCCCACTAATGTACAAATTAGGGCTGCTGGAATAACCTGACATTGCAAAAAAAATTTTTTTCTGCAATATGAAAAAAAACAGGGATATTCACCCTACACTTTTGATAGCTACATTTTAAAGTTAAATGCATCAATCTGGTGCACTTTGAGAGCAAAATTAGCACCATTAAGAGGCAAGATAAACAATGTCAGGCTCTCAATTTAATCATAAACACATGATGATCAGAACACGCATTTTAAGCGTCAGTATCGCAGACGATCATGTTAATTTAATTGTGGGAAGCCAAAATCGTGATCGCGATTAATATTCAAATAATTTCGCAGCTCTATCTTGAGTCTAGCCTACTCTTTCCTTCTCTGGCTGTAGGCTGTATAAGTTTTTAGCAGAAAGCTGGTTGGAACTGGTGAAAGGTGGGATTATAAAGCTGAAGAAGTCATTGAACACACACATGCCAGGTTTATAGTGTTTTAAATCCAAGTGTGACAGTCCACAATCCTGTATCAGACAAGTAATCAATTTCAATTTAAAATGTGACTCTCTTGTTCCAGTTTAGTTTATTCAGCCGGTTGTAGAGTTGACATCCAGACAGTAAGAAGTGGAAAATCTGGTAGCTGAAAAGTATGACTGCTAAGTAATTACATACACAGCTTCTTCTTTTTTCCACATTGCTGGCTATTTTTCCTGATTTCTGACCTTGGACCTCACTGTCTTTATTGAGAAGCTCTACTATTGCTACTAGTGTCTTCATAGTTTTCCAACGGCTTGTACATGCTTCAGCTAGAGACGCAGTTAAAGTTTGAAATCTGCACATCTGATCTTTTATTTTGATAGGTTGGAATTATGATTTTACACACAAACCTAAAGTAGCATTCAAATATTTGGAATATATGGACAGGAACTACTGTATATGAATTGTGGTGATTTTTTTTATTTACAAGACAGGACAGTACTTTAGGTAACACACATACAGTTCATTCTGAAGACATTCAGAATTTACTGAATAGATTTTACATTAATAAATGATAGTGTAACAGATTAATTGTGGACTTGAAATACTTCAATACTACCTCTTCTTCTCTCTCTTTCCCATGACTCCTTAATGTCCTGTGAAATTCTCTCTCATTGCCCACAGTACGTTTGATACAGTTTGAACGTAAACCCACAAAGACATTACACCATACTGTATCTCTAAGATATTCTCTATTTTCTTTTTATAAATACATAAGCCAGTTGTCTTGACGTCATGTGGGATGGAAGGCAGCGATGGAAAAAGATTTCAACGTTTCTAACATTTTAGAATTCAAGTCATCAAACAACTCAAGATTGCTGTATGACTGCAGATAAGGATAGGTTGAGAATAAAATACTGCACTGACAACATAAAGTATCCATGAAATGTGGGTTTATTTACCTTAAAGATGGGGTCTGCGATTTATCCAGTATACACTTTTTGTTATATTGGTTGAAATGGTCTTTACACCCCGACAGCAATCCGTTTCTTATGAGCACTGAAAAAAGACCGGAAAAGATCCGTCATCTGTAGCTGCTGTAATCCTGTAAAAACGTCTACCAGTCAGTAAAAATGGTCCCGGTTGTAAGGAACCAATCAGATGCCTCCCTGCCTCCCTGCTCGTACTCTAGCCTCAGCGTGCACCAGCGTGAACTCAAAGCGCGTCTCCGCCGCACGTTCACTGGAGAGTGGAAGAGAAAACTCAGCTCTTAAAACACCGGACAACGAGAACGAACTCGTACCACTATTACCATATTATCGAAAAATACAACTTTGATTTAGTTGTTTATGTTCTGTTAGTTTACTTTATAAGATACTGCAGGTTTAAACTATTTATTCTAACAGCTCAAAGTGAAGTCAGACAAACAGGATTATCAACGAGGGGAGACGGCGGATAGAAAACATTGCCGAACAAAATTTACGTTACTCAAACTGCTTTTTCAGTTACAGCAACAAACGAGTGGACTGATCTCCCTCCAGATATTAGAGTAATGTTAAAAAGGGTCGTGTTGTCTCAGCAGGTATCTCTCTCTTTCCCTCCCCTCTCTGCTGCTCTGTGGCCGGCTCTCCAGCGAGCTGCTGCCCCCCCCCCCCCCGTCAACAAGGAAATAAAGCCCCTCGTCTACGAGACCGGTCTCTTGAGAGAGCTCCAGCTCATAGCGGGGTCTGTGTGAGTGAATGCCCGGGTGGAGAGGTGGCGATCCCGGCAGGAGCTAGCTAGCTGTGCCGGCAGTTTGTGGAGCTTCTAAACTCCCACAGCGGTGGAGAAAATGTTTGATTCGCCATCTAACATCGTAAAACTGTCAACATTCTAAATCTACACCGTTGATTTCTCGCCTCAACATTTTTCAGAAGTGAATTTAGTGATGAAATAGCTACGAAAAATGTGAAGTAGTTATGATGCGGCGGTGCTCGTGCATGTGTGTGGGGGGCGTTGCCTTATAAGGAGTTTCGAGGGGAGGGGGGGGTTTAGAGGGAGCTCCTGAGGCGATGCGACTTTCAAATTATGGTAGTTTTCCAAGATCGCAGACCCCAGCTTTAAATGATGGACTTTAACTGATGTGAGGCTGCATATTTTTTTTTTGCATTTTCAGCAAATCCGGAATACGAAAATGCTTTTTCAGCATTTCTGTATTATGAAGCGACAAGTTGGATTAATGGAGGCTGTCAGAAAAATCTGATTTTCCCAGTTGACTTGGAAGTTGATGTGATTTGGTCGGGTACAGTAATTGAATACACAATAAGACAGTCACACGTGTCAGGATGTCTTAAATTTCATGATCCTCGCTGTAAACTATTTTATTGACCATTTTAAGTAATATGTATTAGTATAAACATTGAATTGAATAGAATAGATCGACCCCATTGTCACCGATACCCGATCCAGCTATTTGAGTCAGTATCGGCCCGATATCCGATCCAGTATCGGTCTTGGTGCATCCCAACCTCTTATTATTATGTTTTTTGTTATATGTTTTCTGGAGATGTGTCTGGCTTGCGCTCCAGCCTCAGTCTGGGTCTCATTGACATGAACGGAGGAAGGGAAATAACTCTGGATTCGGCTATTAGTGCATTTTACAACTTTAAAAACTTAATTTTTAACAAATTATCCGCTGAGTTACAGACGTCTCTTTCCCAATGTAAGTCTATGGGGAAAAAGTCTTTTTGGGCCCAATGTATCACGTGACTGACACAGAAGTTATAGTACCGCCGTTTGGCCACTACAGAAATTTGGATCGATGACAAGCGCACTTCCTGGGGGCTTGACTCAAAGAGCTGCGATCAGCTGCTCTCCTCCAAAACGAATGACAGTGAAGCCATAAAGCAGCTCGTGAGCTCTGGAAGCTCTGCCTTTTTATGACCCCCCCCCCATCCCCATCTTTATCTCTGTGTTGAACACTTTGGGGTTGATAAAGCTCAGGGATGAGTTGGACTGCTGTGATACTCCTGCCACATTCTTCTACATAAAGTTCATTGTGGCCAGGGCTCTTTTCTTCTCCCCTTCTCTCTCTTTCTCTCTCCCTGTCTTCTCTCACTCTCTCTTATCAAGCCAGGCAGAAGCAGACAGTGACTTGAATTAAGCGCCGGTCGGGGGGGGAGCTGCTTGGAGCCGATAACAATACAAAATGGATTTTCTCAAACAGAGAAAAACAGCTGTCTCCATTATTTGAATGCTTCACCTTTCCCCGCTCCATTAATTGGCTCTTTGATCACAGGCAGAGGTGCACAGTGACTGATAAGGAATAGGTTATTAGTAAAGTAGCCTGGAGGACCGAGAGGCGGCCGGCCGCGCCGGGCTGCAGGAGATGAGATAAAGGCGTGGTAATGCCGGCATGAGAGAGTGCCGGTGAGTGATAGGGCCGCGACGGCTGGCCCCTCGCGCTCCCGCTTTGGCTCACGGGCGACGGGGAAAAAGAGCAGCAGCAGGACGAAGTGTGATATAGCAGCTAAAGTGGGATTGTGATTCAGCTCGTGGGGGGATAGAGCGTGGGATTTGATTCCATAAACGGCTTGCTCCTTTAACTGATAGATCTCTCTCTCTCCCTTCCAGTCTGCCCCTGCCTCTCTTCACCCACTCTTACAAAATCAAACTGTGTGTGACAGGAAATTTCCTCTGCGCTTTTCACTTTGGCCTGATATGTGGTAAATGTTATAGGCCTGTGATAGCCCGCGAGGAGAAGAGCTAGAAGGAGGGGGGGGGGTGACATTACCCCATCTAGGGCCTTTAAAAAGATGGGCGGCTCCTTTGATGTTGCGCTGAGCTAAATTCACGGCATTAAATCTGATGGAATTTTCACTATAAGCCTGTTTATGTATTTTCTCACATCCATGGACAAGGGGCGATTTGCCACACTTCTCAGCGGAGGAAAGGCATCTTCAAGAAGTCACTATCGTGTAATCCTCTCTCTCTCTCTCTCTCTTTCTCTCTCTCTCTCTCTCTCTCTCTCTCTCTATTCAAGAAATAGGACCGGAGGGGACAAGCAGGGTATTTGTGTGTTGTAAAGCGTGGTAAGAAAAGAGGGGAAGTGTTGATATTAAATTACCGAACACAAGGTTATCTAGTTCCTGCACATGGCTAGGCTGCCCTGGGCCAAGGGTAATCTGCTAATAGCGTTCACACCGAATGACATTATTAAGGAACTGGGCCCATGTGTCAGGCCTCTATCCGTCTCTCTCTCTCTCTCTCTCTCTCTCAGACACACACACACAAGGAACTGTAAGAGAGGAAAAAGAAAAATAGCAAAAGAGACAGGGGGGCAGAGATGGATGTGGAGAGCTGGAGGAAGAGATAGGAGTGGAAGAGAGACGGAGAGAATGAGGGGAAGCGTGAGGAAGTCGGGGCAAAGGATATGAGGCTGAAATGCTTTCTTTTTTTATCAGCGGCATTTGTTTAAAAACGCCCCGCAAATATCAAAGTTCACAATGATTTACGACTCGGTGAAAGCATGCGACAAAACACTTGTATGTGGGGAATTGTGACCCACTAAACCACTTTGAGGAAGGTCATGATTCAGAGTTGCATTAGGGGTAGTTAGTTATTCCAACAGGATGAGATGAAGGGGTAGCCTACAGTACCGTGCAGTAACAGACAAAAGTCAGACACAAACTTGCAATTACACCACAAACACTCTGCAGCTTCCTGCGTGAGGAACGCCCTAACCTTACAGTACGTCTCCTCAGAAGTACAGTGCGGTGTATTCAGCTGTGGCATATACAGGCCAAGGACAAAAGCCCATGCAGCTGTCAATGTCAAGTAATGGCCTCCATACACTGCCCAGCAGGTGAGTGGAGAGAAAAATACACTACGCTTCCTTACGCCCCTGGGGGATAGTGAAAACTCACCGAGAGGATTCAACAGGAAAAAAAAAAAAAAAAAATCTTTCTCCTTTTCTTTACACTCCCTCCCTCCTCCCTCCCACCTCCTTCAATCTCACCCTTAGCCATGGCAGCATCCTGTAATCCACCGTGCAGTTGTTCTAGTTGAAACAGCCACATTTGTTTCACACAAATGGAAACGTACATTCAAGTATACACGGTCACAGACACACATGCTCGTTCGACGTGGAGCGGGGAAAAAAAGAGCCTGGAAATTAGGATCACGTTCAAAACAGTGCCACCACGCGTGTGTGTGTTTGTGGATGTTAAACATGCTGTTAAATGGAACCACTTTTATCCCATTCTTTTATAACTTCGAACATTTTCAATGGGAGACTTCCTGTGATATAATATCAGAGAATCTCCTTTACAAAGCAAACAATAAGTCTCGCACAAGTAAGAAGTAATGAATGACGATGGTAATCCATTAAAAATAGTTTTGAAATCATTTTAACCATTTGAACTCTGCAATAGAAATGGTCCGCCAGTGCCTACATATTATTACTGGAATTTTTGCTCATTGTGATGTCATTTCTTGGAGTATCTTCGAATTGCTTCATATCCCTAAAATCTATACAACCTAAGCTACAAGGTTATGTCAGTCAATAAACTATAATAATTGACAAAAGTATTGAAATTGTGTGATAGTATGACTTTTTTTTGCATAAAATGTTTCTAAATAAACACACCAAACAAGATTTCTAAATGTAGTAACATGAACAAAAAATTATAATATATTTATTTATTTATATTATCATAATATAGTTATTTGAACTATGCACATTTTTTAGTTTTTGCAATATGCTCATTTTTATGAGCAGATCGAGTGCAAAAGTGTTTTGATAGTTTTACAACATCACGTTACGTCACGTAACGCCACGTAACGTAACGACATCATCATGAACGTGCAACGCGATGTCACGAAAGACAGAAGCCTTAGCTTTCGGCTGCAAAAGGAATGAAGGCTCTATCTATTGTGGTTTTAATATTACATCTATTTAAACAGGTCATGCAAACAACCATCTCCCGCAGCCATACGGGGCAATACTTGGGCGCCACCGCGCGCTTTACCACGTTTTGTACTGCATGTAACGTAACTTAATGACGTCATCATGAGCGTAACACGTGATGACGCAAAAGACAGAAGCTTTAGCTTTCCAAAAAAGAATGAATGCTCTATCTGTTATGGTTTTTATTTTAGATAGATTTAAACAGGATCATGCAACAACGATCTCCCGCGGCTGCCCAGGGGATGTCCGTTTTTAAAGGGTTAAAACAGATAATGCTGTCCTATCGCGATGCTGATAGCGGTCACTATGGACTCCCTTTGACATTCTCAAATTCTCATTGAACTGTTCAGGATAAACAAGCTATTTAACTTCAAGAACTGGCAGACCATCACATCGCACATAACCAGAACTGCAGTCTCACAGCGACTAACCTCTCCATATTTGACATTGACTTCCTGGGCCGAGCAAATATATGTTTTCACTCCTGTGCGTGTGTGTGTGCGTGGGTGTTTGTGCGTGGGTGTTTAAGTGCCAAAGTGAACATCTTGCTAGGACGTGAAGTCAGGAGGTCTCTTCCCATGCAGGCAGCCAGTAGAGAGGAGGTGATTGATGGCTAATGAGGGCTGAATGAGGAGCCGAGGCCAAACACACTGTATACTGCCTACTGTGGCTTTACCGCATGATGGATGGCACGCTGAGATACAGGGCCCACACACACACACACACACACACACACACACACACACACACACGAGTACTGCTCAAAGTGTATGTTGACATGCTTCTACGTGTGGTCTGATGTAAGACGTGCGCATTGATACGGAAGGGTTTACATTTTTGGTATTTCTGTGATTGATTTGTAGAAGCGAGTGTCCTTCAGGTGATACACTTTACTCTGACTGTGCAAACCACTAACATTAGCTGATTTCCATTCATCGCTACACTCCGTGCAGTAACTCTCGAAGCAGTTATCTAATGTTGTATTTCTCTCACAAGCCATTCTGTTCCACTCTAAACCCACTGAGCCAAATCACATCCAAAAACAGTTTACCATGACACACAGCGGGACATCACACACCATCCGTCATCACGAGCCCCACTGTTTCCTGCTCAGTGGATCTATCCCATACCATTCAAACACCACGCAGACTTCTCCTATAGACGCCGCACGAAGCCTCGTTTAAACCCTGCAACATATGGATAGCTGGGAAATCGTAGTTTATCTTCCAGGTTAGTTTGATCAGTGATAAATTGGTCCGGACATTGGGGCCTAACCTTGACTGCGATGTTTGTGCATGCAAGAAAACAGACGGAGACTTAAAACATACAAGTGATTAGGGCTGCAGCTACCGATTATTTTCATCATTGTTTTTTTTTTTTGATTAATCAGTTGATAGTTTAATCTATCAAAGCAAGGTTCAACGTTAATGTTTTTTTCACTTGTGTGGGTCAGAAATCTACTTGCCCGATGTCAATTTTTACTTGCGCCAATAAAAATTGTTTTATTTATTAGCGATTATCAAATAACAACAAAGTTAATTGTCATGTTTAATCTTTATTTAAGTAAATGAATCTGGAGTTTCGCCCACATCCTGTAACGCCACCCAACTAAACTCCTGTATCCAGGATAATTGAAATGCTTGCTTGCGCTTCAGCTCAAAGACTTTGTCTTTGCCGCCATTTTCTCATGCCCGATTGGGCAAGTGGTAAAAAAAGAATTTGTCGTTTTTGTTGCCCGATTGGGCAAGTGATTTGCTAGATTCATCTTCAAATGCTAGATTTACTAGCCTGACGTGGCATTTTACTTGCCCCGGGAAAGCAGGCAATCCTTATTGTTTTGCCTTGATCAAAGGTCAGAAAATAATGAACAATGCCTGTCACAATTTCCCATCTTCAAATGTCCAAATTTTTTTATGACCAGCAATCATACAACAAGATATTCAGTTTACAATGATATAAAGCAGAGAAAAGACCCAACAAGTTTTAAACTTAAAGTTTTAAATGTATTTTAATAACTAATCCATTATCCAAATTGTAGCTTGATTAATTTTCTGTCGAATTGTTTCAGCTCTACAAGTGATAAGCTTACATAATATGTAGTTTATCTCACGAGATTCTGACACAGTATAATGAGAAAATACACAAATACTGCATAAAAAGTTAATAAATTGTACATTGTGGCATACAAATTATTTTTTTTTCTCAATGTTTTTTAAAATGTTAATGCCTTAAATATAAATGGATAACATCAGTGGCTTCTAGAAAATAATAAGTCATGATAAAAAAAAAAGAAACTTCAGTCATGGCTTGTTTCCTCTGTCTGTGACCTCAAGCAGTATTTTCTTAAACTCTTGACATTATTCAGCGGCATATTAAATCCTTTCTGTCTGCATTCTGAGCAGTTATAAATAAACCTGTCCATTAACCTGATGCACAAAGAATAGTAGTGTGTTTCCCTGATTTACTGTAACTCATTCTGAAGGCACAGAGAGTTCACTATTAAGCATTAGCTGCATACTTTGGGCTAAATCATACATTTGAGCCATATATCAGAAAGTTAAAGTGACTGTTGGCCACATTGGACATTTAAAAATTATGGGACTGCCTGTGATGTACAGTATCGTTCACAATCCTGAATGAAGCACCAAAGCAGGGCTGTAAATCAGCAGGTACTTTTTTCTTCACTCAACACTTCTCTCAATCTCCTCCTATACCTTTCTTTTATTTTTTTTATTCTTTCTCCAGTTTGCTGCCTTTCTCCTTACATACTCAGATCTGTTTATCAAGGGACAGTAGACGGCACAGATTTAAGATTATGCTAAGAAAAACAAAAAAAGCAACTGTGACCGAGTGTGCCTGATGAAACTGGGCTCGCCACCACAGCAACACCATAGATTAGTGCTGCTGTCCGGACAGACAGGCAGACGCCATAAGCACCCGGAGCGCTCCTGAGGAAATTTATAGCTTCTTCCTGAGCATCCTTTACACCCCCTGGCCCCGCTTCCATCCACCCGTCCCTGGTCCTCCGTCTCCCCCATCCCTCCTTACCCGGCACCCTCCCCCTGGCTTCCCCAGCTGTTGTGCACCTGGATGCTGGCCTCGGAGAGGGATGGGAATGCATGCCATCCATCTCTCTGAGGAGGCATGTGAGGTATGTGGGTGCGTGCGTGTGTGCAGTTGGGGTTGCTGGAGCTTTCATGAAGCAAAGAGACATGGGGGGTGGGGGGGAGTTGTGTAGTGGATAAAACTAAATGATATAGCTTTAGGTTGGTGCATGTAATGGTGGTCTTTAGTCCTAAATAAATGTCATGAGTTGGGGACGTCATGACTATCAAGGGTGTGCTAAAATAGGATATGCTAATGCGTGCAAAGAAGTCAATATTCACCTCTAGTCTGAGTGTGGGAGGGACGATTCAACCAAAATCCATGAGATGGTCGAGTGAGATTTGGTATCGCTATAATAGTGCCATGCAAAATATGGCGGTTCTATGTACTGCTGATACTGCTGTATCGATTTTTCCTTCACCCCTATTGCCTTTTTAGTTTCCTGCTGTCCTGAAGAGAAATGCATTAACAGTACCCACATTACTGAGTTCTAAATATTCCTCCAGTGTGCTATTTTACTTGCTGTTTTGGTTGGCTGGTTGTCAGAAATAAGTTTTCATATTAATGACTCGACGAAAGTTGAAGAAAGCATGACAGGGCCAATAGAATATTTATCACTTCATGAGGTCGTCCCTGTGGACAATATAAAATGAATTCGTTCCAATGCTGTGTATTATTAAAAACGTTAAAATGTGATAGACGCGCCGCGGGCGCATCAAGCCATCATCTTGATTAAGAGCTATTTTATTGGTGAATGGTTTGTTTGTGAAATCAATTTTTCATCCTAAATGTCACATTTCCCCGAGTTTTGCGATGCAGATTGGCTGAGATATTTCTGCTGAAATATACATGGGACTTCTTTGCCGTCCCATGGCACCCAAATCTGATTGGTGTGAGAGGGAAGGAAGATGGATGAAGATTGTCCGGGGCTGGTTGTCTGGAGACCAGGGGGAGGTTGCAACGTTGTTCTATATCTGCGTGAAATGTCTCGGATCGGAAATGGCAGCTCCCTTATGGATTCAAACCCAGACACAATCCGCATACTAATGAGCAAACTGCACACAGACAGAGACACACAGAGGAGATGTGTGCATGTCGCAGCAGCAGACATTTACACTTAACGGAAACAAATTGGGGTTAAACCTAGTTTAGTAGGCCTAAACTTAGATACTTGAAACATTAATGTTAGTCATGTGTTTGCAACTTAATGTAGTAAGTGCTTAAGTGTTTTTATACAGAGTGCTGCAGCTTAATAGGGAGTCAGGTCATGGCGAGCTGCAGTTTATGTACATTAGATGATTTAACTGTTTGTGTCATGCTGTGGAATGAAATGACAGCACGCTTGAAGGTCCAAGACAAATTTGTCTGTGGAGACGAATAAATGAACGGATCAATTAATGTCTTCATTGAGCTAATACATCAAGGCTTGTTGCTGTTTGCCCTCCATTGGTTAAAACTCGCTTAATGCAGCGTTCGGTACAATGAGTAGTGTGTCTATGTCATAGACTGTATATAAGACGTGGACGTAGTCACCGTGACGGCACCCATTGGTTTGTGGAGTGCCGTTTTGAAGCCTCAAGTTTGGCTTTTTAGCTGACGCCATCTTGTTTTTTGCAACCAGAAGTGACACAAGAGGGTGGAGCTGAGTACAACCGATACTACACATACAATTAACTTTCACGACCTGAAAACACACTGTGAAAGGGTTAAAGTTGTAAGACAAAAACACGGACAACTCCCAGACTGTCAATCACAAGGTAGTGAGAAGTAGGGTCATTTTCTCATAGACTTCTATACAATCTGACTTCTTTTTGCAACCAGAGGAGTCACCCCCTGCTGGCTGTTAGAGAGAATGCAAGTTTAAGGCACTTCCTCATTGGCTTCACTTTTCAAACCCGGGAGGTTGCCCACTGGTCTATCTACAAAGTTTTCAACCAACACTAACTCTACAGTTTATTGACAGAACCTGTGTGTCCTGGTCACTGATTTAGCTTGGCTTACACAGAGGGCTCAATCTGACATGATGATAAGACCAAGGGGACAATTTGCGTTATATTTTCTCTTTAGTAAGGGAGCTACGTGCTGGAAGGGAGCTTCTCTCTTATTAGAAACCAAAGACGCAGACATCTGAAAGGGTTTAATGTGAGCCCAATTTGGCTGTCTAACTTTTCTTAGAACTCCAGAGCTTCTCAAGACGCTCAGTAACTCTTTGTATCACTCGGCCAGCTATGAGTTGCTAAACTTTGTGAGCCTGCAAGCTCTTTTTAATCAGACTTACAAAATATCCCTGCCAAGTCAAAGACCTTTTTCCTCTTCTGCCTCCCACACACACGCGCGCGCGCACACACACACACACACACACACACACACACACACACACACACACACACACACACACACACACACACACACACACACAATATACTGCTCTCATGGTTTTATCATCATTTAAGATCACTTCGGTATACAACTATAACTTTCCTTCAAATCAGGATCAGAAATATATTTATTGATCCCCGGGGGGAAATATAAACATAGAGAAGTTATAAATAATATAAATAAAAAAATATAAAATAAGTATGTAAAAATGTGTGCATTGTATTATACTATATAACAACAATAAATAACAACAAAAAATGAAAAAATATAAAAAATGATTAAAAAAAATATATATACTACAATATATAACAATATTGTAAATATTATTGTTGAAAATGGTATCAATGAAGTGTTTAAAATGCAGGAATAGTATAAATAAGAATATTACTTGAAATGTACAGTATAAATACAGTTATTTATGTCAGAGTAAATCAGAGTATTGCACAGTTGAATTATTGCACAAGTTATTGCACAGTTAAGTCAGTGGTAATATCAAGAGAATGAGGAAGATGAGATCCGTTTCATCTCATCTCCTACATGGAGAGGTGAGACTGGGCTATATTAGGTAGGTAAATAGCTACTGACAGACCATCGTGAAACTATTTCCTCCATCAGACCTCTCTCTCTCTCTCTCTCTCTCTTTCTTTCTTTCCTCTGACATCTTGGATTCATCTTTTCTTTGATGCTCATCTTTCTCTCTCCCGCATCATCTTGTATTTATCATTTCATCTGTTGATTTCTTCTCTGCTATCACTCTTTGTCAAGTGACATCTTGCATTTAGAAGACCATCCGTTACTATTCTAACATGTTGGACTAATCTTTCCTTCGTCAGTTCATTTCTCTCTCTGTCTGTCTATCTCTGTCTCTCTCTCTCTCAGATCTACAACAAATGTTTGACCAAGCTGTTCCACACTGTATTATTCAGCGCCGTGTGTGAGCCGCCGTCATCAGACATGTATGCCTGACATGATGCATTGGCTCTGTTTAATTATAGAGATGCTGAATAAATATTTACAGATGGCCGATCCGTCTTCTCCCGGTCCGGGCCCACAAGTGTGATTTATGAACCGTCAGTTAGTGCGGGAGAAACGGATGTCATTGTGTCTGTATGAAGGCTGAATATTATACACCGTATGAATGTATTACAACCCTCTATAAGATGTTTCGGGTCTCAAGACACTGCTGCGGTAATGCATGCAATTGGCTGCTACTGTGAGTCTAGATGGAATTTAAATGGGTTCTTGAGAGTGTATTAGCCTGTAAAGGTATAACCCTGGTATTAGCTTCAAAAGCTGTCAGGTCTTTGTCAGATATGATACCGGCAAGGGTAAAGAGTAAATGGAATGTATTAAAGTTTTAAAACTCTGCCCTGATATAACCCTACTTGACCTAGTGTGGATTCTGTTTTACGTCACTTTATCCCTGACTTTCTATTTAAATTGTAAAAGAAAATTCTAGTTAGTGAAGTAAGAGACATTTGTTAACTGTAGATGATCCTCAATTGGCTGATTGCAGGCAAGAGTTGGGTATTAACAACAAATTGTAACATACAAAAATTCAGCATCAGATGAAGAGCGCTATGTACATTCATTCCAAATGAATAAAATTAAACTTGACCTAATTCGAGCCAGAGGGAATTAGATCCTGAATCAAGCCAAACCCAGAGAGTCAGGCTAATCGGGTTTGGGCTGAGATTCAAAGCTCTAGATTAGCAACCCCTGGATCCAAAGCAGTCTATTACCGGCGTGGGCGGCCGTGTGGAAACAGAGGAGCTGCGAGGCTAGTTATGATGAGAACTACTGGTATGCAAATACTATGCCTTTACGTGCAGTGTGCTCGGAGAACTTTCATATGGTGAGAAAAAACGTGACTTGTAGCTAAACTCACTTTTACTCTGTGTTTTTTTTTTAGAAGCAGGTGAGGGAATGTACACTGTAAAAAATAAATAATGCCCAAGCAGCTTGGAAATACTCAATTTGCATATAAATATTTAGGTACAGCAAATCAAAAATGAAGAAAACCTCAATCCACCTTAGATCATGTTTCACTACAGCATAGTTATACACTAACAGCTCAATTGTTAACAGACCGTATTTTCAGAAAAGTGTAATTAGTATTGTACTATAAGTATTGTAGTTAAGTACAATTTTGAGGTACTTTACTTGAGTATTTCCATTTTCTGCTACTTTATACTTCTATTCCACTACAATTCAGAAACAAATATTATACTTTTTACTCCACTCCACTTACTTTATTTGATAATGTTAGTTGCTAGTTATTTTGCGGATACATACAACATAATACAAAATATAAATTAACTAATGAATTATGATATATTGTTGTAGGTTAAGCTGCCCAGCAGTATAAGAAATTGTTAGAATTAGCCTTTACCAGCTGTAACATTAAAGTGGTGTTTATACATTAATGCGTCTATAATTATAATATAGTAATATAATGTATATGATTCTGCATTGGTCCATTCTGCATAATGAGTACTTTTACTTTTGATACTTGTAAGTATATTTTTATGCTAATACTTTCGTACTTTTGCTTAAATATAAGTTTGAATTCAGGACTTTTCCCTGTAACAGAGTATTTCTACACTGTGGTATCGCTACTTTTACTCAAGTAAAAGAGTTCTGAGTACTTCTTCCACCACTTATCAGTAGTAAGTAAGTATTTCTTTGCTCGTAATATTCAAAATGTTGGCGAAAGTTTCCATTAGTATACTCATACGCCAAAGTATTTATTTAAGCACCAAAACTGGAGTCCCATAAACTCTCGAAAATCCATCCTGATGTAGTTGAGCTTTGGACTTTATGAGTGACATTTATTGGAGCTCCGAGCTGGAGCGAGTTGTATATCGCTGTGTTGTGCATGACTTCTGCCTCCGCCGCTGGGAGACAAGTACAGTAAAAACACATTAAGCATTTCACTTCGAAACTCACCGGAGGGCTGCAATGTTTCCTAATGCTCTCCTTTTTATGGCGCGCAGCAGAGTGTCTTCTTGTGCACGACATGTATATATAAAGTATGTGCGAGACGGTCCGCTCGCATGAGCAACTGTGTGTGTGTTCTTGTGTGTGTGCGCTGGTGTACTTGCCTGCCTGCTGGTGCTCCACAGCCATCTGGTATCTGGTCAGTCTAGTGAGCCTCTGGAGGGCACCTGGCCAGCAGCTTGCTCACCTGGCTCTGCTAGCCCCTGCCAACCAGCACACCTGGCCTGGCCGACACACAGGGAAAGGGAACAGATTGCAGCCAAAAAGCTCTCCTACACTGCAGCATGAACTAACGCAGTGATACGGGATATAGTTGCTGCTTGCAGTGTTATGGATGGAACAAAGAATTTCATATTTTTTAAGGCACTACATTGGATATTACTGCACAAAATGTTGATTCCACCAGACAGACTCTCAACGTATAGGATTCCATTAATGAGTAATGTTGACTGCCTCTGTCCCAAACAGTTTGTGCCAGTCTGTGCCAACTCATCCATTTAGCATACGATGGCACTTCCTTCCTGCGGGTCGTCCTCTGCTATCAATTACACTCTCCTCTCCCTGCAAGAAAGATGGTCTTTGTCCCCTATCGTGCACACACACACACACATATACCGCGGACCCAGAGGGACAGACACCTGCAGAGTGTTTGTCACCTCTTCTGTTGGCATCTGCGACCGCACGGCATTGTGGGAGAGGCGGCCATCTGGTGTCGGCCAGGCTGGATTGGAAGGGGGCAAGCGGGCACGATGCATCACGCTGCTCTTTTCTGTTGGTCTGAGCTGTGTGAAGTGTTGTGCTGTTATGTTTTTTTGTTGTTTTCACTCCTGTTGGTGTTACTCAGCTAAAATAATATAGCTCCGGGAAAAAAGGTAAACTTATTTTTTGCATTTAATAAGCCGCAGATGCAACCGCGCTACGATGTTAAAGGTAACTGTAGCTTCTCTTTAGGGCACTAACACCTTTCTTTCAAGAAATTCAACATGTGCTAATTTTTACAAAAGCAACGTCCCCCTACAGAATGTTTTGGATTCATTAAAACCACATGCGAACGGTTGGCTTTTGTCAAATTGAACTCTCTCCTAATTATCTTGGAAATGTTTACCCCTCTTCACGGGGAGACAGCGCATGAATACTTGATTGACATGACAGTGGCTGCAAAGTTTCTTCAATTATCCTGGCAAGGTTACGATTGCTGTTTCTTGATTCACAGCAGGTCCTTGTCATTCTGAACACAGAAATAATAAACTCTTTTCTGTTCCCTACGCTGCTGTAACCTATGAATTTTAAGTCTGTTGAGATTGTATATAAAATAATGGACAGGGAGTTGGAGCCATTAAAAATGATTGTGGTATTTAAAACGTGGAGTGCGCTGCGGTCAGCTTTCACTTTGTTTTTGTCGGCTTGTCGGTTAGTCCACCGCTTTGGTCCAGACTGAAATATCTCAAAGGCGATCGGATAAACTGCCATGACATTTTTGTACAGCCATTCGTGGTCCCCAGAGGAGGAATCCTACTGACTTTGGTGATGCCGGGACTTTTCCTCTAGCACAAGAGGTAGGACCAAATCATTGTTTTGCAAGTCACAAGTAATTCTCAAGTCTTTGCACTCAAGTCCCAAATCCCAAACTTTGAGTGTCGAATCTTAAACAAGTTATAATGCCATTTGCGTCTCTGTCTGTAATTTTCAACCCACAAGTTTTGCACACCGCAAATCATTTTTTGCTGACCACTGTGTAGTTTTTGTACGCGGACGAAATCTCTTTGGCATAATTTTTTCCAACTGCCGCTCAGTAACGTAACGTTAGCTCTTCATGGTTTTGTCCTGCAGCTTGATTGGATGCTGTTGGATTGGTTCAAACCATAGACTGTATACAAAGATGGATGAAGCGTCTCCACTTCCTCCGACTGTACAAAAGTGAAGCCAAAATATCCCGGATACGGGAGCTGCCATCTTGAGATTTTGACGTCATTTGGAGCCAGAGTCTGCGATATCAAGATCCCACCCGCACACCCGTCCGAGCCAATCATGAGCCGAGTACGGCCGCAGCTTGTTGGCGAGAGAGATTCACAGCTGTCAGTCATGAAGTCTCACCCCCTTTTTATAGCATCAAATAACTAATTGAAACCAAACTTATCAGAAAAATTACACTTACATCAGCGTGTTAAGAACTACCTAAAATGACAGAAACCATCTTTGGGAAAAATTTATTTGACGTGTACTTTGACTTTGTAGTTTGGCCCATGTCCCATCCGCTAACATGGAGGGGGCGGGATTTAGGACCCATACTGCAGCATGCCACCAGGGGGGGGATCGAGATGTTTTGGCTTCACTTTTGGGGAACTGTCAGGTCATCCATCTTTATATACAGTCTATGGTAAAAATAACGTGGATCTGGGGAATTAAGTGTAGACTTGCTGGAAAGGAATAGTGATAACGTTAGTTGATTCAAGAAATAAAGGGACATGAATTGATTCGTGGCACACTTTTTAAATAACATACTTTTTAATCCTTGGGCTTGGGGGAGCTCAACCTTCTTTCAAGTCAAAAGGCTCAAGCCCAAGTGTAGTCATGAGTCATTGGTGTTAACGTCCAAATCGAGTTGCAAGTCTTTTTTTAATTTGTCAAGTCGAGTCTTAAGTCTACACCTCTGTCTAGCGCCACTATGACGTTGACATTTTTGTTATTTAGCCCAAATGTCTCCACAACTATTGGATGGATTGCCATGAAATGTTGGATGCACGTTCATGTCCCCCTCAGGATTAATTGTAATGACTTTGGTGCCCTTAACTTTTCACCTACCGTCTATCGCCATTCCCATCAGCCTCAGCTGTACTTTGTGCTATGTGCTAATTAGGAAACGTTAGCATGCTAACTCGCGAAACTTAGATGGTCAAAATTATACTTGCTAAACATCAGCATGTTGTCAATGTGAGCAATGTTAGCTCGCTGACGTTAGCATTTAGCTCAACGCACCGCTGCTAGCGTAGCTGTAGACTCTTGCTTGATTGTATGCAAAGAAAAGTTAGAATATACATTCTCTAGTATATGAATGCAGAGTGTCTGTGCCCACATTCATTGTGCTGAGGAAATTCATTCTCGTCTCTGTTTACAAAAGCAAGTGTGCTTGAAATAGCAAACATATTGGCTAGAGGGTTAGAAAAATACAGCTGAGCAACAAAGGTACCTTTCTTATTTTTGGCACCGACTGTCACAACTAAAGAATATACACGGCATCTGACTGTAACAACAAAGACAAATACGTGGTTGAAATATGCACAACATATCATTCTAGTTGCAGTTTTGGCACTGGAGGCAACAGCTACTTTGTAAGTTGTGTGGTGTTGTAGGAAAACATTTGTTTCACAAGAAATGCAGCATTAATAAACATTCAGAGGATGTGGTGTTTATCTGGAGGACTTGCTACAGAATGAAAAGCAAACAGTGACAGCAGCTGAGTAGAAGGACTGGAGTCAGATTGAGATAAGAGAGATATTAACCCACATGTTCCTGAAGGACGTTCGCTTGGGCAGGACGTTCATTTGGCTGGTTGGTTGGGTTGTGGGTCTGCTCATCCAGCCGGCCCGCACATTGCAGACAGATGTTCGGCCAGCCAAGCCTGCAGCGCCACAGGCAGTGTGTGTTCTAGAAAAACCCGGAGACCAGATGCTGCTACCTGGTGTCCCACCCGCCTGCTGCTCCGCTATACTGGGCATGCTCCAGTGGCCATCATTTGACCTCAAACTGGGTTTTGAGATTGCGTGCCGTCAATCATATTGATGATGGAGTGGAGCGGAGCCGGAACTGAAAGACTTAGTAGGGTCGACTCAGCAGGTTCGCCACTGTGTGTATCTGACAGGCTGAATTCATGTGCCAGGTCGTTTTGAATAATGAATCAAATAAGGTAGCTATAAGAAAGTGTGAAATATACATGTGAGTGAGAGGATTTGCATTTTCTAACGACCCGAGTAAAAAAGAAATACATATCACACAATTTAAGAATTGTTTTGGGAAAATGAAAGCATTAAGACACGCATTATAAAACATCACATGGCATCCTACTCAGTGAACTATCAGAAGTAACATCAAAAGATATAATGCAGCGTCTATCTCTTTCAGCCTGATTTTCCCTCCAATTTTGTTCCCCTGATAAATAAACAGTCACTTTCTCCGGAACAAACAGAAACACAGATTCTTCATCCCCCTCCACGGCCCCTGTCATTACCAAACACTGAAGAAACTTTCGAAGAGATTCAAAGACATTCAAGATTAAAGATGTATTCCTTCTTTTGAAGTTCCAGCACTGTTTTAGTCTTATTTCTTTGCCAAATGCAGCGTGGTAATGGTGTTTTCGCAGCGTGGTTGGTGCTGACCCAGAACTGCCAGAGAGAGGTTGCTGGCCCGACGGCCGGGCTCTTGTCTCAAAACTCCCCTAATGAGGAATGGCTCAGTAATGGCATCGCTTCCTTGTAACCTCAAAGGACGGTTTTCTTGCTTGTATTCCAACTGTTATTTATTTATTTATTATATTGTGGTGTGAAAAAGAAGAAAAAAAGACCAGGAGGAAGCTGGGTTATTAGACTGGTGCATCTGGGAGGCTTTGTTTGGTAGCATCTTTTTGTAGTCTGGCGCGCTTCGACTCCATCTTTTCTCGATTATTTTTCCCACCTTTTAATCTATATCAAGGATGCTTTTTGTTCCATTGTGTTGATTTTGATGAAGAGACGTTGCAGTCATTGTCTTGTACATCTGGTGTCTTTGTCATCTCTTTTTCTATTGATATGCATCAATGAGTGCAAGCAAACTTTCACCTTTTCTCACATTTGGTTGCACATGAGTTACAATGCTCTGATCTGATGCTTAGATTTCATTAAAGCTTTGAATTCCAATAAAGGCTCATTGTTCTTGCTTTTATTAGCTGCTCTATCTCGTAGATTCATCAGGCATATATCTCAGTTCGCTGTGCATCAGTGCATCTCTCTCCTCATCTGCTTTGAGAGTCCAGCAGAGAATCACACTGCCCCCTGGTGCCCACAGGCGTCAGTAACACAACAGAATTGATTGTGTAGCCGTCAACCAGACAATACCCTGGTACTCTGCCAGTGGCTCGATACCAAGATCTGTCATGGGCAGCGATGCACGACAATAGATTCTACTGATTGGAGTGGTGCACACTCCTGGCTATGACACTGGCATACCGCTCGCTATCGAATGGCTGTTTTTCTCTCCCTCCAGTCACAAGCCCCCTAATTCAGCAATCAATGCTACTCATTTTAATAGCACCTCTGCTGTTACCCCGAGGAGAGAGGAGGAGAAATCAGAGTGGGCCGGTGTCAAACCATTTTTCTGAGGGGAAGACCGCAATCATGGCTTTGATGGATCTCCGAAAATGACTAAACACGCTACAGTGCTGCAGCGGGGGGATATCATGCTGGGCTGTGTTTGTTACTAGAACCAGTTCTACAAACTTGTTTAAGCGTAATACTATAACAGTGTGGATTCATTTACAACCACATGCAAATTATATATTAAGCCTTAAAGCAGCAGTGGGTAGAATTGGAGCAAATATGATTAAAAAAGTTATTTTTGTAAAACGGTCACTATATCCTGACAGTAGTGCATGAGACAGGTAATCTGAAAAAAAATCATGGGCCTTTCTGTCCTCCGGTGCTCCTAATGGCATCTGCAAGATTTCACAGACCGGAGGAAAACAACCAATCGGAGCCGAGCTGGAGCCTTGCCGTCTCTGAGCAGCTGTCAATCACTCGCGAACTCCGATCAAACGGTCAAACTAGGCAGCGCTGATCAAATATTAATCAATATTCTGTTACTGTAATGCCTATTTCTCGCCTCAAATGTTTTCAGAAATATCTTGTAGTGTACTGTTTAGCTGTAAAATGAGAAAGTTTGTGACCCGGCAGCCATATTGAGATCAGTTGGAAAAAATACCAAGCACCGCCCACCAGCCGGAGCAAACTTTCTCATTCTCAGTCTAGTTATCTCTCGGAACGCTTGAATTACAATATGCTGAAAGGTTATTATGCAATTTTTGCCCAATGATGCCAAAAACCATTCTGCTTACTGCAGGTTTAACACCTAGTACTGAGACTTGATCATTCAGAGAGTAGACTATATAATCAAAGGCACGGTCATAAGTACAGAGACAAGGCTGCATATGACCTTCTGCGGCAAACGCACATTTCCATCATCTCCATTACAATAGAAGCTTGCATCCAGCCTCCTATGTTCTGTTTTTAGCCAACATATCACTTGCCTTTCTAGCTCCGAGATGCAGTGAGCTCAAGCAGCCATAGGCTCCTCCGAAGACATCCTAAGTAAGTGCTCCGAATGACAAGACAGACTAAATACCCTCTAACAGACGATACAATACTGCAGAAAGTGCTTTAACAAAGGAGGTATGTAATGAACCCAAGGTGCCTTCTCCCCAATATATCATCCTGAGTGAATTTGCCAACATCACTCTCTTTACCTCCGAGCATGATAAATGAGAATTTATGCGCCCGCTACTTTGTCATTCTTTACTTTTTTTTTCACCCCCACGAGGTAGCCATGCCACGCGAGACAGATATTTCCACCAAAGGCAATATCCCCTCGCAGTAATTATATCAGAGCGAGAGAATGGCTCATTAACATATGCTAGGCATGTCAGGAATTTACAAGCGCCTTTTGTAGATGCCTCTCGTCAGTGCGCTGCTCCCATCCGTATGGTGGCTCCTTTGAGGATGCGACCTCCTCATCTGCATAGACGTCAATCAAGCTGCGCGTGTTGTTTTTTTTTTTGTTTTTTTAGAAATATTCTGTACAAAAACACAGGGCTCTGAATATGGCAATCATAAGGGACAGCTCAGTGATATGGAAAAAAGTGTGTGTGCGCACATGTGGGTGTGCAACTGTGTTTTGTGAAGCGACACGATGAAAACAAAGCGATGGGGGCAGAATTATTTTGATGATGTGTCATCAATGCAGAGCGGGTGGAGTGATTTGTATTTGCTTTTCTGCAGTGTCTTAAAGAGGCCGGTGTGTACGTGTGAATACATGCATAATGCTTGACACCAGACACCAGACCGACTAACAG
Source organism: Sebastolobus alascanus (assembly GCA_916701645.2). Lineage (NCBI taxonomy): Eukaryota > Metazoa > Chordata > Actinopteri > Perciformes > Sebastidae > Sebastolobus > Sebastolobus alascanus. The sequence continues at coordinate 896,566 of CAKAOJ020000025.1, read as the reverse complement.
ACAAGTCCCGAGGCCACTGAGCTGGTGGCGCCGCTGCTGCTGCTGCTCCACTGCTTCAGGACTCAACATCTGCTGCCTTCAAGAAGGCACGTACTGTTGGCCTTTCACCCATTAGTACGGTGCCCGCAGAACGGACTGACCTATTTATCAGCCATGTTCAGATGCACCCCTTAAAAACAATTTGTGAGGTCATTATGTAAATCTAGTGAATGTTTAGTGAAATGATATATATATATAATTTATGGTCAGATTTACCCTAGAACAAAACAGCGTCTGTGTAATCTTAGTCATGGTAATTAAGTCTTTAAAAAAGTTTGAATGTAGATGTGTTAACATACAGTTCTCTTCCTGTGCCAGAGGCAGGAGAGCAAAGTCTGCAGTGATGTAACCAAGCAAAATTTCCCTGTGAAGTGGTGTATTTATTATAAACCAGAGTTAGACATAATTGGCAATATGATTCAGGGAGAGTGTAACATTTTTAGAAGAATGTTGAATGCAAGTTTCATTAAAGGGATAGTTTAACCTTTTGGGAAATACATATATGCGCTTTCTTGTCAAGAGGTGGTGAGAAGATCGATACCAATATCATGTCTGAAGTATGAGGCTACCGCTAGCAGCCGGTTAGCTTAGCTTAGCACAAAGACTAGAAACAGAGCAACAGCTAGCCTGGCTCTGTAGGAGGTAACAAAATCCACCTTCCAGCACCTCGAAAGCTCACTAGACACATTTCTTGTTTCTGCAATCTGTACAAAAAACGCAGTAGACTTTAGAGCGCTGGTAGCATCTAAAGTTAGCTGTTTTCCCCGTTTCCAATCTTTGTGCTAAGCTAACTGGCTGCTGACTCTAGCTTAATTCTTAAGGCCATTATACACCGGCAGTGGGTTTTTTTTCGTTTGATTTTTCAAAGTGTTGTTTTTGTCATGAATACTTTCACACAGAACATGAATATTACACTGCAAAAAAGCTAAAGCATATTTTTTTTCTGGCACAAGGCCGATTTTCTGAGCTTTCGCACCGCACCATAAAGGCATCAATCAATCACGTTGTGTGAGTTGCGCCTGTATTTACAAAAGGAGGCTCCGTAATCTGAACCAAGACGGCAAAATGTATTACTCCTTTCAACCTTGACAAAGGCCTTCCTTCCGTTCTTACCTTTCACAATAAAAGCGCTGTACATACAGTATAATATTCGCAGGCAAAGTATTTCGCATTTTCGTGACATTTATTCGTCACGCCCCCAGTGTGTAAAGGCCGTTGTGGGTATCAATCTTCTCATCCAGCTCTCTGCAAGAAATTGAATAAGGGTATTTCCCAAAAAGTCAAACTATTCCTTTAAGTATCTTCTTGAGATGAGAGGGTTGATCCCATAAACTCTGTTGAGACTCTGTCCTGCTGTCAAATCCTGACTTTTAAAATATTGTAGACAATGTTAAAGACGGGACATGATTTCTGTTTTAGGGGGGAGCTTTGATTAGGTGCTACGTATTACAAATATACATTATAGTATAGTCAGAATTTATTGAACCTTTATTGAAAATGAAACCATAGTCCATTCAATGTAGGGCAAATGCATAAGCTCCAGTGCCCCAGTGGCCCCGACTGCTTCTCTTTGTCTGCCTGACCCCGAGGCTTCGTCCACTCCGCGCCAACGAGGCCAAGACAGACTGGTGCGGTGTTTAGTTCCACCACACTGGCTGACTTGGCCCAATGCCCTCATACTGTAATTGACAGTAAGCTAACTAAGCTGACTGGAAAAGGAATTCAGGTTGAAGACACAAATACATACACTTAAACAGACGACAGCCTCACTTAGTAGCACACAGTAGCTTTGAAAAAGATTTTTTTTTAAATGACTAAGGTAAGTGAAAATGAACAAAAGAAATTATTTTAAAAGGATATGGATTAATTGGCTGGGAATGAAAAAGTGATCCAACAGTGGCATAACGGGAGTTTGACAAAAAGCCCTACAAAGTGAGATGGAGACGGAGAGAAAAGTCATTTTGTGTGTTGAATGAGTCTGGTCTTTTGCCCCAGCAAATGTCACTGTAATGACTGAAGACCCAATGTCCATTTCCATCACCAGCCGCTCTCTCTATCTCTCCCTTTCCCTCTCATTCATTGTCATTGCCTTTTCCCTTTAAGTGCACTTTCGCCCACACCACTTGGAAATTGATTGAAACAAAATGTCACAATTATGCCCTGTAGCTCGCCGCTTCAATTATTCATCAATTAGGGGCTAGGCTCCTTTTTTTCTCTCCTCTGAGCTGATTTTTCATTCAGTTTGCTCGAGATGTATGGCTCCCCTGCTGTTAACCAGTCCAAAGTCATTAGTTTCTGGGTTTGCAATTAAACCTGATGCCTTATGCATGAGGCTCCGACTCAGTAGACACACGCAGCAGCGGCCGCAGCAGCCAGCGAACGAGCTAGCAAGCTCTGGAGGCGTGGATGGGAAATTAATTTGCTAGAAATGAAGTTCTCTCTCTCTCTCTCTCTCTCTCCCTCCCTCTCTCCTCTCTATCTCTCTGTTGTCTGGCAGGTTGGAACAGATGCCACTGGCTGGAGATGGAGATAGAGATGGGACGACTATGGAGTCTCAGCACAGCTTGATCAGCACTGACAAGGGAATAGGATCTCACTAGATTTACATAGATAAAATGTGTGTAGGTGATATGTGCTAGGTTCAGTCAGGTATTACTAGAATTTTGTCAGCAATGTGTGACTTTACTGGGTCTATACACTCACACTAGTTTATTAAGTACTCCTAGCTGCAACTAATGCAGACTAATGCAACAGTCCTGCAATAAATCCTATATTGTTTAGTGGTGGGAATCACCAGAGGCCCCACGATACAATATTATCACGATACTTAAGTCACGATAGGATCTTATTGTGATTTTAAACATTTTGCGATAAAATATATCGTAATTTATTACTTTTTTTCCACTGCAAATTATTCAGTTTGTCAAAATCTGTTTTATCTAATAAGATACAGTTTTCACTCTATTCATCTCAGAGTTTTCATTCACATATCTTGAGGTCAGAGGTCAAGGGACCCCTTTGTAAATGGCCATGCCAGTTTGTCCTCGCTAAAATTTAGTGTAACTTTGTTATTTATCCTTCTTCCTGACAAGCTAACATGACATGGATTCCTTAGGTTTTCTAGTTTCGTATGATACCAGTATCGTCACTCTAACTTTAAGACCGAGTCCGCTACAACCTCTGAAACACAGAATAGCGTCCAGGCCCTCCGTCGGGCCGGCGGATTGTTAATTAAAGACCGATGCTTGACGTTCGTGTATCGATACAATATTGCCACGCAAAAAAATTGCGATACTATGCTGTATCAATTTTTCCCCCACCCCTAGTTGTACATTAATTAAATTTAATTGTAATGGTTGAGCCTCCATGTAGGCTTAATGTTGAACAAACATGGTGAAAGTATCTTGCCAGGTATATATATATCATACCTGCACTGAATAAAAAAAACAAAAACAGCTGTAGTTAATCCAGGTATTAATGTACAAAGGTTTTGTCTAAGTAGTACACAGTAGTAAGCAAAGTCATCATGTGCAGTATTTATTTTATTATTGGTAATTATATGAAAGTTATGGTTGGCACACTGCATAAATATATTCTACATGCCATCAGTTGAAACCTGTATTAAGCAATAAAGCAGGATCCGACCATGGGACAATTTTCAATGTTCATTGGATGCCACCTAGTGACCACAGAGTCAAATGGCATCTGTGAGATATTTGAAGGACAAAAAACATATATACAGGAAATCATAGCACCGTATTAATATACCTCAACACATCTAACAACTGCCAGAAGTGTATTATCTTGGCATGTCCACAGTTTTAGTAAAAAAAAAAAGAGATGTGATTGTGATTGAGATCCTGAATCGTATCTTTTTTTAATGAACTTGTATTCATCCTGTAGCCACACCATAGTAGGAGTGTCCGTCCGTATTAAAGCACTTGTATGAACAAAGAAGGGCGCGCACTGGAATAGTCTTCGAACTCCTCATTTTCATGTCCTGTAACACACATAAAACATGACAACGCACATTTATTTACATGAGCCGCTACATGTTCATCCTATATCCTGTATTTACCAGGAGTGTAATAAAATATTGATGATTATAATAATAATAATAATAACAACTTTATTTATAGAGCACTTTTCATACAAGAGATGTAGCTCAAAGTGCTTTACCATAGAAAAGAAAAATGCAGTATACTTGAGTATCACAATATTATGTGTTATGATACTGTATCAATTCTCAAAAAACACTATAGATAGAAGATACATGGCAGACGGTGACTCAGATTGCACAAAAAGTAGTGCTATGATGTTGGATGTTACAAGGACTGTGATGCAAATGCAGATCCCTCTGTTCTGATTGTATAAAAAAAAGTAAACTTGTTTTTACTCAGATTTTATGCATATGGTGGTGTGTTTCTTATACTAAGACAGTTTTTCCAAAATTAGATTTTAAAAATGGCAATAAATCACCTTGCTTACAGTATTGCAATATATTGAATCCTAAACCCCTGTTATCATGATACGTATCGTATCGCCAGATTCTTGCCAATACAAAGCCCTAGCATTTACCAGGTGCCAGAGAATCATATTCTTTTTAAGGAAATCTTTACACATAATACCATAATGCAATGATAGTAGGACAAACGCATTCAACCAACCTTCTTCAGACTGATAAAATGCACACAGTCCAGCCAGGTGGTGAGGAAGGGGTCCAGGCAGAGCGCACAACAGCTGCTACTGGCCAACAGGGCAGTCAGGAATGGGTAGTGGGGGAGCATCCTGTGGACCAGAGAGGACCTGTTCCTGTCCTCCCGCAAGACAAATCTGGCAGCAAGTTCCTGGGAAACAAAGGTGAGACAAGAATAATGTGGAGCAAATACACTCATACAATGTTACTGAATAAACACAAAGACATATTGTGAGGTATCTTTTTTTAAGGGACACTTTACCTTTAACGTAAGCACCTCCGCATCCTGCTCTGACGGCATTGGCTCACAGCGCACAAACCTGTTGCCTTCATAGTAGAGCTCCTTCAGGGGCAGCAGGTGAAACTACACAGAGCAACGTCCTAGTGTCATACAGTGAAGTTGTAATTCCATGTTTTTTAGATTTCACTGTACAGCATTGTGCTGCTGAATTACCTAATACTGTATACTGTACCTCAACAGGGAACATGGACAACTTGTTGCCAGCCACATCCAGAACTTGGAGTTTTGCCAGCGCCCTGATTCCCTGAAATATAAGGTAAGCGTTTGGTTATGTAGCTGACGCATTGTACCGTAAAAATCACACCAGCGAGTACCCACCTCTGGTAGGCTGGTCAGCTTGTTTCTGGCTACATGCAACTTGGTTAGTTCTTTACACTGGTACAGCTGCTGAGGTAGCTGGGACAAATTATTGGAGGTCAGGTTTAGCTCAGACAAGCTGATGAGATGACCCAACTCAACAGGGACCTCCTCCAGTTTATTGTCCAGCACACTGAGATGTTGAAGCCTGCTCAAACTAATGGAAAAGACAGGTTTATAAAGCATAGTATAGTATGTCAAAAAATGTCATAAAAAAGTCATAGTAAAGTAGATAATTCAAAGTCACATAGTAACTATACTGTGACTTTTTTGACATACTATACTATGATTTTTATGATCTACTTTACTATGACATTTTATACCATACTATACTGACTTTTTTTTATGAAATTTTTATATCATACCATACTATACTATGACTTTTTATGACATTTTATACCATACTATACTATGACTTTTTATGACATTTTATACTATACTATGACTTTTTATGACATTTTATACCATACTATACTATGACTTTTTTTTATGACATTTTATACCAAACTATACTATGACTTTGTTAATACATTTTATACCATACTATACTGTGACTTTTTTTTATGACATACTATACTATGACTTGTTTTCGACACACTAAGTTACTAATAATAAATGGGTATTCATCTTCAGAACCTATTATTGCAGGTCTGAAGATCTTGGATAGCATGGTGCCATAAATGTACCTCTTAATCTCTCCTGGAAGTCTTTGAATCTGGTTGTGGTTCAGATTGAGCACAACAAGGTTTTGTAAGCCATCTGTAAAAATATAAATATAAATATAACGATAATTTTCGCTTTGTTTTTGTAACAAATCTTCCGAGGTGCTAATCACGCAGCACAGTGAGAACCCTACCTATCACATCAGGTGGCACTACTGTAATCTGGTTGCTGAACAGATACAGTTTCTTCAAGGACTCCAGATGGCCCAACACAGCGGGGAGCTCCTTCAAGGCATTATTTCCCAAATTCAGCTCAGCCAGCTTGCAAGCATCGCAAAACAAAAAAGTATTTAATCACAAATCTGCATGGTTGTGTAAAAACATTTATAGAGTTTGTCTTGGAATATTTTCCAGTGAGCGGATGAGCTCGGAGAAAACAAGCGGAGGAGACTCACTCTTTGTAGGGAGAGCAGCTCGGCAGGCAGGGAGCTGATGGAGTTGTTGTTCAGCAGGAGAACCGACAGGTCGGTTAGTATGGAAACACACCCGGGAACCACGTTCATCTTCTTAGAGCTCAGATTTAAAGAAGTTGCTTTGCCATACCAAGCTCTTACCACTGACACCGTCATTTCTAAAAAACCAACGTCAAATACGCTCATTCATGTTTCCATGGCGACAAGACGCTTTTTGCTTTGAGGCAGTTTCGCGGCCTCTAGTGGTGACAGCTGAGCATAGCAGAATGTTTCCATCAGCATTTTCCTTTAGAAGTACCTCAATGTAAAACTCCCATTACAAATACAAGCACTGGAGTATTATCAGCAAAACGCACTTACAATATTAAAACTCCTCATTATGCAGAATGGATCATTTCAGAGTAATATTAGCCTATATATCATATAACTGGATTATTATTATTAGCTTACTGATGCATTAAAGTGTAAGAAGCGTTTTGATGTTGCTGGTAGATTTAACAACTTTATATACTGTTGAACTGTTACTTGAGTGTTTGGTTTATTTTAAATTTTTATTTTCTTGATCCAAATTGTATTTTCTTACGCTGGGTCTGTGTTTTGTTTTGTAAGAATTGGAAAGTACTACAGGTACATGTGTACAGTTTTCTATAGGCAGGCATATGTCTGTGTAGAGAACTGGGACAGATTGAGTCAGTAACGTGCAGGTATTTCATCTTTTTGTAGAGATAATTGTTGCTAAACACCTGCAAAAGTTAAGTTAACATTAAGTTAAAGAGATAAAAATATCAATCTTTCACAGTCTCATACTGAAAACAGTATTAATTTAAAACCAGTTAATACCATTTTCCTCATTGGAAATATTACAAATAAAGCAGTGACATACTGTACCTTAGTATTGTGTATGTTTATGTAACATTGATATGATTTACAATTTCCACAGTTCAGTTCATTCCAAGAACACTGCAAAAGATCAACAACCCTTCAGTTGACATTTGGGAGTGACACGAATGATCAACATCTCTTACATCCTCTCCTGCCCATTATGGATAGAAAGGTATGTGCTACACCGTCGCTTCCCAAAATGGGCTGAAGTGAACCACGGGGGTCATTGGGATAGACCAAGCGTGTCCACTGTAAAATCATGAACATGTTAATTTCCCCTCTATGCTGTTTTTCATTAGCAGAATGATACTGTTTTCAGAACTAGATTTCACTCTTCCCACTGATATCTTTTGACTTCTAGACAGAGACATACAATTATGTGTTTAACACATTCTGAAAACAGCAACATTCTCTGTTAACCTCAGCTTAACAATGTTTTCAATGGGTCTCCCTCCGAATACGTTTGTATTAAGGGGCCCTTGGTGCGAGTGGTTTGAACACTCTCTGCATTACACACATTGGTTTACGTAACACTAAGACTGAGCTGTCTCTCAGCTGTCCTCCACATTGGCCGGCTCCTTCAGCAGCTCCACAGAATTGTAGTGCTCTCCTAGTCCATAGGCGTGACGCATATAGCTGCAAACAATGAGAAAGCAGATTCTGTGAGTCAAGAGGTCCGACATAAATTTCCAAATTCTGGAAAGCTTTATCAGAACACATCATCAATAATATAGTTAATGCATAAATTAGAGTTATAAAAGTGTTTCTGTCCACAGCTGCTTCAGTGAGCTGTGTGATCGCCATGATGTTATTAATTTCTTAACATTTACATGAGGGTCACAAACTGTCATATTATGTACTTCACGAACAAGTACAGTACATATAGTGTTTTCAGATTCATATATTATACATTTTCCTACTAATTTAGCTGCATATATTTGAATAATTATGCTCATGAGTCCCTGACAAACATAACAACGTATACACAACGCACACAAGGGTGATGGGTTCACTATGGAATTCCTCCCCAATTTTTATAGTTGGGGAGTCGGCCTGGATCACATCCACTGGCAAGTGAAGAACTTGGGTCAAAGCTCGCAACTGTTGGGGAAAAAAAAAAGAAAACAATATTGGAAAGTACAAAGAGCAACATCACAGTGCATCTGTGACAGAACTTCCAACAACTCACTTCCAGTTGTCCACCCCAAGCTGCTGTGTGCTCCACGTCAGTGCAGTACTTCTCAAACTCATCTGGACACCAATACACACAGAAACACTTGCATTAATACTGTGCATGCACATAATTACTTTCTAAAATCTTAATATGCCATATGTAATATCTATGGCTACCATTTTTGGTCTTTAATATAATTTAATATACCTATGACGAATTGTTTCTGAAAGCCAAAACGATCAATGTGTTACCTGATGTGTACATTTCACCAGTGTTGGGGTTGGTGAGGAAAGGCAGGAAGTCGTCAGCATGGCCTCTCATGTGCTCAGCAGTGCGGGACCGCAGTTCTTTCACACTCATGATTAGCCCAGGCTAGAATAAAAACAGAGTAGAATATGTACTCTGTGTATGAACCTTAGTAATAACATGTGTATGAACTTTGTTGAAAGTTTATCAGAGCAGACAGTGCAGTTGCACAGGAGTGTAGACGGTACTTTTGCTCATCACATTTCCTTCAAAGGTCTTTTTTATTGATCATCAATAATGAGTCAAACAGTAACTATACAGTGAAAGGATTTTGTTTTGCCCAACAACACTCACAAAGCATCCATCTACTCACAGAAAAAATAATAAAATAAAAAAATAGAAATAGAAAGGAAAAGCCAGCACTAGAATCAGCATTGATCCATGGAGAGACCTTAGTCTGGTCAGCTAACATTACTGCCAAGCAGGTGAAATATAGAGTGATAATGTGTGTTAGCTGACGTGTGTCGCCTCACTGTTTAGACCGGTGCTCGTTCATGTCAATGTAGCGCGAGCGCGAGCAACAGGACGCTGACTTTCGTTGACATTGCGGCCACAGGTGTCGCTGTGAACAAGCAATTTCTGATTCTTACATATAGCCCCTTTAAGTAAGATAGCTCGTCGAGCTAGTAAAGAAGAAAAAGCCAAGTTCAGTTTTGCTTTCAGCAACTCCAAGTCTGGGGCAGTGACAAAAACGGCAGTCACAGGATTTGGCTCAATTTGGTGGTGAAGGGTCTCATCACATTTCTGATTAGGTAGTCAAACTACAGCTACGGGTATAATATTCCTATATCATGGTGATGTACCTTTGATCGCTGTGCCAGCTGATCTTCAATTGCACGGTACATGCAGTGGCCATCAGAAGAGATCTCCTTGATCTGAAGCTGTTGCTGGGCGAGTTTCTGAGCCAGCTGCAAACCCTCCTGGTGCCTCACACCCTGCAGGTTCTGCACCTCGGCCTCTGCTATCCTGCTCTCCCTGTCCTTCTCCTGGGCAGCCTTCTTGTCCTGGAGAGGATCATTTACATAAAATGTATTTAATTAGTACTTGAAACCGTGACTGAAACCAAATTGAAAAGGAAGGGAAACACAGATGATTGATTAAACTACCAATTATAAATGAAATGTTAAGGACTAACCTGCTATAGGTACTGGTATTTGTTTATTATTCAGAATGTTGTGAATGGGAATTCTAGGAAATACGGATGATAGATTATCCTTAAGTGTGCTTCTTCCACTGTATACTAAATGACAGTTATAGTGCTCTGGGAAATGACAAACAGCACTTAAAACTGTCCTATTTGAGGGGGAACCTGTATCTCACCCTTCTCTTCTGGGCCTTGGTTACACGTGGCTGTTTGACATCCTCTTCTTCTTCTTCTTCTTCTCCTCCTCCTCCACCCTCCATCTTCATGGTCTCCACTCCATTTAACACCTCTTCCACCTTTTAACATTGAGTGAAAAGAGCTTTAGTCATGCTGCACATTGACATTTTTCTAAAAAAAACAGACTTCATGTAAGCATTAAAATGACATACAAACGTGAAGAAAAAAAAAATGCATTCTGTGAATTTGCTCAGTACACATTTGCTTCTTTTACAATGTACCTCCCAACTGATTAAATACATCCATGTGTCTGGTTTAGACCGATACATGTGTGCAATAAATTATGCAGGGATTGCATTGACGAGGGTAAATCTTTTTAAGTTTCATGATGTAAAATCTTTGTCAATCGTCTGAATGCAGATATATCTACCTCTGTGTCGGTGGTAGATTTGAGTTCCCTCAATTCCTCCTCATGTTTCTGGCTGAGGTCAGCCTCTATTTTTGCGATCTCCTCTGTCATCTGCTTCCTCCTTTTCTTGTCATTTTTGGGGATTGCGGTTTTCATGCTCTGGATTTGAGCTGAAAACGAAGCACAAGAAAAAACAGTACTTCAATAAAGCCCACACACAATACAGAATAGAGCTCTCAGGTGGTGCTGGACGTTGGTTGGAACAGTTAAAAATAATGATGATCAACATGAAGAAGAATACACTCACTGATGGTATTAATGTACCTAAATATTTGTGGTATTGGTTAGAATAAAATAAAATAAACACCCTTCTTCAATCCATTATGTGGCAGGAAACTGCACCTCTCTCCATGAATTAAAATAGGTCATCCTACATAGCATAACATAAAGATATATTTCTAGCCCAAATCTGTGATGTCAAAGCTGGTATTTTGCCTTTGACAGGTGATGAAAAACCAGATTTTGACATCAATCATAAGAAGCTTGTAAGTTTCAGCCTATAGAGATCTGTGCAGCAGCTGTTTTCTACCCTTTGTCATTCACTGTGAAATTTACCCTTAAAACTACAATCATTGTGAGCTTCTAGTGAAAAACATGAGGCACAAATGGACACAAACACCTAATAATGACAACACTGTCATTGTGGTTTGTTCAGTCTCCTGTGAAGTGACATTTTCTGACTACTACTTGGCTTGCTGATGGCTACATTGTGCTAAATTTCTAGAAATAAAACAACACATGAGATGTAAACAGCTGAGATTAGCTACCTTGCATATCTTTCTTTTCCTTGCGGTGCTGCTTTGCCAGCTGCTCCTCTGGTGTCCCCGCTATCTCCTCCTCCATGATGCTGCTCACTGTGTTCAGTGCGAGACTTTGCGAGCTTTATGAAACTGGCAACAGTCGGATAAACAACGTGTTATGATGTCCCTGTCATAAAATATGCCGCATCACTGACGAGAGATAAAAATAAATATTCCACAATAAATAAAACGTGCTGATATGGCCTTAACCGGAAGAGACGAGGGAGCAGGGCGGAGCTTTCTTCTTCTTCTTCGCCGAGATTAATGTCGCTATACCGCCACCTCTTGGTTGATCATTATACTACAGTTCTCTCCGAGCAGACAGCTGTAATAGGTGTTAATTCAAATCGTCCTTTACATTTGTATAAATATTTATTCAACCCATGTGATACATTTGAAGCAGGATCTTATCTTAGACCAATGACAGAACACGTGTTTCTAGATGGGACATGTATTTTGGTCATGTAATTACAAAAGGATTGTTTCACTTCCCCTTTTCTCTGTCTTATAGTTGCTCAAACATCACATTACTCTCCCTCTGATGTTCTTTTAATCATTGGTTCCCAACCTGGGTTCTTTCTGATCACCTCAATGGATCAAAAGGTTAAGATAAATCTATCGGTTCATAAAATGATAAACGGAGCCCTCGAAAGGTCACCATGGGATTGTTTTTCTTTAATTCCTTCACTTGCTCTCGCAGCTTTCTGTACTTTTTTTTACACACACTGAGTCACAATAACTCCTTCAACTGTTCATTAATTAACATTGTTTTTGGTTTTGTTTTAATATACATAATGATGAATATTTGAAATACTGAAATCTATCTAGAATGCTTTAGAATTGTAAACACTGAGTCAGTGGTACCAGACAGTAGAAATATGGAACATATCATGTAACATTACTTAATTGCTTTTTAGAAATAATATTTTTTAATATCAGGAAAACCTATCTGCCATGATGGCAGCCAACAATTACCCTGTATTTGTCAGGTGGCAGGTGCTAATTTCATTCCCTGTGTATATGTATATAGTTATGATAGTACCATATATACTGTAACTCTAATATTGTATGTATTAGACTGTGTACTATACTATTACATTTATAAATGGCAATTTTAACTACACCGCACATTTAAGCTTTAATTACAAATATAACTGTCTGGGAACCTTCGGGGAATGTTACCTTGAAAAAATAATTAAGATAACCTCCAACCTTTAGAGAACCTTCAGGCTACTTTCCTGGAGGTTATCTTAATTTTTTTTTTCTTTCAAGAATAACCTTTTGGTACTCTTAAGGGAGCGTTCCACAGATGTTCTGTAAATGACCAAAAATAACCTTCAGGGAACATTCCTAAATCTAATATATCAAATGGGAACATTCCTAGAACGCTCTTTAAAGGTTGCAAAAAATATAACCAAACTGGAACCTGTCAGGGGACGTTCCAGGAAGATTACCTGTTTGCTTGAATATTTCTGTTACACAAAATTATGATTATTTTCTGGCATCAATAATTTTTGCTTTTTTCTTGTGAAATACTGGATACCTTCAACAGAAGTGCTCGCCATCCAATTGCTGAAAAATGCAATTCTTGCAGAAATCTCCAAATGTCAAAAGTTTGTGATACCAAATCACAGCATGGCTTTTTCTATGGTGTTCCTCAAGGTGTTGGTGTCTTAATGTGGTATTTTGAAGGGATTATTGATCATTTTTATCAATTCTCGAGTGGTAAAAAAAAATGGTTAAATTTAGCACCAAATCTGTGTAACAAATGGTATCAACCCAAAAATTGCTGCTACAACTTATGAGACATAATAGAGCATGGGAATGGCCATCATATACTTCGATCATAATAATCAAAGCCCTGACACACATTTACAATTTATTTTAATTCATTCATTCATTATTTAATTAATGTATATTTCTGATTTATGACTAGAACAACTTGACACACAGTGCTGAGCTGCATCTCAAATCATTTTCAGGTTTCCAGCTCTCAGATTATGTACACCAATTCTATGTGACATCTACTGTTGACCTGCTATCTCCCCCTAAAGACCATAAAGCATTAAATGATATATTAAAAAGTTCCATACATTTTCAAAAGCTTACTTTTTTAATTGTTTAACAAGCTGAGGGATTCAAGTAGAGAATTCAGTTCTGTTAGAAAAGGTGAAAACTTAGGTAGTGATTTAGTAGAAATTTCTGTTTGTGAATAAAATGTTTGCATGTAGAATAAAGAAATTAATCAGATATTCAAGAGCATCATCGTCTTGATTTTCATAGCTTCAAAAAAAAAAAGTGAGAATCTAGATTCAAGATTCAAGAATCAAGATTCAAGATGTTTATTGTCACGCCGGTTATACAGGTACAATCCTGTGAAATACTTTTTGCTGGGAAGCTTCATTAAGAAAAGAAACAGTAAGTTAAGTAGCAAAGAATAACATAATAAAATAAAGTAAAAATAAAATAAAAATAATAGTGCATTTACAATAATATACAGTATAATAATAATAATAAAGGAAATATTGGTGTATCTAGTTCTTTCCTAAACGTGTGGGATATTTCACAATCAGAAAAATAAGTGAGAAATTGTTTCTTTATGTCTGCTGAGAAACTCGTTTTTTTGGAGGGCAGACGTGCTGTGTGACGTGGCACGGGGGGGGGGGGGGGGCGGAAGAGCTTGTTTGTGTTTTGGTTCTAAGGGGAAGTTGCGAGAAGAAAGAAAGGAGGAGACGTGACGGGATTGTTGAAATTATTTTTCTTGGTTCCCCCAACACCACCACCCCACCGTAGCGTCCCGGTACTCCGCGTGTAAATACTACAGCAGTGGTATTTAAAGTTCAGAACATCGTCTGGCTCTCAGGTACTTGTACATGAATCGGACAAGTTGTGGTTTCCAGCTGGCTGACTGGCTAAAGGCTCATCGGGGGGGGCTAACGTTAGCTCTGTCGCTAGCTGCCTCCAAGCTAATGTCGGTGATGTTTGATAGCTAAAGGGAATAGCAGAAATACAGGCCTTTTGTCACGCATTACCGAGGGCAGCTGTTCCTCTTCTGTGTCGACGTGGTGCCCTTTAGCAAAGTGGGTAGTAATGTCTGGTACAGCAAACTGCATGACAGAGTTGACTTTGTGATAGCTAACAGCTAACTGGGTGGAAAGCTAACAGTCAGCTGTTAGCAACAGTATGCTAACAGCGAGCTAACGTCAGTGTTTGTTGGGATGGCTTCTCCCTTTAAATAACTTTAGCTAACCAGCACAACATTTCAAGTCTGATAACGACTATTATCTTGCTAACATATCGTATTTGTTATATGCAACTCGGTTAGCTGAGCCTGTCGTTTTTGATGTGCTGTTCTCAATGTGGTTGGGAGGCTAACATTACTGCCCAGTTTAAAAGGCTATGGTTGTGCTAACAAGCAAGTAGCTAGACAACAAAAACAAGTTGGAAAAAATGGCGTCCCCCCCCTCTAAATATCAAAACAGATACATGGCTCCAGCTGACATGAGACAGTGTGTTTACAGTCAACTAACGACGGGCCGATATTTTATGAGCATTGCAGTGCGCAGTGTTTGTTGACAGTCCCTGTCTCTCTGGTCTGAGTCCACGCAGTTACTGTTTTTTAATGCAGCAGATTCTTATGCATGTTTGTTTTCTTCTTGCTTGCTTGCTGCGTTTAAAAGATTTCTTGTCAAATGTTCTTGGTTAATATAAAGGATGAATAAATGTCTGACCCAACTACCTTGGGACTGACCTCACTAGTTTTATGGGCTTTGTGTCCCAGGACTTTTTATTCAAGAGTGTTCAGTGTTATTCCCTATTCACGGATATGTTTTGTATTTAGGACATTAATTTGTCAGGTGTATGAATGCCTTTTGTAAGATAAATCCGTTTTTTTTATTTTGTTATTAATCAGCAGAGCCTTTTGGTATTGCAACATAAGTTAAAGGTTTTACACACAGGTCTAAACCGTGGCCTCTAACTTCACCATAGAGGCCATGAACACCTCTCAAGAGAACAACATCAGCAACATTATCACTAAATTGCTTTATTAAAAGGTAGCTTTTTGCAGAGCCATTGCACATTATTGCATTGGAGAGTATATAGGTATCTGTATTTTTGTTACTAAGCATAATATTTGTCCCCTGGATAAGGGAGTTGGTAGGGGTGCATGCATGGTGAAGTCATAAACAGACCTTTTTGTGGTCAGGGACAATATTCCACAGATAGTGCTCAGGACAAATTCTCCCTGCAAATCGGACATAGACTGTGATTATCTCCTGACAACGTCCATCTGTTGTATACGAATTAGTCAGCAGTTCGATCCTAAATAAGTTACAAAGCAATGCGTGAATGCATGGCATGTATCCATACAGAGGTTCTTGCAGTTGTGAGACGCTCAAGTAATGTGGGTGGGTGAAACTCGTGAAACTACTGTGGTTCTTGACAAGGCTTCCTTTGATTGATGTTACTGTATGTGGCTGTGGTGGGATTTCTTTGCGTCTTTCATAATGTCATTCGTAAAGACAAGGAATGCCTACTCGTGTTTGCAACTGTAGAAAAGTTGTGTCAACGATGACACGATTATATGAGGAGGGCTTTGCATGTTCGAAGTGCTTTCAACATAGAATTGGCTGTATTAAAATGACTTGAAAATAATTGTACATACAAATTTACTTTTTCATAACTTAAAGACGACCAGGAAGGAAATTATCGCATACATTGTAAGTACATTTTGATAAAAAATGTAATTAATTCAATGCATAATTTTAATGTAAACTTATTTATTGCTTTCAAAGGTGAAATTCATAAATTTACACACATCCTCTTGCGGTGGCAAAAGTAGTATAGCCTACTGTTTATTTGATATGGCCTCTGCAAAACAAAACGCACGATGTAAAGAAGTGTAGGATACTACTGGGCTAAAGCTTGAATTTGACATGTGAAAGTAGGGGTGTGAAATGCATCACTTTCACTGTACTGGCTCTGTTTTGAGTGGACATG
Source organism: Sebastolobus alascanus (assembly GCA_916701645.2). Taxonomy (NCBI): domain Eukaryota; kingdom Metazoa; phylum Chordata; class Actinopteri; order Perciformes; family Sebastidae; genus Sebastolobus; species Sebastolobus alascanus. The sequence goes on along the minus strand of CAKAOJ020000025.1, from coordinate 880,085 downwards.
ATTGGCATTTAGGACAGGTGGGACCAGAAAAGACTATCCAAATGTATTAGTAACAAAATAGAGAAAGAGAGCTCCATTACTGTAGTTTATGATACTCCACTACATAGATACTGTATATCAAAAAACTATGAATGAAAGACTTGATCAATAAGCAGATCTATAGTAATTAGGTGCATAAAGTAGAGCCTCAATATGAATTACTTCCATTAGTTCTATAAGTCTATTTATTGGTCTAGCCTTTTGTATGATTGTAAATATTGATTTTTTACACGGTTGTTCTTGGCGTTGGGAGAGTCTTATTTTTTGCATGATTTATTCTAAAAAGGCGATGGATACTACTCTATTTTGGCAAATTGCACATGTACACTAATTTATTATTCTATTCGTGTTCATACTTGTTAAACTGCATTAGAAGGGCTAATGTTTGCAATCTCTTCTCCTAATAATCTTCAGAACTCTAGAAATGCCTAGTATCACATGTTCATTACGACAAGCCAGTCAAAAGGTTACGGCTTAGACGTAGATCAGTCTGGCTACTTTATTCAGTGTTATAAGTCTTTAATGCATTTTATACATGTCACCCTTTGGCATATCAAGTCCTATATCTCTGATCCCTTTGGAATAAAACCATGATTAACTGCTCGCACAAAATATTTTTTTTTCCACTCTTTGCACATAGTAATACTGTATTTCTCTCACAAGTGTGTCATATGGGAAACCAAATATTTAGTTCTATTTTGAGCCACTTAGAGAATCCCTCATCATATCAAACCGAAGAAAAAAAAAGCAGCTTATTTGAATAACTTGACAAAAAAAAGATGTCAGCTGTAGACGCTGCTGCCATTAGTATTTTAGTATCACTTCAATGTTGTCAGGGTTTGAGAATATTGCACTGTTTACATAAAATGTTGGAGCATATTTCCCTCAATGTAAGCAGATATGTTTTGTTGTGTTTATTCAGAGCAAAGTTCAACACATGTTCAATACTCGTTGATAGGCAGTAAACCTATTTCTTCTCTTGCTTCTTGCAGCAGAAGTCCTGATAGTGAGGTTTGGCACACAGCAGGACACCGGGGGATCTGACTAGGTCATGGCCAATCGGGGAGGAGCTACGAGACCCAATGGACCCAATGCAGGGAACAAGATCTGTCAGTTTAAGCTGGTGCTGTTGGGGGAGTCAGCCGTTGGGAAGTCCAGCTTAGTGCTCCGCTTCGTCAAGGGTCAATTCCATGAATTCCAGGAGAGCACGATAGGAGGTGAGTTCCATATCAACAAACCAGGCAATTTCTCATGAGCGGCCAGTTGGTTGTTATCCAATTATGTGTGATTTACGACAGGTGCACTTCCTTACAGTCAGTTGGGTGCTTTGCTATTGTCAAGACAGCACCTTAAAATTAAATTTTCAAAGCTCTAAAATGGAAAGAATTTGGAGAAGTTTACCATTTTATTTTGTAGTCAGGATCATTGCCACATTTGTGAAGTACCACTTGAACTGAGTTACAAATGTCATCTGTCTCTTTTCCGCTTAAAGGACCAGTGTGTAACAATTAGGGTGATCTATTGGCAGAAATGGAATATAATATTGATAAGTATGTTTTCTTTAGTGTATATTCACCTGAAAATAAGAATCGTTGTGTTTTCGTTACCTTAGAAGGAGCTGTTTATATCTACATAGGAAGCGCGTCCTCTCTCCACGGAGTCCGCAATGTTGCACCAACATGTTTCTGCAATAACCCAGAACAGACAAACCAAACTCTGTTAACTTTTCCTGCTTTGGTCGGAGTTGACGTTTCTTGCTCTCCTCACTCTCTCTCTCTTGCTTCACCACTCACTCACACACACACTCTAAGCACTGTACTCTTACAACAACTGGCTCTGGAGAGGACTATTCGCGTTTTCGCTTCGGCACACGGGAGAAGTTGTAATCGGCAACCTCACCGCTAGATACCGCCAGATCCTACACACTGTTCCTTTAAGCTGAAATTGAATTCTACAATGTGTACATCTCACATAATGGAAAAATTGACAATGCTTTGTTTTCATATATTTATGACCTGTATTGTTTACGTGGCATTATAAAACGTATTGTGTGTAAATAGTTATCATCTAATGCTGACCCAACCCTCACCTTATTCTTTCCCTTCAGCTGCCTTTCTCACCCAGACAGTGTGTCTAGATGACACAACAGTGAAGTTTGAAATCTGGGACACTGCAGGTCAGGAGCGTTACCACAGTTTGGCACCCATGTATTACAGAGGAGCACAGGCCGCCATCGTGGTCTACGACATCACAAACGAGGCACGTTCACTCACTCCTTACTAGGCTCTTCGTTCAATTTTCCGACATCTTACTCTCACTTAAAGTTGTACAGATGCTACTTACTATAATCATGCCCTCAGGTCAGATTACTTCAGAAGTGTACAACAAGTTGTAGTTCCAATACAGCTGGTAGCTTATATGAAAATGTCTGATTTTGAAAGGAAATATCTTTTGAAGTTACTGATCACATGAAGGTATTGACGGATCTCACTATTTTTTTCTATTTGTAGGAGTCCTTTGCACGGGCAAAGAACTGGGTGAAGGAGCTGCAAAGACAAGCTAGCCCTAATATAGTCATCGCTCTGTCAGGCAACAAGGCTGACCTAGCCAACAAGAGAGCCGTCGACTTCCAGGTCAGAGCAAACAAACATTGCATTTCTTGGGAATACTGATCTATTACTTCTAATGAATATCTGTTTTGTTTTATGTAGTTATATTGAAAACATACACGACAGATGATTAGTTCCATTAGTCTTCCCTGCCAGGACTTGAAGTGTCAGTACCACATCTAATTGTCGTTTGTTGTCCCTGAATGCATGCTTGTGTGAGGTAATATTGAAAACTCATGGTGTTTACGTTGTGTTGACAGGACGCCCAGTCATACGCAGATGACAACAGCTTACTTTTCATGGAGACATCGGCCAAGACCTCTATGAATGTGAATGAGATATTTATGGCTATTGGTGGGTAATTATTGACACCTTATTCATAGATATTGCCAGTGCATTTGTAGAGTGGTACAGATAGATATATACAGGGATGCAAACAATTCGCTTTTCGGCGAATACAGCTTTTTTTCACGACAATTTGCGTGATTTGTGTGAATCGTCCAAATCGGAAAAGGTTTTTTAAGAATTGCATTGATTGCACAGACGGGACATCCTCAGTAGACGGGCTACTTCTGAAAACACCGGTGGCAGCAACTTGATTGCGCAGTAAGCGTTTATTTTATAAATAATTTAATTTAAAGTCAATACATAGGCTAGATAAAACATGGGATTAAAAACATGCTCCCCCTTAAAATTAACTTGTTTATTTTTGTTCAATAAGTGCATTTATGTTTCTAATAAAACAATACATGAACCATCATGGTGGCATGTCTTATAATAAATAAGGTCTAATGATTTTTAATTACAAATGTTCTGATAAGTCAAGAATAGGCGTGGTTTTAAATATGAATAGCTATTTACAGACTGTGTGGGCTAAAATGCAAGAAACCTTATTCTCCTTTACAATAATTCACTACATGTTTACAACCGGGTAGGCAAACTCATTAAAATATGCAATAATTATGATAGAATAGAATAGAATAGAATTGCACAAAATACAATGAAATTAAATGGCAATCCTGACAGTGCATACACGCACATCAAACTATATACTTGTATTTGCTTTACCTATAAAAACAGTAAGATTTTGCACGTTTGCAGAGTTGTATTGGGTCTATATACAAGTAATAAATAAATACGGCTATAAATATGTACAAAGGAATAAACTAGGGTGCAGTTGGGATGTAAACATCTGTAGTTCTATACAAAAGGAGCAGTTGAAATGTAAAAACGTAATGTAAAAATGTAAAAACATGTAAAAAAAAAAACATCTGTGCAGTGTACAATATATACATACAAAGCATCCCTGGTCATATTGTGCACCTATTTAACAATATATGCAAAAGTAAATTACAAAAAAAAAATCATTTTTTTAGTATTTTTATATCAAAATCCAATCAAATGTTCTTCCTGTAAAACAAAATGATGGTGTGTAGTACCAACCAATTTCAACCAATAATATCGGTGACATCCTTTCATCAATCAATCTGCAACTTTTTAGCGACAAGGGAGGTGTGGGTGGAGGCTCCGTGTCGCGCTACATTTAGCCTGCCCACTTTTTAGCGGTCCATGCGAAGGATTTGATTTAAATCCCTCACGTAACTGTACACCGCTCAAATATTCCGTTCCACTGGGGAATACTAACAGTACAGCAGCCAAAGACGCTGTAACTTCTGATTCACTGGGACTTAAACTACTCCCCAACACTGCAGTTATGTCAATTTACTACTTAACATCTGTCTGTCTCTCATTGGTCTGAGTATATTAAATAGAATTTCCTATTTATTTAAGCATGTAGCATAGGCCTTCGTCACATGGTTATATGATATTACGCTGTCGTGTCTTCCGACTTTGGGTAGCTCTCTCTTTTTTCACCATGCATGTGTTTGCATCCCTGTATATACATAGATAGGCAAATTGGTTAATCATACTGATAATGTACAGCGAGCCGGTCATTGTTATAAAATAAACCCCAACAGGGCGACCGCAAAGCGGAGGGGTCTTGCATCGCCCTGAAGGGGTTTATTTCACAACAATGACCCGCTAGCTGTACATTATCCCGCTTATTACACGGCTACTTGCGTAAGAAATCAATAATTTCACACAAAAATGGTCCGTCAGAGTCCAACATTAGAACTGTGCCCATAGCAACGGTCTGTTATACATAGCAACGGTCTGCTATAAAGAAATAACAGACCGTAAAACGCCGTGATCAGAATCGAGTATTCAACAAAGCCGTGTAATAAATGAAGTTATTTCATTTGTAACTTCTGCACCCAGTAAAATGAAAGTTTCTTTTATTGTTGTTGTGTGTTTTATTTTTTTTGCCCTTCAGCAAAGAGATTGCCGAAGAGCGAGCCACAGGCTGCGGGAGCCAACAGCGGGCGGAACCGGGGGGTGGACCTGACGGAAGCCGCCCAGCCAGCCAAGGCTCCGTGCTGCAGTAACTAACGTGAAGAACGCCTTCCCTCCAACCAACCTGTTAGAGCAGTAACTAATGCGGCCGATGCCCTGAATGTCACCGCAGTTACTAATGCAATGTGTTGTACTCTTATCTCCAATTCTCTGATCTGCAAAACAAGAAAAGATGTCCTGTGCCCCCCCCAGCCCCTCCTTCTTTTTGCAGTAACAAAGTCAATGCCATTACACTGATCTCTCCACATGGCTCCGTCTCTTTTCCTCCATCGTGGTTCTGCTGCTACCTGGTTAAGCCTCCTAACCATTCTTTCCTACTTTCTGCCATCCAGCTTGTTACATCTATCAGTTCTTATTGATAGATTAACGATAGCAGATGAGCAGATATTAGAGACATAAATGCATCCCTGCCTTCCATCATCTTCCTTCCAACGTTGTAGATAGTTAGATGGAGTTTCATATAGAGGAAGTGGTTACTTCCTTTTTTTGTGGGATAGCTTAAGACTTAACTACTGCATTTCTAATACCAGTCTTCTGTTTTTGTTGAGTTCAGTTTTTTTTTTAAATAATTTCTTTCTTTTTTTTTGATAATTTTGTTACTTATTATTTGCTATAATTTTGTCAAAATTATGGATGCACAAACCTGTATACTTACAGGGCCTAAAATAGAAAAACAAAAACATTTTACCTGCGGTAGCACAGAAAAAAAATGTCTATCAGAGAAGAGGAGGCGTATTCTTGTGAATCTGAGAAAGACGAAAGGTGCAGAGAGAGAAAAACAGGGACCCTAAGCTCCACACCTCTCTCTTGTCACTTGGACCCTTTTATCTTAAAGTTTAAAACTTGTGGGCTGTAGTCTTTTTAGACTCTCTCGCTCTGACTTCCTCTGCCTGCCCACACTAGTGTACATTCTCTAAAGCTCCATTCTGGGGCCATGCCTGCTTCTAGCTGTCCCTAGTGGCATTGTGCAATGTTTCACAGTATTTACTCTGTGACTTGAGTGTCTGCAAGGACCAGTGCAGCACAGCAAACCTCCCTGTTCCACCCAGCTTTCTCCACAACAAGGCGCAGCAGCGGCCTCTGAGGTACACATCAGTGTCACCACTTTTCCACCTCCTGATGTCCTTTCACAACTCTTGTGTAGACCATCTGTTTGTTGTTATACTTGGGTCTCTTGGTTTCTGTCTTCGGGTGATTTAGTTTAAGCAGATTACCTTTTTCCATTGTGTTAATGTTGCTGGACCGCCTCTGGGTTTGCACCTGGTAAAAAGCGATGGTGATGGTAGTGGGTTGGGAGTTGCAATATGTAAAGGCTGCTGCATGATCACCTTTGAATCATAATTATTTGTCATCTTCTCTTGTTTAGGAAGTGCTTTAGACACAGTCGTGTGTCAGTGTGTACAAACTGGGCCTGGGCTGGCTGGCTGGTGACAGATTTCATCCATACACTCACTCACACGTGCCCATTTATGTATGTGTGTGTGTGTGTGTGAGTGTGTTTGAACACACATTTGCACATAAACACACACGTTACATTGACTTCTTCCCTCTGAACTCTGTCAGACCCAAACATATATGTACATACAAGACACACACACACACAGTCTGTTACACCTCTCCATCACTTATGTTGAGCGCACACTTCCCCCCCCCCCCCACTATACATTGTTACACACAGCCACACACACACACACACACATATATACATATAAATACATGTGGTCAATAACTCTTTTTACAGGTCTTACTCATGCCTTGCACTAATGATGCTCATGAATATATCTTGTCATAATTACAGCCAGTGTGATATAAATATATATATAAATATACATATATAAATAATATACTGTAAATAGGGTGTTGCAGTGTAGTCTACCTTTTTTCGATTTACCAGTGACAGGACTAATGCTTGCTCGGGAGTTGTCTAGATAATCAAAAAAAAATGTACAGTTAGCGGAAAAAAAACAGCTACAATCTGGGTTTGGAGTTTTGTTGCTGTTCCTTTTTTTTCACACAAATGGTTAAATTATAGTCAGTGGTGGTCTTTATAAATGTATGTAGTGTTATTAACAAAAAAAATGAGATTGCATTTATTTAGTCGTCTGTCTTGTACCTTTTTTCTCAAAAGAAAAAAAATAATATCCCCAAATTTTGGTTTCTATTTTTTAACATGATCTCTTTCTTGCATTTCACTAATTCTTTTGTAGTGGGCTACTTGTCCAGTTACTCCTCCATGTAAGTAGACCCGAACTTCCAGAAACGCTGGTTGTAAAAAGCTCCAGAGGAGTCAGACACAAATACAAAACAGTTTGATTAACCGACTGTCTGCCCCTCCGCTCCATAACATCTCAGTAACCTTGTGACGACATTGTAGGAACAGTGTAACAACTATCAGCTGGCACGATGGTGATTCATGAATAAATGAATTAACACATAATAAGGATGTAAATTGTATGTTTTTTGCCGTGAACACTTAATTGCAGCCGAAAACATTTAAATGCAAGCATTTTACAGTACTGTTATGTAATGACCAAATAAATACTGAAATAAATTGATCATTTATTATTGTAATCAGGCTGCGTGTATGTGTGTGTGTGCGTGGACCTCACACAGATAGTGACCGTTTTTCTTTACCATGTTTGATTATTATAGGTTATGACTGCAGTTTTATTCTCTATTCGAAAAATATTTTATATTTTATGGTCATCTCTGACCTTTAACCTGCCCAATTGACTGAATTTGAGTAGATGATTTATTTCCTTTAGGGGGTTTTAACAACTTGTTCTCATATGAATGAAAAAAATATTTCCATATTGTTAATGACAATTGTAATATAGTCTATAAAATATTGGGTATTGGTATTAATTCCTATATGCTGCATAATTCACTAGTCGTCGTGTGCTCAGTCATGGTTCCGCATGGTAATCAACATTTTTTTCTATTCCATTTGACCTTGAAATTTTTGCTACAAATGGTTGCATTTTGTGACCTCTCCTCTCTTGAATTGTAGTGGATTTGGCCTATCCCATTTGAGTCCCCTAGCGGAGGAAAATGGGCCTACAGTGAGAAACAGAAAATAAGGATGAGCGCCATGTCTGATCCTCCGCTGGTGAAATAGAGCGGACGGGCAGAGCGAATATTTCCCGGGGCCCGGGGGTCCCCGTCGGGGTTCCGTGTGAATCATGGCCGACAGCGCTGGGATTCAGCAAGGTTCGCCGGCCATCGGGGCGGCGGGCCTGGTTCCGGCCGCTCCTGGAGCCGGGGGGACGGAGGGCTCTGGCGCCGCTGGAGGATCCGCACGCATCGCCGTGAAGAAGGCGCAACTCCGCTCGTCGCCTCGGCCGAAGAAACTGGAAAAACTCGGAGTGTATTCGTCCTGCAAAGTATGCTTTTTTTTTTGCAGACGGCTGACTTTTTAAAACACACCGCTTCGAAGGGTTTATGCCTCACGAATCGTATTTCCTGGACTCGCTTGCAATAGTTTACAAAATGCAAGCGCAGCAAAGGAAGCCATTGCCGCACTTCAATTTTTTTCATCTTGCATGCACGAACCAATCATTGAGAGAGTGATATTTAATAGTCGAGTTAATGAAAGCGCTATTGTTGCAGGACTCTTTGTCGAGGCGCTTCCAGCTGCGAGCTGTCCGCCGTATGTACAATGTTACTATGTTTTCTGTCTAGGTGGGGGGTCGGTGAACGTAAACATTGGCTTGGCCGCTGGTACTTGGGAGTAGCTGGCTGTGTGCACCAGTGGCTGCATCCCAGTGTGTGTGTGTGTGTGTGTGCGTGCTTGTGCGCGGTCTGAGGCTCTCCACGAGGAATGATACAGTGTCCCCGTGCCGTCTGACAACGCGCGGTGCTACATAGAGAGGGTTTTATTGGTTTTATGCAGTATATCATCCGCAGAGAGGGTCGGGGTCTTTGTTTTGACAGGGTGACAGCTGCTGGAGGGGCGGAGTTTGTTGTTGTTTCAAGGCGCATGCTCAGTGCGGCGGCTCCAGCTGACGCTGACAGGCCTCCTCACCACCACCACACCTCCTGATACTGTGTAACCTACTAAATCAGTCATAACAAATCTGCATTAATCTGAGCAGCATTATCAAGTTTTTAATATAGATGTATAGTGCTACGGCGTTGTATGTTAAACTTATACATTACTAGGAAAATGTTAGAGCCCGGAGTAGTCGCTACTGTTTACTTTTTAGGCACTGATTAAAAAGCAGATAAAGTGTATGAGTGACTGATAACAGCTACTCTGCCTGTTAGTCATGAAGCACCATAACCAACTTTACAACAACAACTAAGAATTTCAATTTGAGAAAATAATTCATCTACGCTGATTTAGGGATGCACCGATCCAACTTTTTCAGTCCAGATACCGATAGCGATACCTGGGATGTGGGTATCGGCCGATACCGAGTACCGATCCGATACCAGTGTTTAATTAATAAGCTGTATGCCTCGCTGTGTGGAAGTGACTGGGATCATTCTTTAATGTGTAAGGCAACATCAGCCTTGACTTAAACTTTGCGTTCGCAGATTAAATAGGTGGTTAATTTGATATAAAGTGAGTTTACCCTCATCTGTGTTCCTGCTTGTACTCATTTAAACTGTGTTTTTTCCTAGGCCGAGGGAGCCTGTAAGTGTAACGGCTGGAAAAGTCAGAACCCCCCTCCCACACCCCCACGAACTGACCAGCAGTCCAGCACAGTCAACCTGCAGGAGCCTTGCCGGAGCTGCTCTCACACCTTGGGTAAGTCTAGGAAAGAAGCTACAGCTGATAATACTACTTAACAGCACAGAGAATTGGTTATACCATTTTAAGGTTTATTCTCTCCTCTCCAGGTGATCATGTGACCCATCTAGAAAATGTTTCCGAGGAGGAAATGAACAGGCTTCTAGGTATTGTCCTTGATGTGGAGTATCTCTACACGTGCGTTCACAAAGAGGAGGATGCCGACACTAAACAGGTCTACTTTTCCCTCTTCAAAGTAAGCCTCCGTTTTTACAATCAAAATATTCAAACACAGGATTTCGCAAGCGGCATTGTGTACAAGGGAACATTTTCCTGCTTATTTTTCAGCTGTTGAGGAAATCCATCCTACAGATGGGTAAACCCGCGTTAGAAGCACAGGAGAGTCCTCCATTTGAAAAGCCCGGCATCGAGCAGGTAATCACATGTCTATCAGCTGCAATACAAAACAACACAAATTGTTTCGGTGTGTCCGCGTTCCCATTTATTTATTTTCTCTTTTCCAAACAGGGGGTGAACAATTTTGTCCAGTACAAATTCAGCCACCTGCCATCTAAGGAACGTCAAACCATTATGGAGCTGGCCAAGATGTTTCTCAACCAGATCAACTACTGGCAGCTGGAGACGCCCTCCCAGAGACGCCAGAGGGTTCCCAATGAAGATGCAGCTGGATACAAAGCCAACTACACCAGGTAGCTGCACCGCCAGATATCCTGTTAACATGCATCGCACCTGTTTACACAGTCGTAGTTATTTATGTGGTGTGCTTGTTACAGATGGCTCTGCTACTGCAACGTGCCTCAGTTCTGCGACAGTCTGCCCCGGTACGAGACCACTCAGATCTTCGGCCGGACGCTGTTGCGTTCAGTGTTCACTGTGATGAGGAAGCAACTGCTGGAGCAGGCCAGACAGGAAAAGGACAAGCTGCCACCTGAGAAACGCACACTTATTCTCACACACTTTCCCAAGTAAGAAAAACAATCATATAGAAAGGGATATACCACAAACTTAATTATATCTTCAGACCAACATGTAATTAGCCACACAGCAGAGACTGTTACTCATGCACTGCACATGCATGCATAATCTCAGTATCAAAGCACACAGTACACATATGCATGCTTGCTACCCTTTCTTTAAAGTAGTGAAGTTGTGGTTGTTCTGTTTTCTTTGGCTCAGGTTCCTGTCTATGCTGGAGGAGGAGGTGTACAGCCATAGCTCTCCGATCTGGAGCCAAGACTTCTTGGCAGGAGCGCCAGGAGGGCAGATACCTATCCACACAGGTAACACACACCCTCACAGTAATAACAGAAAACACACCCTCACAGACACGCCCTTCAAGCTGACTTTAGACAGCGTAAGAAAAAGTCACTTAAGAATAATGATACTAAAAACTGGGGCTGTCAAAGTTAACGTGATAATAACGTGTTAACGCAAATTCGCCACTAATTTGTTTAACGCATTAACGCAATCCATCTTTCGGAGGTTTTAGCGGGCTCAGTTTTAAAGCTAAAATTTTGGCGAGGAAAAACTGTCAAGGGAATTTTCAAAGGGGTCCCTTGACCTCTGACCTCAAGATACTGTATGTGAATGAAAATGGGTTCTATTGGTATCCACGAGTCTCCCCTTTACAGACATGCCCACTTTATGATAATCACATGCAGTTTTGGGGCAAGTCATAGTCACGTCAGCACACTGACACACTGACAGCTGTTGTTGCCTGTTGGGCTTGAGTTTGCCATGTTATGATTTGAGCAGATTTTGTATTCTAAATGCAGGACCTGTGAGGGTTTCTGGACAATGTTTGTCATTGTTTTGTGTTGTTAATTGATTTCCAGTAATAAATATATACATACATTTGGCATAAACCAAGGATATTTGCCCACTCCCATGTTGATAAGAGTATTAAATACTTGACAAATCTCCCTTTAAGGTACGTCTTGAACAGATAAAAAAATGTGAGGTTAATCACGATTAACTATGGACAATCACGCGATTAATCACGATTAAATATTTTAATCGATTGACAGCCCGACTATTAACATGTTCTTACAGTATTAATGTCTTCTCTGTTGCTCTGTAGTCATCAGTGCGCCCCCTGTGGCCAGGCCGCTCTACTACAGCACCAGTCCTGTGTCAGTGGACCCATCCACCTGTGGTAGTGTCAGTCCTGCCAGGAAAACAGCTTCTGTACTGGAGCCAAACCCAGGTATTACCGTCAAACCTGTAATTACTCATAAGGTTGCAATGATTCCACGTTATTAAATAACATCTCATAGTAAACAGTGATCACTAGGGGAAAGTTAGCCTTGTGTTTTACATTTAAAACATGTGTTACTGGGCCTCATGCTGTAACATTCTCTTAAATTTCTCTTGTATTTTCTCTAAATTTTCTGTCAAGAGAAAAAATAAGAGTCAACTCCAGATGCACTAAATGATGCACTAAATGTTCTTAACAATCCAAATCTGGTCTTACCGAGGTGTACTGAATGATGAATCCCACTTGATCATAAATTGGAGGCATGTGGCCGATTGTTTATTATTAGCATAGGTAACACCCCCTAAACACTATATAAGGGCATGCCAAGAATTGGAAAGATGCCACCAAAAAGGCTGTAAGAAGAAGAACTTCAGCAGTAGTGGCATTGAGGTACTGTTAGATAAACTTTGATTTGCAGAGCGTCAGTACTGGTATTACAGGAAAATCAAGGCCTGGATGGCCAAAGCATCAAAGAGCAGCATGTAAGCCATTCAGACAGAAGCCATCCATCATCCAATTGGGATCAATGGACCAATAGTATTTCTTTAGCCCACAAATTTAATAATCCAATCATTATAATTACTCTAAAAAATATAATAATCTAATTTTGATTGTGATATTCATGCATTATTTTATGTTCCTCAAATTTAAAACTTACATTTCCTTGTGTTTGACAAACAATTTGTGGACTGTGAAGACAAGATTTTTTTTCTTATCTTGGTAAATGCTCTCGACTACTCATAAATGTTCTCTTACTTAAGAGAAGAGCAAAAATAAGAAAACACTGCTGAATCCAAGAAATCAATGGGTACTAACAAAATAAGAATAAATCGTGGATACGAACGAGTGAATTTGTTCTTATATCGCTTCCTGTATGAGGCCCATTGAGTCTCCTTAGCTAACAAAGATTCATAGTCTCCATCTGACTACTTTAGTTCTATTAATTGCCTCAAAGAAATCTTGTTTTAAAATTGAATGTCCCAAAGGTGTAGCTAACACATTTCCTCAAATACTTATTTGAATGTTGGCCTTTAAAGCTGTCTCAAGAAACAGAAGTGAAAACAGTAACTAACATATTGAAAGTAAGTCAATTTTGCCATCATGAATAGGCAACAATTGGAGATGTGCCCATAGTAAGCAAACCTTAAATGCTGGGTAATTTCTCGTTTGGATTTAGATACACTTCTCACCTGCTGAGGTGTAAAAGAGAGGAAGATCAAACTGTATTTATCCAGAGGGAAATTGCTGTGCAGCAGTTGCAGTACAAAGTGGGAAGACTGCAAATATAGAAGACTAACATAACTACCTTCCTCTGTGTCTATGCGTTCACACAGTTGGAGAAAAGCGTAAACCTTCAGAGCCTCTCCCCCATGAGGAAAACAAGAGACCCAAGGTGGTGGGTGACATCCCCATGGAACTCATCAATGAAGTCATGGCAACCATCACCGACCCTGCCGCCATTCCAGAGGTAACCAGTTCCCATTGACTCACAGTTAGAGTTGAGCATAGAAAACATTATATTTATTGACATCAAACACATTTTTTAGCTTAAAAATTGGCAACACAGTACTGCTTTTAAATAATCATTTTTGCATGCCCAAAGTATGTTTGTGAAAGTCAAAATTTATAGAGAAAATAATGTTCTTCGTTTGGCAAGAAATTTAATAGATTAAAAGGAAGAAAAACACATATATGTTTGATTACATTTGAACATCTTTGTCCTCTTCTCCTGGAAATGCTTAATACTGTTAATGATCTACTTGTAAATCCAAGATCCAAGATAATTCAGTAATAGTGATGTGCAGTAGTGAAGAGTCACACTTGATGATGACAATGTATATCCCAACCTCTGACAGGAACAAAGGTGACCATCGTTATTTTATACCTTCCTTCCTGTACAGACCAGTCTGCTGTCAGCTCACTCTGCACGTGATGAAGCTGCCCGTCTAGAGGAGCGTCGGGGGGTGATTGAATTCCACGTCATCGGTAACTCCCTAAACCAGAAGCCCAATAAGAGGATCCTGATGTGGCTCGTCGGCCTCCAGAATGTGTTCTCTCACCAGCTGCCCCGCATGCCTAAGGAGTACATCACGCGGCTGGTCTTTGATCCGTGAGTGCAACAGTACTTTATCATCACCGATCACAGTCAGAGATGAAGGAAGTACATTCTGACTAAAATGTATCTTCTTTTTTTTTTTGACAGGAAGCACAAGACGCTGTCCCTTATCAAAGATGGCCGTGTGATAGGAGGGATCTGCTTTCGGATGTTTCCGTCGCAGGGCTTTACGGAGATCGTCTTTTGTGCTGTCACCTCCAACGAACAGGTCAAGGTGAGAGCACTTCCTGTTTGTCAGCTTGGTGAACTCATGCTGTCTGATTGGTCAGTTCTGACCGTTGCCTTTTTTTTGGCTGTGTGGCTGTAGGGTTATGGGACTCATTTAATGAACCACCTGAAGGAATATCACATAAAGCACGAAATCCTCAACTTCCTCACTTATGCTGATGAGTACGCCATCGGCTACTTCAAGAAACAGGTAACATGTTATGTCCATTAAAGTGCCTGCTACATGCTTGTAATACTGTGGTTACTTTGGTCACATGATGCAATATTCTGTCATTCTTCTCTCCTGAACCTTTTTACAATGTGTACATGAAAACCTTTACATGACCTGCAAAAAACAAAAGAAGCATTTAACTTAAGACGATTTCACTTGTTTCCAGTGTAAATCAGCTTGTTTTAAGACATCGTATTGAACATTGCTTTTTGATACTGCTGCAATCAGCCTTGGCCCTTGTTTTACACTACTGGCACACATTTCTACAAGTAGAATTACTACCACTCATCAGCCTTTGTACCGTTTTTTTAAGTGAGCTCATTTTTGTAGTGGCAAAATAAGTGTACATACAGCTGCAAGAAAACAGAAATCTCCTCCCTCTCAGGGTTTCTCAAAGGACATCAAGGTTCCCAAGGCCAAATATGTGGGCTACATCAAGGACTATGAAGGAGCCACACTCATGGGCTGTGAACTCAACCCCAGCATTCCCTACACAGAGTTTTCTGTCATAATCAAGAAGCAGAAGGAGGTGTGTGCTTTTGCATTTAAATCATTCAAAATGTTCCTTTTCTGCTTTTGCAATCACTGCGATCACTATCTTTTAATCTTATTTGTCTCCCTCAGATCATCAAGAAGTTGATAGAGAGGAAGCAGGCTCAGATCAGAAAAGTCTATCCGGGGCTTTCCTGTTTTAAGGAAGGAGTTCGGCAGATTCCCATTGAGAGCATTCCTGGCATACGTACGTTACTTACAATATTGACTTTACAGTATGCAGTACACAATCTTGCTTTTGTATTTAAAGGATGGGTGTGTAACACTTGGGGGGATTTATTAGCAGAAATGGAATATAATATTCATAACTATGTTTTCATTAGTTTATAATCACTTGAAACTAAGGATCGTTGTGTTTTCGTTAGCTTAGAATGACACCTTCATATCTCCATAGGGAGCGGGTCCTCTTCCTAGATTTTAGGGACAAAATATTTTTTATTGCAAATTCACATTTAAATAAACAGAGAGCTGCTTTCACTTCCATGTTGTGCTACATT
The DNA here is from genome assembly GCA_916701645.2 of Sebastolobus alascanus. Classification (NCBI taxonomy): domain Eukaryota; kingdom Metazoa; phylum Chordata; class Actinopteri; order Perciformes; family Sebastidae; genus Sebastolobus; species Sebastolobus alascanus. The sequence goes on along the minus strand of CAKAOJ020000025.1, from coordinate 864,405 downwards.
CCAACCGTCAACAATTAGAAATGCTTTACATTGTTATTGTCATCTATAGTGGTTATTTGCATAAAAACACAAAATTCAAATGATTAGGAAATAATTGATTTTTTTTTTTATTGCTGATTGTAAACACAAGGCATTCACAGTTGGCTCCTCCTCCTCAGCTCAACAAGCGAGGGCGTGGTGTGCACGTGTGTCTGACCGGCAAAAAAAACGCATATATGAGCACATGAGACTACTGAAAACCGTCCGGCTGCTGATTGACGCTGCATATGTTACTTTAGGAAGCGCTTGGTTTATGCAGCAGAGTTTTCTATGAGCGAAACGCGCATTTTAAACGTCAATATCGCAGCGATCATGTTCATTTAATTGTGGGAAACCAAAATCGTGATCGCGATTAATATCCGATTAATTGTGCAGCCCTACTGTGAGGCAGCAGTGCAAACCACTGCACCACCGTGCAGCCCTTCATGGAACAGTATAGTGTGATATATACGAGGTTAACTTAAGTTTCTTTATATTAACAGGTGAAACTGGCTGGAAGCCTGTAGGCAAAGGGTAAGTGTGACTCTACTGTACAAGATTTGAACTAGAGCTGCAACGATTAACCGATTAGTTGTCAACTATTAAATTAATCGCCAACTATTTTGATAATCGATTAATCGGTTTGAGTAATAAAAAGAAAAAGTCAAAATTCCAGCTTGTTAAATGTGAATATTTTCTGGTTTCTTTACTCCTCTATGACAGTAAACTGAATATCTTTGAGTTGTGGACAAAACAAGACATTTGAGGACGTCATCTTGGGCTTTGAGAAACACTGATTGACATTTTTCACCATTTTCTGATATTTTATAGACAAAACAACTAATCGATTAATCAAGAAAATAATCAAAAGTTTAATCGACAATGAAAATAAATGTTATTTGCAGCCCTAATTTGAATTTAGCAGAGTGCCTTTCCATTGCTTCACACAATGACTTAGCTAATGTCAAACTTGGTTTTGTTCTCTGTTACTTATTGTACTTTAGGAAGGAACTGAAGGACCCAGATCAATTGTACAGCACGCTGAAGACCATCCTCCAATATGTGAAGGTGAGGGTTAGACACACACATACACGTGCAGTGTTCCTTTAACACATACACACACTTTATTCTTACCAGACTGGATTTTATGTCTCAGAGTCACCCGAATGCCTGGCCTTTCATGGAGCCAGTGAAGAAAACAGAGGCGCCTGGGTACTACCAAGTAATTCGCTTCCCCATGGGTATGTATACAGTATATGTAAGAGGATTTAGTATTCAATATGCAGACACCTAATTATTTACAATAATGAATGATAAGATTACTACTGAGGAGTCAGACATTGCGGATGAGGTTCAAGGACACATCAGCAGTGCAGATGCATGCTGGGATTGAGGCTGTGTCTATCTGGCTGAAGGTTGGTCTCCATAAGAGGTAGTGCTAAACCTTTCTACAGTATTTGCTTACCATGCTCCACATTTTTCAGTCTGCACTTGTATTTAGAATTTTTAGATTTAGCAGTTACAGTGCAGATCTTTTGGAATAAATACTTATCTCCAAACATCACATTTAGCACATTCCAGTGGTTTTCACTTATAATTGCTACTAGGGCTCCCCTTTACAGACATGCCCGCTTTATGATAATCACATGCAGTTTGGGGCAAGTCATAGTCAAGTCAGCACACTGACACACTGACAGCTGTTGTTGCCTGTTGGGCTTGAGTTTTCCATGTTGTGATTTGAGCATATTTATGCTAAATACAGTACCTGTGAGGGTTTCTGGACAATATTTGTCATTGTTTTGTGTTATTGATTGATTTCTAATGATAAATATAAACAGACATTTGCATAAAGCAAGCATATTTGTCCACTCCCGTGTTGATAAGAGTATTAAATACTCGACAAATCTCCCTTTTAAGGTACATTTTGAACAGATAAATGTACGATTAATTTGCGATTAATCACAATTAACTATGGACAATAATGTGATTAATAGCGATTAACTATTTTAATCGATTGACAGCCCTAATTGCTACCCTAGTGGTATCAAATGAAGAATGAAGTGTGTCCTTTGTGCATAAAGAGAAGAGCTCTAGGTTTGGTAGCGTACGCCGACAGTCAAAAATTCAAAAGCAGTATAAAATATAGACTTCACATTTTGTCTCCTCACAGACCTTAAGACAATGAGTGAGCGTCTGAAGAGCAGGTACTACACGACACGCAAGTTGTTCATGGCCGACATGCAGCGCATCTTCACCAACTGTCGTGAATACAACCCTCCAGAGAGCGAGTACTACAAATGTGCCAACTTACTGGAGAAATTCTTCTACACCAAGATCAAAGAAGCAGGACTCATCGAGAAGTAGAAGAGAGGCAGAAGAAGAAGTTTCTCCTCACCTTAACAAAAGATGAGACTATAAATGGTTAAGGTGAGGGTTGTGGATGATGCAAAAGACAGCTATATGCATGGAGAAGTTAAGAATGGGACTACTGATTCTGGAGCGGTTAGGTTTCAGAAACGCATATCTTAATGTAAAAGGTGCGAACGGGTCTCAGATGAGCACTCTTTCGATGTTTGATGCATGCCGGCCCAGATCCTGAATCAGTAGCTTAGACTGATATTAACACTGAAAGATAGGCCACCAGGGAAGGCCTAATTGAAAGCCTGCGAGACTGTTGCTGACATTAAGCAAACGATGCATTGTGTCTTCATATTTCATCACGTATCCCAAAGTCCCATGGAAAAACAGTTGAAGGTGTAATAATACTACATATTAGAACTTCCGTTATTATTTTTATGTTAGACGCTGAAACGCAACACAGAATGACAGCTGATTGGAGTTTCACCATACACCTTACTTTGTCTCCCTCCATCCCTTCTCCCCTTTCTTTTCATACTTTCACCCCCCCGGCCTTTTTGAGTGTCCGCCTCATCCTCTCAGTTGACTCAGGTAGAGTTGTCAAGAGCAGTAACCACATCTACATTGTATTAAGTCATTACACAAGTGTTACCTGTGAGAAACGTGACTGAGAGTTCAGGTTATCCTGTCCATTTGACTTCGTTCCTGTGAGCGTGCACGGCGTTAATGAGGTCAAAGTTAGTCTGTGATGAGTTCATCCTGCCAAAAGAGTAATACATACTTTAAATATGTACAGATTTTAATTATTTTAAAGCACTTATACCCACTGTATATTTTAAATGTGTACATAACATATATTTTCTGTTTCAAAATAAAAAAAAAAATCATTTTTTTCCCCCCAATAAGCCACATAGGGCAGTTTGACTATCAAAATGCACTTTTATTTTTCCAGGTATTAGTTAACATAAATAACAGCATCTTCTTTTTTTCTTTTTCAGAATTTGTTTTACATATAAATTACCGCTGTTGACTAAGGACTAATTCAATTATCTAGAGTTGTATTCTTATTTATGTTCTATAATTTAAAAGAATTATGCTTAAGACAAGGTCTTAATTTATTCTTTCTTATTTTTGTCCTGCAGATGGAGATTGATAACTTTATACTTTGGAGATAAATGAAAAGATTGTGCAATACTATGTAGTTTTGCTGTTTTGTAAAAAGGTGTTTGTACTTTTCAAACTTTAGGAAAAAAATACATTTTGTAATATGTCTGGAAAATTATTTCATGCTCTTTGTACAACTGGTTTTAATGACAGTATTAGCCTATTTTATAGACTGAATAAAACAGAAGTGAGGCTAATTTAGTGTCTGTAGTTTTTCAACTCAAGGATGTCAAAGGTTTTCCTAGCCCTTACTCACGTACTTGCGCCTGTTGCTCCATTTCATGGAGTAGACCGTTGACCACAGTTCGCCAGTCTCCTGTCGTGGGCTTTCCTTTCCAGCTGTTTCCATCTCTGCCCGCTCTGCTTGATGTCAGTCTTGAGGTCCCTTCGCCAGGTGTTCTTGAGACGGTCTCTCTTTCATGTGCGTTGAGGGTTCCATCTCAGGGCCTGGTGATGCTGGCATTGAGTTTCCGGAGTGTGTGGCCGATACATCCCCATCTTCTTCTCCTGATCTCCTCTTCCACAGGTTGTTGGTCCTTTCTCTGCCAGAGTATCTGGCTAAAGGATGCTCAAGATCCGCCTCAGGCAGCTGTTGATGAATGTTTGTTGTTTTGTTGTTGTGATCTTTGTTGTCCTCCACGTCTCTGATCCGTATAGGCTTAATTTTAGAACTGAGGAGTCTGAGCGTTGTCCACTGGCTGATTTCTTTGGAGCTCCAAATGTTCATCAGCTGGATGAATTAAGCCCTTGCCTTGCCGATTCTGGCTCTGACGTCTGCATTCGTGCCGCCCTGCTTGTCAATGACACTGCCTAAGTAAGTAAGTGAACTACTACTACTACTACTACTTCCTCAAGTGCTATTCCCCTCCAGGGTCACTTGGTCCTCATGGGTTGTGTTGACCTTGAAGACTTTTGTTTTTCCTAGCCTTCATTGTTTTCACTTGCAAACGTAACAGGACACAACTCTTTATTAGCCTTTCAGGCCTGATAAGGGAATCTGTTTTACCACTAAAATAATTATAATTATGGTAGGCTACAATATTGTAAGTATTTTTGGTAATATTTTTAATTAATGTTATGGCACAATTAAAGGAACAGGAGATCAAGAATTTCACTATATGTACTTGTATAACCAGAATTTGACCAATAAACTTTGATAAAAGGTAATATATGAAATTTTGGTGAGCTTCAGGGGGATAATGTCATGTAGGACATCCCTCATAGCAAATAGCCTTCATGCCAAGTGCACATACTGTATATGCTCGATAGAGACCAGGGACCGAATGTATAGACGATGCCTACACAAAAAAACCATGCATATTCCATTTTCCACACATAAACTGGTAGCCTATTTATAAGGAAGAATGTGCGTACCTCACACACACACTTCAGACTAGACGTACACATGCTTTTAGCTGAGATAGCTGCAGGTGAAATGATAAGGTGAGCACCTTGTTTATTTAGGTTGTTTGCCAATTTCAATTATCAATTATTTTTGCAGTCTACAAAGCCTTCTGTAAAAATTTCAATCAAAGATGCATTTATAAACTTAATTTTAAATTATTTCTGTGTGATGCATTTTATCATTCTTTTTATTGACATTTTAGCCAATATATCCTTGTTAATGATCTTTTGAATTTATCCTGAATTGTGAAGCAATCCATCCCCATTTTCTTCTTCTGATCTCCTCTTCCACAGGTTGTTGGTCCTTTCTCTGCCAGAGACCATTGTTGCTGATGGTATCTGGCTAGTGGATGCTCAAGAGCTGCCTCAGCCAGCTGTTGATGAATGTTTGTACTTTTGTCGTTGTGATCTTGGTTGTCCTCCACATCTCTGATCCGTAGAGTAGTATAGGGTTAAGAGTCTGAGCGTTGTCCGCTGGCTGATTTCTTTGGAGCGCCAAATGTTCATCAGCTGGATGAATGAAGCCCTTGCCTTGCCGATTCTGGCTCTGACGTCTGCATCCATGCCGCCCTGCTTGTCAATGACACTGCCTAAGTAAGTAAGTGAACTACTACTACTACTACTACTTCCTCAAGTGCTATTCCCCTCCAGGGTCACTTGGTCCTCATGGGTTGTGTTGACCTTGAAGACTTTTGTTTTTCCTAGCCTACATTGTTTTCACTTGCAACCATGACAGGACCCAACTCTTTATTAGCCTTTCAGGCCTGATTAGGGAATCTGTTTTACCACTAAAATAAATATAATTATTATTAAAAGTTTTTTTTGGTAAGATTTTTAATTTATTATGTTATGGCCCAGTTAAAAGAACTGGAGATCAAGAATTTCACTATATGTACTTGTATAACCAGAATACCAATACATTTTGATAAAAGGTAATACATGAAGTCTTGGTGAGCTTCAGGGGGATAACGTCATGTAGGACAACCCTCTTAACAAATAGCCTTCATGCCAAGTGCACATAAATGCTCGATAGGGACCGAATGTATAGACGATGCCTGCACACAAAAACCATGCATATACCATTTCTCACATATAAACTGTTAGCCTATTTATTAGGAAGAACGTGCACACCTCACGCACACTTCAGACTAGACGTACACATGCTTGTAGCTGAGATAGCTGCAGGTGAAATAAATCAGGTGAACACCTTGTTTATTTAGGTTGTTTGCCAATTTTAATGATCGATTTTTTTTTAATTTTTTTTTTGCAGTCTACAAAGCTATCCGTAAAAATTTCAGTCAAACAGATGCATTTATAAACTTAATTTTAAATTATTTCTGTGTGATGCATTTTATCATTCTTTTTATTGACATTTGAGCCATTATTTCCTTGTTAATGATCTTTTGAATTCATCCTGAATTGTGAAGCAATCCATCCCCATTTTCTTCTTCTGATCTCCTCTTCCACAGGTTGTTGGTCCTTTCTCTGCCAGAGACCATTGTTGCTGATGGTATCTGGCTAGTGGATGCTCAAGATCTGCCTCAGGCAGCTGTTGATGAATATTTGTACTTTTGCCTTGCCGATTCTGGCTCTGACGTCTGCATCCTTGCCGCCCTGCTTGTCAATGACACTGCCTAAGTAAGTAAGTGAACTACTACTACTACTTCCACAAGTGCTATTCTCTCCAGGGTCACTGGGTCCTCATGGGTTGTGTAGACCTTGAAGACTTTTGTTTTTCCTAGCCTACATTGTTTTCACTTTCAAACATGACAGGACACAACTCTTTATTAGCCTTTCAGGCCTGATTAGAGAATCTGTTTTACCACTAAAATAAATATAATTATAGTAGGCTACAATATTTGTTTTATGGCAACTAGTGGCACCTTGCCAGTGTCACAGGAATTGCGTTCTGTCATCATTAATAGCATTGCACTGTTAGCTAATGTTAGCGATTAGGTGGACAATTCGGCCGTTTAATGTGGAAGTGAAATGGAAAAGATTTTTATAATATTTTTTTCGACATACTATCCTATGACTTTTTTTTCGACATACTATACTATGACTTTTTTTCTGCAAAATCTTTCGACATACTATACTATGACTTTTTTTTTCGACATACTATCCAATGACTTTTTTTTCGACATACTATACTATGACTTTTTTTCTGCAAAATCTTTCGACATACTATACTATGACTTTTTTTGGTAAAATATTTTGACATACTATACTGTGACTTCATTTTTTCCGACATACTATACTATGACTTTTTTTCGTAAAATGTTTCGACATACTATACTATGACTTTTTTTTTCGACATACTATACTATGACTTTTTTTTACAAAATCTTTCGACATACTATACTATGACTTTTTTTGCAAAATTTTTCGACATACTATACTATGACTTTTTTTTTCGACATACTATACTATGACTTTTTTTTTTTCAACATACTATACGATGACTTTTTTTGGCAAAATATTTCGACATACTATACTATGATCTTTTTTTCGGCAAAATTTTTAGACATACTATACTATGACTTTTTTTTTTGACATACTATACTATGACTTTTTCGGCAAAATCTTTCGACTTACTATACTATGACGTTTTTTGGTAAAATATTTTGACATACTATACTGTGACTTCATTTTTTCCGACATACTATACTATGACTTTTTTTCGTAAAATGTTTCGACATACTATACTATGACTTTTTTTTTCGACATACTATAGTATGACTTTTTTTTTTTGACATACTATACTATGACTTTTTTTTACAAAATCTTTCGACATACTATACTATGACTTTTTTTGCAAAATTTTTCGACATACTATACTATTACTTTTTTTGGCAAAACTTTTCGACATACTATACTATGATCTTTTTTTCGGCAAAATTTTTCGACATACTATACTATGACTTTTTTTTTTGACATACTATACTATGACTTTTTAGGCAAAATCTTTCGACTTACTATACGATGACTTTTGTTGGCAAAATTTTCGACATACTATACTATGACTTTTTTTTTCGACATACTATCCTATGACTTTTTTTTCGACATACTATACTATGACTTTTTTTCTGCAAAATCTTTCGACATACTATACTATGACTTTTTTTTTCGACATACTATCCTATGACTTTTTTTTCGACATACTATACTATGACTTTTTTTTTTTCAACATACTATACGATGACTTTTTTTTTGGCAAAATATTTCGACATACTATACTATGACTTTTTTAGGCAAAATTTTTCGACATGCTATACTATGACTTTTTCGGCAAAATCTTTCGACATACTATACTATGACTTTTTTTTTGGACAATACTATGACTTTTTTTTTCGACATACTATACGATGACTTTTTTTGGTAAAATATTTTGACATACTATACTGTGACTTCATTTTTTCCGACATACTATACTATGACTTTTTTTCGTAAAATGTTTCGACATACTATACTATGACTTTTTTTGCAAAATTTTTCGACATACTATACTATGACTTTTTTTTTCGACATACTATAGTATGACTTTTTTTTCGACATACTATACTATGACTTTTTTTTACAAAATCTTTCGACATACTATACTATGACTTTTTTTGCAAAATTTTTCGACATACTATACTATGACTTTTTTTTTCGACATACTATAGTATGACTTTTTTTTTCGACATACTATACTATGACTTTTTTTTTTTTACATACTATACTATGACTTTTTTTTTTTCAACATACTATACGATAACTTTTTTTTTGGCAAAATATTTCGACATGCTATACTATGACTTTTTCGGCAAAATCTTTCGACATACTATACTATGACTTTTTTTGGACAATACTATGACTTTTTTTTTCGACATACTATACTATGACTTTTTTTTTTGCAAAATATTTCGACATACTATACTATGACTTTTTTTGGCAAAACTTTTCAACATACTATACTATGAGTTTTTTTTTTGACATACTATACTATGACTTTCGGCAAAATCTTTCGACTTCCTATACGATGACTTTTGTTGGCAAAATTTTCGACATACTATACTATGACTTTTTTTTTCGACATACTATCCTATGACTTTTTTTTTGACATACTATACTATGACTTTTTTTCTGCAAAATCTTTCGACATACTATACTATGACTTTTTTTGGTAAAGTATTTTGACATACTATACTGTGACTTCATTTTTTCCGACATACTATACTATGACTTTTTTTCGTAAAATGTTTCGACATACTATAGTATGACTTTTTTTTTTCAACATACTATACTATGACTTTTTTTTACAAAATCTTTCGACATACTATACTATGACTTTTTTTGCAAAATTTTTCGACATACTATACTATGACTTTTTTTTTCGACATACTATACTATGACTTTTTTTTTTTTCGACATACTATACTATGACTTTTTTTTTTTCAACATACTATACGATGACTTTTTTTTTGGCAAAATATTTCGACATACTATACTATGACTTTTTTAGGCAAAATTTTTCGACATGCTATACTATGACTTTTTCGGCAAAATCTTTCGACATACTATACTATGACTTTCTTCGGCAAAATCTTTCGACATACTATACTATGACTTTTTTTGGTAAAATATTTTGACATACTATACTGTGACTTCATTTTTTCCGACATACTATACTATGACTTTTTTTCGTAAAATGTTTCGACATACTATATTATGACTTTTTTTGCAAAATGTTTCGACATACTATACTATGACTTTTTTTTTCGACATACTATCCTATGACTTTTTTTTCGACATGCTATACTATGACTTTTTCGGCAAAATCTTTCGACATACTATACTATGACTTTTTTTTTTTTCGACATACTATACTATGACTTTTTTTTTTTCAACATACTATACGATGACTTTTTTTTTGGCAAAATATTTCGACATACTATACTATGACTTTTTTAGGCAAAATTTTTCGACATGCTATACTATGACTTTTTCGGCAAAATCTTTCGACATACTATACTATGACTTTTTTTGGTAAAATATTTTGACATACTATACTGTGACTTCATTTTTTCCGACATACTATACTATGACTTTTTTTCGTAAAATGTTTCGACATACTATACTATGACTTTTTTTGCAAAATTTTTCGACATACTATACTATGACTTTTTTTTTCGACATACTATCCTATGACTTTTTTTTCGACATGCTATACTATGACTTTTTCGGCAAAATCTTTCGACATACTATACTATGACTTTTTTCGGCAAAATCTTTAAACATACTATACTATGACTTTTTTTGGTAAAATATTTTGACATACTATACTGTGACTTCATTTTTTCCGACATACTATACTATGACTTTTTTTCGTAAAATGTTTCGACATACTATACTATGACTTTTTTTACAAAATCTTTCGACATACTATACTATGACTTTTTTTGCAAAATTTTCGACATACTATACTATGACTTTTTTTTTCGACATACTATCCTATGACTTTTTTTTCGACATACTATACTATGACTTTTTTTCTGCAAAATCTTTCGACATACTATACTATGACTTTTTTTACAAAATCTTTCGACATACTATACTATGACTTTTTTTGCAAAATTTTTCGACATACTATACTATGACTTTTTTTTTCGACATACTATAGTATGACTTTTTTTTCGACATACTATACTATGACTTTTTTTTACAAAATCTTTCGACATACTATACTATGACTTTTTTTGCAAAATTTTTCGACATACTATACTATGACTTTTTTTTTCGACATACTATACTATGACTTTTTTTTTTTTACATACTATACTATGACTTTTTTTTTTTCAACATACTATACGATGACTTTTTTTTTGGCAAAATATTTCGACATGCTATACTATGACTTTTTCGGCAAAATCTTTCGACATACTATACTATGACTTTTTTTGGACAATACTATGACTTTTTTTTTCGACATACTATACTATGACTTTTTTTTTTGCAAAATATTTCGACATACTATACTATTACTTTTTTTGGCAAAACTTTTCAACATACTATACTATGACTTTTTTTGGTAAAATATTTTGACATACTATACTGTGACTTCATTTTTTCCGACATACTATACTATGACTTTTTTTCGTAAAATGTTTCGACATACTATACTGTGACTTTTTTTTTCGACATACTATAGTATGACTTTTTTTTTTGACATACTATACTATGACTTTTTTTTACAAAATCTTTCGACATACTATTCTATGACTTTTTTTGCAAAATTTTTCGACATACTATACTATGACTTTTTTTACAAAATCTTTCGACATACTATACTATGACTTTTTTTGCAAAATTTTTCGACATACTATACTATGACTTTTTTTTCGACATACTATACTATGACTTTTTTTCTGCAAAATCTTTCGACATACTATAGTATGACTTTTTTTCGTAAAATTTTTCGACATAATATACTATGACTTTTTTTTCGACATACTATACTATGATTTTTTTTCTGCAAAATCTTTCGACATACTATACTGACTTTTTTTGGTAAAATATTTTGACATACTATACTGTGACTTCATTTTTTCCGACATACTATACTATGACTTTTTTTCGTAAAATGTTGACATACTATACTATGACTTTTTTTGCAAAATTTTTCGACATACTATACTATGACTTTTTTTTTCGACATACTATACTATGACTTTTTTTTTTTTACATACTATACTATGACTTTTTTTTTTTCAACATACTATACGATGACTTTTTTTTTGGCAAAATATTTCGACATACTATCCTATGACTTTTTTTTCGACATACTATACTATGACTTTTTTTCTGCAAAATCTTTTGACATACTATACTATGACTTTTTTTGGTAAAATATTTTGACATACTATACTGTGACTTCATTTTTTCCGACATACTATACTATGACTTTTTTTCGTAAAATGTTTCGACATACTATACTATGACTTTTTTTTTCGACATACTATAGTATGACTTTTTTTTTTCGACATACTATACTATGACTTTTTTTTACAAAATCTTTCGACATACTATACTATGACTTTTTTTGCAAAATTTTTCGACATACTATACTATGACTTTTTTTTTCGACATACTATACTATGACTTTTTTTTTTTTACATACTATACTATGACTTTTTTTTTTTCAACATACTATACGATGACTTTTTTTTTGGTAAAATATTTCGACATACTATACTATGACTTTTTTAGGCAAAATTTTTCGACATGCTATACTATGACTTTCGGCAAAATCTTTCGACATACTATAGTATGACTTTTTTTTTTCGACATACTATACTATGACTTTTTTTTACAAAATCTTTCGACATACTATACTATGACTTTTTTTTCAAAATTTTTCGACATACTATACTATGACTTTTTTTTTTTTCGACATACTATACTATGATCTTTTTTTCGGCAAAATTTTTCGAGATACTATGACTTTTTTTTTTGACATACTATACTATGACTTTTTCGGCAAAATCTTTCGACTTACTATACGATGACTTTTGTTGGCAAAATTTTCAACATACTATACTATGACTTTTTTTTTCGACATACTATCCTATGACTTTTTTTTCGACATACTATACTATGACTTTTTTTCTGCAAAATCTTTCGACATACTATACTATGACTTTTTTTCGTAAAATATTTTGACATACTATACTGTGACTTAATTTTTTCCGACATACTATACTATGACTTTTTTTCGTAAAATGTTTCGACATACTATACTATGACTTTTTTTTTCGACATACTATACTATGACTTTTTTTTTTCGACATACTATACTATGACTTTTTTTGCAAAATTTTTCGACATACTATACTATGACTTTTTTTTTCAACATACTATACGATGACTTTTTTTTTGGCAAAATATTTCGACATACTATACTATGACTTTTTTAGGCAAAATTTTTCGACATGCTATACTATGACTTTCGGCAAAATCTTTCGACATACTATACTATGACTTTTTTCGGCAAAATCTTTCGACTTACTATACGATGACTTTTTTTCGTAAAATTTTTCGACATGCTATACTATGACTTTTTCGGCAAAATCTTTCGACATACTATACTATGACTTTCTTCGGCAAAATCTTTCGACATACTATACTATGACTTTTTTTGTAAAATATTTTGACATACTATACTGTGACTCATTTTTTCCGACTTACTATACTATGACTTTTTTTCGTAAAATGTTTCGACATACTATATTATGACTTTTTTTGCAAATTTTTCGACATACTATACTATGACTTTTTTTTTTCGACATACTATCCTATGACTTTTTTTCGACATGCTATACTATGACTTTTTGAACAAAATCTTTCGACATACTATACTATGACTTTTTTTTTTTTTCGACATACTATACTATGACTTTTTGTATTTTTTCAACATACTATACGATGACTTTTTTTTTTTCGACATACTATACTATGACTTTTTTAGGCAAAATTTTCGACATGCTATACTATGACTTTTTCGGCAAAATCTTTCGACATACTATACTATGACTTTTTTCGGCAAAATCTTTCGACATACTATACTATGACTTTTTTTGGTAAAATATTTTGACATACTATACTGTGACTTCATTTTTTCCGACATACTATACTATGACTTTTTTTCGTAAAATGTTTCGACATACTATACTATGACTGTTTTTGCAAAATTTTTCGACATACTATACTATGACTTTTTTTTTTCGACATACTATCCTATGACTTTTTTTTCGACATGCTATACTATGACTTTTTCGGCAAAATCTTTCGACATACTATACTATGACTTTTTTTACAAAATCTTTCGACATACTATACTATGACTTTTTTTGCAAAATTTTTCGACATACTATACTATGACTTTTTTTTTCGACATACTATACTATGACTTTTTTTTACAAAATCTTTCGACATACTATACTATGACTTTTTTGCAAAATTTTTCGACATACTATACTATGACTTTTTTTTTCGACATACTATACTATGACTTTTTTTTTCTCATACTATACGATGACTTTTTTTTTGGCAAAATATTTCGACATGCTATACTATGACTTTTTCGGCAAAATCTTTCGACATACTATACTATGACTTTTGTTGGCAAAATTTTCAACATACTATACTATGACTTTTTTTTTCGACATACTATCCTATGACTTTTTTTTCGACATACTATACTATGACTTTTTTTCTGCAAAATATTTCGACATACTATACTATGACTTTTTTTCGTAAAATATTTTGACATACTTATACTGTGACTTCATTTTTCTTCCGACATACTATACTATGACTTTTTTTCGTAAAATGTTTCGACATACTATACTATGACTTTTTTTTTCGACATACTATAGTATGACTTTTTTTTTTCGACATACTATACTATGACTTTTTTTTACAAAATCTTTCGACATACTATACTATGACTTTTTTTTTTCAACATACTATCATGACTTTTTTTTGAATATTACTATGACTTTTTTTTGAAAATTTTGACTTTACTAACTTTTTGGATACTATACTTTGACTTTTATTGCAATTTTTCGCCTATACTATCTTTTTTAAACTTTTTTCGTACAAATTTTTCTTTTATATATTTTTTGACATACTATACTATTTTTATTTAATTTTCGACAAATTTTCGAATACTATACTATGATTTTTTTGGAAAATTTTTGTACTATTGACTTATTTTTTCGACATACTATACTATGACTTTTTTTTTATTTACTTTATTTTTTTACTTTTAAATTTTTTTTACTATACTATGACTTTTATTTTCATTCTTTAAACTTTTTTTCGATATACTATGATTTTTTGGAAAATCTTTCGACATATTATACTATGACTTTTTGAAAATTTTCGATATTACTTACTTTTTTTTTTTTCAATATACTTTAGACTTTTTTTTTAGCTATATTTTTCTAAATTTTTGACATTTACTATATTTTTTTAAAACTTTTGACTTTTATATTTTTTTAATATTTTTTTTGGCAAAATCTTTCGACAACTATACTATGCTTTTTTGGAAAATTTTGACATATACTATGACTTTTTTTTCGACATATTACTATTTTTTTTTAAAATTTTCCACATACTATTTTTTTTAAAATTTTTCGACATACTTACTATTTTTTTTTTTTCGACATACTATCTATGACTTTTTTTTCAATCTTTCATACTATACTATGACATTTTTTTGACATATTATATTTGTTTTTTTTCACATACTATACTATGACTTTTTTTGAAAATTTTTGATACTATACTTATTCATTTTTTCCGACATACTATACTATGACTTTTTTTCGTAAAATGTTTCGACATACTATACTATGACTTTTTTTTTCGACATACTATAGTATGACTTTTTTTTTTGACATACTATACTGACTTTTTTTTACAAAATCTTTCGACATACTATACTATGACTTTTTTTGCAAAATTTTTCGACATACTATACTATGACTTTTTTAACAAAATCTTTCGACATACTATACTATGACTTTTTTGCAAAATTTTTCGACATACTATACTATGACTTTTTTTCTGCAAAATCTTTCGACATACTATAGTATGACTTTTTTTCGTAAAATTTTTCGACATAATATACTATGACTTTTTTTTCGACATACTATACTATGATTTTTTTTCTGCAAAATCTTTCGACATACTATACTGACTTTTTTTGGTAAAATATTTTGACATACTATACTGTGACTTCATTTTTTCCGACATACTATACTATGACTTTATTCGTAAAATGTTGACATACTATACTATGACTTTTTTTGCAAAATTTTTCGACATACTATACTATGACTTTTTTTTTCGACATACTATACTATGACTTTTTTTTTTTTACATACTATACTATGACTTTTTTTTTTTCAACATACTATACGATGACTTTTTTTTTGGCAAAATATTTCGACATACTATCCTATGACTTTTTTTTCGACATACTATACTATGACTTTTTTTCTGCAAAATCTTTTGACATACTATACTATGACTTTTTTTGGTAAAATATTTTGACATGCTATACTGTGACTTCATTTTTTCCGACATACTATACTATGACTTTTTTTCGTAAAATGTTGACATACTATACTATGACTTTTTTTGCAAAATTTTTCGACATACTATACTATGACTTTTTTTTTCGACATACTATACTATGACTTTTTTTTTTTTACATACTATACTATGACTTTTTTTTTTTCAACATACTATACGATGACTTTTTTTTTGGCAAAATATTTCGACATACTATCCTATGACTTTTTTTTCGACATACTATACTATGACTTTTTTTCTGCAAAATCTTTTGACATACTATACTATGACTTTTTTTGGTAAAATATTTTGACATACTATACTGTGACTTCATTTTTTCCGACATACTATACTATGACTTTTTTTCGTAAAATGTTTCGACATACTATACTATGACTTTTTTTTTCGACATACTATAGAATGACTTTTTTTTTTCGACATACTATACTATGACTTTTTTTTACAAAATCTTTCGACATACTATACTATGACTTTTTTTTCAAAATTTTTCGACATACTATACTATGACTTTTTTTTTTTACATACTATACTATGACTTTTTTTTTTTCAACATACTATACGATGACTTTTTTTTTGGTAAAATATTTCGACATACTATACTATGACTTTTTTAGGCAAAATTTTTCGACATGCTATACTATGACTTTCGGCAAAATCTTTCGACATACTATACTATGACTTTTTTTTTGGACAATACTATGACTTTTTTTTTCGACATACTATACTATGACTTTTTTTTTTGCAAAATATTTCGACATACTATACTATTACTTTTTTTGGCAAAACTTTTCGACATACTATACTATGATCTTTTTTTCGGCAAAATTTTTCGACATACTATACTATGACTTTTTTTTTTGACGTACTATACTATGACTTTTTCGGCAAAATCTTTCGACTTACTATACGATGACTTTTGTTGGCAAAATTTTCAACATACTATACTATGACTTTTTTTTCGACATACTATACTATGACTTTTTTTCTGCAAAATCTTTCGACATACTATACTATGACTTTTTTTCGTAAAATATTTTGACATACTATACTGTGACTTCATTTTTTCCGACATACTATACTATGACTTTTTTTCGTAAAATGTTTCGACATACTATACTATGACTTTTTTTTTCGACATACTATAGTATGACTTTTTTTTTTCGACATACTATACTATGACTTTTTTTTACAAAATCTTTCGACATACTATACTATGACTTTTTTTTTTTCAACATACTATACGATGACTTTTTTTTTGGCAAAATATTTCGACATACTATACTATGACTTTTTTAGGCAAAATTTTTCGACATGCTATACTATGACTTTCGGCAAAATCTTTCGACATACTATACTATGACTTTTTTCGGCAAAATCTTTCGACTTACTATACGATGACTTTTTTTCGTAAAATTTTTCGACATGCTATACTATGACTTTTTCGGCAAAATCTTTCGACATACTATACTATGACTTTCTTCGGCAAAATCTTTCGACATACTATACTATGACTTTTTTTGGTAAAATATTTTGACATACTATACTGTGACTTCATTTTTTCCGACATACTATACTATGACTTTTTTTCGTAAAATGTTTCGACATACTATATTATGACTTTTTTTGCAAAATTTTTCGACATACTATACTATGACTTTTTTTTCCGACATACTATCCTATGACTTTTTTTTCGACATGCTATACTATGACTTTTTCGGCAAAATCTTTCGACATACTATACTATGACTTTTTTTTTTTTCGACATACTATACTATGACTTTTTTTTTTTCAACATACTATACGATGACTTTTTTTTTGGCAAAATATTTCGACATACTATACTATGACTTTTTTAGGCAAAATTTTTCGACATGCTATACTATGACTTTTTCGGCAAAATCTTTCGACATACTATACTATGACTTTTTTCGGCAAAATCTTTCGACATACTATACTATGACTTTTTTTGGTAAAATATTTTGACATACTATACTGTGACTTCATTTTTTCCGACATACTATACTATGACTTTTTTTCGTAAAATGTTTCGACATACTATACTATGACTTTTTTTGCAAAATTTTTCGACATACTATACTATGACTTTTTTTTTCGACATACTATCCTATGACTTTTTTTTCGACATGCTATACTATGACTTTTTCGGCAAAATCTTTCGACATACTATACTATGACTTTTTTCGGCAAAATCTTTCGACATACTATACTATGACTTTTTTTGCAAAATTTTTCGACATACTATACTATGACTTTTTTTTTCGACATACTATCCTATGACTTTTTTTTCGACATACTATACTATGACTTTTTTTCTGCAAAATCTTTCGACATACTATACTATGACTTTTTTTACAAAATCTTTCGACATACTATACTATGACTTTTTTTGCAAAATTTTTCGACATACTATACTATGACTTTTTTTTTCGACATACTATAGTATGACTTTTTTTTCGACATACTATACTATGACTTTTTTTTACAAAATCTTTCGACATACTATACTATGACTTTTTTTGCAAAATTTTTCGACATACTATACTATGACTTTTTTTTTCGACATACTATACTATGACTTTTTTTTTTTTACATACTATACTATGACTTTTTTTTTTTCAACATACTATACGATGACTTTTTTTTTGGCAAAATATTTCGACATGCTATACTATGACTTTTTCGGCAAAATCTTTCGACATACTATACTATGACTTTTTTTTTTTTCGACATACTATACTATGACTTTTTTTTTCAACATACTATACGATGACTTTTTTTTTGGCAAAATATTTCGACATACTATACTATGACTTTTTTAGGCAAAATTTTTCGACATGCTATACTATGACTTTTTTGGCAAAACTTTTCGACATGCTATACTATGATCTTTTTTTCGGCAAAATATTTCGACATACTATACTATTACTTTTTTTGGCAAAACTTTTCGACATACTATACTATGACTTTTTTTTGACATAACTTACTATGACTTTTTCGGCAAAATCTTTCGACTTACTATTACGATGACTTTTGTTGGCAAAATTTTCGACATACTATACTATGACTTTTTTTTTCGACATACTATCCTATGACTTTTTTTTCGACATACTATACTATGACTTTTTTTCTGCAAAATCTTTCGACATACTATACTATGACTTTTTTTGGTAAAATATTTTGACATACTATACTGTGACTTCATTTTTTCCGACATACTATACTATGACTTTTTTTCGTAAAATGTTTCGACATACTATACTATGACTTTTTTTTTTTCGACATACTATAGTATGACTTTTTTTTTTCGACATACTATACTATGACTTTTTTTTTACAAAATCTTTCGACATACTATACTATGACTTTTTTTTGCAAAATTTTTCGACATACTTTTTAATGAATTTTTTTGGCAAAACTTTGACATACTATACTATGACTTTTCTTGGTAAAGTATTTTGACATACTATACTGTGACTTCATTTTTTCCGACAAACTATACTATGACTTTTTTTCGTAAAATGTTTCGACATACTATACTATGACTTTTTTTTTCGACATACTATAGTATGACTTTTTTTTTTCGACATACTATACTATGACTTTTTTTTACAAAATCTTTCGACATACTATACTATGACTTTTTTTGCAAAATTTTTCGACATACTATACTATGACTTTTTTTTTCGACATACTATACTATGACTTTTTTTTTTTTCGACATACTATACTATGACTTTTTTTTTTTCAACATACTATACGATGACTTTTTTTTTGGCAAAACATTTCGACATACTATACTATGACTTTTTTAGGCAAAATTTTTCGACATGCTATACTATGACTTTTTCGGCAAAATCTTCCGACATACTATACTATGACTTTTTTTCGTAAAATGTTTCGACATACTATACTATGACTTTTTTTTCGACATACTATGACTTTTTTTTTCGACATACTATACTATGACTTTTTTTTTTGCAAAATATTTCGACATACTATACTATTACTTTTTTTGGCAAAACTTTTCGACATACTATACTATGACCTTTTTTTCGGCAAAATCTTTCGACTTACTATACGATGACTTTTGTTGGCAAAATTTTCGACATACTATACTATGACTTTTTTTTTCGACATACTATCCTATGACTTTTTTTTCGACATACTATACTATGACTTTTTTTCTGCAAAATCTTTCGACATACTATACTATGACTTTTTTTGGTAAAATATTTTGACATACTATACTGTGACTTCATTTTTTCCGACATACTATACTATGACTTTTTTTCGTAAAATGTTTCGACATACTATACTATGACTTTTTTTTTCGACATACTATAGTATGACTTTTTTGTTTCGACATACTATACTATGACTTTTTTTTACAAAATCTTTCGACATACTATACTATGACTTTTTTTTGCAAAATTTTTCGACATACTTTTTAATGAATTTTTTTGGCAAAACTTTGACATACTATACTATGACTTTTCTTGGCAAAATTTTCGACAAACTATATTATAACTTTTTTTTGCAAAATTTTTTGACATACTATACTATGACTTTTTTTTCCCGTCATACTATACGATGACTTTTTTTTTCGACATACTATACTATTTTTTTTTTCTTTCGACATACTATACTATGACTTTTTTTCGACATACTATACTATGACGTTTTTAAGGCAAAATTTTACGTCATACTATACTATGACTTTTTTTTTTCCGTCATACTATACTGTGACTTTTTTGGGCAAAATTTTTCGACATACTATACTATGACTGTTTTTTTGGCATAATATTTCGACATACTATACTGACTTTTTTGGGCAACATTTTTCGACATACTATACTATGACTTTTTTTCGGCCAAATTTTTCGACATACTATACGATGACAGTTTTTTCGGCAAAATGTTTCGACATACGAAACTAGGACTTTTTTTGGTAAAATATTTTGACATACTATACTGTGACTTCATTTTTTCCGACATACTATACTATGACTTTTTTTCGTAAAATGTTTCGACATACTATACTATGACTTTTTTTTTTTTCGACATACTATACTATGACTTTATTTTTTTCAACATACTATACGATGACTTTTTTTTTCGACATACTATACTATGACTTTTTTTTTTTGACATACTATACTGTACCTTAATTTTTTCGACATACTATTATATGACTTTTTTTTTTTGCAAAATATTTCGACATACTATACTATTACTTTTTTTGGCAAAACTTTTCGACATACTATACTATGATCTTTTTTTCGGCAAAATATTTCGATATACTATACTATTACTTTTTTTGCAAAATTTTTCGACATACTTTTTAATGAATTTTTTTGGAAAAACTTTGATATACTATACTATGACTTTTCTTGGCAAAATTTCGACAAACTATATTATAACTTTTTTTTGCAAAATTTTTTGACATACTATACTATGACTTTTTTTTCCCGTCATACTATACTATGACTTTTTTTTTCGACATACTATACTATTTTTTTTTTCTTTCGACATACTATACTATGACTTTTTTTCGACATACTATACTATGACGTTTTTTAGGCAAAATTTTTCGTCATGCTATACTATCACTTTTTTTTTTCCGTCATACTATACTATGACTTTTTTGGACAAATTTTTCGACATACTATACTATGACTGTTTTTTTGCAAAATCTTTCGACATACTATACTATGACTTTTTTTGGTAAAATATTTTGACATACTATACTGTTACTTCATTTTTTCCGACATACTATACTATGACTTTTTTTCGTAAAATGTTTCGACATACTATACTATGACGTTTTTTTTCGACATACTATAGTATGACTTTTTTGTTTCGACATACTATACGATGACTTTTTTTCGTAAAATTTTTCGACATACTATACGATGACTTTTTTTTTGGCAAAATATTTTGACATACTATACTATTACTTTTTTTGGCAAAACTTTTCGACATACTATACTATGATCTTTTTTTCGGCAAAATATTTCGACATACTATACTATTACTTTTTTTGGCAAAACTTTTCGACATACTATACTATGACTTTTTTTTGACATACTATACTATGACTTTTTCGGCAAAATCTTTCGACTTACTATACGATGACTTTTGTTGGCAAAATTTTCGACATACTATACTATGACTTTTTTTTTCGACATACTATCCTATGACTTTTTTTTCGACATACTATACTATGACTTTTTTTCTGCAAAATCTTTCGACATACTATACTATGACTTTTTTTGGTAAAATATTTTGACATACTATACTGTGACTTCATTTTTTCCGACATACTATACTATGACTTTTTTTCGTAAAATGTTTCGACATACTATACTATGACTTTTTTTTTCGACATACTATAGTATGACTTTTTTTTTTCGACATACTATACTATGACTTTTTTTTACAAAATCTTTCGACATACTATACTATGACTTTTTTTGCAAAATTTTTCGACATACTATACTATGACTTTTTTTTTCGACATACTATACTATGACTTTTTTTTTTTTCGACATACTATACGATGACTTTTTTTTTTTCAACATACTATACGATGACTTTTTTTTTGGCAAAATATTTCGACATACTATACTATGACTTTTTTAGGCAAAATTTTTCGACATGCTATACTATGACTTTTTCTGCAAAATCTTTCGACATACTATACTATGACTTTTTTCGGCAAAATCTTTCGACTTACTATACGATGACTTTTTTTCGTAAAATTTTTCGACATACTATACTATGACTTTTTTTCGACATACTATACTATGATTTTTTTTCTGCAAAATCTTTCGACATACTATACTATGACTTTTTTTGGTAAAATATTTTGACATACTATACTGTGACTTCATTTTTTCCGACATACTATACTATGACTTTTTTTCGTAAAATGTTTCGACATACTATACTATGACTTTTTTTTTCGACATACTACACTATGACTTTTTTTTTTCGACATACTATACTATGATCTTTTTTTCGGCAAAATTTTTCGACATACTATACTATGACTTTTTTTTCCCGACAGACTATACTATGACTTTTTCGGCAAAATCTTTCGACTTAATATACGATGACTTTTTTTTGCCAAATTTTTCGACATACTTTTCTATGACTTTTGTTGGCAAAATTTTCGACAAACTATATTATAACTTTTTTTTGCAAAATTTTTCGACATACTATACTATGACTTTTTTTTTCGACATACAATACTATGACTTTATTTTTTTCAACATACTAAATGATGACTTTTTTTTTGGCAAAATATTTCGACATACTATACTATGACTTTTTTCGCAAAATTTTTCGACATACTATACTATGACTTTTTTTCAGCAAAATCTTTCGACTTACTATACGATGACTTTTTTTCGTAAAATTTTTCGACATACTATACTTTGACTTTTTTTTCGACATACTATACGATGACTTTTTTTTTGGCAAAATATTTCGACATACTATACTATGACTTTTTTGGGCAACATTTTTCGACATACTATACTATGACTTTTTCGGCAAAATGTTTCGACATACTATACTATGACTTTTTTTTCGCAACATTTTTCGACATACTATACTGACTTTTTTTTCGACATACTATACTATGACTTTTTTTTTCGACATACTATACTATGACTTTTTTTTGCAAAATGTTTCGACATACTATACTATGACTTTTTTTCGGCAAAATTTTTCGACATACTATACTATGACTTTTTTTTCGCGTCATACTTTTCTATGACTTTTTTGGGCAAAATTTTTCGACATACTATACTATGACTTTTTTCGGCAAAATCTTTCGACGTACTATACTATAACTCTTTTTCGTAAAATTTTTCGACATACTATACCATGACTTTTTTCGGCAAAGTTTTTCGACATACTTTACTATGACTTTTTTTTCCCGTCATACTATACAATGAATTTTTTTTTCGACATACTATACTATGACTTTTTTTTTTTGACATACAATACTATGACGTTTTTTTTCCAACATACTATACCATCACTTTTTTTTCTTACAATTTTTCGACATAGTAGACTGACTTTTTTTTGCAAAATTTTTCGACATATTATACTATGACCTTTTTTTCATCAAAATTTTTCGATATACTATACTATGATTTTTTTTTCAAAATCTTTCGACATACTAAACTATGACTTTTTTTTGCAAAATTTTTCGACATACTTTTTAATGACTTTTTTTGGCAAAACTTTGACATACTATACTATGACTTTTCATGGCAAAATTTTCGACAAACTATATTATAACTTTTTTTTGCAACATTTTTTGACATACTATACTATGACTTTTTTTTTCGACATACTATACTATGACGTTTTTTTGCAAAATGTTTCGACATACTATACTATGACTTTTTTTCAGCAAAATTTTTCGACATACTATACTATGACTTTTTTTTCCCGTCATACTATACTATGACTTTTTTTTCGACATACTATACTATTTTTTTTTTCTTTCGACATACTATACTATGACTTTTTTTCGACATACTATACCATGACCTTTTTTAGGCAAAATTTTTCGACATACTATACTATGACTTTTTTTTCCCGTCATACTATACTATGACTTTTTTGGGCAAAATTTTTCGACATACTATACCATGACTTTTTTTGGGAAAATGTTTCGACAAACTATACTATGACTTTTTTTGGGAAAATGTTTCGACAAACTATACTATGACCTTTTTTCGGCAAAATTTTTCGACATACTATACTATGACTTTTTTTTTCCGTCATACTATACTATGACCTTTTTTCGGCAAAATTTTTCGACATACTATACTATGACTTTTTTTTTCCATCATACTATACTATGACTTTTTTGGGCAAAATTTTTTCGACATTCTATACTATGACTTTTTTTTGGCAAAATTTTTCGGCATACAATACTATGACTCTTTTTCGCAAAATGTTTCGACATACTATACCATGACTTTTTTTCAGCAAAATTTTTCGACAAACTATATTATGACTTTTTTGGGGAAAATTTTTTCGACATACTATACTAGGACTTTTTTGGCATAATTTTTCGACATACTACTATGACTTATTTTTTTTGACATACTATACTATGACGTTTTTTTCCCGTCATACTATACTATGACTTTTTTGGGCAAAATTTTTCAACATACTATACCATGACTTTTTTCGGCAAAGTTTTTCGACATACTATACTATGACTTTTTTTTTCCGTCATACTATACTATGACTTTTTCTTTCGACATACTATACTATGACTTTTTTATCGACATACTATTCTATGACCTTTTTTCGGCAAAACTTTTCGACACACTATACTATGACTTTTTTTTTCCGTCATACTATACTATGACTTTTTCTTTCGACATACTATACTATGACTTTTTTATCGACATACTATTCTATGACCTTTTTTCGGCAAAATTTTTCGACATACTATACTATGACTTTTTTTTTCCGTCATACTATACTATGACTTTTTTGGGCAAAATTTTTTCGACATACTATACTATGAGTTTTTTGGTATAATTTTTCAACATACTATACTATGACTTATTTTTTTTGACATACTATACATACATAAATTTTGCCAAAAAAAAGTCATATTATAGTATGTCGAAAAATTTTGCAAAAAAAAAATCATAGTATAGTATGTCGAAAAATTTTGCCAACAAAAGTCATATTATAGTATGTCGAAAAGGTTAACCAAAAAGAGTCATAGTATAGTAAGTCGAAAAAAAAGTCATAGTATAGTATGTCGAAATATTTTGCCCCAAAAAAAGTCATAGTATAGTATGTCTAAAAAAAAAGTCATAGTATAGTATGTCGAAAAAATTTACGAAAAAAAAACACATAGTATAGTATGTCGGACAAAATAAAGTTACAGTATAGTATGTCGAAAAAAGAACAAAAGTCATAGTATAGTATGTCGAAAAAAAGTTATAGTATAGTATGTCGAAAAAAAAAGTCTTAGTATAGTATGTCGATAGATTTTGAAAAAAAAAGTCATAGCATAGTAAGTCGGAAAAAAAGTCATAGTATAGCATGTCGAAAGATTTTGAAAAAAAAAGTCATAGCATAGTAAGTCGAAAAAAAAGTCATAGTATAGTATGTTGAAAAATTTTGACAAAAAAAGGTCATAGTATAGTATGTCGAAAAAAATAATGTCATAGTATAGAATGTCGAGCATTTTCATGAAAAAAGGCATAGTATAGTCTGTCGATTAATTTGGTGGAAAAAAAACTCAGTTTAAAATTTCGAAAATTTTCATGAAAAAAGTCATACGATAGCATGTCGAAAATATTCGTAAAAAAATGTCATAGTATAGAATGTCGAAAATTTTCATGAAAAAAGGCATAGTATAGTCTGTCGATTAATTTGGTGGAAAAAAAACTCAGTTTAAAATTTCGAAAATTCATGAAAAAAGTCATACTATAGCATGTCGAAAATTTTCGTGAAAAAATGTCGAAAATATTCGTAAAAACATGTCATAGTATAGAATGTCGAAAATGTTCATGAAAAAAGGCATAGTATAGTCCGTCGATTAATTTGGTGGGAAAAAAACTCAGTTTAAAATTTCGAAAATTTTGATGAAAAAAGTCATACTATAGCATGTCGAAAATTTTCGTGAACAAATGTCAAAAATATTCGTAAAAAAATGTCATAGTATAGAATGTCGAAAATTTTCATGAAAAAAGGCATAGTATAAGCTGTCGATTAATTTGGTGGAAAAAAACTCAGTTTTAAATTTCGAAAATTTTCATGAAAAAGTCATACTACAGCATGTCGAAAATATTCGTAAAAAAATGTCATAGTATAGAATGTCGAAAATTTTCAAAAGGCTTAGTATAGTCTGTCGATTAATTTGGTGGAAAAAAAACTCAGTTTAAAATTTCGAAAATTTTCATGAGAAAAGTCATACTATAGCATGTCGAAAATTTCCGTGAACAAATGACGAAAATATTCGTAAAAAAATGTCATAGTATAGAATGTCGAAAATTTTCATGAAAAAAGGCATAGTATAGTCTGTCGATTAATTTGGTGGAAAAAAAACTCAGTTTAAAATTTCGAAAATTTTCATGAGAAAAGTCATACTATAGCATGTCGAAAATTTCCGTGAAAAAATGTCGAAAATATTCGTAAAAAAATGTCATAGTATAGAATGTCGAGCATTTTCATGAAAAAAGGCAGTATAGTCTGTCGATTAATTTGGTGGAAAAAAAACTCAGTTTAAAATTTCGAAAATTTTCATGAAAAAAGCCATACTATAGCATGTCGAAAATTTTCGTGAAAAAATGTCGAAAATATTCGTAAAAAAATGTCATAGTATAGAATGTCGAGCATTTTCATGAAAAAAGGCATAGTATAGTCTGTCGATTAATTTGGTGGAAAAAAAAACTCAGTTTTAAATTACGAAAATTTTCATGAAAAAAGTCATACTACAGCATGTCGAAAATATTTGTAAAAAAATGTCATAGTATAGAATGTCGAAAATTTTCATGAAAAAAGGCATAGTATAGTCTGTCGATTAATTTGGTGTAAAAAAAAACTCAGTTTAAAATTTCGAAAATTTTCATGAAAAAAGTCATACTATAGCATGTCGAAAATTTTCGTGAAAAAATGACGAAAATATTCGTAAAATAATGTCATAGTATAGAATGTCAAAAATTTTCATGAAAAAAGGCATAGTATAGTCTGTCGATTAATTTGGTGGAAAAAAAACTCAGTTTAAAATTTCGAAAATTTTCATGAAAAAAGTCATACTATAGCATGTCGAAAATTTCCGTGAAAAAATGTCGAAAATATTCGTAAAAAAATGTCATAGTATAGAATGTCGAAAATGTTCATGAAAAAAGGCATAGTATAGTCTGTCGATTAATTTGGTGGAAAAAAACTCAGTTTTAAATTACGAAAATTTTCATGAAAAAAGTCGTACTACAGCATGTCGAAAATATTCGTAAAAAAAAATGTCATAGTATAGAATGTCGAGCATTTTCATGAAAAAAGGCATAGTATAGTCTGTCGATTACTTTGGTGGAAAAAAAACTCAGTTTAAAATTTCGAAAATTTTCATGAAAAAAGTCATACAATAGCATGTCGAAAATATTCGTAAAAAAATGTCATAGTATAGAATGTCGAAAATGTTCATGAAAAAAGGCATATTATAGTCTGTCGATTAATTTGGTGGAAAAAAAACTCGGTTTAAAATTTCGAAGATTTTCATGAAAAAAGTCATACTATAGCATGTCGAAAATTTCCGTGAAAAAATGTCGAAAATATTCGTAAAAAAATGTCATAGTATATAATGTCGAAAATTTTCATGAAAAAAGGCATAGTATAGTCTGTCGATTAATTTGGTGGAAAAAAAACTCAGTTTAAAATTTCGAAAATTTTCATGAAAAAAGTCATACTACAGCATGTCGAAAATTTCCGTGAAAAAATGTCGAAAATATTCGTAAAAAAATGTCATAGTATAGAATGTTGAGCATTTTCATGAAAAAAGGCATAGTATAGTCTGTCGATTAATTTGGTGGAAAAAAAACTCAGTTTATAATTTCGAAAATTTTCATGAAAAAAATCATACGATAGCATGTCGAAAATTTTCGTGAACAAATGTCGAAAATATTCGTAAAAAAATGTCATAGTATAGAATGTCGAAAATGTTCATGAAAAAAGGCATAGTATAGTCTGTCGATTAATTTGGTG
This sequence comes from Sebastolobus alascanus, assembly GCA_916701645.2. Lineage (NCBI taxonomy): Eukaryota > Metazoa > Chordata > Actinopteri > Perciformes > Sebastidae > Sebastolobus > Sebastolobus alascanus. The sequence goes on along the minus strand of CAKAOJ020000025.1, from coordinate 835,545 downwards.
GAAAAAAACTCAGTTTTAAATTACGAAAATTTTCATGAAAAAAGTCGTACTACAGCATGTCGAAAATATTCGTAAAAAAATGTCATAGTATAGAATGTCGAAAATTTTCATAAAAAAGGCATAGTATAGTCTGTCGATTAATTTGGTGGAAAAAAAATTCAGTTTAAAATTTCGAAAATTTTCATGAAAAAAGTCATACTATAGCATGTCGAAAATTTCCGTGAAAAAATGTCGAAAATATTCGTAAAAAAATGTCATAGTATAGAATGTCGAGCATTTTCATGAAAAAAGGCATAGTATAGTCTGTCGATTGATTTGGTGGGAAAAAAACTCAGTTTCAAATTTAGAAAATTTTCATGAAAAAAGTCATACTATAGCATGTCAAAAATATTCGTAAAAAAATGTCGAAAATATTCGTAAATAATTTCATAGTATAGAATGTCGAAAAGAAAAGTTATAGTATTGTATGTCGAAAAAAAAAGTCTAAGTATAGTATGTCGAAAGATTTTGAAAAAAAAAGTCATAGCATAGTAAGTCGAAAAAAAAGTTCATAGTATAGTATGTCGAAAAAAATAAAGTCATAGTATAGGATGTCAAAAAAAAGTTATATTATACTATGTCGAAAAATTTTGCCCAAAAAAAGTCATAGTATGGTATGTCGAAAAATTTTGGAAATAAAAGTCATAGTATAGTATGTCGGAAGAAATAAGTCATAGTATAGTATGTCAAAATATTTTGCCAAAAAAAAGTCATAGGATAGTATGTCGAAAAATTTTGCCAAAAAAACTCATAGTATAGTATGTCGAAAGATTTTTCAGAAAAAAAGTCATAGTATAGAATGTCGAAAATTTTCATGAAAAAAGGCATAGTATAGTCTGTCGATTAATTTGGTGGAAAAAAACTCAGTTTTAAATTTTGAAAATTTTCATGAAAAAAGTCATACTATAGCATGTCAAAAATATTCCTAAAAAAATGTCGAAAATATTCGTAAAAAATGTCATAGTATAGAATGTCGAAAATTTTCATGAAAAAAGGCATAGTATAGTCTGTCGATTAATTTGGTGGAAAAAAAACTCAGTTTAAAATTTCGAAAATTTTCATGAAAAAAGTCATACGATAGCATGTCGAAAATATTCGTAAAAAAATGTCATAGTATAGAATGTCGAAAATTTTCATGAAAAAAGGCATAGTATAGTCTGTCGAAAGATTTTGCAAAAAAAAAAATCATAGTATAGTATGTCGGGAAAAAAAAGTCATAGTTTAGTATGTCGAAAGATTTTGCAAAAAATAAGTCATAGTATAGTATAGTATATCGTAAAATTTGCAAAAAAAGACATACTATAGTATGTCGAAAAGTTTTGCCAAAAAAAGTCATAGCATAGTATGTCGAAAATTTGACCACAAAAAAAGTCACAGTATAGTATGTAGAAAAATTTTACAAAAAAAATGTTATAGTATAGTATGTGGAAAAAAATGAAGTCATAGTATAGTATGTGGTAAAAAATAAAGTTAAAGTATAGTATGGCGGGAAAAAAAAGTCATAGTATAGTATGTCGAAAGATTTTGCAAAAAAAAATCATAGTGTCGTATGTTGAAAAAATGAAGTCATAGTATATAATGTCGAAAAATATAAAGTCATAGTATAGTATGTCGAAAGATTTTGCAAAAAAAAAGGGTCATAGTATAGTATATCGAAAAATTTTGCCAAAAAAAGTCAGTGTAGTATGTCGAAAGATTTTGCCAAAAAAAAGTCATAGTATAATATGTCGAAAAATGTTGCCAAAAAAAGTCATAGTATAGTATGTCGAAAAAAAAGTCATAGTATAGAATATCGAAAAATTCTACGAAAAAAAGTCATAATATAGTTTGTCGAAAAAAAGTCATAGTAAAGTATGTCGAAAAAAAATGTCATAGTATAGTATGTCCAGAGATTTTGCAAAAAAAAGTCATAGTATAGTATGTCGAAAAATGTTGCCGTAAAAAAGTCATAGTATAGTATCGCGAAAGATTATGCAAAAAAAAGTCATAGTATGTCGAAAAAAAAGTCATAGTATAGTATGACGAAAAAAAAGTCATAGTATAGTTTGCCGAAAAAAAGTCAGTATGGTATGTCGAAACATTTTGCAAAAAAAGTCATAGTATAGTATGTCGAAAAATTTTACCAAAAAAAAGTCATAGTATATTATGTGGAAAAAAATAAAGTCATAGTATAGTATGTCGAAAAGTTTTGGAAAAAAAGTCATAGTATAGTATCGCGAAAGATTTTGCAAAAAAAAGGCATAGTATAGTATGTCGAAAAAAAAGTCATATTATAGTATGACGGAAAAAAAGCCATAGTATAGTATGTCGAAAAATTTTGCCAAAAAAAAAGTCATAGTATAGTATGTCGAAAGATTTTACGAAAAAAAAGTCATAGTGTAGTATGTCGAAAGATTTTGCAAAAAATAAAGTCATAGTATATCATGTCAAAAAAAAAATCATAGTATAGTATGTCGAAAGATTTTCTTCAAAAAAAGCCATAGTATAGTATGTCAAAAGTTTTTGCCAAAAAAAGTCATAGTATAGTATGTCGGAAAAAAAAAGTCATAGTATAGTATGTCGGAAAAAAAAAGTCATAGTATAGTATGTCGAAAAATGTTGTCGTTAAAAAAGTCATAGTATAGTATCGCGAAAGATTATGCAAAAAAAAGTCATAGTATAGCATTTCGAAAATTTTCGTGAACAAATGACGAAAATATTCGTAAAAAAAATGTCATAGTATAGAATGTCGAAAATTTTCATGAAAAAAGGCATAGTATAGTCTGTCGAAAGATTTTGCAAAAAAAAAAATCATAGTATAGTATGTCGAAAAAAATAAAGTCATAGTATAGTATGTCGAAAGATTTTGCCAAAAAAAAGTCATAGTATAGTATGTCAAAAAGTTTGCCGAAAAAAAGTCAGTATGGTATGTCGAAACATTTTGCAAAAAAAGTCATAGTATAGTATGTCGAAAAATTTTGCAAAAAAAAAGTCATAGTATAGAATGTCGAAAAATTTTACCAAAAAAAAGGCAAAGTATAGTATGTCGAAAAGTTTTGCCAAAAAAAGTCATAGTACAGTATGTTGAAAGATTTTGCAAAGAAAAGTCATAGTATAGTATGTCGAAAAATGTTGCCGTAAAAAAGTCAGTTTAGTATCGCGAAAGATTTTGCAAAAAAAGTCATTGTATAGTATGACGAAAAAAAGTCAGTGTAGTATGTCGAAAAGTTTTGCCAAAAAAAGTTATAGTTGAATATGTCGAAAAATTTTGCCAAAAAAAAGTCATAGTATAGTATGTCGAAAAATTTTACGAAAAAAAAGTCATAGTATAGTATGTCGAAAAAATATAGTCATAGTATAGTATGTTGGGAAAAAAAAGTCATAGTATAGTTTATCGAAAAATTTTGCCAAAAAAAGTATACTAGTATACTATACTATGGTATAGTATGTCGAAAAATTTTGCCACAAAATAAAGTCATAGTATAGTTTTATAATTTTTCGACATAATACTATGACTCTTTTTGCAAACATTTTCGACATACTATACTTTGACTTTTTTGGCAAAATTATACGACATACTATACTATGACTTTTCCCAAACTTTTTCAACATGCTATACTATGACTTTTTTGGAAATAAAAATTTACGACACTTTACTATGACTTTTTTTGTCAATTTTTCAACGTACTACACTGACTTTTTTGCAAAATGTTTCGACATACTACACTAACTAGTTTTTGTATAATTTTTTGACATACTATACTATGACTTTTTTTTGCAAAATCTTTAGACATACTATACTATCACTTTTTTTTTGGTAACATTTTTTGACATACTATACTATGACTTTTTTTTCTTACAATTTTTCGACATAGTATACTATGAGTTATTTTTGGCAAAATTTTTCGACATACTATATTATGACTTTTTTTTGCAACATTTTTGAACATATTATAGTATACTATGTCGGAAAAAAAAAATACATAGTGTAGCATGTTGAAAAAGGTCATAAAACATTCGTAGTATAGTAAAGCAATAAATGTCAAAAAAGTCACAATATAGTAGATCAAAACAAGTAAAAAAAAAAGTTATTGTATAGTATGGCGACCAAAGTAAAAATAAAAGTCATATTATAGTATGTCGAAAAAAATCATAGTACAGTATATCGAAAAAAGTCATGAAAATGTCATTGTATAATATGTCTATAAATGTCATAAAAAAGTCATAGTAAAGTATGTAAAAAAAGTCAAACAAGTCACAGTTTAGTATGGTGAAAACGTTTTTAAGAAAAGCCATAGTATATGTCGAAAAAAGTCGTCATAGTATAGTATGTCCAAAAAAGTCATAAAAATGTCATAGTATAGTATATCGAAAAAGGTAAAGAAAAAAAAAAGCCATAGTACAGTATGTCGAAATGCCAAAAGAAGTCATAGTATAGTATGTTGAAAAGTCATAAAAAAGCCATCGTATAATAAGTCGAAAAATGTAAAAAGAAGTCATAATATAGTATGGCGAAAAAAGTTGACTGTTCGTTCTAAATAACAATGGCAGCTCCTGAAGATGTTAGCGTAGATGGGTCGTTTCTAGAAGGTAACCCGCAAATTGCACGCTTATTACGCGGCTTCTTACCTAAGAAATCAATATTTGGACACAAAAACGGTCCGACAGAGTCCGACATCCGAGCTGCGCCCATAGAAATGGGCTGTTATACATAGCAAAGGTCTATTATACAGAAATTACACACCGCAGAACGCCATGATTGACCAATCAGAAACGAGTATTCAACACAGCCGTGTAATAAGCACTGATAAAACCATGTCTATCACACCTGACAAATAAAGGTTACGTAGTTGGCGAATAAGTTCAAAACTGTCGCTACCTGTGTTATAACTGTTAATTTTCTATACACTGTGAACATAAAATGCGAGTGTTTTCACAGCAGCCCATCTACCTTACGAACCGCTGTCATCGTCATCAGTGTATAGGGCACGAGAAGTGAAAAGTTAATCAATAACACAGCAATAGTAGTTACATACTCGTCACGTTATGTTTTGAACACACCTGATGCACCTCAGAAGCCCTAGCTGTTGGATCAGGGCTGACCATCAGCTGGAGGTCTGGAGCTGGGAACCCAGGGTCTAGACTATGGGCTAGAATAAATACAATTAATGAAACAGTATTTATGAGTTTTCAGAATCTGCTCTACTGATTTACAGAATATGATTTTAAATGGCAAACATTGCCAGATGGATTTAATGTTCAGACGAAGGCTGTGATATGTGTAAATAATAAAATAATTATTATACCAAGTTCTGTTTTTAAGGTTTTGGGGCGTTATCTATTGTGATAATAATGGTCCAAAATGATGTAAAATTGCATAGTTTTAGGTCAAAAACCTTACAATTTTCTTGGGGGGGGGACCCCAAATGCAAATTTATACCGGTTCTTTGTCTGTGATGTTTGTGGGTTTTTAATTGAAAAGACTGATCTTGTGTTGCCACTGCACACACAGGCCTACTTGGCTCAATAATCTAGCTTTGTCTTGACATATTGTTGACTTATTGTCTTATAATGATGACTTTCAGTTTACTGGTTAGGAGGGCACTCCATTTAATATTTGTCGCTGTCCATTGACGGAGAGTTCTGAATTAAAGTTGCTGTGGTATATTGTGAAGAGAGGGGAGGGCCTCTAAAATGTCCGTAGCCCCGGGGCCTCAAGTAATATTAAGGTGCCCCTGGCCGTCGCCATCTTGGTTATTTAAAACCAGAAGTGAAACGAGACGTGGAGCAAAGTAAAACCAAACTCTAAATAAGACATTTTTAGGACCGAAAAGATTATAATTAACTTTCATGAACTGAAAACACAGTGAAGGGGCTAAGGTTGTAAGACGACAACACAGACAACTCTCAGACCGGACAACGCCATGGGGGCAACCTGTCAATCACAAGGTAGCCACGCCCTAAATCATACCCTGCTTTATGGTCTATTTGACTCTAAATGGGACCATAATTTACTAAATGAACATCATGCTTTATTGAAGAAGACTTGAAACTAGCGATTGAGACCATAAACTCATGTTTATAATGTTTACTGAGGTAATAAATCAAGTGAGAAGTAGGGTCATTTTCTCATAGACTTCTATACAATCAGACTTATTTTTGCAAATTTTGTTTTTCACATTGGCTTCACTTTTCATAACTGGAGGTTGCCCACTGGTGTAGATGCTGCAATAGCATCAGTTACATCAGATCTGGAGAGTATTTCTTCATTGAAAGAAAAGCAAAGAAAAACACTGAAGGCGATGTTTTCCCTCTTTTCCCGACTGGCTTTGGCAAGAGTTTGATTGACAGATGGGTCATCCAATCACCTGCCAAATATTTTTTTTAAAGTGCCTGCCCTTTCCAAACAGTTTCCAATGACGACTTCTCAGATGGTTCTGTGTAACAAACTGTCTGGCGGGTCAGATTATCCAAAGAGATAGCTTTCACAAGAATGGGTTGGACGTGAGGTCACAGCGACCTTGACCACCAAAATCGAATCAGTTCATCTCTGTGTCCACCTGGGACATTTGTACCAAAATCAGATATATCGCGTTCACGAGATATCCGGCCACAGTGGTCGCCGGTGCAGAGGCATAAAAATGTGAGCGTGCAAACAGCTGTCCTTTTCAGATGACGTCAAATCTAACAGGATTCCATCAATAAACTACACAGAATCCCACTACATGCCTACACAGTCCACGCACATATTGAAAACCAGCTACAAAATTTTATATCTCAGAAAATGGTGTTTAAGATTTTTTTAGGGGCCTTAATGGTAGCTAAATTGATTTATCAACTTTTAAGAGCCGGCGGAAACCCTGATTCGATTGTCACTCTACCACAGCTATTAATATAAACTTGTAAATACTTGCAATAGAGAAAATTTATTGTCGCATCATACAGTAGAATATATGATTAAGGAAACAAATTTACAAATTTATGAGATGACAATAATATGCACTAAGTCAGGATCTCATAATAAAAACTAACAAAATTGAAGTAAGATGATGACATATAGAATTGGAAACTCTGTCCATGTTCATAAAATAGTAATTAATACATATAGCTAGAGATAACGAGGAGAAATGCAAGAGAGAAGAAGGTCAAAAAATAAGATAAAAAAAACTGCTCACAGTTCACCACATAAAGAAATACAGCCTTGAGAGTGATTAACACAATGATCACTTGTCAAAACTAAGAAATCACATTAAAACTGACAATGACAGCCAATACTCAACAAGGGCCGTGTTCAGACCTGGTATTAAGTGAGTCCTCAGGGTGTGAACGAACTCAAGACGCATTAAGGACGCACTGAGATACGATCTTTCAGACCGCATTCAGAGGTGATCTGGGCCACATATGGCCACATTCTTTTAGCAGTGTGTACGTGAATGTGTTCTGGGCCACATTAAGGACCGCCTACTCAACTGACGTCCAGCTGGGATCCGCGGGTCTCTGCGCTCCTCATGTGAATAGACAGGCAGACGCGAGCGCTTGTCTGCCTTGCAGCATGGAAACGACCTTTGTGCTCTTAATAATCCAAATTTTAATTAATTAAAATCTATTTTATTTATAGGCTACATATTCTACAGACTATCAGACTAGGCACGCAAAGTGCATTATTATCATACTGTTTTTGTTCTGGTGCTTTGCACGGACCTGACACAAGTCTGCCCGCCCGCTCTCATCCCCGGCTCTCTGAAGCTCTGTACCCCACTGTTGCCTGACAAAGGCAGCGGTGCCGGCAGCTAGGAGGTCTCCTAGCTACCGCCGGTAGACAAACTTTTATTTGAATGTAAATAAAAATGTACCCAAATTCACGAATATGTAGGAAATTACTACTGACAATCATGTAACATTACGTCACAACGTCTGCTGTATTAGCCATGTGTTTACTACGTGTTTATTTGCATGTAGAGCGGGGAAGTGAGATCGGACTGAATGGTCACTTAAGACGCATGTGGAGACACATTCTAATGCCAGGTGTGAACAGACGTACTTAAAGCTGTCCACTTGTGTTCGGATCACTCGGGACGCATGTTAATGCCAGGTCTGAACAGGGCCATGGTAGCTGCCTTCAGCGACATCCAACAAATGACTCATTGTATTTCTCAAATGGCTGCTGGCTGCTAATAGAATTCCTTGATTTCTGTACAGACCTCCTGCCAGACGTCTGCTTGAAAATAGGGGAGCGGAGGAACTGCAAGTCTGTGAACTTGTCTCCACGCCTAAGTTTCCTGTCAAGATGACAATTCAATTGTTGAGTATTCATACGGTACAATGTGAACATATCTTAAATCATTTACAGCAAGGGCAGCATCAATATGTGTACTTACGCATTTAGCGTGGGTTCCTTGTAGTCCACCACCATGGTGCAGCGCCGCTTGCGAGCAGGAACAGGGGTAGAGCATCGGGCATCAGAGGGCCGTGAGCCACCATGGGAGAATTTGCGATAGGCTGCAGGGGACAGATTGGTCACATCACACAGACTCAAGCCCCGCCCTGCTGTCCTTACACCAAGCCCACCTGTGGAAACGTGAAGGAAGATGTGATCCAAAAGCAAGAAAAAAAAAAATAAAAAACAGGAGTTGTGTGCGTGTATTCATGTGTGCACACCAGTGCACCAGCTAAAAGACAGAGTTCAAAGAAGCCATTGCATCGAGAAGTGACAATGCAATGAAAATGTGATCTGGCCAAGCCTCCCAAGTACCCACTGATGTTGTGACGAAGCAATTGTCTTCTAGCATTCATACTGTGAGATTTTATTTCGACAAGCATGTTTGGGAAGTGACGAGTAAACGTACGTTTTTTGCACGTCTTGACCCTCTGGGGCGTTTGGTGGGGCAAAGGAGGAGGAGCTTCGCCGGAGGAATCGCCAAAATTGGACAGGACGTTGTCTATTCTCATCATCTCCACTTCAACCAGAGGGCTGACAGGCAACAAACAATCCTTCTCAATAACCCGTCTTTGAGGCTCTGAAAAACCAGGACAAACAAACACACGTAACCATTTTTAATTCACAAATTACGATCAGCAAAAACAGGCACTCAAGCGCAAAAATGAGCCATGCAACAATTTTCTAAACAATTCACCATAACGTCTTTGTTATAGGTCACAGAGAATATCACACAGTGAGGTCATCATGAGACAAGAGGATAACACCAAGCCAGATTTTTGGGTTGCACTGAAGTAGGGATGCACCATTCGTATATCGGGCCGATACTGACTCATATAGCTGGATCAGGTTTTGGTGACAATGGAGTCAATTTATTCAATTCTATGTTTATATACTATATACATTATAGACTGGAATTTTAATTGCTGTTTCAATTTTGACCAATTTGTTGCTGCATTAACAAGGTTTACACCTGAATTATAATTCCTGTTAATTTTGAAGATTGGTGTACGATTTATTATTTTAATAATAAATTACAATTCAGTAAATCCGTATATCTATGTATTTATTTGTTACATTTTGTTTTACAAAGTTAAGAAAGCAATGTTGTTGTCAAGCCTGTTGTTGTCTTGCACATAAAAGAATAATCCCAGTCACTTCCACACAGTGAGGCATACATCTTAACATTAATTAAAAACTGGTATCGGATCGATACTAGTTATCGGCCGATACTCGTTATCGGTCGATACTCGTTATCGGTCGATACCCAAAGCCCAGGTATCTGTATCGGGACTGAAAAACTTGGATGTGTGTATCCCTACACTGAAGATCAGCTTTGCCAAAAGGTGCCTCAGTCAAGCTGAAAACGTTACACAAGAAAAGAAGAAAAAATGAATTACAGACGGACTAAAACCTCCTTGTCTGACTGGCCAACAGGTGGATGTCTCTAAAGTATCTATTGATATCACACTGCCTGAAGGCAAGCACTTCATTTTTATCACCTCATGTCATATAATTTTTTTGAATAATGGTTAGCAATTAATATGTTGACGCTGTAGCTTTGAGCATTCATCCAGTGTTCAAGGAAGGACACTGCATTATGGACAATGATCCTGACCATTTACTCACCTTGGTGATTTTCCTGTCTCAACATCGCTGGATCAGGGCTGTTAGAGAAGCTAGATTCAGTGGAGTGACGAGCTTCTTCCTTTTCAGGCTCTACAGCCTCATCTCTAAAGACTACGAAATATAAAACAATTAAATAAATTGATTAATTACAACCACCTAAAGTCTACTTAACCACATTAACCATGAAGTTGAAGTTAAGAACAACAAACCTAAAAGCTCACCAGAGATCTCCTGTTTAGGAGGGATGTTTTCTTTCTGTCTGACGACTTTAGAGGGCCGGCCTCTACGAGTGGTGATCCCTTTGGTCTTGTCAGGTGAAGTCTGTCTCTGTCTGCTCTTCTGAGGGACGTAAAGGCTGTCCTCCGATTCAGAAGATGGTGATGACGAGCTGGATTCAATCGATTTGGGAACCACAGGTGAAGCTTCAGTTTGTGGAGTCTCTTCGGTGACGGGCGTGGACGACTGATTGTCGTCTGCCTTGGCCTTGAACGGTGTGACGTGAACAGCCTCTTCACAGTCAAAGTCAAACGTGTCATTAAATCCCAGTGAGGTGTTGAGCTTATTCCCCTGTGACGGAGGTGCTGTTTTGGCCCGTGTCGCTGACCGGTCCCGACTCTTGGAGCGAGCTCTGGGTTTTGGATTCTCCCAAGGTTTCTTTAATGGGACACGGTCTGGTTTGCGTCCTCTCTCTGCTTTCTGTGCAGCAGGTTCTGGTTTGGTGCGGGGCTGCTGCTGGGCTTTTTTCCTGCTGGGCCGCTGCTGCTGGTTGTTGTTGTTATTTTTGGGTGGGACAGGTTCAGGAGTAGAATGCTGAAACTCCTCAGTGTCGACGGGGTCCGCTAAATCTGGTTCTGCTCCTCGCTGTGGCTGATTCGTATTTTCACCGTCACCACGAATAGGACTTGTGATCAAAGTACCCAAGCCTGCGATGGGGTTCCCCTCACTCAACGACTTCTTTTCTTGCACACGCTCAGACCTCCTCCTGCTTCTTCTATCTGCATTGCGACGCCTCACACCCACTGTAGATGGCAGGGCAAGCTGCTTGTCAGGTTGTGCATTCTTTTCAGAAGGCTGAGGGTCTGTGACGAAAAGGACAAAATCAACATTATCATTAAAACAGTTTAGTTATTTTGGATACATGCAATAGTTTATTAAAGCAGTGAGACCAGTACACAACAGCTGCCATGTAATAATATGCAAAAGTATTTTTTTCCAATTTCTTTAAAGAATTAGTCAACTAGGTGATCTGAAGAACAGCCTATATTTAAATGTGTTCGGTGGATCGGACTACAAATAACACTCTTGGCAGAATGGCAAGAAACAATTACTTCAATTTATTAACAAAATGGTTTAAAAGTACTCAGCTGACAATAAGTTAACTATTGTGGCTAATCCTTAATATTAAAGGTGCTAAATTCGATATCCAGAGCATTAACAGAGCAGCAAACAACTATTAACTCTGTAAATATATATAGAGGAGTAATATCTACCTGAGCAGAGAATGAAATCGCTCTCCCTGTGTGTGTTGTAATCCGAGCTTCTCCTCACTTTGACAATCGCCGGGCCGGCCGTGTGTGCTTTAAGTGCATGTTAGTGCAAGTGAGCGTACCCCACGAAATGGCTCACGGGCGCTGCTCTCCACTACGCTCATACGGTGGTTATAGCTGATAACGCCGTCCCAAACGACGGTGTTGTCACGGAAGCGTAGCACCCACCCTCCGGTTCCCCCCCAGGTAAAACACTGTTAACTCTATCAGCACTTTCGCTGTTGTTTGCACTGTTAGCGCCGTTAGCTGCGAGGCACCAGCTCGCTGTCGCCATTTTGAGAGCCGTTGAGAGGCAATTTTTGATCCCAATCCCATATTTAGCACCTTTAAGTCTAGTAGTAGTAGTAGTAGTGTGTGTGTGTGTGTGTGTGTGTATATATACCTGTAAGAATTGGCGAGGCTTTGCACACAATGGGCTTATCAAGGTTCTGGCTGGTCCTCTTTCTCCTGTAAATTGAGAGGTAATTGATCCTGATGGTCATAAAACTCAGGATAAAGGATGTCATCAAAGTTTATGTGATTAATTGTTGTTTTTAAAAAGTTACCTTGCCGAATCCACGTGGATTTTGGGTTCAACAAGGACGTTTGGAGGTTTCGTCTAAATCAACACAGAGAGAAATTGAATATTATTTATTTTACAATGTCACACAGTACTTCAAAATCATTTGCATGTTAGCCAGGATAAGGACAGACCACAGGTCTCCTTGGTGTACCTCTGTAGCACTAACTGCCAGAGCTTCCTGCTCTTTGAGCCTCTTCTTGAGCAGAAGTAGGTGAAGGAACAGCGCCTGCTGCTCCCTTTTAAGCTGCAGGATCACAGCATTGGCCTGTCTCCCTTTTTCCTTTTCAGCTTGCAGGGCTACAGCCAGTTCCTTGTTGTTCAGCTGGACACCCTTCAGGATGGTGTGGATGGAGTTAACCACTAGGACAAAAAACATGGAATGGATGTTATTTGCTTGCTTAAGGCAAACCTGCATGTCAACATCTTCTGCACATCTGTCCATGTGATGGTTTTGGCGATAACAAGTAGTAGTAGTAGTAGTCTACATAATTGTGGGGAAAGTCCTAAACATACATTGAAGGTGTGATTGTCGACATGCAAGATCAGCCTGGCTCATTTCCTCACCACTGCTGCTGCTGTTTATAATTTTGGACCTTCCTCTGCTGGAAGATGAAGCACGATCCAGCCGTTTGTTCCTCTTTTCCTTCATCCTCTCCTTTATCTCCTCCAGACTCTGCTGGAAGGACTTCTTCTGGATCCGCTCTTTCACCATGGCTCAATCCAACTTATCCAACTTATCAACAGCGTAGCCTGAACACTGAACACCTCAGCAAAACAAACGACTAAGCTAACGTGCTAGCTCTGGTTAGCATGCTAGTTAACGCTGAGTCAAACCGACGAGCTATCTTCAGTAGCTGCAGTCGGCCGTCATAGAAAGCAACGTATATTTTAACTTACCGACACGTGTATATCGCCAAGCTATTTAACGTGTAACAAAATGCGTCAGTGACTAAAGTTAAGCAGCAGTATAATCCATTTAAACCGTGATATTAACACATCACATCCGACTCTCCGCTCTCTGCGAGTTGACGTTCGAATTTTTGAGCCGCGACTGTTGATTGGTGGGAATTTTATGACGACGTCACTTCCTTCAAGTGAAACTAGCGTGGCGCTAGAGGGCGCTAATGCATAGCAAACAGATAAAGTACATTTTCTTGCTGAGGAGATGTAACCGATTTGGTATTCATTATTCGTCTGCATTGCCTGAGACTAAACAGTAAACCACCACACAGCACATCAGATTATCTAATTATAATTATTGCCGTTTCACTCAGCATCTTTTCACCTTTTTCCTGTCTGTCTGTCTGTCTGTCTGTCTGTGGGAGGCAAACAAAGCAAAGTGCAGAACAGGCACCACTGGGAAAATGGAGCTAGGCTATAGTAAATTTCTTCTTTTTTTTTTTTTTAAATAAGGTAATTAGATTAGTACTCATCAAGGGTCAGGCTCATTCAGCCCATAATAAAATGACTAATTGGGTATTTATAATTGACTGCTGAAGATAAGAGCTTGAGCGGTGCTCTGTAAAGTGCTCTGCTGCATGTATAGAGCTGATAATTGTGTTAATCTAAAAGCCCACTGACAGGCAATGTCTGAGTTGTATTCCTTGAGGTTTTTCTGAAACTCTTGTGGCTCATTCGAAATTAGATTACGCAGTCGCTCAGAAAGCAAGTCAATTATTAGATGAATGTACATTTTAATTTGAGCCAGTAAGTCTTATGACACTATGCCCCAGTGCCCAGCCTCCTATCTCTTCTTTAATTTATTTTTTTAGATAGGGTCTACAGTATATACACCTGCCTTTATGCATACACACAGCTTAGGGTGACCAGGTGTCCCACTTTACGAGAGACTGCAGAGCATTTTTATCCCAGTTATTGTTGTCCCACATATTGAGACGATGTCCCACATTTTCATTGGCTCTAGTTTTCAAAAGTCAAACCACTGCAGGACAGACGCTTTATCAAAATCTGGCTTTTATCCAAATGCTGTTAATAAAACTGTGCACACGTGGGTCAAGTGCAGGTTGACCTTTCACCGTCTTTGCTACGCTATGCCGGGGAAAATTGCGAGTCACCGCAAAGTCACAAACTATGCAGATTTAGGCCGAATATGATGGAAACTACCACAAAGAAAAAGAAATGCAACTACAACAAAGTCTACTTATAAGTGGGTGAAACCGGTGGAGGGCAATTCTCAGAGTTTTTTGCGAAATTTGCAAGTTGTTTTTCAATTTCACACGGGGGGGGAATACGACATGAAGCGACTCAGTTCATGTGAGTCTCACAAGAAACATCAATGGATGCATTCGGGCAAATCATAGAGATGTTACGAGATAAGGGGCAGAATATAAATGTTTTTTTTTAAAGTTAGACATTATATCAAAATTTTAGACTACTTGGTAACGTGTCCCACATTGTCCCACACAAACATACTCTTTGTCCCACATTTGGTTTGTTAGGATCTGGTCACCCGAGCTTCCATGCCTTAAGTAGGCTCCCATTCCTACCCTTCTCAGGTTTTGCTCAATAAATGTTCTGTAAATATTGGATTAAACTGAATACCTCGTCATGATCTCATTTACTTTCCCAACTCAAAGTCAAACAGGCACGTCTTACTTGGCAGAGTGCAGGGAAGAAACTCGCACCTCTCCTTTGCATGGCACTGCAGCTAATATAACATCCATTTGGACCTTCTGTCAGTGAGGATCCAAGAAAGTGTCCATGACAGCCAACTGAATGGCATATTGAGGCTACAGGAGGGGTTTGGTAAAGCTTGGGTGTTGTCAGTGTCACCCACTGAAAACAAATGACTTCAGTCGGGCGCCTCAGCTATGAAACAGGCCTGTAGTTCCAGTAAAGCATACAGACAGTTTTTGATTTAGCTGACTTTTCTCACAAATATTTAACTCTTTGTAGGCTATATTCTCAATGGTATTTTCCATATTGTGTATATAAGGTTATGTAGCTAACTAAATAAATTCAATTTTATTACAGTTGAAAATCCCCAAACTAAAGCTAACATCATACGTTTTTTTGAGTAACACTTTTAGTATGGTTTAGAGGTCTGAGTAAGTGTGCCATACAGACCTGACTCACTGTTTTATTAATAAGATCACTTCTGTTTTCCTAAAAGGTGTATTATTTGTGCAAAAAGCAAGTAAATGTCACAGCTGTTGCCTCACAGCAGGGAAATAGTGAGCGGTGTGTTTTGTGTGTGAGAGTGTTTTTGTGCGTCTGTCTGTATTAAAAAGAAAAAGAAAGAACCAGTGAAGGAGGGAGAGACGGATAGACAGCCAGAGGGACTCCATAGGTTTTAGCTCAGGTAACTTTAATGGGCAAATCCATCATACAGTCATTTCATGCCAGTCCTGACTATCCACGTGTCACACGCCTGGAGAGAAACGTATTTTCACAGGTAGAGCAAAAGGACGGAACAAGAGGGACTGATTAAAATAAAAATGGAGAGAGCGTTGTGGCAGCCAGAGAAATTAGGGCACAAGTAGATACAAAGGACACGAGCATCAGCGCAGATGAATACATTGCCTTTTTTAGTGCAACAGGAGCTAGTACAAGTCTATTTCTCTACTGACGTGGCGCACTGATATAAATATTAAGAGATAACAAACTCATCTCTGTCCAGTCACATCTCCAGCTCACCCATCACTGTCCAGACCGTCTGACTGGCCAATGAAAAGATCATCTGCTTTTCTACCAGATGAAAAGTATTAGCTCTAATCTCTGGACTCGCCTCTGCTAGGGCCAAGAAAACACAGCCCTACTTTTTTAATATGGAAAATGTGAGTATGGTGCCATACTCAAAATTTATGGTAATGAAATCATAACACAGGTTGTGTAATCAACCCCAAAAAAGCCATACATGTAAGACAGGGGCAGCTCAGGAAATCAGATTATGACTCGAGAAACTGTAGGACAGATAACCAGGTAGCCACCTATCTTTAGCAGGTTTTCTTAGCTGTTAGTTTTTTCATAGAAGTCACACACTTCTAATGGCAAGGGTAACAGAGTAAAGATGTGGTGGCTGTAACTCAGTTACCTGTATGCAAATGACTAATCTAATAAAGTTTAAGTTTTTAAGATATTGCCATTATACAAGGTAGTAAAGATGCCTGAAGACTAAGCAACATTATACTACTAACAAACTAACACCTATATTATCAACAAAAATCACTCCAAATCAAATTAAATAGATAATATACATTAAAAAAACAGTATAGTGAGCTTATTTTTCCACATTTCCTGTACACTTTAATTAGCAAACTTATTTTTAAAATTGCGGTGGTTACTTGTAATTTTAATGTGCAAAGGTAACTTATTCCAAAATAACATATACCCATGTTTGTATTAAACCCCAGCAAGAACAACACTAGCTCTAGTAGTCAACAATCAGTGTTAGATGTAAGAGTCTGTCGTCCAGAAAATGCCATTTTAAATCCACACTATGACACAATTAATCATCTAATTAAGAAAGACAATATTTAGAGAAATAACTAGTCCACTGGTGCAATCTTACTATAACTGGAACATCCCACAATGCATTTCAGTATTGCAGAGGAACTCTTTTGCCCTCTATGGGTGTGAGCAATGTCAGGCTGCATTGCTTACAAACTAAACTGACTCTTTTATAAACCACATCCCTTTGAAACCAGACAACAGCAGCACTGAGCCTCAGACATACAATCAGCTCTCAGTGGGGTGCAGCTTGGTCATTATGCCTTACAGCCTGCTCTTGAACACCCCGCTGAGCCATTTACTTCACCCCTCCGTTTACTGATCTGTTGCTCCATGCCATACCACTGCACTGCCTCCGCAGGACCGGAAAGCCTCACAAGGAGTAAACAAATCCGGTCTGGTGCTGCAAGAGCAACAGTCGCTACTTAGGAGAGAACTTGAATTGACGGCAGCGTCTAAACTCACTCTGGACAACTTTGCCCAGACAGATGGTGCTTGTGCGACAGCTCCTCTCTGCCCACTCATCTTTTGTCTACCTACCATAGAGCCAGAGACTCACAGCTCCCAAGGGCAGCTTTTACAGGTCTTTTGGTGTAGGAGTGCCAACTTAAGCTGTTTCCCTCATTTCCAGTCTTTATGCTAAGCTAAGCTAACCAGCCCAGCAAGAAAGCGAATAAGTGCATTTCCCAAAATGTTGAACTATTCTTTTAATTATTTCTCTAACATTTTCTCCTGTCTTAGAATGGTATTTTGGTAATATACTTACTGACTTAGAGCAGCAGTGGAATTGGTGCAAATATGATTAAAAAAAGTTATTTTTATACAACGGTCACTATATCCTGAAAGTAGTGCATGAGACAGGTAATCTGAAGAAAATCATGTGCCTCTGTGTCCTCCGGTGTTCTCTGGTGCTCCTAATGGCATCTGCAAGATTTCACAGACCGGATGAAAACAACCGATCAGAGCCGAGCTGGAGTCTGCCGTCTCTGAGCAGCTGTCAATAACGCCGATCAAACGGTCATACTAGGCAGCGCTGATCAAATATTAATCAATATTCTGTTACTGTAATGCCTATTTCTCGCCTCAAATGATGCAGAAAGTTTGTGACCCGGCAGCCATGTTGAGATCAGTTGAGGAAATACCAAGCACCGCCCACCAGCCGGAGAAAACTTTCTCATTTTACCGCTAAACAGTACACTACAAGATGTTTCTGAAAACATTTGAGATGAGAAATAGACGTTACAGTAACAGAATATTGATTCATATTTGATCAGCGCCGCCTAGTTTGACCGTTTGATCGGAGTTCGCGAGTGATTGACAGCTGCCTCCGTTGAATGAACAGCCAATAGGAAAGCTCTCTCTGTGAAATGACCTGTGATTGGCCAAAGTCTCCCGTCACGGGCTAGAGTTTTTAAAGCCTGAAAACAGAGCCATGATGAGGTGCTACTGCACTTATTTGAATGCAGGCTTTAAAAAGTACTTTGTAAAGAAAGTCTTGGGTTGAGAAGACAGATTGCTGTTGTATTTTCAGTTTTATTTTCCAGTTGAGTTTCAGAATTTATATTTTTTCCAACCATCATTTCTGTTGGTTGTAGTCTCATTGCACGTATCCATGACCACCTTTGTTTTATTATATGCAGAAGTCAAAATGCTGCACCTTCACGCCAAGAGCTTATTATAGTCTTTTTCTATGTGAACTGCCCTCACATGGCATGCAAAGGCCTGCTTTGTGCCTTTGTACTCTCTCCAGGTAGCAGGGAATGAAAAATTCCCTGGATGCCAAGTCAGGCTTTTGTGTTGCTGACATGTTTATGTGTGCATGTGCGCGTGCCTGCTAGAGGAGTGAGAGACAGCAAGGCGGTGGAGAGAGTAGCCGTGAACGCATTGTGAGATAACGAAAGAAAGATGACAAAAAGTGAAGGAGGGAAGGCAGCGAAGGCTGGCGAAAGCGTGAGCCAGGGAGTTAAGGGGCCAGAGGAGGTCTGGATTCTGACAGTCTGTGGAGAATTGAGCATCCCGCACACACAGATGTTCACAATCACCCCAGACAATTAATATTAATAAAGATAATGGCTGCTGTGACAACTGGGAGAATCAGGAGGCCGTGATTGATTGGAAGATAATTCTCTGAATTGGCCTGTAGAATTATTTACTTTGGAGCGGCTGCGGGAGGCAAAGTAAAAAAATATCAATCTAATTAATCCAGTTTGGTGTCAGTTGGCTGAAGAAAGACCAAAACAAGAAGATAGTCTGGGGGTCGTGGAAAGTTGAAAAAGCAGCGATCACACAGCCCCTGACCTGAGGGAGTGAGTTAAGACTTTGACCTCTGAGAAAGATTAAAATAAACATCATTCACATAACATCAGCATGAACTCTCTTCACACCAATGTAGTCAGTTAAAATAGTTTTCAGTTGTTTCATTTTCACACATTTTCAAACAAGTCAAAAAAAAGAGACAATCTTATCTACAGTATATCTACATTAAACCATAAGTACCTGCACCGAAGCAGCAGTACATACACTCTCTATACCTCCAGACTTAAGCTTACCAAAATGAGCCACATATTGCTTAGTGCTACATGCAGTGTAGTAAACATCATCAGAAAGACGGACAATAAAGTCAGACAATACATTCCTTCCTTGATTTATCTCAGAGAATGAGAGGGAGGGGATGCAGAGGGGGTGGGGGACAAAGGTTTATCTAGTTGGAAAAAGTTTTCCTAGTCCTCCAAAGCCAGGTAAAGGCTATGGATGCACCCTTTTCATTTTGTTTTGCAGGAAAATACCGGAGTACAGACCAAGAAAGGATTGTTTTTGCACGCAGCTAGGAGCAAAGGAGGATGAAATGGGCTTAGGTCCGTGTCTGAATGCAGAGAGTTATGGGTTTGGGCGGAGGTGATGCGCGTCTACGCTTCTGGCAGTGTCTGGGTGAACACGTAGGCAAGGAGCTGAAAAGACAAACGTAGATATTTGTTGCAGCGTATGCATCTTATTTAATACATCTGTTTGAACAAAGATGTATCACCATATTACGTTGAAAGGATATTGCACTTATTTATCGAATAAAATGCATTTTATGGAGCATTGAATTGGTGATAAAGAAAGAGATGTTTGGAATCAAACATGAGTATCCACAGCTATGGTTTATTGGAAAATAATAAACATATCCAGTCAAGCATGCTCTGATTGGCATTCATACTTATATGCATATCTGCACACACACAAACACACACTCAATTATAGTCATCATGGAAGTTCACCATAATGCATCTTAATTAAATTGTGCATTTTAATAGAGATTTTCTTGATTGTCATATAGATTATGAGCATCTATAAAACGTGTTTATTACTGGTGGAATGAAGCAGTAGTGCAGCAAACATGTTGTAAAAAGTTGGACTTCTATGATGGCTATATCTGCACACCCATTCACACACACACACGCTCACATCAAAAAAATAGTCTTTTTTTTGCTGCTTTGTACTTCCTCCATCCCAATGTATTTTATGGTTTGGGGAACAGGTAATAATGATACCCACAGTATCTGTTATGTGGAGCACAGTAAGAGCTGTCTTACATCACATCTTGCTCGGGTCTCAGATCTGCTTTTAGCTGCAGTTCAGAGCTGATTGAGACGTCGCCGGGGTCAGTAGGGGGAAAACAGCACCGGCGTGTGTGTTGAACAGATGGGTCCAGGGGCCGGATGCAGCAGCGCCTGGTGGAGGGGCTGACTCTGAAACAGGGCGGGGCTCGAGTTCGAGGCAGGGCGGAGAGAGAAGGGGGGCAGCGTTGCCATGGCAGCGGCAGCGGCAACGGAGAGTTGACGCTGTAGGAGGCAGGAGGCCAGAGGTTTGGTCAGGTCATGGTTCGTCCGTAGAGCGAGACGAATCTGAGGAGGGAAAACACATACAAACAAACTGCAATCAAGGGGTTTTTTTTCTTCTCAAAAGGAAATTGAGCAGTTTAAGTAGGAAACCATAGAAGGACAAGGAGCCTTAGTCTTAGCAGCTACTTGGCCAATAGAACTACAAACTGTCCCAGTTACTGCCAAACAATCTAATCATGATCTCCTTTCTACCATAATCTGCCCTTTTGTCCCTCTCACAATGTCATAGGATTACAACATTTCAGACATAGGAGTCTTCAACCAATATCACTGCCGATTTGTCTCGTTGGAAGAAGGGAGTGGAGCTTCCTGGAAGAGGCTCTAGAGAGTCAACTCGTGTACACAAACACAAAATGATGAGGGATGAAAGTAAATCAAGCAACAGCAGAGTACTCACTGCTTGGAAACTCTGGTGACGCTGGGTGGGAGTGTAAGGGCTGAACTTAGGCTTGGCTGGTTTACCTGCTGCTCTATCCTTGTGTCTCCTACTGCTGATGTGCTGGAGCGGAGGAGAGAAACAGACAGATAAACA
This sequence comes from Sebastolobus alascanus, assembly GCA_916701645.2. Classification (NCBI taxonomy): domain Eukaryota; kingdom Metazoa; phylum Chordata; class Actinopteri; order Perciformes; family Sebastidae; genus Sebastolobus; species Sebastolobus alascanus. Next base: position 814,466 of record CAKAOJ020000025.1, on the reverse strand, counting down.
CCAGACAGATGCAGGCAGCAACGTAAATACAGAGTGGACAAAGAAAGAAGGCATCTTTGCCTTTGTTTGGAAATTTGAATAATCAGAGAGGAGGAAATTAAAGGCAGCCTAATCAAAGTTCCGTCGATATTTTGTCGGCTCTGTACTTTGAGATTCAAAATATTCATGAAGGGGCGGGTTAGGAAATCTTTTTGATTTGATCGACAAGCACAAACAGATGGCTACGGCCACACAATCAGCAGTGAACCGCTAAATATTCATGAGCACCTGGCCAAAGATAACTTTCAGATAGTCAGACCAACACTGTGTATTCATATCACGAACAGAGACGCTAACATCATATTCAGATGCTTGCTGAAACAGACCAGGTTCTGTGATTTTAACTCACCTGCAGCGACAGGTGTGAGATGTTCACACTGTGAGGAATATAATATGCACGGTCCTGAAATGCCTCTCTGTGATGCATGATGGATTATCACTTTGATGATGAATGTGTTGATGCCTTTGAGCGACTCAGATGTGTGAATCTGTGTGACAGCTGACCTTCTCATAGCTTTACATCCAGAAGAGGAACTAACCAGCACAAGTGTGATGAGCCAGTTTCATGTGTCACCCACCCAGTGTTCACGCTGCTCGAGCAACGTTAGTGTTCTTTATGGTGTCGTGCACATTTGAATGGACTTTAAGACACAAAACAATATTTGAGTACTTCCATGTTATGCTACTTTATATTTCTACTCCACTACATTTCAGAGGCACATCTTGTACTTTTTGTACTCTACTACATTTATCTGACAGTTATAGGTGCTAGTTACTGTTTTACATTAAAAGACATATGATAAGCTTTTATATTACAACACATTGTGAAAGATTAAACCAGTGGTTCCCAATCTTTCGGGCTTCTGACATCTTACAAAAAAGCAGTGTGTACTCGGGGCCTCTTGTCATGTTTCAGATGTCTGAGTTGTTAGCAGTTCCACCAAAGAGTGGAAACTTCGCACATGGTTCCATTTAAATAACTGTTTGTTGCCCAAAGAGGTAAAATTATCCAGAAAGCAAAGATTACAGGAAAGGCCAAACAAATAAATATAAATTAGTGCAGCAGAAGATTGTTTTTTCTTCTTTCCTCTCCCCCGATGTATATACAGTATTAGAAAATGGGGCCAATACTTAACATCGGAGGGCTCCTGACATGGGCCAAACTTTGTGGGGAGTCGCATGTTTCATGTTTAGAGTCTTATGATGCCTTTAAATGAAACTCATGAGCTTGTGTTTACAACATGGGAAGTCGTGTACACGAGGAATTTGAATGCAGGACTTTTGCTTATAATGAAGTATTTTAAACTGTTTCATTGGTACTTTTAGGATCTTAGTACTTTTTCCACCACTGAAGAAAACACAGTCGCAGTAGTGAAACATTTGTCAGACCAGAACACAACTTCTTAAATATAACATTGCAATGCAAACAAGAATTTTGTCTTCTGTCATAAGCTCTACAAATAAAATAGGCCACAAATAAGATGCCTAAAACACAGAATAACAAAAATGAAGGACATTTTATAAAAAAAAATATGTGGCCTTTAAATCATATAATGAGCATTAAAACATTAAAACGACTTTCTATTCAGTTTCAACTAAATTACAAAACAAACCGTTTCTCTTCAGGGAGAGCATTAAACATGCCTGTTTGTATAGCTAATGGTACCTGAATGTGACGGTGCACATTATACACAGATCACAACAGACCATGTTGAACAATTTGTGCTGAGCTTTGAAAAATTAAAGATAAATGAATTATACAAAAATAAAGGTTTGACCTCACTAATCCAGGGATGTCCATGCAAAATATCCCAGTTAAAGATTTTTCTAGTGAGCTACTGTTCACGTATATTCAGGTTCCCATCCCATATCTCCACTGATGTCTAAAACTGGTCTAAACTCAGCTCTGCAATGGCCTGTGTTTCTGTGTTAATCAGTATAACAACTCAGCACTCTGAGCTTTGTTACTGACCAGACATTTTCAGCAACTGACCTGTTTGAGCTGAGTCTCAGAGTTGACGTGCACATCGCAGATCTCACAGTGGAAAGTCTTGTTCTGGAGTCCGGTTGACGACTCGAGCGGCGCGACCAACTTGACTCCCGTCCTCGGGAAGGACTTGATGGCTCCTTCGCCACTCCTTGCCTGCAGCATTGTCTTGTGCTTAGTGCCTGAGCAGATGTAAAGTCACGTCAACAGAGCGTCAAACACAACAGGCTAAGCTTTGACTACTTAAGCGCCTGCTGTTCCTCACCGCTGTTGTGGGCCTGCAGCTGGGAGGCAGAGTTCACGGCGACCTTGCAGAGGGAGCAGTAGAGAAGACGTATAGCTTTCTCTTCCTCTGTCTCCTCATCTGGAGCCACCTCCACCTCCCCGTCTCTTTGTGTCTCTTTCTCTGGCGCCGGAGGGCTGGGTGACAGGGAGGGGTCGGAGGGTGCGTTCACAGTTTCAGTCGGGCCGCTACTCGGTGGTGACGGAGGGTTTGGGGGTGAGGGTTCTGAAATGAACGCAGAAAGAAACAAAGATATTAACTAGACAGCGTAAAGTACGGTAAGAAAAGAACAGAAAGAGAACACAAAGCAAGCAAGAGAGATGGAGGCCGAGAAAGTCAGATGAGACAAAGTGGAACAGTTTTCCACAAACTCTTACTGTTTACAATAAGAAGCACCAATTTCATGACATGCATAGGGACAGAGATAAAAACTCACCAGGCTACAGGTGATTATGAGCTCTATCAACCTCTCTAATCGCACTAATAATCAATGATTTCCCCAAGGATGTGCCTCCCAGCACTTAAACTCACAGTTTTGTACCGAGATGATTTGGCTCTATTACCTTTTGTGAGACTGACTTGTCGAGGTTCCCTGGAGAAGCGCGTGCTGATTTAAGGATGCGCTCTTTGCTAATAACAATGATTAGCTCTGCCTAGCTGAGTGGGTGTCTGTTTGTTACCATTGACTCCCCACTCTTAGGGGCCAACGAGGCTGTTTGCTGAAGTAATCTTCAGAGAGCTCTCCTGCCGTCTCATCCACACTTCCCTGAATCTAACTCCCAAACTGGAAATGATCACTCATTCTCTCACTCTTCAAACACACTCTCACATTGGCGATGTCAAGCACAATTCTTCAGTCTTTTTTTCCTTTTTAGCTCGCAGCAAAATGTATTATTCCTATTCCGTAACGCCCACACACACATGCAAAAGTAACACATCAGGACTGGCGCACACATATTGGAAAGCAGTCGATGCTCCCTCCACACTTCTATTGACACATTGCCAGGCACACATGTATTCACACACACTATACAGTTACCCGCTGATCACATGAAAAGCTTTTTCAATGTGTTTTTGATCTCAGGAGGCCACTCAAGAGGTCAGTAAATGTAGATGTGAAGATGGAGCGGAGCATAACGCTCAACCTTTAAGCTCTTCACTGTGAAACCCAAAGCAGCAGGAGGTTTATCACATCAAAGAGTTAAAGTCGTGACTGGGAAAAGGAGGTTTGAGCCGTACATTCACATATCTAACGCTGTCATACATTTGAGGTCTGCACACACACACACACACACACACACACACACACACACACACACACAGGGGAAAGCATGCGTGCCTGCAGAGACACACACCTCCTGATGTTGTGTCGGAGCTGGAGGGCTGTGAGCAGGGTGACGGGAGGATTTGCGCTGTGGTTTCCTTGGCGACCGGTTCAGAGGTCCCGATCTTTAAATCGGGGGCGTCCATCGCTTTCAGCCTTTTCGTGTGTTTGGTGCCACTATAATGGGAAGAAGCCTGTGCCTGTGCACACAACAGCAAACAAGAAGGTATACGAACTATTATTTAGTTTGGTGAACCTGACAATGTTTTTATTTCAAGCCACAATACATGACTTGAATGTGAATGTAGCTCCGGCACAAAGTTTTAGAGGCTGCTGTCACACCCACATTGATTGACAGATGCTTTAATATATAGGCTAACAAGTAAATCACAGTGTGTAGTGTAATGTAGAAATAGGAGTGGTGACATTGCATTGCACATAATAGTGCTTGTTTATGAATCATTCTGTAATAAGCACAATAAATAATGAAGCTCTATAAAGGTCAAATATTGAGAGGTGTGCATGTTTCACCCAGTAATGAAATGGGGCACGTCTAACCTAAGGGCAGACCTCCTAAGCTGTTCAACTGCTATGTGAGGGTGTGTGTGAGAAATAGAAACACCCTGAAAGAAAAACAATTCAAAGTGTTTCCCACACGACAACGCCCACCTCAGAGTTGAACCTCAGTCGACAGACTCCGCAGGAACTGGACTTCCTCTTCAGCGGCCCGAAGCCCCCAATCAGAGCTTTATGGACGTGATCCATCTGCAACAAGGGAGAAGCGTTACATTAAGGTCATGACTGGTTTAGGGTTGTGAAAGGCACGACTGAGAAGTGAAAGTGATCACCTGAGGTGTTAATGGCGCGCTGCCTGCAAGCTAATGATGTGCTCCTTTCGAGAAAACACAGATTTATAATATCTCAGGTTATAGGTGGAGGCTGTAAGAAGGAGCAGTATGGGGAGTAGCCTGTCTGGCACCAAGTCATGCATGAACACAACAGAGGGTGTAAATGACATGCCGTGCCTGCACTGACACTAAACCTTGACTAACCCCAACAGGATGAAACACTCAACCCTGTACGTTTGAACGGTGCCAGTCAAAGGCTTGTAGTTTGCTCCATCGTGCAAAACCACAGCAGATTCACAGCAGATCAATTTATTCTAATAGTGATATGTTTTAATGGCAGAAAGAAATATCAATGTTTACATAAACCTGTCAAACAACTCTTGCAGCATGTTCTAAAATATGTTTTTTTTTTTAAATATGGCTAGATTCATGGCTTTCATCTCAATTTTCTGGCAAGCTTCACTGGTTAGAGCTTCCTGCTCTTCCATTGGTCAGAACCACTTAATCCGAGCTCACTAATTGGCGAACCTGATGCTAAGTAGCAGCATATGGGCACCGATGGACAGCGGAGACGTAGCTGATTCAGCAAGACAGATTTGAAAAGCTCCTATGAGTGTTCTGATGATTTTATTTCCCACACAAAAACATGTAATTGTGAGTCCAGTGTGAGAAGGGGTGTAACAATACATCAATATGTATCGATTTAATGATCAACGATCCAATATCACTGATGCAAAGTGAAAACATCGCTATCGTCATCTTTAAGATACACCTTTATTTTTAAATACCCATGGCACGTCTGTGTCACCATTGCACCTCCTTCTTACAAATTCAAACAGTGCTTAGACATGAAAAATGTGGAACTTTACAGTGAACAGGAGCAGCAGGTCTATTTAGATTTTTTTTAATTAAAAAGATATTGTTTTTCATTTAAATGTCTGTAAGATCCCAGAAATAAAAAGTTGTCAAATCGTATTTTAGTTGCTTTTTGTGAATTGATGTAAATGTAACTGATTGTGTTAAATGGGCAAACGTTATCACCTCATATCGATCGCAGGCCCCCGAATTGAATCAAAATCGTATCATGGCAGAGTTTTGATATCAGCAAATATCATATTGTTGTCCAAAGAATCAATATAATATCGTATTGTGATGAAACTTGTGATTTACACCCCAAAGTGTGACCACCTGTCCACCTTGCCTTCGCTCTCCATGATGGAGCAAACTATAAACTATATTTTACAACCACCTTTCAAACTACTTCTACAGGGGGTGAGCGCTTCATGCTGAAAGCCAAGCCTCACCCAGTCCTTTTCCAAGAAGACTCCGATCTGGCTGTGTGTCTTTCCACACAGTTAGACAGTTGGAAATGAAGGTGGGGTTTAGAAACATTCCTTGCAAGGTTTCATCCACTTTTAAAAGAATGCATTTCACCAAACAGGTAAAACAAAATAATAGTTTGAAAATCATGTGTTGCATTGTGTTGTGTTGTGTCCTGTAACATGAACACACAAAAATCAACTATCTAGTGAGAAAATGACGGACCTCTCACCACAAGACTAGTGTTCTTTATAAGTGTAACAAACAGGCAGTAAACTTCCCCGTGTCTTTGCATGTGTGTGTGTGTACACAACTATACCAGTATCTGACCACACAGCGCTGTGCTCCTCTGGACATTAGGTTCAACGAGTACTCAGCGCAATAAAACCCAACTGGCCGTTGTGGAGCAAAGCAAACCTGTTACCTGTGATGAAATGTAGGGAGCCATATAACCAGCCACAACCGGGGAGGCTTTATGGAAATTTGGCTGGAGGTGACGTAAAAATTGATATGCTGTTGTGGGCCCGCCAACTGGTGCAGTAAGCCCTGAGGACATAATACTGTTAACACTGCACTGGAGATTTAGCTCGCAGTTTCTTTAGTGCCAAAGATGAATTCTTTGCTCTTGAGACGTTAAAAACGCAACAGAATCTGTCTGTGTGTGTGTGTGTGTGTGTGTGTGTGTGTGTGTGTGTGTTTTCTTTGATCATCACTCTAGGCAGCTGCTGCAGTGGAATGCTTCTCTGCAGTCACTGGTCTCTTATCTCTCTCTGTTTCCCTGCAGCTGTCTGTCTATGTAAAACTTAAGCAAACACATAAAAACAAATATAGTTAGCTTGCGTATCAAATTTAAAATCATAAAAATGAAAAAATCATTAACTAGGCGTCTGCAATAACTCTGACATGACATTTACGCTGTGTGCATAATGTAGCACATGAATAAAATGGCCACATTAATGTTAAACATTGATGTTTCTCTGAATGAACATTTTGACATCGGTAAGAAGCCTGTCTCCCTCCCTCCTCAGCCCCCAAGGCTCCTCCTGTATCACCATCTGACCCTTCATCACACATTCCTCCCTTCACCCCTCCATCTGCTCCCCTCATAACTCCCTGCCTCTCCCTTTTCGTCTCCGTCTGATCAAAGTCACCTTCCTGCCTCCCAGTAGACTCACTCTTACCCTTCACTCCCACTTCGCACGCTGGGATGGACTAGCACCTGTGGCAAAGTCATTTCGCCCTTCTTACTCATTGCCTCTTCTTTCTTTCTTCTGTACACACATACACACTACATCACCCGCTGAATCCAATCTAATACCCTCCCTGCTTATATTGACGTTAAAAGCAATAAAAGCAGTAAATTCAGTGGACCGTACTGTAAATAAAGACACAGAGCGGGCCCCTAGGCATAGGCGGTATAGGCGAATGCATTGACCGTGAAACGTGATACGACTAACATCAGTAGCCTCAAATATACTGTATCTGTGTCAAAAAGACAGAAGCCCTCTGGGGCCCAGGGAAGAAAACGAAGAAGACAAGAGGAGAAATGGGGAAGGACAGAGGTAATGTGTTGAATGAATAGTATATCTATTGCAAAGTAGTTACCGTTGAAGCAGAGTGCTACTAGAGACCTGTTTCCACCGCAGGAAATTTCCCCCAAAACTAGGAACCTTTTGAGGAACGCGTTTCGACCGCAGGGACCAGGGTCTTAATTAAGTTCCGGGGACATTTCATGGGGCCTCCCTTTTTTTCATGGGGAGTTTGCAGGTATGACCATCGCTGATTGGTGAAACACACACACAGCGCTGCTGCTACCTTTTAGTTCCTTGGTAAGTAGTTCCGGTAATGTTTGCTAATTTAATAAATAGAGTTATTCCCACCTTAAATTCATGAGGCAAAGTTGGAAAGACTATTCAGGTGTTTAGGGAATAAACTACAGCATCATTTTGAGAAATACAGTTTTTCTTTTAAAGCAGCAGTGGGTAGAATTGGAGCAAAAAAACGATCACTATGTCCTGATAGTAGTGCATGACACAGGTAATCTGAAAGAAATCATGTGCCTCTGTGTCCTCCGGGCTCCTGATGGCATCTACAAGATTTCACAGACTGGAGGAAAACAACCAATCAGAGCCGAGATGGAGTCTGCCATCTCTGAGCAGCAGTCAATCACCCGCGAACTCCGATCAAACAATCAAACTAAGCAGCGCTGATCAAATATGAATCAATATTCTGTTACTGTAATGCCTAAAGTTAAAAAAAGTAGAAAGTTTGTGACCCGGCAGCCATGTTGAGATCAGTTGAGGAAATACCAAGCACCGCCCACCAGCCGGAACAAAAATTCTCATTTTACAGCTAAACAGTACATTACAAGATGTTTCTGAAAAAAATTGAGGCGAGAAATAGGCATTACAGTAACAGAATATTGATTCATATTTGATCAGCGCTGCCTAGTTTGTGATTGACAGCTGCCCTCCGTTGAATGAACAGCCAATAGGAACGCTCTCTCTCTCTCTGAAATGACCTGTGATTGGCCAAACTCTCCTAGATTTTCTAAAGCCTGAAAACAGAGCCATGAGGAGGTGCAGAAGTCTAGTTTTCTCTCAGAATACTTGAATTACAATATGCTGAAAGGTTATTATGGAATTTTTGCCCAATGATACCAAAAACATTCTGCCTACTGCAGGTTTCAGTTTGATCTGCATAGCTTAATCTCAAAGACCTAAAGCCATGCAGGTTCTGTGTGAGGGTATGGTGGAACTGGCTGCGATGAAAGGGGCACAAGCTAAAATCTACAAATCTAAAATCTAATTGGTCTGTAAAGACTTCCAACACATAACTTCAGTATTAATCAGCATATTGTCTCTCAGTTTCTCACACACAGTGGTAGTCGCGTGTCAGACATGCTCAGCTCCGTGGAGAGAGTTATGGATGAAACATATGGCCAAGTGAAGTAAAGCAGACTTTTACCTGGAGCGCAGTCAAGAGCCTCAACATTTATAATGATGAATGTTCCTGGATTTATATTGTGTACCGGCGTGACAGCTATGTGTGAGCGCATGACGTCAAGCACCCAGAGTGGGTTATGATGAATGAGCTGCTGCTTTTGGTTCTTTGTCATTTAAATGAGTATTCGCCTGGAAAAAAAAAAGTGATTTTGTTTCCATTTCTGTCAAACTACACGCCAAACTAGCCAGTGAAGTCCCAGTTTGGATCCCTGGCTCACGACAAACATCCACACACACATGCACACAACAGAGGCCAACACACACAGGCTTATACACACACACGCAAAAAAAACGCACACATAACAACACGCATTCCTGGAGAAAAGGCAGGCAGCTATAGAGTTCAGCTGTGTGCCCACTTACTGAACACCCACAGGGTCAAGACAGAGGAGGGAGAAGATTCCCTTTACATTATGCTGAGTCATCCAGTTTACAAAAACAAATACAGGAGACAAAACTTTATTAAACGTGCAGTCTGTAGGATCTGGCGGCATCTAGCGGTGAGGTTGCAGATTGCAACCAACTCAAACTTCTCCCGTGTGCCAAGCCTGTAGGAGAACTACAATGGCCGACGCGAAAACGTGAATGGCCCTCTTTAAAGCCAGTGTTTGGTTTGTCCGTTCTGGGCCACTGTAGAAACATGGCGGCCAGCTCCTTGAAGAGGACCTGCTCAATATGTAGATAAACAGCTCATTCTAAGGTAACGAAAACACGATTCTTAGTTTCAGGTGATTATACACTAAAGAAAACATACATATTAATATCATATTCCATTTCTGCCAATAGATCTACCTAAAAGCTACACTTCCTTTAAGTTTATTTCAGTTAGTTTTTTGCATATTAATAGCTACCATAGGGTTCTGTTAAACTATATTTAAATCAAAATAAAGCAACTAGGGAACATGTTGTTCTGACCTCAAAAGTGTCATTTATTTAAAGGTCCAGTGTGTAGGATATAGTAACAACTAGTGGTGTGGTTGCAGATTGCAACCAACTGAATACCCCTCAGCTCACTCCTCCCTTTTCAATGCATTTTGGAGAACTATGGTGGCCTTCAGGTAACGTGTAAAACACGAAAGTATTTCTCTAGAGCCAGTGTTTGGTTTGTCCATTCAGGGCTACTGTAGAAACACGGTGGAGCAACATGGCGGACTCTGTGAAGAGGACCCGCTCCCTATGTAGATATGAAGGGCTCATTCTAAGCTAACGAAAACACAACGATTCTTAGTTTCACGTGATAATACACTAATGAAAACATAGTTATGAATATTATATTCCATTTCTGCTAACAGATCCCCCTAGATGCTGCAAACTGGATCTTTAATAAACACAGTGGAGCTGAAACGATTGGCCAATTAAGCGTTTGACACAAAATTAATCAAATTGTTTAATCTACTCATGTTTCTTAAGCAAAAATGATTTGCTTAATCCATTGTGGGGTTTTACTGCTTTTCTTTTTCCTGCTGTTTATGATAGTAAACTGGATATCTCGGGGGTTTTTGGATTGTTGGTCAGATAAAACAAGACTCTGGGAAATCATATATATTACAATATATATTTTTCACTATTTTCTGATGAAACGATCATTCAAGAAAATAGTTAGCAATTAATGATAAGAAAAATAATCGACGCAGCCCTAAAGTCTATAGAGGTTTAGAGGAGCACTCTATTTCAGCTATGTAGCCAAGACTCCTTTTCCAACTTGATTGTGTTAAAAAAGCCATAAATCACCCAAATTACAAACAACAAAAACCAAGCATTGTAAAGGTCAGCTGCTTTTTACAGGGCTGACTATATTCCTGAAGTGTTGGAAATGCAATAAAATGAAAGAAAGGAGAGTTATAAATATGTGAGACAGGATGTGACTCAGCAGGGAGAGGGTGTTGTGAGATTTTCGGAGACATTTTTCAAACTGTGGTGAGTTATAAGTGAGGCGGCTTTTACTGACTTGAAGGGGAAGGTCATCCACCATGAGGAAAACAACAGAAAAAAGGAAAGTTTTTAGAAATTTCATCAAAAATGGCAATATTTAGATTTTTTGTGGTGAAGGAGGAAGAGAAAAAAGAATGAGAGGGAGCGAGGAGGGTCAGTGATGGAGAGATGAGGAGTTAGATACGCTGAAAGCAAGAAAGAGTGCATGGGAGGGTGAGGGATGGGGACGATGACAGCAGGAGACAAAGTGGAAAATGCAAGAGAAGAGAGCTGAAGTGAAGAGGCTGATGGAGCAAGAGCAACGCAGGAAAGTGGAAAGGATGGATGAGGAGGCTGTAGAGAGGAGGAGAGAGAGGTGAAATGGAGGGGAGGGGGCCAAGACTTCCTCAGGTGGCAGAATGTGTTTTTGACAAAGAGGGTGATGCTACACACACACAGAGAGAGAGAACAGATTTACTACACTGCACACTAGCAGTTCAGCAGACTTTCTTTTAAACCCTAAATTTGTCTCTCTATATCTCTCTTCTCAACATCTAAGAGCAAATCGCGGTTTAAAGACGAGACCAAAGTAAAGAGAAGGGAGGAACAAAAAGAAAATTGTCAATTTTGCTTCAGAGTGGGTATCTGGCCAGACTCAGTGAACGGCTTATGAGTCATCGCAACTTCATCTCAAGTTTTGTAATAGGTTTGGTATTAGACAAAAAAAACACATCATGCTTTCTTGGCTTCATGTGCTCCGAACAAATAGAGGTGTTAGAAACTGTTTTGTATTGTCAGTAGTCGCAGCTACATTGATTCAGGCCAGAAACATGGTTTCATACATCACACAGGCAGGAATATACAGAGGCATACAGCATGATTCCCCCCCCTGTAAACCAACGACAGCCCTCAGCCCTGCCTGACACATCAACTCTCTTCGGGGCTCGCACTTGGACCAGCTTTGTTTCCCTCCACCTTCACCCTTCACAAACACCAGGACAGACAGCTCTAAGAAAAGCTGTGCGAGGAATATCAAGGAAGCAGCTCCACCCTCCAGGTTTGTGTGGAAATGTCACGGCTCTCTGCATCAGAGGTGATATATTTGGAAAGGTGTAGGCAGCTCGCTCATGCATCTGTGTACTGAAAAACAACTCCACTCAGGCAGACTGCTCCATGAAATAAACTCCTCCACTTGCAGCAGAAATCGGCGTGATAAAGCGAACGATTTTTTTAAAAAGGCACAGTTGGCGGGAGCGTGGTTGCCGTGACAACCGCGGTGACTGACAGTACTCACGTCTGTGAATCCAGGCAGCAGGCGGAAGGGGAGGAGGGGATTCGGGTCTGGGGAGGGCTGAGTCCTGCCCAGCGTGGGGCGGGCCAGCGGCAGCAGGGCGCTGTGACACACACTACCTAGGGAGGAGACAGGTAGATAGATAAACATATGGAAGAATTAAAGGGTTTCCTTCAGTGTTTTTCCGCTATTATTTTCATTACAACTTAAAGGGATAGTTTGGGTGTTTTGAAGTGGGGTTGTATGAGGTGCTTTTCCATAGTCAGTGTATTACCTACAGTTTGATGACGGTCGGCACGCCCCCAGTTTGGAGAAACAGACAGGAGCACTGGCCCCGGAGCAAAGCGATGTACTGCTGTAGACGGGGCCAGCAGCAAAATGTATTTTAGTCACCTTAAAGAAAGTCTCACCTAAAAAATCAATATCCGTTTAAGTGTACGCTATATTTAGAATATTTTTCAGGGAACTGAACTGAAAGTGAAACTTATAGATACTGTCTTTGTCAACGGACTCTGGCTGCTTTGAAGACAGCATAGTTCCCCATCGACAGGGTTGTCTGACGGCAAGATAAAGCTGTGAAAATATTCTAAATAAAGCGTACACTTAAATGGACATTGATTTTTTTAGCTGAGTTCTTTTGGGTGTCTAAAATATGTTTTGCTGCCGTGCCAGTCCACAGCAGTACATTGTTTTGCTCTTATGCTGGTGCTCCTCTCTGTTTCTCCAAATTGGGGGGCGTGCTGACCGTCATCTACTGTAGTTAATACACTGACTGTGGATAAGTACTTCAACTCCACTTCAAAACACCCGAACTATCCCTTTAACTATGATGCTTTTTATCCCTTTTGACAGTTTTGAGCTGTGGCAGGAGAGCTAAATCAGGCACATTTACATTAATATTGTTAAAGCCAATGTTGATTAATGTTCTTTGTTCCCTATAAATATCAAAATAAATGTCGTGAATTAAAAAAAAAAAATGTTGTTGCCTATTAGACAACTAACTGGAAAAATTTTTAAAAAGATGTTTGATGAGTGGTCTTATTTCAGTTTCACTCATCCATATTGGTAGTTCTTAAAATAAGATAACGGCTCACTAAGATCAAATATCACTTTATTTTATGTTAATTTGAAACACCCACTCATCCACATTGGCAGTGAATTAAAATGTGGAACTGAGGTTGAAGGTAAGTGCATACATTTACTCAATACTGTACTAACGCACAATTCTGAGGTACTTGTACATGAGTAGTTCCATTATGTCCTACTCGTGTCCTTTCTCTACTTACATTTGTGAGTACACTGCTGGTGTACAATCTATTATTTTAATAATAAAGAACAATTCAGTAAATTTATATCTATATATTTATTGGTCACATTTTGTTTTAGGAAAGCAATGTTAAAGTCAAGCCTGATGTTGCCTTACACATATAAGAATGATCCCAGTCACTTCCACACAATAAGGCATACAGCTTATTAACGCTGGTATCGGCCGTTACCCAAAGCCCAGGTATCGGTATCGGTATCGGGACTGAAAAAGTCTGATTGGTGCATCCCTAGATACAATAATATAATATATATAAATATAACACTCTGATAGGAGCCATTCTACATTCTGGGAGCTTTCTTTAAATATAGGATCGTCAGGTCTACTCATGGGGCAAATGCACTTTTACACACACACACACACACACACATACTGAAGGTGAATCCAAAAATCTACACAGACACAAACAAAACATATTATTATATCAAAATTAAGCTCTCACACACACTCACACACACACACACACACACACACAAACACACACAAACACACACACACAGACACACACACATTTGCACACACACACACTCACACACACACACACACACACACACACACACACATTCCTGGTTCAATGAGGCCATTACTCAAAGTGCTGTGTGACAAGCTTCTTATTTGTGTTGCTGAGTTGTGATTATGGCTGCTTGTTCTCTAGTTTAACATGTCCTCTGAGCTTGATTACAGTTTGATTCAGGACCAGCCCGCATATGTAATCATCATAATCAAAATCACAACACACCCATCCGCTCTGCCATTAGTCTGATTGCCTTTAACAAGCTTAAAGTCATGTGTGTGTATGTGTGCGCACACGTCACGCTGTAGGCTGTGTGTCTTGACATGAGTATTTGCCCTGGATGGAATGCGCGCGCTATAGATAACATGCACGCGCGTATTACAGTAACAGACAACTTTGTGCGGATATACATTACTTTGAGGTGTTTTATTCAACTTAATGACGCGTCATGTTTCAGATGGGCTATTTGTCCTCGGAATAAGCAGCTGTCATTACTTTCTCTGTGCAGATGTTTTTATTTCCTACCTCCACAAGTCGATAGTGGGTTAGTTGCTGCTCTGTGTGCACAAGAGGACACCGAGAGCTCTATTCATGAACCCAGCGGCGCGGCGCAGATCGCAGGCAGGTGCCTGGTCAGTGCGTAATTTCGTGGCCAGGCTGACTGGCGCACTTGTGGCACAGCTGGATGCGGGGTGGGATCAGACAGAAAACCTATCATACATTATAAAACATATAATATATTCTATTTGTGTGTTTGCAGCTGTGACAATCATGGCCAATCACTCTCGCTACTTTCGACCACTTTATACGCAGCTATGGCTCTCCCCGCCATGACGCGCAGACAGTTTGGGAATAGCGTGGAGAGTTTTCCTCAAAGAAAATGAATCGTTGTCTAGGACCTTCGCAGTTTTATATATGAATTCAGCCGCTCTATAATACTGCTATAAGAGCAGATGATGAATGAAATTCACTTTTCTGGACATGTGGAGGATCCTGTGGTCATCGTGTTTTCTGTGCGTAAAAGTGGGCGATATATTTGTCATCACCCATACAATGCAGTTAACTAGGCTATCACCATAGTACCATATATATAAAATGAAAGTTAAATGAAAATTCAATGTATTTTTTGTGTTTTTCTGGAATTATTTTAAAAGTTTAATTCAGTTAGATTTTCTTCTTCTTCTTCATGCTAAATTAATTGCTCACAATCTGGGAACGAATTTGTTGCCTCTTTAACCTTAAAAGACCCACAATAGATCTGTTTTTTTCTTTTTTGGGGGGGGGGGGGGGGTCTTTAGGGGAAGATAGCAGGTCAACAGTATATGTCACATAGAAGTGGTGTACATCATCTGAAAGCTGGGAACCTGAAGATCAATTAGAGATGCAGCTCAGCACTGTGTGTCAAGTTGTTATAATCCTGTAAATAGTGTAACAGTAGGCCTATAAGCATGCATATTCATATAAAGTAAATTGTCTCTGTTTTTGTGAGCTTTTCTGCTATAAGGCCTATATGTGTTATTTCTCTTGTTATTGGAGAATTTACCCTATGCTGTTGTTATTTTTCATGAGGATTATTGACGAGCCAAGCGCAATATTAAAAATACTCTAAACTAAAACAAACAGACCATAATGTTGGCTTTTAATTCTAAGAGATGTATTGAACGAGCTGCATCTGTTCCACTGTGACTGACTGACTCACTTCACAAAGCTCACATCCATCTCAACATAGCAACAAGTGACTCCGCTGCGTAATTGTCAACAACAAAAAACAACTATTTTGAGATCAAAACGCATCGTTTACGTACCAAAATACATTGCGGCGCCGGGTGAAATCCGTTTGTTCAGCGTGAGATAAAAGTATCTTTCATCTCCAGGCAGAGATGAAGCTTTGCGTCTTCTCCTCCACAGTCTGTCTCCCCTCTCGATCTCTCTCTCTCTCTCTCTCTCTCCTGCGGCGCCGATGCTGCTCCTTCCTTCCCATCTGGATTCCCTCCTCCTCCTGACTACCCGCCCCCTCCTCCTCTTCCTCCTCCTCCTCCTCCTCATCTCTTCGTGTACAAGTCTGCCCCTGTATCTACATCTCCCAGAAATCTGTTTTTAATTCCGTAAACAGACGGAAATGACCTTAATGAGTGTACAGTACCAGCCTGGATTACTGCAACGCTCAATGTCAACAGAGCCAGAAGCACATTGGTTTGATACAACTCAATGTAACACCACAAAACAGGAAGAGGGCATCTCATCTTTAACAAAGTATAACTTCAGTTAGTTTTTTCAGTCAATATCAAAAACAAACCTACTTGAAAGAATGAGGGGAAATCCTTCTCCTCCGGGCCACAGGTTGACTCCTGACTGCAGGCTTCCCTCCGGGGCTGCCTTCCTTGGAAGGAGACCCGTGTACTTCTTATGCTTCTGTAAATGGTTTCCCATCCTCCCTTTCCTCTCAGGCCCATGGTATTTTTAGCATCCCGGAGATTTCTCTGCTTAGAGAAGGAAACTACACACGACAACAGCACAGTCCAGCTAAAAACATCACACATTTATACCTATATGCACTCACTCACACTGCAAAGGACTCTAGCATGTTCATATCTGTCTTTTTGTGTTGCACACACATCCATAGAGAGTTTAGGTGCACTGTATCTCTTGGCAGTGACCTTGGTTCAACTTTCTTGTCCTTAAGCCCAGGCATGTTTCCCCCCCCTGTGTCAGGAACGTGTACAACAACATGTGTTTTCCCACAATCGACAACTCCAGGAAGATTTAGCCCTGGAAGACAGTCAATTCAACAACTGTTGTCCTAAAAATGCACACACACTGTCTCTGAACTGAGAAGCATTTGAATTAGCGATGCACATAAAATGGGAATATATTTCTGATAAGAAAGTGCAGCCCTCAGTTCAAGGACGTACACAACAAAACCATGAACTGAAATGAAAAGCCTGCTATACACAAAGGCCCCCGCTCAGTGGAATGATTCAGTGGAACAGAATAATGTGTGAAGTGCATCTGTAAGTATAACCGTGGTAGCTTCATGCTCCTGAGCCGCGTCATCTGGACTGCACCTCCATCCACGAGCCACATGGAACAAAAAGCTGAGGAGGAGAAAAATGCACACATGGAAATATCTACTCAATTTAACGCCCCTTTTGTCACTTACTGTATTGCCAGACGCTTTGTGTTCCTCTGACAAAGAGCAGAGCACATTTTAAGGGCTGGGTGGTATTATTGCCTTTTTTTTCACCTCCCTTGGAAGGAACAGCTGAAAAGTTTCTCTCAGAGTCACACATTTGGAAGCTCAGGGTTTCATATTCTAGGTTTAGCCAGGTGTCTTGTGGGTGCAAACGTTGGCTCGACTGTCAGAAATTTCTGGGTCAGCGGAGATTTGTGGTCAGTGCAGCTTCATGAAAATTAAGCAAGTGCTATTACTGTGGATAAAAGACTTTAATTTACGCTAATGTGATTGAAAAAGTTGCCATTCACTGACTAAAACATGACCTGCCTCCTACTCTCCAGATGTCTGTATGCTCAGCGAAAAGCTCACCTGTCTCACCGGAGATAATATGTTAATGACAATCCTATTCTACACCATTTCTGGTCTCAGGTTTCAGCTGAAAGCAGCACTCAAATAATAGTTCACTGCGTCGCTTAACACCTGTAGCCGTTTAGCATCACCAAACACTGAGGCTGTCATGGCAACTGCGGTATGTAATATTATGTTAAGTGAACCGATGCCGAGGGCTCTCGGCTCTGTTTGTCGCTGGCAAACTGTTTAATTGTGCGCCGGAAAGGAAACCTGTGACCCCAGCTGGGCCTTGAGTACGGACGGCCAAGCATGACAGAAATTAGAGGCTTTTAAAGAAGTAAATTGTCTATGGGGGGGTGATACAGCTACAACACAAGAGGGCACACAAATGTACACAGTTATGGAAACTGTTTTTAATCTCGTAACAAGCTTCGAGCAGGAGTGATAAAAACACACTCTTAACATTTTCTCTGCAATCACCTCCAGGCAACAATCCACCTCTCAGCTCTCTCTCTCTCTCTCTCTCTCTATCTCTCTCTACTGCGCATTTCGGGGAGTCTGAATACACAGCCACCCATCAGCTCACCTCTCCCTTTGATTGGTTGCCATAACAACATCACCATGGTAATCAGCGTGTATTGACTTTGATTCTATTTATGTGATGATGTCAGCTGACAGGGAAATCTTAAAATTTGTGTCCTCTGCTGACGTGCACCAACAGATGCAGGACGATGGAGGAATGTAGGCCGTCACACACTCTTGTGTTTGGACTTTGTTTTTGTTTTTTGTGTTTGCAAGTACATAATTATGCAGGTGTGAGCACACACATTCAGACACAATTATGTATGCACACCCACACACACCACCCAATGTGACACAATGGTAACAAATAATAAATCTGGCTGTCAATGACAGGGGTATGCTCAAGACCTGACATAATCTTAATTATATAATGTATAATTGCTGTCCAATGAAAAGCCTGTATAATAGCCTGTGTGTCGGGAATATTCTGCAGCTGAGAGTTAAATTCACAAAGAGAGAAACAGATAAATAAAAGACAAGAGAGTACAGATGTCTTTTGAGATATTGTGTGGATGTGAATGGAAGTTCTTATCAGTCTGGTAATCATACATGTAAACAAACAAACATTTACAGCTGAAGTAGGCGAGATTGGAGCAAATATGATTAAAAAAAGTTATTTTTATAAAACGGACACTATATCGTGACAGTAGTACATGAAACGGGTAACCTGATCCTAACGGCATCTGAAAGATTTCACTTACCTGAGGAAAACAAGCAGTAAGAACTGATCTGAGGTCCGCTGTCCAGCTGCTGTCAATGAGAGCCTGCTGTCAATCACTCGCGAACTCCGACCAAACGGTCAAACTACGCAGCGCTGATCAAATATGAATCAATATTCTGTTACTGTAATGCCTATTTCTCGCCTCAAATGTTTTCAGAATCATCTTGTAGTGTACTGTTTAGCTGTAAAATGAGAAATTTTGTGACGCGGCCGCCATTGTAAAATCTGTTGAAGGTATGCCAAGTTCTGGTCACATGACCGGAGCACAGCCAATAGGAACGCTCTCTCAATGAAGTGACCTGTGATTGGTCAAAGTCTCCCGTCACGGGCTCGATTTTTTAAAGCCTGAAAACAGAGCCATGAGGAGGTGCAGAAGTCTAGTTATCTCTCAGAACACTTGAATTACAATATGCTGAAAGGTTATTATGGAATTTTTGCCCAATGATGCCAAAAATATACTGCCTACTGCCAGTTTAACTCACAACGGTTGGTATACATAGGAGAGTGCGGAGATGGGTAATCGATTGTGGTGGGCCGGCCTGGGCCAAAAAGCCAGGCCAATTTTTTTTCCCCAGTCCTCCTTGGGTGGAAACTGGTGGACTATTGCACGCAGTGTTTCTGTAAGTTAATAATAATAACCATTCGAATGTCAACGTTATGAATCGAAGCTTGGAACTATTCAGTACAACCCTAGGTGGCCCTAACTCCAGCAGGAAAGATGACTGCTCTCGTTGGCAAAAAGAAAGCAAATGGTGTTTTTTTGGTTTTAAACCAAACGAAAAAGGAGAACCAGAGAACATGATTTAAGTGATTAGTAAACTGTGCGATAAAAAAGTCGGTACTAAAGATGGAAACACCACAAATCTAGAGATAGAAAGAGAGAAACAGATGAATAAAAGACAAGAAAGAACAAATGTTTTTTGAGCTTGAGTGTGTATGTGAATGGAAGTTTGTGGGGTCTTTTATCAGTCTCCGGTAATCACACATGTAAACAAACAAATAGACGCAGAAAGAAACAGCAGGAAAACAGCTCTGTAAAGCCTGACACCAAGTTGGAAAAAGTCTGTGAAATCAGGAATCCAAGAAGGGAGGAGAAACAGCAAAGCAACGGAAACGATGGATGGAAAGAATGGGGTTTCAGAAGAGATCCATGTTCCATGGGGTCAAAGGTCATAAGAACACAAGGGTCATAATAATACCCATACAGATGTGATGCTGCAACTGTAAACTCTAGGAGGAGAAGATTCCCCACAAGCGCCGGAGGAAGAGGTCTCGTAAATGGGAGATGAACAGCTCCATGTTGGGATCAGAGGTGCCATACCACATCATCACTTTACCATATATGAGTCCTGGTTTCAGACACACTTTTTTTTACAGGCTACACATGTCAAGTAGCATGTGGGTAATAGCCACCACATGTAAGTGCTAAACCCAAGTCTTTCCTACCACTGAAAGAGCTTTAAGACGAGGTCAGAAAGTGCTCCACACACAGATCCAGGAGGAATTTGCGAGAATCTGTAGAAGTAGTAGTAGAAGAGAATCTAACTATCCTCATCTTCACAAAAGAACAAAGAAGAACTTTTTTAATTTCATGATTTTGTGCAAACATAACCCTTACCTGTAGGCTCAGGACAGAGGGAGATTTACAGATATCATGACCAGGCTTTCAACCTGTGCAGCCTGCTCAGCCTGCGTGGATTATTACACCAGATGCTTTTACTCAGCCCATAAAAACACCCTCATTCACAGGAAATAATTAAACATTTACTGCCCGGTGCAGAGCCTTCCCTATCACAGGTTCAGAAGAGAAACTTAATAAAAGCATTTGTGGTCATTTCATTTTAGCAAAATGATCTCCGTCTTGCTTGGGAACACCACACACACACACACATGCACACACACTCACACCCCAGTAAAGGCTCCTCATGCACATCTGTGAGCCAGAGATAGAGCACCCTCTCTCCAGAAAGTCATTAACTACCACCGCTGTAGATTTATATTCTCTCAGTCGTGCCATATGAGCCTGTCCAATTACATCCACAGTCTGGACATCATCTACATCCACACACACACACTGACATAAAGCCATAAGATCTGTGGATGAATGTATTATTTGTGGGGAAAATGTAAATTAATTCCCCACTTCATGGGCACGCTGATTAGCTTGTCAAGAGGGCATCAGAGGTTGCTGCCATGGCGACAACACTGCAGCGCCCCATGAGCTTAATATCATGATCATTAATGGAATGAACAGTGGGATTAGATGGTGGTACGAGTCGTACTGGAGTTAATAAGAAAATGAGCGGGCGAACAAATGCACAGCACAACAAAGTACTGATGGTAACACGCAACAGCAACACTGCCATCTATGGGCTGAGGAGAGACACATCACCTTCTACTCATAATAGCTTAGCAGTATTCCCACTTGTTTTTGAGTGTGATCCATTCATATGAAGCAATGTTGAAACCAACAGGGTCCATGTCTATGAGATGTGACATTTAATCAATTTTATCTCCTTAGACTGTTTCATCTGAATAATTTTTGAAGGTCTAAAGAGGTAAAACTATACTGCATTTCACAAGAACAAACAAAATTGCACATAATATTGTATAGCAGACTATTTCATACATCAGTAATCATCTCGTGACCTTGTAGGGGTCCCGATTGCCAGGTTAAGAACCACTGCTGTATACCGTCTGACTCTAAATGATAGATATTTTATTCAGTGGTGGAAAGCAGCTATGTTAATGTACTCAAGTATTGTACTTAAGTTCAATTTTGAGGTACTTGTACACTACGTTATACTCCAGTACAATTCAGAGGAAAATATCGTAGCTTTTACTTCACAACATTTATTTGACATCTGTAGTCGCTGGTCCAGATTTTAAATACAAAACGTATGATTAACAAATGCATTTTTATAGATCGAACTACCCAACAGCATATAAATTCAAGTTTGCCTCACCTCAACCAGCTCCAACATTAAAACACTGCTTACACGTTAATGCAACAATAGTAACATCCCAGTACAATACTGTATTATATACAATAGAGTAAGAGGGACGATCTACATAAATAGTACTGATACTTTGACTATATTTAGACTATATTTTGTTGATAAAACTTCTGCACTTTAACTTAAGTAACAGAGTAGTTTTACATTGGAATATCACTACTTTTACTTAAAGGTACAGTGTGTAGGATTTGGCGACATCTAGTGGTGTGGTTGCAGATTGCAACCAAATGATTACCCCTCCTCTCACAAGTCAGACGGCAGTTGGCGGTACCACGGTTTTGCACTCTATGGCTCACATTACCGCAGTTTCACAAGCATGTCGGAGATCTACAGTGGCCTTCAGGTAACGTAAAAACGCTAAAGGCTCTCTCTAGAGCCAGTGTTTGGTTTGTCCGTTCTAAGCTACTGTAGAAATATGGCGGAGCAACATGGCAGCCTGAAGAGGACCCGCTCCCTATGTAGATATAAACGTCTCATTCTAAGCTAACAAAAACACAACGATTCTTAGTTTCAGGTGATTATACACCAATGAAAACATAGTTATGTATATTATATTCCATTTCTGCCAATAGATCTTCTGAAATGTTACGCACTATACCTTTAAGTAAAGGTTTTGAGTTCTTCTCCCACCGCTGTCTTTATCTCACATCAGCCCTCTCTCCTATTCCCTCATCTAGTTTAGATAATGTGTCTAATGCAGATAATAAATTCATGTCTTTGTGTGGTAATTACATGCAGACAGAATAACATAAATAATTTATTCCAAGTGAATCCCAGTGCATTCCTTCATTAAAGCAATAGAACTTTACGACCTCTCTTTAAAAACATGAGGATAAGAATAAATTGCACATCTATCTGTAGTAAAACGCTCCCATTAGCCACCACAAGAAATTTAGTGGATAAAATATAGATTTTCAAATTTTTGCATTTCTTAATCAATTGTTTTTGAGCTTTTATATTTAAAGAGGTGTGTACACTGACTGCTCAAGTGTCAAGGAGATACCTCACTCTTCAAATTGGGTGTGAATGATGTCATGCTTAAGCTTCAACGACAGCCAAGCGTGATGTTGGTTCAACGATGGGCAGAGCAGATCTTTAGGGGCAGAAGTCTGTTAGGTGTTCTTGCAGCAGCTCTTGCGCTCCTCCTGTGTCTCGCTGTAGGGTCCGATGGGGTTGGACAGGGTTACAGCAGAGATGGAGCCACGGGTCACCTCCCTGCTGGCCACCTTCTTATGGATCGCTGGAAATAATGAAACAGAGAGATCAGTAAGTCGTTCAACGAGGACGTAATGTCGACACGCTGAGTGAACGTACCTATGAGGACCTCGTTGAAAGCAGCCTCGACATTGGTGGAGTCCAACGCTGATGTCTCCTTGAACAGTATACCTCTCTTCTCTGGGTTGGTCCGAGGGAGTGAGAGCAAGGAGCAATATTTACAATACTGAGCATTAAATACAAATTTTATTGTGACAAAAAACCTGTCGAACCCAGCCATATAACCGGTTCCTAACCAACCTGCGAAGTCCTTGCCCTCCTCACTAGGCACAGTCCTGTGGTTCTCCAGGTCTCTCTTGTTTCCCACCAGCATGACCACGATGTGAGGGTCCGCATGGTCGAACAGCTCTTTCAACCATCGATCGGCACTCTCATAAGTCAGGTGCTTGCTAATGTCGTAGACCAACAGCGCTCCAACTGCTCCCCTGTAATACCTGACCAAACATGAATGAGCTGGATGTCATTATTCAAACAGGAATCTGAGTGATAATTGCAACAAGTCGGTGTGACTGTTAATTGCATGCACTTAATCTGGCACACGTGTGAGCCAACAATGTGTTTGTGGTATGTGTGTGTGTTTGGGTGTGTACCCACGCTGAGGTGATAGCCCTGTAGCGCTCCAGCCCCGCTGTGTCCCAGATTTGGGCTTTGATGGTGTAGTTGTCCAGCTGAACAGTCCGCGTGCTGAACTCGACGCCGATGGTGGTGCGACTGTCGTGGTTGAACTCATTCTTAGTGAAGCGAGACAGAAGGTTGCTCTTTCCTACGCCAGACTCCCCTATCAAAACCACTGAAAAAGCACAGACAGGAGAAGCTGAGATTCATTCATTTGAAACACGTTATCTGATTAACACATTGGTGTTTTTTTAATAAGCTTGATGACACATGAAGTCCAAAAACAGAACTGTTAATTGATCAAAACTGTAACTTTCTGCGATAAATCAGATATCCAATTATCTCATCTAACACATGTAGACTTGCTGTTTGTCACCCACACAAGACAGCAGAGCCACTGTGACATCACACCAACGTGGCACTCTGTGGCTGGCTTCACTTTGGAATGAATGGAATTGAAAATCATTGGCGGTTTAAATAACATGCAAAGCACAAAACAGTCCTTTAGTGAAGCAGGAAATGTAAGATTATAGTAAGAGTAAGATAGTGTTTAAGTAAGATGTTTCTTTAATAGGTCAAAGGTCAAATAGTTTACAGCCAAATGGACAGAAAGCCATCGCCTCCTCCTTTACTTCCTCCCCTCTCTTCCCCTGGAAAGTGGAGCAGGTTTTTACAACCAGAGTTGCACCTGACAGCTCGTCTACGTCTACAGAAGTAATACTATACATCTCTTCTCACACAATCTCAGCTTAAATAAACATGACTCACCTTTGAAGACAAAATTGTAGGACTCATCAGACGCCATGCTGCATTTAGTGGCGAAGGCTTTCCTCTAGTAAATATCCTGAAGCCACTTTCAATATCTGTTACCAAAGTGGAGAAGAGTTAAAAAAAACAAAAACAGACAGAAAGAAAAACATGTACAACCTCACTCCTGTTTCTCCCTCTCCAGTGTGGAGAGAGAGAGAGATTAAAGTTGAACGGAGGAGAAACAGGTTCTCCCACCCGCTTCCTTCTTTATCTGTGGATAGGGGCAGCTCCTGATTGAGGACGGACGGACAGCCAGTCTTGTGGCCTGCCTATCCCTCATCAGCTGACATCCGAGGGAGGGCTGGGGGTGGAGGAGAGCAGGTGGAACAGGTAGAACCACTGGCAGGTAGTAATCAGGAACAGACTCCACCCATACTTTCATTTCAATGACAATAAACCTTGCCCAACAGGTGGATCTGTGTACCAGAACACAATGCCATTTCGCCACTTGTTGTGAGGCCTAGGGGGATGTGGGTAGAGAATTGATCTGGCCTGTGATGCTAATTTTCCTGTTTGATTTTGATTGTACATGTAAAACATTAATATGAATATAATACAGTGGCAAACAGCTAATTCAGAGTTTAGGCTCACATGGTAATATTAAAGGGTTTTTTTCCAGGTTAAAATACTATCCATCCATTCATCCATCCATCATCTGTAACCGCTTATCCTATTCAGGGTCACGGGAAGGCTGGAGGGGGAACACCCTGGACAGGTCAACAGACTATGCAGGGCTGACACGTAGAGACAGACATCCATTCACGCTCACATTCACACCTACGGACAATTTAGAGTCAACAATTAACCTAACCTGCATGTCTTTGGACTGTGGGAGGAAACCGGAGAACCCGGAGAAAACCCACGCTAACACTGGCCCCAAGCCGGATTTGAACCTGCGACCCTCTTGCTGTGAGGCGGCAGTGCTAACCGGTTAAGATACCATGTCATGGTTATAGTGTCTCATTCATCCTATGACAATATTGTTTAATATGAAATTGGATAATGCTGTTTTTACAGGTCCATACATGATTACCTAATAATTTTCTAGAAAGTTTTCTCGAAATAAGTATGCAATTTGGCGCCAACTATAGCGAAGAGAGAAATAAAGCAGTTAAGAAAGGAGGTTAAACGTGCTTCAACCGTTTCACAAGAAACAGTCTGGTGCTCCCAGAATAGGGCAATCTTATAACAGGAGAGACTTCAGAGATCAGGTCCAAAGTGCACTGGAGCACACGGATTTAAGGCAATCAACTTTGTTAGAACACTACCGTTTCGACGCCAACTGCGTCTTCGAAACGTTACTCTTCTAATAAAGTTGATTGCCTTAAATCCGTGTGCTCCAGTGTGCTTTGGACCTAGTCGCTGAAGTCTCTCCTTATGCAGAGGCAGTTGTTTGAGTTTAGTTGGTTGATTTCTGGAGGAATTCCCTTTAAAGAACTATTCAATTTAAACTAGAGCGATAAGAAACTGGGCGATATGGAGAAAATCAAATATCATAATATTTTTGACCAAATATCTTGATGACGACATCGCCGGGTTGACTATTGGTGCTTTCACAAAATATTGACACAATGAGATTTTTGATAAATAATCATTAGTAATATGGATATAATGACTAAGTGGATAAAGGCAAATAATAGAAAAGTTAGTAACAGTCTGGTGGGTTCAGAAAATTACATCACATTACTGTAATGCACGCTTTAAAACCAGGAAAAGACAACACTTATGCCATATTATGATATCCAAAATATAAGACGATATCTAGTGTCATATCATGATATCAATATAATATCGATATATTGCCCAGCACTTATTTAAACCAAAGTAAATATTCATTCGTCATTTATTATTCGAAACATTATACTCCAAATTAGTTGAGTTTTATGCTTCCCTGTAGACAAATTTGACATTTTTGCATGTTCTAAAAAATTACCTATAATCAATATTAATTTACAACTATTGTCTACAGATCTAAGGATAGAGGGTGTTCAGATAGTAAAACCCCTCGAGGCAAATTTGTGATATTGGGTTATGTAAATAAAATTGACATCCTCTCCAGAAACCTGCCTATGAATTTAGGGTTAACTTTCTATGAAATTATTGGGAAATATAAATAAAATAAAATATAAATAAATATATAAAGTGTTGACCATACTTGTACCAAACAAACAGTGCCTAACGTACCTCACAATATGAGCATTTGTTCCCCAAAAACAGAATATTCGTCTGACATTTCAATATGCAACATTTTCATATTAAACAACAAACAGAAGCCGATCATAAATTGAATTACTTTATATGAACTTCAAGACCAGAAAATGTTAATGAATGGAAAACTACAGACGCCATCTTGCACCATCACAAGGCTATAATCACCTGACACGGGGCGTAGGCTGTTTTTGACCATGTTTTATTCTTTTTTTAGTACAGTACTGTTAAAAGTTAGTTTCAACATGTTCAATTGTGAGATGGATTTTTTTTCAGCTGAGGTCAACAGACAAAGCAAAGCTATAGAAGCAGTTGCCAAGGTTACCACAACTACAATGCTGAGATTTTCAAAAGAAAAAAAAAAAAATAAGACAACCTAGAACTTGATTTAGAAATGTATGGTGCCACCATACCATAATTGTTTGTAAAGCCTTTCCATTATTTATTCATTTATTTTTTTACTCACTTGATTTCCACGTTTATTTTATGCGAGACAAATCATAATTATCTCTAGGTACTAACTGCACCTCAAAAAAAAAGAAAAAAATATAATGAACAATAAGAATCAGATTAAAATGAAAGGAAAGCTTGTTTGTTTCATTCGTATTCGTTCTAACAGCATCCTCTGCTTCGGAGCCGCTACAATGTGATATTTGATAATGGTTACAGTCCTGGATGATGCTGTGTGGAATTTATTGGGGGGTTTCTAATTAACCCACTGAATGGGGGTGGGGTGGGGGGGGTGTCATTTGCCGACGATGCTCTTATAGGGCAGGGAAGGACAGAAGGCACAGCAGTGGTGCCTCAGAAGGAAAAGACACTGTGCACCCGTGAGTGGGCACTTTTATCTGGAATGACAAATTACAAGTTTAGGGAAGTGTGGAGGGCGTCATTTTATTAAGCGCTTGCAATAAATAGTGAAAGTCGTTGGGCAAAAACTGCTATTTATGTAGAATCTCGAGAACGGGGAAAGAGGGAGGAATGGGGTTGAACGTCTGTATGGACAAGATGTCTTCCTGTTCTTGTTCAGCATTACTGTCCTGTATACCAGAAAATGCTCATGTATTGATTTGCTAGTTGAATGCTAACAAACTGCCTAACAATGGCCATGTGTGAAACAGAGCCAACAGCCAATCACATCACATGGGTTTAATCTGTATTATGTAAATGTCTGCAACACTCGACTCCAGTTTTATGTGAAGAAAACAATGAATGAAGAAATGGTTGGGAGTCCCTTTTCAGGAGAGGTTTTCGCTCCTTTTCTCTGCACCAGAACACCCCTCAAGGTGAGAGTGGTTCAGTCCGGCTCTACAGCAGCACTCTGGGACAGAGATCTGGTTGGATGACGCCAAAAAGTATGGGGACTAGGGAATGATCTGAGAACAGATGTAGAATGAGGGTCTTACAGATCCTGCCCAAGTGTCTTCTGTAAAGTTTGGGACAATACACTTTAATTTCTCTTGGTTCTCTGTAGATGCTGGGTGTGTTTATGAGTTAGGTATGTATGTATGTATGTATGTATGCACGTGTCTGTGTGTCAGTATGTACTGTATGTCTTTACGAGGGCTGTGAGCCCAGCAGTCTCTCGATAGCGGCGTTGATGTCTCCTCCAGTAGCGATGAGGGCCTGAAGGTTGGCCTCGCGGTTGATGAAGCCCATGGCGCTCAGCTGATCCAGCTGGGACTGGAACCGCACCTCTGGGGTCTGGGTCTACAGGGGGAGGGGAATTAATGGAATTATAAAAAAAAAATCATACAGGCATGAAGGATGTAATATCAGTACGTGCATGTATGAATGTACCGTTGCACTTCCTCCTCCTCCGCCTCCTCCAGCAAACATCTGGAGCATCTGTTGCATCAGCTGCTGCTGGGCGGCATTTGTTCCTGCACTGCTGGGTGAGGAGGCCGGGTTCTCTGTGGGCATGCCCCCACCTGTGGGTATGCCAGGAATTCCAACAGGAACTCCACTAGGAATTCCACTAGGCATTCCACCAGGAATTCCACCAGGAATTCCACCAGGAATTCCACCAGGAATTCCACCAGGAACTCCACCGGGAACTCCACCAGGAACACCAGGAACTCCACCGGTCATCAAACTAGGCCAAAAGACAAAACATAAGAGTTGGGGGAAAAATTCTACAAAAATCAATATGTGTATATCCGTCTGTGAGAGTATACCTGGGCATGAGGCCTGGTGCTTCTGTCTGCAGTGTCTGTAGACCCTGTTGGATCTGCATTAGAGCCTGCATGGCCCGGGGATTGGTCATCACTGACAGCGCTTCTGGGTTCTGCATCTGCAACCAAACAGAGAGCGTAGCAATGAATTTACGTACTTTGTGAAAAGAGAAAAGGCACACCTAAGCCACGTACTTGCCAAATGTCTGGATGGAAATTTGACTAGTGGCTTATCAAAAAAAAAAGAAATCGTGACTGGTAGCCAAAAATGTATGGCAGATGCCTAAAACCCTAGAGACTTAATTGTTCAGCATGCGCAGATAAATATCTGTGCTAAGTTTCACATCACCTGGGTAAAAGCTTATTATTCCAGTATATTGCCCCCAGTGGGCCAATCAGTACCATTCTTTGTTATGTCACTAGGACTGTCTTTGTGACTAACTGGGGAAAAACATAACAATACAGGAGTTATTGGACTGAAATGTCCGTGGTACCTGCTGCAGAAAGATGGGCAACTGAGATCTGAACTGGTCCTGCAGCTGTGGGTTCCCAGCAAATAAGGGGTTATTCATCAAAACCTGGTACAGAGAGAGAAAGAAAGACAGTCAATGTAACGTGTCGTTCCACATCTGGCTATGCTTCTTACTCACTAGAGTTTATTTTTAAATTACATATGGTTCAGCACCTTAGCTGGCAAACTATTGAATAACAAATAAAAGCTCTGTGGAGTTTCCCCGTCTTTCACATCACTGTTTGTGCAGCACTGCACTGTGGAAGGATTTTCTCAGCACTGTTTGTTAGAACCAAATAAGTCAGAGCTGTGCTGTTTATTCTTTCTTACAATTTGCTGCAAATGAGCTTAACAGACAATCCCCTCTGTTGAGCGTGCACTAAATAGCTGGGCTTATTTGCCTAATGCACAACAGGCCTAGATAGACCCTACTGTTTACAATTCATTACAAACTGCAGAGTTCAACATAATCAATCGATTCTGTATGTGGTACACAATCTGAATAACAAAGAGTTCTAAGGCAAGCTTTGAATTTAAATAACCAGGGTTTGTACTGTAATATGAGTACATCTGTGGGTGTGTATTTACAAAACATGTGTTTGTGTGCACACATCTTTCCGCTTCATACCTGGGAGGCCAACTCTGGGTTTTGAGACAGTGACTGCATCATACTGCGCATGTAGGGAGCAGACAGCATGTTCTGCATCAGCTGAGGGTTTTCCGAGATCTGCTGCAGTAAACTCTGCATGCCCGGGCTGTTGAACATCCCTGCAACGCACAGAAAAGAAAGACATTTATTTACGTATGTGTGTATACAGCTAAGTAAATAAATAAATGACTTAGCAAGCAGTCGTATTGAGAACCATAGCCTGCTCCGTCTTACCATTCCCAAGACTGCCAGGATTGACGCCCAGAGGGTTGGACACACTGGGGTTGGTGCCCCCAGTGGTGCTAGTACTTCCTGTGGGGGCCCCTCCGCTCTCAGAGGGGTTAGAAGAATTTGGTGGCCCCCATGGATTGGGCAGGGGCTCCCGGTTCTCTGTCCGTGATGGCTGGACACCAGACTCAGAGTTCCCACCTAGAGCTGAGAATGGGTTGCTACCAAA
Source organism: Sebastolobus alascanus (assembly GCA_916701645.2). Lineage (NCBI taxonomy): Eukaryota > Metazoa > Chordata > Actinopteri > Perciformes > Sebastidae > Sebastolobus > Sebastolobus alascanus. The sequence continues at coordinate 784,075 of CAKAOJ020000025.1, read as the reverse complement.
CTACAGGGAAAGAGATTGGACACGTTTGAAAACATAACAGTCGAAATACAGTTAGCCAAGTAACACTGGCAAATAAAACCAGACAAAGGTTATAGAATGTGTGAAAACAAATGCCAAGAAGGATTAACGCAATGTAAACAAACAAGGATTTGATCAGGAAATCATTCCTCCCAGATACCTGTTCCCTGGCAGCGCTGAACATGGGTTCCTGGATGTCTGTGTACATCCTCCGCAAGGCATTGTAACCTCCTGGGATGCTCTCCAAGTTGCTCAGAGCCCGGTCCTGGTTCCGCATCATTTCCTGCATCATGGCCGGGTTCCTGGCTAGCTCCATGGTCTGAGAGTTGAGATGAAAGGAGAGAGGAGGCGAGTCAGTTAAAGATCAAACTAAACAAAGGAAGTAAAATCCTGAATAAACACAGCAAAATGCAGTAGGGATCTACTGTAGTCATGCATGTGCCAACTATCTACAGTGAGTGCTATTCAGCCCCTCTCCAGTTCCTTTACCTGTCTCATGAGCTCGGGGTTGTTGAGCATGTGGGAGATCTCCGGGTTGCGTTCCATTAGCTGTTGCATCTGAGGGTTGGCCATGATCATCTGTCTCATCAGGTCTGGGTTGGACATCATGTTCTGCACCAACGGGTTCTCCATGATCTGAGAAAGCATCTCTGGGTTGGACATGAGCTGCCGCTGCATCTGCTGCTGCAGCTCCATGAAGTTAGCCGAGCCCATGCCCAGTCCAGCCAGACCGGCCAGGTCACCGAAGCCAGCTGAGGGAGGCCAGATGGGTGGGTGATTGGTTACACACATTATCTTTGTGGAGCTGAATAATAATAATGGATGTTTGAATGGAAATAGTTACATACAGGCGGACTCACTCAGTATGTTGGGCGTCTGTGTGGGTGGTACGGCAGTGCCAGTAGAGCCCGCTGTGGAGGAGGAGTTGGTACCTGGACTAGAGGTGGAGGTATTGCCTGCTTGATTGGAGGTTGAGCTAGAGGCTGAGGTGCTACCGCCATCTCCTGACCTACAAAGATAATTAGTAGGTGTATGAGAAATTCAGTATGTATGTAAGCTAGTGTGTCTGGACACATAGTTAAACATAAATGCAACAATTGCAGTTCACTGAATTCCAAACAAGATTGTATTATAAGGCGAATGAATCCTTCTTACAGGCCTGCTACAAAATAATCTGCCAAACAAACATGCTTTGTATGATAATGTAACCATACTTGTGCGCTGTCTTTATGACCAGGTGAACTGTCAGGCCATCCTTGATGCCGTGTTGGCTGAGGCTGTCGCCGTCCTTCAAGATCTTCCCTGCAAAAATCAGAACCAACTGGTCCTGTTTGGCTTTGAACCGCCTCGAGATCTCTTCTTTAAACTAAAAGACAGCAAGAAATGAGGAGCGATTAGATCGAAATGGGACAGGAGGGAAAGAGGGTGAGAGAGAAACAGGATATTAAAATGATAATATCAAGAATAAGATGGTTCCACCTCAGTAGTGCTGCTCCGATCCGTTTCTGTTCTGTTGCACCATTCAGGCCTTAAATTCCAATTTCCAAGAAAGTCCTCTATACTTATCCTATTAGCAGTGGTCTAAACACTCCAACTCTGCCAAATCACGGTTACTCTTTAACTATTGTGTGAAACATAATTTGCACAGAAAATGGTCTTATCCTGAAGGAAGCTGCTCTCGTTATGTCTTTCATTTTCACTGTAAATAAGAGGCATCTTATCTTAACACTGCACTCCAGTAACGTGTGGTGACAATATGACCACACAGTCAAATGTTAACATTTATATAGGATATGAATTTTGATAGCAAAAACAGATGGGACAGATCCACCAACCAACATAAGATCAAAAGTAGGGTTTCTTTCAAAAAGTCACTAAAACAAAAGCAAATGAATATCACATAGATGTTCCTATTTTGGTTTTAGTCGCTGCTGTTTAGGACTTTCTTGATTTTTGTCTTTCTTGTTCTATTGATATTATTATGGATACACTGATACAGATACCGGACCGGATATCGGACCGATACTGACTCATTTAGCTGGATTGGATATCGGTGACAATAAATTCAATTCTATGTTTATATACAATATACATTATAAACTGGAATTTTAAATTAATTAAACACTGGTATCGGATCGGTACTCGGTATCGGCTGATATCCAAAGCCCATGTGTCGCTATCGGTATCAGGACTGAAAAAGTCAGATCTGTGCATCGCTAGATATTATGTGATTTAAAATAATGTTTTGTTTATATTATTGTTTTGTGTGCACCGCTGGAGGACTAGCAACCAATCTGGTGGTAGCTGATGAGGATCCAAAATAAAGAACAATTAATGCTGTGTTATCCACATTAGTTCTCAGCTTTAACAATTTCACAGCACTGTGTGTAAAATGTGCATCTGAAATAATGCAGAATATTCTCAATGTGTATATAAAGCCACATGTAGATAAGAATGACAAAACACACTTTGGAAGTGAGGGATCTAAGTCCAATGTTTGAAACATGAAACACACGTGAATATATAACCATGAAACACACAACCTGACACAAAAAATGGCTACCACACTCACTGTAAATGATAATAGCTCGACTAGAGGACCCAAACAAAGCTAGAAAAGAAACTATTCTGGCTACACGGATTATATTATGGTTTCGCAGGAACACGTCGCCAAGCCAACAGTGGCTCTCTGGGAGTCCTGTATATTCCCTAGAAAGCTGAATGACTCAGTGGCAGCAGTGAGAAGGTTCTAGAGTGATAGCAAAGCTTTAGCATTTCACTGAGCTGTGGAGCTGAAATGGGAAACGAAAGCCACTCAACACACCCTCCATATAAAAAACACTTCCACTGTTCTACCGGGCCACTATTGCTTGAGCGCAGCCCGTAAGCTGACACTTGTTTGGGCCACAGTTAGTTAGCTCACGTTGGCTTTAGCTCGCAAGCTGAGTTGAGCTAACTAAGCGAGCTAACTGTTACCGTTAGCCGGCTAGCCGGGGTTAGCCATTTCAAATGTAAACCTTGTTATATCTCTTTATTGGAGGTCAACAACGTGGATACCGCCAAGCAGTCGTCGACCCAAGCAGTAATACTTTCATAACACACAACCTCTTTGGTTTCACACACTATCGGTTAGCCGGTAAGAGTGACGACAAAATGCTAACGCGGCTAACTAGCGTGCTAGCTGAAGTTGTGGGCATGACGTTACAGCAGCTCGCTCCACCTGCGAGATCTACACACCTGAGTGACAGAGGCATCTTCTGCGATGGCGATCTCTTCTTTGTCTTTAGGGGTTTTCACTGTGACCTTGATAATAGTTCCCTCCGACGCTTCGGGTTTATTATTGTTGTTATTACCAGGATCTGCGGCGCCTTGGTCAGCCATCTTTACTCCGCCGATGGAACAGCTCGGGTCTGGCGTCAGCTTCCGGGTCATAAGAGGTCAAACCTCGTTTTCCAGAACGAGGCTCAGGAGTTCCCCATTTCTGCTGCCTGGTCATCTCAAGCACAAGACTGGGAATGTGTGTGTCGTCCCCCCCCCTGGATTTTCTTTTGTTGCTACATGTAGTTTATGTAGATTTATGTAATGTTTGATAATACTGTTATAGCACATAATTTATTTATAATTTATTTATATTGCACATATTTATTTACCTTTTATTTACCCGTATAACATAATTTTACTAGTGTTCTTATCCCTTGGATATTTTTTTTTTTTTTTTTATTCTTATTTATTGTATGCCCTGTCCGATTCTTATTCCTATTCTTATTCTTATTTCTATTCTTATTTTATTTTATTTTATGAACTGTCTTTTGTTAGAATCTGTGCTGCTGTGAAACTGAAATTTCCCCACGGGGATAAATAAATTGCTATCCTATCCTATCCTATCCTATAAAGAAGAAGAAGAAGAAGGGCACTTTATTAATCCCCGAGGGGAAATTGAATTTTTCACTCTATTATATTTACAGATACATAGTACACACAGGCCCGAATCCACACACATGCACAAACAGGACCTATATACATGCATTTAATGGAGAGATGTCAGAGCGAGGGGGCTGCCCCTGACAGGCGCCCCGAGCAGTTGGGGATTTGGCGCCTTGCTCAAGGGCACCTCGGCAGTGCCCAAGAGGCAAACTGGCATCACTCCAGCTACCAGTTCACACTCAGTACTTGGTCCATGCGGGGACCCTCCGGTTCCCAAGCCAAGTCCCTATGGACTGAGCTACTGCCGCCCCTGCCTGTTAGATCATGTCTCTAAAGGTGGTCGTTGGCCTGGGTCAGGAAAGTTGTTGCTGAACGTTTATTCTACCCAACATGAATGAAATGTGAGGATTGGCTGCTTTTTTCCTATTTTAAATGATTGTAAATAAAATCTCTTTTTTTCCTTCTTCTTTTTTTGTATGAACATGTTGCTCACACACTCTATCAAAAAGTAAGCACAACTACAAGCCTTTAGTATACCTTTCAGTAGGCCTATAAGGCAAGAATCAAAGGATTAAGTACAAGTAGGCCTATAAGTCTTCTGGAAGGGATCAAACCTGCAACTGGTCAGATTTGGGGGAGCAAAAGCTGGAATTATATTAGAAACTATAATACAGTGAGAATTTGGAAATAATAATGTTAATCCAGCCTGTCTGACCAATGCTGACCTCTTCAGGAGTCATCTGGTAGGACCCCCACTGTTGCCCTGGGCTCCGGCCAGAAGCACCAGCAACAGTTTATTATGGACATGCTTAGCCTGACATGGTGCTCTCTCACATTTTTGCCCTTACTATTTTTTAACCCATATTTATCCAGAGAGGCTTTGCTGAAAACACGGCCTTCCTAAAAAACGCAAGTAGACCTGGAATCAGACCATTACAACCACAGTCTAATCTGTCGGCCTCAGGTAGCTCCACTGGAGTAGTTGGGCCTTAAAAGACCAGTGTGTAACATTTAAAGGGATGTATTGGCTGAAATGGAATATAATATTAATGAGTATGTTCTCTTTAGTGTATAATGACCGGAAAATAAGAATTGTTGTGCTTTCGTTACCTTAGAATGAGCCATTTATATCTACATAGTGAGCAGGTCCTCTCTTCACTGAGCTGACCGCCATGTTTCTACAGTAGCCCAGAACGGACAAACCAAACACTGGCTCTACAGAGGGCCATTCGCAATTTTGCGTTGGCCACCGTATTTTCCTACACGCTTGGCACACAGGACAAAATCCATTTGGTTGCAATCTGCAACTTCTCCACTAGATGCTGCCAGATCCTACACACTGCACCTTTAAATCCCTGGCTCTAGGCCCCCTCTGCTGGGTTCACTTCTCTAACCTTTAGGCCACGACTGCCTACAGTATCTGCCCTTCATTCTTTTCACAGACTGAGAGGCTGAAACATGTCCTCACTTATGCTCACGCATACACCCAAACACATGCTTTTTTGGGGCTACACAAATATATTGACCAGACGTGACATGCAGACAAACAGAATATCCAACAATATCTCACATTACTCATAATCCCTGACCTCTGTTGTTACAAGAGTATACTCAGACTTAAATTGTGGTAATTTTTCTTGAATTTTTGGACACCATAATATGTTGATCTTTTTTCTATTGAATACAAGATTTGAAAATTTCACTTTTTGTAATTGCCCCTTAGAGAGAATGTGTGTGTGTGTGTGTGTGTGTGTGTGTGTGTGTGTGTGTGTGTGTGTGTGTGTGTGTGTGTGTGTGTGTGTGTGTGTGTGTGTGTGTGTCTGTGTGTATGTGTGTGTGTGTGTGTGTGTGGGAGGGAGAGAGAGAGATAGAGCATATGTATTGTGGGTTTGTGAGTCACATTAGTTGCTGACATTTTTCACTTTCTAAATATTCATCTCAAGCCCTATACTCCATAAGGAAGATCTCAGGATATAAAAACGCACATTATATTTGATCTTAGTTGAGACAATCCTATAGTGGCGGTAGAGAGACACTGCCTGTATAGAGCGCTCCCTCTATATGTGTCCCCTCCACACCGCCACAGTGTGACAGCACTGAAAGAAAAGTGTGTGTTTCAGCATGTTGCATTGACACAGACATGCATACCTATGCATATCCCCAGTTCTAGAGCACACCATTTACAAACAAACAAAACCCCCCAAAAAGAAACATGGACCACGACCCCCTTTTCCAAGGCCCCACAAACCCCACACACACACTCAAATGTACAGGGTCACATGCACTGTGTGGCCCCTACGGTGTCTCATTCAAGTGCATCCCACACAGGGAGGATTTTGCTTTCATCAACAGAAAAACGAGGGGACAACTTTTAGGTTGTAGTATTGTCTGTGACTCTCTCTCTCTTTGCCCCCAAGTGAGCAACAGCTCTCTCTCTCTCCACCCGTTTCTATCTTTACCTCAGAAAGGTGGGCAGTAGAGAGGGTGCATTTCCAGAAACAAGGTAAGGGATCAAATTTCAATGTGTTTTTTTTTTGTGTGTGTGTGTGTGTATCCCAGAGCAATACATTTTCACTTATGATGATTGGGCAGAGGCTGGCAGAATCAGATAAAACCTCATTACAGCTGAACAAGCACTGGTGTGACATGAGGATTGGGAAGGAGAACAACAACAAACTGCAACATCATATTTTTTACCGTGGTTTTACTTTGCGTCTATTCAACTAATAGTGATGGTTCCACTAAAGAAGAGGTAAATACTGCATGTTTGATAGAGTACGTTAGTTACAAATCATCAGGGGGTTCAAGCAGCTATAAATGTGCTTGTTGCGTGTTAATGTATGGAGAGATATTTTCAGTTTGTTTCATATTTCTCCGGTTGTCCTTATTGTGGAATGGCTTTATGATTGGCTGGCATCATATGGGGTTTTCAAACGGATTATTTAAGTGTTTAATTTGACTGATTAGATTTCACTATCGCACCCCTTTTTTTAATGGATCCTTTGCAAAGTGATGGCAGGATTTGTATGAAAATTCTTTTTTTAAAGATGTTGTTGTACACATATTTTAATCCATACAGTGTGTTTAATTAACAATTATATATTCAGCCTCTTAAGTTGCAGGTTTTGATACAGTATGTGGTTACATAAAGAGCCAAATGTCTTAAATTTGACTTGACACCCTGTAAGTCTGTGTGTGCAGTACATGAATAGCAAAATATGATTTTACAATATCTACAGCAGTGGCTCTCAACCTTTTTCACATGAAGGACCCCTAAATTGATGCATATTAGTTCACAGACCCCCCATTTGACAAGATTTCGCTTCAGGGACCTCCATCTGAAAAGATTTTGGTTGTTAAATATGATTAAGACCAGAATTCTGTAGTTGTCAACTACAGTTGAGGAGATAACCGCGGAGGAAGTGATCAGTTGTCAATAGTCACTTTTGTGACTCTTACTCTCATTGGGCTCACTTGTATAGTGAATTAAATAGTGAAAATGAACTATTCTCTTTTTTTCTGGGGACCCCCTGGAACTCCCTCAAGGACCCCAGGTTGAAAACCACTGATCTACAGTACCCTTAACTTCCATGATTTCCCCCTCACTATGTTACAGTTGCTCTGCAGCGGCCCCGTTATCTCAGCTCAAGATGTACAGCTTCATGGGAGGGGGCCTGTTCTGTGCTATTGTTGGTAATATCCTGTTGGTGATCTCCACTGCGACTGACTACTGGATGCAGTACCGTCTCTCTGGAAACTACGCCCACCAGGGTCTGTGGAGGTACTGCATGTCCAACAAGTGCTACATGCAGACTGACAGCATCGGTGAGGAGAACCTACAATTTCAAAGTCCCTGTATATTTGAGCACCAGCTAATGCAAGAGGCATCTGATGCCATATGCTGCTCCTTCTTGTGGGTCTGTTATTTGGATTTAAAGGTAATTAATTATATGTTTGTAAAGACCTGTATATGGATGACATATCTGATGATGTGTACCCATTTCCTTCCAGCTTACTGGAATGCCACCAGGGCCTTCATGATCCTTTCAGGGATGTCGTGCTTTGCAGGCATCATCGCTGGCATCATGTCCTTCGCTCACTTCTCCTCCTTTGAAAGGTTCAACCGCTCCTTTGCAGCAGGAATCATGTTTTTTGTCTCCAGTGAGTCTTCTGAATTGACACACACACACACACACAAACACACACACACACACACACACACACACACACACACACACACACACACACACAAATACACTTAACTTAATCATAACTGACATGTACCTCCCTATCTGTTTTTAGCTTTCTTTGTTCTGCTGGGTATGGCCATTTATACTGGAGTGACAGTCAACTTCCTGGGGAGGCGCTTCGGTGACTGGCGCTTCTCCTGGTCCTACATACTGGGCTGGGTGGCCATGCTCATGAACTTCTTTGCAGGTGAGAAAGAGCAAAGGCCGGGGGTCAATCTTTGTCCAGACATAAACTCCATTATCATTCACAGTAGTCAAAGAGTTCAGAAGAAGCAATAACCACAGAAGTTACTAACAAATATTGTAAACAATAACTTTTTTTGCTACATATTTTGAGATTGTCCCGTTGATGCAGTATGAATGAAATCTTTAGTGGAGACACCCCAGGTGAATAGGGTAAAAAATTTAACTAATAGATGTCACCATGAAACTTCTCAAGTTGATTACTTACATTAAGGAAATAATTTTTTGCATTACATGTTTTATGTTTAAATATGCAAATGATGCATTGTCTTATTAAATATACACTAATTTGCATAAATTACCAGAACAGAAATCTGAACAGTTGGATGAAGCCAGGTTCAAAATTCTTGTTTCATTTTGTTGACATATTAGAGTCAAAGGTTTTTAACATGGGGGATTTTCGATATTTTTATTTATCACTCCATAAATCAGAAAATACTGTGAACAGCCATTTAAAATCCATTTTCGCCATGTTTTTAAGAATAAAATGTTCTATAAATCAGGCTACAAATAATATATTAACAAACCCCTCTGTAAAAACCTTCAGAATATAGATAGGAATTAAACTGGAAAGTTTGGTGTATTTAAGTGCTACTGAAGTGGAGATTTCTGGGATTTTCTGTGTACGAGAAAAAAATTCATTTTGAGAAAACAGCCATAAAAGATTATACATATATTTTGCAAGACACTGCAGGTGAATAAGATAAAAATGTTAACAAATAGATGTCACCATGAAACTTCCCCAGTTGATTACTTACATTAAGACAATTATTTTTGTATTACAAGTTTTCTGAATTTTTATGTTTAAATATATAAATGAGGCATTATCTGAAGCTAACTTTGGGTGAATTTAGGAGAAATCTACAGATGTAAATAGACAAAGTAGTAAAAAAAAAACACCTAAATGTGTTTTTTGGATGTTTTCATGTTATGGAATCAAAATAGCCAAAAACCTCAAAATTGACCAGTGCATGAAAAACAATGTTTTTGCCTGTAGTGTCTTGTTGATATATATATACAAAGCCAGATTGTTTAACCTGTTGAATGTAATTTTTTTATACATCACCAAATGCATTGCCTCTGTCCGTTGCAGGTATTTTCTACATATGTGCCTACAGAATGTGTGAATGCAGGAGAGGAAACGACCCACGCTAGAGGGAGACAAACAGTTTGTTTTAAAAAAATATAAATAAAAGAGGACAATGCCACTTTGAATTGAGGACAAATAGCGGCGTTGACTGATCTACTGAAGAGATGACGTTGGATGCTGCTCCTGGAAGCCTTGGACGGTCTGCTTAACATGTTTTCTAAAAGTCTTGCAATATGGTTTTTTTCTTTTTTTTAGGAATAGTCATGATGATAGCAGAGAGGAACTAATCCCGTGTCTAATTATTGTAACAGGATATTGGTTTTTATTTTAAAGAAAATCTTACTGTAATTTGGCACATTCAATAAAGCTGGTCCTCAAATGTTAGTGTGATTTTTGCTGCTGTACTGAAAGGTCACCAGTAGGTGGCAGCACTAAACCAAAGTACCAGAGCAGAGCACTTACAATAGGTGTGATGATGGATGTGGGCATTACAGGCTGAATCAGGATCAAATATCAGATAAGATTGCCGACTGTTGAGAAACATCCATCATTTACCTTCATCATACTCCTCTAACTCTTATCACTGGAGCAAATTCAGCATCACAGACAACAGAAGCAACATTTCCCCTCAGGAAATGCTTTACAGTAGTGGGCGTAATATATTGTGGGAAGGTATGTAACGTTGAAATATTAGTCTACACAGCAGAGAGCAATATATCAAAGGTATGCAGTACATATGTTTGTCTCAGGATTCCCCCTGAAGCTATTTCCGGCTTTGTTCTGACAGGGATCCCCCCAAACGTTCTTTATTGGGTTGATGTTTATGGGAAAGGGCTTTGCCTCTGGCAGCCAGCATGATCTTCCACAACATGTTTGTTGACATCCCCTGAGTACACTCAAGTACAGACAGCACATGGAAAAGTGATGTTTGTTTCTGCGTGCAGATCAGGCTATAAACCACCTGAAGAGAAGATCACATTCCTGGACCGGGGGAAACCAGGGTGTGGTCTCCAGCCACTGATTGTTCCCCTGCCTCTGTCTTTAATAACCACTTCCTCCTTTTTCTTTGTACCCGTCCACTCCTCGCCATCAGCTGGGAGCAGAGGAGCAGTAGCTGCCGGGGTAATGAATGCTTTGGCTACTTGGTGACGCAGAAACAATGAGAGAAATGTAAACAGTCCCTGGACAGATCCCTTGATCCAAGTTTCCATACTTGGTCCCTGTGGCTGCTGTGAAGAGATAAGCTCTGTGATATTGTGTGCTTTTCTACAGATTCTTTCATAAGCCCACTCTAAAGCTCTCACCGAGGCCTGGTCTTAATAGCCCCGTGGGATGACTTGGCAAATGTTCACATTTTAGCAAATCCACTAAATGATTAGTAATATTTATTTACAGCAGAACTACAGTGGGAGATTTTATGGCACCAGGGTTGTAAAAAATTGTGAGGATGGTGGTGGTCCTTTTATTCATCTGTCCCCTCACATATACACAAAGTAAATTGTGAGCAATTATCATAACATTGTGTAACAATACAACTAGTTTGTATGAGTGTGTTTTTGTGGAGGATTATAGTAAAAGATTGAAAAGTATTAATAGTCATCAGGTCAAAGTCTTTTCGTCGGCTCAGAAAATCACATTGCAAAATTATCCTCAAAAGTATTGGATAACATTTTAAGTGCTATAATATTATTTTGCCCAAAACAAGGGAAGCAAATTGCCAGTAGCGTATTTTAATTGCAGTGTTCAACCTAAAAACATAACTGTATTTACACAACAATAACTTGGCATCATGTTCCTCATTCTGCTGTACAGTATGTGTGATATTAACTCTGCTTTATTGGGAAACAGTTTGAAAAGAAGAATGATATCAACATCTCAACAGCAGGACGTTTCTCTTGCTCTAAGAAAAATATATTTTTAAGACTGAATATAAGTTTGTAAGGATTTTTCTTTTAAAACAGCTCACGTGTTACCAACAGAAACTGGTCAGGCCACATGTTTACTTAAAGTTGGAGTGTAACTTAAAATGGGCTGTGCAATATACTATGAATGTCATTAAAAAGTTTCATAGGTGAGTGATTCGACGCAGGAATGCAAGGTTAAGGTCATCCCTCCAAGGCAACTGTGCTGGACACACAGCAGGTCTGCTCACCCTTCTACTAACCAAAGTGTTCGTTGAACACGGTGGCGGTGATAACACCTGGTAGTTTTCACTGACGGAGCCTGTTGATATATGTGACAATTTGCTAAATATGGCTAATCTTACAGACCTGGAATTTCTCTCACTTCAAGCAGGAGGGTTTCCTCTCCAGGTTAGAAAACTGTCCCTCTCTGAGGCAGATGTTCACCCAGATGTTTATGTGGGACACAGAGGCACAGACATGCTAAACACTAGGAATACTGACGATAACCGTGATATTTAAAAAATGAAATATTGATATCATGTTAATAATACACATGATAATATTGTTTAAATAATCCAGCGCCCCTTAAATCATTCTATATGTACAGTTATGGTTACCGACTCTCTCTCCACCTCCCTACACTTGTATTTTGAGTTTAATTAATTTGCCAAAAAACAGACAAAATGCACAATAAACAAAGTTAATGAATATGACTGATGGAACTATAATTTTTCAAATTTTCTATAGATATCGTGATAATATTGTTATTGTTAATTCTTTTGGCCACAAAATATCAAAACAAATTTAAGGAGGGGAAATGGTATAATATATTTATTGAAGTACTGTGCTAAGAGTGGAGATTACATTCTTTTTATACAGTAGAGTTTAATAATTCAATTAAATAATGAAAGAATTTTGTCATGATTTTTTAAAGAAATTTAGCTAAAAGGAAAACACACATAGAGAAAGAATTTCTCTTTGGCTCAAGAGTACAGAAGCAGACAAAAGGCACCGTAAGTTGCAGTTGTCACATCAGTTTGTCTGTCTGCATATTATTTATAGTCATAGTCATTCATACTGTACAACTATGCAAAGCACATCACAAATTCATTGAAGCCAGATCCAGAGTACTGTGTATACATTTTCAATCCACAAAATAAAAAGTCCATGAATCTAGAAAACTACTCTAACAACCTTCACAATCAGATCTTCTTCCTTGCTTCCCAAGCTCATAAATCACTGACAAAAACATTTACTGGAGAAACTAGAGTAAACACTAATTAAATAGTCCATCTTTTCTAGGTTTTTGAGACAAAGTTCGCAAACTTAAACACATCTAACCATTCAGATTTTTGATCATCTGTACACCACAATATTTCGGGATTTTGTCGAGCAATTTCATGAAAAAAATAATATTCATAAATAATCAAAGTTTGTACAGAACAAAAGAAAATGAGACCCACTTCTCCCAAATTATGTCACAAATATTTTTGAATCCGCTGACCTCAATGGCCAGAGGAAGAATACCAGTTCTCTCTGTAACTAAAGATCTTTGGTTTCTAGTTAAATGAAATGTAACATATGATTCAGAGCATACAGTATACTGTATGTCCTTAATTCTAATTGTTTTAATTCTAATATTTATGATGGGTTAAACTCTTTGGCCCGGTCTCCCACTGACTGATGGTCAGAGTTATTGCTCTCGGTGACGGAAGAGTATGCTGACACAGCAGGATCTTATAAAAACTGTCCTCATCCCACCCGGCCTCGTCCCATAGAGGAGCTTCCCCCTGAACACCCTGCACCCCGTCACTCCCATTGTGGCTCACTGATCCTATAATGTTCCTAAAAATCACACACCTTCTCCACCATCTAACCTACACACATGCAGACTATAAGGTATTTCCCCCCGATCATAATCACCTTGTTTACATACGTCAATGATACAACACAAACAGGTGTTCACAACGAGTCCACGTGGTTTTTGGAAAGACTTTATTGTGCCGCACAAGTGAACACTAACGTGGTATTGCATTTAGTGCACACAATACAAGAGACAGAGAGATAATACAACATTGCACAGGAAAACGAGGAATAAAAGTATATAATTTACACATCTTATCATAAATAAAGTCTACACATCAGTGAATATGGAGTGGTTCATTTTACATAAAATACACAACTTCTGAGTGGATGTCTGCTGCAGCTCCTGGATGTGTTGTTGGAGAAAACTGTGGCTGAAAGTAAGATAAGTTTATATGGAATCAATTTGGGTTTTGCAGAGAATCATCAGTAATACAGTTTTATTGGTCCCATCTGAACTAAAAATAATCATAATTAATGTGGCACGTGTTCATGAACATTTACTTGAGAATGCTATGAGTTTTTTTTAACCCTCTTCTGTATATTCAGCATCGTATATAGCAGTGGTTCCCAACCTATTTCCTTGAAGCCCCCCCTACTTGTATCTAAGAACAGCTGAGCCCCCTGTGTGCCTCCCTTTGTGTGCGCCAAGCGGGAGAGCAAATAGGTTTTTGAGCGCAGTGAAAATGTTGTTTTTGAAAGGCTAAACGCCAACAAAATGAATATGAATTGAAGCTGAATATGTTGTTGGATTTTGATACTAAGTAGCAAAAAATATATCTTTTTAAATAGTTTTATATCCAGACTTTTGTATAAATTATCCAGTAAACGTGGTCTTATGATTTTAGTTATATGTGAGGAATTCTAATTTGGACAACCTCAGAGCAGACAAATCCTGGCGCACCCCCTGTGATCTTTGGCGCCCCTCTAAGAGGGGCCCAGACCCCAGGTTGTGAACCACTGATATATATTTAGGTCCAAGCTAACGATGAATCTGAATGACCGTTAATCCGACATACAGTAAGCAAAATAAATGGACACTGACGATAAGATGTCTCTACTCAAGGAAAGGTCAGATTCCAATACTTCCTTCTGCATGAAAACAGTAATTTGTCTGCTTTTCTCAGCCCACTGAGATACACCAGTGATTGTAACTCAGAACTCAAGCATCTCACATCGATGCTGCTCTTGAGGAGGAAAGTCACGAGATATCTTCTATAGATTAATATTAAAAGTTTCACAATTTCTAGTGAAAATAGATTTTCATGAAACAAACTAATCTGTGCACACGACGTAAACCAATCTAGCACCTTGAGTTTTGTCCATTGATCTTTTTCTCTCTTGTAAAGGCGCTATAGCAACACGCCCACAGATGAAAATATAGAAAAGAAGAATCTCCTTTCTGCTGACAGAAGATTGACATAATACTCTTCAGGCCAAAGAGCTCAGTTTCACATTGTCCTTGGTGTCATTTATTGTAAACCTGTCACGTTGGTGGGCAGCTCTTCACCTTCCCCTGCCCTCGCTCACTTCAGAATGAAAGATTCACTACATCGCATGAGAAACATGCAATAACTGCTTATATTTCCACCACGTTGCACATTGCCTGTCCATCCAGACATTTCTCTTTGCTTTTATGCCTATATCTGCTTATCCATGCCTGAAGGAGATGACAGAGGGACCTTAAAGATCACAAGATAAGATGATATAGAAATAAAAAAAGCCTTTTGAAGTTGCAGCTGAAGCACAGCGGGATGTAATATAAGGTAAGTGTCAATAATACACCGCGCTTTCCTTTTCAAGTGAGGCTGTGCTACAAAGAGATCTGGAAATCCCTCGATCAGCCTGCAATCGGTTGAAATAAAGCCGTCAAAAAGAGGTGTAGCAAAGATAGGCACGAGGCTGATGATTTGGAAAATGTTTCTAGCAGAAAACAATAAAAATGGAAATGAGAAGATTAAATCAAACAGCTCATCGGCAACCTGCGTGACTAGAAGTTTTTCTGCGTTAGTTAGAAGTGGCTTTACATGTTTATTACATATGAAATGCATCAAACTACAGACTGGACTTTAGCAGCAGTATCGCCCCCCCCTCATCCTCCTCGCTGTGGTCAAACACTTACAACTATGTAGAAGCACAAGCAGAAAAGCGACTGTGTTATGAAAGTTACTACATACAGTACATCATAAAACAAGTAGTAAAATAAAACTTCACAATATAACCGCGACAAAAAAATAACTTTCTTTAGCTCAAATTGTAACAGTGTACACAGAACGGAGCACATTAAGACTACTATACACTAACTCTTTAGCAGTGGTCAAAACAACTCGGTTTCTTTAAGGCATTGCAATCTTTTTAATCAGGGTTTTATCTTTTAAATGGGATCGCGGGGGTCAAGAATGGCAGCATGGCTTTTATTTAAATGTTCGTGGTGACTTTTATTCATCAAGTGTGACTGAAAATGATTGATTTCACCTGTAGCCAAATGATACGCGTTTAGTCTCACCTACTGACTTTGTATAAACATGTAGAAGAAGGGCCAAGTTTAGCCTGATTCATTATTAAATTGCTTTAAAATGTCCAGTGGTGTTGAGTCATTCCGGTCATGATTGGTGTTTTTTGTAATCTTTATACTCCACATCAAATCTTCTCCTGTTTCCAGTCTCAGATTCTAAATTTTTACTGGAATGTGTGGGAAACTTTACCGCCTGCAGCTACTAACTCCGTACAAGTGTCCTCTCTAAAACTGAGGGAATGAGCCAAACTGTGCCTCCGTATAGCTGACAGGTAAATGTCAGTAAGGTCGTCTATGATATATCATCATGTTACACAGTTTGGCTGGGTGTGTCTCTCTGAAAGGGTCTGATGTCTGTTAATCTGGCTCTCGGATTTCCTCTTTTCCAAACGGTCCCTCTGAAATTGTGTCCGTCTGGATTATAGATTTAGAGAAGACTAAAGGTTCGGGTTGACAAAGAAGCACAAAGAAGAATAAAAAAAGATCAGATTGAGATTCTCCTTCTGTCAACATTGACATGAACAGAGGTTTCACCAGAGGTTACGTTGAGGATTCTGGGAAGCGTGGTCTTTGGATCAAGTAGGTACCTGAGGTGCCTAATTTAAGGCGACGTAAAAGAGCTTTAGCTTAGTTTATCTTTTTGTGGCCATAAACCTTGAGTTATACAGGGAGAGTGGGTAGGGTTGCTCTCTTAAAAGGAGGAGAAGAGGGGTTGTATTGATCCCCAGAGTGAAGTAAGGTATAAAAAGAGAGGGTTCAGGGGGCTCTGGGGTTGATTTTGTGGCTGTCCCAGCCAGCTTGATGGGTGAGGGGATGTGCTGAAGTTCTGAGACTCTTCTCCTCTGGGGTTAAAAACCATCTATAGGTGGGATTAAAAACAAAAGTCTCTGTGGGGTTTTAACATCTTTCGTGTCTCTAAATATGTCGGCGACGATGGTGGTGATTGTGGTTGTGCATGTCCTCCATCGTGATCCTGCCCCACACGCCAATCACGAATGTTTCAATCTCACACTCGTTGTCCCCGCGAGCGATGCGGAAGTAGCCGTTCTCTCCCCAGTTCTTTCCCCAGGAGTTGGCAGCAATCTGGAAAGAAAAGTACAGTCAAATTTAGTACAGATGAGGCTGATTTTAATTTGAGAATGGATATACAAAAAACAGAACTGGCAACACTGTCAAACACTCACTTGAAAATGCATTATTCATTACAAAAAGCACACTTAAGGGCTAATCTGGGCATCATGGGTTTGTTTTGCACACTGAAACAACTTACCCAGTATTTTTTTGATGTCCCATCAAAGTTTCTCTCCTCTCCCCACCTGGTGCACGAAGCAGAGAGAGGATGGTTACTCAAAATGCATTAGAGCCAAACAACAGGAAACAAAATATGCCTAAATAAACATATCAGCTGTGTCAGAGTTGCTATTTTTAAAGTATGGATGCCGTCCAACATGTCAGATGTAAACACTTCTCAGGAATGTGTTCACCTAGAACACGCTTGGCATTATTGATAAAGAAAAGCAGGAAGAGGTACAAGTGGTGTTCAAGTGGGAGGGGAAAAAATCTTTCATCTTGTTAACAACATCCTGAAAACAGAGTATTTATGACTGGACACCGCCTGGTTGCACTCCGACATCATTCCAATCCGAAAGAACACGGAATTCCCCTTTTCCTCTCCGCTGTTTCCGGATATGAAACGGGAAGGAGAGGGTAGGCTACGAGGAAGTGAACACCACCACCTCAGTCCCGTCACAGAAAGCAGACAACAACAACACGGACGACAAAAAAATGCACAAATATATATGTTCGAATCTGAATTTAGAGGCCTATCTTTACCCTTCTTCCTCGCCAGCAGCTTTGTTCTCAGGGAACATTCCCATCATGCCTTGCACTTTGGTCTTAGCTTAGCCACTGCCAACATTTAGACGCCCGCCGTTTCTGCTCGTCATGATCAAAACATTCTCCCAAAGCCAATTCCCATCCTGTTTTTGCACTCCAGGCCTTTCGTTTCCCAAGAGACTCCCGGTGTCCACTCGCTTGTTATCTTTTATAAGGGAAAGGAATGCTGGGAAATAGAGCGGCTGGGCTCACAATCTGCCAACTCAGTAGCCTGCCACCACAACACTGGCAGATGGTGCCAACCTGCTTTCAGCGAGTGTCTTTTTTAGCCCCGACTGGAGTCAGACGTCACATTGACCAGGAGCAGGCACATTAAAAACAGCTGTGTAAACAACAGATGCCAACTACAATCTGAAACAGACTGGAGAGAGATGTGATTTGTGTTTGTGAGTTAGGGCACAATCACACCTGTATGTGTGTGTGTGTGTGTGTGTGTGTGTGTGTGTGTGTGTGTGTGTGTGTGTGTGTGTGTGTGTGTGTGTGTGTGTGATCCTACATGCATGCCTGCCTGCCTGCATATTTATCGGTATGGACAGAGCCAGACAGAATCGGATCACTGCTGATCTCTTATCGGGCCTCCAATCAGCTCACTCGTTCACGCGGGGACAATGATGGGCATACCGCGGTGCCCATGTGCCCCGCCCTTCCCCGACGCCGATCCAACCCACCCCTGACCTCTTCTCCCGTGGATTGATCCCCCGCTCTCTGTCCGGTGCAGTCAGGATCAGCGGCCCAGACAATGCCCTTTCCACCACACTGGACCTCAATGCTCTTTCCACAAACTTTCCCAGGCCCTGGGCTTAAAGGAACGCACCGCTATGGGATTTGGCCTATGTAAACACGCTATGGCCTGTGGCTGGCAGGTTAGAGCTCAAAACACCATGCCCCCACCTCCACCCCTCCTCGTTTAGCTCCATCCGTCCCTAAACCCGCGTCGCTGGTACATCCACATCCACTCGTCCAGCGAGCGGCGAGGAATCATCAGTAGAAGGAGCCAAAGAGCAGAAGACATTCAGGAAAGCTGGGAATCCACATCATCATGTCACACCCTGCATACCCCACAGTTTATTGACAAACTGAGGATGTAGAGATGTAATTTTACTACGGTTGTCAATCGATTAAAATATTTAATCGCGATTAATCACATGATTGTCCATAGTTAATCGCGATTAATCTCACATTTTTTATCTGTTCAGATTGTACCTTAAAGGGAGATTTGTCAAGTATTTAATACTCTTATCAACATGGGAGTGGGCAAATATGCTTGATTTATGCAAATATATGTATATATTTATTATTGGAAATCAATTAACAACACAAAACAATGACAAATATTGTCCAGAAACCCTCACAGGTACTGCATTTAGCATAAAAAATATGCTCAAATCATAACATGGCAAACTCAAGCCCAACAGGCAACAACAGCTGTCAGTGTGTCAGTGTGCTGACTTGACTATGACTTGCCCCAAACTGCATGTGATTATCATAAAGTGGGCATGTCTGTAAAGGGGAGACTCGTGGGTACCCATAGAACCCATTTTCATTCACATATCTTGAGGTCAGAGGTCAAGGGACCCCTTTGAAAATGGCCATGACCGTTTTTCCTCGCCAAAATTTAGCGTAAGTTTGGAGCGTTATCTAGCCTCCTTCGTGACAAGCTAGTATGACCTGGTTAGTACCAATGGATTCCTTAGGTTTTCTAGTTTCATATGATGCTGGTATCATCACTTGAGCCCGCTACAGTTGTAAATTTTACAGTTGACATAGTGTGAGCCGAACATGAGCGTTGTGAACAAACACGTGCATCCACAGTTTTCCAAGAGGACATTTCAGAACCGCGCATGCTTACGATGAAGTATGTGGTTCAAACAAGCTAAGTACAGGTTGGAGGCCGAGTGTTTATCATACACATGCCGATACATGCCATGTGATGTCATAAAACTACATGAAATGTCATAAACTACATGCAAGACACGCACGTAAAAAGGAGCATGAAAAGGGGCTTGTAAAAGGAATGTGTTTTGTCTCCACCAACAGCCAATCAGATAAAAGTAGAGAGGCTGTTTTTATGCCATGTCTGGAGAAACTGGTGTTCACGGACAAGCTCAGACGCTGAGGCACTAAGGTACAGTCAAAATGCTCACAAACACGCATTCCTCAGCCCCCGTTAGACACAAATTACGAGGCAGCTGCTCATTTTTCTAATTTGGAAAGTGAAACTAGCGAGCGGCAGCGTATCATTGTCCCGACAGACACGCTTCAAAACCAGCTGGATGACTCACAGAGACGAGCCCCGTCAAATATTTACAAGTGTGAAGGCTGTTTCTGACTTTTTACAGGTCAAAACCTCTCAGTTCTCTCCAAGCAACACATAAAAACAGCAGCGAACTACTACCTGTCTGTCTGCAGATAGTCTAAATGATAGCAAAAGTGTTTTGGCTTGGATGTGGAGAGGAAAGGAAGTGGGACAGTCAGTGAGTCAGACGACCAGCTGAGGAGTGATGATGGAGACGCCACGGAGATGTGGCAATGAGAGCGAAGTGGACGGGTGGGGAGAATAACGAGAGACAGATGGGTGGGGGCAGGTAATCCAGGTGTGCGAGCCGTCTACCTGCCTACATATTTGTGGTCGCCGTAGTTACTAGATAGAGGAGGAAGAGGGAGGGGGGAGGCCTCGTCTGGGGCAGACGGCGGGGCGGAGCCAAGGTGTGTCTCCAAGAGCAACAGACCGGGAGGGAAGCTCGTCGACACGTACGCTCTAACCTGATTCATCCTCAATAAACACTTTTTCTGCTGAAATGGCATCTGTTGAGCATGTAGCAACAGTGAAACCAGACACTTTGATCAAAAGGAAGGAAGGCAAATGTTTTTCACCTATTCAAAAGTTTGTGCTAAAATGGCACGTTCTTTCCTGTTAGTAACTCCGACTGAACAAAAAGCTTTAATCGTCAAAAGGCATCTCAAAGGTGTTTATGTTGAGTCTAATCAGGTTTGTGCACAGAGCTACTGTAAACAGTGGCGGCGCAAGAGATTTACTTTTGCTGGTGCTATGGGGTTGCTCGACTCTTCAGAGAAGGTGCTCTGAAAATCGGGGATTTCATGTTGGTCATATCGGAACACCCCAGGCCCACGTAAACACACGCGCGTACACGCGCACGCGCGCAGTACCCGTTCCGCTGAATATAAAACTTCACACAACTATGCTACGGACATGCCGTGTACACAAGCAGCAGCAGCAAACAACAGCACGCAACAGAGAGCAATAGACACGTATTTGTGCACATTTCAGCCTCACATGCTGAGATCACAAAATCACGCAGCCAGTTACCAACACTTAGTCTAATGAATCAGCAGTATTCCTAATGTTATATGAAAGAGCATCACATAGAGGTAACTATAAGGAGCCAGAATGTGTGCTTCTTCAACCACCAAATTAATTAAATTTATAATAGACAACAGAGGGAAAAATCATGCACTTACCATTAAACGTCTTCACAACAATGCGCCCATTGGGCGAAACAGATCACCTGTTTGGCTTTATGTTTTTAGTCTAAAAATAAACTTTTTAAAAAAGTATTTATTTACTAATGGTTCAAATTATAATTAAGACTATTCAGACATAAAACAAGACTCGGTCAAAACCGAGTATATGGCTGGACCGTATGGTCAAGTCTGTGAATTTGTATTTATACAAGGTGAAAAGGTATTAGCATGACCTACAGTATGTAAGGTTAAAAGTATTTCAGTTTTTTATGAAAGCATGTGTATCAAAAGTCTGTGCATCATATAAGTGATGTGTAACAATATATACAAACGTTGTGAAAGTTTCTCACTGTTGAGATATTCCCGCTGTCATCACTGACGTTGTTGCTGCTGTATTTATTCCTAGATGGAGTATTAATGGAGCAGCTTGTTATCATAACCTGCCACTGATCGATCCGAACTCCATTCAGAAAACAAGCATTTTAAAAGTTGTTTGCCTGTCGTCATGGTAACAGACCCGACAAAGCATGAATTCAGACTTTTTACTAATTAGCATCATTATGTAGTTATTTCGGCAGACTTTGATCTGGTTACAACAACGTCGCTGCCGTATTTATGCCTAGATGACGTTATGTTGAGTGTTGATTGAGTAGCTGGTGTTATCATAGCCTGGCATTGATCGATCCGAACTCCGTTCAGAAAACAAGCATTTTAAAAGTTGTTTGCTTGTTGTGTTGCGGACAGACTTGACAAAGAATGAATTCAGACTTTTTACAAATCGACATCATTATGTTGTTATTTCGGCATTATTTTGATCTATTTATTGCAATTAAATCACAGCACAGTCTGTTTATTTTGGGTTCATACCGCAGTAGTGACGTGTGGCTGCTAGATAGTCAGTTCATGGAGGAAATGGAGGAAAGCGAGGAGAAAATTTGCGAACATAACGTAACTTAAACGAACAAAAACAATAACACATGCACAACAACAGCACTATGTCATGTTACATTGAACCGCTGACACGCTCCCCAGAAAACGTAAACACAGAACTGTTCTCCGCCTTTTCATTTTGAAAGAGCAACGACCAATGAGGAAACTCCAGCAGTCAGCCGACCAATCCTGTAACTTCATCACTCAGTCAGGGATAGACTTTTGCGTTTGTAGGGCTGGCCCTCTGCGGTCCAGCCAAAAAATATATTAACCACAGAAATTTCTTGGGGGTGCTGAAGGGGTGCTATGGCTATCCCAGGGGTAGCTACAGCACCACCAAGCCCCTCCCTGGCGCCGCCCATGACTGTAAACCTCTTCTTACAGCTATGCAATGACTAACAGGCTGCTGGCTCACTAAACAGTGGCAAAAAGACTCGATTTTAAATGTTTTGCACCGTGTAGTGGTAAACTTACCCAGTGATCCTGGTTGAGTGTGTGCCGTGTTTGCGGTATTGTGTAGGCTTGGTGAAGCTGACATCAGTGTGTTTGTAGATCCCCTTCTTATAGACAAAGAAGTCCTCGTGGACCTCCATAATAGCTGCAAGAACAAACAAGCAGGGAGAGTTAGTAGGCAGATATAACACACACACAAACACACCCACACACACCCACTCACGCAATATGTCTATTCAGGCTGCTGAACCTATTATAGGAGGGGGAGATAAAAATCTTATCCAAACAACAATTAATCTAAAAGTAATTACCTAATTTCACCAAACAAATTCCAATTTCCCCCCCGAGTCGCACACACCCAGACATCAGACAGAGCAGCAGGGTGTGTGTGTGTGTGTGTGTGTGTGTGTGTGTGTGTGTGTGTGAGAGAGAGAGCTGCACAGCTGAACTACGTGTGACTTTCTTATTCCAGCTCAATGGGAAAAATCTCCGGCTGTACAGCTGAGAAATTCCCTCATTTGGAGGGTTACCTCCACTAAATCCAGTGTTCTCCGGCTGAGAACAGTGTGCGGACCTCCTCGCTTATAAACAACTCACAAAATGCGTGATTACATACACACACGCAGACACACACCTCCATGCCTTTGTGTCAGAGAGCAGCTCACAGGGAAAAAGGAAACTTGATGTGAAGCCAATAAATTCTCCTGGACTGCTAAACAATAAAACAAGAAGCTGGCACGGGCTCTTAGAGAAACACACACACACACACACACACACACACACACACACACACACACACACACACACACACACACACACACACACACACACACACACACACACACACACACACACACACACACACACACACACACACACACACACACACACACACACACACACACACACACACACACACACACACACACACACACACACGACTCCTCTATTCAAGTGTACTTGACAATGGTCCAAATGGGCACCAGACAGCGAGGCGGGCTAGTAAAGGAAGGTCAGTTGGACCACGTTGAAATGAAGGCCCATCATTTCTGACCAGGTGCCTGGGAGTCAAAGTTGAAACCCAGGCCAAAACCATCACGCTGACAAGGTCAAACATGACATCATCCGAGGTCGGATACCTAACACGAGGCTTCACGGTGCCATGTGTTTGGATTTGTGTGTCCCCCGAGAGTGCGGCGTTGTTTTGATTTTTATAAAGCAACACTCACTTGGGAGCAAACGTTGACACTAAAATATTGTTTGCAAGTTGGGCTTACCTTGCACGGGGCCATTATCCATAATCTCCTTCATGATCTCCTTTTCCTGAGAGAGAGAGAGATGATAGAAGGAAGGATTTATAGGCAGAGGAGAGAGAGACGGACAGGAAGATCATTACACATCAGTGAAATGGAGAGGATGAAAACAACCCCCCTGGATGTTAAAAGTCAGATAACAAGATTGAGTCCAGCGGGGCCTCCTGGCCTTAATGCCCGGCTTATTGACTTCACAGGCCAGAGGGAGACAGGAACAACAGGCTGTAATGATTTCGAGAGGCATTAGCCGTCATTTAGCAATGATGGATGCCGGCCGATGGAACCACATGTCGGCTGCAGCTCAGCGGTCGACTTTGAATTGGAGGAGATGAGCGGAGCAGCATGCAGAGACGGCTTCTGGAAACGGTTTTAGTGAATGTTACGTGATACTTTGTCCTAGAAAAGGAAGGGCAGAGGTGCATTCTGCATGAAGATTATTGATTTAGATCATCCAGCTTTTAAATTGTGAAATAAACTTTACACTTTTCTCACAGCAATTTATAACTGTGCCTTTAATAACAACCAAGTAGAGTTAAATTATTTACTGTTTCTCGTTCTGTGAGAAATAACATAATATATATTAGGGCTGTCAAAGTTAACGCGTTAACGCAAATTTGTTTTAACGTCACTAATTTCTTTAACGCCTTACCGCGATTTTAAGGTTGTAGCGGGCTCAGTTTTAAAGGTAGAGTGAAGATACTGGTATCATACGAAACTACAAACCCTAATGAATCCATTAGTACCATGTCATACTAGCTTGTCGGGGTGGAGATAATTAACACTCCAAACCTTCACTAAATTTTGGCGAGGAAAAACGGGCATTTACCTCTGACCTCAAGATATGTGAATGAAAATGGGTTCTATGGGTACTCACTAGTCTCCCCTTTACAGACATGCCCACTTTATGATAATCCAAGCAGTTTTGGGTATAGAGTATTAAATACTTGACAAATCTCCCTTTAAGGTACATTATGACCAGATCAAAAAATGTGCGATTAATTTGCGATTAATCGTGATTAAATATTTTAATCGATTGAGAGCCCTAATATATATACAGCACAGTTGTTTGTCTGTGTTTTCTCATTGTAATCAGTCAGAACTCTTGGCCACTATGCTCTCATATCGACTGACTGATTCTGGTTTACTCCACTCACTATTGTGGCCGAGCATGAATAGATGACACGCAGAAAGAGTCGAGTAATTGGATATTAGAGGGTAAACACAGAAATCTAATTCCAGATACACTGTTGAGTCTAGTGATAAATGATAGCAGATAACGATTTTGAATGATGATTATCCAAAGTGCAGTCTGTAAATTGGTTTAATTCACTCACCGGCCTGCATATCCAGTATATTTCGAGCTGAACTAATCTAACTACAATCAGAATTTATTAAATTCTGTATTATATATCAAACGACCTTCTCAATCCTGAATCCAACTGCCTGGAAAGTGAAAAGTGGCAAACATGCTGGTAAAAATACACCTTCTTCCCCTTCATTGATTCAGTGCTGTCAAGCACTTAATCCTGTATATTCCCATGTTCATTCACGATGGAGTCATGGAGCATAAGGAAAGGGTGCAAAAACCCATACTGTAATAAACACGTGAGAGAGATTATAGTCTACTGTAGCACGAGGAAGCCCCAAAAATGTACAGCGAGCTTAGCGGAGATCTGAGAACATGTGCTGGTCGGGTGCTGAACTGAAGTAGGAACGGTGTACATGAGTGTGTGAGTAGGTGTGAATGCATGCATCGCATAATGTCTGTTTACGCATGTATTGTTTTGCGTTTGTGCAGCGCTTACATTGGATGAGAGCCTGTAGGGCGGTGTAGACTGGTAGATGTCGTTGTGGTAGTTGTGTGTGTTGGGGCAGCGCTGCGTGGCCTGCCTCTTCCCCCGGCCAACCGAGCGACTCTGCATCATGCAGCGGCCCACCTCCGCTGGCGTCTGCTGTGGGGGTTGGAATGGATAACAGTCCTCTGTCACCGCTCTGTGAGAGGAGAGGAGGGATGGAAAGAAATCTTTAGTAATCATCAAAACATATTGTGTGTTGCTTTGCTTTTTTTTTTTTTTGTTTCTAGCTCATATAAAATGAAGTGTTTACCCTCTACGCCGGAGGTACCACCAGGCTCCATCGATGCGTCCCCCGGCGCAGCCTCCCTGGTTGCGCGTGTCACAGGAAATTATATTTTGTGGAGACAGCTGAGGAGTCATGTGACCCATTGACTGGATGGAGATTCTGTCTGATGCCACAGCTAGTGAAGAGGACAGGCGACATTACAAAATGTTATGAAAACTAAAAAATATGTTAGATTTAAAGATGTACGATTTTATCCTCTAATTGTTGTGATAAGTATGTCATAATCATAGATATACAGAAATATTTTGCAGCTGCTGGATAACAAATATCTGCACAGAAAGACGTTATACTACAACCATAAACTTGAGGAAGACTTTTTGTGGTCAACACATTGTCATGTCCATGTAAAATAAGAGTATTGGGAACAAGACTGCAGTGTTTGGGTCTTTCTTTTGTCTTTTTGTCAGCTAACTGGTCACTTATGTCAAAAGTTGTTACACTCTCACAAGTTTTCATTCTTCTATTTTCTGTCTTTCCTTTATAATGATATCCCACATTTCCTTGCATTTTTCTTCATTTATTATCTATTCCTGCTCTACCTGCAGTGGAGAAAGCCCAGGATGCAGCACAGTTTCCCTGGTCCAGCGGTTCATGGATCTTTCCTGGCCACTTCTCTGACGAGTTGAAGTAGAGTGGCAGACGGTCACTCTGAGGATCCATGTTCATCTGAACAGAGAGAAAAAGTCAAGTCAATAGAGCTTAATCACTGTTACAGTCTAGTACAAAGTAATTATTTGCCCACAAACTAACAGCTGTAATTCAAATTTTATATGACAAGTTTGGATCACAGGCAGATTACATAAATTGGCTAATCAAACCCTCCAGTAGAGGAGACTTATTCACAGGCGATTAGGAGCATTTGGGCCGATGTCAATCTCTGACTCTGTAGACTGTAGACAGAAACCTCTGATCCCGGTCCTCTCCATGAAACCAGGAGGCTGTTTAGTTACATCGAATGAATCATTTAAACCAGCTGAACTCTGTAATGGAGGCATCCATCTCTATTTAAAATACCAATATTACTGTGATGATAAATCCTAATTAGGATGATAACTCTGTGCACATATTTTCCTGATAGCGCATATTCACTCGCAGGTGCTTCTCAGATGCCAAACATACTCGATCCATTAGTCTCCACTCGAGGTTGGATGCTCTCCTAATCTCCCAGTTATGTGTGATAACAGCACACACTTCTGTACAACTGACTTTCCCTCTCTCTCTCTCTCTCGTTCTCTCTCTCTCTCTCTCTCTCTCAAAGAGGATGGCTGCCTGCGCTGCATTCCTCCGATTAACAGCCAGGTATTCAAAGCACAAACGACCACCTGATACGTAACTAAGGAATGTGCTGCTGGTCAGAGATTTGTAGATGTGGAAGGTCAATGTCCAAATGCGCAGACACCTAAAACACCTGACCTAAAGGCGTGACAATAGAGGGAAAATAGCTGCGAGAATAAGTCCAAATTCATTCATGAATTCACAATTTTCCATCCCTTACACGGGAGTCTCCAGACAGACATGAAAGGAAAGAGGGACAGAGAGATTTATGAATGGGCTGCAAGTCTGTGATCTGGTTCCTGGCACAGGTAGGGACACGCAGACGGCGGAAGAAGGAGGGGGAGTCGTGAGGTTTTTAGGGTGGAAGTAGCCGTGGAATGCTGGGAGACGTAAACAGGGGGAGCGAGGACGGATGGATGAAGGGATGGATGGAGGCTGGGAGGTTTATTCTCCAGGGCAGCCACCATCCCCTCCACCTTCTCCGTCTGATGTTTTGGTTCCGTCTTATGTAATCTCTCTGGGTGAAATGTAAACAAAGTCTGAGCGGATCAGAGTGGGCTGAGGTCCCAGCCAGAGACGCCATCGCATACCAACAAGCCACCGTAATTAAGCGAGACGCGTTTTGATCAGCGCTCCCTTGTTGTAATAGGTTTTAAACCTGCATATCGCAAATCATAATATCACTCACAGGAAGTATGCGGGAAGTATGCAGAAGCTTTTAAAGAAGTGAGAAGCCACAACAGAACTGTAACAACTCACTTTTACCTGTCGCTAAAACTTCCTGCTCTCTTCCTTGGGTCCGACATTGAAAATATTTCTAATCTTCTCAAAAGTTTCTAATTAGAGATGTTCCGATAACATTTTTTCCGATACCTGAACTTGCGTTATCGGCCGATACCACTAAAACAGCAGTTGCCAGTGGCAGCCATGATACATCCAGGGCGACAGCACAGTGAAGGCTACTGTTTTGTAGCGGCGAACAAGAATTGTTTTCCGGTTAAACAAGTTGATTTTTTTCTGGGTAAATAAATAATGGTATCGGATCGGTGCACCGATACCGAATTTTGGGCAGTATCGGACACATTTCCGATACTGGTATCGGTATCGGACAACTCTATTTCTAATGACACCAAACTGTATATACAATGATACATCAGGGATGTTTACACATGCCGTAATGGTGCAGCTATAACAAACATGACGTCATACAGCTTCAGTGGGAACAACAAATACATTATATGTGATGTATGTGACACTAAAGTGGAAATATTTTTTAAAGTGGAATTTAAGGGGTTACACCCAGTAGCTACAAGTAATACGATATTCTTCCAATCTCTTTATGGAAACTAGTTCTCTCATGCCACCTTTTAAAAGCAAGGTCAAAGCAGAGGTCAAAGGTCAGCTACAAAACAGTGAGGATGGAAAGGCTTTCATGACTTGCTTCAGGGCACTTGAGCAAAGAATACGAGGATCAACACTGAACTTTGTACCTGTGCCTTCGGGGACTTGACCACCCACACATTTCTCTTTATCTTTCTTTGTCCTATAAACCCCAAAAACACTTTCAGGGATGAAGACTGTCGTGTACCTGGATCTCATTCATGTTCATAATAGTCCTGGAGGGTCTCTGTGTGCCCAGGCGGTACCGGATGCCCTCGTCCAGAGTCATGCCGTAGAGCTGACTGTAGTTAGCTGCCTTCCATCTGAAACCACAACATAGGAGGAGAATGTGTTCATGGCCATGTGTGATAAAGATCTTACTGTAGAACATTGAAATCCATCAGGTATGCGTGTTTGTGTGTGCCTGTGTTTGTTGTTTTTTACCCATAGTTGCCTCTGTTAACGGCATGGATGATGTCAGGCTCCATCAGACAGGAGTTCTGCTCACACTCCCAGCGTCCTGTGGTCCCACATGTACTACAGAGAAGACACAGACAGTAGGGGCAAAGAGATGAGACCAGTGTTAGCAGCTCTAACTGCATGAAAATAGTCTCTATTTCCATAATTATGCTAAAGCGAGTGATGTCAACAGCTAGAATAGAAAGCCTATCTGAGACGCAGACAAATATTCAGGGGCTCAGAGGAATTCCCAAATAAGAAATAAATTGAGAGAAGAACGTCAGTAACTGGGAAAAAAAAGGAAAACGAACGAAGGAGGGAGTGAGTGAGAAACAGAGGGAGAGGTTAAAGGAAACATTCGGCCTTTTAAGGCTGCAGAACGCGGGTCCATTTTTAGACAGAAGGAAGCAGAGGAGAATTTAAAAAGATGACAGAAGAGATAAGAAAACAGGATATTAATGATGATGACGATGCTTACTTTGGGAATGCTCAAAAATAACTTGCACTGGGTACTTTCTGATGAGTCACAGTGAAGAAGCGTGTGTGTGTGTGTGTGTGTGTGTGTGTGTGTGTGTGTGTGTGTGTGTGTGTGTGTGTGTGTGTGTGTGTGTGTGTGTTTGTGTAGCCAGACTAGTGGTGGAAAAAGTATCAAGATCCTTCTTTACTTATAGGGTCCAGTGTGTAGTATTTCGGGGGATCTATTAGCAGAAATGGAATATAATATTCATAACTATGTTTTCATTAGTGTATAATCACCTGAAACTAAGAATCGTTGTGTTTTCGTTAGCTTAGAAAGACCCCTTCATATCTACATAGGGAGCGGGTCCTCTTCACGGAGTCCGCCATGTTGCTACAGTAGCCCAGAACGGACAAACCAAACACTGGCTCTGGAGAGAGCTTTTCGCGTTTTTACGCCACCCGAAGGTCACCGTAGTTTTCCAACACACTTGGGATGGGAAGGTTGAGTGGAGGTGTATTCAGCCTCACTGCTAGATGCCACTAAATCCTACACACTAGTCCTTTAAGTAAAGGTACCAATACAACAACATAAAGTAGTTTAAGTATGTTTTTCCGATAATACTTTGAATGCAGGACTTTTACTTTTAAAAGTCCTGCATTCAAAGTATTATCGGAAAAACATACTTAAACTGGAAAGGTGCACTCAGTAGAGTGCAGATCTCCGCCAGGTATGTCTGCACTGCTGTAGTGTTTGATTGAATGAATACAACCCACAATTGGCTAACCCCTTGTCTAGACTGCAAGTGTATCAGACGTGTTTTTCAGTTGCACGTCTCGCACAACAAATACGCTCTCATTGTAATCTATGCAGATGTCTGCACCGGCTCTGTGCAGGCGCACATCTCAGCTCCGTGTCGGGTGTAACCGTGACTTGAAGCGTTTATTTATGCTTCAAGTCTACTGAGAAAACTGTTTTCCCCCGCTGTGTCTTTGGCCGCAGAGCAGCGGCTAAGAGGTACTCAGCAGTGTGTGTACTGGTAGATCCGTTGGCTGTAAGCTGATAGCCAAAAACACCATCCAAAACAGTAAAAGTGAGCAAACTGTTTTCCTCCACTGTGTCTCTGAGCGCAGAGTAGCGACTGAGAGGCAGCGATGCACTCAGCTGTGTGATCACTTGGCCGGGGGCCGGTTAAGAGTAGTGAATGAGGTGTCAGCAGTCTATCAATGGCGGTATCAAACAGGCAATAAAAGGTGGTGTTTAGAGAAAATGTGAGTCACTGCAACCACGTGAGATCTGAGCATGCAGCCATAAATGAGCACCCAAAATATCATGCAGTTTTATTGCAGCAGTATGCGAAATTAGCCGTGGACAGACACAGAGATGCACACTATGTACGCACGCTTCCTGGCAGAGATAACAATCAAAAGTATTCATTATGGGCTGGTATATTAAAAAATAATATTATTATATATACTATTGGGTACTGTAATAAATATATAACAATGCATCATAATTTATAAGCTAATATTTTTCATATTAAGGGAAAGTGATATTTCCCTCTCAAATGCAATGAAGTTTAAAATGAAAATGCTTCAGTAAATGAAAGTAAAAGTACTTCAAAATTGTACCAGACACAAAGCTTACTCACACAGATGAGTCACCACGCACATGACTTCAGTTCACCTTCCGCTGATACTTCATTGTTAATGATTTGCTGCAGCTAAACAAACAGTTTCACCAGAGTCCCTTACACTTTCTGTTTAATTGTTTGAAACTATAACGATCTACAAGATATTCCATCCCAAATAGTTCCTAAAAGCAGCTGTCTGGACAAAACAAAACACCAAAACTGAGGCCTGTCCTTTATAAACTATATTGTCCAACCAGGATGGTATTGAATAATACAGAATAATTACAGTGATAATGCAGTGATTTACGTGTAGAGTTTCTAAATCATAAAACTATTGGTGGGTCAACTATTATGTCTTCATTTATTTAGGAGACATTCTTTAATGCTCCATAACTTCTTACAAGAATAGCTGTGGGAAATACACTTTCTGACTGTAACGTTTCAGTAAATATGAAGCTACCGCCAACAGCTAGTTAGCTTAGTTTAGCATAAAGACTGGAAACGGGGGAAAACAGCTAGCCTGGATTTGTCAAAAGGTGAAAAAAAAATCTGCCTAGTAGCACCTCTTAAGCTCCCTAATCAACACAATATATCTCGTTTGTATATCAGAATTTTGTTTTGGTCTTTATGCTAAGCTAAGCTAACTGGCTGATGGCTGTATAGCTACACAGTTACTCAGACAGGATATCAATCTTATCTAACTCTCGGCAAGAAAGCAAATACGCATATTTCCCAAAATGTCAAACTATTATAACATTTAAATCTCTTACCAATTGCTGCTCTCTGTATCTCAAAGTTGGTCTCCTTATGTACACATTAATCCTGACTAGATTCAGGTATTATGTACCATTTAAATGAATTGCAAACAAGCTAGATTCTTTCATTCCCCTTTGGAGATTACAAAGCTTTATTGATGTTTTCTTGGTTTCTCGGTTGTCTGACTGTAAATATTTTTGTTCTCATATTCCTCTCTCTAACACTACCTGGTTAAATAAAGTAACTAATCCACCATAAATAACAGCTGCAAGGTCGGGAATATCATAATAACTGAGTGCGTTAGTGAGAGAGAAAGAATGAGGGTGTTTCCCACAAAGGCGTGTATAGACTTCCAACCATAAAGTCTACTGTACATTAGACATCATGTTTACAGACAGGGAAACCTGCCCAAGAGGATCATTAAACACACACAGTGATGAAGAGGCCAAATTCCCCTTTAGTCACACTGAAGCTAGAGTGTGTATCACCTCTCAAACTGTACTCCTCCCTGCTGGGTCTCTGAGACACGAGCACGAGTTTAGACCAGGACCGTCTGGTGGCTTTGACTGACCTTTCACCTCTCCCTACCTCCAGCAGGAACTCATACATGCAGCCCAGCGCCGGTGGGTCAAAAACAACAATAAATTCACACATTGATAGCACTGTACACACACACAGGGACAGGAGTAATGACAGACTCATGGAGACAGGGGTCAGAGTGTGGCTGAGAAAGAAATATGACGGCTCCGAGGACAGTGGGAGGCCGTATTTCACATTCTCCGTCACACTCCCTATTAGAGAAAGACACCATCTTCACCTCTGAGACCGTACACACACTTGCATATATACAAATAATACCAATATCTGTGGGGACATGATTTGTCTCGCCAAATCCTGCCAGATCAGTGGGAACAGAGCCATGTTTGTGTGTGTTCAGATATGACGGATCTACTTAATCTGAGAAAACTAGACAACAATTTAGAAAAGTCCAGGCTGGCATTGGCTGCTGTCCAATCTGACAACACGCAGGCGGAGCAGTGCTGCTGCCAAATCATAGCGGAGATAGTTACTCCTTCGGGGGCTGCGTGAGATTGCCGACGGGAGCAGGAGGCGCCGCGTTTCAGATCATTTGGAGCAGATAAAGAGTTATCAGGATGCCAACAGCTCAGGGAGGAAAAGGTCTCAGCTGGGGATCCCATTAACGCAACAAAAGACTGCCACACATATCATGATGTATCTTCACACACACACACACACACACATACACACACCATAAGCATTGCTTTAAAGGGACTGTGTGAGTTTTACAGTGTATAAACGTTTTTTATTGCCAATGTGTGAACAGGTTGTAACCTAACCTAAAATATGAGACCTTCAGCGACTTTCTGGGCTTCCTCTATCAGCCTGTAGACTGCTTTTAATATGAAGAATACAGGCTGGTTTTTCCGGGAAAATCCAACGGATGTGACTTCATGCGCGCTAGCAAGTGCCTTTATTTTCAGCTCCTCTTCAAGGCTAAGTGTGCAACCATAGCTAACGTTCGGTTAGAAATGCAGTCCGCTAACGCTAACAAACGACCAGCCCCCACCACAACTCAGCTGGCTAATGTTGCTAACGTTAATCAAAGTAATGCCTGTCAATCACGTTCAGTCTCGTGTGTGTCGCCTCACTGTTTTGACCGATGCACGCTCACGTCTACGTAGTGCGAGCACAAGCGTGTGCGCGAGCAACAGGACGCTGACTGTCGTTGACTTAACGGCCACACGTGTCACTGTTAACAAGCAATTTCTGATTCTTACAGAGAGTCCCTTTAATACTTCATGCTCAAGTCAAGGTGTGTTTCTATTCTATGCTATGCTTCTACGTGTTTCAAGCTAATAAATAAAGTTTTACAGATTGTGATACTGATGTTCAAAGAGCAGCTTTTTATCAGTGATATTTGGCCAGTGATTAGACGAGACCTGTAGGAGGTTAGATAACAGCGTGCAGGAGCTCGACCACTGCTAATGAGAGGCTTTGGAGGGGAAAGAGGGAGAGCTACGTGTGGACTCGAAGCGGAAGCCCGGTCCTCCACCCTGCAGCCCTGATTCTGAGAGCTGGGAGAACGCACATTTGGGAAATTAATAAGGGGAGAGAGTGGGAGTAGGAAAAGGGAGTGTGCGCGTCCCTCTGCGCCAAAGCTGTGGTGCATTTTTCAAG
Source organism: Sebastolobus alascanus (assembly GCA_916701645.2). Lineage (NCBI taxonomy): Eukaryota > Metazoa > Chordata > Actinopteri > Perciformes > Sebastidae > Sebastolobus > Sebastolobus alascanus. The sequence goes on along the minus strand of CAKAOJ020000025.1, from coordinate 749,892 downwards.
CATCCATGTGTATTGCCTTAACAAGCACGTGTGAGAGCATATGTGCATTGGACTCTTTTGTTTGCCGGTGAAAGGGGGGGAGTTGGCACATAAACACTGTTTTCTGGTGAACTGGGAGGTTATTTTTAACATGCGGCTTATGTTTGCTCAACTTCCACAAGTCTTTCCTCGAAACACTCGCCCCGCCATTTATCAACTACGCACCCATCACACATGATAAAAGTCATACTTCAGGCCCGTCAGATTGACACAGTGCAGCTTCTGCAGTCAAACAGCTGCGAGGTTGAAAGCAGAGGATGTGGAGATCGGCGGGGGTCAGCGTGGTTAGACGTGTCGTGACAAACAGCCACAGTGTGTTCTTGTTGCATGAGGATAAATATAATAAGGATGTACAAATGGGTGCTAAATCAACAGCCGTGTGCATGTTCACACACGTACACGGGGTCTTTGAGGAACATCAAATGACACAGATGTGAGAAACCACAGTGGAGGACAGGTGAGGAATTCAGTCTCCCTTCTTCCCTCCTTCACTCACTTGACCTCCTCCGTCTCCTTCCTCTAGTCTCTCAAGATCTGTTTTACCTCTCCTTGACTGCCGTCGATTATCACGCAGAAATATGACAACATCCACATGGACTCTGCTGCCCTCAGGGTGCAGAAGGCCACGGAGATAAAAGACACTTTAAGGTCACTGAGAGCTAATCTTAAACACTGTTTTTAGATACTGTTCAGCTCGTGTCAGGGTCATAAAGCGAAGAGCTGTTTGTGAATTTGTCCAACTGGAAAAATAATACAACATTGTCAAGGAGATCTAATCTAAGAGTAAAAACAAGAATACATGAGCTTTGTATGACAATATCCAGACTTACTTTGGTGCATTAGAGGAGAGCGGATTTGTACCCACATCAAAGTAAGTAAACAGTTCAGAATCTCAAAAGAAAATCTATTTCAATTATGATTAAATGCACCAGTAGGATATATGAAAGACACTGTTGAAGTTGGCACACACAACCTATCCACTAGATGGGAGACATTAGCATGGGGCCGGTTTTGATTTATCCTCAGTTATGCAGCTACTGTTCCTCCAGTTACAGACACAGAAGCTGTTCTTCACTTCATAACAGATCATAACAGGCTTGTGAATGAATAATAACTGACTTTATCAGCATTCGCTGTCCAATACATTGACTAGAAAGTTTGAAAACAAGACTAAATATTGTTCTCCACAGCACTTAAAACATAACATGAAGCGCCAGATGGTTTGTTTACACAGAACCATCTCAGAAGCCGTCACTGGAAACTATGACAGGGGCAGGAAAAGGGCAGGCACTTTTCCAAATAATACTTGGCAGGTGATTGGTAGAACCATCTGTCAATCAAACTCTTGCCGAAGCCAGTCGGGAGAAAAGAGCGGGAACACCTTTTTTAATCGAGAAAGCCTTCAGTGCCGCTCTTTGCTCTTCTTTTAATGAAGAAATACTCTCCAGTTCTGATATATCTGATGCTAGGGCTGGGTGATATGGCCAAAATCTTCTATCACCATATAGGTAATTTCATATCTCGATAACGATATATATATTACGATATAGCATGTTTTCTGGTAATTCAATAAATAAACTAGAATGGCACTCGGGGAGCGCAGACCTCCGCCAAGGCGCCCGAGTACGAATGCCCCTCTCCGTTCAGCTTGCGCCATCATCCACGTGTATTTATGTTGATATTGAGATCTGCTTTACGTAGCGGAGCATTGTAAAACACTTCATTCAAACTGGACAGAAACAAAATAAATCTCACCTAAACCATCGTCGTTACTCTTTCCAACAATCACCAAGTGTGTTTGGTCGAACTCAACTGTAATTTCACCGAGTTTAATGTGAAAAAAACGCAGAATCTACAGTTCCACTGTTTGTTTCTGTCCAGTTTGAATGAAGTGTTTTACAATGCTCCGCTACCTACAGTTGATCTCAACATAAACAAAAACACACGTGGATGATGGCACAAGCTGAACGGAGAGGGGGGGGCAATCGTACTCAGGCATCTTGGCGGAGGTCTGCGCTCTCCGAGTGCCATTCTAGTTCATTCTATTATTTACACCTGTGCTTTTCCTGCTGTCAAAATAACTTAAAAGAAAAAGGCCTATTATGGACAAAGAGGGATGACATACAAAGAAAGGGGCAGTGTGTATAAAGGTATGAAGATTTCCACCCAAAATAAGGATATAAAAACTGAATATTACTGTACGCCACCAGTGGCTTTATTATTAGAAACACATGCTGCGCACACACATATTTTGTAAACCCACCCAACTTTATTTTTAAACTCCAGTAGAGATCCCAGAGGTTTTAAGAACACCAAGTACTCCATGTGAGCATGAAATTTGGAGAAATGTGAGACATCTATAATTTGTTGTAATGGTGCATCCACAAAAAAAAAAATCTTGGGTTTGAATATTTCACTCAGTATGAACATGTAATGGTTCATGATAAGCGTTAGAACAAGTAGAGCATATAGATGAAGTGAGGGGAAGCAATGTTTTTCAAGCTTTAAGCTACTTAAGGGGACATTTAAGGGAAAGCCCAGGATTTAAAGGGTTTGAAAGAGAAATAAGAGGAAGAAAAAGGGGTTTACATACCATAAGTTGCAGTTCTCTTTGTATGTTTGCCCTGAAAAGAACTTGTTTCCATTTCTCTCGCAGGTGCCTGAGAGGAGACAACGAGGGGAAACTTAATATATATGCAAATATACAAATGGGAGACAGAGATGCACTTAGATAATCAGCACTCAGACTTAATATAATATAATCACACTGGCCAAATTCCTTCACTTGCGATCACAATAAAAAGTGCTAATAAACTCCCCAGGTGTGTGTGTGTGTGTGTGAGCGCACACACAGAATATGTGAGGTCTAAGGAGCTGAGCTCCAGTAATCCAGTGTTGGAATGTGGCGTTAGCTTCTTTCCTGCCTTCCCAGGCTTCCTGGGCCCTCGTCATGCTTTAACCAGCTTACGCTTCACTTCGCCACCTCTAGAGAGACCGAGGGAAAGGGCCACAAAAAGTAGCCCATCCATTACATCCATGATTAAGCACCAGAAACTCATTAACATCTGTGAGCTGCACTGGTCCTCTCAGCATCGTCACAAACCACAAAAAAAATGAATGAATTTGACCAGTAACACTTGAAGTTTCAACCCTGCTTACTTACAGAATGTGAAAACTATATTGGACTTGGTGACAGATTCACAATGAGGTTTGTCTTCTAGCTGATTTACAGTGCAAGGTGCTGTCAGTGTGTATTTCATATGGAATTTAGAGCAGGAGCTGGCTGAGAAATTTACAGTGTGAGCTGGTTTCCTTGCCTCTGGTGTGAGGCCCAGAGCTGATTGTGTGATTTATGACTGAGGCTCTCTGTTACCCATCATCCCCCTCACAGCTGTCTCACCCCGTCTGTCACAACTCAGTTACCGCAGAGCTCAAGAGTGTGACAAGTTACTCATTGTCATAGAAGGATTTTATAGTGGAAGTATGTGGTTTCAAGTTGGTTAATGCAACACATTTTTCTGTGAGTGAATATTAGAAAAGTATACACTGACTTTGACGGCATATTGAGAAAAGTCCAGCTGAATAAAGCTTTGAATATTGAGTTATGGACTACAACAATCTGTCACTGCAGGGCAGCGATAAGAGAAAGGACCTATTGTAAAAAAATCTGTCACCTCCTTCCTTTTGAAGCATCACAGCTTTCCTCCAGGCTGTGTGACTGTGTGGTCAGATATCTTAAACATGCATTGTGTCCCCACCTCGTGATCCCCCTACCTTGTCGTCCAGGGAACACATACCTGCACCGACCCCTCTGCCTCCCGTCTGTCTCTCCCTCCCTCCCTCCACATTGCCCACATTCTTTCTCCTGACCTCCATTCATCCCTCCATCCACCCCTCCTTCCTCCCTCTCTCTGTCTGGGTTAATAAGAAGCCTACTGTTCCCCGCTCTATTCACAGGTAGGCCTCTGCTGTCGCTGGCACATTTTACACCTCTGCACTGAGAGGATGGTGATATAGTAGCTGTGTGTGGAGTAGATGGGAAAATTAGCTAAATCTTAACTTTTCTATTTAGGGACAGTACACAAATTATCAGGGGAGGATCAGATTGTTATTTCAATCTTCGCTGAAGGGAAAGTAATCTATTAATATTATTTTCCACTTTCACCGAATTAAATCTTTTAACCAACTTCAGTCCTGATCATAACTACTAAATATTTAGTCATTTTCAGAATTTTAACCCTATAAATGCCGGTTTGTTTACATAATGCCACTGTTGTTTTTTTAGGAAAAAAAACACAAAACTTCAATTATTTTCTGTATACTAGATGCTAGGGGAATTATTTTTTTCTTTCTTTAACAGTGTGGGATATGTCAATGATTAGCAAAAACATTGATTTTGATGCATTGATATTTTGTGTGTAGTAACAGATTTAAAAAAAAAAAAAAAAAAAAACCTCTCTTGATACCTTAGAGCACAAAAAATTCCCCTTCCTAAAACTGCTATAAAATGGTATATATTAATAATATTTTTCACTTTCACCATGTTAAATCTTTTAACCAACTTCCGTCCTGATCATAACTACTAAATATTCATTCATTTTCAGAATTTTAACCCTTTAAATTCCAGTTTTTTGAGATGATGCCACTATGTTTTTAAATTAAAAAAAAAAAATGAATTAGTTTCCCTTCCAGAGTCTGGGATATGTCAATGATTAGCAACAACACTGATTCTGATGCATTGTTATATTTGTGCAGTGTCAGATTAAGAAAAAAACTCTCCCTTGATACCTTTGAGAACAAACATGTCCCCTACTAAAGATACTATAAAATACTATATATTATTATTATTATGTTCTACTATTTACTTTTAATGAGTTAACACTTTTTAGGAGAGCAGTGGAGAGTCTATTATTTTTTTCTCAACTCATATTTCTATTTTATTTCAGCCTTCCCTTCTGAGATTTATTAATAAAAAGAGATCAGACAGACATCCAAAAGATGGCGTTCATGTGTCCAATCATTTCTGTACAGTCCCTTATCTTAGACATGTTTCTTTCTTGAGAGGTTATGTAAGCAGGTATGTAATTGTGATTCATTTTCAGGTGTCATGCTGCTTCGTGCTGTGATCCAGCACAGAGTCTGTCCGTGCTACTCTCTGACTGAGCTCAACTAACTACGACGGACCCAAATGCACCTGCAAAACTCACTGATGCACATACAAACACATTTACACATTCACTCGTGTCAACCTTTACTTACCTATGAAAGGTGGCTCCACGCCGAGACAGTGACCCCAGAAGTCGGGGCAGCAGTCGGAGATGGTGCGGTTGCAGAACAGGTCGCAGTAGCAGATGGTGTCCAGGTAGGGAACCGTGCACACGTCGTCTCTGCCGGGGCAGCAGCCTCCTCTCCTCTGGCAGTAGGAGCCAAACGGGTCCCTGATGCCTCCGACGTGGAGCGGACTGGCGAGCTCCCTCTTGGTCCTTCTGGACAGGATTCTTTCTGCAGCGCCCTCTCCCACCACCAGGAGCAGCGCCGCCACCGTCAACAGGAAGAGCTTCATGATATATCTGTGAAAGGAAGCGGACAGGATATAAGACGTTTAGGTAAAAGGTACTACGTAATTTATGCCCTTCTGTAATCCTTATTCTTGCAATGTGATATGATATGATGACGTGGAAAGATGTTTGTGAACGTTGGCCTGCTTTTCCCGACGAGAGACCCACTCCAAATGCCTCACTCTCCACAGGAAGAGAGGTGAAGAGGTCGCACTGTGAGCAGCATAATTGGGGTATGACTGCTGCCAACACACTATCCACCCCCCCGCTGTGTAATTCACATACACACTGACACGCATGCACTCAGTAGCACACATGCACACACACACAAAAGATACATTTAAACAGATCTGGCAGCAAATCCACATGATCCTTGGAGATCATCTGCTTATTTTTTTTCCAACTTTCCTTTCGAGCATCCAAGACAAACAAGCAGCTAAATACAGTATGAAAATGCACTCAGCAAGAAAGTGATGGGAAACCAGTATGTGATGAGGTCTTTAACGTGTTGAATGATGTATGACGGGCTCACTTCTTCTTAGGTGAAAGGTTATTTAGCTACCTTTTTTTTTTTTTTTTTTTTTTTACTCTCAGCCCTTCATATGATTTCACTATATCTTTCCTTAATAAGCGCTGGTATATAGTCCCTCTTGAACTGTTATGATTTTCACTAATGCTTCAATTTTTGCATTGCAGTGACATAAATCCAGCTGCACTATATTCACCCTGTAATTAAATGCTTTACTTTATCTAAGAGGGACCAGCCTGTGCAGTTACCAGCATGAGGGGGGGGACGCTATCGTCCCAGATTAGCATGCTATATCAGCCCCGGAAATAAAGTAATGTCCTGCTGTCAGAACTAATCTGTCACACTCGAGGAAATAGTCTGAATGAACAGACACAGCCCACATCCAGTATTAATTGACCTCAGAGACAATAACGGTTATCTAGATGCCATGCTGGGGCATGGTAACGGGGCAGGAAGAGGGAAACCATGAACATACAGTAAATGTCTGTTTAATACAGTCACAGAAACTGATGGTGACTCTGGTTTTAATGGGCACAATCAAGGAAAATCAGCACTTTTTAAATCATTTTATCAACAGCTATTAACCGGATTCAGCTTCAGCTTAACACCTGATCTTGATTTTCTTGAAGTTCCACATGCCCACATTGTCAGTTTTACAGTTCCTCCATTGGTTTTAATTGTCACGCTATTTATTTTCTGATATGGGTTAAGGGTGGGAATCACCAGAGGCCCCACAATATGATATTATCATGATACATAGGTCACGATACGATCTTATTGCGATTTTTAACATTTTGCAATATGCTCAGTATTGCGATAAATATATTGCGATTTATTACCTTTTTTCAACCGCTAATTATGCAGTTTGTCAACATCAGTTTTCACTCTGCTCATCTCAGAGTTTTCATTCACATATTGAGGTCAGAGGTCAAGGGACCCCTTTGAAAATGGCCATGCCAGTTTTTCCTCGCCAAAATTTAGCAGAACTTTGGAGCGATATTTAGCGTTGACATGTTATGGTTGATACCAATTGATTCCTTAAGTTTTCTAGTTTCATATGATACCAGTATCTTCACTCTGGCTTTAGGGCTGAACCCGCTACAACCTCTGAAAGACAGAATAGTGGCCGGGCCCACCGTCGGATTGTTAAGAGGTTGATAGTTTATATATTAAAAGATCAATACTTTACGTCCGTGCATCGATACAATATTGCCACATAAAATATCGCGATACTATGCTGTATCGATTTTTTTCCCAACCCCTAGTATGAGTATACACGCACGTGTAACACCTTCAATAACCAGGCTTAGTGTGTGTGTATGAACAAACAATCCACAACTCTCACTCTTAAACTTAACAAAAGGTCAAACAATCATCCATATGTATGTATGGTTTTTTGTGTGGATGTGTGTGTGTGTATTGGTCTCAGGTTACTGAATGTGTGAGTCTATATGGGGCCGGACAAAGACGAGGGGTTGGCCCGCTGCTTACATAAATAGCATCATTAATTATCCAATCAGATCTCAGAGCACAATGGACCCTCTGCAACATAAAGCAGGGCTCCGGAAAAGATCTTTGCTGTCCTGTTTTCTGCATGACTGCGCCTTTAGTTGAATCGCACACACACACACACACACACACACACACACACACTGGGGCATATGGCAGCATGGGATGGGCAGGACTCCTCCTTTACACAAGTGTTTTGTTGTGGCAGACTCTGAGCAGCAGTGCAATAAAACACCCACCAGTCTGCTCAACGAGCTGCTGAGGCCTTCAGGTCAAACTGTAAGCGTGAAAAAACACAAGTGCTGATCGTATTACTGGCTGCTGACAGTACCTTAAATCAATAACTTCCATTTCATCCTTTCCACTTGTAGAGTAACGTAAAAGAATACTTTTTTTCTGATAAGAATCAGAAAACGGAGTAAATCCTTGATGAATTGACATAAACAGGGTCCAGGTCTAACAACAACAGCAAAAGTGTTTTAAATAGCACGATTTTGGCGAAGATGTAAGTGTTTGGGAAGTAGTGAGCAAAGGACTGGATAAACGACACTTGGATTATACTGCACGAGTTGTGTGAAAGTTTGTAAATGGATTTTTGATATAATTTTGCTGTTGTTAAACCTGGACCCCATTTACTTCAATTCATCAAGAATTTACTCCCTTTTCGGTTTCGCCGATCACCCTTGAGGCATGTTACTTCATTAATTCAAAGGCAACACGGGTTGAGTAATTGATATACAAATGGTAATTTTGTGTGTGAAGTATTCCTTTAAACCCCCCCCCCAAAAAAAATATTCAGAAATAATCACATTTTATCACATTCACATATATAATCACGACACGTGACATTTTAGCTGATGAGTCCATATTCTCAGCTCCTTTTAGTCTTATGAAACAAGGGTATCACAGAAGCTGCCATATGGCCCATCAGTGCTCCAGACAGCTGTAGCCAAGCTACTGATCCCACACTGCAGCCACAGGACAGATGAACCCTCAGCAAGGGCAAACCACACACACACACACACACACACACACACACACACACACACTCACACACATATACAGTATACATAATGTACATACACACATCACACAGTAAAAGTAGTAGAAATGTCACTGTCTCAGCTTCAGGACCATCTTCACAACTTCACAACAAACTTCACAGAGGAATCTCTGATTATATCAAAAACACATGCAGATATTTCATTATTAAAAGGGTCGGTTCACCCAAATTATATAAAATAAGAGCAACACCTCTTTGCAAAAACAGTGTCCGGGTTGGTCTTGATAATGCACAGACCTCAATGTGAACTCTGACACTACTTTCCACTGAAGAAAGTGTCTCTATAAAAAGCATTTAACAGCATGTTGAACATTTTAAATGTACATTTTCAATGCTGTGGGAACCAGAAATAAAAATGTGTGGGGTGGAGGCAAAAATATCAGAGACAGATTATCTCAAAACCTGCCTAAACTATCTGCATGGCTACTAGACGGACCTGATAAATGTTATTTTGTAATTTGGGTGAATCAAACCTTTAATGTTCCCTACTCACACTTCACCCTATGACTTTCACTTTCCTTCACACACAGCTGAACTTTGAGATATCACTGCACCACCCAACAGATAACACAGTATATATCTGCATAAAAGCCCTTTCAGCTGCGGTTCCCTCTGTGTCCTTGACGATTATCTGTCCAGCTCTATTTTTAAAACACCCGCCAGGTCAAGGAGAACAGTTATAATAGCGTGCAGGTGTCTAATGAGGCCTGCTGCACCACAACAGGTGAGTGACGGGATAACTTAGTGTCTTAGTGTGCGTTATCAGCCTTATTGTGAATTACACAAGAGGAGCCGCCACAAACTCACTGGACTCGATAACCTCTTGAAAAAAAAAAAAACTCACCAGTCTCCCACTCATATTGTGATATACACACCCAGAAGGTAAATATGTTGTAACAGTGAAGTCTTGGCTCCGGTTCTGTGCCTTTGGGCTAAATAAAGCACAGAGGATTTAGTTCTAATCTCAGAAAAAATAACAATAGAGCAAACATATAAATCAAAAGAAAAGTTTCCATGAATCAAAAAGATATTTAAAGAAACATGAGATCACTGTGACATTCAGCCTGCACCTGCCTGGAGTCTGGCATACGGCAGGTTGTAAAGTGAAGAAAGCAAAAAGCTGTTGTTACCTCGAGTTGAGAGAGAAATCCTGGTTTTGTAATCCGATAGAAAACTGCAGAGCTTTGCTGAGGTGCTGCTCAGGAAGTCATCCACAGGTGGAGAGGTAAAAAAGTCTGTGTCTCTTGTCTCCGTTCCTCACTGTCTCACTGGATCTGCTCTGTCAGACTGTCTTCTCTATATACAGGCAGTAAGACGGGCTAACCACTCCCCCCTCCATTACCCCCCCTTCACTCTCTGCCCCTGCTTCACTGCCTCCTGCTCAAAGCTCTGCTCTCCCTCTCTCTCTCTCTCACACACACTTTCCCTTTGCTATCTCTTCATGCCTTTCCTCTCCTTATCAGACTAGAACCTCCAATCTTAAAGTGAAATGGTTTTCAGACTCATCTAGATTCACCCTGCCTCTTCTACTTTCTTTCCACTGTCACTCTCACTAACAGCAGCGGTTTCCCCTCCACTATCTGTGGCTTTTCACCACAGGGTCAAATCTACTTGTGGTCGACACACTGCTGACCTCCTGCTCACCATCTAGTGGTCACGGGTTGCATATCTTCACCTCAGGCAGCCAGGAAATTATGGGATAGCCCGAGAAAGTGCACCTCCCAGCTTCTCGAAACTTACAAACTAGCCTCCAGAGGTGAAGTTTTGGCAGGTGTTTTAGGGAGGCCAAGTGTACTCAAAAATATTACGGATGTTTTCTTTCTGCATGATCCACGTGTCTCGAGTCTGTTTGCATCATTTGCCTCTATTTCGTAACATCTCCTCCTTTCCAACTGTTGTGGAATTTCTGATACTCAAGTTAACTCAGTCAACAGGAAGGAAGAGGCCCCGGAGATGTTGATGTCTTACACATTGAGTTTATTGAAGCTTGATCGAGGAGAATTGTCAGGTCTCCACCATTGATGTGTTCTCTCCGTGAAGGCCTCATAACTCTGCCCTTTCTCCCTGGTGCTCAGTGTTTTACCTTTATCATGTCTTGACTTACGCAGTTCCTCTGGCATCTCTGTGAACCTGGTTGCCCCAGCGACTGGCTCTATGGTCCTTACTACAGACACAGCTGTACAGATAACGGTGGAGCCCCTAGACAGGGATCCAACCCAATAATGTCAACAGAGGGACACTCTGAGAGACACTCTGACCTCCCGACCAAGGAGAGAGGAATTGATAGCAAATTCCATCACACCAACCTGAATAGATTCAGTTCTGGAAATAAATAAGGAATGAGGGGTTTTTAACTGGATTTATTGAATCAGTGGACTTATAGGCTTTTTGTAATTTAGCCTCCATGAATAGATGAAGTAATAAACCTTCACACGTACATGTGATTCAGTCTGCTGAAAAGATGGCTATGTTTATATTTGATAGAGCTGCAACAATTAATCGCATAATCGATTAGATGTCAACTAATATTGCCATTATTGCCATATATTTTGATAGTTGATTAATCGGTTTGAGTATTTTTTTTAAGAAAAAACAGTTCTAATTCTCTTATTCCAGCTTTTTTAAATGTGAATATTTTCTGGTTTCTTTACTCCTCTATGACAATAAACTGAATATCTTTGAGTTGTGGACAAAACAAGACATCTGAGGACGTCATCTTGGGCGTTTGGAAACACTGATCGACATTTTTCACCATTTTTTGACATTTTATAGACCAAACAACTAATCAATTAATCAAGAAATTAATCAACAGATTAATCAACAATTAAAATAATCGTCAGTTGCGGCCCTAATATTTGATGCCAAATTAAAGACACAATATACGAAATATCTGCAATTTCCACTATTATTAAGTGTGTATGATTTCTTTTTGCATTTTTCTGGATAAGAATGCTGAATAGGTATTTAGCAGACTGACATGGTGGTCCAGGAAGACACAGCTGTGCCATAGACCCCCCTTTGGGTTGATCAATAAGCTAAAGGCTGAATCAATAACTGACACAGTGCAGGTGGGTGGGGAGTGCAGGGCTCTTCAAAAAACCTTTCAGGACAAAAGGGAACATTGCCAACAAAAAGGTGCTTACATGTCCACACGTTTAATTTGCTCAACATAATTAGCACTTGTAAAACATTTATAGAAAATGTTCAGTGTCCTCTAAAAGGTCAGCCGTGCCCCTGATGATCAATATCAGCCAATACTAATGGTAACGGTTTCCCAAAAAAATCTGAAATAGCCTATAGGTGACGCATATTAATAAATGTATGTCAATCAGGCAGTTTTAAACACAAACTTACGAAAGACTCTACAACACCTGCTCAAACATTGATTCTAATATGTTGGCAATTATTTGGACATCTGAAGTCTGAAATTTTGTTGAACAGATTTCAAAAGAATTCACTATAAGCTCGCACAATGCTAACAGAGGCCCCACCACAAGCATTCAGAGACACATACCTCTGCTTGCTATAGAGATACAGCACACCGCTACTCTGTACTGTATGTACTCACAACAGACAACAACTACAGGATGGAAAAACCCACATTAACTGCTAAAGGCCACATACTGCAGACTGGTACTGGCTGCGGCAACTGCTGTATCATTTAACCCTTTTTGCAGTTTTACCAGGTTTCTGAAAGATATATGGCTTTTTGGATAAAATGTGAAATACTGAACATTCAAGCTGACAAGAAGGGCGTACACAGGAAGTGACATCCATCATTTTAAAAAGACACAGGCTTTTGTCCGGCCTGAGTCAATAATCTGCAAGATTAAAAAAGGGGGCTCTTTTTTAAGATAATTTTTTTGTCTTTTTTTGCCTTTTATTGGATAGAAGAGAGAAAGGAAAGGGGGAAAGAGAGGGGACGACATGCAGTTTAGATGCCGCGGGTCAGATTCGAACCAAGGCCACTGCAGTAAGGACTCAATCTTAGTCAACGTATTCTCATACAACGGCTCGTATGATATCTTACGAAAAAGATATTCCTCGTTTTTTCATTCCGCTCATTACATGCATACATTCTTTTCAAAATAAACTTCCGTCTTCACAGGAAACAACTTCCTTAGGTTTAGACAACACATCTACTGAGTTAGGTTTAGGAAAAGATTGTAGTTTGGCTAAAATAACTCTGGATGTTGCGTTACTGTACTTAAGTACGTAACTTACTTGACAAATAAATCAACGTTGACTTCTGGTTTCACACGGGACACGAACGCCGGCCTCCTGGGTGAAAGTACGGTATTTTTTGATCCACCCATCCACCCCGACCCTATTTATATTCCCTGGTTCACAATTATGTTAATTACACACAAATTGATTTCCTGGGATATATACGAATTACAGTGCATTACTTTTCGTAGGTATACCTACTAACGGTGTATAAGAAGAGCCTGTCTTAGTACATGGGGTTCCTGCTCTACCAGGTGAGCCCCAGTGTCTCTAACGTACATGACAGAAATGAAAATCTCTCAGACAGTTCCTCCTGTCAGTAATGTGAGCAAAGATGAGACAGTTCTGGGTAACAGGTTCGCTTTTCATACAACGCTATAATTATGGCTTTAACGCCTCTCTTACTCAACCTCATACCTCCTGAAGAAAGGTGCTCTAAGCCGTGTTTACAGTGTTTCATTGTCACCACCTTCTCAATAATTTCCACAGGTTTTACTGTACATGATGTTGTTTACCGTCCAGTGATTCGGTTGTATTAACATGTGAAGAATGCACAGCTACTGGCAGCAAATGAGTCATGTATAGAAGAGTATGATGCTCCATTGACGGTAAATACACAAGAGGTTGATTGTAGCCATCTGTAGGAGAAGGTGTGTGTGTGTGTGTGTGTGTGTGTGTGAGGACCCTCAGATAAGACCCCTGAATCAGAGGAGGAAGTCAGCAGAAGAGGGAGTGTGTGTGATTCATTCATCAGTGAAGACGACGAGAGTGAATCACCGGTGGATGGCTGGTAGAAATATGTTTCACAAGATCTGTAGGCGTTGTGTTGCAAGACTCATGTATGGGTGTACATTCGATATGTACACACGACCCACTGTGGTGACTCAGGCCTTGACGTGCCCTCCAGATGTTTAACCGTGACACTTAATTCTTCAGGGAAACGGCAGGAAAAAAGGGAACCAGATATCAGATCAGCAGTGCTTCTGTTTGTGAGGTCATTTCCCCGAAAATAGACTGAACTGTGGAGGCTGAGGACACACATGGTAACAATAGAGCCTATACATACACAAAGAGCGGGTGGACTCAATAGGAAAACACATACACACACTCACAAAAAGACAGTTGTGCGCACTTATAGATGCATTTAATGGACTTTAATGTGGCAGTAGGCAGTATATTTGTGGCATCATTGGGCAAAAATTCCATAATAATCTTTCAGCATATTGTAATTCAAGTGTTCTGAGAGAAAACTAGACTTCTGCTCCTCCTCAGGCTCTGTTTTCAGGCTTTAAAAAAATCTAGCCTGTGACGGCAGACTTTGACCAATCACAGGTCATTTCATAGAGAGAGAGCGTTCCTATTGGCCGTGCTCCAGTCATGTGAGCGGAACTTGTCGTTCCTTTACCAGATTTTACAATGGTGGCGGCGTCACAAACTTTCTCATTTTACAGCTAAACAGTACACTACAAGATGATTCTGAAAACATTTGAGGCGAGAAATAGGCATTACAGTAACAGAATATTGATTAATGTTTGATCAGCGCTGCCTAGTTTGACCGTTTGGTCGGAGTTCGCGAGTGATTGACAGCCGGCTCTCATAGACGGCAGCTGAACAGCGGACCTCAGATCAGCTCTGACTGGTTGTTTTCCTCCGGTAAGTGAAATCTTTCAGATGCCGTAAGAAGCACCGGAGGACACAGTAGGACACAGAGGAACATGATTTTTTTTCAGGTTACCTGTTTCATGTACTACTGTCAGGATATAGTGACCGTTTTATAAAAATAACTTTTTTTAATCATATTTGCTCCAATCCCGCATACATATGCGCATACGCATACATTTCAGGAAGAATAATCTAGTATTGAGAGCGTGGGCAAAACACACATACACACGCACACAGTCATCCTGAGGAACAATCCCTCTCTTTCTCCCGATCATTTGATCACAGTCCTCCCATGATGCAACGCAGCGAGGCCGGGAATCCCAGCTGCACCGTGTCAGGGTGGAGGTCTCCTCTCCTGACCCCACGGAGGAGTTGACACATGTCCATCTCCATCTCCCTGGTGCATTTCCTGTTCCAGGAACACGCGGTGCGAGTGCAGCCGATAGTAAACAAGAATGGGCGTGCTGACGGCACACACGTGGTGGACAGAGTGCAGAGTGCATCAACAATCTTTTCTAGATGTTTCTGACGCAGCTAGCAGCAGTTGTATGGAAACACACCCACACGTTAGCGTTGACGAGAAGCACAGACATTTGGAAGATTATCAGAATTTTCATTGTACTGTTTGTCCTCTCTTTTCTGCAGCTGGAGTTACGGCACTTTGTTTTTGAGAGCAGTCGATGTACTTTTGTTTGGAGGCCTCAAGCCTCAGACAACATAGCCCTTACAAAAACAATTTAATGGGGTGGAATATGAGATACACCTATACTAGCTCCCTTTCTCTCTATAATCCTCTTTTTCAGGTCAGTTTCAGGCTCAAATTCTTTCTCATGTTGAGTAAAACAGGTCTCAATCCTGTGAGGGGATCTACATCCGCTTTGTTCTGCATATCTCCAAGACAAAACACCTGTCTCACAGTCAGTGTAGCAAAGACAAGGACGGTAAAAGGAAGACCTTTTTTCAACACGACTGCATGGATGTGAAAATCCTTATGATGCAGAGGTTAGCAGATTTGAAACTAAACTGAGAGGATGTTTTAGGTCAATATTATATTGATAATTTGGACAACGATGTGATATTTGCTGATATCAAAAAGTCTGCCACGATACGATTTTGATTTGATTCGTTTCAGGGGCCTGCGATATGAAGCGATACCATATGCGCATTTATCAGTTACATTTATATCAACTCATAAAAAGCAACTAAAATATGATTTGACCATTTTATTACTGGGCTCTTCCAGACATTTAAATGAAAAGCAATCTATTCTTTTTAATAAAAAGTATAAAATAGACCTCCTGTTGTTCACTATAAAGTGCCACATTTCTCATGTTTAAGCACTGTTTGAAAATTTAGGAAGAAGGTGTGTCTGGACGGAAATGGTGACACAGACCATGGGAATTTCAAAATAAAGGCGTATCTTAAAGATGAAGATATGTATCGATGTTTTCACTTTGCATCGATGATATTGGATCGTTGATCATTTAATCGATACATCGATCCATATCGATGTATGGTTACACCCCTACTAAGTACCAACATGAGAGATACACACTGCAGTGTGTTCACACATATATCATCATAAATGACATTGTAAAATCTCTCTGTTTCTGTTTTTTGTTATATCCAAAAGGAATAACAAAGGAAGGCAATTACGTCTATATGTTACTAATATGTTTGTTTACAAATACGTTTTGAGGAAATGAAGGACCTGGCCAATGGCCATGGTGGATAGGGAGTGTATAAAGCACAGGACTCTGACCTTGCGGAGCAGCATCCTGAGTGCTGTGTGTGGTCATGTTTAGGGAACAAATGCACTTTGGTTAAGACTAGGGGAAGATCGTGTTTTCGGTTAAATGTTTAGAAAGTCAGAATGTCATGTCTTGTGCTTTAAATCACTTTTGAGCTTTTTTAATATTTAACCAAGACCACGATCTTTCCCTGAAGTTAACCAAGTACTGTGAGTGCATAAGTAAGGGATAATGTACAGCGAGCCGGTCATTGTTGTGAAATAAACCCAGACAGGGTGATGCAGGACCCCTCCCATCGCCCTGTCAGGGTTTATTTCACAACAATGACTGGCTTGCTGTACATTATCCCGCTTATTACACAGCTACTTATATAAGAAATCACAAATTTGCCAGAAAAATGGTCCTCCAGAGTCCAAAATCAAAACTGCGTCCATAGCAACGGTCTGTTATACATAGCAACGGTCTGCTATAAAGAAATAACAGACCGTAGAACGCCGTAATTCACCAATCAGAATCGAGTATTCAACAAAGCCGTGTAATAAAATATATTAACCATGCGTTAGTTGCATGTTGTCTGTTGTCACTGAACGTTTTGCAGATTATGTTCACAATGTTCATTAAAACCGTTTCCTTATTATGTTAATAGAGAGCGTAAACCGGACAGCTTTACATTTCCTTCTAAACATATCTGCTGTTGCACATCACTTTCTAGTAGACACTGTTGTTTAAGCAGTAACTATTGTCTATACTGTATGATATCATTTTGCTAATAGAGAAATCCCTTTCCCACAGTTTCCATCAATGTCAAACACATTCAGCATCATGTGATGAAGAACCGGATTGCTCAGCGTGAATTGCAGGATGTGAGTTGCAGTAAAGGTCTGTCTGTCACCTCTACCTCCCATCACATGTCAGATCTATATTGATTGTGAAACCACAGACTTGCAGATTGATTACTGCTGACTGGGAAGTGACAGATTCTGAATCATTCAGTCAGGAAAATCTGAATTGCAAAAAATCTCTGAACTTCATTCAAGTCAGCTAAATGAAATAACAAGTTCTGCTTGATAAGATTCATGAATTACAAGCTCAGCAGATACAGAGAGAATATACAGTATGTGCAACTCTAGAGTCATGTTCAAGAATTTACTTTTATGCTAACTACATCACTAATTTTACCGATGTTTAGCATTAAGTCACTTATAGCATCCCAGTTTAGGCATCATTCCAAGACTACATATCATATATTTATAATTATTGATGATGAATTAACAATTAAATATTTATTGAAAATCATGTTATCACTTCATTATAAAATGAAAGCGTTAGCATTACACCCAACATCAAGCCTAAACTTTACTCAAACACTAAAAACTTCATACAGGAGAGCACTCGCACACACACACACACACACACACAAAAACAAGATAAGTAAATGATGAACTGCCTCTCTTCAAGTCTTCTTTATCACTAGTCTGATCTGAAACCATCAAACAATCACTATAAATCCATTCAATAATTTATGTGTTATTACTTTAAAGTAAACTGCACGATATCACCAGTGTTGTGCCAAAGATTACACATTAGAAACAAAGTCAGTGCCTTGAGGTGCCTCGGTGTCTAATTAAGTGAAGACCAAAGTAGAAGTTACTGTATGTGGCATGCAGAGGCTTGTTGCTTTGGTTCTTTTGTAATTTACAGCTGCACGTACACATCTCTGGTGAGTGAGAGGTGTTTCCATGGAAGCGCTGATATATCACAGATTAGTTGTAGCCTACAAACTGTGTTGAAATCACCACATCTTATGTAAAAACAACAACAATCAGTTGACTCATTTGGGGGAGAGATTCTTTGACTTCCAAAGGGAGGAAATGTAACATTGGACAGTGAAGGAAAACACTTGTACGAGGATCTGGCCAGATCTGAGATGTATGCATCCGCTGGGAGAAGAGAGGAAAAGCACCTCGTACAGTAGATACTCCCTACACACCCTCTCCCTCGCCTATGATGTCATCTCTTCACTTTAAACAAAAAGACAAGAGGAGGCATCAGGTGGTGCTTCATCCTCCCCCTCTCCTCCTCCATCCACCCAGGCCAACCATCCATCCATCTCTCCATCCCCACAGGGACTGACCCAGCTGTGGTGGTCTTAACACCCTCACTCAATACCTGTCACCCCTGCACTCACCCATCCATCCATCCATCCATTCACTGAAGGTACTCATCTCTCCTAATGGAGCGTAAAACATCCACCAGGCCCGTTCTATGGACCACTTTACAGGCACACCAGTATTTAAAACTGCAACATTTTGTGGCAAAATCAATTCATTTCAATAGAATCACACTTGCGGGGGTAAAGTAAATCTTCACAATTTACCATGTCAAGTTCAACTTTGGTGAACATTGACTCGCAAATTTGCATTGTTGACCCTCAAAGGTGAGGTACAGAGAGTAAAGTGAAGGCTACTGTATAGTAGCTTGTGTTGGCATCTCATGTTAGTGTCTAAAAGTGCTTACTCACTTAATAAACATTCACTTTATTCTAGAAATACTGTCCTATCAAGTGTTAAGCAGTATGACTCATTGCAGCGTGACTCGTATGCAGCTTGATTTCCTTGAAAGTATCTTTCCACAAATAAAG
This sequence comes from Sebastolobus alascanus, assembly GCA_916701645.2. Classification (NCBI taxonomy): domain Eukaryota; kingdom Metazoa; phylum Chordata; class Actinopteri; order Perciformes; family Sebastidae; genus Sebastolobus; species Sebastolobus alascanus. The sequence goes on along the minus strand of CAKAOJ020000025.1, from coordinate 730,913 downwards.
TGGAGACCTTTAGAGACCAGGTTTGGCCTTGAGGAAGACTTTTGTTTTATTTGGAGCAGACTGGAGATGACAGAGGGCCAGCGGTGAGGCTCAGGGGGCGGCAGCATCAGCAGCGCTCCTCACCTCTCCTGTGTTTATCATCTGTTTATCCTGTGTCTAACTTGCACAACTGTTACACAAGCGACCTACTGATCTCCACAGGGATTCGAGACTGAGGAAACATCTTGTGGTTTGAAACTATTTGGTTAATTATGTTGGTGAATTAAAGATTTTTTTAAATGGCTTTCCGAGTGTTACTTTAGGTCAATATTATACATTCTCATGGTAATTTATCTCTTCTTCCTCCCACTCCTCTCTTAGTTCAGCAAGATGTTTACAATTTACTCTCTGGCCTCAGTGGATTTGTCCTCAGATACAATGGGATTCATTGGCTACAGGAAGTGTGTGTGAGTGCATTAAATAAGCGTACAAACACAATGCGTGACCAAGGGTGCATGTGTTGCTACAGAGCCCTGCGTTGGGTCCAGGGCAGCAGGCAGCAGGCAGCAGGCAGCAGGCAGCAGGCAGCAGGCAGCAGGCAGCAGGCAGCAGGCAGCAGGCAGCAGGCAGCAGGCCCCTTGTTGTTTACCAGTCAGTGTCACAGCAGCAAGATTGTCTCCCTCAGAGGCGACAACAGGCTGGCAAAGACTTGAGATTACATTCCTGGACGCCTGCGGAAAATCCAGCATCATGTTCCATGTCAGGCAGCCGTACGCGGACCGTTACCAGGGAGACCTAGGACAGAAACTGGCTAAACAGAAGTGTCCAGAAGCGGGACGAGGAGAGCGTTTGGGTTGTCTCACAAATGTCAAGAGGGTGAGAGAGTCATCGGCGACTCAGAGCCCAAACAATATAAATGGAAAGTGTTGTTAATGTGAAATGCACTTTATGTAGAATGCAGTTGAGTCACATGTTTTTAAATGGAAACCATTAACAGGCTCATGTTAATAAAACTAGAGCACTTTATCATCTATTCACTTGACTCATGTACAGTGGGTGTTTGGACTCTTTCGAGATAATGGCTATGACATAGTGCTAATAAAAACAAAGCGGTTCTCTCAGTAATTTGTTCATTTATTCAAAAGGATATTTCTGTTTTTTTACGTGATGCAATATTTGGCCAGAAGTATGTGGACACCTGAACAAAGCATTTTAGTACTTGAGTGTATTCCCCAGAGCAATCTAGCATATGTAAATAAAGGTAAAGTCCCTGTTAAAATCATTCTGTTACTTACTGCTCAGGTGATTTAGAGAAGTTATTCCATTTATGCTGCCATATTTCCAGAAATTATGGAATAGCTACCAATGGGTCTGAAAAGTGAGGCCAACGCGAAAGTGACTTAAAACTGCATTCTTTCTAATAGCCAGCAGGGGGCGACTCCTCTGGTTGCAAAAAGAAGTCTGATTGTATAGAAGTCTATGAGAAAATGACCCTACTTCTCACTTGATTTATTACCTCAGTAAACATTGTAAACTTGAGTTTATGGTCTCAATCGCTAGTTTCAAGTCTTCTTCAATTCAGCATGATGTTCATTTAGTAAATTATGGTTCCATTTAGAGTCAACTAGACCATAAAGCAGGGTTAAAGCATGCTTTAGGGCGTGGCTACCTTGTGATTGACAGGTCGCTACCACGGCGTTGTCCGGTCTGGGAGTTGTCTGAGTTTTCATCTTACAACTTTAACCCTTTCACAATGTGTTTTCAGTTCATGGAAGTTAATTGTAACATTTTGGTCAGCAAAAAATGTCTTATTCAGCGTTCAATTGTACTTAGCTCCACCCTCTCGTGTCACTTCTGGTTGTAACAGGTGACGTCACGGTGACTACGTCCACTTCTTATATATAGTCTATGATATCTCACTAGAGCAGAAACCATGGTGCCCATGAACAAACACATGATCCTGTGATGACTGGAAAGTGAAAGCAAACATACAGCGTTTTCTGAGCTTGTTATGATAGGCTATGAGAAATATGGCAAAACAATAAAATCTCTATGATTTTTTTTGGCCTCTTAACAAAACAAAAAACAAATGGCGTTGAGCTCTGTGATATTGTAGTAACAGCAATTAAACATTTTCAAACCTCGGCCAATGACAACAAAACCATACAGACTGACAGTTTTTTTGTTTCTGGTGTATTTGCGGGAGCAGACCCTTTATGACAAATAAACAGCTATTAGTCCAACCCCATGCATCAGCCACTACATGTAATGGTCCTGACCTCTGACCCTTGAAGAGCTGAAACCTCTTTGTCTGTAAAACCACAACACTAATCCTGTAACACCACCACTATCTGATGACAGCACCTGTTATCCATCAATATATGTCACGCTAAGTTGCTGGCAGCATTAGGTTAAAGAGGAGCAGTATGGCGAGGAGATGCAGACCAGACAGTCTCACAGATATTATCAAACACAGCCACGACATTGAGGGTCTTATCTATCTTTTTCTACCTGTGGCCCTTTCCCATTCCACCTCCACCTCCATCTCTCTTGTCTCGTCTCCCCCTCCTCCATATTCCTCCTCCTCCTCGGCGTGTCCCTACACGATTCCTCTAGGATTCCCAGAATATCTTAGATACATCATCACAAAGTGAAAATAAAAGAAAAGAGTGTGCTCGGAGGAAGACATAACAAGGTCGCTCTGATTTCTGATGTTACCATTTCTGTCCCGTTTCATCTGCTTCCTGTATTTGCCAACATGCACAAACTATAGCAGTGGTTCTCAACCTGAGGTTTGGAGCCGTCTACGAGGTCTTAAAATAAATCTGAATGGTCACTAGATGATTACGGGTTAGAACAGAAAAAATATATATTTTCTGTGAAATCTTTTTTCTAGTGAAATCTTCGATAGTTCGTCCCAAATCCTTCAAATTTAACAATTTGAGAAGGAAAAAAACCCGCTATTTTTTAACTGCTCACAACTCATGTGCACACTATGGCCATAACACCATAACATGTGATGAGGCGTGCGATATTTTAAAGGGTCACAATCCAAAGGAGATTGTGAACAGCTGTATTCATTCTAAAATAATTTGGAGGTGGATTCTCATCAAATTAATAATAATATCTAAATAACAATATTTTTTTATATAGCACTTCTTAAGAGTAACAAGGTGCTTAGGCACATCAACCTGGACATCACTGGTGGCCTCCACCCAGGGACTACAGATGAAGATTAGCTTTTAACTATATCTGCTGCAATATATGTATAGCACACATTGTCCCCATTAAATAAACAGTAAAAATAAATAAAAGAGTAAAACACACATTGTAAACAATAAAATATGCTGAAGTATCAGAACACAAAATAAAATAGTAAAATAATGAAGGACATACAAAAATAAAAAAATAAAAAGATTAAAAACATTGTTAAAAAAAAACTTTGCAATATAGACCTTTTCAAACTTAACAACATAAACATTATAAATGGGCCCGTTTGTATTTCCCGTTGCAATGTTTGTTAATGCAGTAGCTGACAGGAAGTAAACTTGGACCACAGCTGTTGCCCTAGCAACAGAAGGGCAATGAAAAGGTCTACAGATTTTCTCTCATCCAGTAAAAGCAAATTTTGATTGTAAGGGTTTTCATCACCAAGTGAACCACAAACACACAAACACAATTACACCTACCTGTTGGGTCTGTATCTAATTTTGACATCATCACAATCTGCCATACAAACACAGGGGCAGAGCGCAGAGTCACTGAGAATAACCACGCTCCCTTTGGGACCCTGAACAGAATAAAAAGAGCTCAGTAACAAAGTTCACTCTCACCATGACATCATCAGGAAAAGTTCCAGATACTGATACATTCATTATCAAAATACTCCAGCGGGACTTTCCATTGTTCTCCGAGTAGGGCACAACTCTTTCCCTTGGCTCCCCTCTCTCAATAGCAGTGGTTTATTGTATATATGTCTACAGTCTATTTTAAGCAGGGATGGAATGAGTACTGGAATATTGTACTCAAGTAAAAGTAAAGTACTTGTGCAATAATGTCCTTAAATAAAAGTGAAAAATGTACTTAGATAAAAGTAAGTCAGTTAAAATCTAGGCCTATTCTGAGGGAACATTACTCAGTTACAGTTTTAAAGGGGAAGTTAAAGAACACCTTTAGCCTACAAAATAAATTGCATTAAATGTCAGCTAGTGGAACAACATCAGCAACATGAGCTGATGTCCAAACCAACAGTAAATTATATATGCTATCTGACAGCATTTTGCAGCCTGTGCATACAACTGAATATCAATTATAAATATACAACCACTTTCCTCTGTAGACTTAGTAGAATTAACCAGAAAGGAGAACAAAGCCCAGACAATTAAACAAAAATGGCCAGTAATGAATAAAAAGTCTGTGGACACCGCAATGAACTACATAATATCCTGACATTTCTTGTAGATTCAACAGTAGGCCTAGAATAAACCAGAGACCATCTTGCCATGGGATCACACCAGCCGTGAAGACAAATCAGGCCAGGGCCGTAAAGTGGGGGACCAATGTCCCCTTCCCCAATTCCCACCCCCTTCTTCCAGTGCCCTTGCTCAGACCACACCAGTCTTCGAACTAGGCCTTAATTTTGACAACACTCAACAACACATCTGTAAAGTTTCGTGACTGCATCTTGCACTGTGCTTTGACAACATCTGTCCAGAGTTAGACAGACATATAAACACACCTGGCAAAGTAGGCCTACTCAAAACCCCACTGTGGTAGTCCCTGCTATACAGTAGGTGTCTCCAGGACCACATTGTGCCATGATGACACACACACACACACGCGCACACACACACACACACAGACTCACAAGGTGAAAACAATACCAACCACATGCTGTCTCGACTGGTAAACATCACCAACGCAACAACGCAGGGATGTATAAACTCCACAGCTGTAGCCACAAACACACTTATTACAGCAAACCAGAGCTGCACACAGCGCTACGTTGCTAGGCAACGTGGTGGTTGCTGATGCTCTCATGTGTGACCTACATGAGTGAGAACAATACACCGGTATTCATTGTACTCACCTGGGATTATTGTCACAAACAGCAGAAGGTCCTCACTCACCTCACCAAAGGTAAAAGTTCCTCAGCGAATGCAGGAGCCACTGTGAGCATGTTAGCAATTAGCAATTAGCAATTAGCCAGAGACAGCGTGCACCTGTTGATGACGCGCAACGTCGTAGGTGTGTTTGATTTGAGTCACTTGGCGTGCTGTCCGGGCGGTGCGTTAAATCACCGCTTAAGCAAATTTAATGCAAACTTTTTTTTTAAACTATGCCGACGTAAAATAATGCTAAGCAGCTTACTCTTACTTTTCTTGCATTGTTGTGCATTTTTTGCACTGTTCTCTAGCTAGCCCCGCCCGGGCCGAGTGCGACCGCATCCCCGCCCCCCTGACACCAGTGAATGGTCAGGGGGTCAGACAAAACAAAAATAATTACATATACATTTCATAATGCCAGAGTTTAGTTTATATACATCATATTATATTTATCTAATAACTTAAATGTCTTAATGGGTTTTTTGTTTTTAACATTGGGTAAGATGGTGCTGTATTGTTTGAATTCATTAATAAAGTGCAGGAAAGTTGGATTGGTTCTTGACCACAGCTTCTTCTCTGCTGATTTATCTCCTTTCTTTTGTCCAATTTTCACAGTTTATCAGGACCTTTTCATGTGACTTTTGTTTTTACTCTGTAAAATAAGCGACTCGAAATGTAGTGACGTACAATACTTGAGATAAAAAGTAGCCTAGTTAGGCCTTAAGTAAAAATTAAATTACAGATTTTTAAAAGTACTCAAAAATGTACAAGAACACAAAAACGACTTTGTTACAGTAACGAGAGTAAATGTAATTCATTGCATCCACCCCTACTTTTAAGTCAAATGTGTACACATTTCTCTCTGTAAAATGTAAAGTGTACTTTTTTTATCTATAGAGGTAACCTATGGAACAGAAGCAGACGACTGTTAAAGAAGTTACTTGTGCAAAAGTGGCTGCAACTTAACTTTATGGGTTTTCTGTTTGACACGAGAAGATGAGGCGTGAAGATAAGGGGAAGAAACAAATACTAAAGGTTGACCCCATGAAGATGATGATAGTGGTGGAGGTGATGACATGGCTTGAAATGGTCCTCCTGGAGGCTTCTCTCTGGGTGGGGATGTTGTGAACTGGAGCCACTCTTAACTGTTTGAGTGACATCTGGGCAAAGGAAGCCCAGCCTGCACTGACAGAGTCCAGGTCAGATAATGTCACCGGACCTGGAAACACGATCAATTCAGTAGCAACCAGGAGTCACACCACTGAGACTGAGTGCTCTGCTGCTACATGCTCTCTCAACCTGAGAGTTGATTTATCACTCAGAGCAGCTGGCCATGACTTTCTCTATTCCCTCTCTCTCATTCTGTCTATCGCACTGTTAATACAAAACACGTTGATCCTGCAGACGCACAGGTGAGTATGAATATTGACATTTGTGAACATAATCTCTTGTGCTGCTCTGAATGGAGTGATGCAGAGACAGGAGAAGAGCGTTCAGTCACTTACACCAGCTATTTTGCTGACAATAACAATTCTTGGGAAGGAATTTGGAGTGCGCCTTAATAACAGCATCATCAGCTTTGCTCCTGCACTAAGGTCCTTTTTTTCTGCATATTTTTCTTCCTTTATCATCCTCTCATGTGTGAAACAATTGCCCAGTTTTTTTTTTAAGTTTAACCAGTTTAATTATGCAAACAGCTTGGCATTTGAGAGCATCAGCATGTAAAAATACAATTAATAATTGAGTTTAAATTACAATTAATTGCAAATCCAATATTTAATTCAAAGTTTAATAAAACTACAAATCTCAAGGTCAAGGCCGTAGGCAGGATTTTAGAAATACCAAGGTCCTAATTTCCCCCTAACACAACCCGAAAGCCTCTCAGGTACTTTAACAGACTCCAAAAAGGTGTTGTTTTAAACCCAGGAATACAATTTAGAAATATTGACTCCTTATTCTCTCTTCTTGTGGTGCAAAGGGTAGTAAAATTCAAATATACTGAGTCTACAAAGAGCTTGTAATCACCTCCCAAAGGTCCCTAAAATCCCCAAATAACTTGTAAAAAAGACAGAGGACATACCGTACCCTCAGTGCCATAAGCTTACTCCTCTACACTGGCCGTGGAGAATATTTTGACAGACACTAGTGAAAGCTGCTCTCTGGACACGAGGCAGCGATGCTCCCAGCATGCAATTGTCATCATTCAACAAAGTGTTGCATAGCATTTGGAAAAGGTTCAATATCTGTTATTGAATCTGTATAACTGGCATGGAAACATGTGATCACAAACATTCCTCAGCTGTTACATCTTCTCACCTGCCTCGCCTTCCTGCCTGCTGCCACGCTCTTCACTGTTGATCCTGATAGATCTAATGAGCATGAATCAAGTGCAATTACCACATAACAACGGCTTGACTCAATTATGTCAGGTTATAGCCTGGCTGTACGGTATCTAAACATCAATTTGGCACCATTTTCTCTCTCGTACAATCCCTTCTTTGGGCTGTAACAGCTGGATTTGGCCCCATCATGCAACCTCTGCATTAGGCCTGTCACCGTCTAGACACACTACATTATCCCAGGCTCTCTGTTTTCATTATGAGAATATACCGTTTAAATACAGTTCAGTTTATTACTCCAATTATCAACCGTTTTTTGAGGATGGTCTAATGATAAACATATGGCTAATGGGTTTACACATATTACATTTCACGAGTCTAGTCAGGCAGAAGAGGGACAGTAATGCGTTTTAAAATCTACCACCTGCAACTTTGATTTTTAAATTAAACAGACAACACAACATGGTTACATTATTGTGACTTCAGGGTGTCCACGCAGGATGTTCTTGGCTCTGGGGAATATCAGGGTCTGGGCGTCCTATACTGGAATGTGGATCAAAAGGATCCCACATCCTCCACCATCCTGGAATGTTGGGAATGAAATGAGTATTTGAGCCAGGATGAAAAAAAAAATATTTTGTAGGGATCTGTAAGGAGTTTCAAGGATGGAGGGGGATCCTATATAGGTTGACAAGAGTAAACATGTACTGTACTGTACAGGCACCGAAGCATTTGCAGCCTAGCGAGAAGCTGCAGAAAATGCAGCACCCTTTGAATTTGGGTGTAAAAAAACAAAAATCTATAAAGTTGGTGATAAAAGAGAGATTGCCCTTTTTGTTCCTGAAGCTCAGGTGTTCCTGCCAGATTGAACAACATTTACAAGAGAACATTTAGTCATCTGAGGCAAATGTATAAAGAAAAGGGGTTGGTCAAAACATCTGGAGATACATCTGTGCTTCACTTCAGGGTGCTTAGATAAGAAGTACACATTATACTAATACACAGTAATGTGAAAGATTTTTAGGGGTCTACCCAGAGAGATGATGTTGTAAGAAAAAAAGAGAGGGATGTGAGAAGGCGAGGAATTAGCACATGAATGAACAGTAGGATTTCTCATCCATGTTGGAGCTTTCGACCGTGTCACATAGTCTTCATCATCCAGAACAAGGGAGTGAATTGACCTTGAGGTCAGATTGTTTTGTCAACAGTTGTTTCCAAGGTCAATAACGAACTATCAAGCACAAAGCACTGCACAGCACAGAGCAGCTTGTTGTCCTCATAAACACCTTGATAGGATTTCTGACAGTAACAACTACCTGTTCACTCACATTATGACACAAACCCTGCCCCTTACAAAAAATAAGTTTATTCAAGTGGGCTACTAGTATACTTCTTTTAAACTTAAAATAAGAGAGTATGCTTTCAGTTTACTTTTTATGTACTTATCAGAGATATTCTGAACAAAATTATACTTATATATACTTGGCTTATACTGACAAGTATACAGAAATGTCTAGGCGTACTTGGCTTATACTGAAAAGTTTACAGAAAAGTATATTTGGCTAAGTACTATAAGTTCACTTAAAGAAAACTTATACTTATACTTATACAACTATAAGTATACTGAAAACTATTAAACGAGTAGTTTACTGAGAGTATACTTTGAAGTGTACTTTCATAAACTAATAAGTGGGCTACAAGTATATAACTTATAAACTAACAGTAGGCCTATACCTATAAGTTCACTTGTAGCATAGTTTATGTTATAGTTGCAGTACAAAATACAACTTGGATGTAAACTAGTTCAAAGTTTACTACTCTTGCATATACTTAAAAGTATACTTTTATAAACTAAAAAGTGGGCCAATTTAGTCCCAAGAAGTATTGAAGTAGTACAATTACAAGTATACTAGTACATTGATTTTAATATGCTTATTACATAAAGTATACTTGGGATTATACTTGAACTATGCTTAAGTTTATTTCATAAAATAAACATAAAAGTGAGCCAATTTAGTCCCAAGAAGTATTGAAGTAGTACCCTTACAAGTAGACTAGTACATTGATTTTAGTATACTTATTACATAAAGTATACTTGGGATTATACTTGAACTATGCTTAAATTTATTTCATAAAATAAACATAAAAGTGGGCCAATTTAGATCCAACAAGTATTGAAGTAGTACCCTTACAAGTATGCTAGTACATTGATTTTAGTATACTTATTACATAAAGTATACTTGGGATTATACTTGAACTATACTTATGTTTATGTCTTAAAATAAACTTCAAGTATACTTCTTTTTTTGTAAGGGGCTGTGAACAAATCAGATATGAAACAGTGCAGAGAGCAAAGTGAGTGTGTTTGTAAAGCAGGACAAGGATGCTCTCTGGTGGCTGTGAGGACATGTCGCCTGTCCTACTGCAGGGAAACCTTTATTCACCCTGTTAGGTTAATTCGATAAATTTTTTGACAGCGAGTTAAATAAACTTATGAGGATAAAAAAAAGACGTCACTAGCTAAGAAATGAAAAGAAACATGGATGTTAACGCTAGCTTAGCTTTTTTTTAAATATTGTGCTAATAATTAGCCACAAGCCACCAGAGTCCGTTGTCAAGGCAACAAGTACACGAATCTTCTGAGATAGAGGAAACAACAAGACCAACCACTCCGTCATCGTTCCGTGTAACCGGCACAAACCGTCCACACTGGACGCTGATTGGCTGTTAGTGAGCGCTCCTGTCGCTGATTGGCCAGTAAACGCCTACAACTCTGCAACTGGTTTGTGAACACGAGAGAGACTTCACTGTTTTTGTTTTTTTATGGGCTAACAACAACTTAAAGAAACATGGCAGGAGAGAAATACACGTTTGAGCAAACATTTTCTTTTAGTCCTCTTCCCTCCAAGAAGCTCTCCTTCCTACAGGACCGAGACACTTTACAACTGTTGATGAAATGGTAAAGTATGAAACATAACTAACCTGAAAGTCTCCTTCCTCTGTCAGGTCAGTAGGCCTATAGCTGTGGGCTGCTGGTTGTATGATAATGGATGTGTGGTCATTTCAGGTCCATGCTGGGGAGGATTTCAGCTCAGTCTTACAGCTTTGACCAGTGCTTTCAGCCTTACAACAGTGAGAAGTTTGCCCAGGTAAGACCCACCCTGATAAATTAGGTTACCACTCAGTCTGAAATTACAGTATAACCACTGACTACTATGGAAAACTGAAAGTGATGCTCAGTGGTGGGATGTAAGGAAGTACATTACTCAAGTAGGCCTACTACAGTACTTAAGTGCAATTTTGAAGTACTTTACTTGAGTATTTACATTGTATATTACTGTATACTTTTCACTCTACATTTATTTTTGACAGTTTTAGTTATTAGTTACTTTGCAGAGTCAGATTATTCTTTCAAAATATAAATCAGTTGATCAATTATGATGTTTATTTATGGATTGAGCTACCCCAAACAGTACATAAAGTACTTTAAATTGGCTCCACCTGTACCAGCTGCAACATTACCCTTATGGAAAAGTAGTTTACTTCAAGTTTATTTTATGAAGTATACTTAAGTAAAGTTCAAGTATATTTCCCCCAAGTATACTTAATGTAGTATAGTTTATGAAAGTAAACTTTATATACTTTAACTTATAGTACTTTTTGATGATTAAAAAAAAAAAAATAGTTTTTCTCGCATGCCTCCACGGTGAACGGAGAATTCTTGGTAACTGGTAATCTTTCTCAGTCCCATTGTGATTGATGTGCTTAACCTTGTTTTTCACAAGAGGAATGTGATGCTGAAACACAACAATTAGCCTACTGGTTGTCTGTTCTGATAAAGTGTCCTCATGTGTTCAATCATATCTGAATGCTCTTGATGTCACTCTGTAATTTGCAGTGTTTCTTCAGAGATCCCAATGTGGTATCCAGTCTGAGGAGGATGGAGGCCGGAGCCTGGGTGCCTCTTGGTATGTCATGTCCTTCAGAAAGCCTTTCATCACTGATAGTAGGAAATTGATCTCATCTGCTGGACAATATTTGCTGTCAGATCTCAGTGGAATGTTTTTGACATTTTGTGTGTGTGTGCATTTGTTGTAGACAAGCCGGTGGTGAGTGTTGATGTGGAGCCGGTGCCGTGCACTAAGGTCTCCGTGGAGCTGTTTGACCCAATCTACTCTTGTGGGATCCTGAGACCCTCTGGACATGTAGTTAAATGCTTTCATGATGTCTACCCCGACTATGATGAGCTCAGACAGGTTACCCTCTCTTTTCTCATCCACCCGTCAGTCTCCATCTATGTATTTGACATGGGGTCAGTCCAAGTCTTCCTCTGTTCCTCTAATGCAGATGTTGCAGCAGGAGGACTCTGAGCACTACTATGTGGTTGGGAGAGAGGAGCGAGGAGAGCTTCTGTTTCGCCTCTTCAAGCACCTGTGTTTAGGAGGAGAGCTCTGTCAATACGAAGACACCATCCATCCTTACATCAGCACCACAAAGCAGATCTACAAAGACCTGATCAGGTGGGCAGGATCGGAACATCTTTTGCTGCCATGCTTGAATCCACACTGTCCAACAATATAAACACTTGAACGATTATTGATCAGGTTATTAGGTACGTCATGATCTAACAATAACATTGTAATTCTACCCTTTACTATGTAGTGTTCAGAAGGATCCAGAGACTAAGAAGATCAGTGTTGTCTCCACAGTCCTCAAAGTCTGGGCCTATGTAAGTGACTGGTTCAATGTCTGTTTGCATACCAGTGCAAAAATATAATTGGACTTCTAATTAGCTGATGATTCGAAGCCATTGTAAGATACCTGATGATTGCAATTAAAGGAACAGTGTGTAACATTTCGGGAGATCCATTAGCGGAACTGGAATATAATAGTCATAACTACATTAGTGTATAATCACCTGAAACTAAGAATCGTTGTGTTTTCGTTAGCTTAGAATGAGCCCTTCATATCTACATATGGAGCGGGTCCTCTTCACTGAGTCCGCCATGTTGCTCCGCCATGTTTCTACAGTAGCTCAGAACGGACAAACCAAACAATAGCTCTAGAGAGAGACTTTTACGTTTTTACGTTACCTGTAGGCAAGCATAGTTCTCCAATACGCTTGTGGAACTACGGTAACGTGAGCCGCGGAGTGCTAAACCGTGGTACCGCCAGCCGCCGTCTTACGTCCGTTGTTCCTAATGTAATCTTATTATGGTAAGGATGGCCTCTGAGCGAGGCAAACGGCGTTACTACGGTTTTGCACTCGGCAGCTCACGTTACCGCAGTCTTGGAAAGGGAGGAGTGAGCGGAGGGGTACTCAGTTGGTTGCAATCTGAAAACCACACTACTAGATGCCGCCAAATCCTACACACTGTAGCTTTAATGTAAACATTTATGTATTAACTCAACATCTGTGCTTATATTGAAACAGTTGCCAGTTATATACAGTAAGTTTTTTACAGTGTGGTACCACCACACCATTAGGAATAATCAAGACTACTGCTCTGTTTTTCAAAAAAATGATGTTATTAAGAGTGGCACAGTTGCAGTTCTTATTTGAAATGCACATTTCACAGCTGTCCTTCACCTATACTTGAGTTGTCCTCATTATTCACACACATATATTGTATTATTAATCCTCTGTAGGATGAGTCTGGGCGATGTTACCCCGGAGGACGAGAGGAGGAGCAGACGTTTGCCTATTTGATCGTCGACCCCTTCAAACGACACACGACTTTGTTCTACCACCACTTCGGCGTAGGAAGCTTCACACTGTGACGGCGAAGAACTGGAAGTTGTCCCGTAGAGCTCATCAGATTCCTGGTGGACATATGTAGGTAGAAGCTCAGACTGGGAGCCGAACCCAGAAATCGTTTGTACACAATCAATTCCCAGTTTGACTTACATAGGAGAAGGGTTCATTATTTTGTTCTATTAAAATATGTCAATAAAAGAACAGCTTTAAAATGACTGTGGCTGCCTTTGCGGGCCATATTGAGCCTTTTGTTGGTTCTCCCATTGTGTACTAATAATAATTTGCATCCTGCTTTAGCTAAATAAACTCGACAAGGCAATGAAACTGTTTTGATTTTGTTCAATCTCTCACTTTTGAATTATGACTTTGAAAGTTCTTAATTCTACCATATTCTTGATAAATGGATTACTCTTCTGTATATTAATGGTGATATTGCCTTTGAAACTTAGATTTTATACTAGGCCAGGATGAAAATCCTATTTTTTTCCTTTATTGCTTCTCCATTGTAATCTCCAGGGTAATATAGTTTAGTTTACTTACAATGGATTCATATTTCTTAGCTTCTTATCTTTCAAAGGAGACCAGATATATGCATAAAAGCCTAATGGTTGAGGAGCTATACCTGAATCATTTTTGGTAGTTATTTTAGGTGTTTTTTTCCGAGGGATAGGGCTAGGGCTCAACAGGTTAACTCTTTTCAATATTTTACAAACATAAATTCCTAGGGTATGTCCAAATATTTTGATTGTTGCCACCTGATTTCAACCCCCCTTGCACTAGAAGCCCATCACTCTGTAAATATCAAACATTACACAGTATTGATTAATTGCAATATTTTAGACAAAAAAAGAGACCAAAGTCAACATACAGTCCAAAGAGCTTTATTGAAACAAATAAATTAATAAGTTAGTCAAGTGAGCTAATTTTATCCTCAGCAGATACACATTTCTGTATCTCTTTAAAAGATCAAATAGAAGTGTGCCTTAGATTAGAAAATAAGATAAGCGCCATGTTTCATCAACCAGTAGCTACATCAATTGGAATTGGAAGACTTTGTCGGCTTTAGCGTTTTGCTTATTGCTTTGATCAGTTTCATTTTTAACAACAGTTCCAATACCTACGAGAGCAGTTAAAGGGCAACGAGCTGGAATGTCAAATGGCAGCAAGTCAGTGAACGATGGATGGTCGGGGGCGGGCGGGCGTCATGAAGAACAACGTGCAGATTGAGTCATGCATAGCATTCAGTCAGTTCGACAATCGGTTACTGTTTCTCATACTTGGTTTTCTAGACTAGCGCCCCCTAGTGGCCTCAGAGGTAGTTGTGTGGAAGCCATACTTCTCTATATGTGACATGCTTATGAAAGGACGCATGCCTGCAGAGTTCCCTGTGACGATACAGATGTCCATGCCTCCAGATCGGACTGGTGTTAAGATACAGTAAGGGTGTCGATGCGAGGAGAGTTACAATGATATGCTAAACGTACAGCAGTATTCTCAGGAAATATCAAAAGTTGCAGCGGTCATTAAAAGACCCTAAAAATTACATATTCAGGACAATATTGACGGTGTTTCTTTAGTTAGATCAAAGTTTTGGAAAGAAAAAAAGAGCATGGCTATCCTCATGTGATACCCCTCTTCAAAGCAGCATTAATATATAAGTTTGAGACAGAAAGCCGCACCATATCAGTTACAGAACGAGGACATATAAGGCACAGGTCATTTCCTTTCATGTCTTTACTCAAGACCTTATAGGAGACATCCTTATGTTTATTTTCTTCTAATACTGGGGCCCACCACTAACAACAACATGCAATACAGAGGTCTCAGATTTTCATGAAGCTCAGGTGACGATGAAGGGATTCTAATATAGATTTCTGCTATAGTTTAGTTTAGGCCAAAAAAATAAAGACATTTCTTTTCATGAAATGAAAAAATCGTATGATGCCAACAGCAAGTTTCGAGGTGCTATTTTAATCCTCCTGGCATCAGATCATAAATAGACCGACCAATGAAGTACATTCGCTGTTTGAAGACTGGAAAAGTGGAGCACCTGAGTCAACTGGTTTGACTGGAACAAATGGATCACTCGCAGAGACGGAAGAACTGTTTTCACTGGCCAAATACAGCGTGCTGAATGTTTTCTTAGCAGTTATCTGATGACGTTAAAAAAATATACATTATGAGCTCCGCGAGTGGCGAGCGTGAACCTGTTCAGCTGTGTGTAGTTACAGTTGAGTCATCCATGATTCAACTGGACAAAGATGCTACATTTAGTTTAAAAGATCATATCTAACTGAATTCAATATATTAACTTAAATCTTACATCCGCTTTAACAACCAAAATCATAAAAAAAAAAGAATTTTGTCATTACGGGTTACACAAAATCGAGTGCATGAACATAATTTACAGTAAAATCAAAACGCAAAGATAAAAAAAAAGACAAAAAGGTGTTATATTTATCAAGTGCCAAAGTATTTAAGTAAAGGAATTGCTTTCATTGTATGTGTGTGTGTGTGTGTGTGTGTGTGTGTGTGTGTGCATTCTCCAGTTTTGTCCATAAGCACAGAGCGTCAACTGTGCATCAAACACCTCCAAAAAAAAGAACCAGAAAAGACAGTCAGTAACACCTATGGGTGCCAAAAGCTGCACCCTGTCTGTTTGTAGTGAGGCTGTAAGGCTGGAACCATTTCCTAAGACACGTGCATTCATGAGGATAATGGCCTGGAATTCATGCGTTAGACTTTGACGCCTTACAGGTTGTTTGTTGTTCTAAAACTGGCCAGAAAAAGGTTTCTATACGTCATCATCCACAGCTGCTGACTGCGAGATCACATAACACCTGGTGACTGTAAGAGTGAGAACCGTCCTCCTGGAAGAAAGGTGGTAAACCTGACCTGAGGCTACATGTGAGTGATGAGGAGCAGTGCAGGAAAATGTGACATAAATGAGGATCAGTGAGGTTTTATCTACAGTAACATGCATGTCTGGGGGGGGGGAAGGGGGGGAGGGGCTGCAAGACATAGAGGTTTAAAGGGCGTGTTAAAAACACAAAGTAAGGCTCCTGAAGTACTCGAGGAGTACCCTTTGAAACATTGCAAAGGAGGGATTTTGGACCTTTGAAAGGCTCTATTAAATCTTAAATAAGTAAGGACATTCCTCACTTATATGCCAAACAGGGAATAATGTCATTTTTTTTTTTTGCAAGTGGGCTCATTGGAGACAGAACTTCTGAGAGAGGGAATGGAGATGAAAACAAACAACAATGTACAATACACATCAGTCACTCCGACGCATTCTTCCAGCTCTGTTTTGGGCAATTAAAGCAGGTTTTACACTTTTAAAACTCCCCAGTTTGGATGGGAAGGTGTACCGTGGAGGTTTGGCAAGGTGGCTGTCAGCCCGGTCTGCCCGTCCAGGTCCGAGGCAGCAGATTATTTCTGTGTCGACGGCTCCTTTCGGTGCTTAATCGTTAGTCTGGTGGTGTGAAATTTGCAGGTGGGGCTCATTACATTCATCACAGCCATCCTGAAGTTAATGAACAAATGGCTGACATGGCACTTGCAGCACTGTTGAACTCTCAGTTGATTCAAGCAGCCAAGAAAAAAAAAAGGAAATGATGATGATGATGATGATGATGATGAAAGGGGGAAAAAGACAAGATTTCTCCAAAGATTTACAAAAATTCAAAGTCTGATTATCTACAGTTGACGCTTTATAGGAGGCGTAGATATATATTTATAGCATGAGGTGAGTTGGTGAAAGTGGTTCAGTAGTCAAGTCATAGTTGTTCATGTGCCCTCTCTTCGTCTAGTGGGTTGAGAGGCGTGTGCGGTGAGCAGCTTTGGCTGAGGCTCCTTGTCAGGTGGAGCCATCTGGTGGCCTCTGTCTGGAAACACATTCACTGAAGGAAAGAGAGGTGAGGGTGCAGATTTGAGATGGAAGGGTAGAAATCATCCCCGGACAGATGTGAAATGATCGATGACATTAAGGTCGGGCTGCTCGCAGGACTCAGGACTCAGCCGCAGGAAGACGTACTGTTAAGGTGTCAGTGTTCGAACAGCCCGGAGGCTGCTCGGCTCACTGTCATTCCAAGTTGCCGCTCTCGGAGATGTTGAGTGTGTTGGCGGAGGGGAAGAGGTCTCTTTGGTCCGTGGGGCTCTGGTAGTCAGACGTCAGGTCGGGGTCCAGGAGGGAGGACAGGGTGAAGTGGGACGTGCTTTTCTTTAGGCACTGGGTGTAGAAGTTGAGCAGGAGGTCCAGCTTGTTCTCTATAGACTGTACCTGAACAGATACACACATACATGTGTCAAGCTTTCATCGGTCTTTCTCATGAGATGAAACAGGTGTTTTCTGTCCACGTCCATAAATATCCTCAGGGGACCCCAAACACTTATTTTACTGTTGTTTAGTGCACTTTACATTTGTTTACATTTATTTACACTACCTGTATTTACAACACGTTCTCATCCCAACTCGTCACATACTGACGCTTTGTCAGACCCTCGGTCGCCACTTTTCGGTCGCAGTAAACACATGCTTAACGCTGTGAATTAAAAGAAAACACTTGCTTAGGTTTAGGCAACAAAACCACTATAGTTAGGTTGGGCTTAGAATGACTACATTGTAAAGTGAAAATGTGACTTGACGTTGTGAACACGGGACACAAACGATCAGCTGATCGTAAAGTGAAAGTGAAACTTAACGCACGGGACATGAACGGCGGTCTCCTGGATGAAAGCCCTGTGTTTGTTGGACCCATCCACCTCCAGTCCCGCCCTGTGTGTCTCTTTCACTCTTTAAACTACATCACCACAGCACTTTCTCGGAGCGTTTACTGTTGCCACGGATGGGGTTTACATTGTAGTTAATGGAAAGCCCGGTGCGTCTCATACGACGCCAGTGGGTGCCTTGTGCGGTGGTATCGAATGCCGACGGCTGTGACAAAGCGTCTGGGACTGAGAACGAGCTGGTATTTATATTTACACTACTTGTATTTATATTTTTATTACTGCACTACATTTTTTGTTCTCGCAATATATGTATTGTTCCTTGTCTTGTATCTTATTGTTTGTACTTTATGTTCATTCTTTTGTTTTGCACCGGGTACTGTAGTGCACTGTATAATAATGGATGACAATAAATCCTCGCTTATCTCTTATCTTATGTTCTAAGCTAAATGAGTATACGAACATTGGAACACTACGTCATTTGTTCGCAGTCAAAAATGACAAATCCCATGAGTCTTAGCCATTAGCTGGTAAATCCTGTTGGGAGCTGCGGAAAAGAAAAACTGATGAAAGAAAGCCCACTGTGTTAGTTGAAGAGGGCTCTTGAATGCTAAGTTACAGCTTTTCCTGCTCAGTTTACTGCACTTCCTGTACTTTTTATGGCACCTTTTCTTTTTTTTGATCTACCAGAGTGAATGAAAGCACTCCATTGAGATTTTGATTCTCATGTTTATACAGAGAACAGAGTTAAACAAATGCTATAAATTAAACTCTTCCTCTGTTACCTGTTTCTCCACCTTGACTACACGTCCCATCATGCTTAGCTCATCCAGCGGGTCCAGTTCTGGCGGCGTCTTCTCTCCTTTTTCAGAGCGCGCTTTCTTATCTGGCTGAATGGCTCCTCGCCCAATGATCTGGTCCACCCTTTCACACGGAAACAACAGATTACCATAAATATGATGAAAGACATAGAATTAGAGGGCAGAGTTTTTTAAAGGGACTGTATCTAAGTTTTTACACGTATAAACGTTTTTTAATCGTTTTTTTATTGCTTATGTGTGAACAGGATGTAACTTAACCTAAAAAATGAGACCTTTTGCGACTTTCTGAGTTTCCTCTATCAGCCTGTAGACTGATTTTAATGTGAAGAATGCGGGACATTTTTTTCCGGGAAAATCCAAAAGATGTGACGTCATGCTCGCCTTTACTATCTTCAGCTCCGCTTCAGGGCTAACGGTGTGCAACGATGGCTAACGTTCGGTTAGAAATGGAGTCTGTGAACGCCAACAAACGACCAGCCCCCACCACAACGCAGACTCCAACACAAACTCCACGGAAGCACAAAAAAAACAAAGTTATATCTAGTGAAGCCCTTCCTGCAAAACAGGAATGTGACCGACGTCGGAGGGAAAACTAGGATCAACATCAGCCGGGCCTTTGATTCATGGAGGGACCTTCGTTGGTTTTGGGTATCAAAACGGACTCCGAGCTGGTAAAATTCCTATTGGACAGGCAAGATAACATTACTGCCAAGCGTGTGAAATATACAGTGATATTGTGGTTTTAGCTGTCAGTCACGTTCAGTCTCGTGTGTGTCGCCTCACTGTTTTGACCGATGCTCGCTCGCGTCTACGTAGTGCGAGCACAAGCACTTAACGGCCACAGGTGTCACTGTTAACAAGCAATTTCTGATTCTTACATCTAGCCCCTTTAAACTCTTTTGATTGATTTAGCGTGAGGCATTTTTTCCAACAATGCAGTTTTCAAGCAACAGAGTAGCCGTGGTTACACGCGTGAAACGTACCGCATCTGCAGGCTCTTGATCCGGCCCAGCATATCCAGGTGTCCAGCGGAGTACTGCTCTATGACGTCCTTCACATCGTACGGACGCAGCGTCTCCTTAAACTTCCTCTTGGCCACGAGGAACTTTAAGATCCTACACACACACACACACACACACACACACACACACACACACACACACAGACTCACTGTCATCACTCCTCTGAGCACCTTTAAAGAGCCTCACGCTGCACACACCCACATAAACCTTTGTAAAAAATGCAGGGGCAGGACAGCTATCGCACGATGCGGGAGTCCCTGAGAATAACAAGATTAATTACAGTCAGAGTGACCTTATCATTCACAAACAGCCCCATAAAGAGAGCAGCTACTTAACCATGTGGATATATTGTGATGATGACAACATCTCCCAGAGTCATTTGCTTATCGGTACTTGCTGTTTCAGCAATTAGCACAAATCCTAACACACACACACACACCTCTATCGGAGCTTCCCCCCCTGTTCCTGCTCTTTTGTAAGTACGACAGCCATGTTGGTGCCACCGGTGGACCACAGCTGCTCCTACTCACGGTGCACCACCCACAACCCAATGTGGGGGAATCACACCGAGGAATGTTGACCCAGCACTACTGCACACATCACTGGCAACATCCGCTGCCAGAGTCGGTCCGGTTGGGCGTCACGCTGGAGGGAGTGGAGGATGTGCAAGAGATAATGGGAAGGGAGCGGAGGAAAGTTTAAGCAAGCCTGCGTGCGTGCGCGCCTGGCTTTGCAGTGTTGGGTGGGTCATTCAATTCCCTTCTTATCACTTAGTCCGCTCAGAGATGCTGGCTCCGCAGAAGGGCCGGAAACACCACATGTAAGCGAGACAAAATACACACACTCAAGCTGTCATCTCACCCTGTGATGGATTGCGCTCTGAGTCAAGCTGGAGGGAGACGGAGGAGTGCGAGAGAGCGGGAGGGCAAGGTTTTTTTTTTTATTTATTTTTTAACGAGGGAATCCTATCTCACACACCCAGACGACTAAGTCCACTATAATACTCCCACTGGGCTTCACAGGAGGAAGAAAAGAAAGCACATCAAAGGTCGGGGAAGCAGAAACAGACACACTCAGCTGTTCTGAGGAAACGTCACACACACACACACACACACACACACGCACACACACACGCAAAAATATAATGCCACAAATGCAAACACCTACACACACTCTGGGTCAGAAGTATGTTCACACTAACACAACTACACACACACACACTCACACACACACATGGGCTTAAAGGGAGCAAGTGAAATCTGAACTTGAGTGAGGGGTCAGTTTCTGAAATAACCAATGTAACCTTTGTTGAGCTCTGCAGCGCTTGCACTTACAGCAGCTACATACGTGCAGTGCACAGTGCTGTGTAGTGACCGGTGCTGCAACAAAGAGGAAGAGAAGGTGTGAGGGAAGGAGAAGAGGAGCGAGAGGAGGAAGAGGAGGAGGAGGAGGAGGAGTGGTGGTCTACAGCTGGTGCCATAGCAGCCGTCAGCGGTGCGCTCTTCCCCCTAACGCAGCACTCTGTTTCTTGATGACTCCTGCATTTGGGGTATTTTTGCAGGCGGTCTTTTCTTATTTTGCAGGTAGATGCAGATTTTTTTTGCCAGGGTGGGTCTCAGGTGTGGGTAAAAGAAAGGCTAAGGGGGGGAGGGGGGGACTTTTGATTTGGATCCTCCAAGGGATTCTCCGAATTGCTGACTCTCTTTCTCGGTCGATGAAATGGCTTTTATAATACATGGTCAGATTTGAGTGTGGTCCCCTCTCCCCCCACAGAAAACGTCGCAACAGTCACTGGTTCAGTACAGCACAGCTGGCAGGGGCTCACTGAAACATATCATACCCTCCTAATGTAAGGAAGTTGAAACGTAAAAACACAGCGATGATTGGAGGGACAGGAAGTGTCATCTGTGCCCCGAAATGCTTGCATAGCTGGTGCAAAATATTCTTGCAATTCAGCAAAGGTGGCTCCCTGATAGTCTCCGATGGCGAGGTTTAATCACTGACTTAAAAATGACTGTTATGCTGACACGAATCCTAGGTGGGCCAAGTAGGGTGAGCCACTGCAGGGGCAAAGTCTGATTCTTCGCCAGATACCTGCTAAGAGAACAAAATCTAGCGCGCAAGCTACAGTATGTATATTCAATCATTCTTGCCGAGAAATGTACTGCGTAAACATTATAAGAGTTTAAAAATATTACAGCTGAAACGCTACAAAAACTGATGACGACGACTAAAGATCAAAATGGTTATAAATCGTACGCATGTCCGAACTCTTTATTTAATAAAGTAGGGGCTTCATCCGAGAATGCAGACGTGCAGAAATGTTGTGTTTTGTGCAGTATTGGATTTGTGTGTGAGGAGAGTCACAGTAGAGAGAGCATATCATGCAGGCCTTGTTTTCCCGTCCTCCTCCTCCTCTTCTTCTCCTCTTGCTCCCTCTGCCTTTCCCCCTCCGTACGTAAACAGAACACTGAACGCATTTATCCGGGCAGCCAGGCACTGATAAACCACATGTGCCTCTCTCTAAAGTGAAGTCTCAGCACTAAGGCCCGCTGCGAAATTCTGTGTTTCACAAACATCAATCATGAAACTCGCCAAGGCCCGCTGCATGTGTGTGTGTGTTAATACAGTGAAGCACCTGCTGTTTACACACCTGCACTATCTATAGGAACTCCCTCTCTCCTATTGTCTGCAGCATAGAGCTGCTGAGGTCAGAGAGATCTGCTGAGTCAAGTGCAAACCGGAGGAGAGGTCATATAATACGCTATCAGTGTCATAATGATATCAAACAAATGTATCATGCTTCATCCCAAGACCGGGAAATATCTACCTGCTGGGTATCTACAAAGAAGAAACCTTCAGCTTAAAGAGAGAGTTCGGATTTTTTTGAAGTGGGGTTGTATGAGGTACTTATTCAAAGTCAGTGTATTACCTTCAGTAGATGACGGTCGGCACGCCCCCAGTTTGGAGAAGCAGGCAGGAGTGACCGCAAGGAAGCAAAGTGATGTACTTCTGTGGACTGGGGAGGTAGCAAAACATATTTTAGCCACCTAAAGGAAAAGGCCTACCTAAAAAAATCAATATCAGTTTAAGTGTACACTATATTTAGAATATTTCACCGCTTTACCTTGACGTCAGACAGCCCTTTCTGACAGGGAACTGAAGATGTTAAATCCATCTCTTCAAAGCCACCAGACTCCATTGACAAAAACAGTCATTTTACCCCGCAGAAGACAGGAGTTGCTGGTCTACCGCTGCCTCGATCGGTTAGTTTGTGTTATTGTGTGACTTGGGTTTTTTAAAGGGTAAGTTCGGATTCACAATAACACAGATAAACTAACGGATCAAGGCAGCGGTAGACCAGCAACTTCTATGTAACGCAAGGTAAAATTACTGTTTTGGTCAAAGGGGTCTGGTGTCTTCGAAGAAAGCATATTTAACGGCGTCAGTTCCCTGTCGGAAAGGGCTGTCTGATGGCAAAGTACAGCCGTAAACATATTCTAAATATAGCGTACACTTAAAGCGATATTGATTTTTTTTAGGTGTCTAGGTGTTTCTGCTGTCCCCCAGCAGTACAGCACTACACTGCTTAGCTTCAGTGCTGGTGCTCCTGTCTGTTTCTCCAAGCTGGGGGCGTGCCGACCGTCATCTACTGTAGGTAATACACTGACTATGGACAAGAACCTCATACAAACCCCATTTCAAACCTTTAAGTGTTTCACCAGGTTAAGACAGCTGAGTTGTTTTACTTATTTATACATTATTACAATAATCATAACCAGGATGGCTCTTTCAAAATCGTAGCAAAGATTATGACATTTCTACACTCGTCTACACGCAACAAACAGCGGAATCGAAGACAAAACTGTTGACGATGTGATCATACGGCGTGCATCTCAACAACGAGGCCACCAGGATGCGCAACAACACGGCGTTTATTTCCAGGCACGTACCCACTTCATTCGAGAGCTTCACAGAGTGCATACGGAAGCACGCGGACGGCGTCACGCTACCATGAGAAATGCTGCGAGGGAACAGCGCTGACATCAGGGACCCGAGAGAGAGTCGATATAATCCGCTCCGCTCCCATCAAACCTCTCTGGAGGCCGGCGTGGCCCCAACACCAGATGTTTGCTCGCAATTGTAGTTTTTTTTTCTGCCACCATCAGTGAAAAACTCTACGCTGTTACACTGCGAGTGTGTGTGTGTGTGTGTGTATATGTGTGTGTAGGGGGGGAGGTTGCATTAATGATAACCCTATGGGATGGCTGCGCATTTCAAAACAGAAGGTTATGTGTTTTTGCATTTTACACATGAGTAATGACTAATTATTATAAATGTGGTACAGATTAACCAACAGAGCATTTCTTCATACACACACTGTCTGTGATTTATGAGCATCTAGTTTACATGAGAAGAGTTTTTGCTTTTCTTCATGACTGTACTGTAAGCTGAATTCATTCAAAGTGTCTGAGCACATATTGTGTTAGAACATCCATCACTGACGTACTGCTACAGCGACATTACATCAAAGCTTAAAGTCGATGAAGAGATGACAGCAATCAACATCAGCAATGCTCTTAATCAATTGTTATGACAGTTGTCCTTGTTTAAACTGTACAATATTGTTCGTCTCTGCACAGCCGTAATGTACTGTGATCCTCCATCTAAGACGGTACTTGTGTGTATGTGTGTGTGTGTGTGTGTGTGTGTGTGTGTGTACTCTCTAATAGGACACCCTATCAGGCCATATGACCTGAGCCTGAATGAGCTGAGCGACAAGGTCACATGAGGGGAACTAACCCTGCCTGCAAGAAGGGCTCAGTTACCTCTCTTAAGTGGACGTTTCTACTCCGTCAGCTGAATCTGCACATGCCAGCGCCTAAATGGAGGAGCGGCATATTCAACAATTTTAATACAGGCTGTCAAATACCACGAGAAGTGCCCATGTTTGAATACACATGCATGCGTTGTTCATCTGACCAAAGTTACCTTATTCTATCAATGACCGGAGGGAGGCACAGCGGCTCCAGCTCGCACGGAGCCTAGTCCGTATACCTGGAAACACAAGCTTCTACTGCCCAAAAAGTCCTCGGCTAAAGGTTTACACATTTGAAATTCAGTTGAACCCTTTAAAGAGTAAGTATTTTTTCCATGTTTTTGTGTCTAACTGACTAATAGGGACAACAATTTCTGAAACTGGTCCAGTATTGAGGGAGAGAGCTGTTGACGGCAGCTGCTCACGGGCTGTAATATGGTGCTATCGGGGCAAGCTGACATTTACATCCACTAATAGTGGTTGTTTTTGCCATGACATGCTCTGATTGTTATTATAAGTGTCTGACATTATAGAAAGAGTCTCAGAAAAGACTCTCAAGGAAATGTCTCGTTCTGAAATCTGGCGAGGTGACGTGTTGCCGGAAGACAACGGTGGAAACGTGGAATACATCCATGGTGGAAACGAGAGTGTTTGTTGTGATGAAGTACAGAAAGCGTAGCTCAGTGTTATCTAAAAGATTTTCAATGTCACAGCTGAATATTTAGATGAATTCCATTACACAACGAGACTTCTCCTTGAGAGGGACTTGGACACAATAACAAACAGACCGGATCAAGTGAAAGGTAAGAAAAACGTTTTATTTCTCTGTAGGGTCCTTTCCATAATGTTGTTAGACACTAATATCAATCTGAGCCTGTCAGTGGCAAAAAGCAGCACTTCTAGTGAACGTGACGTTACATTGATGCTGCTCACTTGACCTCGCAGCTCGTTTTGCGGCTGCCGGTTACAGCGTTATCCATCAATACTGAATCTGAATTGTTGTTAGTCAGTTAGACACAAAAACATGGGTCCAGGTTGAAAAATGCCAAAGTTATCCTT
Organism: Sebastolobus alascanus; assembly: GCA_916701645.2. NCBI lineage: Eukaryota > Metazoa > Chordata > Actinopteri > Perciformes > Sebastidae > Sebastolobus > Sebastolobus alascanus. The sequence continues at coordinate 705,283 of CAKAOJ020000025.1, read as the reverse complement.
TAATGGTATAATACTCTTATTTTATTTATCTATATGCGTTGAATTTAACTCAACCTGCCATTTCTAGCACTTAGCTGAAGTATGTTAGGTCCAAAAATATATCAAATATGATTATAACCTCCCCTATGAAGACACATTTTATTATTACAACTGTGTTTTACTATACTGTTATTCATTATTTGTTTAGACACCAGCATCCACTTATGGGTGCACAGAAGGAGTTATAGAAGTAATCAAATGTCTCTTGAATTAGTTTTTTAAATCATTGTGTCATATTTAAAAAGTTTTACTTATAAGTTTTAGACAATGCCATATATTTTTTATATTATTTCACTTGAACTACTACTGTAAATGGAAGTCTCAGCTGTTTGTTGGAAAATATATAAATATTTTTTTGTTGTTTGTTGTTTGTGCCCAAAGGAACTTTTCCATTGCATTCCCACTTGGTGGGACCATTACAGGGTTGAAGAAGGACCATCGTATGTGGTTGATTTCCACTGTTGGTATAACTAACATACTATTGATTAGGACTCACCTGACAGCCCGTATGAGTGTCTTCACTGCTGGGATTACCTCCTCCATGGCCACGTCACAATATGGTTTGTCTTCCACGCTGTCCTCCCCGACCCCATCCACTGAGCCAACACAGAAAGAGAGACATTATCACACAGAAATGATCCTTCTGAGTGTAAAGTGTTTGGATAATGTGTGCGTTGCCTACCGTCGATAACTGGACGTGGTTTGAGGCGGAGGGAGGTGCGAAAGCGTGTGCGGTCGTTAAAGCTCCAGCTCTTCTGGACCTTCCCAGGGCTGATGGCCTCGGGGACGTTCTCCTGGCTGGGGGAGCGGCGGACACCGGAGCCCGGGGGCAGAGGTGACGCCTTGCTCCTAATGGTTTGGGATGATCGGGAATTGTTCATCCTGATCCGATCCCGGAAGCCCATTTTGCTGCTGACAGTGAATATAAAATGTTAAAACATCTGTAGACAAAGTATTTTGGATCATGACCACAATGTCCATGCCTTTGACCTTAATGGAAAACTAAGCTGTGTTATCCCGGGAGTTTAGGGGGAGCAGCAGAACGGCGGCCTGAGCTTGTTAGAAAAGAGTTAGTTAGTAAAAAGTGAAGTAACACAACAAAATATGGCCTCTGTTTTTTTTTTACAACAATCATCAGAGAGACTCGTCAACAAACAGACAAAACAGGGACACAAAAAGACATTTACATTTCGTCTCAGCGAAGGACAGACTAGCTGACTTATCACGGAGGCAGTCTGACCACAGGGACCTCTCAATATTGCTAAAAACTGATTCTTCGCCTGAGGATTTGCTTATTTAATGTGCCTATCATAGCACCTGATTCAGCAAAATCAGACTGAAACCTGATTCAAGACTTGCAATAGTGCTGGGCCGGCGGAAAATGTTCCACCTACCATCAGAATGAAGACACGCTTCCTTAATCCCCTCAACAGAGTGAATAAGCATCAAAATATCGGCTTCAAAGTGCAGCCGAACAGAAGGTGTCTCTCATTAAGTACCACTCACAACAACCCCGAGGCAGGCCGGCATGTGAGGTCATCTATTTACAGGAGGGAAAGCTATTTGGGCGGCCATTCTCTCCAACACATCGACTCCCAATGCTGCTGTTATGCTCTTGAGACCTCCCCTTCTCTGTAGCCACTTACATGTTACACACTGTCACGGATCCATAAGGCAACGCAAACATCATGCACCACGGAGCAATTCCAGCCCAGTCGTTCGCTCCCACATTTTCATGATGATATACTCTTTGTTGTGCGTGTGTTACAGCCGGCCATTTAAATTAAAAATTTAAACAGTTCAGGGATGTTAGTGGGAACGGCATTTCATACAAGCTGAAATGCTTCAGGTAGACTGGAGGAGGAGAAGACAGAGTGAAAGAGCTTTGCATGCCGTTGGGAGAGCGAGCAAATGATTCGGATGCATTCAGGACCGTAAACTTCACTGAATCCTTCCAAATCATTGACAGAATATCGCATGCAAACAGAAACATTTCAGCACTTAAAAACCTTTTAAAAATACAGCACAAACATGCTGATTTTGTTGAAAGGTCATACGACTAATCGGGAAATAGGAAAGCATGCTGAATCATTTAAAACTTCTCTCCAAGAAGACACTATAAATGAGCCAAACAGCTGAATTGAAAACATAAAGCAAAGTCAAGAGCGGGGTAATTCTTTTGACTTTTTTTGAGTCAATATTTTATGTCGTCATTTCATCAGAGACGTCTGATGAAACAGTTGATGTTGGCTGACTGGAAACGTGTGTTTTTGTCACGTTTGTCATAAACCATTCAGGACTTCTGTTGTGTTTTCAACACATGGTTTCTCCTGACTTTCAAGTCAAACCAAGCAAAATCAGCTCTAGTTTCTCCAGTGGTAAAAAGGCCGAGCTGGAGAAACATCCTTTCAGGAAGGAGGAGAGAGCACAGCATTTCTTCATAGTAAAGCACTCAAGCATTTGTGGACCAGTATAGTGCTTGTTTTAATTGATAATGCAGGATATGGTTGAAAATAAGACAATAGTAAACAAAAAACATTTAGCAAGCTGCTGTACCAGTCCACAAATTTTGTAGCGTTTCAGGCAAAGGGGAGCAGGATGCACACGCGTTAAAGGAGTGGTGTTATTGATTCAACGTGCCCCGTGCACAGGCTTGTTGCCGCGGATACCTCTGCTTGCGGCCAGCGTGAATCCGGAAGAGACCCCGTTTTTTAGAAACGAGTTGACTGAGGAGACACACAAGGCAGAGGGAGAGAGGGTGAGGGGAGGAGAGGAGAGGAGTGGAAGAAGGACGGGAAGGCGGGGGTGTGGGTGGGGGGTGGAGGAAGATGAGAAGTTCTGGGACACAACCTGGGTACGTGGTTAACCCGTGAGGATAAAACGCAGCAAAGGAAAAAACAGGGAGAGAGAGGGTGAGGTGGAGGGGTGAGGTGTGAGATCTCAATAGTCCAAATAGCCCTTTCTCTTCCTGATCTTGCTGCCTTACCTAAATTTACTTCTGAGAGGCGGTTTTGGACTAGGGAGACACAGTTAGAGAGAAGTGAGGAGGTGGGTTTGAACCGGTAGGCGGGGAAGGATCATGCAAAGGTAGTGGGTAATGTTTCACCTGAGTATATTCATCATCAAGACAGCCCATTAAACATCATGGTGTGACAGCTGCTCCTCAAATCGAAGACATTTCTACCAGCAGAACTTGTATTATTCAGATGCTTCTCTCATCTAGTGCATGCACGAGTCCCATATACACAATTTACATAATCAGCCCTTTACTACCTTCGCTTTATGCTAAAGAAGTTATTAATCTAATGCAGCAAATCCACTCTAACTAACCCACAAGCACAGCTCATGACTTGGAGAACAAACCTGCATGGGGCCGCTGCCTTCCTGAGAACAGATGAAGGATGGAGGATGGATGGCATGGAAAAGATACGATGGAAATAAAGAGAAAGAAAGACAGGAAGAGGCAACCAGTGAGTGAACAGCAGGAGGCGGTGGAGATGGCAAGAGTATGAGCTAAGCAGACAAAGATGCAGAGGAGCAAAGGGGGGCGGAACACAGTGTTCTCAGATCAGCGTTAGTGAAACATTGTTAGATACACAGCACATCCATACAGAAAGCTCCGGAAACAGTCAGCCTTGATTTTCTTTGTACACCTGTTGGATGCATTTTTTCTGTAAGTCCCTGTTGTTACTGTTTGGATTGTGTTTGGGTGTCTGTGTGCGTGTGAGTGTAGGCGGACTTTCGGCCACCCGTCTGGATGCACTGTGAGGCTGCGAGAGGTGGCGGGGTGCGTACCTGTCCCCTGACAGGTAGGGGGAGCTGTAGGGCCGCAGCCCCGACAGCAGCGTGTGGTAGGAGTTGTGGAGAACCTTCTTGGTGTTACGCTGTCGCTGGAGGTGACTGAACAGTAGCGTCAGTTCTCTGACACCAACCACGTGCATAAATAAACACACACAAACAAACAAAAAAAAAAAACACATGACAAATGAACAAAAAAACAACTAAATATGGAAAAACTCACAAAAAGGCCAAAGCAATGGTCCAAACGCTCAAAAGAAGAGGGATACTTGAGAGAAATAACACGATGTGTGTGATGATTCAAAATTGACTTGATGTTGAAGTAGAAGAGATGTTTCTATTTGAGTTTCTCATGTTCCCCTCCTTTTAAGCAAATACAAATTAGTCAAATTAATACATAAAGGCAAAATATAGGAAACCACTGCGTAGACAAAAAGTAATGGAAATGTAATTGAATAGTGGTGGCAGAAGCATTTGAAAGGGCTCGGCCCAAATTTGATTTAAAAATAAGAGGAAACGCCATCATTTTTTACTTAAACCACCACTGCACAAATATAACTGAATGGGGTTGTTGATGGACAAAAACGTTGCATTTCTGATATGTGTTGTGTTTTTTCATAATAATATGAATGTACGAGCGGGGACAAAACTAATTATCGTACACAATTCACTGTTATGTGATGCTACTCTCAAATCTCTGTCTGCATTTATTGCAACACTTCAAACAAATAGACCAAAGACAGCCACAGATGTCTGATGGTTGAATCCACTCAGCGTGTAGACTGATGGGAGCGCTCACCTGAATGACGGCAACATGCTGTCATAGAAGTACCATGTAGCTGTCAGATACGAGTGTTTGGCATCTGTAGAGTAGAGACGCCATGCGGCCTAAAGAAAGACACAAATAACACAGAAGTTAAACCGTCCTCTCTCCACTTGTGTGTGTGACTTTATTAAACACCATATTGAAACTGCCCAAATGACTCTGTTACCTGTATCAGGTTGGCAGCAGGCATCCTCCTCTTCTCAAAGTGCTTCTGCCGGTGCTGCTCCTGAACTTTCAAGGCAAAGCCTGACCCCAGAATTCCCTGAGGGTCAGAGGTCAAATTTAAGTCAGGGTGTGCAGAAAAGCTACAAACAGGGTTGTGAGTAAATATAGAGATGTGAATATACGGGAGACTTACAGCAGGCAGGGCAAAGAAGGAAACCCCCAGAAGAGCGAAGCCGGCAGCTAGGAGCCGTCCTTGCCAGGTACGAGGGGTCTTATCACCGTAGCCAATGGTTGTTAGAGTAATCTGGGTTGGTGGAAAATATACATGATCTCACACACAGACGATATGATACGTCTGTGTGTATTTGGTATGAAACTGCAACGCTGTTATTTGTGTCATTTCAATTCTACGGGAATATTTCGTCACGTGTTTTGAGAGTGTCCAGGGGTCGTCGATTTTTTAAATAATGTTACTGTAAATTTGTGTTAGCTGATCTTGTTAAAATTCTCTATAATCCCACACTCCTTGAATGTGAATCCTTGATGATTCTCATATCAATCTGACAACAGAAAAAGTCTCAAAACAATCTTAAAGGGACAGTGTGTAGGATTTAGCGGCATCTAGTGGTGTGGTTGGAGATTGCAATCAACTGAGTACCCCTCCGCTCACTCCTCCCTTTCCAAGACTGCTGTAACGTGAGCCACCGAGTGCAAAACCGTGGTAACGCCGTTCGCCTCGCTCAGAGGTCATCCTTACCATAACAACACTACTTTAGGAGCAACGGAAGTCAGACGGCGGCTGGCGGTACCACGGTTTTGCGCCCTGCGGCTCACCTTACCACCGTTTGACAAGCGTGTCGGAGAACTACGGTGGCCTTCGGGTGACGTAAAAACGGGAAAGGCTCTCTCTAGAACCAGTGTTTGGTTTGTCCGTTCCGGGCTACTGTAGAAACATGGCGGACCCGCTCCCTATGTAGATATAAACGGTTCATTCTCAGCTAACGAAAACACAACGATTCTTAGTTTCAGGTGATTATAAACTAATGAAAACATAGTTATGAATATTATATTATATTTCTGCTAATAGATCACCCGAAATGCTACACACTGCTCCTTTAAGGGGTTTCTCTGTCTGTAACTCTACATAAAGGAAAAAATGCCCCAAAAATAACCTTAAAAAGAGGAAAACAATCTTAACATCCTAGATTACTGCTGACATGTCTATGCAATCACCTTGGATAAATATTAATACGTAGTCAATCAAAAAGATTGACAACAAGACAGAACAACACTCCCTGTTGACCTGGCAATCCCTCCGAGTGGACCATAAACAGATCATAAACAAATAGAGTTGTCAAGGGCTATAATCTACTTGTGATCTACATTATTATTGTTTGGTTGTATTTTTCCCAGATGGCTTATGCTTATTATATGTTTGCATTGTCTGTAGCCCTCTAGTTTCTTATCAGTTTCTTTTTGTTAATAAGACAATTATGATGACAAAAGTAAGCTATTACTTCTTCAGCCACAGAGATCCTGTGTATATCATGTAGTACTCACAGTCCCCCACCAGAGGGAGTCTGCATAGGTGTTGAAGTCTGAGTTGATGTCTTTCTCTGCCAGATAGACCAGGAAGGAGGCAAAGATCAGGACCAGGAAGCCTATGTACCAGGCGGTAATCAGCTCCTGACAGAGAGAGACAGAGAGGAGGAATCAATCACACCTGTCAGCAGCGGCGGCAACAGCATCCTCACCATCATAATCCCTGTTGTCATTACCGTATCACTATCATCATTATTGTTACTAAATTCCCGTCATCATCACATTTGCCTTCCACTTTTGACTTGGCTGCACAGTTCTGCTCAGACAGCTGATGCTTCAATTCATCATCATCACCGCCGTCGGTCTAACCGTGTTCTGCGGCCGACCCGGTGGGTGTCAGGTGTTTAGGTCAGCACGACAACTAACAACTAATTGCCCCGAACGTGAGCAGCTAAAGGGGAGTTTGGTGTTTGAGGGCAGTGAGTGTAGTCAAGTAGCAGCTGGTCTTCAGTAGACTCGCCGCCTATTCCTCAATTATTAAGTTATTTATCCCATTAGTAACCATCATGACCATCATCGCCAGCCTTTTAATAACTTCCTGCTCTTATAATAATCCATAAAGCTGTACAGTGTGTGGCTACCATGCATTAGTATACGTTTCATTTTCAATGTCTGCACAACTAACCAGTGTCTATAAATGTAGGTCATTCATATAAACCACAAAGTGTGTTTTTGTAGTAGAAGATGTGTAAAATGGAGGACTATATTTAGCAGGCTGTCATTCCCACCTTGCTGTGAGCGTAAACCACTGAGCCCAGTAGTTTCCAGGTGCCTCCCCGTCGGTCCATACGAACCATACGCAAGATCTGCAGGAAGCGCATGCTGCGCAGGGCTGACGTGGCGAAGATGTTGCCCTGCGTGCCAGCTGCTATCACCGCCAGTGATGCCACAAATACTATGAAGTCTGTGAAGATGTTCAGAGAGGAAACACAGAGAGAAGAGGTGAAGACGAGTCATTACGAGGTGTTAAGATTTCACAACTTTCACATGAACACACACACAGGACTTTGACGTGGGTTTGTGTACTGTTCACACACACACACACACACACACACACACACACACACACACACACACACACTAACCTATGACACAGAAGGGCTTCCTGGCAAATCTCAGCCGTCCCTGCCATCCGCGGTATCTGCAGCAACAGCCAGCCGCCCAGACCCTGATGAAGTACTCCAACCCAAACACCACGATCATCACAAACTCCTACGAACCACACACACACACATACACACACACAGGTCAGTGACACGCAGCAGTCAAGTGACGTAATGTTTGACAGATCACCCAAACAAATGTTCCCCCACTTACCCAAGAACCTTTTTTTTTTTTTTTGTATGTATGTATCAGTTGTTTAGCGTGTATCAATTTCTCAAAAGAAAAGTGTCCCTTTAAACAACACATCCACGTTATTAATATTATTTAAAGCATCATATTGGTGTTTATGAAGAAAACATCAATGTGAATATGGCAGCATAAAAAGTTTAAAAAGTACATCATGTGTGTTGAATAGCGAAGTTGGGCAATTCTCCTTATCCACTGGACAGCTGACTTTAAAGGGAAAACTTCTGCTTCTAGCGAGGCGATCCACTCTGTTCCAGCGGATCAAGGAGAAACTTTCCTCAGTCACACATTTAAGGTTTTTCCTATGGAACACCTCAGCGCTACATTAAAGGGTAATTACAACCTCTTTTATAATATTTGACAAACCTTCCTTGATTAACTTTCTGGTTATATTATTGTCCTACTGCAGAAAGGGCACCCGCGCTTTGTTTTCACAAATAAGTCATAGAAACTGTTTTTCCTTTCCTTAGACATGGTACTAATGTATACAAAAATGTATATATTGTAATTCATATGTATGTTAATGCAAGCCATGTATGTTAACTCATTTATTTATTCTTGCTCTGTAGTTTGGCAGTATCTGTGCTGTCTGGTTCTTTGTTTGGTTGTGTAAAAAAATAAAAATAAAATATTATTTAAAAAAAAAAATAAGAACTGAATTGAAGTTGTGAAGTCAATTTTCCAATCTTTACAATACCACATTAACACACCTCCCACACACTGCAGCGTTTCTCAATTTGTGGGAAACACTAAGAACTGATGTGCATATTCTTCACATGATTTCAGAGGTGGAAGAAGTACTCAGATCCTTTACTTAAGTAAAAGTAGAGTGTAAAAATGTGAAAAAGTAAAAATACTTCATTACAAATAAAAGTTCTGGATTAAGAATGTTAATTAAGTAAAAGTACAGTAAAAGTATTATCAGCGAAATGTACTTAAAGTAACAAAAGTGTAAGCAATCATTGGGTAGATTAGTAGAAAAGTATTTTTTATGTATGTATTATGTATGTATTTTATGTGTTTTTTATGTAAAAAGCAACTCTTAAGTTTCAAATAAATGTAGTGGAGTAAAAAGTACAATATTGCCCTCTGAGATGTAGTGGAGAAGAAGTATAAAGTAGCAGAAAATGAAAATACTCAAGTAAAGTCCAAGAACCTCAAATTTGCACTTAAGTACAATCCTAAGTAAATGTAGTGAGTTACATTCCACGTCTGCATGATTTACGTGTCCTATGCTCTATTTATTAAACCTTTGTCATAACATAGTTTTGATTGACCTGGCTGGTAAAATAAAGGCTACAATGTTAAAATGCAAGAATGTTTTTATTTTTTTTATTTTATAAAAGATTAAATGAAAAGATTAAAAATCAAAGTTATATCATAACAGTCCCTGCCACTCAGTCAGTATTCTCTTTATCTCTTTGTCTTTCTTACTTTCAGGTTTCTGGGCTGTTACGGGCAGTTTAAGGTGCATCAAATCTGTCATTAGAGCCAATGTTCGTCTAAGTAAAGTCCACTAATGGCTGATTGCCTGCTAATGGCCGGGTGATTGATCCAACGACTGAACAGAGGGAATGTGAAAGTTAAGAGTCCGACCGTTAAATAACATGTAAAGATGAGCAAGGTGGGAAGAGGGGGGGGGGGGGGCTGAAAGAGGACGAGTCAGGTTAAGAAGGAGAAAGCGAGTGTCCATTACCGTCCACTAAAGCAGCTGGAGCACAGAGGGATTATGGGATAGCTATTAGGATTAGTGGATCATGTCTGTGATTTCCTGCGCAGTCAACAACACCTGAATCCTCCCGCCTGCTTACATGGCTGTCTGTGCCTCCACCGGCAAACAAAGCAACACGTACGCAAGCACATACGGATGCAGTGAGACGGCGTGTATGAAAGGACAGCGTACGGATGCTGAAGTAGTCATATGTGTGTGTTTGTGAAGCGAAGGAGAGAGAGGGGAGAGGTGTTACCAGGATGAAGAGGCTTTGGTTGGCGAACTTCTGGTGGTCGGGGATGGTGGAGAACACGGACAACACCAAGCAGCTCAACACCAGCAGGAAACTGAAACACAGAATCGCACACAGGTCAGTGAACACGTTTCAAAATACAGACATCAGAAATAAGAACACTCTTGGGTGTCATTAATCCCTTCAGAGGAAAGACTAAATAAAACTCATTAAAATAACCTTTGTTCACTCTCTTGAGTGATTAACCAACAGAGAAAAGTCAATTGCACATAAGCAGGAAAAGATTGATCCATGACGTAATACAAACCCAGCACGCCAAGTCATATATAGAAAGTGGCATCAGAGAATCAGAACAATGAAAACAAGTTTAGTTGTTTTACAAGAGTGAATGTACAGTATATAAAAAAATAACAGTACTAATACACAGTAGTTGAAGCTGAACATATACTGTATTTTGTTTCATACCAACTAGGGGTGGGAATCATCAGAGGTCTATACGATACAATATTATCACAACACTTAAGTCATCTTATTGCAATTTTAAACATTTTTTAATATGCTGAGTATTGTGATAATATATATTGCGATTTATTACCTTTTTTCAACTGCAAATTATGCAGTTTGTCAACATCTGTTTTATCTAATAAGATACAGTTTTCACTCTGTTCATCTCAGAGTTTACATTCACATATCTTGAGGTCAGAGGTCAAGGGACCCCTTTGAAAATGGCCTTGCCAGTTTTTCCTCGCCAAAATTTAGCGAAAATTTGAAGCGTAAATTTGCAGTGTAAATTTGAAGCGTAAATTGAAGCGTAAATTCGCAGTGTAAATTTGAAGCGTAAATTTGAAGTGTAAACATTTGGAGCGGAAATTTTGAGCTTTATTTGCATTCTTCCTGAGAAGCTAACATGATATAGTTGGCACCAATCTATTCCTTAGGTTTTTTAGTTTCATATGATACCAGTATCTTCACCCTAGCTTTAAAACTGAGCCGGCTACAACCTCTAACAGACAGAATAGCGGCCAAATTGTTAAGAGGTAAAAGTATTTTTTAATAATCCAATAGTAATTAACAATTTCTCCCCCACCCCTAACACCAACTGCATTTGAGAGCTTTAAACACATTCAAATGATCTTGTTTTTGTAACAACAACAAAATAACAGAATATACATGACTGGATGATAGGCAGCATCTATAGATGTACTGAAGAAATTTGCTTTTGTCAGTGAAAGTGTTAAGTAGCATGTCTGTTAAAATGATCAGTGGAAAAGTGTACTGTAAGGTGACTTCTTTCACAAGATGACTGGGACCCTGCAGCTCTACTGGGACAAAAATTACTGTCCCACATAAGTAATGGCCACTTCAGTTTGAGAACTACTCCAGAATAAAACACGACATAAATTCTGTTAAATTGTGTCATATGTTCGAGGTGCTCTCGTGTTAGTATAAACACTTCGTCTTCTCTTCCACGACACAGGAGAAGAGAGAAGTCTCCCCGAGACAATCTCCGTCATAAACTCAAGTTCAAGACGAGAGAGAGACGAGCACATACGTTTTGTTTCTGTTGAGGAACACACTTGTCAACATCTCTTTAAATTGCCAGAACTATTTTCACATACATTTCTAGTTCATAGTGCAATGCTCACGTGCAGCTGTTACACCCACGATGTGAATTCCTCTTTTAGGGGAGACATGAGAGTTCCGTTGTGGTCAAATCTTTTTAGGAGCAGGTTACGAAATACCTCAGGTATAAACTAAGGATGATGAATTAAGCTTAACTTCAAAGTAAAAACATTTATGTTGGAAATAGTGTGCTGCTGAAAAGAAAAATGTTGGCACTTATGTGGCAACCGCCACACTCTGTTCCACTTAAACAGTGGAAAAAGTTATTGTTAGATGTTTCAGAGGAACTGTCGTCAGCTAGATTAAAAGGAGGTACAGTATGACCAGACATCAGAGAGGTGGATATGTAACACACATGTTGTTTTTTCATTATCTGTCAATCATTGTATCATTCATATTATTTCATGTTTATTTTTTATTACCCGTTCTCTTTTTTCATGGTGTTTTGTGGTTTCTATTAACTTTTGTGAGAATCATGTCGTAGGTGGGAAGGAGGGGTTTACTCAAAAGAAAAGATCACTGAGGGCAGGCTGGAGAATAATACTGGGGCTAATTGGTGAAAGAAAATACATCAATATTTTTCTTAATATTACTCTAAACATCAGAGTAACTTTTATCTAATCAGGCAGTCTCATTAAGATCAACAGATACCTGAGAACAAAAAACAACCAGCATTCAAGAAACAATATAATGTCAAACAACCAGCAATGACGTAACAAAAAATATAAGATAATGAAGCTTAAAATTTCCAATATGCTCTTCCTATGGTTAACAATTAGGCAGCTAGTAGATTTCTGTATTTCCTGGCGTGACCTTATAGTTTTTTGTGACTAAAAACATGGTCACAAAAAGATCGGACTTTGCTGCATTTTATCCATAAATTATATCAATATGCTTCAGTTTGGTCAGAATGTTCATCACTGTGGCTGACTACCTTTACTGCAGCTCGGTGACAAGAACCAAAGCACCTTAACAACATATCTGTGATCAAGGTATTATTGTATGACAAAATGTTAAGTAAAAACAACAAGAGCTGAGAGAGAGAGAAGTGACACTAGGCAGCACTGCCCGCCCGCCCGCCCTCTGTGCCATGTGAACAGCAAACAGCGAGGCGGGATTAGCCAGGTGGCAGCTGCTGCTCCAGCTGGTCGAGATGTCAGAGCCCAAAGTTAGAGAACACTTGTTGGACGCTAAACCAATTCTCATGGTCTCACACAATGGTGCCCTTTCTCCCCGATTAGTAATGCGATCAACACAACAAGTCGACCACTTAGTTTGTTTGTTCCTACTGTACCCAATAATACGACCCACAGGAGCGTTTCTTAACCCTACCGATGACAAGAGATCAACACGTCCTCATACCTAAACCTAATGATCGCAATTTCAAACATGTTAAGGTTGTGAAACGGGCGCAATTTGGTTAGGTCTAGTAAATACAACTACTTCGTTAGGTTTAGGAAAAGATCATGGTTTGGGTTAAAATAAGTACATTAATCCCAGAAGTTATCTCAGAGGGGGTGTCGTGAAGTGAAGTGAAGTGGGTGTGTCGTGTCCTGCCAGACTGCAGATAGACCCTTCTCCAAGAATGGATGGGTCAAACAAACACTAGACTTTGACTTAAGAGGCCGCTCTTCATCTCCTGTGTGAAACCAAATGTCAGCGTTGAGTTATTTTAACTTATGTATGTAAGTTAGCTTACGTAACGCACATAACTTGCACCACGTACATCGCATATGTCTTAACTTACATCACGTACATAACATAGGTTAACTTACATACGTAACTTATTTTAACCCAAACCATGAGCTTTTCCTAAACATAACCAAGTAATTTTGGCACCTAAATCTAACCAAACGGCGACCATTTCATTTCGGCGTATCACGTAGTAGGCGTATCCTGTAGTACTGTGCAGCCGCAGATCGTCGTGTCTAGAAGGTAACCCTCAAATTGCAAAAACATGCAAAAATTTGCAAAAAACTCTTACGAGACTCGCTGCCCGACTACCTATCCTAATCTTAACTATTCAAGGTCAATGCCTAACCTTAACCATCTCATGAGAGTTTCACAATTTGCGTGTTACCTTCTAGACACGGCCCCTGCAGACAGACCTACTTGCATCCACCCGAACCTCCTTCCTACGCAGACTTTACACTACGTCACCTGACTTCCTCCTTTGCTCTCATCATAATTACTAAGGCCACTAGAGGCCTAACAATAACCTTAAATATGGGTCGTAATAAGCTGCTTGTACAAATAACATATGGGTTCGTTTTTTGGGGGAGGACAGTCTCGATCAACAAATCTCTCGCCATGTGTGTGAAATGAAATGCATTTTAAGCACTCGCATTAAAAAGCTGCTTTAAAAATGTACGCAGGTCAACAAAGCAACGGTAGACAGCTGCTGCTGCTGCGAAACCAACAAATACTGGACTGTATGTAACCTATAAAATCTTAATTAATGATTCCACACACAAATTTCCATAAGAATAAATGTAAAAGGGACAGAAAAATAAGAAGTGAAACTCACTAACTAAAAAGGCCCATTTCCTCTCAGACTACATGCAGTAGTTCTCAAATTTTTTCGTGTCAAGGACCCCTTAAATTGAGGCACATTAGGTCACAGACTCCCATTTGATAAGATTTCTCTTCAGGGACCTCCATCTGAAAAGTTTTTTGTAGTTAAATATGATTAAGACCAGATTCCTATAGTTGTCAACTACAGTTGAGGAGATAACCGTGCAGGAAGTGAAACCTATGATCAGAATAGTCACTCTTATGACTCTTACTGACACTAGGCTCACTTCTATAGTGAATTAAAAAGTGAAAATGAACTATTCTCCATTTTCTGGAGCTCCCTCAAGGGCAATGGTAGAAATGATAGAGGACAACAACAGGAAGGGAGGATGAGAGAGGTGTCCGAGATGTCCGATTATAATCAGATCTGTGACTCATACAGTCTGAAAAGCCTGAATTTTGTCGTCTTCTTCTTAAACTGCGTACAAAAACACTGTTTTCTTTCATCGCATGTCCAAGGAGTCGGTGAATGAGCAACTTCTCCGACTGTTTTTGTTTCGTCTGCCTGGCTGGCCGCAGTTTCCAGATGGTGACACTACACATAGAAAGACAAAGTAGACCTTAGACAGCTAAAAAGACACCGTACACCAAGCGTGAATAAACAGACACCCCCCAAATTACTACTGTGTATTTCTCAGCCCAGTGATGCGTGCATGCACGGAGGAGAGTTTGTTCTTCAGCCACGACGGAGTTAGTCTGAAAAAACGCACTCAGATAACTCTCTGCAAACAATGCCTTTTGGTCGTTCATCAACTGAGTAATGTGCTGACTAAAGTGTCTGTCTTTTTCCCCTCAATTAACTCAAAGCGCTGTGTGTATTTCCATAAGGAGGAGATTAGTTGGGGGAAGCATCTCAGGTGGTTTTATTTCATTGACTTGTGCTTTATGACAGGAAACAAGTCACGGCACAGATAGCCGGATCGACAGCTTGGCTTTCACAAAATGCAGACGCAACATTCCCGTAAAAGTAAGTTGTGAAAGCAACTCTGCATTCGCCTGAATGTAACACTATCGCTTACATACAGTAACTCCAAAACACCACAATGAGTTACTGCCAACAAGGGTCATCATATCTGTTTATGCAGCCAGTTTGCATAATGACAATGTAGAATTCTGCTGGGTGTCGTGTAACAAACCCCTCAAACCTCATCTCATTCGGACCACAAGCCACAGGCAGGCCTCGAGTCACAACATCTGCCAAACTCACATGTGGCTGCAAAATACCACCAGCTACAGTATGTTGAAGTCCTCTCATCACTAATCTGTGCGTAGAAATGTTCTTACTCTGCGCACAAAATAAGTGCACACACAAAATTTTGTTCTTACCACTGTGCGTATGTTAGTGAATCAGAATCATTCTAAATTGACAGGTGCGTGCCCGCTATTTGTTACTGCCACGCCCCCATGTGGAAATACATGTGCCGAGAGGTTTATCGTGGAGAAAGCGATGAAGTTGTTGTAAAAGAGAGAAGCATGTCCCTTAAAGAAAAATAGTGTCTGAGGCGGAAGGCAGAAAGGAACACTTTTCCGAAGTGTTTCCACAGGAATGATGATGATTAAAAAAAAGAGGCTTGGGACCGAGGCGGTGAATGTTGCATCCCCTGATATAGACTACGGATTGTGGCTCAGGTAAACGAAATACAGTGGAAACCGCTTATAGTGATCACGGTTACAGCTTATATGAATCAAAAAGCTCGGGACAGAATCATTCCTATACAAATGCTGTTTAAATAATTTGCTTATAATAATCAAGTAGTCCGCTTACAGTGTTCATTTTGGGTGTTTTCATACATGACAACATAAGGAAAAACATTTTAAAACTACTTTAGACTAATGTTAATTGAATTTTTGTTTTGTTTTTTACTTTACTCCCTTGATATACTTTGCCTCACGGACTGTCTGCTTTCCGGCTGGATACCTGAGGCTGACGCTGCGTGCACACTGATGTTGTGACGGGAAAAGGAAAGTCATTTCTGAATGAAAAATGAATGCGCACGGAGAAAGCAACCTCGTCAATTGTGCGTGCGCATGGCAGTTCTAAATTTGTTTGCGGAGTGAGAACAAATTCAGGTGAGAAAATATTGATGAATCACGGATTTGTGCATAAAACGTTCATATGCATAGTTTATACACAGATTTGTGCGTACACACTGTTTGTGAATGAGGCCCACTGACAGCACACCAAATATGACTGATGGTGATTATTATGGTATCTAGCACTTATGGAATAAGGCTGGTCATATTCTATATTTTTATTATCTGTACTTCAAATCATCAGCTCAGAACCAACAATGTGTTAGTCCATCTCTCTATACTTCTCAGCCCCAAGCACATTGGTTCGAGCTAATAATAATTCCTGTTTTAAGCAGTGATTTATAGCGACCTCTACCTCATTTATGAATGGAAATCCACAAATGTCCTCTTTGATCACCAGCTGAAGCTCCTGATACTGAATTGAGTTCAGTGACCTGGGAACGCCCGCCATCACGGCGCCTCTGCTCGTATCTACTTTGTTGTTCTCAATGAATTAATAAATGTACAAATAAACAAATGCATTAATAAATAAATAGATAAATAAATGAAACTGATGAGGAGACATTTAGACCAATGCATGTGGAGAGGGAGTCATATTTCTGCTGAGGGCACACTTTCACCCCAACACCACCATCCACCATCCCTCCCTCCTTGCAGGGAAATGTCAATTAAAAGCAAAGCATCAATCGAAATCCACCATATCAGCAGGGTTGGTCTCATGGGGACATCGAGAAAAAATCTGCTCAGCCCTCAGTGTTTTACTGACGTGCCTCAACAAAATGTCTTCGTCTTGAAATATTTCAATAAAGACATCTGAGAAGGATTCCCAATTTCGGATTTAGAGACGAGAGAACGTAAATATCAGCATAAATATTGCTCTCGTGGCCAAGACAATAAAAGAAATCACTGAATATCTGTTTAGAGGTAAAGATCACAATGCCTCGGCTCCGCATATTCTACACAAGATACTTTATAATGTTTCATCTGCTACAACTGGCCTGAACATGTGACCCAGCCTGGGGTGAAGGGAGGATAAAGTGAAGTAAAAGCCTGTCTCATTATACGCATTATATATGGACATGTTAATGTATAGATGCACCACATGTCATAGAGTAAATCAAAAAGGCCGTCAAGATATAATGAATAAAATAATCTATGAAAGTCAGCCGCTCAAGAGGTTTACTGTAAGGCTGTCTGCATTAGTAATTGCTCCGGAACTTTTAGAAAGAATAATGCATGCTCTGCTATACGCACACTGAATATATCTGACTTTTCTCCAGAAGCTGGCCGAGTGTAATTTGTCTCGTGGACACTGTGGAGGATCAGGAAAAAATGCAAGCACAGTGAGACATAGAAAGAAAGAAAGAAAGAACAAATGAAAGAGAGAAAGAAAAAAAGAAAGAAAGAAAGAAAGAAAGAAAGAAAGAAAGAAAGAAAGAAGAAAGATGAAAGAATGAACGAAAGAATGAATGAATGAAAGAAAGAAAGAAAGAAAGAAAGAAAGAAAGAAAGAAAGAAAGAAAGAAAGAAGGAAAGAAAGAAAGAAAGAAAGAAAGAAAGAAAGAAAGAAAGAAAGAAAGATAGAACGAAAAAGCGGTCAAACGACAAATAAAGTATATGTATAAAGTGTATGTATAAAGTGTATGTATTAAGTTTATGTATAAAGTATATGTACAGTATAAAGTATTAATTTGGCTTGTGCCCTGTGAAGCTCCAGAGGGCCGCTGGGCGACTGGTAGACAACAAATAAATGTACAGCAGCCTACAGGGCAACCGGATTGCTTTTAACGGAAGCTACAGGCCGGGTGCTTTTACTGCTGTTTTCCTGTAAGCAGACCTAAGTGAAAAGGCAGATCTCACATTACTTTGACTGTGAAAATATTTGAGTGAGATAAATAGGCATAACCAGTGCTAATAAACATGTTGTGTATTGCTGCATTACACAGTGTGTGTTTATCGGCGTGCCTGGCAGAGGGAAGCGGACTGTGGGAAAGTGCACCTTTGATTCAATCAGTGCCGGATGATAAAGCAGCTATCAGTTACACAGGCGGAGGGAGAGGAGAGGGTGACGAGGAAGACTGAGAGGGGAGACGCAAACAGATGAAACTGAGGTGGAAAGATGTGAAGACAGATGGAGAAACAGGGAAAAGAAAGAGCAGGTGAGGGACGAAGATAGACATAAAGTGAGAAAGGCCCTGGGGGTCATGTCACTCTACCTGTACATGTACGTGAAAGTGCACGTGAAAGTGCACGTGTATGTGCGGCGCCAGACCTGATCAATGAGGCTCTGACCACTTTCGGCTTTCAGGAATTGACCCGCAGACTGTGCACACGCTGCAGTTGCACAAACACGCAAACAAAAAGAGAACAGTCCAATTACTGAACACACACTCGCAGTGACACCTTCCACAAGGACGTACACAGGTAAACATATAGACCTGCTTAAGCAAACGAATCCAAAATAGCTCAATTAGAACCTGAGATTTATTTATAGCAGAGGCTGAAAGACATATATATAAATCTTTATGTCAAATGTCACCTTGGTAATTGCAGCACTTCACACCTTTACTGTGTTTACACACACACACCTCCCCACACAATGTTAACAGCAGCTAACAAACAAGCGATAAAGAGAGGGAGCTCTGCCCCGGAGAGGAGGAAAGAGGTGAGTTAGCGGAGAGTGAGGAAGAGGAGAAGTGAACGTGCCGTGAGCAGAGAGAGAGAGAGGAGGGAGGGAGAGGAGAAAGAGAGGAGAAAGGTGGAAACAGTAGAAAGATATTAATAGCATTTCTCTCTCCTTAAATAGCGACTGCAGGCAAAATGTGCGCAGGTAGGCTGCAGAGCACATCGCAGCACAGCTCAGAACAGGCCGGCCTCCCGGCCCGTTAGTCACCCTCCTCCTCCTCCTCCTCCTTCGTCTTCTTCTTCTGGGACAGCAAACTTTTCGAGGCGGGAACAAAAATCCAACACACAAACAAATATGAGATGGAAAGTGCTTTTTCACGAGGAAAGGAGCTGAGTGAGCAATTCAGAGGCTCTAGTACTGGCGCAGGAAGAGAGAGAGCGGGGATGGGGGGGAGGGGGGGATAACCTGACATGAGAGTGTTGTGTAAAAACGAGAGGAATGTGTTTGTTTTCCTCTGAACGCCACATCCTTCAGGAATATTACGTGACCAGATCAATTATTTACATAACTGAGAGAAACGGCGTCCGTGTCACAAAGGTGCAGCCTTGGCGGTTTGCATCACAAACGCCACTAGCGGACACTTCTGCACAAATAACTTGCTTTATTACATACACAGATTGTTCACACGCCACAGAGGTGCCACACGCTCTCCCGCTACTACTGCTCAGCCAGGATGATCTCACACGTTCACACACTCACCAAAGAGCCACAGACTGCCATGCTGTTCCATTGTCTGTCTACAGATGATGCATTTCAAACAGAGTGCCAATTAGACTGATACATTTTCCTTGCTGGAGAATGTCACTCCCAGTCACAGCAGCCATGAAAGTATCCAACATCGACACACACACACACAGTGCCGGCACTCTCCCTCCACCAATGTTACATCACATCATAATTGAGTCCTTTGTTCCCTGCTTCCGATTCGTCGAAACTAATCCTTTAGTTGCATAAAACGCCAGGTAAAACAGGAGGTTTCTCCCTTTCGCTGAATGTTTGTTCGTGACTCCTGCACACTGTGATATTGAAGTATCACACACACACAATGGATTAAAGGATGCAGCGCTGCAAAATAAAGTTCCTGGAGTCTTTTAACCGGCCGTGAGGATTTCCGTGATTTATCGGTGCCTTCAACCAATACAAAGAAGCATTTCAGTGACTCTTTTCCAGAGAATGAGGTTTAATTACGCAAAAACAATCCATGAATTCCAAGTGACATTTCCAATAACGATATGGTTTCTTTGGGGTCTGGTTGTTTCCAGCAATTTTAGAGTTTCAGGGCATTATTCCAAACGCAATCATTTTGGAATAATTAGACCACAAGCAGGACAGAAAACACTTGATCACTTGTTAAAGTTCATTCTCTTGGTTAAACTGGATAAAATATCCGACTTAACAAGCAATTTTCTTAACTATAGAGTCTTAAAAACATGTTATTCAAGAAACCAGTGAAAATATTTTTTCCACTGCAGTCAGCGTCTTAGCCAGGAGTTTTGAAACCCCTTAACACCTCCTCTCCACCTCCAGCAGGATATTTGTAAACAACAGTATAAAATATGCATTTTATACATAATCATGTGGGAAAGTTGTTCCAAACTCCAGTCCACAAGCTTGATGAAAAGATATCCATCAGAAACTTCAACCATCAGGATCATCAGAATCAATCCCAGCATGCACTGGGTAAAAGGGAGGGTACACCTTGGCCGGTGGCCAGTCTATCTCAAACAGAAACTGAAATCCTGGAGGCTGCGTCCCATAACTTTTGTAACTTTCTGAAACCAATAATCCGACAAGCACACCCAACTAACACAACAACTGACCAGGTGAGTGGAGATGTGAAAATGAGGCGAGGTTTGAATTTCTCTTTTTTTCATTCTCCACACAATTACTTCCCTCATCTTTTGACAACATGAATGAAAGTGTGCACCCATATCCCCATTTGTAGGTTTTCATCGCGTTGAGACTACAAAGACTCCTGGAGAGAGATCAGAGAACAGGTGTTAACACTTTTGCCTTAAGATGCCGTTGGATGTCACGTTGTAGTTCATTTCACGCAAACTGAACACATAAAGTTACAGTGTGTAGGATTTGGCGACCGCATCGCCCTGACGGGGGCTGCACATTATCCCTCACTTGTTTTGCACAATGCTCAGAAAAATGACCAACTAGCAGGACTCAAGATCATTTTCATAAACATTTTGGTAAAAATCTAATACAATGTACACTGTGTAGAGTAGAGCTAGACCGATAAATCTGCCAGGCTGATATATTTGTTGATATTAGCTTACAGATATTTCAGTATTGGTGTAAATGTTGAATTTGCCGTAAAGGAATGACAAACTAGGTTTGAGGTGATTTAAAAACAGGTACACCTTTACATAGTTTGTGCAGTATATATCTTGGTTACAAAAAAAACAGTGTATGTGTTTATGTTTAAAAAAAAATCACTATCAACCGATATATATCCTTGTTTGTTTTTTTGTTTAACTCCTAAATATCGATATCAGTATCTACCTAAAAAATACAGTAAGGGTCAGGCTGTACTCCAGAGTACACAGAGAAAATACCGAGGACGTGACCTTGGCGTCCTCAGTGGCAGTTACGGCTCTGATAGCGGTTTTACTTCTTGAAACATGTAACAATTATCTTGGAATGCAGCACATCAGTCCACAAGTATTAAAAAATGTTGCAAGTAAAGCTGATGTGCACCGCAAACTAGAGAAATGATCTTTCACTTGTTTGGAGAAAAACGACGTAGAGACTCTACAGGAGCTGTAAATACGTATATGAAGGGCAGAGGAACATAATTTGTGATGGTGTGTACAATAATAGCATCAGTGCAATATACAGTAATGTCATCTAGTACAAAAGTACAAAAATACAAAACTACAGCCTCAAAAATGACATGGATTGCTTTGACCTGTTATTGCAGGTGTTACTGTGCCTCCTCTGTATACTCAATCTTTTATATCTGCATCATGGGTAATATAAAGCCCTCTTCTCATTAAACAAACTGATTTATGCCTCATGATGAAGCAGCATTTCATAGTTTATTGACACACATACCCTCCAATTTTGTATCTGTGCAGATATGTGGTGCAGATGGTTAGAGACTGAGGAAATATGTCCGGTCTGGTCACATATCTCACCAGTAAATGGAGCGAAATAAAAGTATAACCACAGAGGAAGGATGAATGTGTCTAATGGGACCTGGATTAATAGTAATTACACACAATTTCTTGGTGATTTGGTGGTGCTTTGACCTGGTGAGAATATCAGATGGGGGCAGTTTATGACATCAGGACAATTCAGTGTGAAATTGTCCACATAAATCATAGAAAATGTATGTGATTACGGAAAGAGAGGCTGGGAAAATGATGCACAATATTGACATCAGTTGTCCACTAAGCTGGAAGAAAGGGTGACAATCGTAAAGAGCTGAATGAGCTTATAATCAGCACGCACGCACACACATCCTCCCAACACACACCTATCCAGATGCGCTCCATTGTTTCTGATGCTTTTTTTATTCCTGCTCTTTGCTGCTTATGGACTTGTTGTCAGTGAACTGCACTGTGCAGAGCTGCCTGGGAGATGCGACCGGGGTGGAGGCGAAGTGCTGAGAGAGCTCTGACATTTAGCTGTGGTATTGTTAGCACCAGCTAGCCAATTAGCACAGAGTCCACAGACCCTTTAGTAGGTGTAGTGGCCGCCACTTCACACACCAGTGTGCTTGTATAACGCTGACATTTCACCATTGAGCCAGTGAGTAAGCTCAACCTTCACACAGCTTGGATCAGCAGGGCTGGAGGTTGGTGGAAGGGTCTTTGTTGAGACCAAATGGGAAGCAGAGAGAATTCTTGGCACTTCTGAATATCATTTTGTATCTGTAGCAAAGTATTTTGCTCTAATTTAAAAACTTCAACTAGAAGACATACCGGCAGACCCAACCATGTGACTTGCCAGAGGTTTATTGGAAGCGAAACCCGCCACGATCCAAAGCTACACTCCGTTACCCCCCCTCCATGACCAGGGCTACACCTGAATTTCAGGCCAATCATCATTACTCTGCAGGTCTAATCTTGTTACCATGGCAGCGGGGATCTCCAGTGATGGATTACAGAGGGTCGGGGGCATCTCTCGAGGATTGAGAAACAACAAAAAGAAAGCGGTGACTGTAACATTTGAACTCGGGTTAATGGGATTGGGATCAGCAGTTTGAGGCGAGGGGTGTGAGAAAGTGAGCCGGGGTCACGCACAACCCCGGTGGTCAGCGGATCTCGAGGAGGAGCTGACGGGATTTACAGAGAAAACAATGGTCGCAGTAATGTTAAAGCCGCCGTCACTAATGCCGAGGTTCAAGGGCATTTAACGCACTGCGCGAAAACAATCGATGATCCCAGCTGAATAGCGTGGAGATGCTGTTTGTGCAACACATGTTGAATTGACACATATTTTGAGGTCAATCTCAAAAGTCAATAGAGTGCTACAGGAATGAGTCCTAAAACCCAGAAATGAGTTAGCATTTTAGCACTTCCGCTTCCCTCGTCTGGAAGTCAATGGGTTTTTTTGAATGGGTTTTTAGTTAGATGCCTGAAATAAGGTCTGTGGTTTAACACAAGCTTAAGAAATTTTAAAGTTTTGCTCAACGACATAAAATAAATCAATAAATATCCCACTCGTGAATTTTTAAGCGTTTACGTGTCTTAAATAAGGCGATTGCTAACAAGTGGCTAAATGAGACTACTAAACGTCATAACGCCGACTCGTCCGCCTTTACAGCCTCGTTGCGTATACTCGCGATAATGCGACCGTGGTGTAGTTCGTTCATAGCCTAACGTTAGCTTAATACTTGGTGTTAATAGTGGTGTTCATTTGTGAAGATTATATTGCTGAGCAAAACGTTTGTTTGCCACATTTTTCTGCATTAATCCAAAACCCAATGGAAAAATCCCATTGGCTCTTTGTCAAGAGAACCAGTGCGATGCTAACTTCCTGGTCGGCCTACAAGAATACGTCATCCCTGGAGCACTCTTTGAGACAGCGGACAATACATTTGAGGCAGATATCAATATCAATATTTGAGATTTTATTGGCGACACTGTTTGAAAATCACTGTAGTGTAACCATATTTTTTGGGGCATTTGATAGATAACAGGTTCCCAAAACCATGGAAGTTGCACCCACATGGAACATGTTCCAGACCACTAGACCACCAGACCATCCTGATGCCCCAAACTGTGTTCAAGTGTTAGAGTGAATATCTGCTGATATATTGCCCAGGCAGTTTATCAGTCATTCAACAGATCCTCAGTGATCTGTGCCTTCATCTAACTGCTACACAAACATTAACTATTAATACCTAAACAGTCTGACTCTTCCCATTGTGCTCACTGGAAAAATACATAATCTTAATGGCTTGTGGGGACCAACGGTAATTAAACAAACATGTGCAAACGCACACAACGGCTAAATGAGCAGTAAAAGTCTTAATTCATTCCAGAGGAGGACAGCTAACATTTTTTGGTCTTTATTCAACAGTGAAGAGAGTGAAAAACATTACTATAGACCATTTCACCGTTGTAAACGTAAACGTATTCCAAGTGTGTCCCAGTTTATTTCCTGTTGCAGCGTATGTGAATGACATCAGCTGACAGGAAGTAAACGTGGACCCAACCTGTTGCCTAGCAATGCAATTCCGTTGAAATGGTCTATTTCAGTGGTTCTCAAACTGTTGGGGCGCAGAGGCATGACAGTTCGGGTGCGCATGACCGGGGGAAAATGCGATGCGCAATTAATGTTTTGACGTCGGAATCTTTTTCACGGCGGAACAGTAAACAAATCGTCTCTTTATACATCCATGGTAGCTATGGTGTTCATTCAGGTAGTCTGTAGGTTTACAGAAAGGACAGATATATGCCTCAGTCCTCAGTCCAAGAGTCAAAATGTATTGAAAAAAGAGATCATAATTATTTCCAAAATTCACTAAATGTTTTTATCTAACAAAATATTCTGCTTCAGTCCAAATTTTTTGTCATTTAGCATTTCAAAAATGTGGTGTGAAAATATTTCTTCCTCCAAAGGGGGGAATGACAGAAAATTTAGAGAACCACTGGTCTATATAATGGATACATTTCACACCCAGAATTTCGGACATTTAAATAAAATGGTGGAGGTTAGATACAGTGCACTATATCGTGAATAGGGAGTGATTTCAGACACAGTGGTTTCTTCAAACAGTATAATGCAAGTAGTAAAGTCAATACACTTACCCAGTTAAAACACTTATCTTTAGAAAATAGCAAACCATCTCTGCAGTAAGGATAGGACGATATAGGATTTTATCACGGATCGTGATAAAAACACTCACAATAAGTTGATCGTGGTGAATTTCCACCTGTCCCGTATACCATTTTTTGGGCGGCGCAGCGCAGCAGGCTGACATGTTCATCTGTCTGTCTGTCTCCATCTCCCCCGTATCAGTGCCGCTGCCGCACTACTGTACACACACGCACCTCTACACACAACAAGCAGCGATATCCGTCTGAGAATAACTAATAATAATTAATGTTGAATATGAATAATGAATAACGATGTGGGATTATTCCTTATTTCATGGGCTATTTGGGGATTTATAAAAAAAAACTAAAAACGAAGCATTGTATACTGATTTGGAGGTCGGTTACCATGGCAACGGTCGACGCTTCGAAGCTTCAAAGCATATGGGTCAGCCCTACGTGAATCACAATTATTTTGTCCAGGATAATCGTGACATGAAATTTTCATATCGTCCCATGCCTGCTCTGCAGTACTACCACTCTGTTGTCAGCTGGTAACCAGGCAACGACCCCGTGAACTTAAGGCTGGAGTTCCCTCTTTGATGGTGAACCGTCCGTTGGTATGGGACAGATACGCAGTAGCTATAGGAGGTGGTGACTTCTGTGCTGAGGACCCGGAGTCTGCCCCGTTATCTGTCCTTTACCGTAATCCCTATCTGCTGCGATTAAACACTGGTACCCGGGTCACATCACATGGAGGGGCTGCACTGTGTTACTGCTCAGTCCGGTGTCAGTGTTGCTATCCCTCCCTGTCAGACTAAATGTTTGAGTGTCTGTCTCTATGTGTCTTTGTGTAACTGTCAGTGTCTTTATGGTATGTGTAATTTTAAGACAGAGTCCAGAGCCGTGTGAAGAAGGGTTACATCACCTTCCAGCGAAGCCCTGCAAACACCACCACCTTCCACACAAACATACCACACACTCATTTTCCACAACCACCATCCTCGGCTGCACCTACGGCCACAAACGAAACATGTTGGCCAATACTGAGAATTTAAGGTTTTTATTCCTTGTACACTGCAGAGTATCTATCAAAGACAGTGGGCAAAAGAGCACAGCTAACATTTTTTTTTTGTAGGATAAAGGGCACTGCTCCTCATGTACTGCTGCATCCGCTTACAGCTAACACGGAGCAATGTTTTTATCAAATGCAAACTGCACAATTACATCACTGTGTTGACCCTTGTTCACTTACTGAATATAGCACAGGAAGTGCGTTTTCTACGCTTGGACACGGCCTTCTGTTTGCCTACAATTCGGGTCAGAAATATCTATGTGCAGTGTAGTGTTATTTTTTTTTTTTCCCTCTGACACACATCCCCTTGTGAGCAAACAAAAACATGAAGCAGGATAAAGAGCATTCATTCAGTTTACACTTTCTGTCCTCATACCAAGTCCCTCCTTCCTGTTACTGGACTGAAACATAACTCAGTCCCTCACGAGACTGCAGACGTCATCATATTAGTATCACAACAAACTGATTATGTGGAGTTTAAGACTGAATTACATCGAAATCGTGTTTGCTGTTACATTTTCCCTTTCTTACACCCTCGTTCCCTTCTCCCCCTAACTTCTCTCCTTTCTCCTCTCCTTGTTTCCTCTCCTCCTCCTCCTCCTCCTCCTCCTCCTCCTTCTTCTTTCTTTAGTGTAGCTGAAGCAGAGCCAGGTTCAGAGTGGACCACTTGTGGGCCTCTCAGCCACACCCTCTCCCCTCTTTAACTCATTACAACCAATTAGGTGACATGCCAGGGAGGGGAAGGAGAGATAATACTCTTCTGAATTATTCATCCCTCTGCTGAATCTCACCCTACCTCCACTCCATGCTCCTGCTCTCTCTCTCTATCTTAGATCTTCTTCTTGTTGCTATTCTCTCTACTGTCCATCCAGTCTCTCACTTGACTCTCTCTTAGACTATGTCCACTCTAAAGGCCAGGGTATGCTTGAAACAAACTAGTTTGTACAAAGAGTCCAACCACGTTTAAAAGCAAACGTGTTTTCCGAATGGCTGCATTACAAGAGGGGCCAAAAAGCCAAAGGCAAAGGTGTTGCACTCAGTTTGATACATTTCCCATCCACACTATTCCGGCGTTTCTCACAAGTGAAAATAGAGATTTTTGAAAACACTCTCCTGAGTGGATGAATCTAAAAGAAAACAGCTGTGCGTTTTAGTGTGTACGAGGACTTGAGGAGGAGGAATAAGCGGAGATCTTTACTAAAACAACCTTAAAACGGAGTTATAAACACACATTGTTTTCACTCGTAATAAACTACTTCAGCCTTGGTTCAGTCTTCGAGTTAGTTACAGTCTTCGAGTTAGTTACAGTCTGTCTTCCTTACTACTTCCTTCAGTTTTATTGGCCATGTCTAAAGTGCACTCTGGGACACAGGACGTAGCTCGGACGTCACAGGACACCACAAGGTCTGGTGGCCGGGGGCCAAAATGATTGATTTGAGCGCTGATAAGTAACAAAGAGAGAGAGAGAGAATAGATATATAGTAGTACGGGAAGATGTATAGATCGATATAGGAGGAAGCAGGGTGAAGAGAAAAGTAGCCAAAGGGAGTGAGTATCACACGGACATAGTCACAGATAATGAGATAAATGGTGGACAAGAGACAGAAAGAGGTGGTTGAATAATGTATTGGACAGACGAGGGGACAGTGAGACGAGGAGAGCCAGAATGGAAAAGAGAGAGAGATGAGGTATCGTCTGTGAGGTCTCATCACACACTTGCTGACATTGCTTTAATCTCAGGGCCAAGAGAAGACTGGAGGGCCCACCGACACACACACACACACACACACACACACACACACACACACACACACACACACACACACACTGTTGCAGGGTGAACATGGTTGCCGGCATGTAGGGACAGATTTACTGTGTATTTGTGTGTGTGTGTGTGTGTGTGTGTGTGTGTGTGTGTGTGTGTGTGTGTGTGTGTGTGTGTGTGTGTGTGTGTGTGTGTGTGTGTGTGTGTGTGTGTGAGTGTGTGTATGTGTGTGTGGACTGTAGCAGCGTTATCAGCCGGGGTTTTTGCAAAGGGAGTAAAAAAAGATGAAAAAGTCAGTCAGGGCTCCTGCATGACATCATAACATACAAACATGAGGACGGTTTGATGCGGCAGGTTTATGTTTATGTTCACACTTGGCCGTAATACATTTCTGTACAAGAAAACGTGTGTTGACATCGGCTGAAACCATCTCATCATCAATAACCGTTCATTATATTCAGTCTCTGTTGTAAAAAGAGAGGGAATTAGTGAGATGTGAGGACTTGGGAGACGGGGGCAGGATGACTTTTGGACAAAGTTCCTCCCCCTCCTCCTCCTCTCCTTATAGTGAAGCCTGTTGACTTCATGTAGTGAGCAACCAGGATAGAGAGACAACAATAAAGATGAAGAGAACAAATAAAGGTATGAGGGGGTATAGAAGGAGAAAGAAAGAAAAGGTAGAAAAACAGAGAAAACAGACACAGCTCAGAGAAAGAGAAAGTATACAGTTCTGATGTGTGTTGACAGATGAAAGAGCCGAAATTAGAACAAAAGGAACTGAAAAAATAACCATCGCACAGAAAAAGAGGAAATGACACCGCGTTCAAGCGAAGCAATTGTGCGAATAAGGCATTAAGAGCAGGAGGGGACAGAACGCAGACAAAAAACAATCTCTCAAGAGTGAGAGTAATTACGTCTCCGTCGTTAACATTTTGATTATTGTTCATGCTCTGCCCACAATGCAACTGGGCAGGCATTTACACACACACACACACACCATCTCCATAAACCCACACATGCATGAATGCACTCACATTTTGCAAATAGGCGCACGCCAATCAAGACGTTTCCTGACAGCATGCACACTCAGCCGCATGAGCGATGACACACACACACACACACACACACACACACACACACACACATACACACACACACACACACATTGCAAAGCGCTTTCTGCAGGCGAGGCAGACCTTATAAATACGGTCCCACATTGTGATTTTGTTTGAGCTCCGTCTCCATGGTGCTGCTTCCTCACATGTTTATAGTGACTGCCGTTATAAATTAAAATGATCTTAACAACACTTAAGATGGGCCTTGCATGCGGGTGCAGCCAGGCAGGGACAACAGGAGAGAGAGACACAGAGACCTGGGCTATCCCAGGATCTATAGAGAGACAAGAGACAGAGACAGACATCAAGCAGAAAGGAGCAGGAAAGAACAGGGTTTGCTCCAAACGGCAAGTAAGAAGTAAAGCAGCTCTTGACGAAGGTATATACTGAAAAACCTCAGGTTGTTTTAGCCATTGTGCCTCTACAAACCATGCATACACACATCGGGTATGCCTGCGCAGTCATGCAGCCTTCTCGTCCTGAAAACTATATGCACAGCGCTCACGTCCCGGATGGGGTAAAGTTACAGACACGTGGGCAGAGAATAAAATCTAATACCAGAAAAATAACAAGCCAGAGAGACAGTCTGATATACAGAAGCTGTTTGGACTGGAACACATCAGTGAGACTGGCCCACCTCTGCAGAGACATGCACTTTTATATAGCTTTCACGCTTATATCGTAAAAATTTACGACAGTTTAAATATGCATGTCCACTTTGTTTTCACATCCCAAAAAAAAATTTAGGGTTGTACGATGTGACAATATACATACACCACGAGACTATATTAATTTGTCTACTGTTAGAGATTTCGCCGTAAGCTCTCCATTTAGCACGTCTGGGTATATCAGGCCATGTTGCAAATCAATAAGCAGGACTGATTTATGACAATATTGGATTTTTATGAGTTCCCAGCCCCGTCGCACTAAATGGCTGACAATGAATGACACGTGTGTCGCAAGTCATTACGCGTGCAATAAGAACACCGTTTTTGCTTTTGGCGTGTCATTTGTACACCGGATGCCTTTACATTGTATTGACTACCATGTAAACGAAGCAGTGTAAATATGCTACGCTCAGAGCTAGTGTCGTAGGATAAAAGTGAGAGTCCCAAAGTGTTGTTGAGTTATTTTCAAGTGACGTTAGTGTGACGTGTTTTCCGTATTATTATAACATCGTTTCCATACGTATTTTCTTAGTTTACATACTTATTTTAAGTCCAACCATGATGTTTTTACCCCAAACCTAAATAAGTGGTTTTGTTGCCTAAACCTAGGTGCAGACATTACCCTAGTTTTGTTGCATGGCGTACAAATGACATGCAAAAAGGCTAAAATGCATTCTCATGACGCGCTGCATGTCATTGTAATGTCATGCTATTTATACGCCTTCCCATTAGATCGGGGTGGATTTTTTTGCATTAATGTGATGAAGTACATTGATTTGTCGGGTATTTTATTTGCTGGACTTGCCAAAAACACAGAGAATTTCTCAATTGATTTTCCATAAAGATTTTCCATATATATCAATCTGAAGATATGAAATAACATACATCCTGGTAGAGGATTTTATCCATAATGCCCACATCACTCCTACTAACCAACAATTTGTTACATTACCACTTACTTAAACCTGATATTGTCTCTGGAACCTTTAAAAACAGCATTTCCTGTGACCTTTGATTATATCTAGATTTCTATCTGCGTCTTGCGTCAGTAGCTAAACTCATCACTTTTCAATTCATCATCGCTTCATTCTTCAATACCTCGGAGTCGTTGTCATGTAGACCGGTGAATGAGTGGGCACATACATGTTAACTCCTTATCAGCGCTTTGCTACAGAGTTAGTTTCCCCATTATTCATCTGCTGATGATCGGCGGCGTGCAGGTGCAGCCACCCATTAGGGTCATGCCTTAAGTGTGCTGCTGAGAGATAATGGCTATACTGTAGCTATTGATTTACTTTCTGCCTGCCCTTATGGTCTTCGCAGCCGCTGGCGACACACAGACCCTGCTTCCTAAGCACTCCCCATCACTCTAACTCACCCTGAACACCTTGATGAACACATACAACCTGCTTACCCCATTCATTCAAGTCCTGATATTTGTTGCCATTGAAAATAAACGTGGATTAAAGGTGGACTTGGATCATCGCAGCTGATTGTGGACGCTGGAGAAAATCATCCTGTACTTTGAGTGGATACTGCCCGGGACGGTTACTGTACAGAAGGTGACAGTGTGCCCAAGCTTGAGGATAGTTATCTGCCTTTGTATACAAACAAGATTTAATAGAGGCGTATTCAATGGCGGGGCAACTGGGCAACCTTTACAGATGGTGACGTTACAGAGCAGCTTTCCCATGGAGTGTGACACAATACATTTCCAGTCAAAAGAGAGTCAGACTTTACTGGCAGGGCCGTCTATCGTCACCAAAGTCCTAATTGTCCTGTTTTACCCAACAGCTGGGTTGAAGGGGTTTGACAGTCCAGTGTAACATTGATTCAAAGCAGGGCAGTGTAAGAACCATAGCGGTGGCAGCGCAGTAAAGTGTTTCAAGAGAAAGCTCCTAGAAGAGCCAGGCAAGAGAGGTGTTGGGGGAAATTTTGCAGCGGAAATAGACAGTAAAGGTAAAGTTGATCAATCAACACAAATCAGGATTGAATGTGTGCAGTGAGAGATTGTCCGACGATGTCTCTCTTTTTTTTTTAATTTGGTGTAAATGCAGATATTTTTTCAACAGAGACGTGTTTAAAGTTAAAGTGTGAAGTTGGTTCCTTTTGGGCAGAAAGTGTATAAAAACTATGTCTCAAACACCCTCTGTAAATTACCAAATGAGTGAGCACGCTTAAAGTGGCAGGTGGACCTTTTTTCTGCCATTTTTGCAACTGGTGAGTTAATAAATGGAGCCCAATGTTTAGTTTATTCTCTCTTTTGAGAGCTGGGGCAGCTGGTTACATGTTTTAACATAAATACCAATTTTTTTATGTATTTGTATCTCTGTATGCAAATCTGGCTTCAACCCGTTTCATCCATCTTGATTGTTAAAGAACATTTAATTTATGAATTAGAACGACCATTTTAGAAAACAGGCTCTGACAAAGGTGATAAATCGCAATATATCGCAATCTTATCGCAATACTCATGTCGCAAAATGTTTAAAATCAAAATAAGATCGTATCGTGACTTAACTACCGTGATAATATCGTATCGTGGGGCCTCTGGTGATTCCCACCCCTGACATACAGTACAATGCATTGCAGCACAAATGTTTGTCTTAGTTGTTTATTTGCATCCTCAAACTGCAGTTATCCCACCTCCTCAGCATCACTGTGTATACACGGAAATGTGTCAGCAGCTAAGAGGAACATGTAGTTTGAACAATAAAGTCTCCTGAGAAGACACTGGCGAAAATCCCAGAAAATTAACAAAATCCCCCACCAAAGGTATTTTGTTTAAATGAATGACTGCTACAAGAAAATGACACAACAATTTGTCAGTATTTGCAGCCCCTGTAGTGCGTCCACTTGAGCGGACTCGCCACCTCTGCAGAAATCGCAGATGCTATATATTGCAGAGAGACAGAGAGATGTGCTAATAAGATATAGAGTGGAAGGGAGCCGGGAGACGGCCTCTGGATTTTCCTGGCTGTGAAAGTGTTTAGAGGGTCTTGACTAGTCAAAATAAACTCTTGGCATTTCCCTTTGACCCTCGCGACCAAATGCCACAGTATTCCTGGCCCGCCTCAGCGATAAAAACATTACATAAACACAGATTACTGCCGATTAGGAGGTGTCAGCACCCCCTCCTGATCACCCCATCTGCGGAAGGATAAAACAGGAACGATTGTCTTGTGGCTCAAGGTCTCTGCTGAGTGTGTGTGTTTTTGCATGTATACTGAGTTTCACCTTCATTCAGCCTTTTTAACGTGTTCTGCACTGTCAAGTAAATAAACATCATGATAATGGTGTGTGTATGTCCTGTTCCTGGGTGAAAGCGAGCAGAGAGAGCAGGCCTGGATATTGGGGGGGAAACCTGAGTCCCGGTCGGCCATCCCGGGACAGACAGTCCCCTCTCTAGAGAGACATATTTTGCCCCGAAAGGAGAAATTAATACACCCACTAACCTCGACTCTCCCCTCTCTCCATCTCACTCCTATTCTCCTCTCCTTACCTTGCCCTCCATGCACACACAAATCACTTGTCCTGTTATAAGCCCTTCCCTCCTCTGAAGGACGACAAGGCTATGAACACCTCCAAAACGGATGTTTCCGGACATACTGTATGCTCCTGACGTATCCTCCCACCCTTCTTTTTTCTCATCCTGTAGGCTTTAAAGAGAGACTACCTTTCAATCCCCCCCACTAGCAAGCATCTGCCCTGCTGAAGTGCCCTTGAGCAAGACACTGGATCCCTTCCAGCTCCACGCAGGGCTGCCGTTGCAGTCGGAGACGAAAGCGGAAAGAGAATTTTCCTACAGGGATCGATCGATAGAGTATCACATTATCGTTATTATCATTCATCCTTAGCAAAATGAAGCTCCCTCCTCCTCCTCCTCCTCCTTCCTCCTCCTTCTTCTGCTTGTCCTCTGTGTCACACTTTGGTGGAAGGAAGCCACGCTACGGAAATATAAAGCCACAGAGGCCGGGGTTAAGCGAGGATGTTAAAGCAGCTGTTTCAGAACGTGACCGGCCACCGAGAGGAGACGTCAGGACAAATGACGTGAGTCCTTCAGGTGGACTGTGACACTCACACAGGCCAGGTGTAAAAGTGATAATAAAGATAATAAAAAACTAATGTTTTTTTTTGTTATTAAGGTAGTCCTTCTACTTTGTGACTTTTAAAAAATGTGTACTTTTAAAATAAAACTGAACAGCAACAAAGCACGTTTTCAAGCAGGAAGACGAGGATCTTTGAAATGACACTAACATGGTTTTGCCCCTTTAAAGGTCTTTTATATACTGTATTATGTCCCTGATGAACTGCTGTCCTCACAGGAAGCAGCAAGCACCAAGACATCTTGACTCAAAAATGACCTTGTGTCTGCCTCCAAAACTGTGTCTTTAAAATCTCAAGAGCACAAATCAGCCAAAATCATTTTCTCTGAGTTCCTGCCCAATCCGGTCACTCTGGACTTAATCTCATTAGCAGCTCGACTGGAAGTTGGTTCCTCCTTCACTCAAATCAAGCTAAAGGCCAAAGACGCTCGATCAAAGAAGCATTACCGGGGTACTGCACTGCTGCTGTGTCTCTACAGTAGACTCTAAATACGGACGATCCTTTTCTTTAACGTTCCTGAGTAAATGTCAGAGCTTTTCAAGCACACATTCATACCACCTTAGTGATTGTTTAAAATAAGTTCTACCAGTATAAGTTAGTCCAAACTCCTAAACGTTGGGTCGCATGGGTTTATTCGAGGTCTCCAAAATGATGCTTATTTTACTGACCAACTAAGGATTGCAAATAACAATTACTTCCATTATCGATAAAATGTTCATTTTGTATATAAAATGTCAGAAAATAGTGAAAATGTCTATTATAATTTCCCAGAGTCCCATTCAATGTACTATCATATATGACAAAGCAGTAAATCATCACATCTGACAAGCAGAAACAGGAAAATATTTGCCTTTTTTGCTTGAAAAATGACTGAAATGATTAATCAGTTATCAAAAGAGTTGCCGACTAAATTTTCTGTCAATCAAATTATCGAGTAATCGTTCGATTTACTGACATGTAACCGTTATTACTTACTGTTTTTATCTTCCACATTTTCACAAGGCATAACTGATCTTGCATAGAATTATAGCTGCAACGATTAATCGATTAGTTGTCAACAATTAAATTAATCGACAACTATTTTAATAATCGATTAATCGGTTTGAGAATTTTTTTTAAGAAAAAAAAGTCTAAATTCTCTGATTCCAGTTTCTTAAATGTGAATATTTTCTGGTTTCTTTACTCCTTTATGACAGTAAACTGAATATCTTTGAGTTGTGGACCAAACAAGACATTTGAGGACGTCATCTTGGGCTTTGAGAAACACTGATCGACATTTTTCACCATTTTCTGACATTTTATAGACCAAACAACTAATCGATTAATCGAGAAAATAATCGACAGATTAAATCGACAATGAAAATAATCGTTAGTTGCAGCCCTACATATAATACTTAGATATCATACATAAACAGAGCCCTTTTAAGAAAAGACATGATGCCCAGCCAATCAGGACTGAGAGGAAGAAAGAGGAAGAGATGGAGTGGCAGTGAGGGAGGGGAAGTCAATTAGACAAATGAGAGATTATATTCCTACTCAGGAGGGAATGATGAAGGAGAGAGAGAGAGAGTGACGGGAGAGCGAATGCATTTGGGCCATAAAGGATCCTTAATGGAGCAGAATTTACACAACCTGCTGAGGTGAACAGATAAAAAAAAAAACAGTAGCGGTAAATGAACAACAA
Organism: Sebastolobus alascanus; assembly: GCA_916701645.2. NCBI lineage: Eukaryota > Metazoa > Chordata > Actinopteri > Perciformes > Sebastidae > Sebastolobus > Sebastolobus alascanus. The sequence goes on along the minus strand of CAKAOJ020000025.1, from coordinate 669,930 downwards.
GCCTCCAATCTGCAGTCCTGAGCAGGTTAAAACCCTGCACAAAGTGCCGAGTGGCTTTCTCCCGTCACCGTTTTATTGTGCCACCTCCCTCTCCACTACACCCTGCTTTCTCTCCTACTTAGTCATCAATAAAAACACATTCATGCGCTGACTAAAAACGCAAACAACAAAACAAAAGGCTATTTTCTGACCATTAATAATTAAAGAAAGGTCCAACGCCAAACGCGTCAGTGGTTTTTGGAAGATGCCAAAGCAGGGGGGAGGGGTGGGGGGGGGGGTTTAGTGGATTTTGTGTCGCGTGGTTGAAAACCTGGAGACGGTTTCCGTGGTGACCCAAGTGAGAAAGTAGATTAGCTCAGACCGGGTTCAGAGGGAGGGAAAACCGCAAGGATAGAGGGAACGCATTCAATCAACAAGCTGTTGGAGCTAAATGAGTTTAATAATGTCAGAAAGGCAATTCACCTTTAATGAAAAGCTTGCAAGCTGCATTCTGCGTGCAGCACAAAGGATGTGTGAAATATTAACCAAAGCCACATATTTCAAAGCCCTCTTTGACCAAACCATCAGCGGAGAGGTTAGAGAGAGCATTAGGCTGCGAGTCCTGTTGTGGGTATCTCCCTCAACATCTATAAATAATGTGGCTTTAGGCTCAAGCTTTCATAAACAGAAACCATCACTGGTGCTTGTGCCATAAAAGGTTAAAGGGAAGGAATTCCCCCACGCCACGGAGACTGAAGGCTTTATCTGGCAAAGATTTATGAGGAGTTTAGTTTGGAAATTTGTGAAGCTACTGTTTCAGATCAAAGAGAGGAGGAGAGAGAAATAAATCTAATGTTCGACTAATGATAATTTCTTTATAAGCATAAACAATGCATTATTAAAAGCTGCAATAGATTTGCAAGCACTAAAGTCTTCTCTCATTCATTCAATTACTGCAGAGTGATGTGTGTTTGTTTACATCCAGTAAACACGTCCAGTTTACATCCAAATGTGCAGCTTGCAAGAGAGACATCTTAGTGTGATCAATCAATATAAACATGTATTATAATTGACAGAAAGTAGGTCAAAGACACACTGCACACATGAAAAGCAAAATGTACAAGTTTTATGTATTAAAAATGTCAAAATACGCAATTCAATTTTTTTTATTATAGACTAACATTATCAGCATTTGCGGGACATGCTGAAAATAAAGCTGTGCCATTGAAATCTAACTCTAAGAAGTTTTTCATCCAGACGTAACAGTGACTGAATCAAATCTTTACTGCTATGTCATTACTGTTGATAAAATTCATGAATTCATGCTGAAGTTAGCCAGCTACCCCAAGTTATAGCTATAGTTCCCAGGGCGTCACAATGGATAGGCTGACATTATTCATTGAAGGTAGCCAGATAACGTTAGCTTAAAAACATTAAATAAACCACTGCGTAGGGTTATCAAAACGTTAGCATTAAAACTCAAATTAGCTGACGCCTCGTTAGGTATAATGTCGTCACCGGCAAATAATAAACGCAACGTTGAAATATCGTTTTAGAGCTCTGCATTTCAGAATAACGCTGTCTTATTAATTATTCGATCATATTTTACATAGATTATTTCCGTCTGTTGCTGTTTAAACTCGCTCATGTGTACGTCTAAAACTGTGGCTCTGCGGGGGCTCTCCGGCTCTGCAGGGCGATGTTTCTTGAAAATTGTGCTAACTTCTCAAACAGCCTGTCAGGAGGTTCAGTAGCACAGAGCTTCTCATAAAACAACTACTTGTAAAGACATTTCTCTTCGCTCCACTAATACTGATGATGATGATGATGCTGCTCGAGCTCAAGTCTAAAACCTCCATGTTATAATTTTGCTCCACATCTCTGCTCCTCCTCATGTAAGACATCAATAATACATGACCGGTATATTTTCACCCTCCTTAGAACCAATCAATCACTCTGGCTGATCAGTGCTCGGTCTTGACTGCTTTTCCTGCCCGTCCACATGCACTATTACTGTATATTCAGGCTGGGGTCCAGCCGGGGGAACGCTGGACCCAGCCAGAGACCAAGATAAAGTATGGCATCCAAAGCCAAGATCAAGACATGACATGACTTGTTGGGTGTTTCCACAGTGCCGGTATTAGTTGGCACAGAGCAGTGCGACCCGATCGGGGGCCGGTAGCCTGATTTTAGACTGGAGTTCCACGGCCCCAAAGGACCTCCTGCTGGGACGCAGTACTATGGGCAAAACAGGCGGCCTCACATGATGGTCTATATGTGGCACTGCCTATGGTGGAAATGAGTGAGAGGTAAAAGGTGAGGGGAAACACTGAAACACTGAAACCGAACCCTCTGAAGGTTAACACACAGACGCACAGATGACAGGACCAACAGTAAGACGAAACGATTAGTTGATTTATCAATTAGTGCGCTATTCTGATAATCAATTATTCATGTAAATCCATTATTAATAAAAAAAAATGCCTCATTATCTGGTTCTTTTCTCTGTTTTGTATCATTGTAGACTTCATATCTTTGGGTTTAAACTGTTGGTCGGACAAAAGAAGATATTTCAAAATGTCACTTTGTCCCGTTTCGACCTCGGGAACTTTCCCCCGGAACTAGGAACCTTTTGAGGAACTCATTGCGTTTCGACCGCAGGGTCCAGGGTCTAAATTAAGTTCTGGGGACTTTCTTTCCCTAAAAAGGCCCTGGTCAGGGGGTAGTATTTTCTGACAGAACAGGAAATTTCGAGGTGGAGTTTGCAAGGATGACCGTCGCTGATTGGTGAAACACACACACACAGCACCGCTGCTTCAACTGTACCGCTTCATTCATAAAACAAGGAAGTACTCTAGTATTGATTTAGAACCATTTAGGACGACGGGAGAGCATTTCTCTTAGTTTGATAACATTAAAAGTAAAGTAAACCTTTTACTTCCTTGAAAAGTAGTCCCGGGACAAAAATTACCAGGAAGTTCTTAGTGGAAACCCAACTATTATCACTATTTTCACACTTTTCATACACTAAACAATTAATCAAGAAAGTAATCTGACAGATGAATCAATAATGAAAATAATCATTAGTTGCCATCTTCATCAACAGCTCCTCTAAAATACACAGATACTGTTTACACATTAAGTACAATACAATGCTTTATGTGTCTGAACTATACAGATCCAAACTTTCTTGCAGGGCCGCTGGTGTTTGTACAAACTTTAACGGACTTAACCAGCTCAGACAAGCAGACCAACCTTCCTGTTGACATCGTAGTTTTACAGCGGATGTAACAAAAAGAAGGGATTGAAAGGTGACAAAGAAGTCCTGAGCTTTTACTGTGAGTGAGTGAAGGGACCATAACAGGACAAGCGGCACTTGACATTTCACGCACGCACCATTTGAACCAGAGCGCCGGCGAACGCAAGCACCTGCAGTGTTGTCTAAGCAACCGATGGTTGGCGGAGGAATTCTTTTTTCACGGATTCACAGAAGTTTCCGGGAACACTATTGTCTGTGTCTGTGTTTTAACAAGTTTCTGCGTCCTTAAAATTCCCTCCCTCCCTTTTGTTGGAAGTTTAGAAAACAAGGCTTTTAGTTTAGTCTGTTCACCTAAGAGGAGAGGAGAGGAGAGGAGAGGAGAGGAGAGGAGAGGAGAGGAGAGGAGAGGAGAGGAGCATACAGCTGTTACACTTGCAGTAGTTAGTGTTTGAAGAAGAATCTCGTCCACAAGACACAGTTGACATACAGATGTAAAACAGTTTACAATAATGTAACCTGAACCGTTTAGAAGGATGTTAAAGTTATCCAAGACCTTCATCTAGAGGGTAAATCTTTCTATATGAGGATGCATCTTATGTGCAGCTGCGACAACAACCAACAAGGAGGGGGGAGGTGTGACTTAAGTGGGTGCCCGCGGAGAGACATTACAGTGGAAAGCGACTTCACCCCTTTCCCATACACGCTCCAACACACCTGTGACGAGAGGCTCTCCAGAAGCAACGCATCTGTTTCAGCGTCCCCCATTACCATGCAGGACTAATTAAAGGATCAAGGGAAGTTAGCACAGCGCCCCACACAGCAGTGTATGGCTCAATTTAATTACGATAGATCAACGCCGCCTTAATTGAGCTTCATCGTACAATGAGTTTTCCTCACACATGGTGGAGCTCTCAGCATGGCGAGCGCCTCCCATGTAATTAATCAAAACAAATGCACAGCTCAGGGTAATACGGTATCATGGGAATGATGCGCTCAGCTAAACATATGTGCACTCAGCATTAGGCCTGGGACGATACACCTGTCTTCCGATTCGATATTTTCACGATACTTGGGTGCTGATTCGATATGTATTGCGATTTTACAAGTCTTGCGATTCGATATTATGATTTATTGCGATTTTTGTTCCCTTTTTTATCACTAAATCATGGGAAAAAGTTGAATCATACACTTCTAGGGACTTTTACTTAGGAAAATATCTAAATTGATACAGTAAAAATGTTTTATTTTCAGTATGTATGTAGTCTGAGATGTCCTGAAGTCACACATATCAGTCATTGTCAGGCATTATTTATTCATTTTTTTCCAGCAACCCAAAAATCAAAGAATAAAGACATTTCCCTCACAAATTAGTGGTATTTTCTTTTTAATTTATAAGGGACATGTAATGTTTTATACTTCTGGTGAATAAAATCGAATCAATCTTATTTCCATATATGTATTTTCTATATACAGTTCCTTTTGTTAACACTTAACTTTGAAAACCGGATGTAGTCACACGTGTATACTTCTGCTAACTTCGCCAAGTCCGTCGCTAACTCTTACCGTTAGCTCCGTTCTCTTTATACATCCATGGTCAGCTCCATCCGGGCCGTTTGAATGCATTTAACATACATGTCAGTATATGGGTGGTCTACAGTTGTAGCGTCGCCCGATTTGACCACGGAGATGAGAGTGACGGCTGGCTTGACCGCACGTTACCGCAATACGATAACGTTTCCTGTCCATGACAGAGTTAGCATGCAGCTTTAGCCGTGATGTCTAGCTCTGCTTTTCCTGCAATGTGTGAAACCCAAAGTGTTTCCATACTTTACTGTATGTGTAGTGTTTACCACTTTGGATTTAAAATGTGAGGGTGCAGGTCGAATCCACGTGGACCCTCCGACGTTTTCTACTTCCTAGTTTCAGCTAGCTGCGGTTTGTTTTGGTTGACGGATACGGATATGACATGATGTTACTCTGACTACAACAATAAAAGCGGTGACTTCCTTCTACCTCCGCATAGACTCAAATGAAGCAAATATATCGATTCTGGCATTTCAAAATCTATTTCAAAATCGTAAAAAAAGAATTGCGATACACAGGTGAATCGATTTTTTTCCCACCCCTACTCAACATGCATCATGTCAAAGGATTTTTGAAAAACCTGGCAAGATTTTAGTCTCAGGTACATTTTGCAATCTGTCAAGACAGCGACATAAAACAAGCCTTCACAGAGGCGGCTCACTTCCAAAGTCAGTCCGGCTCTGTCTTTGAGGCCGTGGTATCTGAAACATGATCCGGGCACCTCGGAGCGCCTGCCCTGCCTCTCTGACAGAGAAATAACAACAATGGCACGGCTGCCGAGCACTTGGACACCCTGTAATATACAGGGAGAATGTCACCCGTAACTACCCTGCAAAGGCTACCGCTCTCAATGAGGGCGGTACACGACATCTGTGTGTGCTGCAGAGTCCCATGGGAACGGAAGAGGCAGAAACAAATAGAGAGAAGTGAAAGAGCCGGAGGACAAAGTGAGAGTTTGCCGATCTGCACTCGCTAATGTGCCGACGGTATATGATGAGAACACATGTGAGAGAAGCGCTGCAGTGGGATTTCCCTGTTATAAACACATGATGGCATTGGCAGGGAGACTGCTGCATTTGTCTAAACAACGACGCCGAAAGCACGGCCCGGTCCAAGGAGCTCCCACACATAATGCTCTGTCCACTGTGTGCCAGACGCAGCTGGGGGACAGCTGCTGGGGCACAACTGTCCCGGGCTTAAAAAGACAGTGTTGACACACTTAGAAAAGGGTAAGTATGCACTGAGTGAACTCTGACTTTTAGTCCACACTTAGGTCTGCCATTCACATCATGCGTCCCGATGAAGTTATGAAGGAGGTTACATTTAAATGTGGTGCACATTCAACCACATGACAATTTGGTTGAGACAAATAATGAGTGCTGTATGTTTCACATATTAGTCCTGAGCTATTGGGGAACAGCCGTTGCTATACCAGGGAGCTATACTTTTCCAGTGTTTACATGTTGTATACATAATCGAGCATATGGCACACTGCTACTTTAAAGCCCTGACAGAATACTTTCTACAGCGGGGGAGTTACTTCAGTTTGAGCTCTATGTTTAGTGCAAGATTATTCTTCATCTGGTTAAAAAGCTGTCACGTAATAACGGGTTCAGAATAGGTTCAAGGGGGTTTTTTCTTTTTTAACTAATGCATTATTTACTTCACCTGTCAGAATAATGCTGCAACAAACAACTCAATAAAGTTTTCAACCACACTTACACCCTCCTCCTCCTCTCACTTGCTGCCATAACAAACCTTCCCAGTACATCATTCACACCTCTCCATCATTACAGAAAGTACAACTAACAGACATCAAACATGTTCACAAGGGGATTTTGATTGTTAAAAATGCCAATTAATCCCCTGTGGATTTGGACAAAGTCAATTTATCCAGGGTCGTCCTGATGATTTAATCAGACAGAGACAAGGAGGAAATTGAACAGAAGACCACATGGTGTGATGATGTATGGCACATGACCGGGCTAATTGCAGCATAAGCAACTCTGCTTGGTTAATTGGAAAATGCATCAAATGACTGCTGATCAAAACGTATGATTGGAAACAAGTCGCCAACATCTCGCAGCATGTGGCTTCGCAACTTTAGGAGACTTTAAAAAGTTGTTCCTCGGAAAAGTAAGTTAAAATTGGTCACTTACCAATAAAAAAAAAAATAAAAAAAAGATGGTACACTTACATGAATGCGTGGTAGATAAATGCCCATCCTCTTGGTCTTTCCAGCACGTTGTACAGGCAGTTCTGCAACTTTCTGAAGCGTTTGCTCGAAGGGGAAGAGTTGGTCCGGGGTCCGGGCGGGCCGGGCCGCGGGGTGCCCAGCAGCCCGGTGCGGTGAGACGGCTGGCCGCGCTCCGGGCTGGACGGCTCGCTTCTCTCCGTGTGGACAGCGGTGAGAGCCACGAACTCTACCCGCCTGTCGTCGTCCTCAACCGGGGGCACCAGCATCCTGATGCCGCCGTTGTTGGACGGACTTCCTAACATCTTCAGGCTTGGGCACGGTTAAACTATAGCCAACATATGATCTGATCTGACATTTCTCAATGGATCACCCGCAGGAGCGCAGAGCAAAGTTCGGACCGAGTCATAGTCACCGGGTTTGTCTTGCCTATAAAGTGGACTAAAACTAGTCAGAACACGTGAGTGAATATCATCCCTGCTCGTTTTTTTTAAGATGTAAAAGTTATCTGTAAAATCAAGTCGCGCTCGCAGAAGAAACAGATAATACTTGGATATAAGTGCGTAGCGCTGAAACGTGACCTTCAGCGATCATCGTTAAGAGTCAGAAGTGAGAAGCGATCGCAAGTAAACACTGGCTCCGTGAACACATGGAAAGAGACCTGCCATCACTTTGCACTCAATAAAGTAAAGCGCATTACCATAAATACACTTGAAACGCGCAGTCCTAAATCGCTAAACAAGGATACAGAGCAAGCGAGCGCAGTGGATCTGTGTGTCCCCCCCCCTCTCTCCAAACCAACTATATCCAGCCTGTCATTAAGTTCGTCTGAGCTGTTCCTATAGTGTGAACCGGCAGAGTGAGAGTCGTCAACATCATCAGCCTGCTCTCCCCTCAGCTGTGCGTCTCTCTGTGGTCCAGCAGCGCTCCTCCGCTCCGGCATGCGGGGCGGGCGGGGTGGAGGAGCGCAGAAGAAGTGGAAACCATCAGCGTGATGGCAAGAATCGCAGATGACCAACAATGACAAACTCTGTGGAAAGGGCCATGCAAACGCTTGCCGGTGTTCGCATCTAGTTTGTAAGCTTTTACAAACATGGAAATCCTCTCTCTCTCTCTGGTGAGTTGGCGTTCAGAAGGAGAAGCGCCGGATGAGGACTGGATGAGCGTGGGATGCGCGCAAGTGCCGGTGCTTTCTGAAGCTTCCCCGGAAGAATGAGGTTTCTGGTAGCACTGATGCCTTTGATAAGAGCTGCTGCTTGTGCATATGCACCTATGCTGTATCGTAAATTATCCAGGGAGTATTTATAAGGGTCAAAGTGCCCCTGACCTTATCTAATAACCTAACCTAATCTCTTCCAAAACACACTTTTTAATGGTCAGGGACTTTTAAGTTTTCCTCTGAAGTGAAAATGACACTTGTGTTTATTGTGGGAGGGAGGGGGGTTTGAATCCATGGCTACAGGCGTTTGGGACAGCAGAGACAGGTGCAGGGGGGGGGGGGGGGACACAGCCACATCACCTCAGTGGACGGAGCTTTCTAAATCTATGACTGTGACACACACAGGAGGCCTGTGGTTATGACACACATACTGGGGTTATGGAGCACAGTTGCCCTGCAGAGAGATCACCTGTCAGAGGGCCTCTGAGGAATGCATTGTTGAGGTGGTCCCCAAACTCCCGCTGGCCTCAGTGCCAAGGGAATTCACAATGTTGTGTGTCTTTGAGCTAGTATTCGGATAAAAACAGAAGCACTCAGATGTGAACCTGGAGGTAGTGGAAGTTAAATTCCTGAGGAGGGAAAGAAATAAATGAGGAGTTTGGAGGCTGCTTTCTTTCTCCAGCACCTCATCGCTCACATCTCCATGGTCCCTACTTTAGGTGCTCATTATTCAGGGACAACACTATTGTGATACTTAAGTATAAGTTATTCCCTAATAAAAATATACACATTATTGCCTGCATCAAACAGAGAAACTGACCATCTACCATAGACATCCGTGTTACACAACAGCAGCAGAGGCAGGTCACTCATGCTAACTATGTGCGTTCCTGTCCATTGTGGCGGCCGCTGCTTACGGAACAAGCAGGTCTGCGGAATGACGTGTGGGAATGCAAGCTGGAGTCTCTCACAAGTCACAAATCTAGACGTTATTCCCAGGGCCCACTCCCATTACATAACTTAAAATCACTAATCCTTAACTCTTTACTCAGCGTCACACATACTGACTGATGTACTCACTGACGGCTATGAAATGGAATCGACTGTTGACAGCTGGACTTCTTGCAGACTGTTTTAATACATACTGGTTTAACATGACGAATCAGTCTGAAATGTGAGATAAGATTTTTTCCAAAAGGATCCTGTGTATTAAAAGTATATATTTATGTTACTTCTTTTTTGTTTGTTTTTAAAAACACTGATATTTGAATAGACTTCAGCTGCAACTAATATTTATTTTCATTACAATTATTTTTTTTGGTTTAATTGACGAATCATTTAGACTAGGGGTGCCCAAACGTTTTCCCTCGGAGGGCCAAAACTGAAACTTAACGGTGGGCCAAGGGCCAAAAGCAAACACCTATTGTATTGTATTGTTAAGATGCAAAATGGTACAAGGATCCCATGTGCTCCCAAGTGCTCAGATTCTTAAAAATATAAAGAAAAGTATAAACAGTGATTTATATTAGATATTTTTTAATTTTTTTTTTTTTTCGCTAGAAACATCTGGCAGGCCAAATCAAACCTTTTCGCGGGCCAACTTTGGCACTTTGGGCAGCCCTGATTTAGACGATAAGATAAGATAGAAGTTACTGATCCCACGTAAGGAAATTTAAGTGACACTTGTCAAAATATCAGACGGTAATGAACAGTGTCCTTTACAATTTCCCAGAGCACAAGTTGACGTCTTCAAACTGACAGTCCAAAACCCAAAGATGCTAAATTTACAATGACATAAAACACAGAAAAGCAGCGAATCCTCACATTTGAGACGCTGAACCCCAGAATATTTGCCATTTTAGCATGAAACAATACCTAAACAATCACCTACATTGTTGTAGATTACAGTGTTTTTATGAAAATGGTAACAAATGGATTAATCATATAATCTTTCCAGCTTATTGTATTTGACAACTATTGCAGGATGCAAAGTATTCTAAAGCCCTGAGTGCCAATTGCATAAATAAATAACTACTTTTAAAGGCACAATCCATGATATAAAGGTTAACAAAAGTGTTACCCCTATCATGCTGCCCTCATCTCTGATTATTGTAAACAACAAAATGATGATTCGGTCTGATTATCAGGATACGTCGCCACAACAACAAAATTCGAATGACAACAATCGAACCAGCTATCACGCCCAAATCGATAGTTGGTTCTGATTCCAGACGACGACTAAATCCACCTCAAAGCTGCCAAGAGGTTGTTTATTTCCGCGTGAAATATGGGAGTAAACCCGTTTTATATTTTGGATTATGATCAGTTGAGAAGCACATAAACTGCGGATAAACTCTTGACTTACAAGTGAATCAAGGTGTAATATACACGGTGAAAAAAAATGAAGGACTTGGCCTTTAAGCAAAGATGAAATTCACCTCCCACATGTGTAAGCAAAGGTTTATATTTCTTAGAATAGTAATATAATGTAAACAACAGAAAGATGAAGGACCGGGGGGTTTATTCTGGGAAGAATGTCATCTCATAGTAGAGTCTTGTGGAGCCTAACTACCCCATGATGAAAGGAGGAGGTGCTATCTAAACATCAACACATCGGCATCCTGTACTGGGAATCTCCCACTATACAACTCTCTCTCTGTTAGCCGGGTTTCCTCTCCACCTCTAAGCAGTCCAAACCAGCCAGGGGGGGGGCGACGAAGGAGGAAGGTGTCGACGGACAGGCCGGCCCTGCTTCTCCTACCCGCAGGGGGATTTACATCAAAGTTTGCACCCGCTCTTTCTATTACAGTACCAGCCCTGCTCCAGTGTTACTTTCACCCAGTAATCAACACTTGGAGCAGGGCAGAGTATCCAACGTGGCCTCTGGGATAAAGGCCCGTGACAACACGCAACAGCTGAGCAAGGTCAGCCTGTAAAATGTGAATGTGTGCAACAGTGTATAAATGTATACAAGCAGACCATAAGGACGGTGCTCACGCAAACTCAGATACACCGATTTGATGGCGGTCAGGGTGGAATTACAGTCGGGGATGACCCAGAGCGGACTGAGGCGGCTGTTGTTGTTGTTCCCTTCACGCCCACCTCTCCCCTCGCTGTTGTTTTTCCACTGCACTCCTCGCTGCGAGCATTCACTCACGCCCCACAGAGCCCGCTGAGCTCCGGGAGTCGACAGCCACTCAGGGAATATATGGGAACTTAAAAATACTCACATCAGCAATTGTGCGCTACACATAGTACAGCACAAACTCGCTGCGTCCGACCCCCACCAACCTTTTATTTCCGCTGCGCACTTGGACGTTTACTTACGCCGCTTAATGGCTTTCCCAGATCGCACTATTGTTTGCCTTTATTTAATCTCTTTTCTCCTCTCCTTTTGATCTGGTTCCCCCCCTTTAACAGATTTTTCTAAATGGAAAACATCCGAGGGACTAATAGAGGAGGGATGAATTGTTGATATAGTGTCTGTTGTGTTGTTGTGATACGTCTGGTTACAGTCTTAAGGAGAGATGAAGCGATACTGTGTCAAACAGCGCTGTGTTTAGAGCCCGCTGAGCAACACGCTCCAACCAACATGTGGACGCTGTAAAAATGTCAACTGACGTGAGGCAGTTTTTCCTGTGTTAAACAATCTGCCATTCTGCAACATGAATATGCGAAGTGTCAACCGCTACACCCAGTGACTCAAGTCAGGAAATTACACTAGTTCACTCAGAGGCCCATTCATGACCAGTCAAAAGATCCTTTGTAATTTATACCACTCTTAGTAGTTTTACAGCAGGGAGTGACAGAGCATGCTCCCACTACTGTAGGAGTACGCAGCGTGTTGCTGACAACCATTTAGACGGGTGGAGGGGACTGCGGTGTAGACACTACCTCACTTCCGTCAGGCAAAAACAACCGTAACCCATACAACCCCGAGCTATAAAAAGATTGAGCGAACACACACGAGTATTAAAGAGTGTTATAACCGAGCTGATTTCAAAACATACAGAGGTCAGATGACCTAAAAGGTCAAAGTCTACGGGGTGAAAACTCGATGGAGTGAGGCTAGATTAGTATAATCAGGGTAAAAAAAAAAAAAGCCAATAAATCTCCTAAAATTCATCCCTCTGTATCCGAAGCCAAAAGGAGAGAGATTATTAAAGAGTTCAGAGCACAAATACACTCAGCTGCTACAGTTAAAGTCTTCCTGAAGGATTCATTTGAGGTGTGTTTTTTGCCTTGTGAACACAATGGGCCTCATGCAGCAACATTCTCTTAAATTTCTCTTATATTTTCTATTAATTATCTGTTAAGAGAAAAAAATAAAAGAAGTCAACTCCGGATGCACCAAACGTTCTTAAACATCCAAATCTGCTCCTACCCAGGGGTGCTGAATGATGAATCCCACCTGATCGTAAATTAGAGGCGTGTGGCCGATTATTTATTATTAGCATAGGTACCATCCCCTAAACACTACATAAGGGCAGGATTTAGCATCGAAAAGGCCACTAAACACTATATAAGGGCAGGTGTTAGCATAGAAAAGGCCCACTAAACACTATATAAGGGCAGGTGTTAGCATAGATAAGGCCCCCTAAACATTATATAATTTGCAAACATTGCAAAAACTCTGGCACATGCCCAAGAATTGGAGAGAAAAAAATGCTGTAAAAAGAAGAGATAAGATACGATACGATACGATATGATGCGATACGATACGATACGATACGATGCAATGCGATACAATACGATGAGGGGGTGGGCGAAATATGCATTGAAACAGACATAGGCGTATATTACTACTGTTACTGGTACTGTTAAATAAACTTAAACAAAGTAAACATGTGATTTTCCAGAGTGCCAGTACTGGCATTTGCAGGAAATTCGAAAAGCATCGAAGAGCAGTATGTAAGCCACACAATATTATCAGGGGGTTTTATAGTCTTAATTGGGAATAAAAAACCAATATTATTATAATTACTCAAAAACGTATAAGAATCTAAATTTGATTATATGATATTCATGCGTTTCTTTATGTTCCTCATGTTTAAAACGTATGTTTCCTTGTGTTGGACAAATGATTTTTTTGGACTGTGAAAACCAGATTTTTTTTCTCATCTTGGTGAGAGTGCTCTCGACCACTTTAAATGTTCTCTTACCGAAGAGAAGAGCAAAAATAAAAAAACATTGGTGATTCCCAGAAATCAATGGGTACCAATAAAATAAGAACAAATCGTGGATGCAAACAAAAATAAGAGGAAATTTGTTCATACATCACTTCCTGCATGAGGCCCATTGTTTCTCAGTTGTCCTGAAGTAACCTGAATAATTCAGGCTGTGGTGTATTAAGAAGGCATAATTGAACTGTTGGACTCACCTTCAAGGCTCCATGTCAGCAGCTGTAGTGTTAATCATTGTGCAAAGATTATAGTTTTGTTTTTAAAATCGATTCAGATTTAAGTATTTTGTGCCTTTTATCATAAGAACTGACAGAATCCTCATTCTGAATTAATACATGGACATAAATTCAGTCTGTGTTTGACTAGAAGAATACTATTTAATACCCTTATAAACAAACTTTAATACAATTTAAGGCCTTGATTTCTTTCCCGAATTGATTACACTGTAAAATTGATGCAGTAGTTGTGAATCTATTTCACCGCTCTGTTGTTGCTCCTTGTGAAGGCAGATAAACGATAAGATAATTTCACTACGTGGATGATTGAACTGTCACATTATTCTTACACAACACGGGACCTGGGAAAAGCTCGCACTGTGGTTTGATGGTGATTAAAAGAAACTCTCCCGACACCTCAGCGAGGGAGAAAAGACAAACACAAAGTGGATGTCCACTCCTGTTATGGGTTTGTCCTTAACTTGGTGAGACCAACTGGTGTTTGTGGTCCAATCACAAGGTCCAGACTGCAGCCAAGGCAGTCAGCCCCCCGATTCATCCGGCCACGGTTGCCTTGATCTGACCCGACGAGCCGGCCAAGAAAAATACCACCAGACGATCCTTTTCATGCTCGACTTAAGCTCAAATATTCTCACAATCCTCGCCGCTCTTATTAGAAAGAGCCGAGCATGAGTCTGCACTCATTAATGCTGTTATTGTTCAGTGATTAAGTCGATTAAGACAGGGCCCTCCAGTTTGACTAATGTTTACATGTGGCTCCGACTACCGTGGCTTAACCTGACAATAGTTAGTTAGCGCGCGCTATGAATGGGGGGAAGAAAAAAAACACTTCAAAGTGATTCTTGCAACTTTTGAGCTTTAACTTTCAACGCTAACACAATGTGAGACCTTTTACTAGGTGTAAAGTGGGACATTATGAGCCACCTGCATCTCCCTGCCTACCTAATTTTCTGTTCCACCATAAGCACTTTAAGATTTAGGTCGGATAAGGAATGCAGTCTGATCTCGCAGGAGCTGAGCAGTCTCCAGCCGTAATAATAATAACTCGTGACTCTATTGTTAACCGCTTGCCCTTTGTAGCACATGAAGCTTTTCCAGCACTCGAGGAGGGCAGCAGAAATAAGATTAGTGGTGCTCATATAGTCCGGTATGGGTGCAACGTGGGCACATATTGATTGCACATTTTTTGCTAGTGTCTATGCTTCTTGAACAATGCTCCTGGTGAAAAATTGTAAACCTGCGTTCTGCAATAAATCAGGTGCCCTAATACAGGACATCTGTGGCATTTACAGTTTGTTAGATCAGTGCTGCCCTCCTGTGGCCATTTGGGAAAATAACACAAGCCTCACGGGTAAAACCAATATTTTCTTGTGGCTATAATTAAAATCTTGACCATCAAAAAAATTCACTTTTCTTACCTATTAGATAAATGTTATATATATATAAAAGCAACAATTGAGTGATATTTCGGGCTCTTGTGGTGGGTTGTGTCTACCTGGAAATACAGTAGGATGCTGACTGGGCTGGTTCAAGTCTTATCTCTTGGTGTGTTCTTGCATTTCTCTCCTGTCTCCCTACAGTCCACACACACTAGTAAGGGTGCTTAATTCACCTAAAATAAAACAATGAAAACAAAGATTAGTACTTGATGACGCAAAAAAAAAAAAAAACTATAAAAACATGATTTTTAGACAATGGTTTTTATTTTTTTTTCTCACAAACAACGTTTGTTTACAAAAAGGAAACGTCAAAAATAAAATTGTACCTATCTATTGCATGTCATGCTGGCAGTTTGAACTACATGCAAAAACAACAATAATAAGAACACTGATAATAATCATTACTGTACAAAAAAATGATGGTGGAAGATATGAGGCCAAACATCATCTCAAAACAAAAACAATTGTTTTTTTTTAAAAAAGGGAGTTGTATGAAAAGTGTTTTTGATCCAGACGGAGTCATGTGTTTGTACATGAGACTTAAACCAGGGCACAAGATTGCAAAACCACCCGGGTAGAGAGGGTTGTGTGAAACTGCATAGAGTCAGAGCTCTAAAGACAGAGGGGTGAAGAGAGAGTGAATGAAAGGAACAACACGGAGGAGTAAAGATGACTGTGGTGTGTGTGCTTGGAAAACAAGCACACACCCTCACATACACGGCTAACCTGTACAGTATGAAGCCCTTAAAACAAAATCATGCTTCATCGTCAACGTAGAAAACAACACGAGAGAACTACATGAAATGATCATTGAACCTTATAACCTCTTCTCAAGATCCCTTAGATTGACTTGCTGTAAGAAGTGATATCTGAGGTTTATGGCTTCATTTCATCCATCAACTACATGGAAAACAATACAGAGAGGAGGTGAAGAATCCCATGGCAACCACAGATACACCAGGTGCAGGTCATGTAGACGGAGACGGACACTTTCCCAATTTATTTCCAAATAAAGAGCAGAAAGGAAGGAATGAAACAAACACTTTCTATGTTTGAAAAAAAGGAAGAATAGTTGAGTTGGTCTGTGGAGAGACGGGTGTCAGAGACTGTGGCAGTGGATGCATATTTTCTCTACAGATGTGGGTGAAAGAAGTACAAAAAGTCAACTGTGTCTACGCATGGATGCAACTTAACATGTCATTTTGAGAGGGTCAATCCGTGTCCCTTTGGGGTTGTTTTTTTTTTTTATCCAGTGTGCTAAATTTATTACAAAGAGTGTTACAAGATTTAAGGTCCGTCGTCTACATGAGCAGTGCTTAAAGTCGAGTTTGTCAAGCGTCCTTTGTCGAAGTTGGTGGCATCTGTCGGCATCGCATGGGCTGGTGGTATGCGTGTTGTTGTGTGTGTGGAGAAAAAGGTTCCTGGTTGGGCTCATTCGGTGCTGACCTGCGTGACCTGTGCGTCGACTGTCTGGTTGGTGGACTGAATGAACATCGGTTGGGTCAGCTCCTGTCCCGCTGGCATCGTCACCTGCTGAATCTGATACAACTGCTGTAAAACAGAGAGACGAGAGAGGATGAAGGTCCGTGTGTGTAGTTGGATTTTACATGGTTTTAGACAGGGTTGTTACAAGGTGCTACTTAGGTTCATTCAGTCTTTTGAAGGGCTCATTGCATGGGTGGAATATGGTCTCAAAAAAGTACAAAATGCAAGTCTCCCTCCAAAATAATCCACGGCACACTGTAGTGTTTGATCAAAAATTAAAATGCCTTTATTTTACATGGCCATAACTGTTTAAAATGACCAACGCGTTGCGACCAACATGTAGGTCTTCATCAGGGTCACTGTGCTGTTTAAGTTGTTTCTAAAATAAAATATTTTATCTGACATTTGTATTTGAAATTGTATTCATGATTTAATAATCGCACTTCTGTCCAATTCTGATTTGTGACATAATTTGTGTTTTCCGTCTGACGTTATTTGTCTGTAACGAAGGGGCTGCAACTAACGATTATTTTCATTGTCGACGAATATGTTGCTTATTTTCTCGATTGATCGATTAGTTGTTTGCTCTCTAAAATGTCAGAAAATGTTGATCAGTGTTTCCCAAAGCCCAAGATGACGTCCTCAAATGTCTGGTTTTGTCCACAACTCAAAGATATTCATATTTACTGTCATAGAGGAGTAAAGAAACCAGAAAATATTCATATTTAAGAAGCTGGAATCAGAGTATTTTGACTTTTTTTTTTTTTTTTTTTAATAACTCAAACCAATTATCAAAATGGTTGGTGATTAATTTAATAGTTGACAACTAATCGATTTATATTTGCAGCTCTACTGTAACTCACTGTTATTGCTGCATTTCTTGACCGGTACAGTCTTAAAAAAGACATTTTTCTAATCTAAGGCTTTCTTTTTTTTTTTATTAATGTTCCTTTCATTCAATTTTTTTTATTAAGTGCATTTTTCTTCAAGGGGCACATCATCTGGTTCACAGCTAGCAGTGTGCACTAGTTAAAATGCTAACAATGCTAACAAGCCAAAAATAAGGATAGTGAGTAAAAATAAAAAGATACAAAATTCAATCTAGTTGGAAATGTCACCGTCATTGTTACAGCTTTGACACACTGGATATATGCATTGCATTTTTTTACCTGTCCATCAGTAAACTGGTTGAATTGCTGCTGTCCTTGCTGTACGTCTGCCTGTGTGAGCTGAAAACAAAACAAGTTAAATTAAAGAAACAAACAAATGAATAGTGTAAATGCTTGGATATCAAATAATGTGCTTTATGAATGCTATTTTTTGTTGCTGTTGTGATATTACCTGCTGGGTGTTGGCAAGAGTCTGAATCTGTCCTTGGACCACTTGCGCTCCGGACACAGGCTGGGCTAGACGGATGTATTGTAGCTGGCCCGTGTTTAGTTGCACCTATATTCAGCCAACACAAGGGGGAGACAAAGTTAGATTTGCAGCAAAGGTCATTCGATCACAGAGGTCACAGCCATTTTCCTACTCTGGACAAAGACAACGAGAATCATTCACTTTCCTCTGGTGAACTGTTAACTTTCTTTGTTTGATGATTCCCATCAAACAGTGAAGGATGGATAACTCACTAGAACGCCATGTTTGTGCTGTACTACAATGTCACAGACCACTTTAACCATTTCATCCACTGTTTGAGCTCCTCCATCACCAATCTCCCCTCCCCTGATTCCCATCACTTTTTTTCCAGCTTGATGTTATTCCTTACCGGGATTTGCTGGATCTCTCCTGTGTTGGTGATGATCTGCTGCATGACCTGCATGGTCTGGCCTTGGGCTTGAGCTGTCTGAGCTTGACCCTGGGCTTGGACTATCTGTAACTGTTGGCCTTCACCCACCTGCATGGCCACCGGCGCGCTCTAATGGAGAGAAAAGAAAAGAGACAGAAGTAAGACATTAGTTTTTGAACAAAAAACTGGTACAGGCATGTAGTATATGATTGACAAAAAGCAAAGAACCAGGAAATCACTAACTTCCCTGGAATGAGATTTTAACCGGCCCCATGAAACGTATGTATTCTTAAATTTAAAAAAGTCTGTTAAAGATTATCCGCCAGGCACAAAAAAGAAAAGTGGTGACATGAGGTGACGGCGCAAGTTTCGAGACCTCTCTTCGCCTTCTGCCTGTCACACTATCTAGGAGAGGCCACCTGATCTCATGCTGCGGTCACCCCTACAGGCCTCAGTCACCTGAGCAGGACGGAGCATGTAGGCAGCAGTCACCTACAGGACTCTGTAAGTGTGTGTGTGTGTGTGTGTGTGTGTGTGTGTGTGTGTGTGTGTGTGTGCCGTTAGTGAACATATAAATGCACGTGTGTTTACCGTGATGGGCGTGCCCTGTGACTGCACCTGCACTTGCTGTAACTGCTGCATGGTGGCACCTTGCAGCATCTGATGGCCCGAAAAAATAGAATGAGAAAATGAGAGAAAGACACACAGTGAGAAAGCAGCGATTGCAACAACTTAACATGTGAATGCAAGCATGTGTGGACGTGTGTGTGTGTGTGTGTGTGCGCGCAGAAAGCTTAAATGTTAGAGCAGCAAATGGTGGCATATAAGTGGCAAATGACATTTCATGACATGTTTATTTATGAATGATAAAGAAGAAGCGTAGGTGAAATGTCAGAAACGGGTAGTAAAAAAAAACAAAAACAAAAAAAAACATGGTGGACATGTTTTGAAAATGCATGTACATCACAGTGGCATTTACAGCAGCTTAAGTAATGTCAACTGTGGTTTCACAAGCACTTATGAGACAGTTGGTGACCTGAGAAAAACAGAATTGGTATAACAGTGACAACTAGTGACATTGAAAGCTCTGCACACAGATGCATAAATAAAAAGGGTATGAATCAAGATCTCTGCCGATCATATTTTCTTTGTTTTCTTTTCCTTCTTCATTCTAAAGTATTTCCTGCTAAAACTTTACTCCACAGACCAAAGCTGTTTGGTACGGCAAGCTAATCAGTTCTGTTTTACACCAGAAAACACTTTTGATGTGTCCGTCAAACCCTAACTGTCAAGAGGGATCGGTGCGATTGAGCTGGTAGAAAACAATGCAGATAACCTTCACATTCAATACAAAACTGGGGGGAATCACATTAAAATAAGCATGTTGCAATGAAGAAGGATTGAGATGAAGCTTCAAAGATTCCCAGTTTTTTTATGTAATCTCATAAGCACTTCAAAAAATCGAATATCTTTTTTGGGGAGCCAAATTTTAAACAAATTCCCTCAAGGCCCATTTTTTTTTTTACAGTGCTTCCTTGTAAATAGCCTACAATGGAGTCTACGTAAGGTGAGTGTCAAACTGTGACCTCTCTGCTCTCAGCGGGGACTGCAGCAGTAGCAGTGAATCAGGCCAGGTCTAAACGAGTATGACAGCTCAGCTAAAGGCAGTCTGCTGAAGCAGCATGAAGCACCACAGCAGCCAGGGAGCAACGGCTACATGACATGCAGGGAGAGAGAGAGAGAGAGAGCTCAGCAGCAAAAGAAGAAGTAGGAGTGAGAAATTATTAGAAAGAGACACAATAGAAAGGTGTTCCCACATATGCATTTTTGTAATCGTACTGTAACTGGTGTAAATAGGGTGTGATGGGTGTGCCATGAGACTCCACCTGCACTTGTTGTAACTGCTGCATGGTGGCACCTTGCAGCATCTGATGGCCCGACAGAATACAATGAGAAAATGTGATCCATAGGCGGAAACGCACTCTCCCCAATACTCTGTGAATGTGTGTGTGTGTGTGTGTGCGAGAGTGTGTTTTTGTATGTGTGTGCTAGGAACCATTAAGAAACTACAACGGCATATTTGAGCCAATGTAGGTTAAAAAACAAATTACGGAGCCAGGAGAGGGAGAGGGAGGCGGTAATCTTCCAAGAAAAAACTCACAAATTTAAGAATAAACCTAAAATATTCTCTGAGATTACAAAGTCATACATTTGCGAGAAAAAAACTTAAACATTTTCCAAATCGGCGATAACACCAGCCACTGTCTGAATTGCGTTGTGCCTAAAGTAGCGTTGTTATGACCTCTATTTTCTTTCATGTCCTTTCTGTGGTATTTTATGAACATACTGTAATGCTGCCATCGGTATGCATTGCACTTTATCCTCATGTTAAACCTGTTGAACATTTTTCTTTGCCAATGGGTTATCAGATAAATCCTAAAGATTGCTGTTTCTGATGTCCTCTCTGAAGGACGGCGTCTGAGCGAGTCGAAGATCCTGAAAGATACATACACGCGTTTTCTTTCATGTTCTTTGTGCTCTTTTATGAACATAAATAAATACTAATATAACTCATGTATTTTGCGCTCTGCGGCCCACGTTACCACAGAGTTTAATGGTGCCGTCTGTGGTGACATGAGGTTGATCAAACCTTGCAAAGTGAAGCGAGGCGTTTCCTTGACAACAAAATTACCCCAAATTTTCCGAGTTTCTTCCTCGTAAATGTATGACTTTATTATCTCTGAGAATATCGGAGTTTTCCTCGTAAATTCTGAGTTTTTTCTTGTAATATTACCCCCTCCCTCGGCTCCGTCAATTTTTTTTTTACCTACAATGGTCCTAGTATGCTGTCATAAGAAACAGTTTATTATTCTTTCAGCTCATTTCTCTGTTACTGACACAAACAGCACTAGTGAGGATGACAAACATACATGAAAAGTTTTAACTAGCCTTTGATAATGATTTTTATTATGTTATTTTCTGTATTTTGTTGTGTGCTTCACTTATAAAGGCAAAAAATACACAGCTTACTATATGATTTGAGAAACTCAACTATGATTCACACACTGTACGTATGATATGTGTATATTTTGGAGGCTATGATATTGCACAAATAGACAGGGACTGATAGCACAAATTTAAATTTTTTTGAGTGTTTATAAACATTTCATTCCATTTTCATCGCAATTCATGTGAATGTGTGCGTAGTTATGTGGCCTGGGTGTGTTCTGAGGTTCAGTTATTCCTGCTGGTGGGAGAGCGGTTCGCTACTGAATGTGAGCTAAGACTAATATCAATAAAGTCAGGTGTGATGACCCGAGTAACAAGCCTTTTGCAACATGATTCCCAGGACGGGGTGAAGCTTAGAATGTGCTACTTAAACTACTTGGCAGAGCCAATCCTTGATCCAAGCCTGTGTTACACAGAGACACACACACATGCACTCAAACACTATTATTCTCTTGAAGTTCAGTGCAGGCTTCATTAACTGGTAATTTGTGTTTCTGTGGGGCAGTTAAGCCTCTCAGCTGTAGTCGGTGTGCTTCTCCACATCGCTCTTATTATTGCCTAAAAATTCTCATATCCAGCTGTGGTTTCATTTAGTTGTTGCTTCTTTAAATCTTGGCGTGGCAAACGCTGTTATAAGCTCTTCAAACAAGGTGTTGGTAATACCTGTCCTTGCTGTGGCTGAGCGATGATGATCTGTCCGGGCTGGATGGTCGTGGCCGTTTGTTGGCCGGGCTGCTGGCCCTGTTGCGTGCTCTGCACCTGTACAGCTCCAGGCTGCTGGGCCAGAGTGAAGTAGTACTGCACCGGCTCTGCTGGAGCTACTGACTGACGCATCTCCTCCTGAAGGTGACACAAACACACACACAAACACACACACACACACACACATGGAAGAAGGCCTATCAGTCCATTACATCTCCATAAATTATTTTTGCAGGTGTAACGGTAGAGGAGGGCAGGTCTGATAAATAACTGATGGGATGTGGCTGGGGAAGAGTAATGTAATCTGGACATAAGATCCATTACAAGCACCATACTGGTCAATACCATAGACTGAAGGCCTGGAGGCATCAGCCAGAACAATCTCCACAAAAAACAACAGTAGGAAACATTTGTGACTCTACTGTAATATAGGTATCCTAAAACTAATAATGTGACAGTTATTGATTTATGTATGTAAACGCTCTCTCTGTACATCCTCTTCCTGGGTCAGCCACAAAAAACGGGTCTAACAGTTACTATAAATTCTCAGTAAACACTGACCTGTGTCATTCTGCTTCACAACTGACTAATGGACAGGGCTTCATCTTGATGAGGTCTCTCCATCACCAGAAGCGTAAACACCCTTCTCCCAGCTCCATGACAACACAGCTGAGAGTGTAGGATGTTTACATGCCTGGAGACAGTCTACTTGACAACTAATTTAAATATCGCACTCCTCCATCTGGTAGCCTACATTTGTATCCAGCACATCAATCTCTTGCTTGAGCAAAACGTCAATTAAAATGTGCTGTTTTCTGTGTGAGAAGAAGCCACTTGATTTTTATCCTTATTGAACCGGATCCCTGGTAGAGGACATATTCATTGTGCTTTTCTGTTACTAATTGTACAAACTGGTGTCATTGATGGGGTTACTGTTGGCTGTCAGAGGCAATAAGATGCTGCAAACATCCGACTGAAAGCCCTCGCTGTCCACACCCCAGCTTCCAGTCAAGGATGTTTACAGCACCTCCAGGTTGCCAACAAATGGAAAAGCACCAGAGATGAAGACCCTCTTTTTCCTGCGCTAACTTTAATGTGTAAGCAACTTAGGGTTGGGCGATATGACTGTATATAACGTGCAACAGTAGAAATGAGTCCAGCAGTAGAGATTTGGCAATACCGTTTACACCACCGTAGCAATTCTCGCGTGATTTCGTGATTAACGCAAGATCTCGCGCTATCGCGAATCCGGTCTCTGGCATGGTAAAGTGATTTGGGCAGACGTGGAGGAGGAGGAGAGTGAAGTTGTAAACACAGAGCAGGAGGAGACATCCCTCTGTAACTCTGGTTACATGATTACCAAACATTTGCACAGTAGTTTATTTTGACAATGTTTTGCCAGTTTTTTTAATTAAAAGATGAGCAAATCCTGCAGGAAAAGTCAAGTTGTTCTTTCTTTTGGTATACCCTTAAATACAAATTTGTGTGATTTCTATATTGCACTGACTGAAGTCAGGCTGGTATTTATTTGCACCAATTAACCTTAAAACCAGTAACACTGAAATTATTCTCAGGAAACTTCAAGCTTCCATTTTGTGGAAGTGTTGTGTGTTGTTTCATGTGAAGCAGTAGTTTTGTTTGTATGGAAGTTTCAAATAAACAAAGAAAATTATCAAATGTGATGAAGTACGGTATAGTTATTTTTGGACCATTTCTTAATTAAATTTACAGAACAATTACTGTATTGTGATATATATGGTTACCGTGATATAGAATTACCAGCACTGTCTCCTAAGTATTACATTCAAATACAACTAAACTGGATTCTTAATTACGTTGGAAGGACACGTATTTTTATTACGTTTGTCTTTTACGTATCACAAATACGTCTGTAAGTCTGCGGACGGCCGCAGCGAGTGACGCAGAACAAAAGGTGACGCGCAGAGCAGGTAACGTAATATATCGAGCGAACGTGAATGAAGATATGTTGAATAAAAACGTTTCTGAATAATAACGGGTATAACAAATGAGAAAGTCCACTACTGACAGGCGGGAAGGGAGGTGGCTGGGTCCAACAAAACACCGGGCTTTCCCCCAGGAGACTGGTGTTCGTGTCCCATGCGAAGCCAAATTATGATGTTATTTTACTAAGCCTAGCCCAGTACTGTTGTTGCCAGAACTTAACTAAGTAGTTTTGTTGCGTTTTCGTTTTGTTTAAAACTGCAACCGTAATACGGGAGAAAAAATGATTCCCTCAAAACGTATTTTGGGTATGTAGTTTAGTTGTATGGGAAAGAAATTTTGTGGGAGACAGGGTTGAGAATTACATATGCTGTGATAGAAGAATTTGGCCATATCACCTACCCCTAAAGCAAATAATTTCCCAAAAACTCTCAGCACCTTTGGAGACATCTGCTGTTTGCCCCCCGTCACCGTGCAGCGTGTGATTTCCTACCTGTCGTTTCGGGGGCTTCAGGTCGTCCCGGGGCACGATGTCAATCAGGAAGTCAAACTGGTCAAACTTTGTTATTGCCATGGCAATGTCGTTCCTCTGTAAACATAACGGACACAAGTGATGAGGTCAGATTTTCATTATGCTAATTCAATATATGCAGCAACCTATATATAAACATGCCTCAAGGCCTGGGGTCAACACTCCCAAAATAGCCACACAAGAGGCTACTGTGGAATAGAAATAAAGTTCCCGGTAGTCCTGTAACAGGTATTAGCTTTGATAACTGAGCTCAACGGAAGAGAGGGTAAATTTAGAGCTTAATCAACTTCTAACTATTCTGATAATCGATTAATTATTTGTCACTTTTATGCAAAAAAAAAAAGCCAACCATTTGCTTGTTCCAGCTTCTCAAGTGTGAGGATTTGTTGTTCAACAACTTTTTTTTTAAACAACAGTCAGTAAAGGAACATGGATTAATAAAAAACAATCACCCTTACATCACAATCATAAACCTGGGTGTGTGCGATGGGTGGAAATGAACAGGAATGACGCTTTTCTGCCCTCATGAGCACACAGGCTCTGCCGCTATACGCCTTCCTATAACCACAGCAGTGTTCTGTCTCTGTGGAATTTTCCACAGGATATTGGCTGTCAGGACCCCCCATTGTGGCCCTCGCTGCACTAGAGGCTATTTATAGTAGCTTGATTAATATCTGGTAACACCAGGTCACATCTACACTTGTTCTATTGATGAGCGTTGCTATGGTGACCTCAATTGGCGTGCCCTCTTCACAATAGGACTCGAGCTCTCCACATGCGTGTATGTGCTAACATGTGGAAATGGAGGATGCTGTTTTTCCTCACAAGAAAATCACACGTTTGAGGTTCAACCATCACATGTACCCGATGCATCATCTGTGGTGTAAAATGTAATTAACATGTAATCCTGCACAGTAAATTAAGTTTCTATTTAAAGCACACAGTATAGAGTTTTTACACCTGAAAGCTTAATGCTAAAAAAAAGGGACAAAGATAAGCCAAGACAACAGCAAAGTGAACACACTTCCAAAGTAGGTCTTCGGTTTAAGACTCCTACGAGACTAACTACGATGAGAGCGTCTTTTTTTCCAGTCTCTTTTTCTACACACACACATATCCATGGGCTGCTAATCTCTCAGAGGTATGTGAATGGATGAAGTGGACTTAAGGGCTTTCATGTTCTGCTCCAACGTTTACCCCTCTTGACATCCAGGTGAGACTCTTGTCTGATTTTCCCAACTGTTCCCATCAGCGCTCTCTCACATTCGCTGCTTCCCTTTTTTTCCCCCCTCACATCATTCCAGAGTCCATCTTATTCAACTTTGGGACAGCAGAGAGCAGGCAAAATGGCACCGGAGGGAAAAGTGGGTCAGCGGCACCCGCCTGGCTTTGCTTTCAAAGTCAATGGAGAGAGAAAGAACTAAACAGAGGGATGGTCCTCAAGGGGATGCTGTTATGGGGCCTCTGCTTGTATACGTGCACAGACGCGGGGCTCTCAGTGAATAGAAAGCGGCAAACCAAAAAAGACATCCAAATGATGCAAGGGTGTGAGAGAGGAGTTGAAAAGAAAAAAGGTAGGGCTGTCAATCGATTAAAATATTTAATCGCGATTAATCGCAAATTAATCGCACATTTTTTATCTGTTCAAAATGTACCTTAAAGGGAGATTTGTCAAGTATTTAATACTCTTATCAGCATGGGAGTGGACAAATATGCTTGTTTTATGCAAATGTATGTATATATTTATTATTGGAAATCAATTAACAACACAAAACAATGACAAATATTGTCCAGAAACCCTCACAGGTACTGCATTTAGCATAAGAAAATATGCTCAAATCACAACATGGCAAACTCAAGCCCAACAGGAAACAACAGCCGTCAGTGTGTCAGTGTGCTGACTTGACTATGACTTGCCCCAAACTGCATGTGATTATCATAAAGTGGGCATGTCTGTAAAGGGGAGACTCGTGAGTACCCATAGAACCCATTTTCATTCACATATCTTTAGGTCAGAGGTTTTTCCTCGCCAAAACAACTGAAGCATCTGATCAAGGTAAAACCCTTCCTTCGATGACAAGAACAGAGTCGTACGTCTCTATTAGTGCATCTGACCTGTAGCGTGCGTCTCTTGTTGTCCTCGGTGTGGATCCATGCTCGGAGGGTGAGCTCTGTGATGAAGATCTGAGCCGCCTTGGCAAACAGGACCGGAGCCTCTGCACTGATCATCTGCACAGAGGAGATGGAGTTACACCTGCTTAAATACGCCCACACTGTGACTATTTAACATCAATCACATAGCAGCTATAAACATGAATCACTCAGAACCGGAGGGACAAAGGGCTGCATCACATTCACACGGGCTGCAAAATATAAGCAACACATGCATTCACTTTTTTTAAATTGACTACATAATAATTAATTTTGAGCTAATGTGTCAGCTCAAAGCACTACTCAAACAGAACTATATTGCTTAGCAGGTGATTGTCATCATTATTCACCAGAACACTTGAACATTTCTATTCTTTTCATCACAGCTGTGAGTTGCCTTCAAACCTTTGTTTGTCCCTAACAACGCCTGTAAAATCACTGGTCTGCAGGCCTCTAGTGGCAAATTGCTGAGCTTCACACTCCACTTCTTCATATCGAGTGGCATTGAACTCTCAGCCCGAGCCGCACGGTAAATTGGTTAAGTACATGGACATAAATGTGAAGCTTAAACGTACAAGACGGACTGTAATAATACCACGCCACTCGCATGTACGCGTGCAGTGAAAGCTGCCGTGTCAGGGCTGAGAGAAGGGTCCTGTCTTGGGATACGTTACTGATCTCCTGATCTCGTTACCATTTTAAGCTACAGCTTAACTAACGGGATAGTGCTCTTGACACGGCACATTCAAGCCAAACACACACACACACACATGTTCCAAGGCTTTCTCTTTAGAGACTATGAACAGTCCTGGCTGATAATCTGGTGTAAGGGGGGTAAAATAATCGCTCCTTGTGCCTTAACTGTCAAGTTCAATGCAGCTGACAAATGGTGGGAGATGGGTAGGTTCCTTTGCATAAAGCTTGTGGACACATGCCCCTAAAACTACGGCACAACCTCAGCCTTTCTGAGCGATTGGTATTGGTATCAAGGTGTACTTTAAGTGATTGCTATCAGTTATAATAAGCCCAATAAAATTCAGATTGTTACTTTGTTTTTGCCCAGTTGCTGTTTGACATAAACTTCAACTTGCAGCAATGTGGAATACGTTTTAAAAAGTCAACAAGCTGCTAGAACCTCTGCAATGTGTGGAGCCATATTGAAAACTAGAAGCAGCTACTTCTTATGAATTAGGGCTGCACAATTAATCTGAATTTGATCAAAATCGCAATATGGCCTACTGCAATTTTCAAATCGCAGGTTGCACAATATTTGTTGAAGGCAACATGCTGCTAAAATACCATTTTAAATAAAATATTGTGGTGCTGCAGAGATGTCCTGGCCTACACATCATATTCTACAAACATCTTTGTTTGCGCAGAAATCACACCATCATGATTTTAATATGTTTTTCAATGAAAACGAGAATAATGATGCAAAACTTTTCAGTCCCTCTAATATTGCAAATCATATCGCAATTGTAATAGCAGTCAAAATAATCGCAATTATATATTTTTTCATAATCTTGCTGCCCTATTATGGATACAATGCCAGTGCTTCACAGAGTGGTATTAACAGCTACTTGCTACACAATCAGTTTTGTAATTTCACTTAATGACGCTGTTTGCACACTGTTGATATGTTTTGATGTACACCCATTTGATATAAATAATGGACTTCTTATCAACAGACAATTGCTGAATGCGCAAGAGCTGATAATATTTTTTCCATTATAAAATAAGTCCAACAGGCACTGAGTGCTCTGAGCACAACAGGCCACAAACCAAGAACTAGAGAACATTATCCGTCAGGCTTTAAGGCTTTATAATAATCAAACTTTTGTCTAAAATGGAAGTATAATCAGAAATGCATCTTGAAAAACCTGGTTCAAGCTATACATTGCTTATTTCCCCCCTTAATCCTGTCTCTAAGAAATTCTAAATTACCAGTAGATTAAATATGAATGGAAGGCTTTACCTATTTTAACCATAACATGGTGATCAAAGAATCTACTAAGAATCCACAAAAGTGCCATATGCTCCCCCCAAAACAGTTATTTTCTCAAAATGGTCAATCATTTCGTCTGTCCTCTTACCTTGACATCCTCATCCAGCTTCATGATTTTTTTGATTCGAGCCAGAGGCAACTCCTGCACGCGGAAATCCTTCTGGAAATAAGGGATGGGTGGTCAGTTAGAGATACAGACTAGAGCACAACAAAGTTGTGCTTTACTATTTGCATGTGTTTGAAACCATATAAAACCACTGAATCTTATTGATAATTTGGCTGGTATGTGTGTGTCTGTGTGTTTCAGTGACAGCGTACCACAGTCAGGTTCCTGATCTCCTCCATGACACGAGGCCAGAAGGACTGCAGGGTCTGCTGGGCATCGCTGCCCCCGGCTCCGAACGCATCTGCGGACATCCTCTACTCTGCTGCATCAAGGAATGACAGGGGGGGAGAGAGGTGGAAGCAAAAAGTTAATTATTAGAAAACACAAAAACCAAGATGTGATGCTTCAGTTACTCAAGACGGGTCCATTCACTAAGGACACAAAATCCAGCGTCGGTCCGAGCCAGGCCTGCGCTGCCCAGAGCTCTTCTCGTGTGTCAGAACCACAGATCCTATCATGGCCTATAATTATAATACAGTGAAATCTAAAATAGATCCTGACGGGCTTCTATTCTTGTCCTTTGTGGGATGTTGACATGCCCAAGAACCCACCACCAGACCGGCTGCACACTCCCTGATTATGAATGGCTCACCTTTAGCACATAGGAGCTGCAGCTCCTCTGCAAACACAAGCATGTCATGTGCGAGTCAACCGCTGCTGATGACCCCACGCACTGAGGACAATGCCATGAAGCCACATCTAGGAGACACGTGTGTGTTTGTGTCATAGACAAACAATCTCCCGACAACCAGTTTTTGGACGGATGCACATTGTGAACACACACAGACGCATGTTCGCAAACTAGAGCTGTAAAGTGAGATAAACCAACTGTTACGCACGCATGCATGTGGACATGAAAGCCAGTGCTTCTACAAGGGGTCTGACGGTTTGAAAGAGGATCCAGCAGGTTACTATGGCATGCCAGGAATCTGCTGGGGGAATATTGGCCTGCCTGTCTGAGCACGCAGAGCTTGGAGTGTCTGGATCGCACTCTTTCGCTCTCACCCCCCCCCCCCCCTCCCCACCTCAGTGAAAAGATTTGCCAGAAGGGAGAAGAAAAAGAAACACGGGGAGACAGAACAAGAGATGAGTGTGTGGAGCTACTCAAGAGAGACGGGGTGTGTGTTTGTGTGTGTGTGTTGCTGAGGGAGGGGTAGTGCCTTGTCCAGTTCGGCATTAATCCAGCGCTAAGACAAAGTGCCAAAGGCTTTAACAGGGGGAGGTAAGAGACAAACAGGGCCGCAGTCAGACTGCTGTGCAAACTAGCTATGTGGGTCAAACAAGACAGAAAAGAGGGAGACGCAGACAGAAAGAGAGAGACATGACAGAACAAAGAAAAAGAGTGTTAGGAGAAGGGGGGTCACCTCTTTATCTTCTCTTTCTTTTCTCACTCTGGGCCAACAAGCATGAATGGCTCCAGCTCTGGTCCAGCCGACAGACCAATACAAAACAAAAGACTGCCTTTCAAGCACCGCATCTAGTAGGGCGGGGACGAAACACCTATCTCCCGATTCGATACCATCACAACACTTGGGTGCCGATTCGATATGTATTGCGATTTTTAAGTATTGCGATTCTACAGGTATTGCAATTCGATATTACGATTTATTGGGTTTTTTTGTTAACTTTTTTAACACTAGACCATGGGAATAAGTTGAATCATACACTTCTAGGGACTTTTACTTTGGAAAATACCTAAATAAATACAGTAAAAATGTTTGATTTTCAGCACTAATGTGGTCAGAGATGTACTGAAGTCGAATACATCAGTCATTGTCAGGCATTATTTATTAATACATTTCCCTCACAAATTAGTGGTGTTTTCTTTTAATTTATAGGGGACTTGTAACTGTTTTAAACTATTGGTGAATATAATCCATCAATCTTGTTTCCATATATGTATTTTGGATATACGGTTCCTTCACCGTTTTCTGCTTTGTCGTTTCGGCTCACTGCGGCCAGCTGCGGTTTGTTTTTGTAACAGATACCAAACGGATATGACGTCGCGTTACTCTAACTACAACAATAAAAACGGTAATATATCGATTCTGGCATTAAAAAATTGATTTCAAAATCTTGAGAAAAAAAAAAATCCCCTGTTACAGAGGTGTAGTAGGAGACTGTTTTGACTCTGGGTCCACGCAAGCTCCTTTATTCATACCACTTAAGTGCAGTTGTAAATATTTTACACCGATAAATCACTAATCCAGAATCCACGATTGATTTCGACAGGACAGATTGCTTCTCTGGCAGTTGTGGGAGTTGCTGAATAATATAGAAGAAGAAGCACTGCTGCATCCCGTTCTGTCATTCAGTTTTTCGACAGAGAGTAGCCTAAATCAATGAGACAGAATGGCAGCAGGGGGTGGCTTTATATAAATCAATCGGGCGGCTTGTAGCTATGGCATGCCAGGCTAGTGATTGACCTTGACAGTGTCTCCCCTTCTCTGTCTGACGCTCCAGTGTCCAGTTGCATTTCAAGGTTGATTGAAATCCTGCAGTCACTAGAACAATCCCAGCATTCCACGGGGCAGGAATGACTGATGGGAACTGTAGTTTTTCTCCTCTGCCTGATGGGTAAACTGACCTCTGCCGGTTCTTTCATGGCCTCTGTGTGCTTAGTTTGCAGCATCATGATCATGCAAATAGGGTAAAAAAAAAACAACCTTTTTCGGCTAATATTCATAAACTCGCATCAGCACTTGATCTTGTGATAATCTTGAACAAGACATCCTTGTGTATCTGTGTTCGTCTGCCAGCTTGTGTGGTTCTCTCCAACTGGTAGCCTGCTAACAAACAATAATTCACATAATGAATCATGACAACCATCAGGCTAATAACCATGGCAACAACGCTTTGACCCAGAGGAAACAGAGGAGGATAGAGCATGGACG
Source organism: Sebastolobus alascanus (assembly GCA_916701645.2). Classification (NCBI taxonomy): domain Eukaryota; kingdom Metazoa; phylum Chordata; class Actinopteri; order Perciformes; family Sebastidae; genus Sebastolobus; species Sebastolobus alascanus. The sequence continues at coordinate 638,202 of CAKAOJ020000025.1, read as the reverse complement.
TATAAAGAGAACTGGATACAGTGTTGGAGGCGGGCTCTCGTTCACTCCTACGAGAGTTGCTAAGTGGCGCATGAAGCCAAAATGGCTCGACTGCCGAGTGATAAAGTACCCGTATCATCCGGCGATCTTCCGCATAAAGTACCCGTATCATCCGGCAATCTTCCGCATAAAGTACCCGTATCATCCGGCAATCCTCCGCATCCATTGGGTCCACAGAGCAGGCGCAGTAGCATTTCCTTTAACCCCGCCTCCCAGCCCTCGCTCCAGCCTCGGTCTGGGGCTCATTCACATGAACGGAGGAAGGGAATTAACTCTGGATTTGGCTATTAATGCATTTTACAACTTTTAGGCCCTAATGATTTAAATAAGGGCTATTCAAGTGCTGGTACTGGGAAGTTGATTTACCTCAAAAACAAAATATATTCGCTGAGCTACAGATGTCTCTTTTTGGGCCCAATGGCATCATGTCACAAACACGGAAGTTGTAGTACCGCCGTTTGGCCACTACGGCAAAAACGAGGAGTTAAAATAGCAAATGATTCAATTGATAAAAAAGTAAAACACATACAGGCCACCCCAGCACCTTCTGCTCTCACACATAACGCACCCCTGCTAAACTCCTGCCTTTTCTTTTAAAACACTCGCTGTTATTAAATCACACATACACCCCAACCCCCTCTCTCTGACCCCGTGACCTTCAATCTAAATACACAGCCAAGCACTAACCACAGCAGCAGGAGGAGGAGGGGGGGGGGGGCAGAGGGGAAGTCAATATGTGAGAAGAGATGAGAAAGCAAGTGTGACGAGAGGTAGGCTGAAGCGTGAGAAGGGGAAAAAGAAGCAATGCGAGTAAGAAGAAGAGAAGGGTTAAGCATCAACATGCTTTTAACGTTGCTCCTCCAGCTGTGCTCTACCTACAGTACACCAATATTAGCATATTTCCCAAGGCTTTGCATCAATGGAAAGTTTGCGTGGGAGCCCGCTGATGTCTGACACACAAGTGCCGAACATAATGTCTTCTGCTGACTTCTGCAACACCTTCTATGGTCTGGGTCTAGTCTAGTCAAACAAACACTCCGCTGCACAAAGAAAATCAATTTTGAAACTCCCCGAAAGCTAATAAATGGCAGCGTTATAAAAGGTTGATGCAGACAACGAGACAAAGTCAGAGTCGAGATTGCTTGTTTTATCTGCTGCGATAAGTACTATTTGCTTCTGTATTTCAGGTCTCTAATCTATAGTAAGCTTTGAAGTCCTTAAATGGAAATCTAAATAATTTGTTAAAGCTTGTTAGTTCGGCTCACTCCTTCATACTTATAGTCAGCATTTGAAATCGCTCTACATAAAGTGTCTATAAATGTGAACGTTTTGTACTTTGATGTGAGCCTGGATAATACTGTGAATCATTCTGTTGAAATGAACCTGACAAGCATCTCTGCTGTGTTGTTCTAAGCTGCTACTGTATGCTATATTAGGGTACATTGTGTTGTTTTGCGCTGTGCATCTCTCCTCTCCTCTTCCCTGCGGCTCTGTTGTCCTTCATCAGGTCATTGAGACACGGAGATGCTGGTGTTGGGTTTCCTACCGTCTCTGCTGTGTGTGTGTGTGTGTGTGTGTGTGTGTGTGTGTGTGTATGTGTGTGTGTCTTTGAGGACAAATGTGATGTCTGCGCTTTGTCGACATTGTCCAACACAGCAACTTGCTCTTCCTCCTTCAGCGGCTCTACATCTCTCTTCCTGTCTCTCCTCCGGTACTTCCCATCTCTCTCTGTCACTCGTGGGTGTTTGTGTCTCCCTTTGCTCTGTCTTGCTCGCTTCCACCTGATCCCCTTCTTTCGACTTCTCTGGGAAAGTCAATGCTGCTCCGCTTGCAGCAGCTGAATCAGCGCTAATGTTGTTCTCCCAGCCCAGTCCTGCATCTCTCCCGTCTCGTCCCTCCCTCCCTCCCTCGCTCACTGGCACGTCACATCAAGTGGCCACTCACAGCAGCATCAGCGGCTCGCTCCAACTCTGACATCACACCACTTTACACAATTCCTGTCCAAATAAACCTGATAGCAGTGTAGGCAGACGACCGGAAAAAACATCAAGATTGAATCACTTAGCCTTTTGCCTATTCATTTGTTCTTAAAGATTAGTAAAAGAGCTAGGAAAGGGCAAAGTTTTCAGCGTCAAACTCCGGCATTGTTGTGAAAGAGACAGTACAGTTGAGCAAATGAATTAATTGGCCTTCGGTTAAGGAGAAATGTTCTGCAGCTAATTGCCCCCTTAATGACCTGACGGTTGGTGTAAATTGAGCTTAATTTTGCTGAGTGTAGTTGATAGGTAATGAGGCGAGGCAGTTTAGGACAAACTGAAGGCCTATTTGAGGCAGAGGAGTGAACTTTTCCCCGAGGTGTTTCAGCATCACATTGTCATTGTGCTGAAGAGGAACTCATCTCATCCCAGATCTTTCCCTGAAGCAGAGCTGACACTCCCATTGAAGCAGATGTGCACTGAGAGGACCACACAGAAATAAAGTGGCGTGTACTGTACCAAATTAATGTGTAAATGTCTGTTATAATCTGCAATAAGTGTGAATTTTTTTAACCTTGGTCACAGAGGATCTTTATCTCACAGCTCAGTGAAATTACAAGTGTTCCAATTTAGTTTAATATGTCTGCTTGATTTGATTAATTTATTAATCTAACAGTGTGAAAAGCTGTCAGAAAGGTTTTTAGAATATAGCTCAGGTAATCCCAGATAGTTTTAAAACTAAACTGATTCTTACAACGTCCTGTCAATTAGCATAAAACATGGATATAGACAAATAAAGATAAATTGTGTTGACAAATGATAGAAGCAGGGGGCGAGAAAGAGGAAGGGCTAAAAGATGAAGACATTATGAACATAAAGCAACCTTACACTTTGTTACTCTTCATGGTTGCCAACAGTTAAAACACCAGGCTGTGCAAAGAGCGACCACATGGACTGGATACCACGACATTTCGATATAAATGATGAAATCAATCAAAAGACATGTCTTTAGTGTGTAATATAGTACCAACTATGGGATGAGTGTTGCTACATTGACATGTCTAGCAAGAGGTCAATTTTCCACATGCTGCTGAGTGAAACTGTCAATGATGCAGAATGGGCAGTTCTGCAGGAAGGTCACTAAAGGTTAAAGTCTGCTAGGTTTTAGCTGGACTCCTAAGCAGAAAAAACAAATGCAACACAACATATGTAAACCAGGATATATCATTGGACCGCTGAGAATCTTTACCTACTGTCGTTTAACATTCAGTATGTCAGTTTTATTCTGATTTACTATACCTGGATAGATGGAATAAATATAGGTAACAAATGTCATACTGACAACCATGAATTGTAAATGACGGCCATAAATTAATAGGGGTGTATTTACAAATCCTGAACTCTCACAGCGTTCACCTTGATGAACCCAATCACAAACACCACACAGAAACAAACTGGCACGGTTACAACACGCAGGGTAAATGATCTACTCGGGCAAAACAAAAAAACAAGAAGTTCCCAGCCAGGAATTACAGATTAACTACTGGGACATTTTTCACAGATGTTAGTGCAAGTGTTTTGCGTTGAAAAAAAAGAACAGACGGGGTGATAATGACGGACGTGCTCGCTGTGACCTGCAGTGCAACATCCCTTTGGCGCGGCTGGACCGAACCGGCCGACCAAACGGCCCCTGCAAACTTTGCCCTTGGTTCTGCTTCGAGCCAACTCCAGGAAGTGCTAGTCACTGATCTCCCAAGGTCATTCAACAGAGGAGGGAGAGAAACCAGAGAGGGAGGAGGGAGAGAGATGAAAGAGAGAAGGGGAGGGAGAGGGGGAGGATAGAAAAGGACAGGTTTTTCAACTTTCACTGCAGCACTTAAGTGACCCCGGTGGTTCGGGTTGTGTGCTTTCTAAGAAGCTTAACAAAAACATCGCATACTGTACATATCAGCTATGTTCTGTACCTCTCTTTGGGTTTCGCTTCCGCTCATTTATCTCTACATGTTTCCTTCTCATTGCTGACAGAGAGACTGCAGGAGCCAATCTCACATTCCTGTGACCTTCATCCGATGCTAGGCCCAGTCTCTGGCGACAAAGTAGGCAGGGCTAAAGCTACCTGCATGTTACACGCCGGCACACAGCTGACTCCCCCTGGCTGCCCACACCGTCTTTGGTGACAGTGTACACATGTAAAAACGCAAGGGGGGGGGGCAAGGGCAGAAGAGTGAATGCGCGGCGGCGGTAGTGGTCACCTTAGTGATAAGCTGAAAGGCCTAGCTATGTCTGAGTGGTTTGCGTTTACTTTTTCCTTCCCCCGGTGTGCCTATGGTACAGTACATGGCACAAATGATATTCAAATCTCATGCAGACAGCAGCCAACCCTGGGATTTGGCAGCAATAGCTTCAACTTAAGAGTTATTTTTAGTCTCCCTCTCTCAATCTCACACACTCTCTCTCTCTCTCTTTCCCCATCGGGACTCTGTTTTGTCAAAGGCACCAATGGAAACTTTCAATTAGGGAGCAAAGGAGGGAGGAGAAAGGCAGTCAGAGAGGCAAGTGAGAGAAGAAGCACCCTCCAAAGATTCCATCAGAAGAGATCAGATCAAACTATTAGCCTCCTCTGTCCGTGAAGCTGACAGGCTGACAGTCTGTCCCATCTGGGCGTCTGGCACTGTCGGGGCAGGGGGGCCTGGGGGGGTCCTGAGGTCACTGCAACCAGCTGCACCTCCACCCCTGGGGACCCGTGACACCAACAGCGACAACAACACTGAAAGATACGCTCTCCGAGTTCTCCATATACGACAAATCTCCTTTCGACGCGGATGCCATCTTTGCTCTCTCAGCTCTGCGTCACTGTCTGGCGATAGTGTGTAAACAAGGACGAAACGGGGTCCGGACCGGCACCTTGAGGCACTGCAGCCACAGGCCCCCGGGACATCAACACCACCAAGACAGTGGAGAACATCTGAGCGCAGAGTGTGGCAGCCATGCACTTACATGCAGTCGATAACAGTGGGTAAGTGTTGACGTGTGTGTGCATGGTGGTCCAAAGTCAAAACTAGTGACAGCCAAAGGCAGGTGGACGTCACTCTATATTGTTACTTTGAGAATTTAAAAAAAATACAACAAACATGAACTACAATCATAGTTTTCTTTTTTTTTTTCTTTTACCACAGTCCATTCTGTAAAAAGCATTAATGCTGTACTGAAGTGACAACTGAAGGACATGGATGAGACACACACGCACATAACACACAACTCCAATCTTCCAAGGAGAGTACTACAGGACAGTAAAGGGAGGGGGGGGGGGGGGGGTGAGGACGGCTGTAAAGGACAGACAGACACTGTCTCATCACTGCAGAGCATGATGGAGAGAGAGACGTCAGAAAGTGTACAGAGGTGAAACAATTTATTCAGAAGCTCAAAGCCTAACCAACTTGGCAGGTGTTGTCTCGATGTGTGTGTTTTCAGCGGTCAGACTTACCCCTGTGCCCTTCATGTTGAATGGCCTGCCCTGCTGGAGCACAGCAGAATAGAGGGAAACAGATAGCCCTGTTCAAGTCTCCTTGAGAGCAGCAGCGGCGGCAGCAGGAAGAAGAGGCACAGAGGTTGACAGAAAAACTCTCTCAAGCTCCTTCACTTCCTCCAGTCCCCTGATCGTATCAACAGACAAAAGGCACTCTGGCTCCACTGGACGGCTCTAAAAAGGCTCTCAGCCTGGACACACAGAGAAGAGCGAGCCCCCCCCTTCTTGTACCCCTCCCCCTTCTCTCTTCCACTCTCCCTTTACACATTGCCCCGTCTCCTTCAGCAGCCCCCCAACGTCCTCCTCCTGCCTAAACATACAGCCCCGTCTCTCCTGTTTCTCTTCTGACCAAGTCCCCCTCAACTCCCTGACCTTCTCTCTTTCTCTGCCTTTTTTTTTTTACTCTCTCACCCCTCTCCCTCTCTCTAGCCAGTGACCCGTGCGTTTGTCTTTGAGCTGACCCCTGGCCCGGCGCAGAGAAGAGGGCGAGAGGGAATAGAAAGCCAACACAGCAGCAGGCAACAGCAGGCAAACAGTACAGCGGCACTCCTGACTCACAGACAAAAATCTCTAGCCTCCTTCCCCTTTAACATTCAAGAGTAATCAATCTAGCATGCTACATGATACTCAAACCCCGCCTCACACCCGGCTCCCGCCTCACTCTGACACTTGCAGCCAATGAGAGGACAAGGTCCTCTTATGCCGTTGGACGCTGCACACACCAATCGGCTCTGACACGTCCCATGCTCCTCCCCTCTCCTCCGCCCAACCCCCTTTTACCGACAGCCAACTTCCTGCTCTAAGTTACCTTGAGCTGCAGGATAGGGGTCAGGGAAAAGAAAAGAGGAAGAGAGTGTAGAGCGGAGAATAGGTGAAAAAGAGCAAATAAAGTTGTGGAAAGCTCTTCGGGGAGTGTGCGAGGGTGTGCTAGCGGTTGCTTGCCTCGGCATTGTTTGTCCTCGGGCGGTCCCTGCCTCTCCTGCTGCTGGACGGATGAGAAAGGCTCCACGGGCTGCTCTCTGACAACTGCTCTCTGCTTATTTACAATGTCAAACTAAATGTCTCCCTCCGCCCCGCCTCCTCCCTGCCGCTACAGGCTGACAGCGCGGTGATGCAGGCAGCCACGCTGGCCCTCACTGGCTAAAACAAGTGCCAGAATGGATGCCGCATGTTGCATCCACATGATTTAAAGTACAAAAGCATACTAGGCAGACTCGCTGTCTCATACGTGTGCACAGGTATACGCGCACAATCCACACACACGCACACACACTTTGTCCTTGCTTTCTCATTCATCCTTGCTCACAGTCACAGGTACACACTGCAAACATCTAGCCTCTAACCAGCCTACTTGTTATGAGATTCATTGTACATTCAGGTCACACCACCATCATTTGCACAAGTTATCAGTTAAAAGGCACTCTGTGTCCACTCGTCATTATTCGCGTAGAATATGAATTAGTTGAATTACACTTTTTATTAACAAATTCTCCTGACTCATGGGAACAATTAGTTATAATGCCAACTTAATGCGACCACAACCATAATCCAATATAATTATGGTGACAATCAAATTTACACAAAAACGAATTACTGCAAAACAGATCATTAGTAGAGCCTTTGTACAAAGTACAGAAGAATCAGCTGACTGGTGAGCAGCCGTGGAAGAGGGGGGGAAAAAAAGAGTGCATTTGATTCTCGTCCTATTTGTGGATAAACAAGACTAAGAGATATGGGTGAAAGTCTGTAAAACTACCCTCACAGCAACTTCCACAATTAAAACGTCATCAAAAAACCACGTCAGCAATGTCATACAATGCCCTTCTTGTTAACTCACCACTGGTTTAATCATGTGCATACTTTCTTTCTACACAGTAACCTTTACTTAGGAGCACCAACGCATGACACTGCTGCTCATTTGCACAACTCACTATGTTTAATGCACCATCGACTTGCATCGGTAGCTCCACACCACATGCAAACTCATGAAGACACATAAAGCTTAGAAAGTGTTGAGAAGTGACAGAAATTGAAGGTGTGATGGTAATGAATTTTTGCCCAGAATGCCTTTAACCTTGCAACAACTTGTGGAAAGGATGGTGGTATGACCTGAAGCTTTATGCTGCATATTACTGCAAATCCCGATACAACAGGCTTAAGAGAGAGAGAAAAGAGAGCAAACCTGCCCCATCAATGAAAAACCTAGAGGGGGAGGGGAACCGGAAGGATGGAGAAGGACAGAGAGGAGAGTTGTTACAGGATGGGAGGGGTAGAACAAGTGGAGAGAGGGCGAGAGATAGAGACTCAAGAGAAACAAAGCTAAATGTTCCCTTTTCTATTTTTGTGAGGAGCATGGGGACTAGAGCAGGTACTACAGCAATCCAGTTAATGATTAGAGCGGAGCTGCACAAAGATTAATCTCTCCAGCAGTACTCTCTTTGGATGTATTCTGGCTACCCAAAATGCCTCAGTAATGACACCTGGCAAGGTCACCGTACAAATGAGACCTTCCCATGACCTTTGGTGCCCGTAGCGGAGACATGTTTGCTCTCACTGACGCTGTTTAGAGATAAACATACACCAGCCGGACTATGGGTTTCATAAACACACACCACCCTCAGTAGTAGCCAGGCCAAGACATGCATTCACCCACAAACATGCAAAAACAGATAGAATAGATGATTAGCTGACAGACTTGGCCGGTTACTCAGATTAATTTCCCTAAATTATGACGGACCCTCATCCAGTCATCTTAAATATAATGTAACTACTAGATTACAGTAAGTAAGTAGGAACTCAACACTAATATACCTCTTATATATTAATAAGGCTGTAATACCGTAAACTGTACACAGTATTTGTCTCCCCTGCTAACAATGGATAGCAAATGCTGAAGCACCTTTTAAATTTTTACATTCCCTGGGGATATAGCAGAGAGATTGTATTGTTTTTCTATACATTTTAAATATGAAATTTCTGGCTAAAAGCATTTTAATCAATTTAAAATCGAAGTAAACAAATGCAGCTTCTTCATGTTGGGTGTTTTTTGTCGGTTTCGATTTTGTGGCTTAATGTAAAGCTCTTCTTTCATTATTTAAGCATTATAAAAAAAGGGTATATACATTAAAGTTTTTATCAAGAACAGGAGTGTTGCTTACAGTGACCTAGCTGAGGAACGAAACAAAGACACGTATAGCTAGATCATGGCACAATGCATTTTACACTGAGTGTGGGGCAAGTTTGCTCTTTAACGCGTTAGCCTTTAACGTGATGTTGCACTTTAACTAGGACGCTATACAAGCATACCTTATAAGCCCGTTAGGACGAACAAAGCGGCTAGCAGGAGCCCTTAACCAAAGCCACATCCCAGCATAGCAGACCGAAGTCATTATTTAATTATCAGTGAGACTGAGGACGCTAAAATAAACTAGAATATTAAAATACACCGTAGTGCCAAAATGAGACATATCGGCTGCTTAAACAACGTAGGACATCAACCACCAACATACAAATTTAGCACTAGTAGCTAACGTAATGATAACGTAAGTCACTGTCGACCGTGACTTCATGCTAACGTTAGTAAAGTTAACGTTAGCTTGTCGGAGATGCACACTGGTGACGGTTGTGCGGAATCGTCCGTAGTGTGTGTAATTTTAAACACCACTGGACAACGAGTCCTGCCGTGGAGTGAAAGTTTGCAAAGCTTTCCAAAGCTAGGAAGAAGCAGTGTAACCAATAAAGACAACGTTTGGATCTGTCCTTCAGACCAATCAAACCTCGGACTAGATTCCACCAATCAAGGTTTTTTGAGGGCTAAGTTCGTTCGGCAACTGACGCCATTCGGGGGTCCAGTAGAAACGGCCACACCGTCTGACAATCACTTAGAGAAGAGCCAACATGGTGGACACGAAGCATCAGTTTCCTGACCGCCCGTGATCCCTTCAGCGGGCCACCAATAAGCGCCTCAGAGAGCGGGGAGGGAAATGGCGCCTATGTTCATCTTCCAAAACAATCGTCTATTGGTCAAGAAACAGCAAATGAAAAGAAGCGAAGTAATTGCTCATGTTTCCACCCAACACGGGCTCCTTTCTTGTAAACGTTCTACACGCAAACGAATTTTAATTTCTTACTCACTTTGTTTTTACGGGTTCGAAGTGAAGTCCGGCTCGGCGTATTATTTATTTTATTTAGCTAGCAAAGGGGAAACAAGATGGCTGCTACTCGAACCGGAAACAGTTGGATGCACGACGTGCGTACGTGATGACGTAGCAGTTACGTTCCCCTAAGCAACGGCGTCAGTCACGTACCGCTCTTCATTAAAATTCGCTAAATTGAAAGGGATACGGGCTATTATTAGTCACAGTGAAACATAAGTGAAATAGTAAAAATACAATTGCTTCAATTTTAATGCGGCAGTTAATGTCAGCCAGTTGAATGATATATATTCACCATGTCCAATTACACTGTTACAGTAAAATATATAAATGCTGCTGCTGCTGCTGCTGCTGCTGCTAATAATAATAGGTAGAGCTGATGTGACTGATTTAGTACCAAATGTTTTAAAGTTTTCATTCAATTCCTACATTGGACCACATAATTCACAAATAGTTAAATTATGTTTGATTTAATTACCGTAATTACATTTGCTGCACAGTTAAAGACTAATATCACAATAACAATATTGCTACTTGCTGCACAGTTAAAGACTAATATCGCAATAACAATATTGCTACTTGCTGCTGGTGATAACAATATTATAAAGAATTGAAAGAAGTGACAGCTGCAGTAGACACATTTTAATGTTTACATAGACACTCAGACTTGATCATTTTTCAAGAACCAAATGTCTAAAGCAAATAACCTAATAAACAAATGACAACGAGGATGGAAATTTAATATAAAATCATGTTTTAAATCCAAAGTATCCCATTAAAAATATTGATATTTAGTTTACAGGACTTCTAAGGAATTATTTCCTTGCCACAAGTTCCAGGAGGGTGGAGGTGATTTTGTCCAGGTTGTTGGAGTACCGAGGGCCCCTGTCCGTCCTGGGTCCTCGTTCCATGTGGAGCGGAGGTGCAGAAGAGCGGGAGGCCAAAAACTCCTCGTTGGCAGGTAGGTAGTCACGAGGGTGCATGGGTTCTTGAAACCTTTCAGGATAACGTGTTGGCTCATCTAGACGGGTGTCATGTGACGGCCGAGACATCCCGTGCCGACCAAAAACCTCTGAAAGAAAAACAATGTTGAAGTTGAAAATGTAGACTTATTTTGACAGAGGGAACCGGAACACATTAGCTTATTGTTAAATAATAATAATAATAGTTATTACACATAAACTTAACAGAAAATGGTACAAATGAGACAACACATTTCAAATTAGTTTTCACACAACATAAACCGCTCTTCTATTCAATACTTTTAATGAAAAATATTTTTTGTCAAATCTGACTGAGGTGAGTGTGAACCAACCCAGTAATGCCTGGTATGCAGCGTATGGAAAATATGACATAAACCGTTAGGGCTGTTAAAGTTAACGCGATAATAATATGTTAACGCAAATTCGTTTTAACGCCACCAATTTCTTTAACGCATTAACGCAACTTGCAATTTTCTAGGCTGTAGCGGGCTCAGTTTGAAAGCTAGAGTGAAAATTCTGGTGTCATATTAAACTACAAAACCTAAGGAATCCATTGGTCCCAACCGTGTCATACTAGCTTGTCACAAAGGAGGTTTAATAACACTCCAAACTTGCGCTAAATTTTGGCGAGGAAAATCTGGCATTGACATGAGGTCAGGGGTCCCTTGACCTCCGACCTCAAGTTATGTGAATAAAAAATGGGTTCTATGGGTACCCACGAGTCTCCCCTTTACAGACATGCCCACTTTATGATAATCACATGCAGTTAGGGGCAAGTCATAGTCAAGTCAGCACACTGACACACTGACAGCTGTTGTTGTCTGTTGGGCTTGAGTTTGCCATTTGTTATGCTAAATGCAGTACCTGTGAGGGTTTCTGGACAATATTTGTCATTGTTTTGTGTTGATAATTGCTTTTCAATAATAAATATATACATACATTTGTATTAAGCAAGAATATTTTCCCACTACCGTGTTGATAAGAGTATTATATATATATATATATATCTATATATATATATATATATATATCTATATATATATAAATATAAATATAAATATATATATATATATATATATATATATATATATATATATATATATATATATATATACATATATATATATATATATATATATATATATATATATATATATATATATATATACATATACATACATATACATATACATATACATATATATATATACATACTTGACAAATCTCCTTTTAAGGTACATTTTGAACAGATATAAAATGTGGGATTAATTTGCGATATATTTTAATTGATGGACAGCCCTAATTACCGCATATATACTGTATATAGATATATATATATTACAATTTACCTTCATATCGGCTTCTGTTTGACTGTCTGGGTTCCCCAAGTACAGGATGGTGGTATTCTTTGAGCTGCTCGTCAGGTATATGCTCATGCTGCTGCCAGCCTCTTCCTCTTCCTTCTTTAAAGTAGAGGTCTTCTGGTCGCCTATGGTCTGAATCTTCTCTGCGGGTTGTGTCATACTGGTGTCTTGGAGACAGCTCTAGGTCCGGGCTGTAGCTGTTGTTGTCTGTGTAGCCTGCTCGACCATGGTTATGCTCCTACAACAACAAAAACACGTTTCTTTAATTCGTTTCCAGCGGCTTGCAGAGAGGCAGAGAATTAAACTACATGTTCAGTTAGAAAGACTGACCCTGCGCGGGGTGACACATACCACAGCTTTCTCCGATTTTTTGGTTTTGAATTCTTTCAGAAGGTTGCAAAGTTTGTTCTTCAGGAAGTCGGCCTCTTCTGCATTGTCTATTTCAACGTTTTTCTAGTGACAAAGGAAAAAGGACATAGTTAAGATGCACCCCCTTCAGTGAATGGCTGCACAACAAACACATGTATTGCAAATACAAATTCACAATCTTACCAGCATATCAAAGACTCCCCTCGACTCAGAGCCTTCTCTTTGGTAGCCTTCAGTATGACGCAGGCTCTAAAAAGACAACAGGTTTGACATCACTACAGCAGTTATACGACATAATTGAGTACATTTTCTAGATTAGTTAGAAATATGACACATTGGGAGGTTACTAGTTAATCAAAACAAACATCCTAATTGTACAATTAACTACCTGTGATTCTAAGTAGAGGTCAGGATGTCTCAACGGTTCGCTGACTGGTCTAGGACGACCGCCAAACTTTGGAGGTCGAGGTCCATACTCATCACCGAACCTTAAAGCAGAAATGTCAAGAAAAACAATGTAAGAAGATGAAAACATAAAACATTCAGTCAAACAACATAAAACATTTTAAAAAAAAGGTATCAGCTGGCCATTTTCAAGGAGAAAAATCTCAAACGGATAAACCAGGTGCATCATCACTCACATCTCCTTTGTCGTTTCCACCTCCTCTGCAGTGGCATCAGTGAAGCGACTCTTTCTTTTTCTTTTGCCGTGTCCCCGATCGTCAGCGGCCCCTGTCAGGAAACGCCTGAATGGCTCTGGGATCTCAGACATGGCCCTGGGAGCTTCCGCTCGTCTCTGGGGGGCGGGGGGTCCCGTTCGGCTCGGCCCGGGGTTGGCAACTGCCTCCTCTTGATGCGGTTCTCTCGTTTGATGGCGATAATCTTTAATTATGTGAAACATGCGGCCGTCGAGCGACCGGTCACTCTCCATAGGTGTGGGAAAGCTCCTCCTCTTGGCCTCCGGATCACTCGATCCCTGCCTGCCTGCTCTATTCATACCGTCATGTCTACCGGATTCCCTGTCCAGAGACCACCGCTGCTCATCGCCTTCTGGGTACACCGGCTGCGAGGGCGGGTACTCGGGAGAACGAATTTGCCCGCGCCTCCTAACTTCCTCAGTGTAGAACGCCTTCAGTGGATCTTTTTCTTCGTATGGTCTTCTGTAAGGAGGAGCCTCGTCTGGGTAATACTCTCTCTGCTGAGCCTCGCCATGAGGCATCTCCTCCCTTGGATCATACCTTGGATCGCCACCACCCGGCTCCAGCACGGCTCTTCTTTGTGGCTCTTCAACATATTCCTCTTCATACGCTTCGTCGCGATAATCGGGGTCCATATACTCTCGTCTGTACACATCACTTTCCCTGTAATCTGCCCTCTGCAGCTCATCTTCCACGCAGTCATGGCTGAGAGGGTCCTCCTGCTGGTACGTCGGCCCGTCTCTGTTCAACATGTAAGGGTCTTCTGGATGGAATAGGGGCGAAGGATACCTCCCTGGGTGAGAGTACTCATCCTGGTAGTCCTTGAGGTCTGGCGGGTGTGGGGGCACATCTCGTTGGGTCTGCGAGATGTTTCGGCCCATATTTTGCGTCTGCCTCGGGAGAACTAGGGAACAAGAGTAAACATATAGTTCAAGTAAAGACAATACTTGTAATATTGCTCATGAGCTGTTTGTTTAATCAGGTGAATTTGATGCATCACATTAGATTCCCTGAAAAGCATTAAATGCATGTCAACTAGTTTATTAAATGAAATATTTATTTTCTGTGAATTATGTAGAATGTCATGTTCAGTACAAAAAAAATTAAAAAGTATTCTTATAAAAAAATGATGTAAAAAAATGACTATTGGCCAATCAAAAATCAAGTGTCGGTCAGGCTATAATCATTATTAAAAACCCTCTAACATCCATCCTTTAAAACTGTCTAGAGCTGCAAAAATTAATTGATTAGTTGTCAACTATCAAATTAATCGCCAGCTATTTTGATAATCAATTAATCGGTTTGAGTAAAAAAAAGTAAAAATTCTCTAATTACAGTTTCTTAAATGTGAATATTTTCTGGTTTCTTTACTCCTCTATGACAGTAAACTGAATATCTTTGAGTTGTGGACAAAACAAGACATTTGAGGACGTCATCTTGGGCTTTTGGGAAACACTGATCCACATTTTCCCCCATTTTCTGACATTTTATAGACCAAAAAAATAATCGATTAATCAAGAAAATAATCGACAGATTAATTGACAATGAAAATAATCGTTAGTTGAAGCCCTAAAACTGCCAGTGAAACTCTGACATTTCTATACATTCATCAATGCTCAGACAAGCAAGTGAGAACACATAACAAAAACATAGGTAATATTGTATGTAACCTTGCCAACAGCTTATCCAGCATCTATTACTACACGGTATGAATGTACCTCTCAAGATGTTTAATTTGCCTTCTATCACCCTTTTCGGCATTAGCTGAAACACAAAGAACATGTGTTACACTCAAAATGATTACGATTTTAAAAGTACACGTTACTTAATGACATTCAACCACCTTGTTGATCTCTACACGTCCCACATTTGGAGTTCCACGTCCATCCTGTCTCTCTATTACCTCTGCTCTGGCTCGTACGATCTTTCCTCCGTGGGTTATTATGGATTGTTTATTCCAGGTCACCAAGTCTGGCCGTTTCAGTTCCTGCATAAACACACGGGTAGAGGTATTCTCATCTTTGTTTCGCCTTCTTAATTCAAAAGCAGAAGCAGACACTCAAAAAATAGCGGAGTTTTCTGAAAATGTTCACAATGCTTTACCACATATTTCTGCCGGTGTTTACGTCCGATCACATGATGGACCATTTCCGGTAGGTTTGCATTGTGACGGCACAGCGTACACGTGTATCTGGGGCCTGCTTGTGGGTCGTTAGCAGGCAGTTCGTCCAAATAGTTCAAACCTAAGAAACAAAAGCAGAAAAAAAGTTAAATAGGGATCAAATTAACATGGAAAATTGTTTTTAAAAAAAAATGTTATTCACCAATTATGGGTTCCTCAAGCTTCATGTAATCCAGATATTGTAATATGTCCTTAAATACCGGTATGTAGTGACGTCTGACAGCAAGCCCTGAGAAACCCAAACACTGGTAGTTAGCAAAAGAAAACATAACAACAGAGAGAGTTTTTAAAGATAATGTAGTATATGTACAGTGCATGGTCTGACTTAAAGGAGCAGTGTGCAACAATTAGGGGGATCTATTGGCAGAAATGGAATATAATATTATGTATGTTTTCTTTAGTGTATAATCACCTGAAAATAAGAATTGTTGTGTTTTCGTTACCTTAGAATGAGCCGTTTATATCTACATAGGGAGCGTAGTGCTCCTACACGCTTGGCACACAGGAGAAGCTTCAGTTGGTTGCAATCTGCAACCTCACCGCTAGATGCCACCAGATCCTACACACTGCTCCTTTAAGTGTAAAATGCATTCTGGGTGTTATTTATCTTACATAATTTGTGAGATGAACTCACGTTGCTGGTTAGATCACAGTACAGTACAAACACTAGTGTTGTAATGTTCCATTATCTTTCGTGTAATTTTATTTGGTTTAGATGTAGCTACAACTCACTGTATCATGTTGCACATTTCTGACCATCTTTTGTGTTCACCTTTTTCCAAACCACCATATATAAATAGCATATGACAGGCCAAGAGGAGTAAGGGCGGTAGCTGCAGCTAAAAAGGTTAAATTCTCCACTTCACATACTGATATCAGAAATCTGAATGTTGCGAATGAGTAACCATACAGTATATGTTTTTTATGTATGGTCTCCAAAGTTTCACCTTTGAACACTTCAAATTCTGCTCTACTTACATCAGCAGGGAGGTCGTCTCTTTGAAACAAACACGGAGCTCAATCTTCTGTATCTTATGATTCTTTGGTGTTGCTGTGCGAATTTCTTCAGGTTCAGAAATGTCAACCAAGATGATTTTATGGTATATAAACACTTACTGCAAGAAAAAAAATGCCTGGGGAGGCATTAAGGCCTTCGCCTCCTGTGACATCTAAAAGACAAAAGCTTACCTACATTACCAACAGTAGAGGAAAAATAGTTTTTCCTGCCATCCAAAAAAAAAGAATCCCCAAAAATAGTCGCAAAAAATGCATATTCACTTGAAGTATGAGCATGCCACAGCTCTTTGCTCAGCTTAAACAAACAGAAGGCCACGTTTCTGTATTTGAGCGTGCACCACTTTCTCCCACAGGTAAAACTGGAACGTGCTTCCACAGGCTGCAAACTTGCACAGGAGCCATTTGGAAACATTTCTGTGGCAGTTTCTTTTATACGTGCAAGGAGCATGAGCATACTTTTTTCTTTTCCGTTGTGAACCCACCTCCCAACAGAAAGTTGGATCAAACAATCAGCTTGTTTGATGGTTGCGCAACACGTTGTTGACATTTGGTGCGCGCATCGGCTTCTCTGCAAGCCTCTGCGACCTACGGTTACACCCTTCTGTTCGTTGGACCACAGAGATGCTGGCGAGCGTTTGTGCTCTCATTGATGCTCCACAACACCACAATGATTTATGTAGCCGCCAAATTTGGCTACAGTTCAGTTTTTGGGGCAGACGTGCTGGCTTGGGTGGGCCTGTGCTGCCCAGTTTCATGCGAGTGCCAGCCATTTGAGTAATGGGTGAATGAGTGACAATTCTCTTGACTCAAAGGACACCATTAAGAAAAATGAGGAGCATACTCAGGGCCAGCCAGTTGTGCCCAGGAACTCCAAACTGACAAACCAGGCCACACGGCAGAGGGAGCCTCTCCCAACCCCGGCTCACAGCGCACGGCCGAGCCCGGCTCACCTGCGATCCAAGTCCCTGATGCCGTTGCATCTGAGGCTGGATTACAATCCAGGTGGTATTTCTATAATCGTTTTCACGCTGGTAAATGCGTGAGCCTGTCAGCCCAAATTGAGGTCATTTTGTACAACACAATCAGTGACTGATTACCATACAAGATATTTCTCATCCACCTGGTAAAGTTAACGTTGCGCACAATTTCTATGCAGTAACTGTATTGAACTATACAGTACAAGACCCTGAACTCGCTGATTTTGTGCAGTACATGAAATCATCTCACTGCTCAAGATAGAGTGGAACGCCTGTCCTCCACCATTAACAACAGGCCACCCCTGTGGACATTTGAACTGACAAACAGCTCCAGTTAGCTGCACTCTGACTAGCTTTGACCGGTTTCAGTGCCCAGAATGATGTGTCATGTGTGGGCACATGATTTATTACGAGACTTGCATTAGTCTGGCAATCACGCGTGCTGGATTTATACAGCTGTCGAGCCATTTTGGCTACCTGGGACTTAACCTGACCCGTCAGATGGGTTTGTTTCACAGAGCTATCTGAGAAGCCGTCGTTGGAAACTGATGGGGAAAAGGGCAGGCACTTTCGAAAAACACTTGGCTGGTGATTGGATGAACCGTCTTTCAATCAAACAAACAACAGCGAAAGTAACTCAAAGAAAAATGACAGGGCTGAAAGATGGAGTCTACTTACCCGAAGCAACAAGGGCATCCTCTTTCTGCCAGGAACGAAAGGAGAGCAATAAAAAATGAAGTCAATCAGTGCTGGGTAAACAGGACACTGGTTCACCACTGCTACAAACAGAGA
This sequence comes from Sebastolobus alascanus, assembly GCA_916701645.2. Classification (NCBI taxonomy): domain Eukaryota; kingdom Metazoa; phylum Chordata; class Actinopteri; order Perciformes; family Sebastidae; genus Sebastolobus; species Sebastolobus alascanus. The sequence goes on along the minus strand of CAKAOJ020000025.1, from coordinate 620,125 downwards.
AAGGGTTATATCATGGAAACATATTTTGGTGCAGTAAAGGTACATATTCTCACCGTTTTTTAAACATAGCTGCATATATTAAGCCACCCTCCTGGGAGAAGGCTATGTTAATTGTTTAAGACCAAATTTAATCTGAAAATGGATATCTGTATGCAGAGACGCAGTATCCAGTTTTCTTCAACATGACCAAAAGACATGGACCAAATGTTCAAGCATCTTTTCCTTATGCGTGATAGTGTATTGGGCGGTGAGCTCTGCCAAAGCATGGCTGACCACACACCAGTACGGTGTCTGAACTTGAGGGTGACACAGGAGTGGATTTTCACTGCTGTCCCATCCCACTCCCACAAAAAAAAAAAACTCCTGTCCAGAGGTTTCCCGAAAAAAGTGCCAGCCTCGAACGCATCCAGTGTAGACACGACAAGCTGATGTAGCTACAGAGTGTGGACAATGTCTTAACATCTGTAATGCTCAGTTGTTCAAAGTATTGTCCATGTTTATTATTAATTGTCTTCCAGGCCTTTCAGTGTGAAAGTATTGAGTCTGAGGTCAGTTGTCGAACCTTCCCACCAACCTACACATGAATCTTCAGAGTCTCATGCGCTTTGCCTGAGAGTGCTGCAGCTTTTGCTCAAATCAAAGCCATAGCAGAAGATTTACAGAAATCGTATAAGCGGCAAGTTTCCGGGAAGAAGTCGGAAAACATATTTTTCTATACAAGGCTGAAACGTAAAATTGCCGGAACATGTTGATGTTAAAGTGCATGTGAGACAGAGGGTCGAGGACATCTTCCATGTGACACCACGAAGAGGACCTTCTGTGAAATACTGTTTCACAGAATGACTAAGATCATTTGACCAGATGATGTGAGAGATAGTCATCAAGCGCAAATCCTCAATCAAATAATCTTGTATAAGTATCCAGGAATTACGGTTGCCATGTACAGAACCATCAACCACCACTCCAGCGGTGTGACGTGAGAAAGATCCATGGCTATAAGCTGTGAGTCTCAATACTGGGCCGACGTGGACCAAGAGAAGTGGAAGTTGAGCTATAGGTGATGACTTCCAGAAAACAAATGTCTGCTTTAGAATCGAAAGAGAACATTTTATGATACAGAGCAGTTACACTGCACGTTTTTCAAAAACAGGAAACCTGCTGCTCTTGCAAAAAAAGTTGTGTCCATCACAATTGTCCACATGTGATGATTTGAGACAACATAAAGAAAGTCGTATAGGTCAGTCTGACCTAAACGTGTTAACATGTTGCTTTCTCGTGTGCCATAAACTTGCTGCAAGGTGCAGTCCAGTCTTCATAATGGTCAAATACAAATGTTGGTAAGTGTTCATTTCCCCCTGGTTGCTTGTTGCGAGAGAAGTCACGGTACAGTTATTCAGTCATGGTGGCCAGGATACAACATTTAAGCACATATGAACAAAAAGCTTCAAGTCTGACGCAGAGGAAATGTGGAACACTTTGTCTGCTGTTGTCACTGATCTGATGCCTACTATACCACCAGATTATTTTACTTTGGCATACCAAGATGCAGTGTTATAGAAGCAGGCAATCCATGAGAAATACAACACTTGGAGGTGTCTTTAAAAAAAAAAGTCCCCAGATGTTTGATGGCTTGGAAAGATAGTGAAATATCACTTTTGGATGCTCCTTGTTTCCTGCTGGGAGTTTTATCTTGGACCTGTGGAAGACCTGTGACAGAATAAAAAAGAGGTCATGGCAAAAACACCAGTCACAGTAAAGTGCTTCCTGACCACGTTATAAGTCCATCACTGGGTGTTTTGGCTACATTAGTATCAACAAAACGTTCACAGACTGCATAACTTTCTGCAAATCTGCACCAGGAAATTGTGCCGTGTACCTTTAAATGTCCTTGTGTAGTCAGGTGTATCTTGTACAAGGTATCACCCCTGATGGATTTCTCACAGACCTGGATTCAAAGAGAAAACACAAATCAATCACACATATATTTTGATACACATAGCCTAACTAAAGCAGACATTAGTCTATCTTCATAGTTACAAATGAGATGGATAAAATATTAGAAACATCTCTTTGTATAACGCAGTCTACAGCAACACAAACTACAGCCTCTTATTGAGAGAGAGAAGGGGTTTATTTCAGCTCTGCTGTGCTAGACAGCATTAGGTTTAGCATTAGGTGTGTACCTGAGTGTAAACACTCACTAAAACCTATGTTAAAGCCATAGTGCATCTCTTTCTGGCAGTCGCCATGAAGTGCATATATAATGTTAACGTTAGCTCGCTTACCGTGCATTCAATAAATGAAGCCTCGTCTTCGTATGGTGTTTCGAGATTGTCCATTGTTGGATGTTTTATAGCTTCCGTTAACGCCGCCTTCTAGCTAAATAACCGCAAATTAGCTTAGTTTAGCAACCGTTTAGCATAACTGGCTAGCGACCGCAACCAAGGTAACGGTAGCTAGTAACGTTACGTTACGTTAATGACAGTTAGCTAGCAGTGAGCGCAGTGTTATCTTGCTAACTAACGTTAACTAATTAGCGTTTGTGTGGTTTACATTGCATATGTTGTGTGGTTTTCAGTTGATTCTGCTAACACAATCGACGAAATTGATTGAAAAGGGAAATGCTGCTGCTTGATAGCTACTTCCGGTGTGTATGTGCATATTTCTCCGAAAGGAAACATGAGCGAGGTCGTCTCAGTTCCGCGCCTGTTGTTGATGGACGTCCGTTCACGCCCCCTGTTGGTCAGGACCTACATATATATAATCACATTAAATGGCTACTGTATACTGTATACTGCAGACAGGACTGCAAAGAGTTGTACATTTTCTGTTTATTTGGTTCTAAGAAGAATTTGCTTCATATGTACAAAAACAAACAGTCTGGCTTTGGGAAACCGGGGACACCTATCAAGCCGTGTGAGGCATCTGCACAGCGTTCAGTATGAAGCAGTGTGATACAGTAAACAAGACAACAGACTCCTTCACTCATTATTCAGTACAGTGGAGGTCTGAGCAACTATGGAGATGTACACGCCTCAGTCATTTGTGTGAATGACCATTTTACAAGCCATGTTGACACGGATACAAATCATAAGCACTTACAGGTGTAACTTCCAACATATTTACATGCAAATTTGAATATGTACACCGACCCATGACCCCTTTCACAAATAGGGCTTTCCGTAAATGATACAGTACACATTTTGGTTTGCTTTTCACGGACATGGCTTACTGCTCAGCTTCACAATATGTTCTCCTAATGACGTCACAAGTGTACTGTTCTCTCTTCAGAGGCGATTATCACACTGCATAAAAAACAATGATTTATAACGAAGAGTTAGACAGGTGCATTTACAGATATAGGCTAGTAAAAGAAAGTTATGACAGCAATCCAAAACACTGAAAATTATTATGTATGATCACACTAAGGGGATATTCTCTGGTGCATTATCTTAAGTCACTATAAATACAAAAATATCACACCAGCATCACCCGTGCCACTTTAAAGCTGCGGGGGCTAAAGCACGAGGGGCCTGTGTCTGATGTACTGATAACATACAGCACAAAGAGATGAGCTCACAGAAGAAAAAGAAGACAGTCTGTTAATAAAAGCCATTTGGATAAATAATCTGTTAAAGGACAGAATGAGAACGACACAGACACTTTCCAAAATCAAAAACAGAGTATTATGGCAATGATCATGATATCTAAGAAGACAGGTTGAGATGTTTCAGTAGCAGGAGGGTCAGGAGGTGAAACTTGACTCAGTTGTAGAGTCCTCCTGGAATATTGTTCAGACGCGAACGCAGCTCCTTCCGGACCTGGGTCACCCTCCCCAGTTTCCGTTTGTATTCCTGAAAGAGTCCACAGCAGAAAAGGTCCATCAGAGCTAAAATAGCTTATAGATTGAATGAGTGATATTGAGATTTTTTGAATTTTACAAAAGCAATTTTTGGGAAACAATTTGTGGCAAGTAGACAGTTGTAAGTAAGGGATTGACATGCAATTAGAAAATCTGAATCAAGGATATGAAGACCACATACAAATGGAAATAAGGTTATTTCATGAATATGATAACTTTGTGTTGCATTGTGCATTACAGAATGTGGTGTTAGTTAAAGGTCTAACTGAAGTTTAATGACACACGTTTGGATTTCAGGTCAAATACTTCCATCAAACATGTTGCGTTTCATTTGAAAACACCATCATGTGTATGAATTAGGTTGTGTGAGCATATTAAGTACATATTTTTTGGTTGTTAAGCCTGCAACCTATTTAACTCTTTCAAACAACTAAATGTATGATGTGATTTGAAAAAAATATATATCACTACTTTGGCCAGGACTACATGGTTTACTTTCTCTTCCAGCTATGAAACACATGAAAGATCATCAAAATAAAAACTTTGATTTTGAGAACATAAGAAGCAAAGAGGGTTCAATTATTTAGGTTTATTTTACTCTCTGTACTAAAGACGACCACCAAAACTGCAGGGAAGTTATTATAGTATATATAAGTGGCCTATTAGACTATACATAAGAACATTTCACAGAAATAGTGGCAGTCAGCAAAGGAACAAGCAATGTATATATCATGTATATGCACCAATTTGTACTCCTTAATGACACAGTAACACAGTGTCACTCAAATGTTTCATCTTTGCTGAATGCATGTGCTTATTGTATATGTTTGCCAAACAGCTGATGCATGTAAGTGTGTGTGTGGTACAATAACACATTTCCTCATCAAGTTCAGTATGAATCACATCTGAAATATTACTTTTGTTTCTATTAATATCACATCACGTCATCAATACTGACAAAAACAGGCGTAATAATCCTGCTCTGTACCAGGATTCATAAAACCTGTTGTCTCTTCTTAGTTTTGGTTTGACCTGCAATAACATTATGATTTTTCCTCTACAACTTCTATTGAATTGAGCTCAATTTAACTTTGAGTGTGTGGCTGCATTTGCTGTGTGTCAATACTACAAAAAAAATTAAATACTGTTATTATAGACCATCTTTGAAACATGTACAATGAATGTACCACAAGGAGCTGCAGGTGTGACAGCAAAATAAAAGCACTCACAAAATCAGTTTTATTTTTTATTTTCAGTTTTTTTTTTATTTACAGAAGACTTGACTGAGTGAAGATACAAATAGGAAATCCTCTTGGTGTCCTGTGGATAAAGGCTGGACAGTTATTGTCAACACAAATAAAAAGGATGGTTATGAGAAAACATGAAAATCTGTAGTTAAGTTTTTATATTTTGGTCGATACTTACCTTGTGGGAAGTAAGTATACATTGAGTTAAGATTGAACTGAGTTAAATGGCTAATAGAACAAGGTTAACAGAACAAGCATCTCCCAGTGAGAAGGGAAACTCTTACACGTATATCTTATCAGTAATCTTTCTTTCCTGTTTGTAACGCCAGCAGGCCTGACAATTAAATGGAAATCTACGGTCTGAAATCTACAGCCTGATTCAGCAACATTAACAGTCACTCTGCAGAAGTGTGCAACATGCTGAAATACATGAAGACAAATGTTAATTCAAAAGAAGTCTGAGCACGCAGCTACACAAGACAGATGAACACCAGGAATCAATAATGGTGACACAAAGGAGAGGTGGACAAGACGTACGGTTATTGGAAGAAAGAAAGGGATTTACGCACTTCAAGTTTCTGCTCGTTCTGGCTCAGCCCGTCCTTCTGGCTTTGCAGGAAGACCGTTAGTGTGCGCGTGAGCTGCCTCCTATCGTCGATCTCCGCCGCCAAGCGGCCGCTGTAGTCTGCTAGCAGCATGCAGGCCTCCTCCACCAGCCGGGAGAGCCGCTCCCCTGATTCCTTATCTGAAGCACAGAGAGCACACAGAGAGCCGGGCACAATGATTAAAAATAACCAGTCCATAGGGTTCAACTGGAGGTCATTCAGTTATCCATCAATACTGGTACAATGTAAATAGCTACTGTATAATCACTGGTAAATCAAACATTGTTTCCTATGGCAGATGGAGGCATTTTAGCCTATTTTATCTTTGTAGTTTCAGTGTCCTGCAAAATCCAAAATAAATAAATGACTCGATAAATAAATAAATATGTGAATAAATGTAAAAAAAATATTATTAAAAATAAATGTAGCCATTAATCAAACTTTTTTATCTTTGTATTAATTCCCTTATTTATTTACTCTACGGTTTAATTTTCCCTTTTATTTATTTATGTATTTATTTGTATTCATTTTTATTTTTTATTTTATTTTCCCGTTGAGTGACAGCCTTTCATTTGCATAATGAGGCAGAAATGCATGAAGGTATGTAAAAATAAATGTGTAAAGAAAAGAATACAGAAATAAATAAATACATTTAAAAAGAAATATAAAATAAATCCAAAAATAAGTGTAAAAATAAATAAATAAATAAATAATGAATGCAAACTGAATAAATACATCTAAAGATTAATATAAATAAATACATAAATAAATAAAAGGGACGTCAAGCAGAAGAATAATGAGGGAATTAATCTAAAGATAAATAAATAAAGAAGCAAATCATAAACAGAAATGTCAATTTATGTCACATTTTATCAATTAATCAATGGATACCTTTATTTTTTATTTGATTTTTGCTACATTTAATGACATATTTATTCATTTATCAAGTCATTTATTCATTTATTGATTGATTTTAGCAGGTTCCGTCCTCCATTCTGCTCAAGGACACTTCAGTCTGTTTATAATGTATGTTACTCAACAATCAACTCTAATGTATGTATGTGTATATGCATGTGTGTGTATTTGTCCTTTTATCTGTTTGTCTTGTCGACTGGAATGAATGAGGTCTTGTGCAGAAGTGTAAACGAGGAGTAAAACGTTCAATAAATAACTGCTCCATTATATCAGGCCAATTCAATTTGATCATTTATATATGAAAAAAAGTATTAAAATATACTAATTTCTTCCAATAAGAGGGTTAATTCCAGTTCATCAACATTACCACTCACCATTACACACATTGATACTGTTATGGACAGTTAAAAGCAATATCATTGTGTTTTTATTTAAATAACCTGCAAACATTGTAAGTTTGTGGGTGTTTACATTATTTGATTATTAGAAGATCATCATTTTATAAGTAGGCTAATTAGCCCATTCATTATTTACAGTATGTCTTGTTAAGCACAGAAATACGTATTTTGTTAAAAATAATCTGTTAAAACAGAGGGAATTTAGGAGAGTCAAACTACATAAATAAAAAAGATGTAACATGCAACATTGTGTTTATTAAAACAACAACCTGCTAAGATTAAAAAAGGTGTATTCGTTTTCACATTTAAATTCCCACATCAGACAGAAATGTAAATGTGAGGCCCCTTGGCACTTTACTGTTTTTCAAATCTGGCCCTTCTAAAAAGTGATGGAATAGGCCAGCACTATATTATATCTTCAGTGTTTAAAATTCTCAGGAAAGGACATTTACGCAGGGCAGATATGTTGCCACATAGATGCGAACCCTGGTCTTCTTTATTAATAGCAGTTTCTCTACTCAGTACCCCACCCTGCTACCCATGAAGACATTAATTACTTTATGAACTAATAAGTACATGTGTTAATGAGCTATGGAGCAGACTTGTGCGTGTACAACAGTGTGCCGCGTCCTGCCTCCTACCTGTGATCCTGTGAAGCAGTGCCGTGTCTTGCACCTCGGCAGGAAGGGAGGAGATGCGCTGACGCAGCACTGAGTCGCCAGAGGCTGCGTTTTCCAGCTCCTGCAGAGCTCGGATTAACTCTGCTGTCTGAGTCGAGTGGAGGGAGGATGATAAGCAGGGAAGGGAGGCGAGAGGGGCAAAGGAAGGCGAGAAGTTAAGGAAGAATGTATGGTAAAATTAGGGAGTTAACATAAGTATGTGTCAAATATGAAGAACATTAGAGAGGCAGCAGAGAAAGGAAGTATTAAGAGGCAGCTGTATCAACTGTAAATCATTAAAAAAAGGAGCTCTATGTGGTTGATTAACATCCGGTATTTATGGCTACACTTGTTTAGGTAATCACCTGTGGGGGCTCGGCTGGGGAGCTCTGGGAAGCAAAGTCCTCATCGTCTGGTCGGATCTCCTCATAAGACCTCTTCTTAGCCTTCTTCTCTCCGTCTAGGATTTACAAGAAAAGACAAACAGAGCTTTCCATGAGCGACAAACAAACAGCCGACTACTCATTTAAGTCCAACCTACTACTTTTATTATATTAATTTTTGATTCCAATAAAAGTGTTTTAATTAACAAGTTGCGATTCGCTATGTGTGTACATTTTACGACCACTAGCCTCCGCTTCAAAACAAAGCGAACATGATGATAATAGAGAAACATGCCGGAGAGTCGTCTACACTAATTGAAAAACATTAGCAGTTTAAAATATCCGAGAACACTTTTGTATTTTTTTTTGTCATTGACCAATTATGCAATCTAATGTCAGATGCCCAAAATCATGTTTAAAAAATAAAATACGATGTAATGGAACTTCCTGTAATAATATATATGATTATATATTTAAGTATATATGTTTTTCCACATCATACATGTCGTGGAAATTTTCCTAAAAGCACTCAGAAATGACGAGTTTGAAGCAATGATATAATAAAGAAAGATAATGCGCATTACATTCTGGAGATAGAGAATTTACCCAGTGACAGAAGTCAGGAAAGATTGACCACTCTCTCTCTCTCTGAGTTACAGAAGTCATTCACTATATATGCTTACAGCAAAGCTCACACCTCTTTACGAGATTGGTTGTTTAGATGGCCTAATGTTCTCCACCAAACTATAGGATTATGGCACATGTTGCAAACACATCATTGTAATCAATGTTTGCCCCCAGACCCCTTAACCTAGCTGGCTATTTTTCCCCACTGACTGGCTATTCCAAAGCCGTGTGTAAAGCCCTGGACAAAGAAAACATCACATATAGAAGTCAAATTTCATTGTGTCCTCCAACTTTATTAATAAGAGCTGTGTGTTGTTTTAAACCATTCAGGGGAGTCACTAGTGTTAGTGTCGTGTACTTACATAGGACTTGTGAGAGCTGATCCAGCAGGTTGTTTTCGTACACAGCTCTCTCCTGCCAGATGGACAAAACTCGACCCAACTGCTTCTTACAGCCCTCCTCACCATCTCTGGACAGGAAAACAAGACAGAACAGGCACGTACACTTTAGACAGCTTTCGGAAATTCAGCTGACGTCAGGGTTGGACTGTACAGGAATAAAATGGGATAAATTCTTTGGAAGAATTTATTTCAATGTGAATTTATATCAATGTGTTTAGGTTAGTCCCATCAGGTAGTCCAAGTGATGTAAATCACATTTTAAGTTGCAATTCTCTAGTGTTCCCAAAAGCACTCTTGCAGAAATCTGACTACAAGTTCTTATATTGTTAATTTTGAAATCAAAGTTGTGCATCAATATATTAAAAAAAAATGTCACTACTTAAGCAGGCTTGGGGAGTAACGGGCTACATGGAACGGCTTTAACGTAATTAGGATTTTAAAAAAAAGATCAGATAATCAGATTACTAATACATTTTGTAAAAGTGGGGATTATTAGCAGGATTACAATTTCAAAATAAATTTTAAAATAAAGAACAATATACTACCATGCACATGCTCGCACATTACAACAGTTCAAGACACGAGTCTCACACAATGGCCTCCAACGTTAGTGAAAAAAAAATGCTTTCATAGTGTGGAAATGTCTCCATTATTTTGTATGTAAAGCAGAAAGGGGAACAACATTACAGTACACAGTAATCCACACTATCCAGTTCATCAAGATTATTCTTTTTTGCCGAGAGGCATCCCAGCATGAAAAGACAGTTTTGTAGGAAATGAGTGAACCAGCAAACATAATACAGGACAAACCGGGAAATTTGCATGTAGGTTTATTTAATTGAATTTATCCTGCAACAGTTATGTGCCAAATGATTTGAGTCCTTGGATGATGACAGCATTTTTACAGCTGGAAGATATATTATGCATAATTATTTGCATATCCGGTATTGACGTAATCCAAAAGTAACGGAAAGTAAATATTGTGACACTTGGATAATTTTACTCACTACATTTTTTAACAGGTAATTGTATCAGAATACATTTTTAAAGTAACCCTCCCAACCCTGAACAGAAGCAACATACAAATTACCCAGTCCTAAATAAGGTCAACAATGCATTTTCCTGAGCCATTTATAGAAATGATTTGTATATATTATATATAATATAAAATCTGACCTGTATACGTGTTTGAATGCATCAACGATGACCGGTGCAAAGTCCTGAGTGAATTCTGGTCCTTTCTTCTTGCTGTTCTGGATGACGTCATTGGCCAGGTAAAGGAAGGTAAGCTTGCGTGATGTCTGAGCTGCATGCATTCAAATGTACACATACACATACACATATTACAATGAGGCATTTAGTAATGATTTACATGACTGAACTTTAAGCTGAGCAACACAGTAGGTAGGTCAATTTACCTACTAAAACTACGTACTATTGATTTCATTCTTCATCTGAGAAACGATTACAAGAAGAAAAAAAAAATGCCAATTTGTAAATGCAACGCCATGTTTTTTCCCACCAAGCCAGACAATTTTATATATTAAAGTTACTCTTTTCTATGTATCAAACACAGCAAATCGCCTCACAGCCATCAGTCACAAGTAAGCACAAAATCTATCCAGTAACAACGGTTAAGTCACACAGTTCATTCCTCACTGTAACTACATATAAGCCTCAAGGGTTAGGGCGTAATGGTGCATATCTCTCTGTTGTTTTTGGACAGGTAACAGTCGACACTGAGCTGAGCATAAAGCTCCAGAGAAATGTGCCATCTCGGTCCCCACAGCTATTAACACCGCACTCTGCTTTCAGTCCTCAGACAGGCTCCTAAAATACAGCAACCACTTGAGATATCATTAGGTTGTTGACTAGCACCCTGAGGAAAAGTGTGCCGCTATTAGCTACAACTACAACAATACCAGACATCCATACATAACAACATGCTTTTTTAAAACTATTTCCAAACAAATATTCACAAGAACTCAATTATGTACTTGTATTGTAACTGCATCTACTCAATACGTTTAGTGAACCGACGAAATTGAACTGTTATGATTCAATGTGGATAAGTTTGCTTACAGTAATTAAAGACATGTTAGTGATCTATACCTTCAATTTGACACGCACACTAATGCAAAAAAAATAATAATAATAACTTTTTATAAATCCATAGGCCACCCCTGACAATACATTTACACAGCAATGTTCAACACATTCAGTATTATTTTTCTGCAGCGAACGACTGTTTTAAACAGTACGACATGTGATGTTTTATAAGCCTATTATGGTGACAATGAGCCAAAAATAAAATGACATACTGAATATCAAATTGACATTGCAAATCACAGGTGTTTATAATTCAGTGTCTCTCGAAGAAAAATGTAAAATCAAATGTCTTGGTGCTGCCTTAACTGCTTGATGGAGTTAAAGCGTTCACAAGAAAACAAAAATGATCATGTGTACAAGATTTTAACACTGTGTCAAATATTAGTCACAGTACAACTTTAGTACACAGTGATGTAGTTTATGTTATGTTTTCTGATGCTATATGCTGGCTGAGCCTTTAAGCATTACACTGACTGACACTTAAGCGTATCTTGTGTCGTTATAGCTTCAGTGGAACACTTGAAGCCTTTGGGGCTTCAAAAGACATATTTTAAACTAAAGTCAACGTTTGTGCCGCTGCTTGAGAGAAGAAAGAGCGAGAAAGAAATTATGAAAGAAACTGATTGAGAAACCACTTCTGCCCTAGCTTATGTTTTCTTATATCCCAGAAGAAATGCAGGCCCATCTGAGTAGCCAGAATATCTAACTAGCAAGAGTAGCACTGGCCAACTGCATTAGATGTTAAGTTATTGATTGGCAATCAACTGTCCCACATGACCCACCTATTTCAGGTGTTCAGTGTTGATTAACAGAAAGACAATTAAAGCATAAAATCTCTGGAGAAACTGGAGAAAAGGTTAACTTCTCAGCAATCTATCTTGAGAAAAATGTTGATGTCAGCCAGGTGAACTTAAACCAATAACTGAATTTATTTTTGCCACTTGGGAGCAGCAGAAACAAGTTGCGAACTTAGGCATCGCCACCTTTTAAAGCTAGGGTTGGTAATGCTGAGAAACTAGCAAGAGTACGCTAGATTTTAAAAGTTATCCAAAAAATAGCCCAGTGTTGCCAACTCTTTCCAATGAAAGTAGCTAGCAGCACTATCTCCAAGTCCCTAAATCGAGCGAGAAAGTCGCAAAGTCTGCAACACCGACAGCCCGTCCCTTCAGGCCTCCCTCCGAAGCCACGCCCCCTCTAATGTCTTTGAAGAACATTACCAACCCTTGCTTTAAGGTGATATGTCGAACTTGTTAGTGAACAGTTTCTTGTTTACACATTCAGCAGTTACAGAGCAACATTAACATTCATTTGGAGTTGTATCCACTTGTAAGTTCAATAATCACTCTCTTTAGTTTTAAGTCTACACCGACTCCTGATGGAAATAATATCTGACTCTTTAGCTGCTAAATGCCATGTGCACCAGCTAGCCACCAACTGTATCTGTCTGCTGTTTGGTGCTAAGCTGAGGCCTGTACTACGAATTACTGTACTACGATTTGGAGTTAGCGAGGTAACTTCAGGGTTAACCCTGGGTTTTCAGTCCTACGAAGGTGGTTCACTTCTTACCAAGGTAGATCGCCATGGTAACTTATGCTGAACACCTAACCTGCTCCGGAGCAGGTTATGTTCGAGATAACAGATATAAAAGCACCGCCTACTGACCAATCAAAGCTCTGTGTAAATTGATAAGTGTGTTGATTTACGCATTCACACATCGGCAATTTTTTCTTTTGCTAGCTGTCCTTCCTGCATTGGGCAGCTTCAACTGTGTTGCTTTAAGTCTGGATAATGTTTTTAACTTCTTCGTATTGGTCTAATATTATAGTTCATTCTTGGTTTGTAAAAAGTGCTGCTCTGCTGAAAGCCGACTTGTCGATGTTTGCGATTGGTCATATGCTGCAAACATCGCCCCTTTCGCAGAGTTGATAACCACCGTCATAGGACCGCTCCGTTGAGGGGAGTCAAGCAATGATTCCCTGTAGGGTTCATCACTACGAGCGACCCCCTTTCACATTAATTGTTTTCACACTGTCATTTGATTTTGGTGCAAATATATCAATTAAAGCCGCTTTAAAGCTGCACTGATTGGTTTGTTGGCCACTTGGTGGCAGTAAGTGGCAGTTTTAAAGATGTTATGGTTAATGTGTTAACTAACAATTGCTTACTTACACATCCCACAGATGTGGAGCAACATTAGCATTCATTTGGAGTCGTGATCCTGGCCACCTGAATGCTCTGTTTTGGTCTCCTCCACCAAAGAGGGAACTCTTTGTCTTTAGGCTCTTTAGCTGCTAAATGCTCCACTATGTTCACCAGCTAAAAGCTAACTACTGTCATGTGGTGCTTTAGCGTAATGGACATTCAATATTTGCAGTAATGGGGGTCAACGATAACTTTACTTCTTATGACGGCCTTGTATCAAGGCAAAAGGCTGCTATTATCTTGTTTACCAGGGCTGACATAATTTAATACATTTAAAAAGCCACAACGTTAGTTTACAGAGTGACTCTATTAGTCCTTACATGGCTAACACATAACTAAGTTTAGGTTTGAGACTAACTTAACGTTACTAGTTAGCCAAAGGTGGTGAGACTAAACCTTTTCAGCTGCTAACGTTATAGCTCCACAGATAGCTAGCGTTAGCAGCTACTGTGCTAACGACGCCTCGCCTAATAACTTTAACGTTAGCTGAGACTTAGCCAGCTGCTGTTAACAAATGCTAAAACTAACTGTTAGCGTTACGCTAACTTGTTTGTGTCTTGTAGAAGAAGCGTGTCAGCGGTCTTTATTGTGGGGAACTAACTAGCTAGCTGTTAGCTCTCGTCAAACCTTACCTTTCTTCAGCTCGTTGATCCAGACATTGACGATGGTCCTCGCGTGTTTTCTGTGATGAATGAGCCACAGCGACAAAGTCTGCACACTTTGCTGCGAGTTACTGAGCTCGGAGAGTTTCTTCTCTAAAGCCGCCTCGGAGAAAGCTGACATCTTGGCGAGATTAGAGAGAGGGTACGACACCGGGAGAGGCAGCTTTCAGGTTTCTCTCCCCAGATGTGATATCCTACAGCAAGTTAGCCGGTTACCATGGGGATTTAAGCCATCCAAATTAAATGCCATACGCTAAGCTTCTCTATGTAAAGACTGGTTGTTAATGCTAACTAGCTACAGCCGTCCTCCACCCAGTGGTGTTTAGAGGTGGCTGCCTTGCTCAAGTTTGCCTTGCTTGTTCAGCTCGGGGGGGCAGACCACAGCAGTCTGCAGGAGCTGCTTCCGGTGTTGCGTTCAAGTGAGATGGAATTTACAGATAAGATTGTGAACATCCACCTGGCAGCTCTCTATGACTGAGCATTAAAGCTGCAGTGTGTAGAAATAGAGCAAATATGATTTTAAAAAGTTATTATATCCTGACAGTAATGCATGAGACAAGTAATCTGAAAAAAACCCATGTGTCATCCTCTGTGTCCTCCAGTGCTCCTAATGGCATCTGCAAGATTTCACAGACCTGGAGGAAAACAACCAATCAGAGCCGAGCTGGAGTCTTGCCTTCTCTGAGCAGCTGTCAATCACTCGTGAACTCTGATCAAACAGTCAAAATAGGCAGCACTGATGAAATATGATTCAATATTCTGTTACTGTGATGCCTGTTTCTCGCCTCAAATGTTTTCAGAAACATCTTGTAGTGTACGGTTTAGCTGTAAAATGAGAAAGTTTGTGACCCGGCAGCCATGTTGAGATCAGTTGAGGAAATACCAAGCACCGCCCACCAGCCGGAACACAGCCAATAGGAACGCTCTCTCTGAAAACAGAGCCATGAGGAGGAGCAGAAGTCTAGTTTTCTATCAGAACACTTGAATTACAATATGCTGAAAGGTTATTATAGAATTTTTGCCCAATGATGCCAAAAATATTCTCTCTACTGCAGGTTTAACTCTGTCATGTAAAAAAAACATATTAATTTCAAGTTAATTGTACTCGTCCTTAAACATTAGATCAGAGATACACTACAATTTTTGAAGCTAGAAAAGATAAGATTTGCTCTATGAGGATAATTTTAGCAGCGTATGGCAACCTTTCATTACATATCTGCTTGAGCAGCTGTGAGATTGTAGTATGATTTGTTTTCATCATTTGCTATAGTATTTGTTTACTCTAAGCCGCCATACAGACACAGACCTTGTCTATTTTTGTTTTTTTTGTTGTATCATTATTATCATTATTTTAATATGGGGATTATCTTATTATACTTGATTTTGTTTGTCTGTTTGTTTCCTTAACAAAAAAAGATGAAACATTTTTCCTGTACTTATGTATACATTATTTTTAAATTTGAAAACCAATAAACAAAGTGGGGAAAAAAAGTTAATTGTACTCGACCAAAGAAACCTTGCAGTCTGAAAAATTAAACAAAATAGATTTGGCATCGTTTGTGTGTTTATTGTGGGGCTATTGCTTTACAGCACACTGTACTGGTCACTGAGTTTGTGGTTCCCTCTCATGTCTGAGGACGAAATTCCTTGTTGAACTTGACTCTGGCTGAGGTTTTGCAGACAAACACAGTGAGGCTCAAATCTCTCCTACAGTCTACTTTCTCCATCCTTCATAATGTGAACTTTAATTTCAACATTCAAATATTTCAAATAAAGAGACTGCAAATCCGTATGTATCCTTCATATCCCTTATTCCCGTAATGCAATAAGCAATGCAAGTAGGACACAACAGCAATGATTCAACTTCCTAAATGAAGAAACATAAAGACGTAGAAACGTATTTATTATGCACCACAGCATTGGGCATTGTTACACCAGCTGCTAACTTAAACACACAAAATACAGTACATGAACACTTACATTATCAACAGGTGATAGATTCATCACTTGCATCATTTTCCAAATTTTGTTTATAGCAACCCGGTGTCAATGTCAGTATCATTCCATTATACACCATAGTCAACATAAATATAGCCTACTACTATCTTCAGTGGTGCACAAAATAAGCAAAAAAGAGGTCATCAAAAAAAAAAGTTGAGATAATACATTCAAGCACCAACCTATAAAGTAGGCCATCACACATTTTATGACTTTTAAAGTAAATTCTTCTTTGGAGTTATTCAGGCACGGCTTGTACATAACAAATGCAGTCGCAATGGCATAATGGTCCAAAAGAAATAGAAAACGTAGGTATTAGTGGAAGTATTATTTGTAGTTTGACAAGTTATTTAGTAACTATAAAACAGACCCTCAGTGCAATTTGAAATTTTTATAATTTCTCTGTTGTTGCTCTGAACCAATTCAATTCACACTGAAAAACTGCCACCTGCTATACAATGTTTGATGCCGTATATTACTGAGCATGTTTCTCACCCTCACTTGGTTTGGATGCATGTAAAACCTAGAAACATATGAATAAATGCTAGTACTTTTCCATTGAAATGATCTCATTATCCCCAATATTCTTGAGTCGCTTTTATAAATATAATTCTTGAATAACAAAAACATAGGCTATCATCATAAATATCCTTAATTCTGAAGCAGAAAAGCACTAGCTTTTGCTTTCATGTAACCAGATGATGCAACAGATACACTTTTACTTATAACACCTATATGCCCAAGCATATCCAAGGAAATATGTCACAGTCTAGGCTCATTTCAGTTTGATGGTCCAGAGTCGCATCCGTTTTAAGATTTGGGTGAAAGAAAATGTAAGTTTCATATAAAAGAAATATTCTGTCACATAAAATAAAGTTGAAACTTAAAGTGAAAGGGCACAAAGCTGAGATTTCAGAGGCTATGAAGGTTGTATCACTACAGGCAAAACTTCCCTCCATTAGGAGATCCCCATCTCTGACAGACCAGACCAGATACATTTAATTTTGAAAGAACATAAAAAATACCACAGCAAAATTAGAACCCAGGCTGGACCATTCGAGTGCGATTATATCAAGTGGGGACAACCGTCCCTTCAGTAGATATGTGGTCTCAGTGGGGTGTGGCTATATATGCAGGATTACAATTTGGGATATGCAAACATAAATGGAGTTGTTCAATCTGAACTCCCTGAAATCATCAAATCTGACAAACCAGCGGCTCTGAAATTAAGATCAGTGTGGGCTCCCTAATACAGAGCTTGCCCAGCCGGGATGAAAGCATTTGATTGGGACACACCACCACCCCAACCGTTGACTGGATGAGGAAAGTGCTGGTCAGGGTTTGGTCCAATATTGTAGTTGGGGTAAGACATCATCCCATGGCCTACGTGGAAGGCTTGATGGGCCGTAGGTTGCGTCACATAACTTTGCGAAGCTGTCTGGAAATGACCGACGTTGAACTCCGTGTATGTTTGCAATCGTCTCTGTTCAAACTCAAGAAACTGCATTCTGGGCTCTAGTGCAACGCTGCCACCGTGAGCACGGGGATCTCCCAAGTAAGGATGCGTGTTGATCCTAGCAACACCTGAATGAGCAGCCAGTTCACCATACAAACCGTGCTGTCCCACACCGCCCGTCTGAAGACTGGTGTGATCTTGTGCCGTGTACTGATTTTGGGGTTGTTGTTGTTGGTAATAATGTTGAGTAGCATCTGAGCTCATCTCGTTCTGTCCTTCTCTATAAACTCCCGTGCCCACTTTACTCTGTGAAGATGAATTAGAGTACCGCTGCTCGGCGCAACCTGCCTCCCGTCCGTAGAAGGAGTTATAAGACGACCAGTCCTGAGTGTGGGACACGGCAGGCGACGGCCACTCATGTCGCGTCTGTGGGCCGTCATTTTGCCACTCTTTGTAAAACCTTGATCTGTCTTGAGAACCGTGCTGTCCGTTGTAATCGTTTCCCCCATAAACCTTTTGGTGGTTTGCTCCAGTTATGTCTCCTGTCTGGTTGAAGTATTCATCGTGATTGAAATAACCGTCCGCCTCTTGATACGGAGCGACGTTTCTTTCCGGTTCCACGTATTGACCAGCGTCTGCGTCTCCACTGTAGAGGTCTTGCTGAAGTCGTGAGGTGCGTTCAGCGTCGTCAACTGTATACGATCCAGTGTCGTAGTCCAACTCACGGTCCACCGACTGAGACTCTGGCGAGGGAACGAGATTCGAGTCGAACGGGGGAGAGAACGGGGGAGAGAACGCAGTTGACACGGGGAGGCTGTACGTGCTGAAAGAGCTCCTCTCCAGTAGCATCGAACCATTGGTAAGAGGCAGGCTTACATTGAACACGGTACTAGTAGTCGCTTCCCTCCTTTTCCTCTTCGCTGTCCTCTTTTTTGCAGATTTTGACGGCACCACGGCACATTTCTCTGGCATGCATTGATTTGAAGTCTTGTTCACACCTGGCCCTTTAAAGAAAAAGTGTAAATTGGAGCCAAGAGACCATGAAAAACAGCAGGAATCCACAAAAAATATTACATAACATAGGCTTTGGCCCCCTTTCAAGTGAACCGCTGCTTCCAAAGACACACACCTTTAACAGCTATTTTCTGCTTTTGGGTGTTAGTTTGTGTCCATCCATTACACAGCATCTTTACACCTGGAAAAGAAGACAAACAATGCAGTGGGGCATACAAACAAATGTAAGTCTCTGCACTAAAAAATGCACTGGGTGAAAGAATAAGTAAGGCGTTAAAAATAGTGTTTGAATGCTGGAAAAGAAACATTGACCACAGGTAAAATAAAAGATTTAAGGAGTGTAAAGAGAATAATAAAGAGTGAAGAAGATAAAAAAAAAAGGGGTGAATAATACAACAGCAGATAATAAAAGATAAGTTGAACTCAGCCCTTTTAGGTCCCAAAGTATAAATTGCTTTCAAAACTCTCCTCCCTATACTATATAAAAGGTGGCTGTGAAAGTTTCTCCTTTGCCTCATCGAGGAGAACAGAGGCTGTGGTCACCTTGGATTCACGGTGATTACTGCATGCATTATTATTTATTTTTTTACAGCCACCTTTCAAGCCCGGAGGGAGTTGAGTGTTTCAAACTTGAGACTTTGTGGAGCATCAATTTTATGCACAGCGTCACAGTATTACACCAGGGCACAGGGAGTTAATCAAGTGTTATACTTACATCACAAATCACTCGTCAAGAGCAGAGAGTCGGAGCTAAAGAGGTGAATGGTTTATGGCAGAACGAGAAAAACAGTGGATGGGTGGCATGCATCTGTACTTACACCAGTGGTAACTTTTGCCAGTCAGTAGGCTACAGAGGGATTCTGGTGCGCTTACCACCTGGGAAAATGAGACGTTTGAACATTTTGATGGACAGATGAGCACAAGCGAGCTCTACACCTTTATAGTAAAGAACACAAGAGTCATTTTACACCTAGTGTAGCATAACCGAGGCAGGATGATGTGTACATAAAAAGCGATACCTTCAGCTCTCCTCTGCCCTCCTCTTGCTCCACTTTCTCGGCCAGTGATTGGAGAAGTTGATAGTTGTCATTAACATCTGCCATCATTACCTCCACCTGCTCAGGATGAATTTCCATCTACGCACAGACGTTTTCAGAGAACTTTAAAGTTAAACCAAGCGTGTTCTCTACAGCCTTTGGAAGCGTAATAGTAAAGTACTTTTTTGTATTATTGACGTAACAAACTGACCAAGTAGTTGACGAGATGGGAAGATGTGGTTAGGTGATCAATGATGTCCTTTTTGTTGGATCTGATGCGGCAGCAGTGACATAAGAAACAGCACGTGTGGCCATCTTCACTTCTACATTCAACCACGCGGATAAGACCTGTTGCAAACATGTATAAAGCAGCTTCTTTTTAAAGCAACAGTTTGACATTTTTGGAAATACGCTGATTCACTTTCTTGCCACTTGCAAGCTATGCTAAGCTACGTATTACCATACAGATCTTCTCATCAAGAATATGAATAAACATATTTTCCAAAATGTTGAAATACTCCTTTAAGTGATCCGTACCCATAATATATGCAGTAGCACTCATCATCAGGAGGATTCTCACCAGAAGATCCAATGTGAATTACTTATGCCCGGCACTTATTTTTGGTTATGGTGCCAGTTACAACAATTTGGTTTTCTAAACAGCTTCTGTGCATTACAACAATCAATATGTGCAGAAATATTGTATCCTGCAACTGACTGTAAATGTGTTCTTTTCAATCATGTTGAAATAATGGTGCCTTCAAATGAAACTCGTGAGCTCGTGTTTACAACATGGAAAGTCGTGTACACGATTCGCTTGGCGTTCAAGTGGTTAAGTCGTGAGAACACTGCTGCTAAGCAACGGCAATATTAACGTTACCGTCGGCATCTAGAAGCCACAGAGGCTAACAATTTAGCATGCAAAGGCATAATGACAGAGTTGTATGATGAGGCCGTTGGGAATATCAATATTTTCCTCAGACATATTAACAATGAACTTCCATGGCCTCCTCCATTTCTGACAACGTCAACAAACACGTCATAACTCGTGAACTCTGAGCTTTCAGAAACTTTCCACTTACAATGTCGTTAATACCACAAGGGGGGGCGTTCATATGGGCTCTTCTCGTGAACACGGTAAACACGACCCCATTTGAAGGCCTCACATTTTCTGTATTTTCTAGCACCTGTTGCTATTCTTTATCTGCGCTCACCGATAAGAGGCTCGGTTTCCGTGTAGCCATCAAGAAAGCCGTTGCCGTTGCCGTTCTCCGACAGCTCAGAGGGTTCAGGTGACGTGTTCTTTAACCCGCCTTCTGACTCGATAAAAGCTACAGTTTGGTTCGTCTCTGCTGAGGTCTCGAGGGACTTCTTGGACCGTCTTCGTTGCTTCTGGGAAAGCAATACAATCCTCCGCGATTGGACGGGATTGTGCTCCAGCTGCACAGATGTGGTCTCTGAATGGCTCTGGGGTTCACCCGGCCCATCTCTTAACATAGTTACCAGAGTTACTGCTGTGGTGTTAAAAAGAGAAAGAGACTGATATGGAATTAAAAAAAAAAAAAGGAACGCACATATGAAAATGATGCCACAAAAAAGAAATGAGAAGAGGGTGTGATTAAAGGGGGGGGGGGGGGGGGGGTGAGAACCACTGCTCTATACAAGTGAATAGTCACTGACCGTCTTTCTCACTGTGTGCTGCCATCTTCTGGTATACAGCATCGTCAACCTCTAACCACTTAATATAAAAGGTGCAAAAAGATATGAGGACTCATATCCAAAAATCTGTTTTCAATGACAAACAAAGACACACAAAGTCAAAATGACATACCTGGACTTCTCCAGGTCCCTCTTTTCCCTCAAGTATCTTGGCCATCTCCATCAGTGGCCTGGCCAGCTTAGACAGGTCAGACTTCTCCTCCCATTCAGACACCAAGTGGGGGTGCCAGGCTTTCTGTCAAGCAAAATGTGAATGAACTACAGTCCAAGGCAGCACCCAAACTTGCCATCATCACATCTTCTTCTGCAGCACTACTTACAATGTAGTTGTATCTGTGGAGACTTCCCATAATGTGGTTCCGCATGTCAGCTTTACTAAGTCGACACACACACACCTCACACAGGTACAATACTTCTCTGTTACGTGTACCCGCCTTCACACATTCTACAATACTGCCCAGGCCTGAATGTGCATAAAATGACAAATTATTTCAATACACACAGGAAACACACAACATAGACACGAAATAGGGATTTGTTACCACAGACCAATGATGGGTTGCAGTCTGTTCTTGTTGTTCAGATACACCTTCAGAGAATCAAACAGCTGGCTTCTGGTAGAAGCTCCTACAAACAGAGAACGCATCGGACAAACTTAATTACAGAAAAATGGCGTAAGCATGGTAGCCCACGTGCGGAGAGTAAAAGACATACCTTTAAGTGCTTCAACCGGCTGCATGCTGCAGTTGTAGAATCACCACCTGCATACAGTTGAAGTTGGAGCTTAGAGTTTGGTTTAGTTTATTTGTGAAGGGACGGTGCAAATTAATAAATACACATGGTATAAAAAATGCCAGAATTAGCCAAAAGGCTCTTTTTCATCTGTCGTCCCTGGCAAAGGTGTTACAGAAGGCATCTTAAAATACATCAGAACAAAAACATAAAACAGGACATGCAGTTTAAAAGCTAGAAAAGGACACACAGTTGTTAAAAAAAGTAGTGACATTTATACATATAAAAACGACACTGCAGACAAGCAGGACATGTAGATAGATAGAAGCAGCAAAAAGAGAGTTTAGTGCTGACATGTGTATGTATTAATCATCCATTGTTTTAATTAGGAAATGAAAGATCTGTAGGTGTAAGGGAGAGCCTTGTTGATGTTACTATGTTGATTGTTTTGTTATTGAATTTATGTTATGGTATTATCATTATTATAATTATTTATGTGCTTAAATTTGTTTGTTAACTCCCATGTTTTGTGCCTGAGGACCCCCTTGAAAACGAGATGGTGCATCTCAAGGGGTTTTAATCCTCTAATAAATTTTGAAATGAAAAATAAACTGTGGCTCTAAATTAAAGTAACCACCAGATGGCGCTGCAACATCATCTCACTGTTCAGACGGGATTGTCTCCTTACAATGATGTTGCCAGTGATATATAAAATTTAAATAAGCCATGAACTAAACCCCAGTAATAAACAGTTATCTGACGACTTAATTATTGTGTCTTCCCTCTGTTGTTTCAGTGTCACAGTATTAACGCTAACGTACACAAGACGCTCCTAGTTTGTAGTTGATTTACAGAGTGACATGGACAGAAAACTTCACACAGGTCGTTCCCCTTTTTCTGTTGTCACTCTCTCTAAACAGAGAAAATAATTAGCGTTAGCTGGCTGTTCTTTTTGAACGTTTTGCAAGGTAACATTAAAAGGGTTCATTAATGTATGTTACCGTTAACGTTACACTACGGCTTCACCAGAAGAATGAGCATTAGTGAAACAAGTAACGTTATATAGGCAGAATATTCCCCACTAGTGTGTAAATCAGTGAGTTAATAACACTAGCTAACGTTAAACTGGTTAGCGCTAACAATTAACGTTAGTAAATCTTAATCGTATCGTTACCTAGCTACCATTTTTTTGCCACAGCTGCTGACAGAAATAGTGACGAGAGCAGCGATTAACAACTGTTCAGTTAGTTTAAACGACAACATGCAGTTGGACGTGAATCCAAACAGTTTCTAATTCATTTGTTAACAAGGTAAAAACACCGACTAGCTGCTAACTGTAGATTAACTTACCGTTAGAAAGTTAGTGTCCGTGTCCGGTTATTTGTTTCTAGGTCGAGGTAGTTGAAATCTGAAATCCGTGAAGTAACGTTAACCGACAAAGTGGATAAAGTTAAACGCAACACAAACCACTGTTGGTGTACCAGGAGGAGTGACGCGGCGCTACGAGCTCTCTGCGTCGTCCAATCAAATCAACAGGTCCTGCTGTGTGTGTGTGTGTGTGTGTGTGTGTGTGTGTGTGTGTGTGTGCGTGTGCGTGTGTGTGTGTGTGTGTGGACTTCTATTGCTATATTTGCATTTGTGAGGACTAATTTCAGATTTAAACCATCTTAGTGAGAAAGTTTGTGATGCCATGTTGAGATCAGTTGAGGAAATACCAAGCACCGCCCACCAAGCCGGAGCAAACTTTCTAATTTTACAGCTAAAAAGTACACTACAAGATGATTCTGAAAACATTTGAGGTGAGAAATAGGCATTACAGTAACAGAATATTGATTCATATTAGATCAGCGCTGCCTAGTTTGACCTGTTGATCTAAGTGATTGACAGCTGGCTCCGTTGAATGAACAGCCAATAGGAACGCTCTCTCTCTCTCTGAAATGACCTGTGATTGGCCAAAGTCTCCCGTCACAGACTAGATTTTTTAAAGCGTGAAAACAGAGCCATGAGACGGTGCAGAAGTCTAGTTTTCTCTCAGAGCACTTGAAGTACAATATGCTGAAAGGTTATTATGGATTTTTTGCCCAATGATGCCAAAAACTTTCTGCCTACTGAAGGTTTAATTCTTGCCTAGCTCTTTGTTGAGAGAAACCATTTTACATTGATTGACAGATCTCTGTGAGTGAAGCCTTTGTTGTATTGTGAGAAGAGCCCAGGCCAGCCCCGTGAGAAGTCACACCTTAACTAATTAAATCACTTTTTTAGCTTTGAGAGCTCTCAGACACCCTCCCCCTGGGACTGGGACGGAATAAAACTCATCTGAGCCGAATTAGACCTGAAGGAATTTGTCCTCCACACGCTGATACAGTATGTTGATGCTTTAATGATCTGTTCACCAACAAAGGAGGCCTGTGAGCTTGACACTGCAGCATTGCTATAATATAGAAAAGTGTAACTTTCTTAGATCATGAAATTTCCAATAGTGATAAAACAATGAGCTCAAAAAGAGTGGAAGCCATCCGAAAAATTACAAAACCACGTACCAAAAGACAATCGATATAATTTTTCTGTGACTACCTGATCCAAGCAGACCATTCACACAGACTGTAGATGAAAAGGGAGTTTTCATAAGAAGAGCACGGGGGGACAACAACGACTGGTTGCATATTTCTCCTCATCATTGGACAGTGTAGCATTGGGTTTTCATGTGATATATTGTGGGTCATCTGACGATCACTTATTATGTTATTATATTCTGCTAGAACAAAAAACAGCTCATTTGTCTCCAGCATGTTGGCTTAGATACAATAATATGTAATATAATCTCGGCCTAATGTCAAGGCCACACCCTGTACAGCATTAAATCCTGAGTATACTGATACAGCAGATCGCAAAGATGTAATTCTTCATTACTGTGTCGAGCTCTATACACACACACACACACACACACAAACACACACACACACACACAGGTGAAAGCAACACTCCCATAATCTGAAACCAGGAGACTGGGTGCTGATAAATGGTCTTAAAAGGAAGCACTGGAGGAAACCCAGATGGACGAGACCCCACCAGGTGGTCCTACGGCGGTTAAAGGGAGAATCAGCTGGATGCACGCCAGTCACTGCAGGAAGGTGCCAACACTGGAGACGGAGGAGGTCCAGGGAGAGAGTCCCGGTCTGCCCACAGACAGAGGAGGCTGCAGAGTGAAGGTCAACTGCCACTAATTGGAGGGAGAGAGAAGAAGACTTCAAGGGATAAAAGATAAGAACATTATCTTGTTTACATAACACTACGAGGTCAACTCTTGACAAAAGACCCTGGCATCCTTTTAGAAGAACAGGCTGCTGTCTCAGAGGAACAACATGCTGCTTCATGGCATTGGCTCTCATAATTGTTTTCAGAAAACAGAATGTCAGTAAAACTTCTACTTGTACTCCGCATCATTTCATACACAGACAAAAAGCTTTATTAGAATCATCATATACATACATACATGATATTTGACCATCCTAAGCGTTTAGGAGCAGTGGGCTGCTGTAAAAGCACCCAGGAAGCAATTTGGGGTTAATTGTCTCGCTCAAGAACACTTCGACATGCGGACAGTAGGGGATTGACCTGCCAACCTTGTGGTTGAAGGACCCACTCTACTAAGCCACAGCAGCCCCAAAATTAAAATCCTAGACGTAGATCTGATGAGAAACTACTGTCTTTCCTGGGATAAACCCAATCTCTGGGGTTAGAAGGTTTTTTTTTATTATTTTTTTAGGACATACTATACTTTGAATATTTTTTTTTTTTTTTTTATATATATATATATTTATTTTTTATTTTTTTTATTTTTTTAGGACATACTATACTTTGACTTTTTTTTATTTTTTTTTATTTTTTATATATTTTTTTTTTTTTTAATTTTTTTAGGACATACTATACTTTGAATTTTTTTTTTTTTTTTTTTTTTAATAATAATTTTTTTTTTTTTAATTTTTAGGATATACTATACTTTGACTTTTTTTAATACTTTTTTATTTATTTTTTTTTTTTACATTTTTAGGACATACTATACTTTGACTTTTTTTTTTTTTTTTTTTTTTTATTATCATTTTTTTTTTTTATTATTTTTTTTAGGACATACTATACTTTCACTTTTTTTTTTTTATTTTTTTTTTTTTATTATTATTTTTTTAGGACATACTATAATTTGACTTTTTTTTTTTATTATTTTTAAATATTTGTATTTTTTTTTTACATTTTTAGGACATAATATACTTTGACTTTTTTTTTTATTTTTTTTATTTTATTATTATTTTTTTTTTAATTATTTTTTTAGGACATACTATACTTTGACTTTTTTTTCTTTTTTTTTTTTTACATTTTTAGGACATACAATACTTTGACATTTTTTTTATTTTTTCCTTTTTTTTCCATTTTTAGGACATACTATACTTTGACTTTTTTTTTTTAAACTTCTTTTTATTAATTTTTTTTTTGTTTTTATTTTTTTAGGACATACTATACTTTGACTTTTTATTTTTTTTATTTTTAAATATTTGTATTTTTTTTTTACATTTTTAGGACATACTATACTTTGACTTTTTTTAATACTTTTTTTTTATTTTTTATTTTTTTACATTTTTAGGACATACTACACTTTGACTTTTTTTTTTTTTTTTTAAATATTTGTATTTTTTTTTTACATTTTTAGGACATACTATACTTTGACTTTTTTTTTTTTTTTTTTTAATATTTGTGGGGTTTTTTTACATTTTTAGGACATACTATACTTTTTTTTTTTTTAATACTTTTTTTTATTTTTTATTTTTTTACATTTTTAGGACATACTATAGTTTGACTTTTTTTTTTTTTAATTTTTTTTTTATTATTATTATTTTTTTTTTTATTTTTTTTTTAGGACATACTATACTTTGACTTTTTTTTTATTTTTTTTATTTTATTATTATTATTTTTTTTATTATTTTTTTAGGACATACTATACTTTGACTTTTTTTAATATTTTTTTTTAATTTTTTTTATTAATTATTTTTTTAGGACATACTATACTTTGACTTTTTTTTCTTTTT
The DNA here is from genome assembly GCA_916701645.2 of Sebastolobus alascanus. NCBI lineage: Eukaryota > Metazoa > Chordata > Actinopteri > Perciformes > Sebastidae > Sebastolobus > Sebastolobus alascanus. The sequence continues at coordinate 593,021 of CAKAOJ020000025.1, read as the reverse complement.
TTTTTATTATTTTTTTAGGACATACATTTGATGGTAATTAGACCCGCGCTGTTATTTCCTTGTTTTTTTAAGGGAGTTCTGCTGATACAGATCCAAGCTCAGAGCGGGACTGTGCAGCTGGCGAGAGATTCATGACCTGCTTTAATCGTCTTTTCAACTTCACTTGTTGACTCCATCCTTCTGGTTATCACTACAGTTTATTTTTTGACCACTTGCTCCCACCAGCATATACATATATATATTATAACCGCCTGCTCCCGCGGGATCCCAATCCCAATGGCGTCCTCTAAAGCAAAGCGCTGCACACACACACACAAGGGCCCCGCTGTCGCACATTGACGCAAAACCTAAGATCCAGGTCATGAATCTCTCGCCAGCTGCACAGTCCCGCTCTGAGCTTGGATCTGTATCAGCAGAACTCCCTTAAAAATAAACAAGGAAATAACAGCGCGGGTCTAATTACCATCAAATGTATGTCCTAAAAAAATAATAAAAATCTGTCCTACATAACAATGTAGGACAGATTTCTGTACCATGCTATAGTCACAGGCCAAAACGCAGTTTGTCAACTAAAATAGTCTGTAATCTGGTGCCAGAAAGACAGACAGTCACAATTTTGTAAGTATTGTTTGTATTTATGTATGGAGTATCTGTCTACGTGTATGTGTGTGTGTGTATCTCAAATAACAGGGAACATCTGTCTGTTTGTTCAAATGGGAAAAAAATAAATAATTTTGAACTGCTCATGTTTGTCCTACACTCTGTTTCTAAATTTCAAAAGGTCCCAGCAGCCAGTAGAGGGTAATGGCTGACAGTTCCTCTGTCTCCTGTCTGCTAGACTCTGAGATGTCCTTTAGATACCAGGAACTTAGAGGCCATGACCCCTAAACAACAGGAACTTGCAGTCAAAGGCGAGACACTTGCAAGTAACAATCACAACTTTATTTTTTTTGTACAGTTGTGTGACAGCCCCTCCCTTACATCCTCACATGTATGCATGAGAAGAAGTCACTCTCCCTCTTGTGTGTGTAGTTTACATGGCCGGTCCAGCCATGCATGCATGCATGTTAGTGCACGTGAGTCGTTTACCATGATGATCGCTTGAAGTTTCAGAAGAAACAGAGCCCCAAAGCAGCCGACGACTTTCTGCCGATAACCTCCTCTGGATTACGACATCTCCGTCTTTAACGCAGAGTCCTTGTTTCTCAGGATTTATGGCTGCAGTTGACAGGTTTGTGTTCAGGCATATGTGCCTGTTCCTCGTCTCTTGAGCAGTCGGTAACCTCCATGTCTCATGATTTCAGACTTTAGAGACCTACAGCAGGAGGAACACTAAAACAAACCTGGGCCCCTCTGACCCGACACACTCTTGAGAATTTACTCACTCATAAACTAACTAATCTAATTCTTTATCAATGATATATGCTTATTGAACTATTAATGACACACACAATTATTAACGTATGAATAAATGCAATGATGAATGAATGAATGAATGAGGACCACCGTATACCACATAAATGAGTAAATGATATCCTTCCTTACGAAAAAGTAGTATACTTCAAGTTTATTTTATGAAATATACTTATACTTAAGTAAATTCAAGTATATTTCCCCCAAGTATACTTTGTGTAGTAAGTATACTAATATCAATGTGATAGTAGTATACTTGTAAGTAAAAGACTAAATTGGCCAACTTTTTAGTTTATAAAAGTATACTTTTAAGTATACTCTAAGTGTAAGAATAGTAAACTTTGAGTACACAACTAGTTTACATCCGAGTTGTATTTTGTACTGCAACTATACTATGAACTATACTACAAGTGAAAAAGTGTACTGTTAATTTAATAGTTATATACTTGTAGCCCGGTTTTTAGTTTACGAAAATACACATCAAATTCTTCTCAGTAAACTAGTTTTTATACTGCAAGTATACTTGTATATACTTGTAGCCCACTTTTTAGTTTATGAAAGTACACAGTAAGTTGCATCAGATAACAGTTTCTTTGTTCCTCATGAGGATAACGGGGCAGCACCCTGGAACGTGGGGGTGTTGGCTCTATCTGATGGGTGCTGGTCTGTGAAAGCAGCCCCGTCGTAAATTGCGCTCCTCACCAGTTGGCACTAGTAAAACCCCTTTGATCATCATTCAAGAGAAACTGGTGAATATTAGAGCCTGACTCACCAGGAGCATTCTTGGGTGAGAATACAGGCACTGTATTTAATTTATCATGAGGACATACAAAGCAGAGCTTGTTGCACATTACTTGTGCACATACGCAGATACGGCAGCGGCAGTTATAGAGAAAGAGAGAGAGATGTTGCTTCTTGGATCCTCTGTTCCATCAGAGTTGTTTTTGTGAAACATCTGCCTGTCCTTGGACTTTGTTTTTTTTTAATAAAGAATTGACTGATAGCATCTACTGGGTCTTTCCCACACAGGTCTGACCTTGATGCCATTTCTTGCATGACTTTAAAGCTCAAGCAAATACCGCACGAGGAGGAGGATCGTCCAAACTTGACAACCTGACCTTGAAACAAAACATGCTCTCCTCCCTTCCTCTACTCCCACCATTACTTACTGTCAGGAACTGTGTGCATATCTCTCAAAGACAGATGGGAGGCCCAGGGTTATAGAAATATCCTCAACCAACAACAGACATCCCAGTTTTGCATTATAGGCTAAATGCTATGTGCTTGTATTAAAGGAGTTAACTCAAAAGAAAATAGTTTCTGAGTCAATTTGTGTCTGATCTAATTTGAAACCAAAGCCGATACTTTAATGTTCCAGCCAAATGAGGAAATGTGAAGTTAGTGTGGGGTAAGAAATGTGACAAATCTGTGAGACTACATAACTTATTTCATCTCGGAAGAACCATGATGGAAAAATTCTGTACGTCAAAATTTCAGTCTGTAACCCAATTCTGCTGAAATTATTTTTGGATTACATCCGACAGTTTTCATAATCCCCGTTCCCTCGATACCCATTAGAAGGGATCTTTGTTCCCACAGTAATTTGTGTACAAAAAAACAAGTTTAGTCAAAGAGAAAAAAACACAATTTATGTAAAAAAAATAAGTAAAAAAAGTACACAAAAAAATACAATATATTTCACATTCAACATAAGATCTGTATTTTACAGAAACTTCATTAAAATGAACAAAACATGAATATAAAACAACTTAAAAAAAACCCAAAGTAGATGACTACTGTTACGTTAGAAATGTTAAAAACTGAAACGAGCTACAGTAGCTTAATAGAACGTTTTACAAAATCAGAAAAAAATCAAGTTTAACTTCATTTAAAGTTTATCTTCATTTAAAATTAATGTGCGTGTGAACACACAAACATATTGAAAATAAATGAAAAACTTACATCTACTTTGGCAACGGTGAGACATCTTCTCCTACCGTGCTTGTACGGCATCTTACTGATGAAGACGCGCTATGTGAGCCACGCATCTGAACTTAATTAGTTCCGCAAGAAACAAATATTTAACCCGTGTACTGCAGAAATAACTTGTTATTTACATGATTTTTAACAGGTAGTTTCACTACTACCGCTACTTCTCTACAACATAGAACCCTCCGCCAGAGGCAAAAAAGAAGTTTGCGGGTGGCTGCGATGGGATTTCAGCGTTGGCTGCGGGAGGATAGTGAACGACCGGAGGGTTGACGTAAGCTTGAGGAACGTTCTGCGTTGCAACGTTGCTGCTGCTCTGCGTCTGAGCGAATCTGTTGGTCCTGTAATCGTTCAGGTCGATCATCTTTTGCGAACGGTCGGCCGGAGTCGCGACTGGAGCGGCGCCTCCGTAGGCGGCCTCGCTGATCGCTACGCCGTCTCCGGCGGCCAGGGACGTGCTTGTCCACGAGGAGTACTGCTGCTGTAATAACTGCTGCTGCTGTAATAACTGCTGCCGTAATAACTGCTGCTGCTGATACAACCCCAGGCTCACCCATTCTGGTGGAGCTGCTACGCTGTGTCCAAACGATTGCAGACTGAAGCAGGTTGCTTCCTGCTCTGGGTAAATCTGACTTGGGTAGGCCCCCCCTGTGGTGTACCCTTCACATTGGTATGAACTCTCCGTGTATACAGGAGGGTTGGCTGGTGCCGAGCAACTTCCAACGGCCTCGGAGGAAAAATAACCCGACTGTCCGTTTGTGACGTAAGCCATTTGGCTGTACTGACCGTATCCTCCCGAGGCGTCGCCGGGGCTTACTGTTGCAACCGTGGAGAAGCTGTGAGTGACCTGGTTGCCCCTGCTCACCTCAGCGGGGTCCTGTCCATTATAGCTGCCCATAAACCGCTGGTTAGGGCGGTTTGGCCTGACAGTTACGATGGAGTTAATGGGCAACTGACGAACCCCAGTGCAGCCGGTCTCCGTGTTATCTCGCGGCTGTGGTATCTGATCTGGATTAACGTAGATGGGACCGGGGTGAGACAGGCTTCCAAAGCCGCTCTGTGCATCGATCTGAATTCGTGAGTCACCGGGGTCAGCAGCCGCGTTGGCTTCGGTCGCTCCGAACAAAAGGTCGGCCCTCGTTAAAGCGAAGCTCTCGAGAGATGAGGTGAAAACAGGGCTGGCATTAGAGGCGACGAGCTGGTTGTCGTGGCTCAAGACCTCAGTTGGCGCTGTTGAAAACATCTCCAACGAGTTAGCGGAGGGTGGATTTGTCACTGTAAGCATTTGCCAATTTGAATCAGATCTTGCTTGTTTCGTGGCCACGTCAGATGCCGTCCGCACAGGCTCCGGATCCCATCGTCTTTCCGCACCGCTTTCGGATGAATTGCCTGGAGCTGATGTGCAAGGAGACATATTTAGGTCAGACTTCATCTGTCTCACCAGAGCTATTAGGTCATCAAACTTCGCCATGTCCATAACGGGTACGTCTCGTTCATCAGATCCAGGTTCTGTGTCTTTGTCCGTAGGAGACGGGAGGGTGGAGGTGGCAGCAGCAGGGTTGACAGAAGTGTACTCGGAGGCTGATTCGGGGCTGATGGGCTGCGGCTCGCTGCATTCGGCTGGCAGAGGGTCCTCGAGTTGGGGGTTATTGGTGCAAGATGTGGCCAGTGTTTCAATAGATCCGACAGCTGGTCTTTTCCTGGTTGGAAGGTCTTCATCTCTGGGAGACACCGACGGGGTTTGTCTGGTTTTTGGACTAACAATAGAGGAAGGTGGGGATTCTGAGTGCAGCTCCGCCTGTTTCACTTGCAACTCGGGGATAGGCCTCTGGTGCTGAGAGACCGGGGGTCTGGGTTCTGATTGCTCTTGGGGACTGAGACACGTGCCAGGATCAGAGAACGGAGAGACAACAGGATCAGCCTTTGAGGAGACACGGGTCACATCCAGAGGACTCCTTTGTTTGACCCCGTCCGAATCTCCAACCGTCTGTTCCAAATGATGTTTCTCCGTTTTTTGTCCTGCTCCTAAGAGAGACAGCGGAGAAGGAATGAGAGAACACGAGAAAAAAAACAAGCTTCAATGTATTACAGCTTAGCGAAAGGAAATGATAAGCCACAATTATGAGTCCTGACCGACTTTACTGTCTTTCAGAGGCTGTAGCAGGTTTCCGTTTTAGAGCTAGAGTGAAGATACAGATATCATATGAAACTAGAAAACCTAAGGAATCCATTGGTATCTGGGTGTCATGATTGATGACCAACTAACCTTTGAGGTTCACGTGGCCTCAATTGCTCGGTCGTGTCGTTGCCCTGTACAACATCAGGAAAATCAGACCCTACCTGTCAGAGCATGCAACTCTAACTCCTGGTACAGGCTCTTGTAATATCACGCATTGACTACTGCAACTCCCGACTGGCAGGCGCTCCCCGCATGCACATTCAAACCTCTGCAGATGATCCAGAACGCAGCAGCGCGACTGGTCTTCAACCAACCCAAAACAGCACATATCCCTCCGCTGGCTCCCAGTTGCCGCTCGCATCAAATTGCAAAACCCTGTTGCTCGCTTACAAAACAACAACAAAAACAGCTCCCGCCTACCTGAACTCCCTCATCCAGGTCTACACTCCCTCCCGCCAACTTCGCTCAGCCAATAAAAGGCGCCTGGTACTCCCATCACAACAGGGCCGTAAGTCGCTTGCTAGACTCTTCTCCTCTGTAGTCCCCCAGTGGTGGAATGAGTTACCGAACTCCACTCGATCCGCAGAGTCCCTTTCGACCTTTAAGAAGCTAAAGACCCAGCTCTTTCGTTGAACACCTCCGCACCTAATGACATTGATGCTATTGTTGATGTTGATAACGATGATACTGAGGATGTTGCTGATGTTGATTATAGGATATATGATGATGTTGATTATAGGATATATGATGATGACGTTGTTGATAATGTTAATGATGACGATGACGATGACAAAAAAAAAATCTCTACTTCTATTCACCCTGTGCGTCGCCTCTGTGCACTGCCTGTCACCACCTGTGTCCGATCAGACTTGAAGCTGTTGTTAGCACTTACTCACGTTGTTCCTTCCTATCTAGATCCTTCTTTGTGTTGTACGAACTCTCAGATGTACGTTGCTTTGGACAAAAGCGTCTGCTAAATGAAATTGTACAAATATATTTATAAATAATACAAACATTTAAAGGCACCAGAAAACACAAATACATACTTTTACATTTAAAAGAGACAGATAATTGCCAAGACAAACCTACAAATGTCACGCAAGTCACACCAGTTTCTGGTTAACTGGTAACACAAGTCATACATTTCCAGTGCCAGAGTCAGTGCTCAACAATATTTTACACAGCAACATACAGACTTAACATCAGTCATCACTGACTGCAATTCTGGGATACTTTTTCTGAATTAAATTTTAAAAAAACTACAGGATTCTATTATTTTGTGCACAAGTTATTCACTAGAGTGGACCTCAAGTTGTGTGGGGGGGGGGGGATATTAATATTGTAAAAAATATGATAAATTATACCATTGTCACTTCTCTGGTCTGTTTCACGTGCCTGTGATGGCTGCACCTCGGTCGGAAGAGATTCCTCTGGACTCTGCCGGCTCTCAGGCTGCTTGTCTGTGCAACAGAAACCAAAAAACTACTGGCTTGCACCCATATTCTGCTTGTAATAGTCACTTCAGCAACACTGTGTATACGAATGAGAAACAAATGACCCTGTAACTAACTACTGGGCTGATGGGACTCACCCTTTTGTTGTGGAGTAAAGATGGGTGGATGAGGGATGGTCAGTTTCTTTTTTTTCTTGATGTCTTGAACCATTTTTAAAGCTACAAAAAGCAAATAGCACAGTTGATACTGAATACCGTATACTCATGCACCCATGTGCCATACACACTGTAGACTTTGCAAATTAAGCGTACGGTTACCTTCACTGAACGGAGCTGTCCGAACAGATTCACACATCTCCGGTCTCAGCAGTATAACCTTTGGGAGAGAAAACACAAACGGAGCAACAATTAGCATACCGGATGTCTATTTCCACTTTGTAAATGTTTTTTTTTTGCTTTAACTTGTCATCATGAAGTAAATGTTGACCGCACAATGTAACGGCCATGGAATAATGACACCATTGGCGTTTAGATCGGTTCCGTATAAGTCTCGCTTTCACTATGTAATTCTGTCCGCCACCACGTACGATCTACCCAGCAAAATGAAGATTTTTCGATTTACAGCACAAAGGTAGTGTATCAACCATTGCGCAACCAAAACAGGAAGAGGATAGCACTTCCGTTTTCCCCGGTAGCTATCCCCAGTTACCAAAGAGCATCAATGGAAGTTCTTTGCAGTTACTATCCTGGAAATGGTGCTCATTTGCATATTGGTGATGTCATCACATATTCATTTGCATAAAGTTTAGTGGTCGTCTCTGTTGCAGCGAGGGAGAGACCGCCTGCGTACGGCACAGGAGGAGAGAGAGAGAGAGAGAGAGAGAGAGAGAGAGAGAGAGAGAGAGAGAGAGAGAGAGAGAGAGAGAGAGAGAGAGAGAGAGAGAGAGAGAGAGAGAGAGAGAGAGAGAGAGAGAGAGAGAGAGAGAGAGAGAGAGAGAGAGAGAGAGAGAGAGAGAGAGAGAGAGAGAGAGAGAGAGAGAGAGAGAGAGAGAGAGAGAGAGAGAGAGAGAGAGAGAGAGAGAGAGAGAGAGAGAGAGAGAGAGAGAGAGAGAGAGAGAGAGTCCCCGCACTGTTGGCAGAAGAGCCGTGGACTGCGATTACTCTGAGCACTCTGTTGAATTACAATATAATTTTTTTAATTTTCCCTGATGGTCCGAATAAGACGCAAAATTTGTCGCTGGTAGTAAAACGAAAAGCGATCCAGTTGTCTTTGCGGCAGCAGCAATAATACCACTTGGAAACGCTAGGGTGGGGAGGAAAGATGAAAAGTTGTCTATTGCCACTTTAACTTATTTATTTTTTTTAGGCAAGTTGAGCACAATTTTGAAATCTTAAACATGTCTTATCCACCATAAATTAATTCCTTTCAGTGCTCATCATAAAGACAACAAATATGTTTAAATACATCATTAGTAGGGGTGTCGCAATATTACCGGTACTGACAATAACCGTGGTATTTTAAAAATGAAATACTGATATCATGTTAATAATACACACATGATAATATTGTGTAAATAATCCAGCGCCTCTTAAATCATTTTATATATACAGTTACAGTTACAGATTCTCTCTCCACCTCCCTACACTCCTATTTTGAGTGTAATTCATTTGCCAAAAAAAGAGACAAAACACACAATAAGATATCGCGATAATATTGATATTGTGAATTCTTTGGGCCATGATAATAGTAGTTTAAATCTGATATAGTGACAGCCCTAATCATTAACCATATCTTGCCCAAATTACCCCATGGACATTTGAGATAACATGCATGCATGACACACGGACCCAACAGGTTACCTGCGCATCCATCTCGGTACAACGCTCCCGTTTTGAGAGCTTCTTGGCGATGCCCTTAAAAATGTTTGATTTCATCCATGGGAGCAGACACTCATTCGAGCAGAACTCCAGAAAGCCAGGGTGCTGGCTCCGCTGAAACACATGCATCAAACATCATATAAAAAAAACGTGGGAGCGAATGTCAAATACTTTTTGACTTGTTTGGAGGTTTTTGATGCATTATTGCGACAACACTCACGATGAAGTTGTACTGGTGATCAGTGCTGAACATGTGTTCCATTATATCATGGTGGGGGAGCGTCTCACTGCAGCTCTCGCACAGGTAGAATGCGCTCACGGATATCCCTCGACACTCCCACACAAAGCCCAGACCTGGTGACGACACGTCGTCTTTAACATGTTGTATGCTTTATTGTGAAATAAAATGAAATGATGGGACTGAAAAGGATTTGCTTTGCAATGCCTCGTTTCCATAATAGCTCTGTGTACGTATGCAAATCAACCCGGAAGTTCATTCATTCAAAGTCCCGCCCCTTCCGGTGGATCACATGGGTACGTATTTCGGGGAAAAATATGAACGTTAGTCAACGTCGAGAGACAAATATATATTTTTTTTAACCAGTTTGAATTGCGTCATGAATCACACATAATGATGTTTGTCAATTTAAAAAGTTAATTTTGCAAGTCAAGAAAGTCGCCGTTTTGTCGTAGAATCATTTAGTTTTGTGTGAAACCGCTCCGTGAACTACATCTCTCTCATTGAACACTAGGGACCATAATCCGTATGCTGTACGGATTAACGGACGCATAACAAAACTGTGTGGAAACGAGGCGTAAGGATGGACACACCCACCTATGATTGGTTCTTGTCCGTTCAAGTATATGGACAAGTGACTGCGGACCTCAATGCTTTCCCCTGTGACAACCAAAGAAAATAACAACTCAGTACGTTAAAAGACCCAAAAAAAACACACAGACTCATAAATGCTTAACACCTACCTATTGAAATCATCGGGAGCACTTCATGTTGTGCTCTCCGTCTGGGTCCTGGTTGGTTCTGCTGTTCTGTATTCACTGTAGCGGCAGGAGAGAGCGGGTCCGGGTTGACTGGCAGTTTTACAGGCGATGCTTTCTGAGAGCCTTCCAGCACCTTCCGCGCGTCCTGTAACTCCGGACGACTTCTCTCCTGCTGTTGTCTCTCCTCGGGAGTCTCTCGGCATGTATCAGGGGTTTGGGCAAAGCTGCCTGCGGCGTCGGTGGCAAGAGGAGGCGCACCACGCTGAGGTTTCACCACTTTGACTGCTTGGAGGTAGGGATGAGAGAGACGGTGGATTTGTGTGAGTGATGATGCAGAGGGACAATTATACCAACAATAGCAGGGTTGCAAGGACGGACAATCAGGGCTGTCAAAGTCAACGCGATAATAACGCGTTAATGCGAATTCGGTTTTAACGCCACTAATTTCTTTAACGCATTAACGCATTGCGATTTTCGGTTGTATTGGACTCAGTTTTAAAGCTAGAGTGAGGATATTGGTAACATATGAAACTAGAAAACCTGAGGAATCATTCGGTACCAACTATGTCATACTAGCTTGTTGCGAAAGGAAGCTAAATAACACTCCAAACTTACGCTAAATTTTGACGAGGAAAAACTGCCATGGTCCTTTTCAAAGAGGTCCCTTGACCTCTGACCTCAAGATATGTGAGTGAAAATGGGTTCTATGGGTACCCACGAGTCTCCCCTTTACAGACACGGTCACTTTATGATAATCACATATTTACTGTCAGAGCCAACCGCTGTTATTAGTCCAGCTGTAAATATAATAATATTGATTTTCTTGTTGGTGTATGACACACAACAGACTTACCTGTTATGCCTGCGTCTTGAACGCTAGGATTTGCGTTGGGCTTATTGTTATTCAAGATCGAACACGAATGAAGCTGGTCTGGAATCAGGTCATTAGCTTCAGGCTCTGAACTCTTCACGCTCTGAGCTCTGTCGGACGGACCCACAGCAGGAGCTCCTGTCTCCTTTGAACTGGATTCTGAATAAGAATAGCAATATATTAAAAAGTGTGAGTTTTACAATATAGGAATAGATATCTTTGGACAGATCTACATAACAATTGCAGCAACTGGTATCATGTAATTCCATACTTCTGTGCCTCATTCAGAGGTCCTCTAATAACGTCACAAAGACACGAGTTTCTCTCAAGTTATCAAAAATAAAAAGCCAGAACATATCTCAGCTAATCAAAGATTTAAGAAAATTAAAAATGTATTTACATGTGGATGAAAAACACAGACACATTTCAGACATGGCGCTGAGAAAGGACACTTGAAGTTACCATCATCTGGGCTTGTAGCTTCACATGGACTGGCACCAGTTTCAGTTGTGGAGGGTGATGAGATCCGCAAGTCTAATTGTCTCATAATTGCTTTCAGTCTTTCTATAGCTGAGAATAAAGAGAGAGAGAGAGAGAATTACGACCATGATAATGACGGTATAAAACAATCCGTAACAATAAAAATGAATAGAAAATGTTGATCGTGAGAGAAATGACATGCCTTATGTAAAACCACAGGACGTATGTGTGGAGGAGGTTAAGGAGTAGACACATATGTGTGGATAAAAGTAGAACAATGTATCCTACTGTTATTCAAGAAATGTCATAAAAAAGATATCATGTGCATCCTGTTGTTCGTTACGGTTGATGCTGTGTGTTACTATCAGGGCTGTCAAACGATTCAAATATTTTTCGCGATTAATCGATTTTTAATCAGTTCAAAATGTACCTTGAAGGGAGATTTGTCAAGTATTTAATACTCTTATCAACATGGGAGTGGGCAAATACGCTTGCTATATTCAAATGTATGTATATATTTATTATTGGAAATCAATTAACAACACAAAACAATGACAAATATTGTCCAGAAACCCTCACAGGTACTGCATTTAGCATAAAAAATATGCTCAAATCATAACATGGCAAACTGAAGCCCAACAGGGAACAACTGCTGTCAGCTGCCATTTTCATTCACATATCTTGAGGTCAGAGGTCAAGTGACCCCTTTGAAAATGGCCATGGCCTCCGGTAGATCGATAACGTTAATGCGTTAAAGAAATTAGCGACGTTAAAACGAATGTGTTAACATGTCATTATCGCATTAACTTTGACAGCCCCTAGTTACTATATTTACTAAAGTACTATAGAGGCTGAGGAGAGACTGCCTCTCTTCAGTCATATCAGCATAATGCCGATGATGGCTCTCCCTCGCAAACAATAAAAGCTTACTTTACTGGGATAGTGTGCCTGCTGGTATTTTTGATTGCAGACTCTCATCTCTACTAGACTCAAATCAGAGCATTTTCAGTAATGTCCCAGGACAAGTCACTTAGAATTAGATTTTTGGGGGAGTTATTAGAATATCTTTACCTTTGTCCTCTGAAAGAGCAGCCAGCTCTTTGTAATCAGCACTGTTCACTTTCACTGTCTAGCAGAAAGAAAGACACAAACACACAATGGTAATCCGACGCGTGCTCTCACGTGTATGTCATTTTTGCACATAATGCATCACACCGTTAAAGCAGATTAACAACCACACACACACACACACAGACGGTCCACTTTGGGTCATTTTGAATGCGTGAGGAGATTTTTGAGCAGCTCACCAAGAAGGTCTGGGATCCTACATCTCTGTCGGCCTCAGCCAAGAGGGCCACTAGCTTGGGCAATTCGCTACGCACCTCCGACGGCTTCAGCTCTGAAACCCGCTCAGGGGACTTCATTTTCTGGTGAGAACATTAAAGAGCACACATTAGCATCTGGAACACTGCCACTGCTTCACGAGCTTCCTTCCATTTTCTTACGAGACTCGTAAAGCACGCACCGCATAGTTATACCGGTGGGTGAAGTCTCTCACGTGCCAGCCCCCCCGCAGCCTGACTGAACACAGCAGACAGTAGACTTGCTTCTTTTCTTCACATTTCACCTTAATCAGCTGGTTTAAGCCTATAAAGTAAAGTAAACAATGCAGAGCTGTGATTAAAATCAGAAAGAGGACATTTCATTGAGACTTTATGAGTGATTTTCCCCTGTATAAATAATAATACTTACCAACTTCAGGAGGGCTCGCGGGGTCGTGTGATGGCTCTGCGGGTGGATTCTTGGGCGTGATCGGCTGGAGAGCTGCAGGTGCCTTACTCTTATGAATATCAGGTGCAACATCAGCAGTTGAACCCGCTGAATTCTTCACGTGTGCAGTCTTGACAGAGGCTTCAGTAGTTTCACATTTAACTGTCATTTTAGCAGCGGCTACGGATGTCACCATAGCACGAGACGCGACCGCAGTTCCGGATGCATTTTCTGAATTTTTGGATGCGTTTTCCACTCTGGAGGCGGGTGCAGTTCTGCAGACGGCTTTGCGCGCTACTTTGGATCCTGTGTTAGAGGCGGCGGCAGCTTTGTATGAAGTCGCTATGACTTTGGCTGCAGCTCCAGTTCTGCTCTCCAGTGGTTTGGACAATGTTGCGGATTTTGCGGTGGAGGCCGCACTTGAGACGGTTGCACTAGAGGTGGAGGTGGTTGCAGCGCAGACGGAGATAGTTGAGGCGGTTTCTCTCAATTTCTTGGTTGCTGTTGTACAGCTAGAGGTGGCGGCTGTAAGTTTGGAGGTGGGTGCTTTGGTCAATTTGGTGGCGTCTGGAGCAGATTTGGAAGTTTTGGCGGTGAACTTGGTGATGGCCGTCATGGACGGTCCCACAGTTGTGTTTGAAATGATTCGAGCTTTGTCCTCACTAGGACAGGTGTAAGCTGACTCAGACACTTTGATATGGTTCATTTTTACATCCTCATTAGATTCGGGGGGGACTTTGGTCGTACTGGAGGTGGTTTCAGTCATTGCAGACACGGCTGTAGTTACTGAGGATGGCTGCGAGTCTTCTGAATCACCATCGATCTCCATATTCTCCACCTTTGAAATGAAATGAAACAACCATATTTAGCAGACAGCTCACTTTTTCAGCTGCACAAAGAAAAACAACAGGAAAGCTTTTTCCCTGTTATCCCCGTTTCACCAGCTCAACATGCAGTTTGACTTCTTCTGAGTGATTTTGAGAGCTTAATCAATGCCACATCGGACCTGGTGGTTGTCCATCATAGAGCGGATCTCATGTTGAGCATGAAGGGTGACTGAGGTGTCCGCAGGTTGCACACCAGACAGAGCTGAAGTTGAAGGGAGTTCATGCCCACTGAATTGTTGGTTCTGAAGTGCCTTCAGATAGGCTGAACAGGATCTCAATTCCCCGCTCTATATGCAAATGAACACGTAGTAAAAACATGGCTAATACAGCTGTCGTTGCAATGTAGTATTACAGAAATGTCAGTAGCTCTATTAAGTTTATTTTGATATTTTTTTGTGCACTCTGGCACCTTATTTACATTAAAAGTATTTTAAAAAATCCCATTGTGAATAAATTTATTTTCATTGTGAATTAGAAAATGGTCGGCGGCCAGTAAGTCTTCCAATGTACACACGGTGTATGAGAATTCTGCTAAGACAGACTCGAAAAAAAAAAAAAAAAAAAACCTATCCTTTAACATTAACTCACCACCAGGTACATCCTCTGGTGGTCGACTCCAGTGACATGGCTGATGAATTCCTTCTCTGGGACCTTCAGAGAGCAGCACTCACAGAGGTAGAAGGGGTCACGCTCATCAGAATCGCATTCAGGAAGTGCACTTAAGCCTAGAAGATACATCGTTCACTATTAATATTGTGTTATAAAAGGTTCCTATTCAATTAGAAAATGAATGATGCTCAGATAAATGCAAAACAATCAATAAAATGTTATGAGGAATCAAAACATGATAACTAAAAGTGCATTCTTTTTTCTTTGACCACTTTTATATTTCAATTGATCTGCTTGTTGGTTCTAGTTAGAAGCTGCAACAACCACAGACTGAGAGGTTTTCATAGAAACACTGAGAACATTTTTAAATATGCCATTTACATACCTTCGTACGTTGCGGTCTCGGGACTTGGTTTGCCACTTTCTCCCTCGTCTGCGGTGGTCGCCTCCTTCTGTCCTGCCTTTTTGCTATTTGTCAGGTTTTGAGGTTCTCCACAAGAGGCGTCTTCTTTGGAGGTGAGCCGCTGCCTTTTATGGCTCATTTCCTGCTCTACATCCTCAACAGGACAGGGAGAGACTGTCCTCTTTTGTGTCGACTGTGTCGGGACATCTTTGCTACTTTCGCTCCGCTCTTTTCCAGTCTCTGTTGGGTCATTGTTGTCCGTGTTCTGGCTGCTTTCTGGCGCCTCCCCACTTCCAGCTGTAGGCTCTTCTCTCTTCTCCTTATTTATGACCTCACTACTTGCATTCCTTATCTCCTCTGAACCAGTTTCTGAAAACACCCCTCCTCTCTTCTCCGATTCTTTTTCCCTTGGTGTAGGAGTCTCCTTGTCGTCTCCCTTTTCTGCATTTTCTCCACTTTCTACACAGCGTGAACTGGTGGCTTCAGCACCAACTTCTACAGAAATCTTATTCATGGTCGTCTCACTATTGCCTGTAGATTTTTGACTCGTTGTTTCCTCACACCCCTCCATCATCCTGCTGTTTTTCTGATTGTTGTCTCTCACACGGTCCTTCTCCACATCTTTCAGAGTTCCTCTGGGGACTGAGAAACATTCATGACATTAAAAAAATGTATTTGATTATAATTATTGACATTGTTTTGTCAAAATACACTCCGTAAGCAATAACACAAAAGCGACAAATGAGCTGTCGAAAAGAAAATAGTGGATCTGGGGAAGAGATTAGTAATAGAAGATGTCCAAGAAGAAAAATGCACCCTCGTGATATTGATGTATGATAGATGTATGTAAAAAGTGTTGGCACAATATTGTCTGTGTGAATAATCGTTTGTGTGAATAAACAGCAGTATGTATCTTTTCGGACGCAATGAACTGTAATCACCACGTCACGTCCTGAGAGCCTCCGTGCTGGTTGGAGACGTGTAACCATGGTAACCTGTGCCAACCTCATGTGACCAAACGATAATTTGTGAGAATCAAAGTCTGAATTATTTTAAAATATATATATATTACGCCTAGCGTTAAAATGAATGTGCAATAACGCGTTATTATCGCGTTGCCTTTGACAGCCCTAAATATAAGATGATATGATAGTAATACAAGATACAAACATATAAAATATGTGAAATATGATTATTCACACAGACACATAGACATGCAGCTCCTTTGGCTGCCACCATGGGAACCCAAGCTTTAAGTATTCCTAAAATGTTTCCATAGCCGTACTGGTACTAGGGACATATTGCACATAAAACATCGACATGACTTACACAGTTTCTTTAAAGGCTCTACTGGGGGTTGAAGCCTTGCTTTCCCCTCTCTCTTATTTTCAGATATCAGGATGGATAGTGCTGGAACAAAATAGTATAAGAATAGTCAAGAAACAAATTCACAGTTAGAGACGCCAATGTGTAACATTCATCGCAGCACACATACTCACTAGTAATGTAGGAGCATGGCTCGCAGATGGGCTTGTCCAACGTTATCACCTTTGAAGGCAGAAAAAATGGCGACAAAAGCATAAGCGCATGGCCAGAGGAGATGCTACATGAAGATGACGGCACAGAAACTCAATTTCAGGTATGAATACCTGCACATGTGATATGGAGTGAACATATGCTGCCTGTTTTGCCAAGTCCAATACGGTCTCTGCATCAGTGCTTGAATTCAGCGAGCCTGGGTGGAAACGGTCCTACACACACAGACACACAAATCTTTAGTCCAGTAAACAGTCACTGTTTTTCTGTTGAATCACACTTCTGATCTAGGCAGCCCTCAAAACACTGACTGGGTGTATTTGCAGGTTAAAATCTTATTCACTTGTGATTGTGGCATATTGTCTAATTATATTTAGCGGGGCAGTTAAGCACAACAATTTTGCATTTTGCAATAAAAGCAACACATTTGGCCCAGATGTAGGTTATATGTTATGAAAAGATATAGATATTGGGGCACTACTAATTTGGCTGCCAAATAGGTACTTAATAGGGGTGTGACGAAATATCGTGCCACGAAATATCGCGATATAAAAACGTGACGATATGCATCGTCGAGACGAAAAACTGAATCGCGATATCAGGGCATAATAGTTACTACGTACATACGGGCTCCGGGCAGCTCCTACCTCTTCCTGCTGCTCTGCAAGGCCTATGGAAGGAGGCTGAGTACAGGTAATATCTTTGCGGTACAACACCTGCGCAGTAAAATCTGGTCCGCCCTCGACGAAATTGAACCAATCACAACGCAGGACCGCAGCTTCAGTTACACTGCGCATGTGTCATACCCCCGTGACTCCGCCTCCTTTCATAGGCCTTGTCGGAGCTCCACACTCAGCTGATCAGTGAACAGCTGATCAGAGAGGCTGCGGTGGAGAGACGAGTTGACACTACGCTCGTTGCTGTTAGTAAGTGCAATAAAACTTTGCAAGTGTAAAGCCAAGATACGTTATTACACTGGTTCAACAAGCATAAACACGATGAAACAGTTAAACATGTGGTAAAGCAACGTTTCAATCTGCTCTGTCCGCTGTCTCTCATCCTCCACCGCTATGTTTACATGAGCAGGGCGCGTTAGCTCGGCGGCTAACAGCTAACTGTAAACACGTGTATTATTGTTATGATATCGTATCGTATCGAGATCTGAACCCAATATCGTGTATCATATCGTGAGCTGAGTGAATCGTCACACCCCTAGTACTCAATATTCCAAAGTGTTGCAGAAAACTGATTTTATGACTATTGGTGATTTCCTGATTAGATCAAATGTCAGAAGATCACAGACATGTTTTTTCCCTCTTTATTTTTTAAGGGTGCTATGTGTTGTTATGTGTTTTCAATTAAGCTATGTGTTGTTATGAAGCTATGTGTTGTTATGTGTTTTCATTTAAGCTCTGTGTTGCTATGAAGCTATGTGTTATGTGTTTTTCTTTAAACTGTGTTGTTATGTGTTGTTATGAAGCTATGTGTTGGTATGTGCTTTTATTTAAGCTATGTGTTGTTATGGAGCTATGTGTTGTTTTGATGTGGTTATGTGACGTTATGAAGCTATGTGTTGGTATGTGTTTTTATTTAAGCTATGTGTTGTTATGTGTTTTTATGAGGCTATGTTGTTACGAAGCTATGTGTTGTTAAGTGTTTTTATTTAAGCTATGTGTTGTCATGCGTTGTTATGAAGCAATGTGTTGTTTTGATGTGTTGCTATGAAGCTATGTGTTTTTATGTGTATATAAAGCTATGTGTTGTTATGTGTTTTTATTTAAGCTATGTGTTGCTACTTGCATTGGATTTTTCCTAACATGACTC
Organism: Sebastolobus alascanus; assembly: GCA_916701645.2. Classification (NCBI taxonomy): domain Eukaryota; kingdom Metazoa; phylum Chordata; class Actinopteri; order Perciformes; family Sebastidae; genus Sebastolobus; species Sebastolobus alascanus. The sequence goes on along the minus strand of CAKAOJ020000025.1, from coordinate 574,730 downwards.
AGTGTGCTGTTGTTTGCCTTCCTCTGCACAACTCCCAAAATAATCACAAGGAGTACTGAGCAACGATAAGAGCATAGCATTCACCATTAATAGAAAATTAATGAAGAAGTCTCACTAGTATACTCACTAGAAATGCTGCAACATGTTCCCGACTGAACACATGAGCGTAACAGTCATCGTCTGACAACCTCCTCTTACAGAGCAAACACAGGAATCCCACATCTGCTAGTGTCTGCTGCCCTCTGACAGAAACGTTGTGCATGACCAGGAACTGTCTACCTGCAACGAGGAGGTAAAGAAAATTAAAAAACACCCAGAGTGCATTTCTGATTTCTGTTAAGTCTTTTTCTCTCCAGCGGTACTCACCGAGCAGAGGAAATCTCTCGTTTTGTTGGAGTTTGCTGTATGTTTCACACTTTGGAACTGCACAGACATAAAAAAACAGACAAGCACGCACCAGTCAGATGAAAGTAATCAATGTCATTCATCTTATTTAAGGTTAAGAAATTAATTTATCACTAACCGTCACGCTTTAAGAGAGTGTGTTGTAGTTCCAGTTTCTCCATCACTGCAGACAAAATCAAGAATGAGACAACAAAACTATTTCAAACTGCTTCATGTTGTTCAAGCATGACCAAAACCAGTTCAAATAATCACACAGAGCACATGTCACTGGTCAGTGGTCACAATGTTGACTTGAAACAATGGCTTAAGTGCAGAGAGGAAAGATACAGTGAGTTTGTCTCCCCAACTATCTCTGAAGTGTTTCATCTAGGACCAATTCTTACCTTTCAGGTAACTAAGTGTCCCGAGGCTGCGAAGCATCCCGTTTGGGATATCAAGTATCTGAGAAAGGAAAAATTCTCAGTTAGTAATGACTAAAGGAAATGATTTAGTCTATACAAGATGATGACACAACCAGCTTTACTGTGGTTAGTTATTGCCTTTCAGACTGAATTTTAGTTTGTATGCTCCGAAGCTCGTAAAAATGATTTTTGTATATCTCTACAGATGTTAACACCTTAGTGAGAAAAAACAACAGGTCTGTTCAAGTTCTTTGGCATTTTACCTTCAGCATCATCTGATTTGGTCTTTCCTTCTCTTCTTCCCATGCCATTGACCTCAAGTCTTTCATAAACAGATGATTCTCCCATGCAAAAGTCAGCCGCCAGGGATTCTGGTACAGCTAAGAATTTATGACAAACGCGGGTTATTATAAACCAAGGTATATCCCAGGGAAGTTGCTTTTGTCACTCGTAGTGTGAACACAGCATTAGTCGACTAAGAATTTCTTTGGTCGAGGACAGCCCTAGTTTTTAAACTGCTCATTGTGGTGGATTCCCAGGCTAGATTGATTACTTAAATGCTAGTTAATAAGAACACATGCACATAATCATTCAAAAGTTGTTCACTAACCAACAGTATAAGTAAAAGTCTGATCACATAAATTCACAAAAAAAGGTAAGGACACCAAGCAATGTGGTAGCTACAGGACCTATATCGGTAGTTGAATGTGTGATATAAAACTAAAAACAATGAGAACATACACATGTCATTTGTAATTCCTCACACACACTCGAGTGGTACTGCTGGCATCCACACACGGCTGCACTGGTGCCACAATAATGAACACAAACCACATAAATAACTTAAAGCTCACCACTGTGTTTATGACATGTTTCCGAGAGTCGAAGTGTTCTTTGAAAGAGGACTCGGAGAAACAGTCCTCACAAGCAAAGCATATATAAATCGGTTCGTTCTGAACCTGAGTGCTGACCAACGTCACAACCAGGGGTACACCTAAACAAACAAACAAAACAAAATAAGAATTGACATTTTTCAGTTTAACGCCTTACAAAAACACGATGATAACAAGTGGGTCTGCTCACCAGCAACTGGTTGATTTTGCCTCAATCTCTCAATGAGGTACTTGTATAAGCCCAGACTGGGTTTCCATTCTAACGTTCAAAAGGAAAGAGGGTTAAGAGAATGAGCGGAAAAATACCAAAATCAATTACGTTTTTTCTTAAATTTAAGGCAGATGTGAACACCAACTCAAACTTAAAATGTGCCTAAAACGCAGAAAAAAACTTTTCCAAGATGGACGTGGTGAGGCAAATGTTCCAGACCTGGGACAGTGCCAGTGCATCCACCATGCAGCATGTTACAAGTCTCACGGCAGTGTTTATATGTTTACAGCAATCTAACTGGTCGATTCACAACTTGTCAAAATGATCGCGACAATCAGTAATATCCCCCACCCTGGATATCATTTAAAAAGGAAGTTTGATAGGTGAACACAATGTATTTATTTAAGTTTTTATGGCGAACTTGGCCTGTATTATGATTAAGACTGATAATGATATGACGATATGGAGAGTAACGATTGTGCGAGAGCTGTCACTGGCTTTATTTCCACACTTTGCTAATTTACTCAATCCATACTGTATGTGCAGGAGGTGAAGATGTGCTGGGTGGAGGTGACTGGAGGGAGCTGAGTGTGTGTTGCGCACCGCGGTGGCGCACTGGAGACAGTCTGATAGTTACATCGGACAGCTGTTTTCCTTTTGTCTATCTATACTGTATATGTCCCTATCTAATAAACCATAAATAAGTCATATCGTGTTCACTGCAGCGATTTTACACTTTATAAAAACTACTATCATACTTTGATATCTCCGATGATGATGATTTCAACAGCTACGTTGCTCCACAGCTGAGTGTCGGTAGTTCGGCCCGCTCCTTTGCGCTCCGGAGGTGGTGGGGGGGGGGGGGACGTGAGACAGCGCTGATGAGATATTGAGCGGAATTTGCTTTGAGATTTGAGTTGGCTGATATATTTAACATTTGTAAGGTGCTTATGGGTTAAGTATGGCTCACTAGCACACTGCTGGTTTAAATATCTATGATAAAGTGGATCTATAAGTAACGTGTGATATGAAGTGACGTTAAATGTTTAATTTCTTCAATCTGGTTTCAATTCACCGCCTCACCATCTGCGTGGCCAGTTTCCCCTACCTCGGTGCCTCCATAATGTGCGTACGCATGGGTCAAAGTTTCCGTACAGGTGCGCACATTCTCCCGTCAAGTTTGTTTTTATAGATCACAACTGTTGCGTGGGAAGTGGCGTACGCACTGATGAGTCTAGAAACACTTGGTCAACCTTCTGTAAAAAATAGTGTTCAAGTTGTTCAAAAGAGTCCACGCAGGATGCCCAATAACTCTCTGGAGATGATCAAAGTCAGGTGCAAAAAGCAGAGTTTATTGTATTCTCAAGACAGCAACACAGCATAAACCCCAGACTGAATAACGCTACACGATGCACTGCCTTTTATTCAATTCTGTGGGGCTGATGCCCCTCCTATCCTTTGACAAATCGACTGATCATCGATGATTGATTTTAAGGGTGTCGCGTGTTCTTGACGTTTCATGCCTATTTATGGTGATTCAGATGGGATCTAATCTGCTTCCAATATGTTCGGTACTTACCGCTAGACATTTTTTTAATTTGTTTTTATTCTTTAATAAGACAGCTGCGTGTGGGCGTAGGCATATCATTATGATATTCCTTATCTCTCAGCATCTCATCTGCGGGAGTCCCCTCTCACCTTGGGTGTGGTTGACCACAGGAGGGTAAATAGTGTTCAAAAATAACTGTATCCATATTAGACTACGGACCACACAGTTGCATAGTGAGTTTCAACATTGATTCCCTGACATGACCTTTTCCTTTAACATGATTATATGACCATTATTCTGTATTTATTGATTAACATATGATTATAGGATCATCACTCGTAATTACTGATTAAAATATGATTATATATATATATATGCAGTGGTTAGCACTGCCGCCTCACAGCAAGAGGGTCGCAGGTTCAAACCCGGCTTGGGGCCCCTTCTGTGTGGAGTTTGCATGTTCTCCTCGTGTTAGTGTGAGCTTTCTCCGGGTTCTCCGGTTTCCTCCCACAGTCCAAAGACATGCAGGTTAGGTTAATTGTTGACTCTAAATTGCCCGTAGGTGTGAATGTGAGCGTGAATGGTTGTCTGTCTCTATGTGTCAGCCATGTGAACTCCCCCTTCGCCCAGTGTCAGCTGGGATTGGCTCCAGCCCCCCCGCGACCCTGAACAGGATAAGCGGTTACAAAAAATGGATGGATGCATCAATCATTGTAAAGAAAATGTAAAAAATGCGGAGACTATATTCATAATGTTAAGTAATGAGTAATGTTCAAATGCAAAGCTCACTTCTATGATATAACAAAATGTATTTATATGGTGTGATATTTTTTTTAACTAATCAAAGTGTTGCAGCATGTTGTAACAGAAGGAGAAAAGTGGACCTGTTTGGTCAGACCCATAAGCATTTGTAAGAAAGGGAGGAAATAATCTTATTTAAAGTTTAACAATTATACACAATCTGGTGTTTATAATATGAGAAATGAGAGAAAAGTGAATGGTACCTCCATCACGGGTTTCCTTCAACATCTGGAGAAGAACATTAGGGATAATATCATAATGTCATATTTTGTAGCATATCATGAATAATCACAAAGACTTTCTGTATGAAGCTATGAAAATGTTGACATACCTGTTTGTGTCCCCACTGTGACACATGTCTGCAATACTGAGGCATATTTCTAAAGCTCTTCCTGCAGTTCTGCCACCAGGGAGAAACAAACGAAAAGTTAAAAAGAGTTCACTGTATTAAACAAACTCCCCACAACCTAGATAGTATTAGGTACAGTAATTATATCCAGGCTATTATTGTACAATTTATAACTGTGATATTTTTTTACCTGACAGCGTAGTCTGTAATATGTGGTGTGGAGGTCTACAAAGAAAAAACAAGGTCAAATTGAGTTGTTAATTCAATTTTGTTACTTGTAAAAACATTGTCAATAGTATTTTTTTTAAAAAGACGAAGAATTTGAAAACATTGTTTTTTCTTTTCTAGAATCTATCGAATGTCTGGCTACTTTTTCATTTTAACAGTTAAATTAAAATTAAAAACACTGGAGGCTAATTGGCATTTTACAAAGCAGACATTTTACATTATAACAAGCAGTTTAAGACCAACAGCCTCAATCAATTGGTCCACTGGTCCAACTAGTTTACAGTGAAATAATAATACATACCCAGGGCCGGGTTGGAGCTGCCCGGGTTAGAGCTGGCTTTAGAGCTAGCCGGGTTGGAGCTGGCCTTAGAGCTAGCCGGGTTGGAGCTGGCCTTAGAGCTGGCCGGGTTAGAGCTGGCCGGGTTGGAGCTGCCCGGGTTAGAGCTGGCCTTAGAGCTGGCCGGGTTAGAGCTAGCCGGGTTGGAGCTGGCCGGGTTAGAGCTAGCCGGGTTGGAGCTGGCCTTAGAGCTGCCCGGGTTGGAGCTGGCCTTAGAGCTGCCCGGGTTGGAGCTGGCCTTAGAGCTGGCCGGGTTAGAGCTGGCCGGGTTGGAGCTGACCGGGTTAGAGCTGGCCTTAGAGCTAGCCGGGGTAGAGCTGGCCTTAGAGCTAGCCGGGTTAGAGCTGGCCTTAGAGCTAGCCGGGTTAGAACTGGCCTTAGAGCTAGCAGGGTTAGAGCTGGCCTTAGAGCTAGCAGGGTTAGAGCTGGCCTTAGAGCTAGCAGGGTTAGAGCTGCCCGGGTTGGAGCTGGCCGGGTTGGAGCTGACCGGGTTAGAGCTGGCCTTAGAGCTAGCCGGGGTAGAGCTGGCCGGGTTGGAGCTGACCGGGTTAGAGCTGGCCTTAGAGCTAGCCGGGGTAGAGCTGGCCTTAGAGCTAGCCGGGTTAGAGCTGGCCTTAGAGCTAGCCGGGGTAGAGCTGGCCTTAGAGCTAGCAGGGTTAGAGCTGGCCTTAGAGCTAGCAGGGTTAGAGCTGGCCTTAGAGCTAGCAGGGTTAGAGCTGGCCTTAGAGCTAGCCGGGGTAGAGCTGGCCTTCAAATCAGCTGGGGTAGAGCTGGCCTTAGAGCTTGCCGGGTTAGAGCTGGCCGGGTTGGAGCTTGCCGGGTTAGAGCTGGCCTTAGAGGTAGCTGGGCTAGAGATGGCCTTAGAGCTGGCCGGGTTGGAGCTGACCGGGTTGGATATGGCCGGGTGAGAGCTGGCCTTACAGCTAGCCGGGTTAGAGCTGGCCAGGTTGGAGCTGGCCTTAGAGCTAGCCGGGTTGGAGCTGGCCTTAGAGCTAGCCGGGTTAGGGCTGGCCTTAGAGCTAGCTGGGCTAGAGCTGGCCTTGGAGCTGGCCGAGTTGGAGCTGGCCGGGTTGGAGCTGACCGAGCAAGAGCCCATTTTCCCTCGTTGGCTGCACTGCCCCCCTGGAAGGGAAAAAAAGTTTAATTATTTGCTATTTTGGTTGCAAACTGTAAATACAAATAGCCCTTATAATTGCTAAAGTTAGACCAAATTAAATCACCATATCATCCAAACTTTTATTAGTATTTGATGATGGGCATGCCTCCGCGGGACGCAGACACTCGCCCCATCTCTGTGTTAATTGGGCTCAGCCCCGGCACATGCTCTCATGTCCGATAGTCTTCGTAACATCACCATGTCAAAGTAAATGCAGGCCTCTAAACCAAATGTGTGCGCTTGCAGGGATGGGGGGGGGGGGGTCTGACGGTCAGCGCTGAGGGATTCACAGCGGGAAGAGTAGAGGAGAAATAGCAGAGCGTAGGCTAGAAGTCTGGGTGGAAACTAAAATTACCGCCTCACAGTTGTAGCAGTTGTATGCCTCCACCAACCACTCAAGCTGCAGTTTACATCCATATCCGTCATCATTTTATCCTGTTAGACATTTGTGTGAAATTGTCATAATTAACACATAAATTCTTGAGTTATGGCCAAAAACGTGTTCTGTGAGGTCATAATGACCTTGACCTTTGACCACCAAAATCTAATCAGTTCATCCTTGAGTCCAAGTGAACTTTTGTACCAAATTTGAAGAAATTCCCTCCAGGTGTTGCTGAGATGTGTTGCGTTCAGGTAAAGGTGACTGTGACCTTATGTCCATCCCATTCTCATGAAAGCGATATCTCAGGAACGCCTCGGGTGCACTCCAAGTCTCTTAAATTGCATCCACGTTTCCTCACTTTCGTCGTTTCCTTGCGTCCCTTCCAGCAAAGAAACGACGCAAGTGAAGGAAACTTGGGATGCAGCCCCCGAGGGAATTTCATTACTTCTGGCATAAACATTAACTTGGACTCGATGGAATTTGGTAGTCAAAGGTCACTGTGACCTCACAAAACATGTTTTTGGCCATAACTCAAGAATTGATGTGCTTATTGTGAGAAATGTCTGATAGGATACAATGATGAAGGGACGACATTTTGGACAGATATGGATGGAAACTTGACGGGTTGGCGGTAATTCTAGTTTTATTTATGTATTCATTTTTTTTTTTCATTTCAGTTTGAAATTTAATGTATCATACTGTATGTCATCCTTGTATGACTGATGTTTCAATTATGAAATAAAAATTGGAAGTCATAAAAAAAATACATACCCAACTTGTTCCCTGGTGTGACGCTTGTAATCAAGCTGCTCTCCTTGTTTCCCTTTCGGATGGATTCCAGCTCCTCCAAAGCTACAAGTCACCACAGGCTCAATTAGTAAAAACATCATTCTGGGTTCCACTGAAGGTCCAGTTCATTCAGAGGAATACAACACATATTGTATTGGCTTATTGCATGGAAAATAAATACCAACCTTTTGCATAACAAGTGAAATTCACTGATGTGAATTTGGCAGGCTCCAGGCTCACTTGCTGTAACAGAAAGTCATACGGCTTCACATTAATACAAACAAAGGCATCCATATGGGAAACCTGCACTAGTGACTTCATATATTATATATATATATACATATATATATATATATATATATATATATATATATTATATATATATATATATATATATATATATATATATATATATATATATATATATATATATATATATATATATATATATATATATATATATATATATTATATATATATATATATTATATATATATAATATATATATATATATATTATATATTATATATTATATATTATATTACCTTCATATCAGTGTTCGCAGCATCATGAATTTTCTCAGTCTGCCTCGCTAAATCAAGCATCTTGGAAGCAAATGGCTTGGTGTATTCCCTGTAGGATTCCCTTGCCAACAAAGTAGACGGGTGCCAGGCTCTCTGCACAGATTAAAATTGATGTGAATTCAACAAATACCACCCACGAAGACAAACAATACTGATTTCAGGTGTTGAGGATTCATTACTCAACTCGACATCAAAACACAAACAACTATATTTAAGGTAGATAATGCAGCAAATTCGGGAGTCAAACGGTTTACTTAATAATAAACCAAATCTGGTAACTGATTCTTGATGCCTGCTTCAATGTTTCTGACATCCTGGAGCATGTGGTGGATAATTCCCTTAGCAACACAAAACACTGATGGGTTAAAGATTAAAAATATAGGGCTGTCAAACGTAAATTAATTTTAACGCCACTAATTTCTTCAACGCATTAACGCAACTTGGGATTTTTAGTTGTAGGGGCCTCAGTTTTAAAGCTGGAGTGAAGATACTCATATTAAACTAGAAAACCTAATGAATCCATTGGTACCAACCATGTCATACTAGCTTGTCAAACTTATGCTAAATATAAAATGGGTTCTATGGGTACCCACGAGTCTCCCCTTTACAGACATGCCCACTTTATGATAATCACATGCAGTTTGGGGCAAGTCATAGTCAAGTCAGCACACTGATAGCTGTTGTTGCCTGTTGGGCTTCAGTTTGCCATGTTATGATTTGAGCATATTTTTAATGTTAAATGCAGTACCTGCGAGGGTTTCTGGACAATATTAGTCATTGTTTTGAGTTGTTAATTGATTTCCAATAATAAAATATAACATTGTAGATATTCCCTGTAACTTTTAAGTTATGATTCATTTTATGCCTTTCTTTTTTGAAGATCCTGCACAACCATGGCCCACCACATCATTTTACCTGATAAGAACTTCTCAGGATTGTTTCAAACACAAGAGGTAATCTTTAAAGTTCTCAATTTATTCTTTTGGTACCCGTTCCTCCTTGGTTGTTTTTCACATTCTTACTCCTTGGCTAATGGAAACCAGATCTGCTGTGAGACATGGACATATGTGTGTGTGTGGACATTACACCACTGCATGAAGAGAACATGCAAGGCATCATGTTAACGTGTGATCAGCACATGGCTGTTTGCTAATTGGTCAGAATGATGGTAACTTTGAATAAGTTAAGCAACTTGACCAATGGAAAAGGTTTTCTTTGTCTTGGAGAAAAGTATATAATCTGTGTATTATCTTCCTTCGGGGAGACATTCCTCTTTGATTTCTGGTGTCTTGTGTTAAGGTATTATATCTCCTAGTTGCAATTATATTATTTAACTTAAACATCAGTGTTTTGTGTGTCTATTCAAAATGTTTGAAGTGATACAGGCATACAGTATACTCTTCATAGCTACTTACAAAGTAACAAAAGATGTGGTCGAAGCTCAGGACATGTTTGATGATCATGCGGGTGGGCAAAGTTAGGTGGCAGAGCATGCAGAGGTAGTACCTCTTCTCAGTCTGCCCGACACAAATGCATTCAACAAGGTGCTGCAGGCCTACAAGACCACGATCAGAGAAGAGAGAAAGGGGAAGAAGTTCAAAAAGGAAGCTGAGCAAGGCCAACAATTTAGTTAACGTTCCAGTGTGAGCATGAATTGTGAATTTCATCTCATCTCCGTGTTTTTTTTTTTAGCCTTTTCCAGAAAACTGCATACCTCAGCTTTAAGGAAGCCATCTTCTTACATTAAGGAAAATGCCATTACCAGCAGATTTTGCATCCCAAAAAAAAAATGGCATTTTGTAAGACATATACTGACCAAGAAGTGGATGTTCCCTGTTGCTGTCTCTTTGGTATGTTTGTATCATCGTCCTCTTTGGCTTAACTAGAGGGGAAAAGATTGCGGCGATGAAGCATGGACTACAGGATACTAACAAAGAGTAAAGGCAACATATGCAGATATACAGTATTGGGTAATCAGTCTCACCACAAGATCCATTAAAAGCTGTTGTGGAGCTTTGGCTCATATCAAATGATTTAGTTAACCCCAGCTGTCACTGAATTGTAGATGTTCAAATTTGCACAAAAACTTGGATCATTTGATATAACTGAAAGTTCCAGAACAGCTACTAAATGGACCTTGTGGTGAGACTGTTTTCTTGACTGCTGTAGCAGGGTGGAGTGCTTATTACAAGTACTAAAAGCACTCCCCAAGTCCTGACTGATCCTTCAGCAAAAATAAGAGTCCTGAGAGAAATGTGCACATACCTTCAAGCTGCTTGACAAGCTTGTTATTTTCACTGAGAATGCCCATCGCTGGGGAGTAGGATGAGAGCATTTTCATTAACGTACAATTTAATAAAATTCAACAATTATTACGTGGAGAAATCTTAGAGTCATATACCTTCAGAGTAGGTACGTGATTTAAGTTGTGTCAACAGATTTCCAGGTAAATTCAAAATCTGCAAAGAGAAAATGTGGTGAAAAAGCTTGACATCTTCTATAATTTAAAAAGGCTTTCATCCCCAGCGGCCCGGGGTTCGAATCCGACCTGTGGCCCTTTGCTGCATGTCATTCCCTCTCTCTCCCACTTTCATAACTATCACCGTTTCTCTCTCCATTAATAGGCATAAAAGTCCCAAAAATAATCTTTAAAAAAAAAATGCAAGTCCAATTATGGGTTCCTTTTAGCTACGTTTTGTTCTCCACCAACTACTGAAGGAAATATCTGTCTCTTTAGATGCTAAATGCTCCACTATGTTCCAATATGTGTGCTGCTTGGTGCTAAATAGGTAGTGCACAGTGAGTTTTGCCGAAAAAAGCTGCCTGCTGCGGCCAAAAAACGTCACATGAGAGCAGCGAGACTGAACAAAAACGGTTAAATTGTGGGCTGGAAAACCAAAACAGTGAGCTGAAATACACAATGAAGCTCCATAGAGCTGAGGGGAACTGCAGACTTGGGTGATATGTCTTCGTGGGATTTCACTTCGAGCGACCCCTTTCACATACAAATATTTATGTGATCAATTGTTGATATAAAATTATTAGATATAGCTGCTTTAACATTTCAATACACATTTAAGTTTTAAGATTCCAGGCCTCCAGGTACAAACCTGTAGTTGTCCGCGCCCCATTACTTTTACGTCCCGTGCGACCTCGGGCTTCAGAATGTGTCTCATATTCCCGCTGGGGATCCAGGAGAAACTCAGTGCATTGGGGTTCACGTGGTTCTAAAATACAAAATACAATTGAAATTGTGCTTCCAAATTTTTAAACATTGGTTCATTTTTATGATGTTCCGCACTTACAAAGTAGTTGCTGCAGTGGTCGATAGAAGAGAGGTGTGATATAATCTGTTCAGTATAAATCTTGTCCTCACAGACATGGCACAGGTAAAACGCTCCATATTTCTCTCGACTGAAACACATAGACAAGCCTGGAAGAAAGTACATTTAAAATAGAGAAGTTACTTCAAACGTAATCTTTTACGTCTTCCTCAGAAGTACTATACATTGTTTCACAGCTTTACATTTGTTTTAATGAGAACGACCCTACAAATCCATGACCATCTAATGCCTGACACATGATTGCTTTTAGCTATAAATTAAACACATTTTTTAGCCACCAAAACATGTACTTTTGAAGTAAAATATTTAGGGGGATGCATGAGAGGAAAAAGGTCAACTACCAACCAACTTAAAGACACTTTACTAACCTATGATGGGTTGTCTGATCTGATGAAGTTTGGTTGGGTAATTGATCAACGCAATGGAGGGAAAGGAACCTGTAGAGTAGAAAGATAACAATGGAAGAAAAGATGATTACACTTGAGCTGCTCAGGACAGCCCACGTTACTTCAATCTGAAACTGCAAATAAACAGGTACAGAGTTGTACATTGGCAATATGACAGTGACTGTCACTGCGTTGCGTGCATTGTTATCTGAATCACAATAGGCTAAAGGTTTCGGTATGCTTAAACTAAGTTATACATTGTGTTGTCTGATTACATCTAAAGGGTTTATAGCTGTTCCAAATGGCCACACTTGAAGGTGGGGCAAAAAAAACGCTGAAATATCCAAATATTGTCAAAAAAAATATATATTTTTACACTTGGCTAAGTTGGAAAAGACGGTGCATTAAAAAAAAAAAATGTGGCATAGTGCAATGGATACAGACTACGAAATCATATGAAGCATGTGAGTGTAGCCGAAGGCTTGTGACCATCCCTGACAAACAGGCTTCTGTTGCCTACATGCCAACATGCTAGGATGAGGAAAAACAAAGTTCCTACGTCAAAGACGTAAGATGTTTATGGTCTTAGGAATCTGTGACCACTGGCTTCCCTGTTGTCCCTTTGAGCCGTGGGGCTTGATCAATCTTATGGAAATTGCGAGTTTGACACTCAAGTGGTCATGAGATGATTCTACAGGAGGTGATCAAATTTTATGACTTGTTGGAAAGACCCCTTTCACAACTGAAACAGACAAGACCACTGATTTCCTTTTGGGCATCAAAGAACCATTTGTTCAAAATTACACACACCAACATCCCGTCATCTTCAAACTCTGGATGACCTCTGAACTTTAAACCCATGATGGAGCAACATTGTCATCCAGTGGTGATCTGGGGGTAATCTGTGCTTTGAATGTAATCACTTAATTACTGTGTTTAAAAGACTTCCTGTTTTAGAATTAGTATTCATTTCTTTGTAGTATAATCATTAATGGTATTGTAATACGTTTTATTGTTTTTATCAGTGATGATCAATAGATGTAATATCTTAAGTTTAAAGTTGTTGAGAATGAGTAATAACTTGAATTTAGAATTTAATTTTGACAATTTTAATACTAACGTTTGATCAGAATATAAGTGGTGATATAGCTTTTTGATATGTGTCTGTTTTGTGCAAAGTAAAGAACTAACTAGTGAGGAGAGAATTCTGATTTTGCGCGTTTAAAGGTTTATTCAATAATGAATCGATCTGAGAGAGAGAGGGTCTCGACCCCTCCCTCCCAGAGGGGTTTAAAGAAAGAGAGATGACACAGAGTCACAGTGAGTTGAGAAGTTGTCAGCAGGAGGAGAAGTTGTCGGCAGGAGTCGTCCGCTCCAGGAGGAGGTTTCCTCCAAAACTTCTCCGTTTGATACACACATTTCATGTTTATTTTTCTACCTCATGCTAATTTTTCTTAGTCAAGTGACTTCTAAGGGACAGCGTTTTTAAAGATCTTTTGTTTATCTCGCGTGATTTAAATGATAAGTGTTTGGCCAGCATTTCGATTTTTATTCGTGAAATAGATAAATTCTCAAAACTTCAGAAGATAATCCGACTTCAGTTTTTTTTTTATCACTTTCAACGAGTAATTAGCCAACGGACTTCAACTCACACATTCACTGTTCTGACGAGAAAGTTGAATGCTCTCAACGCTTTGCTGTTTGTTATCCCGGGCCAGCGGAACCGATCTCCTCATAAAAATCCATCCAAAGGGCTTGTCTATCCAGACAACATGTGAGGAAACTGCCTCTGGACCGATCGGAACCAACTGCAGCGATAAGTGAATTTTCCGTGGCTAACTTTGATCAAGAGTTGTTCGTTAGACATATCTTCTAAATTTCTTAATCTTCCAAATTATTGATTGCAACTTTTATAGCCTAGAGATTGAATAATCAGACCTTTCCCTCACTACTAAAGTTCCAATTAGAATTGTGTCATTGAATTTTCATTTCATTCATTCATTCATTAATTACCAGTGTTAATTATTCATATGTATATTCATCACTTCATTTATTCAATTATCACGATTTATGGTAAATAAATGTTTCACTTTATCACTACGTCTTGGTCTGTGTGTGTATTTCAAAGCAGAACTTAGATCAATGAAATCAGAACTTATACTTCAGACTTGAGATTGATTAATGATTAAAACTTATATTTAAATAGTTTCCTCTTTTCCTATAAAAAGTGTTGGTGCCCCGAATTAAGTATTTCTTTATTTTACGAGTGCAAATCTTTAATTACATGTAGAGTGGTTAAACGCTACATGAGCATCACGGACTGCAGATGAAAATCAGCCTGCATGGATAAATCTGGCACATTTACATGATGGCTCATGTTAATTAATGTGCACTGTCCCTTCTTAAATAAAATAAACATAAATAAACATGAGACTTAAATGTCCACTGATCTGTGCTGTAATGAGGACACTGTAACCTTCCTCAAATTAATACATACAACTAACAGAAATAATATATTTCAGTCATGTTTTCTACATTGTTTTCAATATTTTGAGGATTGACTGGTGCTCCTTTAATTACGTGATGTTGTTGTGTCTTCTGCAATAAACCAACTCCTAATATCCGGATAACAGTAGTGAATGGAAACGCAAATTAATTTACATTTGCTCTTGCAGATTTTCTGAAAATGCCTTATTCTGGATGTTCTTAGCTCCACCCTCTCGTGTCACTTCTGATTGCAAAAACACCAAGATGGCGACGGCCAAAATGCCGAACTCAAGGCTTCAAAACGGCAGTCCAGAAACCAATGGGTGATGTCATGGTTACTGCGTCCACTTCTTATATATGGTTAAGCGTCAAGGATACACAGTCACACTGAATGTAAACGGGAACGTTGTTTACAATCACCAAACGAACAAGAGGGAGGAGAGGCAAGCTTACCGTGACTGTAAACAATATCTAAAAAGAAGTAAACAAATAAGAAAAAAAAGATTAATTAACTGGACACAAAATCTGAGTAACACATTTTCTCATGCAGGTAATTTAAATGTAACATGAAAAGTTTGGGTTTAAAGAAAAATGCATTACCTTGCTGGAAGACGTCTACCATTTTCTGTCGGTAAAGAGCAGAGGAAACATGCAGAGGTGGTTTATTATTTGGCAAATGTAGAAACAGGACTATGGGGATCGCCTCATGATACAGGATTACAGTTAACTGGACTACAGAGTCAAACACAGGACTGGTCTTTTCACTCCAATAGTCCCAGCTTTAACTCAACACAGTTACCCAGCTTACTTCTAATAATGTTCATGAGAGAGATCAACATTTTGAAGTAGCCATCAACGCACCATTACGTGTTGAAATCTGGTGGTTAGCACTCTTTGTCCAGGCTGCCCCTTTCTATGTAGTGTTATGTAAAATTGTTGTGTTAAAATGCTCACGTGCTTGTCAGCTGTAAAATGCGTTGAATAATAGTAATAATCACATAGGAGTGATTGTTGTGAAACATAAGGATGACTATGTCAAGGTAAAAGCCTGGAGAAGTACTTCTCCTCCTGTGTGTCTGTGTAAAAGTATCCAGTTTCGCATAACACTGCATGACAACTGTTACACGGATGTAAAGGCGGGGGGGGCGAGCAGATGTCGCAACCACAATGGAAGTGTCAGAAAGGTGCTGATAAAAACTGAACACAACTGTGTTTCCTGTCTGATGAGGTAGAAAACGTAACATAGCAGATGTTCCACTAGATGAGCAAAATTATTGGGGCACGGCGGCAGGTGGTGAAATTTGTGATGTGCGTTTCCCCTGCAGCCCGAAGACATTCACTTTAGGTGAAACTGAAACTCTAAAGTGCCTGTGCATATGCCATCACCAGTTGAAGGGTTCACGGTAGCCAACAGGATAAGTGCTTCATGGCTCAACCCTTTGTGTTTATTTCGGTTGGAGAACGGTTCAGAGTGGGAATTTTGTGCTAACCAGGTTGAGTGTACATGAAGTTTAATGCCCACCTTTTGATGTGCATTTGAGTACACGTGTCTCTTCAAATCACTGACTGCGTCAAATGTGGTGAGGCAGACCTACAAGAAGAGAACAAAAAACAAAAAGGAGTCATCAGCAACATGAAATAGAAGAAGATACATTTGTTCACATGAGCCAAGATTTGTGGATTTACACATTTACACACACACACTTCCTCTAAAACACCAGCTTCTGCCTCATGCTCAGGTCAGCCAAGGCTCAGCCTCACTGCTCTGTTATCCACCCTTGCTGGTCAAAGGTTTAAAGGTTCAGTTGTCCCTAAAAATACATTTTCTCACTATCCTAGTGTGGAAACATTTTCTCCTTGCTCATGTTTGTCACTGATCCTCCCCATGCCCATACACTGCCCACTCAGGCCAATAGTGTTGGCTGATTGTTTTCCTCCGGTAATGAAATCTTTCAGATGCCGTTAGGAGCACCGGAGGACACAGAGGAACATGATTTTTTTCAGGTTACCTGTTTCATGTACTACTGTCACGATATAGCGACCGTTTAATGAAAATAACTTTGCTCCAATCCCGCCTACTTCAGCTTTAATATGTAAATGGTAAATGGACTTGACTTATATAGTGCTTTTCTAGTCAAAGCAATGGCACAGCCTTCGGTAGCAATTTGGGGTTAAGTATCTTGCCCAAGGACACTTCGACATGTGGACTGGAGGAGCCAGACCGAACCGCCGACCTTCCGATTGGTGGACGACCCACTCTACCTATCTGAGCCACAGCAGCCCCCGTGAAAACGGCTTATATTGAATGCAAGTTCTTGCGTGCAGGTGTGAAGTAATTGACATTCAATGCTAATGCATTCTCACCACGATCACAACTAAAATAATAGGTCAAGGAGCTTTGAAGTTTTTCTGGATGCTCATGGTGTCACTCTCAACACCTCAGGTTTCCCTGCTAAGCTGGAGGAAAGCCAGAAGAAGAACATCCCATCTCTTAGACTATGCTTCCCACTATGGATAAAGAATGTTTTGTATTTATTTCCACTTCATCGGATCCAAGACAAAAGAATCTCCCTTTCAATGACCAAATACCTGCAAAAATAATGACATGGCATAGGTTCAGTGTTCTTTGTCTTTATAATCATCACAATTGAAGTAAACCCTACAAGCCAAGCATTTATCAGCTGCTTTTCAGTTCCTAAGTTTCTTCCCAGTTTCAAGTTGATTCTCTGATCACATGTATGTGTATCAAGAATTAAAGCTCCAAACAACAAATAACTAACCAAAAAAGCATGCACAGGCTACGTACAGTACCACACACAGGAACAGGTCGAGTCTGACTAGTCTAAAAAGACCTTTTTATTGCCATTCTGTTGCTAGGACAACAGCTCTGGTCCAATTTTAGAAGAAAAATAAGATGAAAGGCACTTTATTGATCCCAGAGGGGAAATTCAATTCCATCACTCTGTTATTTTTACATATACATAGTACACATAGGGCTGGAATTCACACACATGCACAAACAGGACCTATATACATGCATTAATGGAGAGATGTCAGAGTGAGGGGGCTGCCCCTGACAGGCGCCCTGAGCAGTTGGGGGTTTGGTGCCTTGCTCACGGGCACCTCGGCAGTGCCCAAGAGGCAAACTAGCATCTCTCCAGCTACCAGTTCACACTCAGTACAATTTTTCACTCTGTTATTTTACACACACACACACACACACACACATACATACCTCTGTGCAATATAAAAAACAAAATGCCTGTGCAATACTTGTATATATTTACCATACACCATATTTCCTTTATTATTATACTGTATATTATTGTAAATACACTATTATTTTTATTTTATTTTTACTTTATTTTATTATGTTATTCTTTGCTACTTATCCTACTGTTTCTTTTCTTAATGGTGCTTCCCAGAAAAAAGAATTTCACACGATTGTACCTGTATAACCGTCGTGACAATAAACATCTTGAATCTTGAATCTACACGCATTAATGGAGAGATGTCAGATTGAGGGGTTTGCCCCTGACAGACGCCCCGAGCATTTGGGGGTTTGGTGCCTTGCTGGCACACTGGCATCTTTCCAGGTACCGGTTTACACTAAGTACTTGGTCCATGCGGGGACTCGAACCGGTGACCCTCCGGTTCCCCTACAGACTGAGCTACTGCCGCCGCCCCTAACTTCCTGTCAGCTACTGCATTCACAAACATTGCAACAGGAAATACAAATTCAAAGGCTCATTTATAATGTTAATTTTGTCAAGTTTGAACCGGTCTATATTTCCCTTAAATCACTAACTTGTGTTCTCGTTATTTCCCTCCAATAACGAAAACTAAAGCCATAAGCACGTACCTGGCAGCCCAGGGAGATGCGGTCCATGATGAAAAGTTATATCCGCCGTTAGCAAAATACTGCAGAGAAAAAAATACTCCTCTGGTGTCCAAGTGAAAACTAACAGGACAAAAGTTTGTTGGCTTTTCTCTGACGCGCAGTCTCCATGTTGGTGCTCAAACGTAACGGTCTTGTTCTTCTTCTTCTTTTTAGTAAGGTAGCAAACACAATCAGAAGCAGCAATCTGCAGCTGCTGTGGTATCAGGTGTCAAGCGCGGCCTATTGAAAGAGGTGAGGACACGGTTTGGAGCCCTGTGGTCTCGCACATGTGCAGTGTAACTGGAGACTAGAGGTCGTGTGTTGCTATTGGCTCAATTTTGGCGAACGCAGGTCAGATTTTACTGCGCATGCGTCGTACCCTTAAATATGACGCGTTGATGACGCACGTGTTTCCGGCTAGTTTTAGGGTCTGCAGTGGGCGTGGTGCTTAACAAAAAATATGTTGGGTACTGCAATGAGTATGGAAAGCCAAGTTTTTAAGTACAATACTCTACACTCTACACTACATTTCATGGGAAAATATTACATTAGTACATTTTACTGCAGATTCAGATTAATAATACAAAATATAATGAACAAATATATTATGATGCATTATTCTAAATTAAGCTAATACTTTATTGATCCCCAGGGGAAAACAAGCCACCCTGCAGTCTGGGCTATTCTGCCGAATGAGTACTTTTACTTTTGGTATTTTAAGTATGTTTTGATGCTAATACTTTTGTACTTTTATTTTTATTTTTTTTACTTTTACTTTTTACATTTTGAAGGCAGAGCTTTTACTTGTAGGCTAACAGAGTATTTCTGCACTGTGGTATTGCTACTTTTACTTAAAGTAAAATATGAGTAGCCTAAATGGTGGCACACACACATGCTTACTGTATGTAGCCCAATGTTGAGGTTGAAATGAGTTTCAGAAGTCATTGAAAGAGCACACCGATGCCTTTCCCATAGTTTCTGTAGTTGAACATTAACTTTCAAGGCCTCCTCTCACCAGGCTTTGATATAAAAGTAAACAGAAGCGACGTCCCCCTGTTCCCATTGTCTGTGTGATGCTTCTCTAGTGAAGAAGTGCTCATGTATGTCAAACTGAGATCAAATTAGTTTCCTCATTGCTCATCTTCAAAGTATTTATTCACCACAGTATGTAGATGACCCTGACGTCTGAAGTTTGTGTCCCGATTCAATACTGCATAATCATTCTGAGCAGGCTTTTGAGTACAACGTGCATTAACAGAGGCAAAACTCAGCTGTCAGGTAGTTTGCACATCATTCATTGCACACCATCCATACACAACGACTGTGTGTGATGCTGCCCCACAATGCAATGCGCAAGGGGACTGGAGGAGCTACTCACAGATGCTAAAAAAATTGGTATGAAAACAAATTGAAATTGTGGATAGTGGTGAGACAGCTCCAGGAACATCTCTAAAAACAGAAAAAAAATTAAGTATTACATCTTTAAAACAAAAAAAACATGAAATATGATATGATAACGTCACACCCCTTACAAAAAATATGTTTATTCAAGTGTGCTATTAGTACACTTCTTTTAAACTTAAAATAAGAGAGTATGCTTTCAGTTTACTTTTTATGTACTTATCAGAGATAAACTTAACAAAATTATACTTAAGTATACTTGGCTTATACTGACAAGTATACAGAAATGTCTACGTGTACTTGGCAAGTATACAGAAAAGTCCAAGTATACTTGGCTTATAATGAAAAGTTTACAGAAAAGTATATTTGACTAAGTACTATACGTTCACTTAAAGAAAAACTTACAAGTATACTAAAAACTATTAAACAAGTAGTTTAATGAGGGTATACTTTAAAGTATACTTACAGAAACTAAAAAGTGGGCTACAAGTACATAACTAGTAAATTAACAGTATACCTATAAGTTCACTTGTAGTATAGTTCATATTATAGTTGCAGTACAAAATGCAACTTGGATGTAAACTAGCTGTGTACTCAAAGTTTACTTCTCTTACATTTAAAATATACTTAAAAGTATACTTTTATAAACTAAAAATTTTGATCATTTAAAAAAAAAAAAAAGACTGTCCATTGTGAGTCTGTGTGACAACGTTACAGGAACGTAATGGTAAATCAGTGGAGTAGTTAAGTTGATGCAATAAAAGTAAAGTTAAAAAAGTGTTTAAAGCAAACTGAGACACTTGTAGGACAAAAAGACAGACACAATTTAGACATGTATTTAGGTCAGGTCATTTAATCAAATTAAACTTTGTGTTGACATTGTCACCATCTAGCCTCAGCATTCTCCTGAATGAAAAAGTAAAACAAAAACAACAATCACACACACTTTTCTCTCTATTTCTATCTCACACACACACACTCACTCACTCACACACACACACACACACACACACACACACACACACACACACACACACACACACACACACACACACACGCACACAAAGTCTTAAATTGTAACCCGGTGACATTTAGATGAAGAAAAAAAAACAAGCAACTTGACCAAAAGTGAGTGAAAGACTGCAAAGCCCCAACAACATTTTAGGATTTGGGACCTTTCAGCGTTGGATGATTTTAACAGCAGAAAACACAGAAGGCATCCTGACGTTTAAGGGTAAAACAGTGAAAGGTGTCAGCTGCAAACGATGTAAATAAAATGTTATTCTAACTTAAGCTCTCTCTTAGAATTATCACTTATTTATTTTATCAATAAATGAGTTGTAACTCTCAGAAACAAACGTAACTTCCCTCCATCATCACAGTATATTACAGTGAGTGATGACCGAAACTCAGATATTTCAGAGACAAGCTGATACACAGTGAAAAGAAAACAACACACAACCACAACATGTTAACAACAATAAAAGGCACAAAGGAGTGTTGAATGTAGAGATCGAGGAGTGAGGCCTTGGTTTGTTCTTTCACACACGAGTGCTTTTGTACCCTTCAAAAATAAAAAAATAAATGTCACATAAAACAAGACAAGAACTTGATGGGAGAGGAGGTAAAAAAAAGTCATTCACTGTCACCGTAGAACTCAAATGAGGTGTTTTCTTTCCAATACTTAGCTCTCAAAATAATCTCCTCCCTCTTTCTTCTCAGGACTCATTTGCCTCATCTAAATCTTCAAATTAAAAAAACACAAAATCTCTCATCACATTTCTCGCTTCACACTCGTTTACTTTACACACACAACCCCCTCTTTTTCTACTCTACCACCCACCTATGTATTTCAACCCCGCTGTCTGACCCTTCCGCCTACACCCTGATCTGAGATTAACACTCAGTCCCGTCATAGCTCGTCATGGGCGGAGGTTTCATCTGCTTTAAGTTTGAACTCCGCCTCTGTGATCTTTCCGTCTCCGTCGCGGTCCTGGTTGGAGAACATGTTGTCGATGATGCGATAAGGATCGAAGCCAGGAGCCAGGCGGCCTTTACCCTCGTTCACCTGCTGCATGATGTAGTCGGTGAACTGTGGGAACACAGGAGGAGTCGAAGAGGGTGAATTTAGGATACGCGGACTGGAGCAAGCAGGAAGAAAACGTCTCAGATGTTGCAGCAGGTTACATCAGCACGTACCTCAGAGGGCTCCACCTGCTCGTTCTTGTCTTTGTCCATCTCGGTGAAGAGGTCGGTGGACACGTCCTCGTTCCAGATGAACATGTAGCCTTCAGGAAGTCCTTCCTCCAGGTCTACCAGCTCGATGTCAAACACCAGCACAGCGCTCCCTGGGACTTCATCAACTACACACACACACACACACACACACACACACACACACACAGCATTAGCTGGAGCTGAAGGGGTAGCACTCAGACTCAGTGGGGCTGAAGCAACATCACCAACACCCCTGCTGTTTGCCCTTTAAGGGGAGACACCCCAGGTGAAAACGGTTCTGAAGTGTTACGTTTAAATATGCAAATGAGGCATTTTCTTATCAAGTATGTGCTAATTTGCATTCAATCCCAGAACAGAAATCTGTACATTGGATAAAGCCAGGTTAAAAATGATTATTTTCATTTTGCTGACATATTAGAAAGACCACCATCGCACACCGGTATATTCTCCGTTATTGTTACAGCCCTTGTGGTTGTGGGTGACTTACCGACTCCTCTCTCCCCGTAGCCCAAGTGAGGAGGAATAACAAGGTGTCTTTTCTCTCCCACACACATGTCCATCAGTCCCTCCTCCATCCCCGGGACGACCTGGTTGGCTCCCAGGACGATGTTGTATGTCTTTCCGTAGTTATACCTGAAACACATCGAGTCCGAATGAAACACGAGACATACAACGTGACTGTATTTTTAGTCATTACTCTTAAGCAAGCACATTATACTTCTTAAAGTGTCTTTTAACACTTTTTTTTTTTTTTTAAATACATTCACAGAGGTTTTAGAAAGGTGCAGAATAATAGTATGGCTTTTCCTGAAAAATAGTATTATGATTGTGAATTAATCATTTAAAAAAAAAATTGGGCGGGTCCAAAATGAATGTTCTGTTTATCTCTGTGGAAGATATCTGACGTTTGGTTTCCACCTCTAACAAGGCTTGTGAGACAATAGTAAAACGACGTCGGTATCACGTGGTACGTCTGGGTCGTCAGTTAGTGTGGAAAAAACAGATAAATGGCTGAGATTGACGGTAAGTGCCTGGCAACGACTTGTTGTGAAGTAAATGCAATGGAACGGGGGAGGAAGAGTGCGACATCTAGTGGCTGAATGTTATCAATAGCACCTTTAAACTACGTCTTTTCTAGGTTTCTCAGTTTTCTAAGATGTTTTGCTTAAAGTGTCTCAGTCACAGAAGTTCACTCACGTTGAGTCGATGGACGTGCCGTCCATCAGAGAGGCGTTGTAGTGATATTTGACGAAGTCTCCCTTCTTGGTTTGCTTAGCACACTCTTCTGGCTTGTGAGTGACGGTGATCACGGTGATATCTGACGGGTTGTGGAAGTCGATGATGTGAACGTCAAACACCAGCACAGCTGAACCGGGGATCTTAGCGCCTGAGAGAGACACGATAACGGGGAAAAAAAAAGAAAGAATCCTATGTTAACAGCTGCAGACAAAGAAGTAGAATCGGAATCTGCTTTAATGGCCAAGTGATAGTGATGATAAAAAAATGTTAAAGAAGAGCGAGTATCTAAACTATGAAATATATAATTTAAGTGGATGTTTGGTGTTAAGGGTTATTGACACTATATGACTGAATTTAACTGTTCATCAGAGTGACGGCCTTTGGGAAGAAACTGTTTTTGTGTCTGGTTGCTTTGGCGGACAGTGTTCTGCAGCGAGAACATTTTTGTTACACAGATAAGGGTATCCGAGCATTACACACACACACACACACACACACACACACCTGTGCCCTCCTCTCCATAGCCGAGATGTGGGGGGATGGTGACGGTGCGTCTCTCTCCGACGCAGACTCCAATCAGACCCTCGTCCATGCCGGCGATCACGTAGCCTCGACCCACATAGGTGTCATAGGTGCGATTACGAGAGTAGCTGTGGAACAGAAAATATTAACAAAAGTATTATTGCACTACCCCACGGAGAAATAAATCACAGTCAATCTGGGAACTAAATATACAGTTAGTTTTTTGGCATTAAATCCCATATACAGGTGTTTTAGGCAGCGAACAGAAGAGCGCAGCTGAATAACACCGGAAAGAGGCGAGTATATGACGCAAAAGCTGCAGCAGGTTCAGAGAAAATCTCACCCCCAGAACCATGGTGCTCTAGTTACCAACCGCAGTTTGTTTTGGAGGATGCATTTGTGGTTTTTGTTGACACAAACATACATGGTGGCATTTTAGAATACGAAGAACTTCAAATTCCTGAGACAGAAAATGTGTGTGGCAGAACACAGAACAGAAAGTTAACATAGTAGCTTTCGTGAGTCCTTGACGTCTGTACAGAGTGTACAAAAGAATTTGTTAACAATAACAAGAGAGGCTACAGGGCCTGACCCACAAGGCTGCAAAGGCCCTAATGATGAGAAAGTTCTTCAAAAAGTGAACTATACGTACGTATTTTCTGTCAACCTTGCAGAGATTTTCTAAACCAAGAATTAAAAAAACTAAAAACATATTTGCAGCACTTTTGTGATATTTGTTTTCTACATGTATTGGAAACAATCAGTATATTGCAGCATAGAATCCTTAACTTAATTTAAGTATATTGTACGGTACATAGTACTGTTGTGTATTCTTTCTGTAGTTGGCATATATAATATATATACAATGATATACGTGATTTTTATAGTTTAATTTGAAACTTTTTTTTAGACTTTTACGATATAAAGACACAGTCGACCAAATGGTGACCACACACGAGCTAATCCTCTGTTGTGGGTAGCAGCACAAGAAGACACAAGTTACAAAACTATTCAGAGGATGCAGTACTATGTACTGCAAACAGGAAGTTCCCACTAGTGTTTTTTTAAGTTTCGATTCATCTCTCAATACGTCTTCAGTGCACAGAGAGATGCTGCCATCCTGAGGCCACTTGAGCAACAACAGACATTAAAACATTCATTTCCATTTATAGTAAGATTCACTATGAGCCTCTCTGTGTACTTAACATGATGAATATTAAACACATACCTGGAATCAAAAAATGTTCCGTCGAGGAGGCTGCCGTTGTAGTGGTAGCGCACAAAGTCTCCAGAGACAGACTTCCTCGGGCAGGGCTCGGGCACCACCTGATTGGTCACTGTGATCCCATCTCTGGGGTTGTGGAGGTCCAGGAGTATGACGTCAAACACCAGAGACGCCTGTCCTGGGATGTCGCTACCTAGAAAGAGAAGAAGAAGAAGAAGAAGAAAGGTTGAAGACAAGAAGGGAGGCAGGTTTGAGGAACTACAGAAATATTTTTCATCATTAGTAAGTAGTGAGTGGAGTTAAAATTGTTAATCTACTGCAAGGTCAGGTATGAGCTTTCAGTACAAATTATGAAAATGTGATGTGAAAATGACAGTATGGGAACCTCCTGAAAGTTTATTTATATTGTTTATTTATGTATTGTTATTTTTAAATAACTGGCATTAATTAAAGGGAAGGCCTAATTTAAAAGTCCGTTAAATGTTGTTGTGCCTCTCCCTCATACTGGATGTGATTATATTTCACCTCTTTATTGTTGGAGGTTATTTGAAAATATTAATAAAGATATTATTGGGAAAAAAGAATGAACAGAGAAACCTGTCAATGAAAGGAATACTTTGATATTTTGTGAGATACATTTATTCCCTTTCTGTCAGAGAGATAGATGAGTAGATGAGAGGTTTGAACATGAAGCTACGGCCAGCGGCCGGTTAGCTTAGCTTAGCACAAAGACTGGAAACAGAGGGAAACAGCTAGCCTATCTCTGTTCGAAGGTAGCAAAACCCACCTACCATCATCTCTGCTCACTAATTAAAATGTTACATATCTTTTTTTTTTTTTTTTTCTTTTTTAAATCTGTACAAAAACAACAATTAGTCGTTTTACGTAAGATTATGTGCTGGACTATTTCTTGTCTCTGAGCAGTTGCCAGGCAACCAGCTGAGATTCCAGGAAGTTACTGGTCCTAGCCAAGAAATAGTCCAGATAGCACATAACCCCCCCCCTCCGTTTCACACTTCTGGTTTTTGTACAAATTAACCAAGTGTTAATCAGTACATGCAGGTAGGTAGAAAGCCATGCTAGCTGTTTCCCCTTGTTTCCAGTCTTTGTGCTAAGCTAAGCTAACTGGTTGCTGACTTAAGCTTCATATTTGCCGTAGAAACATGAGAGTGGTATCGGTCTTCTCATCTAACTCTCTCCCAGAATGCTGAACTATTCCTTTAATAGTTCAACCATGCAACTACATAACCAGTTCTGAGGTGTGCTGAGGGACTACAAGATAAAAAAAACAAACTTTTCCTGATTTCATTACTGTTACTAGTCAGTGTCTGGTGAGCAATAAGGATATTGAACTTAAAGGAGCAGTGTGTAGCATTTAGTCGCATCTAGCGGTGAGGTTGCAGGTTGCAACCAACTGAATACCCCTTCACTCACCCCTCTCCTTTCAAGCGCCTAGCCTTCAGGTAACGTAAAAACGCAAAGGGCTCCCTCTAGAGCCAGTGTTTGGTTTGTCCGTTCTGGGCTACTGTAGAAACACGGTGGAGCAACAATGGCGGACTCCGTGAAGAGGACCCGCTCCCGATGTAGATATGAAGGGCTCATTCTAAGCTAACGAATACGATTCATAGTTTCAGGTAATTATACACTAATGAAAACATAGTTATGAATATTATATTACAATTCTGCCAATAGATCCCCTAAATCCTACACAATGCTCCTTTAAGAAATTAAACTATCTGTCACTCAATTTAGAAAAGTGAAAGTGTATTTGGCTAGAAAATGAAGACAAAATTAGTCATGAAAATTATATTTGTCAAAGTTTCAAAAGTAAGAAAATGTAAAAAGTCTCAGTTTTCTAATGAAATTGGTCAGTGTTGTGGTTTGGTAAAAGAAGGAGTCTACATTCTCCATCTCTGACAAGACTGAGAGGGTAAAACAAGATGAGATGTGTAGTTTTACAGCATGTGTGTGTGATGTACTGCCACCTTATGCTCCAAGTGTGCAACTACAGCACCTGTTGCTCTCCACTGTAATTGTCAATCTCTTGTTATTCACTCACAGGAATGTAATCAGACTCAGAATGAAATTGTTGGTACTCACCGTCTCCATTCTCTCCATATCCAAGTGACGGTGGCATAGTGATGATGCGTTTCTCTCCAACACACATTCCCAGAAGGCCCTGATCCATACCGGCGATCAGCCACCCGATCCCAACGTAAGTGTCGTAGGTACGCATACGGGTGTGGCTGCAGCGAAGGGTGGAGGAGAGAGGTTACATATATATATATATATGTGTGTGGGTGCATTTTTGTGTGATGAGGGATTATTACTGTATACAGAACAAACCTGGAATCAAAGAGCGTCCCGTCCAGCAGTGTGCCATTGTAGTGGTAGCGGACGTAGTCAGACACCTCCACCTTTCTGGAGCAGGTGGTGGGTGTGTGGTAGGTGTTGGACTGGACGCCGTCCTCCGGGTTCCACACGTCGAGCAGCAGGACGTCAAAATGGAGGATGGAGTCGGCAGGGATGATGTCACCTGAGGAGGAGAGAAAAGCAAGTCATAACTTTGATATGTCCTAAACTAATAAAGGCATGAAATGATTATAGTATTGGGTATAACAAGACATTCTTTCTTTTAGTCACTTTGCCTTAAAACAGGGATTTTTTTTTTAAGATAGTCTAATGCAGTAGTTCAATCTTTTGGTTTGATTTTGGTTGTTAGATGATTAAGAGCAAAATACGATAGTTGTCAACTACAGCTGAGGAGATAACTGTGGATGAAGTGAAGCCTATGATCAGAATAGTCACTCTTATTACTCTTACTCACACTCACTTCTATAGTGAATTAAATAGAAAATAAACTATTCTCCATTTTCTCGAGCTCCCTGAAGGACCCCTGTTTGAGAACCACAATATATCAGAATTAGCCTTGATAAACCTAACATGCGTACATAATAAGCAGAGCTGCAAAGATCGGTCAATTAATTGATTAGTCGATCGACAGAAAATTTAACCTACAACTATTTTGATAATCGATTAATCACCGAAATAGTTTGATCTCTTCAAATGTGATGAACTGCTGCTTTTCCTTATCTTAACATTATAGTAAACTGAATATCTTTGAGTTTGGACAAAACAAGACGTGTGGCGACTTTAGCCTGGGATTCTAGAAAATTGTGACTTGCAGTTTTCACTGTTTTCTGATGTTTTTTTTTTTTTTCTATAATTAATTAAATTGAAAAAGTCATCTGCGAATTAATCGATTATCAAAACAGTCATTAGATGCAGCCCTAGTGATAAGTGGGTAATCGTACAAAGTGTCCTCCAAATGTGTCCTCATTGCTGGCTATAGCCGTGTCCTGAACAGCAATGACTTGTCAGTCTGTCAACTCACCAACATTTATTTTGGTGAGTGCAACATCTCAACCAGCTCTGTTTACAACATGGGCATGAGTTCCTGCATTTTGAGCCTTAAGTAGCTCAACAAGCACACAAGAGACTGGGTGAGGAGGGTGAAGCTGAGGAGGTGGGAGTGGGGGGGGGGGGGTGGAGGAAGGGTGCAAGGACTGTGTGGTCGGCAGCCATTCAATCTTTACCTCTTTCCGGTTTAAATCTCTCTCAACCTCTCCCCAAATCTCTCCTCTCTCTCTCTCTCTCTCTCTCTCTGATGTTCCCCCTGATACAGACTTGTTGTAGAGGGCACATCCTCAGCTCTTACGTGTCCACACATGCCCCCCTCTCTCCTCTCTCTCCCATTACCAAACTATTCCATGCATACACAAATTCATACACTGACGCGCCGGCCTCTACATGCAAACACAGCCTCTACATTTTTCTTCTCGTCGCTACAATCACATGTGAAATTCTCTGACGCAAACACTCGGTGCACAGTGGCCCAGATTTATTTATCTTTATATGCAGATCTATAAAGTTGATCTGCCTGCTGCTGATGCTCTAACATCTGCATCTAGCAGCTTCCTCTGACCTGCTTCCTGGTTTGTGATGTCCCTCTGACATCATTCAACATGGATGCTTTGGAGCAGCCCACTTCCTCTCTGCTTCAGCAGACTCTAGTACAACACAGTACCGTACTCTCTCTCTAATTTTCAGCCCTAATATGCCCCTGCCAACCAAATTCTTTCATTGTTATGGTGAGCAGTGCCATCTGTGTGCTCACTCATCTGTGCATATTTATAATAACTCCGCAGACGAATAAACACTGGCCCGTCCTCAAACATATTCTGTCCTGCCTGATTCGGAGCAATCAGCCAGGACAGGGATGCGCTAACGTGACGGGAAGCTTTTAAAACACACCGTATCCCTGTTTGCCGTACGCAAGGTGAGGTGGGATCTTGACCAGGCTTCTCTCGTTGACGCACATCCCCACCAGAGCTTTGTCCATCCCGGCGATCAGCTGCTTCTTTCCAACAAACACATTGTAGGTGCTGCCACGGTCATAACTGAAACACAGAAACACATTATTTTATATACCTGTGAGGACATGAATGACTGCATTACATCCATTCGGTGCCTTGCTGCAAACTTACTCGTATAACATTTTTTTGAAAGTTGACCTCACTGTATAAAATGACCTGTGGTGACCTCTAGGATAATCACAGCCTCATGAAACTTTACAGCCACAAACTAGAGACCTAGAGCATTAAGAGGATGGATGGTTTTCCTAGGCAGATTGACAATAAGGGGGTTTCTGAGGAGTTTGCAGAACCGAAGTGCTCACCATCCAATCACCGAAAAATGCAATTCTTGCAGAAATCTCAGAATGTCAAAAGTTTTTGATATCAAATCACAGCATGGCTTTTTCTATGGTGTTCCTAAAGGTCTTGGTGTCTTAATGTGGTATTTTGGAGGGATTATTGATCATTTTTTATCAATTCTCGAATGGTAAAAAAAAATTGTTAAATTTAGCACCAAATCTGTGTAACAAATGGTATCAACGCAAAAATTGCTGCAAAAGCTTATGAGACATAATAGAGCATGGGAATGGCCATCATATACTTCTATCATAATGTTCTAAACCCTTATACACTTTTACAATTTATGTACTATTCTAATTAAGGACTAGAACAACTGGACACACAGTGCTGAGCTGCATCTCAACTTAATCTTCAGGTTCCCAGATGTACACCACTTCTATATGACATCTACTATTGACCTGCTATCTCCCCCTAAAGACCCCCTGTACTCCCCCCCCCCCCACAAAAAAAAAAAAAAATTGGTCTATTGCGGGTCTTAGAGGGTTAAAATGTGTAAGATTTTACTTTTTACTTTATTACTTTATTTAGGAATATTTGTGAGCACAGGTCCCCTCTGAGAGACAAGGCCACAAAATGAGCTAATAACGCAAGGCCCGCCTACTTTAGTAGTTCAAAATCTTTAACAAATGTGCAATTATTGAGTATTTTTTTGTCTATTGTCTGTGTTGTTTTGTAAAATGTGTGCCACGATGGATACCCTGTCTTTCCACTGCAAACTCTACCTATGGGTACAAATAAAATAACCTGAACCTGAATTAAACCTGCAGTAGGCAGAATATTTTTGGCATCATTGGGCAAAAACTCCATAATAACCTTTCAGCATATTGTAATTCAAGTGTTCTGAGAGAAAGTAGACTTCTGCACATCCTCATGGCTCTGTTTTCAGGCTTTAAAAAAATCTAGCCCGTGACGAGAGACTTTGGCCAATCACAGGTCATTTCAGAGAGAGCGTTCCTATTGGCTGTGCTCCGGCTGGTTGGCGGTGCTTGGTATTCCCTCAACTGATCTCATCATGGCTGCCGGGTCACAAACTTTCTCATTTTACAGCTAAACAGTACACTACAAGATGTTTCTGAAAACATCTGAGGCGAGAAATAGGCATTACAGTAACAGAATATTGATTAATATTTTGCTGCCTAGTTTGACCGTTTGATCGGAGTTCACGAGTGATTGACAGCTGCTCAGAGACGGCAGGCTCCAGCTCAGCTCTGATTGGTTGTTTTACTCCCCTCTGTGAAATCTTGCAGATGCCATAAGGAGCACCGGGGGACACCGGAGGACACAGAGGCACATGATTTGTTTTAGATTACCTGTCTCATGCACTACTGTCAGGATATAGTGACTGTTTTATAAAACTATTCTTTTTTTTAATCACATTTGCTCCATTTCAACCCACTGCAGCTTTAATGAAATGACTGGGGCTTTTGGGACCCTTGGGGGTCTAGGGGCCCTGGGCAGTGGACCACTTTGCATGGTACACTGTTATTACTGTTGACAAGGTCGGTGGTTCCCAAAAGTGGAGTTGCAGAGACCTTCAGAGAGTCCTGGAAGCAGGTTCAACATTAACGATAAGGACTTGATCCTCAGGTTTCAGTGAATCCAGTATTAATCTAGTTTTAATCCAGTGGGAAAAAAACTGCTCAAATTGAGGCCTTCCGTGTAATCCCTGTGGATGTGAAAACGTTTTTGGAGAGCTTGGATTAATCATACATGTATCCGGCGCTCAGCTCTGCCTGCGTGGCTCAGAGGGGCGAACCGCTCAACGCGCACTTTTACGCATCGCGCACGCTGTTCGCTTGTTCTTGCAACCCGGCTCTGCTCTGCACCGTGAGACTACAAAGTGAGAATAAATCCATCCTTTTGCGTGATACTCACCTCGAGTCGAACTTCTTGCCGTCCGGAAACACGCCGTTGTAGTGATACCTGACATAATCCCCCACTTTGACTGCGCGCACGCACTGCTCCGGCACGAAAGTTTTCTCAATGAGGATGTCGTCTAACGGTACCGGAGGAGCGTCGCAGGCGGCGAACGCCACCAGAACCGACAAAAACAGCATCCCCTGCACGATCTGGATCATTTTCACTGGCGACAAAAACTACTCGGACGATGGAGATAAGTGTTTGGTACGGCCTGTGAGAGTACGCGCTGCCTCCCTGCTCCCCGGTGCTTCGGTTTCCTCGCCTCCCGACTTTGGATAGAAGTCCTGCCTCCGGTCCCGGAGCTGGAATGATCACGTGTCAAGCCAGATGAAACGGCACAACTTCCGGTTAAACTTTACGCATACAACGTCCACTGATTACCTTGATAGCACGTTTTGTTTAGAAAACACACATTTAAAAGGGCTGAAAAATATATAATCAGATGTCTGGTGAGACACAAACACCTACAAACAAAGCTTAGATAGACAAATGTGCTTTTATTTTGAAATTACACTCTACATTTCCTGTCGCATCCTGCTCCTTTCCAGCTGACTTGACGCACTTCGGGATTGAATGGGATAGTTTTGGGCACCACGTATTGCTCTTGCGCAGTGCAGCCTCGGATATGTGTCAACGTGGTAACGTAGGGGTCTCCACACAGCTGCAGACGCATCCCCTCCCCTCTGGAGCCATTTAAATCTCAATAGTGCACACATCTGGATACGCCTCTGGATTGCAGACAAATTTGTAACAATGAGCATAACACATAAAGTTAGTCCTCAGGTGGTGTTTATGCATTGATCCTGTTGTGTTGGAGGGGTTCAGGGCCTTTGGAGGGGGGGGGGGGGGGGGGGCAGATCAGGCAGGAATGTCTCTACGTGGCAGTGGGAGGGACACTCTTAAACCAGGGGTTTAATTAGTGACCGGGAGCAAACAAGATTTAAACTTTAAAACAGCATGGATTAGATGTTTCTGGGTCAGTCCTGGAACTTTTACAACAATGGTTAAATTATCTTGTGACTTATCTAAAAAAAAAAATACACGAATTTCTCCCCTCAGATAAAATCTAAAAGGTTTAAAACTCTTGTCAGGTTTTTACTTGTACTGTAACAAGACAGAACAACAGCAGTGATTTATTATGTGATTTAGTGGGAGGAGCAGCTCCAGCTCCAGCTCCAGCAGCCCCCACCCGCTGGAAACCCTGAGCCCGGGGGTGGGAAGGCTTTGTCCGGATACGTGGTGGAACTTGAGGCGGTCCTAGAGAGACCCACGCACCCAGTTACCCAAACTTTAAAAAATGGCACCCTCCACTTCTTCCCAACTCTTCTCTGCGCTTTTGATCGCGTTTTTCGCCTCCGTGGTGAACTCTCAGTACGAAAAATACAGCTTCAGGAGTTTCCCCAGACACGAGCTGATGCCCCTGGAGTCCGCGTACAAGTACGCGCTGGACCAGTACACCGGGGAGAAGTGGAAGGACACGGTGGAGTACATGGAGGTGTCTCTGCGGCTCTACCGGCTGCTGCGGGACAGCGAGGCCTTCTGCAACCTCAACTGCAGCTCCGTCAG
Organism: Sebastolobus alascanus; assembly: GCA_916701645.2. Taxonomy (NCBI): domain Eukaryota; kingdom Metazoa; phylum Chordata; class Actinopteri; order Perciformes; family Sebastidae; genus Sebastolobus; species Sebastolobus alascanus. The sequence goes on along the minus strand of CAKAOJ020000025.1, from coordinate 541,662 downwards.
GCTGGACGACGAGCACAAGTTCGCGGAGTTCCCGGAGCTGCGCGCTTTTGGTAACGTTATGAAGAGGGCGCAGTGCCTGAAGCGATGCAAACAGGGACTGCCCGCCTTCAGGCAGACCATGCCCAGCAGGGACACCATAGAGGAGTTTGAGAGGAGAGAGCCCTACAAATACCTGCAGTACGCCTACTTCAAAGTAAGCAATACTACATGTGTGTATGGGCTCCTTCCACACCCTTGGACTGCCTTATGGTGATGATGATGATCAGTATAGCCTGAGGTGATGGTTTTCAGTTCATCCACGCTTTATTTTTAAATGGCTTTCCTGAAGTTGCGTTCTGACGTCACCGACGTGCCACGGATGCACAGCTCTGTAGGGTTCTGCAAGAGGGGAGGTCCTGAACTTTTTACCTGTCAGTGCATGTGTTTTCTTGTCCTTCCTATTAAGGAGTAAAAGAATCATTAATAAAGACACTCGAGGGCATTTTAGTGGTCATCACCTCTACAAGGGAATTTATGAATCACAGTTTATTTAGAGTCAAAGGTTGGAATTATGATTGCATTTAAGTTAAGTACTTAGTTGTGATAGCCTAATTTGCACATACAACATATACAGTATACAGATGTGTGACAAATTAAAAGGAAAAACCTGAATATTTTAAATGAGTTGACCAAAACAACATTCATTGATAATGATCTTCGATTTGTCGCGATATACCGGTATTGGCGATAACCGTGATATTTAGAAAATGAAATATTGATATCATGTAGAGCTGCAGCGATGAATCGATTATATTTTTGTTTATAATACTGAAATGAATTCATTCAATTCTTTGTTACAATGTCATCCTCAGCAAATGACAATATTGAATGAATTTTTGTTCAAATTTTCTATAGATATTGTGATAGTATTGTTATTGTGAATTCTTTTGGTCACGATATAGTGAAAGCCCTAACCTCGATTCAGAGTTATTCAGGAATTATTTATTGCTGATTTATAACTGAATATTTTTTGTTCCACAGTGTAGTGTTAGCATTTGTATTATTTCCTCTAATGAGCACAACAAAACAGCTGTTGTACAATGTGTGTTTGTGTTGTTTCTGCCAGTCTGACAACCTGGCCAAGGCGGTGTCTGCTGCCCACACCTTTCTGCTGAAGCACCCAGACGATGAGATGATGCAGAGGAACATGGCCTACTACAAGAGTCTGCCTGGAGCCGACGAACACCTCAAGGACCTGGAGACCAAATCCTACGAGGTACACACACACACACACACACACACACACACACACACACACACACACGCACACAGAATCAGAATGAGAAGTAAACATGAAAGGTTGCGTGCATGCCAAGAGTCACACCCATACCCACATGTCTTTGTGAACACGCACACACAAACAAACCGCTGGCCACATCATGGGGAGATTCATTCATAGACACCGGTGGTTCCCAAAATGGGGCCTGGGGACCTTCAGTGGTCGTTGACAGGGCTGTAGTGGCCTAGTAGGAATAGTAGTGTAGTAATATGTAGTAGGAATGATAAATAAACCTGAAGTTGTTACAGTTGTACAGTGTGTAGGATTTGGCGGCATCTAGTGGTGTGGTGAGGCCATCCTTACCATAATAACACTACTTTAGGAGCAACGGAAGTCAGACGGCGGCTGGCGGTACCACGGTTTTGCACTCTGCAGCTCACGTTACTGCAGTTTCACAAGCGTGTTGGTGAAACTACGGTGGCCTTCAGCTGACATAAAAACGCCAGCCAGTATTTGGTTTGTCCATTCTGGGCTACTGTAGAAACATGGCGGAGCAACAATGGCAGACTCTGTGAAGAGGACCCGCTCCCTATGTAGATATGAAGGACTCATTCTAACAAAAACACAACGATTCTTAGTTTCAGGTGATTATACACTAATGAAAACATAGTTATGAATATTATATCAATTTCTGCTAATAGATCCCCCTGAATGTTACCCTTTAACTATGAAATGAATTGAATAATTTGGGGTTTTGTCTAAATTAAAATCAACATGTATCATTTCATTTTTCATAATAATGATACAGCTAATTTAATGTAATCATAACATTAGAAATATCATTGATTTTAATAAGAAAGTGATTTTTAAAATTGTGAAATGCTCCAGTAATGCAATTATGCCCAAAATGAACATTATGCCCTTTGTGTGTGTGTGTGTGTGTTATTGTAGATACTGTTTGTGCGTGCGGTACGGGCGTATAATGGAGAAAACTTCCGTACCTCGGTGTCAGACATGGAGCTGTCTCTGCGGGACTTTTTCAAGGTCTACGACGAGTGTCTGGCTGCGTCCGAGGGTCCCAGGGACGTCAAGGACTTCAAAGATTTCTACCCCTCCATAGCTGGTCAGTTCATCTGCAGTACCTCCGTTCTGACTATGTCCATCTATCACGGCATCTCTCTTTTGTTAAATATCCCCTTTTGCATCTGACTTCTTTTTGTCATTTAATTAACCCTTTCTCCAACATGTTTCTTGTTATGGCTACCTTTTTTCCCTCTACAGATCACTACATTGAGGTCCTTGACAGGAAAGTGATTTGTGAAAGTGACCTGACGCCTGTCGTAGGGGGTTTCGTCGTTGAGAACTTTGTGGCCACCATGTACCACTACCTGCAGTTCGCCTATTACAAATGTGAGTTGTGTTTCCTGTGTTATGACTTTTATAAAGGAAAATCCCTGGATTGAGTTCTGTAATATTGTGTTTTCAGTGAATGACCTGAAGAACGCAGTACCGTGTGCAGCCAGCTACGTGCTCTTTGACCCCAAAGACGAAGTCATGAAGAATAACTTGGCCTATTACCAGTTCCACAAAAGCCAGTGGGGGCTGACAGAAGAGGACTTCGTCCCCAGATCAGTGAGAAACATTAACAACTACAGATCTTATGCACCCAGTTCCTGTCCCTAGTTTGATAGATATAGATTAAACAAACGAGATACAACACGTTAATTAGTGAGCTGTAGAGGTGCTGGTAGGCAGATTTTGTTGCCTTTGGACAGAGCCATGCTAGCTGTTCCCCCTGTTTCCAGTCTTTATCAATAGGGGCCTACTACACCCAATAGTAGGCTTTATCATCTATTCACATGGTAGATCACTGAAAGAAGGTATAAAAGAAGACGACAGCGACCTCTAGCGACTGTAGTAATTATGACAGGAGCAGAAGCGGAAGTCAGGCGCTGTAGTATAGATGGCGTGAAACTTCATATGGGGTGGAGGTCGGGGGCGATAGATGGGACACAAAACACAGGGTTTTCATCCAGGAAGCTGGGATTCGCATCCTGTGTGAAACCAACAATGTGTTCACCAGCGTTAAGTTTCCCTTTCACTTTTTAAACATATTTATTTTAAACACAATAAACTTAACTGTTTTTGTTGCCTAAACCTAAAGAAGTTGTAGTTTTGTTGCCTAAACCTAAAGAAGCCTTTTTGTTTGTGTTCAAAACGTGACGTTTCATTCAGTTGTTGCTTTTAAGTTTCGCTTTCGCTTTTACAACGTAAAAAAAACAAACACATCTATGGTGCTTATAGCGACCGATAACACCTATTTAATTGCCTGATAACAGTCGAATCGACCGGCTGCTTTATATTTAATGGACATTTAATGGAGTGGTATCATTCTTTGAATATTACTCTGCAATAAAGCATATAAGTGTATTTCATTTAAGGTTTTCTGGACTAACTACATGTAAAAACTGATTCAGCACTTCTTGAACTGTGCCATCTCTCTCTATTTTGTGTCTTTGCTTCACTATAACACACATTTTACCTGCTGTGCTCCTGTGTGTGTGCCCCAGGAGGCACTGCGGTACTACAATCAGACCACCATGCAGCTACAGATGTTGGAGTTCTCCAGACAGCGCCTGGTGAGCGACGACGAGGTACGTGCCTGTGTTAACATATTTTTGTGTGGTAGTGCATCACAGGATGCTTCTAGCCAGGAGGATATCTTTAGTCAAGCGAAAGGAACACAAGCTACGGTTTAGCCTTAAAAATAGACCTGCATGATTCCCATGAAATCAGTTAGAGTTCGGATCAGGCTCTGTCCTTGTTTAACTTATGGAAAAACCCTAGATTCAGTCTGGTCACGTGACACCCTGCAGTACTATGTGGGCCCTGTGTTTACCAGGCTGCAATATGGCAGACGGCCATGGGGTGGCGGCATGACACTGGCATTTCTTTAAGTTATTATGATGCAGCACAAGGACACCCAACATAAGCCAGGATTACATGCTGTATGTGGTAAACACCATTCAGTCCTTGACTGTTATCTCTTTAGTAACGCCAGGTGTGATTAATCACAGATAGAACTGAGAGTGGGAGGATTTATGCACTTCAAACAGACCCTCCTGAGTTGTTTCTGTTTTTTCTTTTCCGTGTGTGTGTGTGTGTGTGTGTGTGTGTGTGTGTGTCTGCAGGGAGAGGTGGTGGAGTTTATAGATGAGTTCCTGGACGATGATGAATTGCCCAAATTGGAAATTCCGCCGAAACACTGAAACACACACGACAAAACACTCCACAGTCTGTATTTATTGGGTTTTGCAAGAGGCTCCGATTGGTCACTGTGTTTTTACCTGCAGATCCACATCCTGAATATTTTATTATTTCCTATTTTGTGCACTAAACTTCCAGTTCAGTGGTATGGACATACAGCACAGTGGCTACATGATTTAAAGGAACAGTGTGTAGCATTTCGGGGGATCTTAGCAGAAATGGAATATAATATTCATAACTATGTTTTTATTTGTGTATAATCACCTGAAACTAAGGTTCGTTAGCTTAGAATGAGCCCTTCATATCTACATAGGGAGCGGGTCCTCTTCACAGGGTCCGCCATGTTTCTCCGCCATGTTTCTACAGTAGCCCAAAACGGACAAACCAAACAATGGATCTAGAGAGAGCCTTTCACATTTTTACGTTACCTGAAGGCCACCGTAGTTCTCCGACAAGCTTGTGAAACTGTGATAACGTGAGCCGCAGAGTGCAAAACCTGTGGTACCGCCAGCCGCCGTCTGACTTCCGTTGCTCCTAAAGTAGTGTTATTATGGCAAGGATGGCCTCTGAGCGAGGCGTTACCACGGTTTTGCACTCGGCTGCTCACGTTACCGCAGTCTTGGAAAGGGAGGAGAGAGCGAAGAGGTACTCAGTTCGTTGCAATCTGCAACCACACCACTAGATGTCACCAAATCCTACACACTGCACCTTTAAAGACAATGATTATAATAGAGATAGAAATATTTTTACTCGCTGTTTTATGGATCTGTTCCTCCACTGTGAATCATGTATGTTCTCTGTCAAAAAAGGTCATTTTTTACAATGAAATGATAATAAAACTTGCCAAACATCAGGTCTTTCCCCATAGAGTGTTTTAATACAGCAGGTGGTGGTTTTGGGGATGTGAGCCGGTTATGAATAACACCCCTAGGGCTTTAACTGCGATTACTGTCATTTTTTCAATTAATATGTTAATTGTTTGGTCCAGACCCAGCCCTAGGTATAGGCGGTATAGGCGGTATAGGCGGTATAGGCGGTATAGGCGGTATAGGCGGTATAGGCGAATGCTAAGGCCGCCATCCATCCATAGGGGCAACCCACATGAGGGGAGAACATTTTTTTAAAAATATATAACTTTTACTATTTTTTTACTAATACTATTTCAATATTATTATTTTGAAATATTACCCCCTAAAAAGCCCACAACAACTTAACTACCTAGCCTATCAAATAGGCCCTACTTTCTGGGTTTCCTGCAGCATCACCCCGGTGCATGAACACAATGATTGGCGAAGCAATTTGCTGTGTTGCAAGGGGCACCAGCTAAAATCTTGCCTAGGGCGCCAAATTGGTCAGGGTCGGCTCTGATTTGGTCTATGAAATGTCAGTAAATAGTGAAATATGCTTGTCAGATTTTCTTAAAGCCAAGTTTATGTCTTCAGGCTGTTTCTGTCCAAAATAAAAATGATCAATTCACTATCACAAAAGACAAAAGCAGCAAATCATCACAACTGAGAAGCTGGAACGAGGTTTTTTTTTTGTTGTATTTTTACTTGAAAAATGACATTAATTATTAGTCCATTGCTTTTTGACTGGAGAACCGATACAGCAGGATGTTTGCGAGGGTCCTGTGCTGAGCCGAGAGACATCCAGAGAAAACACTGAGTTGTTTAATAATGTTTGAACATTGAGTCTCTGTGCAGTTTGTCACACAGTGATGTTAAAAGCCCACAGGGGAACATTCTCGCTGTATTACTGTATCTCTCTCTGTCTCTGCCTTCTCATTCCTCTCTGGCCAGTATTTACCTGTCTCCTCTATTACCGCTTCTTCTCCCTCGCCTTTCATCGGCCCTCTTCTCTTTAAACGTTATTCTTTTTCAAACATTTTTGAAACACATCACAAACTAGGGACTTGCTTAAAAGTTAAGCAAGTCAGGAGTCAGGGTCACAGGTCAAAGTCACACCTTAATATGACAAGTTGGTCACTTTCACACACGTACACAGTGAGTGGTAAACAATGGCCCATGCAAAAATAGAAATCAAGAGTTAAAACCACATGTTTAGGAGTTTATTGTGACTTAGAGAACACATATATACACATTTCATCCTGACATCACACAAATCACGCTGTTTGAGATGAAGAAGAAATATTAGCATCATGTGAATGAGAGTCAACAATGTAAAAAAAAAAGTCTTTCTTTCAAATTTGTCATGATTTTGCACATAACTCCTGAATTTAATCTCAGTCCTTCTTGATGATAATGGATCATGTGGAAAACCTTATGTGTCCTCAATAATCTACAATTTATGTTATTGCGAGTACTTGCATTTAAACAGCTTTATCTAATAGTAGATTTTGAGTAAAGTGGAGATGATCCTGTGCAAGATATGAAGAGATAATGATGACTAATGTCAACTGTGCTTGACTCTCTTGGTGAAGAAACATAAGTCAAATGTATTTCCCACACCAGTAATGCTGAGTTATAGCGAGTTATTACAGTTAGAGATTCATATTTACAGAAACACATAGAAAACAGGTACTTTATTCTCATCGCCACATCAGGACATTAGTGTCGGTTCAGTTTCAGACACCACAATATGGACATGAAAAAGATTGGTGAAATATTTTTAGGATATCAATAATATCTGTTATTCTTTTAACCCATTTAAATCCATTTTTTTATAACTAAATAAAAACTAAATAACTTTTTAGAGTTCAGCTGAGAACACTGGATGTGTGGAAAAATTAAATGACGATTCATGACGACACCATAAACTTCCGTGTCTGCAAGCTGTCACCCACATTTTGACATTAATTACACTTTCTATTTAAGTTATTGCCATATAATACTTTTCTGTAGTCTTTATACATCACCAGAATTACAAACTCTAATATCTAAGTTCAAACCCTTTTATGGCTATTTGAATTTATTTACATTCGCACCTTTTTATTTGCTTTTCTATTTTAACATTTGACCTTTGCTCTCAAGTATTTGGCACAGTACGGAAACAGCAACAATGAATATCACTGAATCATGCAGAGCTACAGTACACTGTAAAAAAAAATCCTTCATTTTTTTTTAACTAGGACTGAACAATAAACCAAATCTATAAAGTTAAACATATTGTGAATGTCAAACCAAAACTAGATTTACTCATATCACAAATTATTTGAATTCCCAAATATTTTAAATGAGAATAGCGTTACATTAATGTTAAATTAACTAATCCTCCCCCCGGTCCAGTTCAGATAACTCTCGTATTGTATTTTATCAGGACAAACATAGCAGAAAATGAGTAAGGATTCATTCATGTACTGAAAAATATTTAGTATTACATTTATCATTATAGAGCTAAATGTAACAATTTAACATGATATACATCTTAGGGCATGTGGTCCAGCCCTCATTTTAACCCAAAGTCATAGGCTTCCCCAACTCCACTTATATATCATTTTTCACTTAACACCCTAAATCATCAGCATAACTGTTGCTAATCCTTTAAAGCTGGGGTAGGTAGTATATTTTCAGCAAAAATTACATAATAACATTTCAGCATATTGTAATTCAAGTGGTACCTCAGGGCAGGCAGATTTCTGGAAAAGGCAAAATTTGAAAATACAGGCCTCATCCTGAAGTTCGCTACGCTCTCTGTCCTAAGCCCCTCCAACCAGACGACCACGGGCATATGCATGCGCTTCATACAGTAACCTGTAGTCATTCATTTCGAACATCATCCCGATCGTGATTCCGATCCTGATGCCGTTATAGCAGCAATCCTATGAGAAGTGCCTGCTGTTTTCTTTGCAAACTTGTGGGCCTGTAAAGTCCTTTGACATGGCATACTGTGATTGGAGGCTCTAGAGAGCTACGATATCAGCAAAGCGTTTCAGAGATGGAGAGAAAATGTTGCTAATAGTTCAGCCTTCCGCTAACCGTAGCCATCACGGCTGCGCTGTAGCAGTGAGCTCACGCAGAAGGCTAAACTATTACAGCGATGGAGAGAAAATGTTGCTAATAGTTCAGCCTTACGCTAACCGTAGCCATCACGGCTGCGCTGTAGCGGTGAGCTCACGCAGAAGGCTAAATTATTACAGCGATGGAGAGAAAATGTTGCTAGTAGAGTGCTGCAGGAATGAGTCCTAATACCTGGAAATGAGTTAGCATTTTAGCACTTACGCTTCCCTCGTCTGGAAGTCAATGTTTTTTTTTTTAATGGGCTTTTAGTTAGGTGCCTGAAATAAGGTCTGTGGTTAACACAAGCTTCAGAGATTTTAATATCTTGTTCTACGATATAAAATACGTCAATAAATATCCCACTTGTGAGTTTTGAAACGTTTACGTGTCTTAAAAAAGGCGGTTGCTAACAAGTGGCTAAATGAGCCGACTCGTCCGCCTTCACAGCCTCGTTGTGTATACTCGCGATAATGCGACCGTGGTGTAGTTTGTTTATAGCCTAACGTTAGCTTTTTACTTCTGGTGATTGCATTCACACTTCAAAAATCATAAAAGTGGTGTTCATTTATGACGATTATCTTGCTGAACAAAACGTGTAAGTCTCATAAACGTGTGTTTCCCACAGAGCTTCTTTTCTGCAATAATCCAAAACCCAATGGAAAAATCCCATTGGCTCTTTGTCGAGGGAACCAGGGCGATGCCAAATGTCTTGTGATTGGCCAAAGTCTGCCATCACGGGCTAGGTTTTCTGAAGCCTGAAACCACCAGACCACTTGAATTACAATATGCTGAAAGGTTATTGTGGAATTTTTGCACAAGAATAAACTGCCTACCCCAGCTTTAAGTGAAAACTAAAATATTGGGGGTTGTGATTTTCGTTTCTCTCTGTTGCCATGGCAGCACCACAATGTTTGATCTCTGGTTGGCCTGAACGCCGTCAGCAAACGCTGACCGGCGGATTGCACAGACCTGAGACACACACACACACACACACACACACACATACATACACAAACACGTACATAAACAAACACAGGGTCTGAGTCTGCAGTCTGGACGGACACCGCTCTTTATCTCTCACCAGCCGACTGTCAAAACCAACAGAGGCAAGAAGATCTTAAATGTTTCACCCGCCATCCTTCTTTCTCACACCATTCTGCTCATTCAACCCTCTTATCTGGTCTAACCATGATCATCATCATCATCATCATCATCCTTTTTTTCGTTCTTGCTGGTTTGACAGAAGCCTGGCCGTTCATTTGAGTCTACCTGTCCAAATCTGCTGCAATGATCTGAAGTGCTCTGAACTTCTTGCCGTGGAGTAACAAGTGGAGTACAGCTTTTATCAACACAATACTCAGAGACAAACAGAAAAAGACTGGGAATTGAGACCAATGCAGGCAAATCAACAATAAACGAGCAGTCAATGAAGTCAACAAAAAAGTAACACAGAGAATCTTTTTACCACAATGTCCAAGAGCTTTGGAGGTTGAAGTTCATATATTCAGGCGGGCAGGCATGCCTTCTTGTGGTTTTCCTACATGGTTATTTACTCATAATCTCCTTTTTCAGTTCCTGGAGTTAAGTCCAGTCCAGATACCCCCTTCACATGTCCAGCTAGATGTCAGAGCTTTGAAAATATCGGATGGGTATAAGACAGATGTACTTAAAATCGATCTACCATCTCGTTTCACTCAGGTTTCACTGTGTTAAGCATCCGTTTTACAGAAGGTTGGGGCTGTAGCACATCTGTTCATACGTATCCAAAATCTTCAATTATGCAGTAGTTTCTAGCGAGATGAAAGGCTGCGCTTTCCTCTCAAATTCTCTGAATCTTCCCGTCCCTCCCAAATGTCTCTGCCCTCTGTTAGCGCTCTTACACTTTATGCTGCATCTCTATCTGTTGGCCCTGTCTGGTCTGACTTTGGCCCTTCCCGTTCATCTCGTACACTGAGCTCTTCTGCTGTTGCCGTCGGTAACACCACACCCCGACGACGACCGCCGTGGCGACCGCACACACCGCCACGATTATGGCAGCCACGGTGGGTCCTCGGCTGGAGGAGCTCGGAGGATGAGGAGGGCAGTCCTCGCCTGTGCACATCGCCTCCCCCGTCTCGCCCTCCGTGTCTCCCCTCTCGCCGGTCTCGCCGGGCAGGTTGTGTACCGTGTGCTCCTCCATCACAGAGTTGTCGCCGTCGCGCATCGGTGGAACCGGGCCGTGATCTAAAAACGGGTGCTCCGTGAGGTCGCCCTGCCAGGAGTGGGTGGGAGCTGCCTGTTGCGTGTCGTAGTCCAGGGTGTCGGAGTATGAGGGGGAGTCTGAGGGCTGCGAGGGGGCAGCGGTGGGGATGAATCCAGGCCACATCTCCACCGCTCCTTCTTGATCTAAGGAAGGCTCCGAGGTGGGAGACTCGGGCACCTCTGGTGAGCTGGTGTTAGGGACGGGTCTGCGAATTTCCACCTCATTGGGTTTGTCTGTTGACCGGACAACTGTCCCCCTCTCTCTATCCTCCGGGCTTACCCTTTCTGTTGTGGAGTCACCATTTTCTGTTTCCTCTGGAACGACCGGGTAGCCGTCCAGCCAGGTGTCATCTGTGGTCGCCTCTCCTTCTGCTTCCTTCTGAGTGACGTTCTGACGTTCATCTGCTGCTATAGAAAAGATTACATGCTGTTGACCATCATCTTCGTGGCTGTCATGATCATCATAGCTGTCATGATCGTCGTGTTCATGATCATCGTGTTCATGATCATCGTGTTCATGGTCATCGTGTTCATGATCGTCATGATCATCCTCCTCCGGGTCATAAAGCTCCTCGCGGTCATCACGGTCATCAGGGTCCGGATGTTCCTCAGAGCCATCAGGACGTTCTCGATCATCGTCGGTCACACGGTCTTCATAGCTTTCGTGTTCGCCGTAAGTATCGTCATAATCCTGGCCGTAGCGAACACGATCACGATCACGATCACGGTCCTCTTCGTGCTCACCCATGTCATAATGGTCATCGTGTTCGTCGTGACTTTCGTGGCGGTCCCGTCTGTCCAGATCATCGTGCTTCACACGATCGTCACGGTCATGGTCGTCCTGGCGACTGTCATCTTGATCATCGCGGTGGCTGTCATCCAGGTCGTCATGGATGCTGTCGTCGTCGTGATCGTCTCTGTCATCGGTGTCGCGACCTTCCTGGCTGTCTCGCTTGTGATCGTGGTCGTCGACATTAACTGGACGCTGGTGGTGGTGGTGGTGCGTTTCTTGGCTGTCGCGCTCTTTGCTCTCCTCTGATTGGGCGCCGGACGCTCTCTGTGTAGTCTGTGTGACTGGATTGGTGGAGACGGGATGTCCCTCCTGCTGGAAGGCCTCAGAGGGGAACCAGAAGAGGTGTTTCTGGGAGAGAAGAGAGACGGGTGCTTCCGTGGCTGCATCAGTCCTGACCACCTCCCTCCTCTCCTGCTCCAACCTCGGACGGCCTATGAAGTCCTCCGCGGCCCGGTCCACGTCTTTTTCTCCTCCTCCTCCTACAGCTCCGACCACCTCTCCTCCCACTTCGTGTTGGTCCTGATGCTCCTCCTCTACCTCGACACCGAAGCTCATCTCTTGCTGCTCCTGTCTCGTTCCCCCCTTCGGGTACGCAGCTCGGTGCACCTCCTCGTACACCTCGCCATGAGCCTCCTCTGGTCTCTCGTTGTGGCGCTCTGCCTCGCCGTAGGAATCTGGGAACTTGTCCTCGTAGTCGATGTGACTTTCAGTCTCATCTGCAGCAACACAACAAGGACAAATTTACTCGATCAGGTGACATCAAATCTTAACATTCATGATTAGACAACTCGACTCAAAAAAATCAAAGAGGCATTTGCATTCAAAAACAACTTTTAGATTCCAACAATGTGGAAGTTATTTAGAGCAGGGGTTCCCAAACGTTTTGCATTATGACCCCATAAAGGAAACAATATGAAGCTACAGCCAGAAACCAGTTAGCTTAGCTTAGCATAAAGACTGGAAACAGGGGGAAACAGCTAGCCTACTGTATCTCTGTCCAAAGGTAAAACAAATCAGCCTATCAGCACCTCGAAAGCTCATTATTTTTTTTTAATGACTCTGAAGTCCAGTTGAAATTGCAAGGGAACTAGCAGAGACTTCAGAAAGTGTATGAAACCCATCACCAAAATAATACATTCTGTCTTTGTGTCACTTATGGATGGATTTATAGTGAAAATAAATGATTCCCCTTTTTGCAGGGGACTCCCCTGGAACCCCCTCAAGGACCCCCGGGGGTCCCCGGACCCCACTTTGAAAACCACTGTTCTAATATAACTCTCAGCAACTGTCGAACCGTTCCTTTAAAGTAAAGCAATGTCTGCTTGTGATCCTTTATCACAGAGGTCAAATGCTTATTTGAAGGATTTCTAGAGGCTTGACTGGGTGAATCCAGTAAATCACAGTAAAAAAGTTTGTGTTCAGGAACCACTGCTGTCGTGCACAAACATGACTACGACTCTGTTAGCTAACCACGGACACACAGGCCTGGCATTCTGCTTTCATAGACAACTCTTGCCCCCCGTCTCCCTCTGCTATGAACTGGACCACGTTATGGCATCTCACACTGAGGTGTCACAGCAGCCATTTTCAACTCACAACTGAGACTCTGTTTTCCAAAAAAGCCTAGAATCGAGCACCGATCACCGAACAACACTGGCAGCTAACAAGTAAGAAGTGAGGAGGTCGACCTCGGAGTCGTCTCCTGTCCGTCTCGGTCAGAGCTCAACGCTTTGAAGAAGGATGAACAAAAGGGGGGCTTTCTCTTTCTGCCTCTTTTCCAACATAAACAGTTTAAACACCTTCTTACCTTTGACACATATCTCCACTAGTCCGTACCACTCTCCACAGCTGTCGCACAGCAGGCTGAAGGCACTGTGTCCGCTGGGCATTACATAACCTGGCACACATGTGTACAGCAGCTCGTCTCCCATCTCGTAGCCAGGGTGCCCCTGTAGACGGGCGCTAGGAAAGGACGGAGGGTCACCACACGGCACACCTGTCAACAACAGACATGCACATGATGTAAAAAAAAAACATTCAACATACAAAGTGGAATAAAAATGTTTTGAGTTGTTAAACTATTAGAGTTGATGCAATCCCTTTTCAGTGTAACACAGTGTGGTTAATGAACCATGACTCATTATTATTATCCAGCTTTACAGCATCACTATCCCATTTGTAAACAGAACGAGATTAGAAGGACTCAAGGGACAGGAGGCAAAGGGCTTTGTGCAAAATGTGGATGTCATTTTGACAAACAAGACCACTAACAATGCCACTGGGACGAGATAAAGGCTGCGTATTGTCTTGACTCTGGTCTAATTTTTCATGGTAATTATACAGAGGCAACACAGTTTATTTGACAAATAACATGTTGATTGACTCAAAACTGCCACTCACTACATCTTTAAGTTATTTTATTCACTCTATAAAATAAAATCCTTTTAAGGCCCTGACACATGCGCAGCGACATGGCCATCCTGAATGAAGCTAAGTGGTGGCTTGTATATCCGCAGTCCTCGGTATTCCGGTTTCCCTTTTTGAATGACGAATACAGACTACCGCTACCTGCGGGTGTGGAGAGTTATTTCTTCCGCGCACGCGGCCTTCGTCGCCGCTAGTTCTCCGATGTCGGGTTGGTGTGTCCCCAGCTTTAAAAATACATTCAGCTGCTGTTTTATTGTTTATTATATAATGAAAATAACGAATCAGCCTACAGAAATGAGGTCTCGGTTGACTGGTGCTGTCGCTACAAACTGGAACTGAACGTCAGCAAGAGGAGAAGTAGCCGGACAGAATTGTTTGCTTCACCTCAAAAATCATCAGCTGCAAACTCACCCCCCATCTGTGACATCTATGAGACCACAGGACTCCCCGCATGCTGCCAACCCCCTCAAATAACTCTCCCCTCGGGATCAAGAATCAAGGCCATCAAAACTAAGACATCCCCTTTCCTCAACAGCACCTACTGCAGAACCATCCAATTACTAAATGGCTCCCCAAAAAAAGCACTAATACTGTATGTTAAACCTGACACTTTATTCTTGGACTGGTATCTTACATCCACGGATGTATGTAATGTTTTATGGGGTGGGGTAATGTGTTTTTATTTTTTTTATTATGTGTCTTGACTGTTATGCTGTGGTTGTTGTTGATGTGAGCACACTCGGGAAATATCTCGGGAAAGACACACGTACACAAATACACACACACGCACACGCACACGCACGCACGCACACACACACACACACACACACAGACATACACACATTCTGTATCTGTATTCATATCCTGATGACTACTCACATATGTATGTACAGATTTATAAATTATGTGTATATATCTGTGTGTATTGTGTTTACTGACCTTTGTCTTTGATACAGAAGGCGTCCAGGTGTGCAGCGTCCTCTGTGGCGTTTTCTGTTCTCACATCCACTGCTTTCAGTGCACTCCCCACATCATTACACACCGTGATCCTAGATAGATAGATAGATAGATAGATAGATAGATATAGAGATAGATAGATAGATATTTATTTATTTCACATACACACATACACACTCATTACTTACGATGTGATATGGGAGCAAATGGCCAACAGCGAAGCATTTAAGAACCCCTAAGGGACTCTAGGATTGAGGGTGGTCATAATTAAACTCAGTGTGTTTACGTTAAACAGAGCGATCCACTGGATAGAGTGAGCGACCCAAAGGTCTTTAAACATCCCTGACGCCGGTACGGAGGCATAAAAACACACAATAAGCTAAAATGCATTGTTAAACGCTATCATTTAAATAATTTTTCATTGCCTAAAGATGTCAAATATTCCAATATTTTACAAACAGGCAAAAATAGGAGAAAAGTCCCCAAAAAATTAGCATAATGTAGCATAACTTCTTTGGGGTTTTTTTTGCTTTCCTCTCTCATTGATCACTTCCTGACCCGTCAGATTTATCTTGTGACCCTTTGGAAGGGGCCCGACCCACAGGTTGGGAACCACTACACTAAAATACCATTTTAACAGTATATAAAAAAGTTCACAGAGGACATTTTTCTGCAGAAAAAGTACTTTTGATACTTTGAGTACATTTTGCTTATTATATTTATGTACTTTTACTTAAGTAGGACTATGAATACAGGACTTTTAGTTGTAATGGAGTATTGTTACATTTATATAATGGTACTTTTACTTAAGTAAAGGATCTGAATACTTCTTCCACAGCTAATCACACTACTGACAAAAGTGAAGTGAGACTTCTGCTGAATAATATCACATGTAAAGCTGCAGCTCTGGTTTATATATGTATACGGGTAATATGACGACACACGAACAGATATATACAGTACGTGCTGCTCTCTCAGTCACCGTCTGATTTGTTGCTCATGCAAATATTATTACAGCATGACATCAGAGTCCAGGAACACACATCATGGCTCAGACATGCTGCAGTATCAGCAGTTGTAGCCCGTGGCACAATATTATCACTATATGGCACATTACGATTAGATGTTCCCATGCAGAAGCCTTAAGTTACAGCCAACTTCATATAGAAGAATCATAACATAAGGGACTTAATATAATACGTATTCCACAGGGACCAAGTGAATAACAATGTTGTAGGTGCACAACGCCTACAAGCTGCAGGGTCAAAAAAAATACTGAGTAAATAGTCTATTTTTGTTGCCACGTTAAGGTTTATAGTATCATTAGCCCATTTGTCATCCAAAAGCACCAGATAAGACTGACTCAGACTTCCCAGGCCAATCAAATCATGTTCCCATAGCGGCTCCTGACACCAATCATCCTCGTTTGGAAAGAATATTCAAAGCAGAGTTCAGAAACATCATTAAAAGTCAGCAATTACACTTTTCATATAATATTGCACGGTAATATTACTCTAATCAAGCATCATCAAATGGAAAAGGTGTGTGTGTGTGTGTGTGTGTGTGTGTAGTTGTGTAACTGAGTTAATCAAAGCATCAGTAATTGGAAAGAATTTGACTGGCAGTGCAGTGAGACTGTGAGAAGTGGTGTGAGTCATACTGCATGCTTGTGCCATGCTAACTTCAGCTTATAAGGACAAAAATCTGAGAGAGAGAAACGGGCAGCAAGACGGAAATCGCCAAGAAAACACTCAGAGAGAGACAAAAAACACAAAGGCTGTTTTCATATTAAAGCTCCTGCAGGCATGTGTGTGTGTGTGTGTGTGTGTGTGTGTGTGTGTGTGTTTGTGTGTGTGTGTGTGTGTGTGAGAGACGGAAAGATTGACCTCTATCAGAGACAAGGGACAAAAAAAACATTTCTCAAAACCCTCACCTTGCATGACATAACTATTACAGGGAAAACCCAAAGAGAGGTGTGTGTGTGTGTGTGTGTGTATGTTTGTTTGTATGAGTCCGCTGGTATTATTGTGTTTGGTTGCCGGGGCAGCAGATCTATGATTGACAGGTAAGAGGAAGACGTTAAGGTAGGAGAGTCAATCTGAGAAGCACTTGTTATTATGCAACAGACCTAAAAAATTATGTCAGGACTACTGGTTTACTGGCACCAACACCAGAGCGTTACCTTCTGGAAAAAAAACAGCAATACACACCACATAGAAATAAGTGAAAGACGCAATTATCCATCTTCTGCTCACTTGTGAGTGTCGGGGTGAGACACAAGATTAAGACAGAAAGAGAGAGAAGAGGGCATGTGTTGGGGATGAAAGAATGAGGGATGAACTCAGTTTAGACGCACAGATGGGTGATACACTGTGAAACATGGTAAGCGGGTGTGAAAGCTGATGTCCACTGGCCAACACGTAGAGAGCAGGGAGCGTAAGGAAAGAAAAAAAAAAAGTGTCAGCTTTTCCTCTGACCAGGCGTTCGTCATTCTTAGGGCAGACGCCATCTTGAAGCACTGATAATTCCTCCTTTGAATCATCATTTTGGAAAGTATTAGTTGTTTACCAGTAATTTCCAAGCATCATATATTCATTTTCCAAGTCATCACATTAGAAACCATCATTTACCACATTTTTTATCAGTTTCCAATATCTTATTTAGCCCATTAAACACACTTAAGAAATGGTGGGAGTACTGTAAGGTCTATTTGGTAACTTTGCAAAGAGTTGGAATTGTTCAGTCAACATTACATTATCTAGAGATAGGTAGTCTGTCGGTCGATTGGTGCACCACTTTTGGTCCAGACCAGAAATATCTCAACAACTATTATATGTATTATATGACACTTTGTGTAGACATTTACACTTGTGGATGTGGGAAAGATGTGGTTAAGTGTCCTTAAATGGAGAAAACATGATAAAGTGCTCATAGGGTGCCCTTTCAGTGAAAAAAACATGACAAAGTGCCCACTAGCGTACACTTAAATGGAGGAAAACATGATAAAGTGCCCTCTAGGGTGCCCTTAAATGGTGAAAACATGTCAAACTGCCCATTAGGGTGCCCTTCCAGTGGAGAAAATGTGATAAAGTGCCCTCTAGGGTGCCCTTAAATGGAAAAGCATGACAAAGTGCCCTCTTGGGGACCCTTAAATGGAGAAAACATGACAAAGTGCCCATTAGGGTGCCCTTCCAGTGGAGAAAATGTGATAAACTGCCCTCTAGGGTGCCCTTAAATGGAGAAAGCATGACAAAGTGCCCTCTTTGGGACCCTTAAATGTAGAAAACATGATAATGTGCCCTCTAGGGTGCCCCTCCAGTGGAGAAAACATGATAATGTGCCTTAAATGGAGAAAACATGATAAAGGCTGTCCTACATGCTAGAAAACTTTCTGCACGCTGGTGCCCTTTTTTTCGCACCTGCCCCTCAGACAGCCTGAGTCCGCCACTGGACATTCGTGTCCCCCTCCGGATGAATTGTAGTAACTTTAATCATCAGGTAAGCATTTCAGTTTGAGATAGAAGTAAAGTGTCCGTTTGAAAGTGTTTGGGGTGGTAAGGGTTCGAGAAAAAACACGAGAGAAAAAAACATTACATATCCTCTTTCAGTATGCTTACATTGCAAAAAAGCCACTCTGTTGAACACCATGTACCTTACAGCCCTGAAATCACCCTGTATTGAAACCACATAGACCACGTACTTGTCATGTATCCTCTCTCATTACCAAAGAGCAGCATGCGAACTGTCAGTCACCTCACCATACACTAACAGTGTATCCTCTTCCTCCAGGCCCGTCTGTCTGTCTGTCTGTCTGTCTGTCTGTCTGCGTGTCTGTTTCTGTCTCTGGGTGCTGAACGCTGTGTGTCATGTTACCGTGGAGATGAGAGGTGTAAATGGAGGCAGTTGTCGACATGACACCCCGGCTCAGAATTCCCTCCTCCTGCAGGAAGGAACAGAGGAGTCTTTCTCCCTCTCTTCCTCTCTCTTTTTCTCTCCCGCCCCTGAAATGTGTCACTCTCTTCTTCTATCTTCCCACTCTCTCTCTATAACCGCCGCTGCTGCCTTTACTTCCTTTCTCTTTCATCCGCTCCTGCAACCGCCGTCACACACACACACACACACACACACACACACACACACACACACACACACACACACACACACACAGAGGTGCACACACCAAAATGACCTTTGACATCTCTAGAAGTCTCCCTACACGTCCCTTAAAACAATGACGACCCTCACCCACAAATACTTCTTTTCTTACCCCACTGTGCCTCCGTAGAGCCACCCACGGGTGCACGGGGAGAAGTAGCACTCCACCACAGCGTGATGGAGCTCCCCTGCTGAGGCCAAGCGGGCGTGTCGTGAGGCACAAGCCCGCTCGGCGTCTCTGAAGCCCTGCAGGCCGGAGGAGTTCCTCAGGTCCAACACGAACACTCGGCCTGAGAAGACAGAGAGAGAGCAAAAAAAAAAACTCTGAAACTTCTTATCACCTCTTTATTAACCTGATAAAGTCATAAAGTGGCACGTTTTTCACGAGCGCTAGTTTAAATATGACCTGTGAGCTTCTGGGTACTGGCAGGTTCTGTAAGAATTAGACGCCCATATGCCAGGTTTTTTTTTTTAGCACTACCCATTTTTGTCAATATGGGTTTTGGGCATCCCTTGGATTAGTTGCTCAAATCCGCACAGTAAAGCAGGTTATCTGTTTTATTTGAGGGATATTTGGAGCAACAAATATGCACAAATATGGGTTTTGAGACCGATATTAAAATCTACGTATATCCTAATTATGTGTGCCATAATACAGATTTGCATTAGAGTGCAACTACAGGTGTAAATCATCAATTAATCAAGTCTATTAAGGGAACTGCTTATCGTCACATAAAATGACAGCTCCCAATAAATTTCACAATATAATAGAAAATAATATTTGTTGGCAGCTGCTGAAAGGTTGATAAAACATAATCACTCTAAATAACTGTAGCAATACACTTACACGTCAGTGCTCCGGAGCAGAGCTCAGCAGAGAAGTTAGATGTGTGTGTATTGGCTACAGGTGTGATTGATTTACTGCATCACAGAAGCCCACTGTCCCGCTCATTATCACCTTATTGTCACATCATCGGACCAAATCAGATGTTCAAAGTCTTGGTGTCATTTGGGACTCTGATTTAATCGTTGAAGATCATATTAGCAAAGTGACCAAGACAGCATTCCTCCAACTGAGAAATGGTGCCAAACTATAAGGCCGTACTTATAGTAAAAAATCAGGATGCATTCATTACTAGCATGGTGGACTAATAATTGTAATGCCCTCTTCATAGGCATACCAAAAAAAATTAATAAGAAAACTATAGGAAAAGAGAGCACATTCCTCCTGTTTTAGCTACCCTGCACTGGCTCCCCATTTCTTTTAGAATTTGGTTTATGGTCCTCTTTCTCACATACACAGCTCTTAATGATATAGCACCTTCTTATATTTCTGACTTTTTAACTCCTTATCAACCAACAAGAGCACTTAGGTCCTCTGATGCTGGTATTTTAACTGTCCCTAATTAGCCCACCAACTGCTTATAGCTACATACTGTACACTCCTAGACTCTGGACACTGTGCCTACATCAGATATGCAAGCTCTGTTGACATTATTAAAAATCAACTGAAGACCTACTTATTAAGGCAGCCATTTAGTTAATGTAGGCTAGTAGCCTTTGTTTTTATCTTTTTCTATATGCCTACTACCATTTTTACTACTTTTCTGCCTTTTTATTGGATGTTTTATTCTATTTTTATGAACTTTTAAAGCACTTTGAGCTGCATTTAGGTATGATACGGGTGCTACACAAATACAGTTGTTTATTATTATTATTATTATGATTATTATTATTATTATCATTCCTATTATCATTAGCTGGTGTTCAGAATCACTAAAGAAAATGTGCTTTTATGTTTAACATGTTACAAGTTAAACATTCCAAATATTTGGACATTCATCCATTACGCACAGCTTTATAGGACGTATGAAATATTTTTTTTTTTTTAATTAAATTTAATTTTTGAGAAAAAAAACACGTGCTGAGTATGTAAATAAACTGGCATCGAGTATGAAACGCTCGAGACTACAAAGCAGATGTTAATTGTTAGCGCCCGCTTCCACCAGTGCGCAACGGTCAGTGCGTCACCAACCCCTAACTTGGACACTAATTGAATATTCCAATAAAAGCTTATAGGGTAATTATGTTTGGGAACAACTTAATATTTCTATAGCGTTGTATATATTTTATAATTTTCTTCTCTAACAATAGCTTAAATATGAACTTACCGTCTGCATTTACCACAGAAGTCACCACAAGACAAGCCAGGCATCCAAAGAGCAATGACAGAACAGTTTGGTTACAGCGATCCAGCATCTTTTGGCTAAAATCTCTCTCTTTTTTTTAATGTTGGAAAAACGTGTCCAAAAAAACTTCCAAAGGACTTGTGTATTCACAGTCTTGCAGGTCAAAGTGAAAGTGACGGTGGAGAGCGCACACTCCCTCCCGGTGGACAGAGGCGGACTGAGCAGCAGGAAAGTCCGCTGGTTGTCAAAGTGCGGCTGATACCGGAAAGAAAAACGGTCCGAGCGGCTCGAGAGCGAGGCGCAGTTTATCTCCTCCAAATAGTCGCAGATGGAGCATCGGTGTGAAAACTCGCGTGTCCCCGTCAGTAAATACGTCACGGCTCAAAATGTTGAGGATGACACTGCCGGACTGCTCCTTTACTGAGAGAGAGAGAGAGAGAGAGAGAGAGAGAGGAGGAGAGGAGGAGAAGAGAGGGAGAGGTTGCATGGATGAAAGCCTCAGCTTAATGTTGAAGTGTGTGTTGAAGAGTACTGACGCTGCATTGCTATTTAAAGACAATTTAACACCCAGTGTGGCTAACGAGGGACCTCAGGTTCAGTACACACACACATAGAGCCGATCCTTTGAGCATAAAATCTTAATTAAGGTGAATTGTCCTCTTTGCTAGGCCAAACTTCCCTCTACAGGGCGGTGTGTGTGTGTTTATATGTGTGTCCCATTTGGTGAGGGAGATAAAGTCAGATGACCATACAGCCCATAGAGAGCTTCTTGGAGCATTCAGGCATTGTTTCAGTGAATCTGCAGGTGAAGATAACCAACCCACATAGTAGCAGTAGGCCTATAGGATCCATAGATCCACACCACTAAACCTGAACCTAAAGCAGCATTATAACCTATAAAACGCTATACACAGACAATAAAAGTTATCACAGTGTGCCCATAGGTTTTTTTTAGATAAATGAACGCTTGTCCACACATACAGGCAATTGCATTTCCCTCTCACATGCACATAGATGCATGTGCATAAACATCACATGCAGGAGAATAGTGTTATTTGCAGTAGCCTACGTCTTCCAAGTGAATGTTTGGGGCATTTTTTTTCATCGACAAGTGACAAGAATGGAATATTTAGAAGATGAAAGTTCATTCTTGATCTTGCAAACAGTAATTGGTATAAAGCAATCCCAACCACAACGCCCATTTAGTAGCTGTTCTGGAGCTTTTACATGATCTTCCTCTCAGCGGGTGGATGTTGTCCAGTTGTCATAGAACTGTAGAGGATCAAACTTCCAATTTCTGAACTTTTCCAAACTTTTCTTTTCAACTTTTAATTCTATAAAGTGATCAGAAATATAGAAATTAGGTCATCTACCATGTCATGACACCTGGGCAACTCTATCTGCTGAAGAAGACCATGTGAGGAAAGCTCCAGAGCGGCTAAAAACTGGACCTGGTAGTGAGATGGTCAGTGGTGGAAGTAAACAGGTCCTTTAGTTACATGTAAGTAAAAGTAGCAATACCACAATGTAAAATTACTTTATTACAAGTAAAAGTAATTCATTGGCAGCATTTTAATGTTGCTGCTTGAGGTGGAGCTGATTTAATGCAGGGCTGCAACTAATGATAATTTTATCATTATTAATCTGCTGATTATTTTTTCTCGATTATTAGATGAATCATTTTGTCGTTAAAATGTCAGAATATAGTAATTTCCCAGAGCCCAAATTAACATCCTCTGCTTGTTTTCTCCGACCAACAGTCCGAACCGAGAAATGATTCAGTTTACTGTAATTTAAGACAAAGAAAAGCAGCAAACTCTCACATTTGAGAAGCTGGAATCGATTTAGCTTTAATGCTATTAACTGTCAGATAATCTAATCTATAACAGTACATCACATTTTATAAGATCATCGTACGTTTTGTATGTACACTTTTTATTTGTAAAGATACTAAAGCTGTCAAATAATTGTGTAGTTTGGAGTAAAAAGTACAATTTGTCTCTGAATTGTAATCGAGTGGAGGTATAATACGGCATGAAATGGAAATACTCCAGTAAAGTACAAGTACCACAAACAGTACTTGAGTAAATGTACTTACATTACTGGAGATTGTTTTGTCAAGAATGGGATAGTTCTTCTATTCTGTTCAAACCAAAGAGATGAAAAAGGAAAGAAGGAGCAGCGATATAGAAATTCCTTAAGGAGTGACACCCTAGTTGAGGATTCACACTTACTCATCCCTCTCCATTACTTTCTTTCACATCCCACCTTTTCCATTTCCATAATTCTCCGTGTTCCCTCTGGAGTCACCCATGCTGCTGCATCCTGGCTTTAAATCCCCCACGGATGTTTTTCCATTTCAGTCACTCTTCTCTGTGTGTCTCCGTCACATTTTTTCACTCTGCTCTCATGAACCTCTGACACCGTCCCCTCCTGTTCAGAGGGTTCACATGAGGGAGTTTAAGGTGGACTGGGGTCCTGACTCATGGACGGGGGGGCTATTTCTGGAGAGGTGAGGGTCATCGTAGAGGAGAGGGGAGAGCGATGATGGCGTGGAGGAGAGAGACGGTGATTCACACCCGCACCATCTCCGAGAGGCTGGTGAGAATTATGTTTGCTGCAGGTGTCCTTCACACAGGTGTGTAATCTCACAGGACTTCCAGGACACGCACCCATCAGACAATCTGTGCTGGAAGTATACACACACACACACACACACACACACACACACACACACCGACCGCAAGATTGCTCTGAGTATGTGTGAGACCAGTGACTTCCCATGTGAGACATGTCCGTTCAGGATGAGGTGTAGTGCAGGTGTGTGACTGACTCAGAGGAAATCATTGGTCATACTGGTGCAGCCCAGGGACAGTAAAGGGGGGGGGGGGGTATGGCTTTGTCTCCATGGCAACCGTCTCCATGAGGAGCAGGGGTCCAGAAAAACAGGAACAGCTTTGAAAGCCAAGAGTTGAAGCTGCACGCAAGGAAGATTGGTTTTGAGAGAGATGATTGATGCGTGTGTGTGTGTGTGTGTGTGTGTGTGTGTGTGTGTGTGTGTGTGTGTGTGTGTGTGTGTGTCGCTGGCCTGTGAAAACCATGTATCTCCAAAATGTCAACTTTTTATGAGCTAAGGAAAATAGCTAGCATACTTTTTCGATAATCAAATGGGGTTTTAGATTTTTTTTTTGGCATCATTGGGCAAAAATTCCATAATAACGTTTCAGCAAGTGCTCTGAGAAAAAACTAGACTTCTGTACCTCCTGATGGCTCTGTTTTCAGGCTTTAAAAAATCTAGACCGTGACGGGAGACTTTGGCCAATCACAGGTCATTTCATAGAGAGAGCGTTTCTAATGAGTGTTATTATTGGCTGTGCTCCGGCTGGTGGGCGGTGCTTGGTATTTGGTATTTGCGCATGCCTGCCGTGTCACAAACTTTCTCATTTTACAGCTAAACAGTACACTACAAGATGTTTCTGACAACATCTGAGGCGAGAAATAGGCATCACAGTAACAGAATATTATATATAATAATAATATTATTGATATTTGATCATCGTTTTATCATCACCGTTTTATAAAAATAACTTTTTTTAATCATATTTGCTCCAATTCTACCCACTGCTGCTTTAATGCTTCAGTTAAATTGAAAAAGTGACAATATGTGTGTGCATGCGTTTGAACCTGCAAATAAATGTGTGTTTTAGCTACAGTATACAAGTATTTTGTATTTCTATGGCACTTTAAAAATACACAGGGAACAGAGTAAACTAAACTCAACAATAACAACTCAGCAATAAATTCTAATCAAACAGTAATAAAATACACAAAAACATGTTAAAAATAGATAAGAAAGTCAGATAAATAGAAAATAGGCAATAAATACAGATTATAACATGATGGATGAAGCACAGAAGGTAAAGTAATAGTATTCAAATGCCTGCATCGTCAGCTGAGGTCTATAGAAACAGATGGCCTTGCTTGACCTCAGTGGAGTCACTGCGATCATCAGGACACATTCTACACTGAGCTGCCAGCCACAGCAGACTCGGGATGAGAAGGGCATGGAGCTATTCAAAGAGCTGAGCTAATGAATTTGACTTTTGATGAGAGATTGTTAATTGCCGTGCAATGCGGTGAGATGGGGTGGCACTGGGATTGAAAATGTGCTGCATGCAGATGAAAGACTGCATTTTAGCACAAGCATCATAAAATGTATGAGTTCATGCCAACACACACACACTGACACACACACACACACACACACACACACACACACACACACACACACACAAAGTGTTTCCTCAATCTGACTCATCTCTGCTCTATTTTATGTTATAGAATAATGCAGCGTATAATGATGTATCCTAAATGGCTTACTGTAGTAATAAATGTAATTGGGAGCAAAGCAGATGCTTTGAGAAATGTAGATCAGCAGACATGTGGGTGGGAGTGAAGTCTTTTTTTTTTGTCCGATTTAATTTTTCAAACATATTTTGGGGTATTATGTTTCTTTTTTTTCTGATTTTCTTCACCAAAATGAAAGACATAACTTTGCCAGGTGAACCCAGACAAAATAAGGAACTGTTGCATTTCATGATTTTTTTTTTCTTTTTTTTTCGTATATTGGTTTATCCGAGTAAATCCCTGAAATAAATCTGACATTTCTATTCAGATATTCAGATATCCCTCCATTAATGTTCCTTTTTAACAACAACGTAATGATAACAAGCCTGTTTAAATATCATATAGGACTTTTATCAGGGGTTGCCGGGCTAAAAGCAAATCCTTGCAGTGAAAGGTCAGCGGCTGGCAGGTAGACCATGTTGCCAGGCTGCACACCTCCATAATTATGATTTCAGTTATGGTTAGGTTTATGGTTAGGATTAAAGTTTGTATTTATGGCAGGAAAAGCCACAAGATCACTAGTCATTCCAGCATACACAACAGCAGCAGGGCCCGGAACCAGCACACCTAAATATAATTCAGTCAATGATGTCGTTAGTGACACCTGCGTTACAAAGAGAAAGGTGTTGGGGACGAGAACATCCTACTATTCACTGAGAAGCAAAGAGGAGAAAATGTTTGGTAAATTCACCAGGTTTATTTCCCCCTCTTTCTGTGCATTGTATTCCTACGCTGGAATATTATACTATATAACCCCAGGTTTATTGTGTGGTAATCTTATAAAACACAAATTAATTTAGTAATATGCACTACTTAAGTACAGTATCAGTGTCACCTTAAAGGCCGTAAACACCTTAAGTTCATCCACACAGGTGTTTTCACTTACTTTGCCTAATTAGACCTCTTCTCAGGACTTGTGTGGGTGTGACCGACATCCACATGGGGCAGTCAAACTGTTTTCTTATAGGCCTTTTCACAGCAGGTGCTACTAATAACATTAACAATGGCTCCGTTCTATTCATGTGTCCCAGTAAGTCAGTAAAAGTTATCACAGTTTGCACATATGCTTTTTTTTTTTTTTTTAAATGAATGCACTTTTGCGTTTCTCATTTGCACATAGATGTATTTGCACAAACATCACATGCAGGAGGATGGTGTTAGATTTTCAGTACGTCCTCCTCTGAGTGAAAGTTTTTGGGGCATTTTTTCCATCGATAAGCGACAAGAATGGACTGTTTCTAAGCTGAAAATTCATTCTTGACCTTGCAAACAGTAATTGATAATGCAATCTCAAAACAACGCCCATTTAGTAGCTGTTCAGGAGCTTTCACATGGTCTTCCTCTCAGCAGGTGGATGTTGCTGGTGATGAAGGTGATGTAGAGGATCAAACTTCCCATTTCAACCCATAAAGGAACACTTAATCCTTCAGTTTATCAGAAAAATAAAAAATCACCAAAACTGAAGATATGTGGTTTTCACTGGTATGAAAATTTTAATCTGAAAAGTAACCAAAGCTGTCAGATAAATGTAGTTAAGTAAAAAAAAACAATTCAATATTTTCCTTTGAGATGTTGTAGAGTCAAAGTATAAAGTACCAGAAGATGAAAATATAAATAGTACAAGTGGGCCCACTGCATGTCCTATCCTATTTCCACAGAATGATGCTGTATTACAAGAGTAAACATTGTGTATAAGTGATCATCTCCTTGTTGTGACAGCACAGGATGAACATACTGTAGATGAGGCTGGTTGCATCAGATCGCCCTCTAGTTGTGGATGTTGAGAACACCGGTAAAGATATTTCACTGTGTGATGTGTAACTCACACTCCAGTATGTCTGCAGCTCTGTCTACAAAACCTGCAATAACAGAGGTGGAACAATTATTCTACATCCTTTAAGTAAAAGTAGCACTTCAACACAGGGTTAAAATGTCCTGTGTTCAAAATCTTGCCTAAGCAAGGTGTTATCAACAGAATGTCCTTTAAGTATCAAAAGTTATCCAGCTTTTTATCCCTTTTAGTGGTATATTAATGTATAAGATCATTATTTATTATGCATCATTGTTGTGTTGGAGAAGCATTTTAACTATATTTTCTTAAAACAAGTTCAACAAATCTGTCAATGCAGTGAAAATATTTCAACCGGTTTTTAAAATAACTGAACTTGTTTAAAAAAAAAAGTTCAAGAAATTAGTATCTGTATCTTCAAACAAGAAACAATAAGGATATTTATTATCATTATTAGTAATGATTTTATTATTTTTATTTTATTTATTTACTTCAATTCATGTTTTGTTTTGAATTATGTAATTTTCTTTGTTATTAACTTCCAATGCATATCTTTAAAACCAATAAAATTTGATCACAAAAAAAAAAACAATAAGTCAGATGCTGCACTAGAATTATGAAAAATGTTACTTTTTTTTTAGAAAATACTTAAACAAAGTTGATTAGCATTGAAAACAGGTCGTAATATTCCTACAGCACTACAGGACTTAAATTACTTGATAAGAAGGAGGTTTTGTTTTTTATTTACTGAACAACGGATCATTGTTGAGAAGCTGATTATAACTTTTGTATGAAAAATTACCTGCAAATAACTATAGCTTTCAAATAAATGTAGTGCAGTAAAAAGTACAATATTTCCCTCTGAAATATACTACAGTATAAACTAGCATATAAGGGAAATCCTCAAATAAAGTACAAGTACCTCAGAATTCTTCTTGATAACCATAGAAATATATAATATTATATTTTATTTCTATGGTAAGATCTGAGTAAATGTACAATAATATTGTCTACAGACTGTATATACTGTGGTGTCATGTATCGGCCTCTTTCAATGTGATACCCAGTGAATGTAACTAAGTACATTTACTCAAGTACCATGCCATTGTAGTATAAATATTTCATCTTTCAACGCAAATCAATTTATTTAAACAATTTTCTGAAATCTATTTTTTTTCATAATTCTACTGCCCCCAACCTGCCTCATCATTTAAGACACAGACACTATTTTCTAGTTGATTAAGTTGATTTAACTTTAAAACAGTACTGCACTGTGAATAAGGTTTTAAGGACTCAAAATGTCTTTATAACAGCACAAATGCTACTCACACATTTATGCAGCAATGATTATAATCCTATATGAATATATTTCATATATAAAATATATATAATATATTTCAGAACACTTTGAAAGGGGCCATTTGTCATAATGATCACATACAATCACATTTCGCACATCACATTTAAATGCTTTCACTTGTAGTGCAGTATTTTTCTCATTGCGGTATTGCTATTTTTATTTCAATAAAGGAGTACTTTTTCCAAACACTTTAAATGATACATAAGCAGTTTACATAATGCAGGAGTGACAGGTAAGTTATTTTGGGTGTTTGTGTGTGTGTGTGTGTGTGTGTGTGTCTGCAGGCTGAAGCCCTTCATGTGTCAGTGTTAAACATCTCTAATGAACTCAAACTCTTGGCTCGTGGATCTGGCTGTCCACAGATGCGAGTGTTTCCTCCCTCTGATCGGGACCCACCGGCGGGTTCGTGTCAGGTCACGTCCCGGTTGCTGTAATACCCGTGACTACCACGGCGAATGCGGGCCAAAAAAAAAGGCCCCCTTTTGTTGTAATTGTCCCCCAAATTTCCGCAAGACCCCCACAATCAAAACAAATCGACCACGCGTGCTTTTCCCGCAGCAATGACGTCACGTAAACCCCTCCCCCTTTTTCCCCGCAAGTAAAAAAGAAAACATTGAGGGGAAAAAAACGTCCCGTTGTCAGGCAACGTACGGCTGTTCGACGCGGTGAGACATGAAAGCGGACGTTAATAAAGCGTTTCCCGAGTGTTTTTAGCAAACTTCGGGGGATTTGGAGGGCCAGCTGACTCGCTGCTGCTGGAGCGATGAAGGGAGGAGAGGCGGAAGTGAAGTCACTTGACAGACCGTCCATGTTATTATTGTTATTTTGGTAGCCCTGTGATGAGACGGGGCTGGGGAGCCGCTGGTCTCCGAGGCAACACGAACGTTGACGTTACCGCAGGCAACCCCGGACCGACACCACCACCCTCTTCTCCACCACCTCCACCCGGAGACAGGAGCCTCGCTGACGGCTGGGGGGGGGAGGAGGAGGGTGTGAGGACCCAGCTCCAGCTCGGCTCCTCCACTCCGGCCGACCAAAAAAAATAAAAAAAAAACGGCGACAAACCACAAGCAGGGGACGCGCCGCAGCAGACATGAACGGTATCACCAAGGGCCGGTTCGAGGTACGACAGAGGGGAGTGAACCACCGACGGTTAAAACTGTTTGTTACTAGGAGACGGGGGAGTCGTGGGATTGTATAAGCAAAGTGTGTGTGTGTGTGTGAGTGTGTGTTAATTTAACATGCAGTCAGGAGCCGAGGCGTTCTGTTGGTCAAGGGTAATCCGAAATCCTGTTATTGTCCTGCCGCACCAGTAGACAAGCGACAACATGGAGCTCAGGACTGCGGGACAGGAGGAGGGCTGTGGCTGTGAGGATAGATAGTCAATATGTATATCAGGGCCGAGGCTGGCTGGCTGGCACTGTCGCCTGAGGTGACACAGGCTTTCACGATGGTAAATAAAAGCAGCAGTAACAGCATTCAATTAGTCATCACTTGGGGTTTTGGCAGATATAACACTGTGACACCTCCTGTGTGATACCTGTGAATGACAGGTATCACACAGGAGGTTTTGGGGTGGGGGGGCTTCTGGCACACTACAGATCAGGGCTGTGTATTGGCAAGAATCTGGCGATAACGATACGTATCATGATTAGGGGTGTGAGAAAAATATTGATACACATGAGTATCGCGATATTATGTTGTGATTCTCCAAAACACTGTATCGATTTTTAATTTACCTCTTATAAATTCCGTCCGCCATCGGGTGCGGCTGCTATTCGAGTTACTAGCATTATACGAAACTAGAAAACCTGAGGAATCCATTGGTACCAGCTATTAGCTTGTCACGAAAGAGGCTAGATAACGCTCCAAAGTTAGGCTAAATTATGGCGAGGGAAAACTGTCATTTTCAAAAGGGTCCCCTTGACCTCTGACCTCAAGATATGTGAATGAAAATGGGGTTCTATGGGTACCCACGAGTCTCCCCTTTAAAGACATGCCCACTTTATGTTTTTTACATGCAGTATAAATGTGTTATTTTTGCCTATTCTAAAATGGTGTACTTCTGGTGTGTTCTTCATGCTATGACAGTTTTCCTTAAATTAAATTAAAAAAAAAATAGCTATATATCGCCTTGCTTACAGTATCGAGAT
Source organism: Sebastolobus alascanus (assembly GCA_916701645.2). Classification (NCBI taxonomy): domain Eukaryota; kingdom Metazoa; phylum Chordata; class Actinopteri; order Perciformes; family Sebastidae; genus Sebastolobus; species Sebastolobus alascanus. The sequence continues at coordinate 510,710 of CAKAOJ020000025.1, read as the reverse complement.
ATATTGAATCGTTACCCCTGTATCATGAGACGTATTGCCAGATTCTTGCCAATACAAATCCCTAATCATGATACAGCGGTAATGATTTAATATATCACGATATATTGCGATACTGTAAGCAAGGTGATATATTGCAATTTTTTAAAATTTAATTAAAGGAAAACTGTCGTAGTATAAAGAACACACCAGAAATACACCATTTTAGAATAGGAAAAAATAACACATTTATACTGCATGCAAAAAACTGCATAGTTTTTGCCCAAAACTGCTTGGGATTATCATAAAGTGGGCATGTCTGTAAAGGGGAGACTCGTGGGTACCAATAGAACCCATTTTCATTCACATATCTTGAGGTCAGGGGTCAATAGACCCTTTTGAAAATGCCAGTTTTCCCTCGCCAAAATTTAGCCTGACTTTGGAGCGTTATTTAACCTTCCGAAAGATCGAATAGCGGCCGCGCCCGATGGCGGGCCGTTGAATTTCTAAGAGGTTGATTAGAAATCGATACAGTGTTTTGGAGAATCGATACAGTACAGCACAACATAATATCGCAATACTCATGTGTATCGATATTTTCTTACACCTCCTCCTACTGCAGATGGTCCTTTTGTGTTCAGTAATATTATAGTATCCTATATAACATGAGTGGTCATGTGTCCTCCCACAACCTTTCCATGGTGTTTCCATGATAAGTTTGCAGGAAAGTGGTAAACACACCCTTTTGTGGAGCTCAACTGCGGTAGTGGAAGAAGTATTCAGATGTTTTACTTAAAGGGACTGCATGTAAGTTTTTACACGTAGAAATGATTTTAATCGTTTTTTATTGCAGTTACCTGTGTGAACAGGTTGTAACCTAACCCCCAAAAAATGAGACTTCCTGGGTTTCCTCTATCAGCCTGTAGACTACTTTTAATGGGAAGAATGTGAGCCGTTTTTCACTACAAGTAAAAGTCCTTCATTCAACATTTTACTTATGTTTGATGTATTTTACGTATCAAAAGTAAACTCAAATGCAGGCAGAATGATCCCTGTCAGTGTTATATTACTGGATGTTATTACTGACGCATTATTGTATATGTTGTAGGGGTGGGAATCACCAGAGGCCCCACGATAACGATATTATCACGATACTTAAGTCACGATACATTGCTGCGATTTTAAACATTTTGCGATATGCTTAGTATTGCGATAAGATATATTGTGATATATTGCGATTTGTTACTTTATTTCAACTGCAAATTGTGCAATTTGTCAACATCGGTCTTGTTATCTAATACAGTTTTTGTTCTGATCATCTCAGAGTTTTCATTCACGTATCTTGAGGTCAGAGGTCAAGGGACCCCTTTGAAAACGGCCATGCCAGTTTTTCCTCTCCAAAATTTTGCCTATCTTTGGAGCGTATGTGGCATCTTATATTGTAGCAGGTTATGGTATAAGATAATTTGATTACTTTATTTACAGTTAGGTAGCTAATCTATAACAGTACATCATATTTTAAAAGATGATCATCTGCTTTGTATTTAAAACGTTGCTTTTCAAAGTGATCAGCAGCTGTTAAATTATGGAAGTGCAGTAAAATGTCTCTGAAATGTAGTGGCGTTAAAGTATAAAGTAGCATGAAATGCAAATACTCATGTGAAGTATCTCAAAACTGTACTTAAGTACAGTGCTTGAGTAAACCTACTTACTACTTCCAGTTTTACGGATTGCTTTGAAGTGCAGCTTAGCTCGCATGCTTTCGATTCATAACCTGTGGTAAAATAATAACCATGTTTCGCATGTGTCAACGTTATCATGGTGATTTGTGTACAAACCTTTTAATCAGCTCCCGTCAAACTGGTTGTAGGTCCCCTCCCCCGGGCTGTGAGCATTGTTTTTCTGAAATATCATTCACACATTGTTGAGATGCTTTAGGGCTTGACTTGATGGTACTTGACTTTTCTCCGTCGGGTGTTGAGCTCGCCGTAAAGCCCGTCAGTCGTATGAACGTTTGTGAGTGAATGAGAACAGAAGGTGGTAGTGGCGCTGATGTGTGTCTCCGTATCGGTGGATTTCTCAACAGAGCTGTAAGCTCCTTAGATGCAGATGAAAACCAGCGAGTGGTGGCTGCTGGGAAAGCAGCTGGTGTGGCTGTGTGTGTCAGAAGAGTAGGGGGGTAACAGAGTAGGCTTGGGAGGGAACACCTGAGATGATGCTTTATAACGAACACCTGGCACGAGCCCACTTGTAGTTGTAGTTGTAGTGTTGCAGGCCAGAAACTGAACACATAACATGGCCCATATCTAGTTTCCTCATAGTTGCTTTAATGTGGCGAGTTCAGAAACCAGATTTGCGTATCCACCCAGTTGCAAACTGTCTAGGAATAGGAGTCTGTACTGCAGAGAGGAACTCCCTGCTTGGGAATGCTGCTCTGCTGGCACGGGGGGAACGAGGGCACGAGAATGCCGAGGTGATAACTTTAATGAAGCATGCGTACCTGGGATGCACCATGCTGTCGTAATGTCATAACTACGGCTGAGATCACACACCGAATATTATGTTTCATGCCAGGCCGGGCTCTCTGCCCATTGACATGCAAAATAAAACTGATATGAAATAGGGCTGCAGCTAACGATTTTTTACCTCGAGATTAAAAGATTATTTTAGATTGATTGATTGATGGTTGAGTCTATAAATAGATAATATAAATGGAAATTTTGTATGGCCAGCAGGCCAAAACCCAATCAATTTACATTGATATGAGGGCTGCGATGGTTAGTCTATTGGACGATTGGTCAAGCGACTGAAATTTAATTGATCTGTCAATCGTTAAAGTCAATTTCCGAGCAAAAATTTTAACTTTTTTTGTGGTTCCAGCTTCACAAATTTGAGAATTTGCTGCTTTTTCTTGTCTCATTCTATAGTAAACTGAATATCTTAGGTTTTTGGACTGTTAGTTGAACAAAACAAGATATTTGATGAGCCACAGGAAATTATGCCCAATATAATTAAGAGGACTGCAACTAACGATTATTTTCATTGTCGATTATTCTGTCGATTACTATCTAGATTAATCGATTAGTTGTTTGGTCTATAAAATGTCAGAAAATGGTGAAAAATGTCGATCAGTGTTTCCCAAAGCCCAAGATGACGTCCTCAAATGTCTTATTTTGTCCCCAACTCAAAGATGTCCAGTTTACTGTCATAAAGGGGTAAAGAAACCAGAAAATATTCACATTTAAGAAGCTGGAATCAGAGAATTTTGACTTATTTTTCTTAAAAAAATACTCGAACCGACTGATTATCAAAATAGCTGGCGATTAATTTAATAGTTGACAACTATTTGACAAACTCGATTAAATATTGCAGCTCTGATAATTAGTATAGTATAATTAGTGGCAGCCCTAAATGATGTAAAAGAGAATTGCAGCATGTTTGAACCAGCAAATATTTACATTCTTTCCCTGAAAAATGACTTAAATGATTGAATTTGAATCTGAATTTTAGGTACTCCCAATAGCAAGTCTGGACAGTACCAGGCTAGATGACACTACACAGTAAACGTCATGTTTCAGTTTGCGAAGATAAAAGATAATTTTGCCAATGTTCGTTGCCGATGCCGTCTTGTATGAAGCCCACCGGGTTTAGGTTGTCTAGATTGTGTGTAACTGTGTGTCTGTTGAATGAAAGGTCAAAGGTGAGTGATGTGTTACAGAGGTGGTTTGGAATTAAGTCTAAATTTAGTCCTAAATCCTAAGCCACCTCTGGCTTTAGGGAGACACTGAGTCAATATACTGTAGGCCTTGTCTCTTCCTACCATTCATTACGCACTGTATTCCATAATTAAGGTCAATTTACTTTCAGTTTACTCAATTGATGCGGTTCTAAATATAACTGAAACTGAAAGTCACATCATTATGATAAAGGCTTTATTCTTAAGCGTTTATGCCCCAACCCTCATGGTAGATAGTGAAATTGTGTTATTCAATACGGGGTTATGTGGGAACCAGTGATGGTTTTAACTGTATCCTGGAGCTATTATTGGATATAGTTAATGAATAGGTTCAGATCGCTTTCAGAGCTCTTTGTATGCTGTGTTGTTACCTGAGCGTGGACGTTAAAACTCAAACCAGCTTTGTTAATCTTTTGCTGGACCTTCACTGGACCAACTCCCTCTCTTTTGTCTTTGGGAACCCCATTTCCTCTCCAGTGACCTTTACTTCCTCCCCCCTCTCCTTTCACTCTAATTTTAATAATGACTTTTGTACACATTTTCCCTGCATAGTTCCTGACTTTAGCACCGTTTCTTTGTTTGCCTCGTACTTCTCTCTCCCATCCTCCCTCTCCTTTATTGCTTTCTCTTTCGAGGAGCTCGCATCTGTCATGGAGCTAGCTGGAGCCAAGACGTCTTCAGAATCAACCTTTGCTCCTCCTGTGCCTTTCCCTCGCTCCCCCCTTTTGTGTTTTTTTGTTTTTTTTTACATTTCAGTGTTTGTGTTTGCGTCTGAAGCAGCAGGGAGTCCCCCCTCATTAGATACGGTTCCTGAGTCCTTGAGGATACAAGTGTGTATCACCGGCAGGATGCGTGTCTGCAGAGGCACGGCGAATGTGGGTGTTTGACGTAATTTAAATTCATGGCTGAATACGGCCCACCTGATCTAGAATATTCTGCCTCTGTTCTTCTCACAGAGAGGCCTGACTCGAATCACCTGCAAGTGTGTCTGAGTGTGTGTGTGTCCCACTCAGCAGATGGCCAGACATCCAGCGAGTAGACTAATTGAGATAAGCATGCCAACAAGCTGACCAGGCTAACAGAATTATAAGCTTGTAAGGAGGCGTCGTGGAAAGCCAAATGTAGCTCTGGCTTGTTTATTAGCATTGCTTAAGGAAATAATAGCTTTTTTTTCTCACTAGGTTCAGATTTTTTACAAGTCTGTCATAAACCAACACTCACATGCTCATATGTACATTGAAAGTGTTATTGGTTAATCATTCCTTTTGTCTATACCGGCTGCAAAGAGATCCCTTTGTAAAGCATTTTCAATGTATTCCTATTTCTGTGCAAAAATTAATTAAAATCAAATGGGCATCTCTCAAAGTTACAGTTTTTTTAGTACCAAATTTTCTCTTTGTGTTTCCTTGCATAGCTGCAGTAGAGGGATAGGAACAAAAAGACTAAATGAAAGATACCAATTTCATTTGAGTAACTCAGACTACTGAAGCCTCATATTACTGTAGCTTCAGCTACCCCCTCACTTACATTGAAATTGCACAAATAAGTGAAATTAAAGTGACCATCAGTGCTTTTAATGTGCATATGATTGCATGAATATGAGGATTGTTTTAAGACTTACTCGAGAAAAAAAATGTGAACACATCCTTTAAACACGATTCTGAGTTGGCGAAACAAAATAATATTGTATAAACATATATGTATATAGATCTGTATTTTGTTGTAGTGTTATTTGATAATGTGCTGTCTATGTTTAGATCTCTGTTGCCATTGTAACAGCTTGTGTCTTCTCTCCGTGTCATTGCTGTTGACCACCTCAAAGACACAACACACACAAACTCATTACTGTTGTTTATCTTGTGTCTCTCGGCAGGTGTTCTCAAACAGCGATGAAGCCCCCATTAACAAGAAGCTCCCCAAAGAGCTTCTTCTTAGGTAAGAGCAATGATAAGGAACCCACTCCTCCACACACACACACACACACACACACACACACACACACACACACAAACACGCACTAGCACACAAAACATACCCTGGGACAAGGGCTGAGGTCAGGGTTACTCATTAGCTGAAGCAGCTTTGAACAGTTATGTGTAGAAGTGTGTGTGTGTGTGTCGTATGATGTATGTTGGTCACTAGTCTGAAATGAGGTTTTGTTAACTATGTGACCTACAGACCAATATTATTATCCCAGCAGCTGCACATGACCCATAAATCTGACATCACACACACACACACACACATGTTCATCCTCCATTCATATAAAGGATTTGTGTGTGCATGTATGTTTGAAAGCAATGCACCTGCATGTAGCTCTGCAGACACATGATCTAGGCTGTTTATTTCTGCACTTGAGATCTGAATGTTTGTGTGTGTGTGTTTGTGTGTGTGTGAAACACTCCTGGGCCTGTATGCAAACTGTACGTCTGTGTATGTGTGCTATAAATAGCTCGTCTTAGCTGGTGGGGAATTCCGCAGTGCTGTGCTCTTCTGCTGCTCCAGCTGTGCTCCACGGAGACTACCAGTACTCCCATTACCACCAGCACCGCTTTCACTGGTGGGCAGAAAAACATGCACTCGCCAGCTGCGACACATGACCTGCCGTCACATGTGTCACGATGAGACACTTTACACGGCATCAGATGTGAGGAAGAGTCATTGTTGTGGCCGTTAATCTTGTTTTTAAACCGTGGAAAGTGGGTTGACTGACTGGAGCCATTTTTTTTTGCATTTATAATTTTGTTATGCCCTGTCACCGTGCTACACGGGGAGGTGGATTTTGAACACAAAAATCACATATAGGAAATTAGTTCACACCACCTTTTATAATTAGACATTAATTAAGAGTATAGAGTAAATGAGAGGTTCCCAGCCTGGGGATTGAGACTCCTACAAGGGGGTTTGCGAGATAAATCTAAGGGGTTGAGAGATGATTAATGGGACAAGAAAGAAGAAAAGTAATGTTGTACTACTACTCAAGTAGTAGTACAACATTATTAGTACACTCCTTGTTTTTTTTCTTTAGAAATACTGGACACTTTTACCCCTAAGGCATTAAACCTGCAGTAGGCAGAATGTTTTTGGCATCATTCGGCAAAAATTCCATAATAACCTGCTCTGAGAGAAAACTAGACTACTGCACCTCCTCATAGCTCTGTTTTCAGGCTTAAAAAAATCTAGAGCGTTCCTATTAGCTGTGCTCCGGCTGGTCTGCGGTGCTTGGTATTTCCTCAACTGATCTCAACATGGCTGCCGGTTCACAAACTTTCTCATTTTACAGCTTAACAGTACACTACAAGATGCCTCTGAAAACATTTGAGGCGAGAAATAGGCATTACAGTAACAGAGTATTGATTCATATTTGATCAGCGCTGCCTAGTTTGACCGAGATTGCGAGTGATTGACAGCTGCTCAGAGACGGCAGGCCCCAGCTCGGCTCTGATTGGTTGTTTTCCTCCGGTCTGTGAAATCTTGCAGATGACGATAGGAGCACCGGAGGACACCGAGGCACATGATTTTTTTCAGGTTACCTGTCTCATGTACTACTGTCAGGATATAGCGACCGTTTTATAAAAATATTTTTTTTTAATCATATTTGCTCCAATCTCGCCTACTTCAGCTTTAAATGATGATTAGATTATTAAAATAGCTGCTGATTAATTTTCCGTGAATCAGCTAATCGATTGATGGGCCAATTGTTGCAGCTCTAAAACTTAACGACCTGAGAGGTTTAGAGGAGAAACTCACTCTTGGTTCAGAACTGCTAACATCTCATAGACATATGGCAACCCGTGAAGAGGAGCTAGAGGCAGACACTGCTTCATTTTAAGGGGTCACCACCAGCCAAAAAAATGTTTGGAACGACTGGAGTAGATCAGCCATGTGGTGGTATTGGCTTTGGCAACGACGTTGCCGTAGGAATATTTGCTAATTAGTCTGTTGATTTGTTTAATTAACAATCTCATTAGCATTAATGTATCACTGTGAGCGAGCCCGGGCACCTGACTTGTTTTCGCGTTCGTCTGCCTTTCAGGCGCTGCATCGTGAGGCAGCTGTTATCTAGGCCAGCGCAGCGCGGATACAAACTGTGAAAAACTGTGCCGTGATGTAGAAGATCCTTGTCTGACAGACGAGCCTCGGAGAGAGTTCAGAGTGGTTCAGGGTCCTCTTACCCAGAGGCACTGACTCAGCACCCTCCCCACCACCACCACCACCCACATTCATGTCTCACTGGAGTTACTCTGGCAACCACGGCGAAGGCTTTGACTCTCTCTTATCGCGCCATGCTTGAAGGGCTAGGTGTACATGTTGTCAACAAATGGGACTGCGCTCCATTAAAATCCCATTATGTACCATGTCAGAGAAAATAGGCTGGATTTGACGGAGCAATCAGAGACTTATTTTCTGTTCTGTCCATGTTCAGAGGCGACATCGGGGCTTTCTTGTGTGAAGTAAAGTAACACCCTCCTGATGTTGTACCTCTGAATTTGGCTGTATTTATATCACCTTGATCGTTGATATATTTATATATATTTATATATCGACGATCTGTCTTCACCTAAAACGTCGGGGCTGTTCTCAACTATGATGCTTTTATTATCAAGCGCAAATGTCAAATAGGTTAACAGGACTCACCGAATCAGACTGACTGATGGCTTCCCTGTGAGCATAATTAACAGAATACTTCTTCTGTGGTCAGTAAAAGGCCTCTCTCTCTCTCTCTCTCTCTCTCTCTCTCTCTCTCTCTCTCTCTCTCTCTCTCTCTCTCTCTCTCTCTCTCTCTCTCTCTCTCTCTCTCTCTCTCTTGCACACATAATGGAAAGTCAGATTGTGTTTGATTAAAACAGACAAGTCAATCAATGATCAGCGTCACAGCCATTAACCAGTTATTAGAAGGGAGATCGATAAGCGCCTGCTTGATTGGTCAGCGTCTCTGGCGGCCTGCAATCACTCCAAGGACGGTGTGTGTGTGTGTGTGTGTGTGTGTGTGTGTGTGTGTGTGTGTGTGTGTGTGTCTTTGCATTGCTTTGTCGATTGTGTGCATGTACTCCCTGATACAAGACTCCGGTATAGATTATGGGGACATGTCCCGACATGCTCTACCCCGACGCACATCAAAACACACGGCCTTTGTCCGTGTCTATATGAAGGAAACAATGGCCAGCTCCTGTTTCCGAGGGTTAAAAGGACATTCAGACCCCAGCTGCACTCAAAAGCTTTGGCACCGTGACAATTCTCTGAATACCTCACATTTTCCATAGATAGGCCCTTTAAGGCAGTTTAACCATTTAATCACCGGGGGACTCAGGGCGAGGTATACTGTACATATTTGGTTTCATGTGTCCTTCTGCATATGTATGTCTGTCCCATGCTGTCTGTGGCCTTGCCTGTCTGAGTGCCAGAGATTACTCATTGGCAGATTAATGGATTGAGCTGACCCAGTAGCCTGCTGCATGCAGCCCTTTGTGGCCGGGCCGCCCCGCAGCTCAAACACTGCCTGTCTGTGGGGCTCTCCTGCTACCAACCAAACACCACAGGGGGATTGTTCTGTTTGCTACAGGCACACACACACACAAAAACACACATATATTAAATCACACGAAAGGATTCGAATATAAAGTTTAGTCAGAGCTCTATATCTGAGAGCGATATCGTGACATGCTCTTTTTTTTTTTTCTCTCTCTCTTTCTAGAATATTCTCCTATCTAGATGTGGTTACACTCTGTAGGTGTGCCCAAGTATCCAAGGTAAGCGCTTCAATCTCTACACCCCCAAAACCACCCACTGTGTGGACTGGCACACTCATTGTTTTAAGAAGAATGGATTGATGTAACTCTAAACTATGGTGGTATCGTTAAATGAATACTGGTTTACCATTATTGAATTCTGTGGAAATGTCAATAATATAGCACCATCTGCTGGTTGTGTGCAAGTGGACCGCTGCATAGCCACAGTGCACTGCAGCTGAAAGCCATTTATGAATGAGCTGTCTGTGAATAATAACAAGGGCTTGGCATGTGGACTATGAATGCAGAACTGTGGTGGCTGCTTCTCTTACAACAGCTCCAACTTCCAATTTCTATTAGGAAAATGTTAAAAAAAAAATATTACCTGTGACAAAAGAGCACAACATACCGGTTTTTAATCTTATAGTGTATCACTTGTCTGCTGAGCTTCATGCAGGTTTTCTGTGTAGGGCAGCAACTAACGATTATTTTCATTGTCGATTAATCTGTCGATTATTTTCTCAATTAATCGATTAGTTGTTTAGTCTATAAAATGGGATTTCTTTGCGTTCCTCCCTTTCATCCTGTCCTTTTCCCCCACTTTTTTTTACTGTTTTTTTAATTCCTACTGATACTTTCCACACCCAATACATAAACTTAAAGGTATACTATGCAGGATCCCCCCCCCAAAAAAAAAAAAAAACAATGTATAGACTCATACAAAAGTAATCCTTCTCAATCATCACTTATAACCCACTAGAAGTTTGTGGTGGTGTCTGTATCTGCAGAGGCTAGGGCTGCAACTAACAGTTATTTTCATTGTCGATTAAACTGTTAATTATTTTCTTGATTAGTCGATAATATGTTTGGTCTATGAAATGTCAGGAAATGGTGAAAAATGTCAATCAGTGTTTCCCAAAAGCCCAAGATGACGTCCTCAAATGTCTTGTTTTGTGCACAACTCAAAGATATTCAGTTTACTGTCACAGAGGAGTAAAGAAACCAGAAAATATTCACATTGAAGAAGCTGGAATCAGATAAATTTGACTTTTATTTTTCTTAAAAAATGGCTCAAACCGATTAATCGATTATCAAAATAGTTGCCCATTCATTTAATAGTTGACAACTAATCAAATAATCGCTGCAGCTCTAGTTCTGTGTACCTAAATTTCCAATCATTGTTACGATCGGTCAGCCGACAATTTTCTTGATTAATCTATCAATCGTATCAGACAGTCGTGAAAAATACCCATTATAATTTCCTAGAGCCCAGGATGACGTCTTCAGGGTTCTGATTTTGTCTGACCAACAGTCCAGATCCCAAATATGTTCCATTTACAATGATATAAAATAGAGGTTGACCGATGGATGGACTTTTAAAGGCCCATCTAATAACGATAGTTTGGAGCAGGAAAAAGCTGATAGGCGATTAATCGGCCGATATCTTCTTTACTTATGCAGCAGCCTAGTCGGCTACTTTTGCATGCGCCGCTATTAATAAATCAGTTTTTTATTACTCTGAATTCAATCATTAGTAAGAGAACATCCTGAAGTGTGATTTGGAGGATTACATCATTGGAATACGTTCTATTTATTTACAATGGGCGATGCACTTTTCTATGGTTTACAGTATGACTGGCCTGGATAACTGCTGTTGCGCGTCCCGTTACATTATTAAACGCCACTCTTGCAAACAATTAATGTTGGTGCATATTCCCGGGGTACGAAGGATCCTAAAGTGTGCGATTTCATTTTATGAATGGATGGTTATATGGCTGGATTATTTGGAGGAGAGAACGCCAAATTGGTACAGTAAGCAAGTTAAAGTAACAGTGAATTATTTCTTTTCCTCCCTGTTTGCCCGTCTTATATCGTGAACAAAGAGCTGATAGGGTTGCGTTTTATATTCGAGAAATACTTTTTTCTCCCCCTCTACCTTGACTTTGTGTTTGGAGCCTCCGTGCAAAACGGTGATTTACGTCCCTGCCCGACGGGTGGAGGCTGTGCACTATCGGAGCCCAGTTCCACCGATAACGATCCTATCGGCACCGATTAATCTGCCAAACCAATTAATCGTCCACCTATAATGTAAAACAGGGAAAAGAAGCAAATCCTCACATTAGAGAGGCTCTAGATTGGATGTAAGAAGTGAAAACAGCACCTGCTCCATGAATAAAGAAAGAGAAAGTGGGCACAGTTAATGTGTACACAGAGCCAAACCCCTAGAGGTTGACCCACTATGTTCATTAATTTCTCACCCCCCACCCCCACCTCTGTCTGACCCACATGTCTGTCTCTGTCCACAACCTGTCTGTCCCCCTCTCAGGCGTGGAATGTGCTGGCCCTAGACGGCAGCAACTGGCAGAAGATTGACTTGTTCAACTTCCAGACGGACATAGAGGTGAGAGTTTATGAGAGAGAATAAGAGGAAGAGTGAATGGACAGTATATGTGTGTGTGTGTGTGTGTGTGTGTGTGTGTGTGTGTGTGTGTGTGCATGCTTGTCTATATGTGCTGCACGTGTGTGCTTGTTGAGTAGCATTATCCAGCCCGAGGCTTAACGCCGGGTCGGTAGGCTTTGGTGCCGACTGTGACGTCACAGCTGATCCTCTGTCCTGTGGCCCAAGTCATATCTCTCTCTCTCTCTCTCTCTCTCTCTCTTTCCATCTATCGGTCCATCTCTCTCTCTCTCTCTCTCTTTCTCACTGTGTCTCTCAGGGGCGGGTGGTGGAGAACATTTCGAAGCGTTGTGGAGGCTTCCTGAGGCAGCTGAGCCTCAGGGGCTGCCTGAGCGTGGGAGATGCCTCTATGAAGTGAGATTGTCATTGTCACTCTGGCATACACGATACATGATATAATAAGTGTGCAACGGCTTTGACTTTTACAAAAAAGTCCTCCGCTTGTTGTTTTGATTAGTTGCTGTTATTGTTTTAAAGTGATTATATTCACGTGTGATGTGTGATTATTAAACGTTTAAGCAGGCTTGGGCCACTTCGGTCCCAGGAGACTTTGTGCTAGAAACTCTTTTTTTTCTGATTCAATTTAATCTCAAACAAAAACAAAAGAAGAACAATGGGGGTGTTTTTTTTTTGTACATGAAACTGTACCTCTTGATCTGTTAATTTACATGATTTCACTTGAAGATATCTATCACCTCTATAAGCAACTGATGTATAGAAGTACAAGCTGTTCTTTGGAGAGTAAGGTTTTCGTAAAAAAGAAAGGTACAGTGGCTGTACAGCAACCTCCCAGGAGCCTGTAGATGACTCTGTTAATTGGCTCCTGAGCAACTCCTAGCATCTGACTTCTTATTTATTCAATGATGCGACTCTTGAGTAATTCCCCTTCTCCCTCTCTGCTCTTCGACTGTCTCCCAGGACATTTGCTCAGAACTGCAGAAACATCGAAGTGTTGAACCTGAACGGCTGCACCAAGATCACAGACAGCACCTGTCTCAGCCTCAGCAAGTTTTGCTACAAACTCAAACAGCTAGATCTCACCTCCTGCGTGTCCATCAGCAACCACTCCCTCAAGGCCCTCAGGTAGCACCCGCACACTTTGTGTTGCCCTGGTTACCCGATATACCCATATAACATAACCCCTGTTATTCCTTAAAGAAATGTGTTCTCAATTCCTCCTCAAGCGCTCACACACAATATGTAATAATTAGGGCTGTCAAACTTAACACGATAGTAACGCATATTCGTTTTAACGCCACTAATTTCTGCAGCAGGCTCAGTTTTAAAGCTGGCATCATATGAAACTAAAACCTAAGGAATCCATTGGTACCGACCATGTCATGCAGGCTCGTCGCAAAAGAGGTTAAATAACGCTCCAAACTTTCGCAAAATTTTGGCGAGGAAAAACTGTCATGGCCATTTTCAAAGGGGTCCCTTGACCTCTGACCTCAAGATATGTGAATGAAAATGGGTTCTATGGGTACCCACGAGTCTCCCCTTTACAGACATGCCCACTTTATGATAATCACATGCAGTTTGTAGTATATTCTTTATGCTAAATGCAGTACTTGTGAGGGTTTTGTCATTGTTTTGTGTTGTTAATTTATTTCCAATAATAAACATACAAGCATATTTGCCCACTCCAATGTTGATAAGTGTATTAAGTACTTGACAAATCTCCCTTTAAGGTACATTTTGAACAGATAAAAAATGTGCGATTAATCGCGATTAAGTATTTTAATCGATTGACAGCCCTAGTAATAAGATATTATAAGACAAATCTCATCATATCTTTGTTTCACATGTCCTGTGTGTTTTGTCTTTATCTTCATGGTGTGCGGATGCTCAGCGACGGCTGCAGAATGCTGGAGATGTTGAACCTGTCGTGGTGTGACCAGATCACACGTGATGGCATCGAGGCTCTGGCTAGAGGCTGCAATGGTTTACGAGCACTGTTCCTCAGAGGCTGCACACAGGTACAGTTTTATTTTTTCTTTCAGTGGGCATTTTAGGCTTTCGTTATTGGAATTTTAAGGCATTTTGACTGATTCCAGAGTGCTTTTATACCATGTTGAAATACATTTTTTTAAATACAATTCTTTTTAAAGAATTTCATGTAGTCCAAATATCATAAAAGACGAAAATAAATCCATAAAAGACCATAATGAAGGCTCTTCTTTTAACAAATTTTCACCATAAAATACCAAGACTTATTAAAAGGAGTAGATGGGTTAAGACATTTTTAACTGTTTTTTATCTTCTCATGCATCGAGATGCTGTTGTGTTACCTGCTGCCAGAGGACACTGTTCACGACAGTTTACTCTGAACAGGGTCCTCTGGTGGTGAAGACAGCTCACACTATGCTTCAGCTGAGGAAAAAGTAAAAACAAATGGTAAAACTACAGAAACAACTCAAAACAAATATATTCCCCTGATTATTTAAGATAGAAACCACAATATACCCCACACTTCTCTCCCACTGCTTCAAAATTGAAGCAGGCCTTACTGAAGAGATATGTGCCCTTTTCCCTACTTACTGTTCCCAACACAGTGCTTTTTCCATCCCATTGAATTTGGGATTTTTTTTTTACTTAATCTTATTGGTTGGTTTTTTGTTGGATGTAGTGGTTTGTGTCAGGCTGGCATTTTCTTTTTCTGCTGCCTCTGTAGAGACAGTATTTCCTTCAGGCTGTGTGCTCAGTTGTTACTAGCCGCGATAGTGACGCTGGTTTTGTTTCCACTTTGTCAGTGTGTGTGTGTGTGTGTGTGTGTGTGTTTGTGTGTGTGTCATCACGGCGAAATGTGGACATGGAGACAACTACTGTATCGGGAAATACCACAGAGGTGGTTTTGAGTACTTTGCCAGGTGTTTATATTTATCCTTCTGTGGACGCCGCGATAGCGTCAAAACCGTGCAAGATGCAGTCATGCAACTTCACAGGTGTGTAGTTGAGATCAACATGAAGGCTGAGTTCGAGGACGGCTGTGGTTCGAGCAAGGACGCCGGAAGTAGGGGGGTAGGAAGTGGGGAAGGAGCCATTGGGCTCCCCCCACTTTACGCCCCTGTTCCAATTTAGCGTCACGGCTCGTGTGAAACCATCGCAAGACTTTTTTCTTTTTTTTTTAAAGTGTAGTCTCATTTTCTTGTTTGGAAAAAAATACCACGATCCCCCTTAAATCCTATTTTGGGGCTCAGAGAGTACAGTATTGAACTCGTTGCAAAAAGAGGACGTAATTAAGGAAAGGTTTCTCCCATCAACAAACAAAAACATAGACACACACATAAATGATTTATCTAGGTGTTTAATGAACAATGCTGTGTATTTTTATTTTTTGTATCTTAACCCAGCTGGAAGATGGAGCATTGAAACACCTTCAGAAACACTGCCCAGAACTCACCACCATCAATCTGCAGTCCTGCACCGTAAGAAAAACATTTGGTTGTGGGGAGGGAGAGACTGATAATAATGCATGACGGATGTGTCTGTATGCCGCCGTGTTTTTGTAATTTGTCTCCTGTTTCTGTTGCCTCAAGCAGATAACGGATGATGGCCTGGTCAGTCTGTGCCGAGGTTGCCACAAGCTACAGATCCTTTGTGTGTCTGGCTGCAGTAACATCACTGATGCATCCCTCACTGCGATGGGACTCAACTGTCCCCGACTCAAGTGAGAAAAAAACACAAATGTCCCGCCATCCCTCACAAGAACAGCTTGCTTCAGTATCCACAAAATATCCCTCTAAGGCTGTGTGACTACTGTCATTTCCAAAAATGGACTAGAGTCAACAATATAGGTATTTGTAATTTTAGCTGCCTGAAAATGCCAGAATCCACAGAAAGTCTCTTTTTCATCAGTGTTGTCCGTCCACATGCTTGTAAACATGTAGAAATCTTGAGAGACAGGTGCATCAGAGCAGTCCCACAAACTCTCTGAAGCTTGGGAAAAAAAAGTTTTTATTGAACAGACAAGGTCACGATCTGACAAGGATCTCAGGTCTGATTCATCAACCCAAACCCATACCCAATTTTTGGCTGATGGTTATGTTTGTTTATTGTATTTAAGAAGGGACAATGCACATTAATTAACACAAGCCATCAAGTAAATGTGCCAGATTTAAGCCATACAGGCTAATTTTCATCTGCAGTCTCTGATGATTTTGATTAAAGGGATAGTTCAGGTGTTTTGAAGTGGGGTTGTATGAGGTACTTATGCATAGTCAGCGTGTTAACTACAGTAGATGACGGTCGGCACGCCCCCGCTTTGGAGAAGCAGACAGGAGTACCGGCACGGGAGGAAAGCAATATAGTGCTGTGGATGAAAACGGCAGCAAAACGTATTTTAGCCACCTAAAAGAAAGGCCTACCTAAAAACAATCTATATCAGTATAAGTGTACGCTATATTTAGAGTATTTTCGCGGGTTTAACTTTCCGTCAGACAGCTATACAGTCTATGTTTCCATCAGGGAGCTGAAGCTATGCTCTCCAACCAGACTCCATTGAAAAAACTGTAATTCTTTTAATCTGAAGAACTAACCAAAGTCACACAATAACACGAAGAAACTAACCGATCGAGGTAGACCAGCAACTCCCGTGTTCTGTGAGGTAAAATTACATTTTTTTTCAATGGAGTCTGGTGGCTTTGGCAAGATCATAGATGGATACAACGGCTTCAGTTCCTTTTTGGAAAAGGCTGTCTGACAACAAGGTAAAGTGGTGAAAATATTCTAAAATTAGCGTACACTTAAACTGATATACATTTTTTTTTTTTAGGTGGTCCTTTCTTTTAGGTGACTTAAATATATTTTGCTGCCGGCCCCGTCCACAGCACTACATTGCTTTGGTTGCGTGAGGTAACTCCTGTCTGCTTCTCCAAGCTGGGGGTGCACCGACCGTCATCTACTGTAGTTAATATGTATGACTATGGATAAGTACCTCATTCAAAACACCCAAACTATCCCTTTAACACACCACGCAAAACCATACTACCCTCCCAGTAGCCTTTACAAGTTGTGTTTGTGTGTATGTCTGTGTTTTATCAGGATCCTTGAAGCTGCACGATGCTCCCATGTTACAGACGCTGGGTTCACTGTGCTGGCCAGGGTGAGTTTCATTTTGCTCTCTTTGTCCTAGTTTCTTGTGTCCTTTCGTTTTAACCTCGATGTCTCTGAGTTCAACTGAATGATTTCTGTTTTTCTTCACAGAATTGTCATGAGCTTGAAAAAATGGACTTAGAAGAATGTATTTTGGTAAGACGAAGTTTGTGGTTTCCTTATTTATTCCTAACATCATGCTTGTGGTATTTATCTATGTCGAATCTGGAATTATTCTTGGCCTTGATCGATTTGTCTGTGTAGAGATTAGATTGTAAGAAAAAGACAGATGTGATTGTGTGCATGGCGGGATGTGTTTCTGGTGAGCAGTCCAGTGACTTCAGTATTTAAATTGATTTTGACAGAGAGCAGAGAGGGAGACAGGAAAAGGAGTGACACGGGAGCAAAAGTTTAAGCGGGATACAAAACTAGACACAAACATGCTTCCACAAAGTGTCTCTAGACGTGTGAGAACAGTTCGTTAATCAAGCTTGTCGTCTCCTCAGGTGACAGATAACACCCTGGTTCAGCTGTCTATCCACTGTCCTCGCCTCCAAGCGCTGGTAAACATTTACACCCGCAGTTCTGATTTTGTGCCAGGTTCTGCCTTATCCTGTGTGCAATGCTCATGGGAGCTTTAATCCATCTATCTGTGCGTCTTCAACCCTGTTTGCCATGTCCCAAACAGTCCCTGTCCCACTGCGAGCTGATCACAGACGACGGCATCAGAGCTCTGAGCAGCAGCACCTGCGGCCAAGAGCGCCTCACCGTGGTGGAGCTGGACAACTGCCCCCTCATCACTGACGTGACCCTGGAGCACCTGAAGAGCTGCCATCGTCTGGAGCGCATTGAGCTCTACGACTGTCAGCAAGTCACCAGGGCCGGCATCAAACGCATTCGGGTCAGTGGAAATTAATCATGGGCGAGTGATGGGTGTTTTTATGCCTCCGCGCCGGCGACAGCCGTGGCCAGAGGCATCCTGTTTTCGGGTTGTCTGTCCGTCCGATATCTCAGGAACGCCTGGAGGGAATTTCTTCAAATTTGGCACAAACGTCCACTTGGACTCAAGGATGATCTGATTAGATTTTGGTGGTCAGAGGTTAAAGGTCATTGCGACCTCACTTCCGTCCCATTTTTGCGAAAGCGATATCTCAGGAACACTTTGAGGGAATTTAATTAATTCTGGTACAAACATTAAAGGTATAATATGCAAGAATTAACTAAGAAACAATGTATAGACTGATACAAAGATGAACTGATTAAATCTTGGTGGTCAAAGGTCACTGCGACCTCACAAAACATTTTTTTTTGCCATAACTCAAGAATTGATGTGCTAATTATGACAATTTCACAGAAATGTCTAATAGGATAAAATGATGAAGTGACGACATTTTGGACAGACATGGATGTAAACTGCAACTTGACTGGTTGGTGGAGGCATATTTTTATCTGAAAATCATACACTGTAATTTATAATTGAATTAAAGAAACAGTTCAACATTTTGGAAAATACACTTATTCAGAGAGCTCGATGAGAAGATCAATACACCTCTCACATACAGTATGACAGTGGTTTTAACCTTCTCATCTAACTCTCGACAAGTAGGAGAATCAGTGCATTCCCCCCCCCCCCCAAAAAAAAAAGATCATATGCTTTTTTTCTGTCTTTTTCTACCCTTTTATTAACACACCTCTTCCCCACACAGGCCCACCTTCCAGAGATCAAGGTCCACGCCTACTTTGCCCCAGTGACACCCCCTCCCTCTGTACATGGAGGTGGCCAGCGTCTGTGCCGCTGCTGCATCATCCTCTGACAGTGGAGGGCCAGGGGGGGCCACCTCTGTCTACAGGTCCTGCTGCTCTGATATGGGCTGAAATGGGATGTGGGTTGGGGGAGGGACAGGGGGAGGTGTAGGGGAGAGGAGGGGCTGGACCCACTCACTGCTCCTGATCACTGATCAATACATAGACTGATCAACCCCTGATCAGTTGAACCCGCCCCTCCTCTCTCCTCTTGCTCACCAATAAGGATTGCAGCAGCCCCGGGTTCGGGCGTGGAGGGGTGGGTGGAAAGAACACGGATGGATGGACTCTCTCTTTTTCTCTCTCTATCTCACTCTCTCTTTCTTGCTGTAAAGACAAAAAAAGGTTCTCTACCCCATCCTGCTCCT
Source organism: Sebastolobus alascanus (assembly GCA_916701645.2). Taxonomy (NCBI): domain Eukaryota; kingdom Metazoa; phylum Chordata; class Actinopteri; order Perciformes; family Sebastidae; genus Sebastolobus; species Sebastolobus alascanus. Next base: position 491,549 of record CAKAOJ020000025.1, on the reverse strand, counting down.
CACACCCCTGACACCCCACCCGAAGAGGACTGCATCTGGACAGCTGGAGATGGAGAAGGAGGGGGGGGGGGGATCTGAACAGTGGAACTACAATGCATCATGTTCAAACTAAAAAAAAAAAAGACAATATTGTCATCTTGAACAGTTTGCTCTCTGTGGAGTATCATCTCAACCAATCACATGACACCTCTATGTGACCATCCTGTGATTCATTCTGCTTTGACCAATAAACACGCAGCAGCATGGAGGGAGAGGAGAGCTGGCTTGTGGGAAATGCAGTTCTTCTGGATATAAACGGTGGCGAAGCTTTGGCACAGCCGGCTCAACTCTCTAGTGTGGAAGAAAAAAATAAACAGGAAGTACAGAATGGGACATGTGACATATTTGTGCATCTGAGAAACTTTTTTGTTGAGATTTAGATTCTGTTTGTACAGAGAATGTTTTGCAATGGAAAAAAAAGAATAACACTTACGGCAATTCACTCAAAATTGGGGGAATTTTTTTTAATTTTCTCTTTTTTTTTTCAGTGCTTATTGTAATTGTCCATGCCTGTCTATCCAGAGAGGGAGTTTGTCATTCTTTTTGAAATGGAAAATAAGCGACTGTTGCTGTTTAACAAAAAAAAAGGACCTATGATTCAGACTCTCAGCGTCTAAAAGCGTTATGTTGACTCTGTATGCTGCTGGGATGAGCGGCTTCTCCTGTGTACTGCGTGGTTATGGTGGCTCGTAGGCCCTGATCCAATCCTGTCAGTAGCCCTGATGTGCACTAGCTCCTACTTGACCACTTAAACATTTGTTTACATCCTGGATTAGGTTAGCACCACAGACAAACTTGTTTACATCGGTAGGTTTCCAGTCTCCCTACTATTCAGAGTGAGTTTAGTTACACTGATACCACTGTGGTATACCCACTGACTGTTTTTAACTGGACTGTGAAGTTCATTATTCAAATTTATTGCTGTGTGTGTATTTGGATATCAATCAGGGCTAACGTTGGTGCAACTTTGCTTCAAAACGAAATGGAAATTTGCAGATGATAGTTTTGAGAATGTGAGCAAAGGCACCTCAACTCTTTGACAATCACGTGAATTTATGTATTTGAAAGTTAATTTAGTTACGTTTTGTGCAATTGGCAATTTACTGATGATGTAGGATATAATGAATTGCCTGTATTCAATATACTCCACTCGCTTAGTAAAGCAGCACATGAGAAATGATTTAGAAATAGCATTTGACACAGGTCTGGTGAGCCAGTCTAATCTAGTAAATTGATCAGCAGCAAATTCTCACTCATCCAATCCTACAGAACATATGTGACAACAGGAATGCGAAATGACGTGATTGGAAAGCCCCAGAACCAACAGTTTTTATTTCACTCTATACAGACACTCCTTCTGATGAACAGGATCTCAACATGATCTGTCTTGCCATGCAAGTAACACGTGTATCGGGCCTGAAATACAACTACTCAAAGCACTGAAAATACGACAAAACAGAAGCAGCTCGCAGTTTTGCGCTAAACAAGAGACTGGCAAGTGCTGTGTAGTGCCGAGTGCTGAAAGACTGGGGAGATTGGCAGGACAATGGATAGGACTGAAACAAGGAGAGCAGACAGAAAGATGAAGAAAGACTCTGATGGATACATAAGCTGACATGACTGGCTGTGATACTAATGCCCTCTCTTTGACAGCTGTTTTAACAGTTTTATGTTTAAGAAAATAAAGAAATAAATGAAAAAAACAAAACAAATGAATAAATAAAAGTGACTAATAGTAAATGTGCTTTGTCTCTACAGTGTGAGATTTTGTCTCCTATAGCATCAAAAAGAGTAATTTATAGTAAACTGCGGCAAACTGAATACAAGTTATACAGCAGCTTGACCGCTAGATGTCACCCGAGAGCCGTGTAGACGGCAGACACACCCACACAAACTGCGGTTTGTTTGATTCATGACTGAAAACATTAATTATCTAGCAACTAGTAATGACAAAAATATATAATTTGACTTAGTTCGTGTATCTATCTTTCTTTTTTTTTTTTCTTTTTTTTTTCTTTTGGAAAAGCATTCATTTCACATGACAGAATCAGTATTACTGCCAACTGATTCACATAACATCGTGTACATTTAAAACCAAAACATTATGCAGTACAGTTGACAGTCGTTTTACAAGCCTGGCTCCTCCAGAGGTTTTTTCTTAATGAAGAATTATTTACAGTAGAACATTGAACATGGAAAAGCTTTCACCTTAGATATTATAAAAAAATAAAAATAAAATATATATATATACATATACTGTACATACGCGTACACACATATACAGTACATGTGTATCTATCTTTCTATTTAAGCACAAGCGCGGTCCAGAGTACACTTGATAATTCTTCATTTTTACATCAGGCATTATGCTTGGCTAGCTGTGCGGTGCCCGAGGACCCCTCGGCCTGATCGTTGATCGGTCTTCTGGTGAACTGCAGTCAGTCACCGGCAGCGCGCTAAGCTTTCCGCGCCTCTTAACGGGTTTAAAGCGGTTAGCGGGCGATTATTCCCTGGATTAAAAGAGAAACCAGTTTCCGCGGGACTGGAGCGGAGCCCCTTGTTGTGGAAGTTCGGTGCAACTTTACCCGCTGAAGGAGTCGACAGCTGAAGACTTTATCGCCCCGTTGTCATGGAATAGAGAAGCGAAGAGGAGCCGGGCGGCCTAAGGATAAACTAACCTGAGCTAACTGAGCTAGCTGATGGGGAAGCGGTCTATCCTGGTTGCTATGCTAACCAGCTAGGTGCTATTTTTGTTAGCATAACAATTAGCCCGAGGCTTGTTTTGATTTTGATATATTGAAGGAACCCGCGCTGGTTAGGGTGTAATTTGCAAGTTTTTCCTGAACTTTCTCGGAAGTTTTTTAAGTTAACCTTCCTGAGCTAACGTTGTGTAGTAAAGGGAAAGCTAAGCGAGCTGCGTCTTTGTGGTACAAAGTTGAGCTTTTTGGCAGAGGGGATGATTTGTGTGTTAAATTAATATTTTTTTTTTCTACAAGGGATTGCATGTTGATGCTCAAACATCCAGTAGACGTAGCACAGACCGCACAGTCTCTCTGCCCGTCCACGGGACTCACATTAAGACCGTTTTCCGTCCTTTACATCCCCTTCCGACCGACCGCTGTCTCCTGTCCTCGGCCGGCTCCGGTGGCTGGCCACACGGCACCGAGTGCCCAATGGAGGATCATGACAACATGGACTATTTTTACCAGCAGGTACAGCAGAAAGATGTGACCCGCAGGTTGCAGGTCGGTCAGGACCTCATTGACTACCTGAACGACCCGCATCGCTCCACGGACGTGGAGCAGGACAAACCCCGGCTGGATAAGACCATGGACGAGCTGACGGGATGGGTGAACTCCAGCAATTTCAAGGTGAGAGACCTTTGTGTGAGGGTATCGCAGTGTCACTGCAGCATCCAGTCATCCCCTCGGCCTGTTCATGAATTATTTTCCACCAGTTTACCCAGTGAGCTGGAAAAGAGAGGGGATGGGGAGTAATGGGAATTTTATGATGCTTGCCAAGAGGTTGGTTTCAGTGAGCAGAGATAAGGCATTTCAAACGAGCTGTCATCACCTTAGTGGTCTAAGGATGACTCAAACTGGTTGCCCCCTTTTCTTATCTGACTCAGCCAAGTCAGAGATTACACATTTTTCATATTGTGTTTTTTTTTTTTTCTTACAGCGCATCTTCTTTCCAAACCTAGAAAAAGCTGAAGGCTATGTGTTTCTTATTGACAACCTAGTAGTCTATAGTCTAGAGGGCAGGCATATTTAAATGTCATCCCAGTGACAGAGTAGGACATTTGCAGGACATTCCTGTGGTCTGTTGAAGTTTATATTGTTTTATTGGCTGAGGCTGTGTGTCTGTGTTGAGGGGGACCCATTGTCAGGACTGTAGACTACTGTAGCACTGGATGGGATGGGGGAGGGGTTAGCAGACTCATTGTTGTACCCTATGCTTTCTCTCCATCCCTCGCTCTCTCTTTTTCTCCCCCTCTCTCTCTCTCACACATACAGACAGACACTATCTCAATCTGTCTTTTTTTACTATTTTCCTTCTCGTTCTCTCTCCTGCTTCATGCTCTCGCTGTCTGTGTGTTCTGCACTCTTTGCCATATCTCGGAAAACGCTGGAATGTGACATTTTTGCCAAAGGTATCACACCGATCCAGAAGGCGAGTCATAACAGTCTGAAATCCCTTTTCAAAGCGCGCTGAAATTTGATGCCCAAGTCTCTTTTTGAACTGATTAAAATTGTCTGCACTGATATGCAGGACTCAGCAAGACTGTAAGAGTGTGGAAAATGTGCGTTCAGCATAACGAAAGCATCCCCTCTAGGTCTCTCTTTCTAGTGGTAGAAAATGTTCATTTGGCTTGGTTGTCATGATGTTGTCATAATCCTAGAAATAGAACATTGTAAACGAATTTCCAATTTCTATAGAGAGGGTTGATAAAGATGTGCCAATACTGCTTTTTCGATTGCCTACACTAATTTCAAGCACCAATCCAACTTTATTGAGCATTTGTTTTCTGTCATTGACAAATGAAGACTTAAATCATTAGGTGCAGGTGTTGGACAAAACAACTGTTTAGGTTTAATCAATTTTCCCATTAGCATCCTCCAATTTCTGAGTAATTACAGATTTTGCACAGTCCCATGATATTCTGGTTTTGCATCTAACCACCTCAAAACAAATTTAAGGTGCCAATAGTGCGTTTGAGGTGATTATATGAGATAACCGTAGACATTCATAGAAATGAGGAAAGCAGTTTGTAGTTTAGACTTAAAGATTAATTGAAGATGAATGTGGTTACATGATGAAGTTTTCTTGCGTCCTCTCAAATGAGTGACCAGACCCAACATGTTTGATGTGAATAAGTGAACCGTTGCCACCTCCCTAGAATTTCATCTCAAGCTAACTTTTCCCTCTTTGTTCAGATTTGTTCGTGTATGTGGATATCACATACAGTAACTTGAGCTCAGTGTCTGGCAGTAATGAGCAAGTGAGTTGTGACCCCCAGAGGCCTTCACCCAGCAGGCTTTTAGTGATGCTGATTGGCTTCCTGTCGGGCAAAAGGACGGAGGAGTTGGCCGTAAGCAAGATGCTGAGTCAGCACAGGGCGATGATGCAGAGTTGACAGGCGGTGGCGAATGAATGAGTTAGACGGGGAATCCAGAACTGGAGGGATAAATGGGGTAAGGGTAGGTGAATGGAAAACACAACAAGTCGGGACTCATAAATACATTAAATGTTCGGAGAAGGCGACCCTCGAACCCAAGTTCCTTTTTTTAGGAATGATAAAAAGGAAGGATAAAATACTGCATTTCATCTGTCCCTTGGCCCTCTTCATCTTTATACTTGTGCGTCCTTGTCTGGGTCTTCTTTTTTTTTTTTGACAACGAGCCAGTTTCACCTTGTTCTTTCTTCGTCGTTCAATAGGTAGAACAGCAGATTCCTCTCATACACTTTGCTCTCACAACATCACAGAGGCCTCAGCGCTTATGTGAAAGACGTAAACAGAGGGCATTAATATTGCATGCTGCATTTATGGGCAGCAGAGCCCGATGACTGCACTGATCGAGGGGTTGATACTGTTAACAGGCTGCCCTGACCAGACTCTCTGATCTTTGATTTGGTTTATATTAAGATGTCAAATATGCATAATTATTTTTACTCTCAAACCTTCATACAATATTTATCACAGTGCAGGCTTTAGGATGTAATACACAAACACTTTACAGTCAGCGTTTACTGTATCCACTGCAGCATTAATATGTTCTTACTTGTCTTTAAAACAATGAAACTATTTTTGTGTTGCTGTTCCTGTAAACTCAACGCTTCCTGCAGGTGCTTCATAGTAGAAACCTTCCAGTGAAGAGAATTGATTGCAGCTTTTAGACATTTTTGGGTGCTTTATTATCAGAAAGTAGATCATCAGTGTTTAGGAGAAGAACTCCGGGTGCTTATTGCAGTTTGCTAAAATCTCAGAAAATTAAGGTACGCTTTGTCGTTCCCATTATGTTGACATTATCCTCAGTAACGTTAGGCGCGCCCCTTAGCAGAGCTGCGGGCCAGGGAAAATCCTGTCGTAATTTAAATGTAACTGGGCCAGTATGGCAATTAAATAGGCTAATGTAATCTGGCACTACATGAAACAAAAGTGCGTTCTGCCATTGCTGTGTACCACAAAATTCAGCATTACAACAATTTGCCTCATGCCTACCAATTGCACAGCGACCACACAGATGAAAGTGATTATATATTTAGTAACACAGCTTGAGCAGCTTATACAGGCTTTCATTCACTGTCAAATATGCCAAAAACATTTTTTTCTGAGCACCTAATGGACCTATTGGAGCTGCAGCTAACAGTTGTTTTATCATCAATTTATCTGTTGCTTGTTTTGTTATCACGATGAATCGTTCAGTCTATTGAATGTCAAAAAGTAGTGAAAAATGACCATCACAGAGCCTCAAATAGTTATTTTCTTCACAAATATTCAATTTACAATTATATAAAAGAGAGAAAAGCAACAAATCCTCACATTTGAGAAGCTGGAACCAGCAAATGTTATTCATTTTTTTGCTTGATAAATTACTTAATCGTCTCATTTCTTGGTGATCAATGGATTAACGGTGTAATTGTTTCAGCACTAGTCTCCATCTTTGCACATTTTGTTCACTCCCAAATGTTGCTGCGTGAGCCTTGGACCCTTAAATCACTTAAAGCCCCTCTAGAATCCAGAGTAAACCCTGTACATGGTATGTGAATTAGCAGGCTAAGCCACCATACGCACCAACCTGAGTCTTCACAAAGGTCCATTCATACTGGGCTAAATATTTACTGTTTTTCTTTCTCTCCAGCATACCTCAGTCTCACTTATGTTTTGAAACTTGCAGTCTAAAGATGCAGCGGTGTCCTTTTTGACACCGCTTTGTCCACATGTCTGATGTTTTTAGTATTTGGGGTGATGCCTAAAAAAGTGCCTATTTGGTCTTTTTTCCTCACCCCTAGTTAGACTTTTCACTGCAGGAGAAAACCTCCCCTCCTCCTCCTCCATTTTTTCTCCTGTCCAAGGTAGATAACAAGCCCAGCCTCTTCCATCTCTCGTCCTCTGTCTCCTCCTCTCTGTGTCTCTCCAAGTGAAGATGCCATATGGTTGTGGGCGCCAAGCATGTTGGGGTGCTGGGTGGAGGAGGAGGAGGAGGAGGAGGCCTCAGGCCTCCTTCCTTCCTGTACTGTTTCTTCTTTCTCCTGCTGTTTTTCCTCCCTCCCTCCCCCCTAAATTAGGTCAGTATGAGGGAGTCATCAGTGACCTAGAGCTCATGTTTCTTCTCCAGGTGATTTTTGTTTTTCCTCCGGTATTGCTTGGCCTTCGTCCCTGCATTTTTCTTCATCGCCCCCCCGTTCTCCCCCGTCTTGTTTGTGTGGTTACCTGGCTCTGCTCTTCCTTTGACTAAAATAGGGAAAAAACTGCAGTCTGACTCCTTACTCAGGGCAGAGGAGTCTGGAGAATAATGTTTTAATGGATTTTCTGTTTGGACGGCTCAGTTTTACCGCAGCTCTGCCAAAACAAGCATTCCAGGAGCACAGCGCAGTGTGGGATGTGATACTAATCAGAAACACAGTGGAAAACCTCAACTCTACCACTGGACAAAAATCCAGTCTACCTTCCCCCTACGAGTCATATCACAAGCCAGTTTGTCTTTTACGACTTAAGCCAAATCACAGTGACTGTCAAAGGTCACATGACTTAAATGTACAGATGTTGATATCTGGAAGTCATTAGATTTTTTACCAAATTTCTAAAAAAAAAAAGTGCAAATTATTGTGTGATTCCATTATCTGCTGTTATGCAGATGGTACAAAGAGGGCACAACAAAGTTACATAATCAAGAGTGCCACAGCTGTTAACACACAGTAACCTTTGACACAGTGAATTAAATGGGACATTTGTGTTAGTTTCGGAGACTTTTTTCTGTCTGTTAGCTAGAATGTCATCTCTCAGCCAAGCACCGTATTTCAGAGCGTTTATATGATAAAATAATCTCAACTAAAAAGTCTACTTACTAGGTTTTCTGGAGCTTTCTACTGCATGTCAGGGTCTTCTTCACCACCGAATGGAGCTGTTTTGGGGGTATCATCCCTTATTGATGACGTGATGACAAGTTGTTGTATGTTCGGGCAGAGTGGGGGTTCAGTGATGGTCTTTGGATGTGAATTTCTGGCATCTCCATTCATTCCAACTTCACAATGTTGGATGGAAAATCACAGTCGCAAACCAGTGTAAATATGTGCTGCTCATTCTGTCGGTAGCCTCATGTCACTTAATTATCACCAGGTAGTGAAACATCGATCTGCAGAGGGAGTCATGTGGTAGAAAAATATATCATGGGAGACGTATAAGAGCTCAAATATGGACACCTGGCTTTCAGAATAAAAGTAGTTTTTGTAATGCCCAGATTTCCACCTCATTTTTTTTTTACATTTTCATTTTTCCCAATGTGACTCGGTACAAATCAGTTCCAGTTTGTACTAAAACTGTAATTTGCTGTTGCCAACTCCCCTATTTGGTACATCACTTGTATCAACACACTACAAGACTCATCCAGATATCCGAGGGTTGGGGACTCAAACTGGTTTAAAAAGCTGTCGGCAGACTGACTGGCCTGCATCTTGAAAGGGAGACGAGGAGAGACTTTGACTCCTTGAACATGACAAAATTACCCTTCACAGTCTCTGCTGTTTGCCGAGTCAGCAAACCTCAAGAGAGAGTTTGATTCAGCAAATTTATTTTTTTATCCATTTAGGGTGCCAAGATCAGACGTAGAATTTTTTTCAAAACCTCTGAAAATAAAAGCCTTTAATCCTCAGCAGCCCGCGTGTCTTCCTCTCAGCGACTACATTTACATGCACCAAATATTCCGTTTTTTGCCCTTATTCCGAAAAAGACAGTATTCCTACTAAGCTGTGTACGTAACTGATAAACATTCCACTAATATTCCCATTTACATGCATACGTCATGCTGACCTACAAACAACCCATTTTGCCAAACGAGTCAGCAGGCTACCTAGTTGTCTTTTTCCCTGTTCCTACCATCATCATCATCATCATCATCATCTGGTCCATTTGAGGAGCTCAGGGCATCCTCATCACCGGGAGCCGGTGAATCCCACATCGAGGCCATTTTCGGCTGTTTTGGCAGGGTTCGATGCCTTAACATGTCGTTTATCACGTCAAAATATAGAAAAGTGGAAAGGCGGGAGCCGCTTGTGCTATTTTGCTTCTTTGCGTCAAAATTATGTTTTTCTTTTTCAAAGTTTTCCACTGGTGGCGGACTTATTCGACCATGATAACACAGCCTCCCTCTTTCTTTCCTTCAACCACCTTCTTGAAAAGGTCGGCGACGATGTTTGCACACATGCAAAAACCTGTTGATATCCAAGTCTTTCATAATGTTTAATAGTAGGTGTGTTTCTCCTTCTTTTCTTTTGGGCATGCATCTCTGCAAACTGTTGGCTAATTGGTTTGTCTACAACGGAAACAAGCAAGAGGCCGTGTGCCGCAAACTGCCCTAAAAACCCCAATTGTGATGCATATTCCACAATGCGCTGTATACATGTCCAAAGAATGCTCCTAAAACCTGAATAATATCGTCATACCCCACGTCTTGAAGCCATGTATGATTATTGTGTATGACCTACTATAACCTTTGTCTCTGTCTTGCTCTGTGTTTCTTAGGTGACATTGTTGGGGATAGACATCTGTGGTGCATTTGTGGACCGCTTGGGAGAGCGGTTCAAAGGATTCCTGGGCACAGGTGAGATATCTAACCTATCCCCACCCTGAATTTCCTTTAGTTTGTGCTCTATTTACAGTGAAACCCATTCATAAAGTGTTTGTATTTGTCCTCAAACTGAGCTTGCACACAAAGAACACAAAGGGGCTTTTCTTGCTTTTGAAATGCTGAAGTTAAAATAACTTTATGGGACACACAAATACTTTTTTATGTTTTGTAGAAATCTCCCTGTCCATGAAGTAGATAACAAACCTGTACAAACCCGTTTTCAGGCATTATATAACCAACACGCACGGTTATAATTTAGTTTCCTTTCAAAACAGATAATAGGGATGTCTTTCTTTGTTCAGTTCATCAGGCAAATGTCTTCTGCTAAGTGCATCCTGCCATTATCTTAAGCAGCAAGTGCTAATAAGTGGCACAAATCGGTACTATTTCCCTAATTGTACTCAACAACACTACTCTGTTACTGTTAAAGTGTGATGGTTTGTGTATTGTTGTATAGACTCTTCAGCATTTTGACCTTCCATTTTGTCTTTGACTTCCTCTTTGTGGTTCCTCTGAGACAGACCAGCAGCTCTACAGCCTGGCACCACCCCCCCCCCCCCCCTCTACTATACATCCTTTAGTCTCTATATTTAGGCTCTGAATTGTCTGCCATGCTGTAGCTCTACAGCTATTACACCCCAAAAACCACACCTCACATTCACATGACCTCATACACTGAATCTACACTGGATCAGATTTCATGCTCTGTGAGTGTGTATGTGTGTGCGCGTGTGTGTGATGTCGGTGCCAGCCCTTGTGTGTGCCCGCTGAAGGTGTCACCAGCTGTCTTTGTCAACCAGACTGGCTCTTGTCACCAACGAACACACTCAATCCTGCAGTGAGGCTCTGGGATGACTGGACCTGTCACACAGTGCAAAGTCTGCCACCACACACGCACACGCACACGCACACACACACACACACATACAGAAAACACACACACACACACACACACTGTGCTGTATCTCGACCACTGTCTAGGACGGTGCCCTAGCCCGGCTCTGTGTATGAGTGTGTGTTTCAGATTGATGGTAAAAACATCTCTCTGAGCCACCGCTGGCTCCGAAATCTTCCATTTCTCCTTTCCTGTGCTCTCTCTCCTTCCCCCCTGCACTCACCCACCCTCCTCCCACACTCCCACACACACACACTCAGAGCTCAGAGGGGAGGAAGATGAGATCATTGAGACTGAGCGATTGTATTGATCTACAGGACTGAATCAGGGCTGCTGCCATTATACCGTATGTGTGTATGTGTGTGTGTGTGTGTGCGCACGTTGACTCTGTGTGCTGTTGGCCATCTTGCAAAGTACGATGTGAATTGGAAGTGAAACATACACATCACAGAAGCCTGTACTTTGACTTGATAATACTTTCTCGTGTACAACGTGACAGATAAAATAAAGTGACGTAATTGTCCGAGCAGCTGTGCGCCCGTTTGATCGTCCCGTCGAAAAAGATGAAACAAAAATGAGTCAACTCGCCACATACGAGCAAAGGCTGTCCGTGTGTTTTCCTGCTTACTACAGCAGATGACGTTGTGGGCAACAATGTCCCCCTGTCATTTTCTCTGTTTGAGGGTATTGTCCTTGTTGCCAAGGCAACCAGCTGTTATGGTAACATGATGTACGCGCACACACATGCACACATAGCACGAGAAAAGGACAGATGACATCACTCCCCATGTTGAAGTTTCAGACTAGGAATGTGGGTAGGAGTGTGTGTGTGTGTGTGTGTGTGTGTGTGTGTGTGTGTGTGTGTGTGTGTGTTAATGTGTGTATGCTCAGGCCATTCTGTGTGTATTTGTTTTTATCTCATCGTGTGAATGTCAAAGGGAGTTTTTTTAGTTTTATGTAACTCAGAAAGTTTAATGTTTTCCATTTGATGGTCAAACAGAGAAAGATTCTCCAGATTTGACATGTTGTCTGTTTAAACAGGGTTATTCTGTAGGTTTGGAAAAGCCATTTAAATCATTGTATGTTGTGAATTTTTGACTTCTTGAGTTAAAGGAACAGTGTGTAACATTTCAGGGGATCGATAAGCAGAAATGGAATATAATGTTTTTAATAACAATGTTTTCATTAGTGTATAATGACCTGAAACTAAGAATGACTGTGTTTTCGTTAGCTTAGAATGAGCCCTTCATATCTACATAGGGAGCGGGTCCTCTTCACCGAGTCCGCCATGTTGCTCCATCAAGATCAGATTATTTATTCATTATTGTCACTCACAAATGGTCATCGGATAAAAAGCTGTCAAGTAGCTGTTCATCTGATATTAAAGCTGAAAACACCCTTAAAGCTGAGGGCCCTCCTGCTGTTCCACATTTTCATAGAGGATTAAAGTAACCATCTGAAACATTTGTTCGGGTGCCAAAATCCTTATAGTTCACTTGAATGCCAGCATTTAAAGGCTCTTACTTTGTAATTCTGTACAGTGTGCGTCACTGCGTTGCATACGTAGGCCGCGCTACTGGAGCAGTTGTGTGTTAGATAAAGTGGAACTGACACGGGAGCATTTGATGATCGTGACATTATTTTAGTCACGGTCCATTTCTCATTTCCTGTCCTCTCCTTCCCCTCGTCTTATCAGAGCCTCGGTGTCGATGGCGTTACGACTTAAGCTTTTACATTACGATGTTTATGTGTCTTTTTCATCTCTCACACACACCGACAGACTGTAACTAATGATAAACACATATCTTTGTATATTTATGTGTTTTTAAAAGCACTCCACTTGGGGGCAGTCTTTATTGTCTTTAAATCCGGTAGAGACTCAGTGTTGTGTGTGTGGCCTCATTTCCGCTGTACTTGATGTAAATACTGCACATTAAACTGCATTTTTTTATACATTGACTCTGATCAGTAACCCATCCTCTTTGTCTCTCTTTTTCTGTCCGTAGTTTTGCCAGCTTTGGTGGACAGGCTGGGCGATGGGAAGGACCAGGTCAGGGAGAACAGCCAAGCTGTCATCCTTCGCTGTATGGAGCAGACGGCCTCGCCCATGGTGAGAAACACACAGAGACACAGACATGTACATAACAATGTCAGCCTCAGGACCAGACTAAGTCAAGCAAAATAGCGATTGAAACCAGGATATCAGCCAAATTATTATCTTGAGTGATTGATTTCAAGCACATGTAACACGACAGACATCAAAACAAAGTGACACACAAAGATCATTTAGATGTCAATCCTTGAAATAGTTTCAGGGCTGTTGCATTTCAAGTTCAGGCACCGACTGTAGGTGACATGACAGGTTGCAGTGTGAAAAACTGTGTCGTACTGTGTGTTGCTGTATGTTGTTAGAAGAGTCAGTAGGCGGCAACCTCCGGATCAATTGTAGTTACTCGAGTTATTCGAAAGAATGCACAATCAAGATGCAAAACAGACAAATTACAGCCACCTCCACATCAATAGATAGTCACCACAGCGAGAGAGGTACTCTGTTATTTGGGCTCCCTCACCTGGGTATTAAAGGAATTACACAGGCTGCATCTGCACTCTGCTTTGTGTTGTCTACACACAGCTCACACATCTCCACAGATTGTAACCTCCTCTGCACTCCGTAATCTGCTCAAACCCCCGATGAGCCGTCTGGCAGAACCTTCTTCTGCTCGTTCCAACTGACACTCTTCCTCTCCCTCATCTCCCCCCCCCCCCCTTCTCTCTCTCCCTCTCTCTTTCTCTTCTTCTCCTTCGTCCAGTACGTTTGGGAAAGGCTACTTCTTGGTTTTAAACACAAGAACTTCCGCAGTCGAGAAGGAGTCTGCCTCTGTCTCAGTGCCACGCTCAGCACGTGAGTAACTTCCACCTCTTCACCTGTATCACTTCCGGGGTGAAATATGAAAGAATACTAGGGCTGTCCCAAATACCATTTTTTTTGAGCTTCGAAGCTTTGATGAGAAATATTCGAAGGTATTCGAAGCTTCGTGGTTTGCCGCAGCGCAGCAGGCTGACATGTTCTTCTGTCTGTCTCCATCTCCCCCGTTTCAGTGCCTGTGACAGTGCTGCTGCTGCACTACTGTACACACAACAAACAGCGATATCCATCTGAGAATAACTAATAATAATTAATGTTGAATATAAATAATAAATAATATTGTAGGATTATTCCTTATTTCATGGGATATTTGGGGATTTATACATTATTATCACATACTTATATGATTTTTTTTTTTTTAAAAACAAGCATTCGAATACTGATTTTTGAGGTGGATTACCATGGCAACAGTCAAAGCTTCGAAGCATTCGGGTCAGCCCTAAAGAATACATTGTAAATTGTAAAGCTATTAAATGTGTGCATATTGTCTCTCATCTTGTGGACAGAAGGTCATACGTCAGTCTTAACAATAAATTCAAAGAGTAAACATACAGTATATCTATCTCTATCTTAATTATATACAGAATGTTTTTTCGGATGGATATCTTCAGTATGAGTTAATTCATGATCTGCACACCGACCGAGTGGTCCACTTCTTCCCATCTGTTTTTATTACTACTCTCCATGAGCATGCCCCATTTTGTTTCTTCAAGAAACACACACAGTCTCCAGGATTAATCTTCTTAACTGTTCGTGTGACTCTGTAGAGGTGGCACACACACACACACACACACACACACATATACACACGTGCTGTGAATGGCGCCACAACTTTTGTCATGTGGCGTTAACAACCTTAAAGCATACAACTTGGAAAGATTTAAAAATCTGTTCTCAATTCACCCCGGTCTGAACTCTGAACTCTGACACGGTCTCATGCTCAGATGTCAGGCCCGATGGAGGACTTGCTTTACAACATTTAATTTGTACGGGACTGTATCTTACTAATATGGTCCAAAGAAAATATGCCGACCCATTTAGAGACGTTCTTGCAGAAGCCACAGGAGGCCAAAGAGATCACAAGTGGGAAAAGAAAAGAAAATAGACCCATTGAAATTGGCTTGTTGGTTAAACTAGACCAAGGGGCGAATTCACAAAGAATGGATTGCAGCCGCTGATGAATTGCGCATCACTTGTACCACTATCTGCCCTGTCTCATGGTTTGATTCACAAAAGATAATGCGCTAATTATATTACAGCGCAAACATGCCCATAAAGTTTGGCAGCTCAGCGCAATTTGCTCTTTTTTTGTGGAGGAAGAGGGACGAAATAATTTCATTTATATAATAACCTTATTTTTCATTCATTTTTTTCTAGTTTTTTTTTTTCTCATGTATTTTCAAAAATGCCACGTAGGGGAGCTTTATTAATTTATTTAGGTGTTGTTGCATTCTGTCACTGCATCCCAAAATACATGAGTTTGAGCGATATCAATGCTGCCATGATCACTGGAAAGTCTTGGCGTGACACCCCATATAGATGCACTTCAGTTGCTACCAACTCTCTGAAGATGCAAATGATTTCACTGTAACGTGTGCGTGTGTGAGCTGATCTTTGTGGATTGGACTTTTTTTTTGCAATCTGGCTCATTTGCATAGAATGTCTGCATATTATTAACTAATTTAAATACCTGCAAATAGCACAGCAGCACCGAGACGCTATTTGCTTGGCACAGTTAGGAGTGCACTTCAACCTTTGCGTGTGCTTTGAAAATTATTTCGCGGCCGCAAAAGCCGTGAAATCCTTTTGTGAATTTGCCCCTAAATTTTCTCACAGTTTATTAATTTCTCTCAATACATCATGACTTGCAAATGGTCAATATTAATGTCACGTTGTTAGCTACTTTTTTTCTCGTATATATATTTGGGCTGTGTGTACGGCCCTTTGACTTTTTCTCATTTCTAAACGAATTAGTTCTCATTTCCTCCAATTAGTTATTAGAGGGTTTCTGCTCTTGTATAATCCCACACAGTCGAGGACTGTAGAGACACAGCTGTCATAGTTAACCTGCATTTTGCAAGCTCATTAAACAAACACACCTATATAGACATAAGACTAAGCGGATGCTTGCTTCACCTTGTCAGACAGCAGCTCGACAGCAGTTCAGATCTGTGCAGGTTGTAATTTGCTGTATTTTCAACCTTCGGGTTACCGCACACAGCATATCTGGGCTGTTAGAATGGCAGTGGTAATTTTAGCATCTTTTTGCTAATGGAAAGTGACACTGTTGTGCTAAATGCTGAGCTGCTACTCGATAGTAAAAATAAAGTACGTGGGTAGTGGGTACGTAATGTAATCGGTGTGAGCCCGACCACCGTGTAACACCGACTACCGCGACAAGCCTAATTGAATAGTAACCCCTGTATCATATGTATCATATTACCAGATTCTTGCCAATACACAGACCTAGTTTTACCATTCTGATTGCATTATTCCTTTATTATTGGAGATCTTTGCTGTACACCTAATGCCAGCCATTTACGAATCACTAGCATCGTTATCAGTTTTGGTAACCCCCGAAAACTTCTGTTATTTTGTAACTCCATTTTGTTCCGTATTTTCTGACTTGTCGGGTGTATTGGTTTACTTGTGTGTTTCTCAATTTGCTCTCAGTTTGGTTTTGTGTTTTTACTTGATGCGATGTATGTGTTGCCAAGTGTTGAAGGTGTAGGTTGCAGTGCGTTGAGCTCTCTTGGCTACCTTAAATCAAAAAAAATATATATTATGAAAGAAGTACAATTTATATAGTCTTATGTGCCAAATATGTTCCATACATCCTAAGGTTCATAAATCCTATTCACAGTTTACACCATGCTTTCTAATATTCACACTCTCCCTCCTTAGAATAGAAGTGTTTTCCTCATTCCTGAAAATGTGATTTGAATGATGGGCACGGTTTTCATTAGATAACAGATATTTCACACTTGCTTTACCTTGTCGTGATGAATAAATATCATCCCTCTCATTTCCCCGTCTTTTTGTGGCTCTCTTTCAGGTATGGAGCCCAGCCGTTGAGCCTCAGTAAACTAGTTCCTCATCTCTGCACTCTGACTGGAGACCAGAACCCACAGGTAAGAGACACAGAGTAGAGGTCCTATGTTTCTCCCTTGTATCAGTCTGTAGCTAAGCTTGTGGTTTAGCTCTCAGCATCCAGAGTGTGTTGGCAGGCATCTTGAGTCAGCCCTGTGATTATTACTGTTATTAGTGAGGAGATGGGCTCTGTAGAGGCCCCCCCCCCCCACCCTCAGCTTCACTGCTGAATCATGAGCACTAACACCTAACCATTAACCCACACAGCAGCACTAGCTGAATATGTGTGAGTGAGTGAGTGAGAGAGAGAGAGGGATAGAGTGAGGTTGGTTTTAAAGCTCATGTGGAGTTGCACCCCAAAGCTGAAATCTGCTCCCATCGTCTACCCAATGATCATCTACCCACATACTGTCCCGACCAATCAAAATCCTCAACAGGCCCGCCCACCCTCAGTTGCAGAGAATCCCTTTAACAGCATCCCACTACCAAATCACAACAGTGCTTCCAGCATAACTAGCAAATTAGACGTCTCCCATTAGGGGGATGAGTACGAGCCCTTAAGGGTTTGTTTTTTAATGTGTTTGCGACCCTTTGTGTGTGTGTAACCCCCAGACAGTGGAGTGTAATCTGTATGGCATTATTAAAGAAAATTGACCATAATTGTAACAAACGCACCATTTTACTTGGTATACCAGTGCAGGGGTAGTGTGGAAGCCTTTTTTTGTATAAAAATTTTAAATTGGTTAATGTCTGCTGTGTGTAGGTACGCGAGGCCTCCATAGCAACGTTGGTGGATGTTTATCGTCACGTTGGAGAGAAGGTCCGAGCAGACTTGGGAAAGAGAGGGCTGCCTGCTGCACGGTGAGTTCTTTTTTCATGTGTCGGTTATTGATAAGCTCTCTCATTTTTTATTGATTTGTGTGTGTGTGTGTGTGTGTGTGTGTGCCTGCTCTGCCCAGCAGGGGATGAGTTGTGTGGAGGGTCAGTGGGTCCCGTGGCCTTGGCACTCAGTCTGTCCCAGGCCACGCCATGCACCACTCTGCCCTTCACACACACAGAGAGGCACTTTCATCCAGAGCACAATGCTGACTGACTGGGGGAGGAGGGTGGGGGGGGGGCAGATAGGGCACAAAGGCGTTGGGTGGAGTAACAGAGTCGAGGAAGAATCGGAGAAAGTGTGTGTGTGTGTGTGTTCGTGTCATCTGAAGAGGTCCATTGAGTGGTCTCGTCCATCTTTGGTCGTCCTGGTTACGTGTGCTGGGTTGAGGGTTATCCTAAGCACAAAGTGACCCCCTCTCTCCCCCTCTCTGTCTCCCGTGTGTGAGATCTGAGCAGCAGCCAGTGTTGTGTGCTGACTGCTCAGTATGAGTCTTACGTCTGTGAATGCTGGCCGTGGCCGTGTGTCATGTGTTGCGCATATTAAGCCTGTCTCCAGTGTAAACACGCTTACTGTGTATGTGGGAGTTATACAGACTGGTGTGTGTCTGTTATATGTAGAGGTCTGACAGTACGAACGCTTGTTCTTCTTCTGTAGATGAAGTGTACAATTTAATACGAAATTCTTTAAAATATGCATACATTTTGGCATGAATTGTGATGAGCACAAATGTCTGTTTCGCTACCGTATTCATTATTAATATTGGAGCACTGGTATGAAGGCAAGGTGGAGGTTGTTGTGTGTTTTTGTTGGTATATGGTTGCAGGGTGGAATGCAGGGCTGCGGCCAGGGTCTTGCTGACCAGATCACATATCAACTCTGTAGAGCTTGCGTCACATAATGGAGAGAAAGAGTGATGTGACAGAGAAAGGGAGCGTAGAAGTGTAGAAGGCCAAGAATAAGAGGTGGGAAAGGTTGAGAGAGCATTAGAGAAAGCAGAAAAGGGAGAAGTTGAACAGAGGACTGCCTTTTATTATTTCCTTTAAACACTCAGGAGATGTTCAATCTATGTTTCCTAACACAGTCTCTAGTCTCTCTCTCTCGCTCCTTTATTTTGAATAAGAGCTGAAACGGTATCCCCCCTACAGTATTAAATCACACACAAAATACTGACCCAAATAATTGGGAGTAAACCTGGAGGCTGTGACTAATGAGTAGAATTATATATTTTTTTGGCCAATCTACATAAAAAGCGTTTTTGGGACGCTTTCACAAGCCAACATTTAGTCCGTTTTAATCAAGCTCTGGTGCGGTTTGTTTAGGCAGTTGTGAACGCAGTAATCTTACTCTGATGTCGACCAAAACAACCGGTGCGAGACCGCTTGCGAGAGGTGGCCTCGGACTCCAAGCGAACCAAAACCCAGGCTGCCTGTGTGGGCATTTGTTGAGATGGACACAGGTTTAACGACAGGTTAACATGAACGGGAGAGGACGGACCTGGACTACTGCAGAAGTCCGATGTTTGCTTGACATCTTGGCCAAAGAGAATATACAGAATATGCTAAATAAGCTCCAAAAAAATAGAGACGTTAAAGACATATAAAGTCATTCGAGATAAATTGGGGCAGATCAGTGCCGATTCACAGAGAAAAACACTTTGACAGCAATTTATCAAAGTCCGCAATTCCCTGCATAGAAGTGGAAGCTCTCGTGACAAAGAAGATAAATTCGCTCCTTCGTACACGCCCCTCAGCAAATATTTTTTTAAATTTGTACACTGAAACCGAACCAGACTAAATAGTTTGCTGCTGCTGACAGTCAAACAGCTGGTTCTGACAAGAGAGACGGGCCGAACGGAGGTCGGAGTCGGTGTGGATTGAATGGAACGAGCTGTTTAGTAGCACTCATCTCTCACTTTTAATGTGGATTCCCAGTAAGAGTTGTAGCTTTGAATTATGATTTGTTATACACAAGCAAACCATTGCCGAAATACTGTAAATGAGCCAATTTACAGGTGCAGGAGACGAGGAGGTGCATGCATCTCCCTTCAGCATCTATAGTTTGTCAAGGTTGTTTTGTCTGGAGGCTCTTGAATTTTACAGCCTGGTAATAAAGGTTAAAATATGTAGTTGAAAACGGTTACAGTTGAATGATGAGGAATGTTATTACCCCAAATTAGGTTTGTCCCTAAAGGGGACCCAGGCTGTTCAGAACAGGATTAGAAAATAGTTTCATTTCATCATTCAGGTCAGTTAATCTGGTCAGTGTTCAGCACAGCACACTGTACAGTGTGTACGTTAGCCAGTGTCTGATGAGATCACTCATACTACAGTGAACCTGATAAGCCTGTTCAGATCGACAGTGACACGGGTTGAACCTGCTTTAGCAGTCGGTCTGAATGGGTCAGCGAGAATCATCTGACCCAGCTCGTCCTGTTCTGCATTGAATGCGGGTCGGACACTACCTGGATTTCTATGTTTGTGTTTCTGTCACAGATTGCAGTTTTATCGATCAGTATTGTTATTGAGGTTTAAACATCATTTAAATGACTCTAAACTAACTGAAAAGTATCTTTGTGGCATTATTTCTCTATCGTACTGTAAATGTGTGTATTTCTAAGGTCTAGCAGTGATTTGTATGGAAGTACTGTTGTAGACTTGAGTCCCTGTTAACCGTAACAACGTGGGATTAACCTGTGACAGCAGTCTATTAGTAGGTCAAATGCTGCTTGACTGAGCGTCCAGTAGACCTGTCTCATGCACACATTTCTTGTTCGAAAGGGAAATGAGAGAGATGTGAGTCATCTCCGCTGGAGTCGAGGTGACCCTTTTTCAATGACGGTCGATCTGTGTCCACCACAGATTGAGAGCTAAAATGTGCAGCGGTGTGAACTTGGGATCCTGGGATTAAAGAGATGTGAAGAAGGAAAAAAGAGGAATAGAAGGGAGGGAGGGAATTATGGGGAAGTGGGGTGAGAAGGAGAGACGTAAAGGGGGGGAGGAGGAGCAGCGTTGCTTTCTGTCTGCCGCTAGCTGTACAGCCCCTCCCCCTCTGACGAGTGTGTGTGTGTGTTTGTGCGTGTCTGGGTATGGGAGGGAGGTTATGTAAAGGGTAACTGAATCTCTGCGCTGCCTTGTCACACAAACTGATTTGTCTCTCTCTCACACACGCACATGCACGCAAAGACCCCGGCCTGAGATTTAACTCTTTGTACCACTGTGGAGATTTCCCAGTGGGTGTGTGTGTGCTCATCATACAGTACGTATGTGCGACAGTAGGTGGTGCTTTGTCGTATGCCCGTAGCATGCTTTGGTCTTTCGCTGTTTGGCTCCTTCTCTCTCTCTCTCTCTCTCTCTCTCTCTCTCTCACGCCCTCCCTCCCTCCCTCCTCCCGTCTTCCTCCCTCCCACCCTCTCGGAGCCACTGCACCATGTTGGATACAAAGAGCTGAGGGAAGCCGAGGACCAGAGTGTGTCACTAGCATGGGAGCTAATGCAACGTTGCGCAGCAACCTATTAATCAGTCCACTGGGAAATACTAAGGGCTAATGAGTATAGAAGACTGAAGGCAGGGCTATTTCTGAACCGAATGGGCAAATTATGCTAATGAAAGGAAGGGAACCACGTGAATACGCTGCGCGCCGGAGGAGCCCATTGCAACGCTAATCGTCACTGATCAGGAGCTGCTAAGCTGTCTTGTAGTTGTGGACCAGCACCCAGACACCAAAAGACAGACAGAAAGACAGACAGACAGACAGAGGACGGTGTGTATGACTCTTATTCTAGTGTGCTCACATCCATGGCAAACCTTTTGGCAAGGAGACATTAGGGAATGTTATTGGACGTGGGGTCATTTTGCCTGTGTTGTGTTGTGTTATTGTCATGTGTAGCCAATGTGTATTTGACACTGCTCAGTGTGCAGGAGGTGTTTGAGGCTATTATTTGAGGCTATAAGATGTTATTTTTCGCTGGACTCATCTGTGATCGGGATGGATCTTTGCGTTATTAACATGCAGACAGTCTTACCTGTGTATCACGTGACTGAGCAGATGTGGCTTGGGATGGTGCGTGTTTTGGTGCCGAGCGGGATGTCAGGAGGACTCTTGTCGTGTTGCAGCTGCAGCTTCATGAGTGTGACTGGCATGATAGACACACCCACCCGCCAACAGGCAGACAGACAGGCGGGCAGACTGTCCACCACATGTTGCTGCTGATGATACTTTCACTTGGGATTCACAGCACCTTGCCCGTCTCTAGGTCAAAACTGTGTGTGTGCGTGTGCGTGTGCGTGTGCGTGCATCCGTCTGTGTGTTTTCTTTGTCACGATCCTGTCAATGATGATGATTGCGTATCATTTTCCTAATTCAGTCTCATTTTGATGTATCCAATTCTGCAATTATAGTTATTTCAGTACTTTTGTTGTGTATGTTTTGCTCTAACATTTCTTCTTCTTCTTCTCTCTCTCCAGGTTACAGACGTTATTCGCTCGTTTTGATGAAGCCTTGAATTCAGGCAACATGGCTCTCAGCCCGAGTCACGGTCAGTGCCTTCTCTCATTTATTTTGCCACCGTTGTGTTGGCTTCTGAGAGCCACCAAGTTTAGTCATGTTGTCAAGGTGATTTCACTGTTGTCAGGTATTGGGTGTTTATTTGAAAAGGTTGCGTGTTGGTGGGTGCTTGTGCGTGTCTATATCTGCATGTGCTCTTGTGGTTGTGTCCGCTTGTTGCCATGAGCTCTTGTAAGAGGACCTAACAGGATTAATGGTTTAATCTGTATGTGTGTGTGTTTGTGTTTGTGTGATTCTGGGTGTGCTGAGCCAGACCTGAGCTGAAGGCTGCTGAGTGTTTCGCTGTCCAGCAGTAGATTGTGTGTGTGTGGCTGTGGATCTCTGGGAGCCTCAGGCTCAATCAGTTTTGTTTGACCATGGAAAGTTAGAGTGGTATTGACAGCACCCCTTTCTAGGTATGTCACGATACCAGAAATGTAGTAGTCGATACCAATACCAGGGAAATTTCACGTCTCTCAATACCAATTTGATACCACGGTTAAAAGACAAAAGTAAAACAATAAATCCCATGTACTTCAACCTACACTACTTTATTACTTTATTGCTGTTTATAGATTATAATTACACAGCTTTGTTGAATACTCGATTCTGATTGGTCAATCACGGCATTCTACAGTCTGTTATTTCTTTATAGCGGACCGTTGCTATGTATAACAGACCGTTGCTATGGGCGCAGTTCTGATGTCGGACTCTGGCTCTGGACTTGACTCAAATTAGTGTAATTTTTAAGTAAGTAGTCGTGTAATAAGCGGGATAATTATCACTATTATCATTATCACTTACTTATAGGATCCCCATTAGCTGTGTCATAAAGCACAGCTGGTCTTCCTGGGGTCCACTGTGAAAACATTCCATTTGAACACATCATGACAACGTGATAACACGATAACTATAATTTACCTTCGCCCAATACTATTTTCTACTGAATAGAGTCTGAAGACATCATAGTGTAAATCAATGGCACCTCTCGTGTTGAAGTCAGCAGGACGAGGACTAGTTAACATTAGCTGTTAGCTCTGTGCAGGACTGTGCTGCTTACCGGCTGCTAACAGCTAACGTTAACTAGCTCTCGTCCTGCTGATTTCAACACAGATTTGTTGTTCACATTGTAGCATTATCAGGGAAAAAATAGGGTGCGTGTCCTGGACGCATCGATAGTGGGTTACTCTGTCCTAAACACATTTTCTATCGTCACCAGGACGACAGGACGCCGTTAGTCTTGAGCCCTGACGTTACCTACGGTACCTGCGGTACTGTAGAAAAACAATTACTGTCACATCTTCAGAACTTTGGCATCGACTCGGTACCGAAATATTGCTTCTTGTGACATCCCTACCCCTTACAGCAATGTTTCACTTTGTTGTTTTCACCTTTCAGAATATAATGTTGGTACAGTAGCCCTTTAGGGATTTACTGACACCCATGAAACTGTTCAGTTTCCCTTCTTGCTTATTGGAATTGTGATTTTCACACTTGATGATTAAGTGTTTATGTGGAAAGTGTTAACTGAAATATGATCCACAAAGTCGCCTCTTTTGGTATTTGGCAAGAGAAGCTTCTATTGTGCCGTTTCCACCAACAAATTCATTGTTTCATAGGGACGTAACAATCTGATATTTAGAATCAGTTTTCAATGCCACAGCAATCCCCCGAACTAATGTTAACCTTGTATAGAAATAATTCCAATCGCAGTAGGTACACTGATTTTAAATTTGGGAAAAAGAGAGCACTGGTATCGGATTGGTGATTGGCATGAGTAGATACCCAGAGTTATCGGAAATGGTAAGGTCAGTACTAGGGTCTGCTGTTTGGTGTCAAGCAGAGGCTGTCATTGGCTGTTAGGACCCTTAGGCTGCCCTGTCATAGTCTCTATGTGTCTAACAACGACAGCAGCGGCTGGTGCCTGGGCGGCTGTTGCAGTCTGTTTACTTGGAGAAAGAGACATAGGGAGAGACGTGAGGAAGAGCTCGGGGCGTGTAGTTGCCATGATGCTGTCTCTGGTGGCAGCAGAGGGATGGAGGGAGTGTTGCTTTTAACTCCCACCTCCCTAGGGTTTAGAGCAAGGTTTTGTTTTTGGGTCCCTGATTATATAGATGTTATGATCAAATGATTATGTGATTTATTTACTTTTCAATCTGTGTTGTTGTCTTCTGTCATGTGATTTGCTGGGGGCATGAAATCACTGCTCGTTATCTAGGTGCAATCCTGTTTTGGACTATCACTTTTCTTTTATAATGGCAGGAGGAAGATAATAGGAGTAAACATCGCAACAGTCCTGTGACGGTTTGAGAAGAAACTGGTGTAGATGTGTCAACAAAACATGTAGTGGCGCTTGATACACAACCATCCGTCATACCCGAGACAATTAAAACTCTACACTTCACTTGCAGCGTAGGACTGAAACAGCCCAGACAGCAGTTCACAAACCACCTAACAACCACATACTAATGGGGCCGCTGACCCACTGGTTTGATGCTTCTTTTGGTAGCTCCTTTAAAAGCTCTTCACAGTCTGACCATACGGGTTGACCACATATCCAAACTCTGCTGAGTAAGCATGAGGTGAAAGTGGCAACAGATGCTCACCAGGGTGAACTTTGGCTGCATGCCTGGCTGTTTGGCCTTGGCTGCGAACCTCATGTGTACTTAAGCTTCTTCCTTTTGTAGTTCTCAGCTACTGCAGCTCGTCATGCCACAGTTGGTTGAGTGAGTCACAAAACTGTAAATTGTTGGTGCATTCCCATCCCTGCCTAGGTGGGCTGCAAGTAATGATCTTTTTTCATTATCGATCAGTCTGCAGATTATTTTCTTGATCAATCATTTGGTTTATAACGTGTCACAGTTGGCTAAAATGGCCATCACAATTTTCTAAAGTCCAAAGTTTCCTCCTCATATGTTTTGACTGATCAACAGTCCAAAAGGAAAGATATTACATTGTAGAGCTGAAATGATTCAGCGATTAGTTGATCAACAGAAAGGCCGTGGGGTTGGGCGATATGTTAAAATGTTCCAACCAGCCATCATCAGCCAAATAACCGCCGATTGTCGATATATTCACGCAGGTGTGTGTGCAACGCCAGGAATGTCAGTAGTAATATCCTACATATTCGGGTGCATTTTATTAACATAAAAATATAAGGTTATTGTGCCGACACCAAGCTTCAGAGCCGGGGATGAGAGTGAGCGGGCGCTCGGGTGTCCGCTCTGCTCAGCACCGGAACAAAAAAAAGACGCATCACCTACAGTATGTTAATAATGCACTTCCCGTGCCTAGTCTGATAGTCTGATCGGCTCTCGTTATTCGGAGGCGAACCATTTAATTAGCAAAATAAAATGACAAATATCGCCCAAAAATCTGCCAAAAAAACTCAGCCGATAGCCGATATATTCGTCCAATCGTCCGACCCTAAATGGTCATATGCAACTGTTTTGATAAATTAATTCTTTAAGTCATTTTGCAGATTAATTTTCTGTCAATCGACAAATGCTTTCAGCTTCTAGTTTCCTAGGTTTGTGTGTACTCCATAACAATACTAAACTGAGTAGACTCTTTCATATACAAAGCATTCTGTTGGATAAACAAGTGATGTTGGGAGTCTGTTAGTTTCCCCAACTTGTTCCTGCCTTCTGAACTCGTGTTTGGCACTCAACAAGTAGCACTGATCAGCCCGAGGCTCGCTGTCGGCTCTATTTAAGGGCGACAAAATCTACCAAAAAGGGGTAGCGGGAGGTGAGCATGAACTGGTGTTTTTCTCTAAACACTCCCAAGATTTCAACCTGAGTACAGGACGCAAACTCACAAAAACACACATGTACACACACACACACAAGTTCGCTCTTACTTGCCCTTGCCCCACATCTCTTTTCGGCCAGCTCTTGGCGGTTGCTCTAAAGGGTTTTGGGCAGCTGTTGCTGAGAGAAGGGGAGAGAGGGAGAGAGAGAGAGGGGGGAGGGAGGGAGGGAGGGAGGGAGGGAGGGAGGCAGGGAGGGCAAAGGATTGAGGGAGGAAGCTGACAGAGATCTCGCGCAGTAGGCGAGCCTCAGCGCTGTGCCTATCACTGCCTCTCCCTGATTCATCATGACAGAGACAGAGAGAGATTGAACAAACAAGAGAGAAAAAGGAGATAGAGGAGAGGACAGAGGAGAGAGGAGCGAATACAGACAAAGACAAGAGGAAGTTTCCATCCATAACACACTGTAACCATGGCAGTTGGGGATGATGACGACGGTAAGTTTGTGTGTTTGTGTGTATGTGTTTAATCTCATCTGGCTGTGGATGCTGGCACTCAGACAAAAGCTTGTCAGCATATGGTTTTCGATTGAAATCAGCTTAAACTCCAAGCACTGTGACCCCAAGTGCACTGGCTCAGATTTAGGCTACGTTTGCATGTGTGTGTGTGTATGTGTGTGTGAGAAAGAGGGAAAACTGGGTGTCCTGAAATGTCGCCATCATGTCGTACTGTGTGTATGCATTTGCGTGGATACACAGTACATGCGCAAAAGCATGTGTGTATCCTCGCAATTCATTGTTTTTTTTTCTGTTTTGCTTTGAAAATCTATCTGAAAGAGAGAAAGGACATATTATATAAACAGTACGCACTTTCAATTTGGTTTAGAAATTAAAGAAAACATTTTTTGCTTTTCAGTGATTTTTTTTTTCATTTTTCAAGCAATCTGAAAAAAAAAAGAATAATGCTGTGACTGAACTGTGAGGTCGCCTCTCATTTTCTACCTTTTTCACTCCCACTTCAACTCTTTCCGTCGCAGTAATATGAGGTCAAGTGTGTGTTGTTCTGCGTTGGCAGCCTTCCTGTTTCTAACTCTCACTGTCCAGGTTTTGAGAAACAAGCCAGTGGACAGACGATTGATGAATTATGAACAAATAATCATCATTAAGATAAGGTCCATTACAGCTCTCTCTGCTCGTCTCGACTCCAGCTTTGAAGAATGGGTTTCCTCCCACTTTAAGACCAAAATATCTCCCCGAGTGTGACAGCACAAAAAGGCATCTGTTTAGGTGGATGTTAAATTTAGATGAAACATAATTAACATGGCTGAGGGCATTTTGTGTCTCTTCTTTCTGGCTATTTTGAAAACAACTCCTCTAAGAATTTCACATAGTGCCACTTAATGTCATCTAGTATTGGAGTACAGTTATATACAGACCACGTGATATAACCTTTGTACTTGCCGTCTAATTATAGCTGCTCAGTTTTTATTTTCGATGTGATGCAGAATATTTAGCCCATCCCAAATGGAATTACAAGACACTTTTTGATGTCAAACATTAAAAATATAAAAAGGAGGGCTGTCAAAGTTAACGCCATAATAACGCGTGAACGCAGATTCATTTTAAAGCCACTAATTTCTTTAACGCATTAACACAATCTGCGATTTGTAGGTTGTAGCGTGCTCAGTTTTAAAGATAGAGTGAAGATACTGGCATCCTATGAAACTTAGAAAACCTAAAGAATCCATTGGTACCAACCATGTTATACTATTTTGTCGCGAAGGAGGTTAAATAATGCTCCAAACTTATGCTAAATTTTTGCGAGAAAAAAACTGGCATGGCCATTTTCAAAGGGGTCCCTTGACCTGAAAATGTGTTCTATGGGTACCCACGAGTCTCCCCTTTACAGACATGCCCACTTTATGATAATCACATGCAGTTTGGGACAAATCATAGTCAAGTCAGCACACTGACACACTGACAGCTGTTGTTGCCTGTTGGGCTTCAGTTTGCCATGTTATGATTTGAGCATATCTTTTTATGCTAAATGCAGTACCTGTGAGGGTTTCTGGACAATATTTGTCATTGTTTTGTGTTGTTAATTGATTTCCAATAATAAATATATACTTACATTTGCATTACGCAAGCATATTTGCCCACTCCCATGTTGATAAGAATATTAAATACTTGACAAATCTCCCTTTAAAGTACATTTTAAACAGATAAAAAATGTGCGATCAATTTGCGATTAATCATGATTAACTTTAGACAATCATGTGATTAATCGCGATTAAATATTTTAATCGATTGACAGCCCTAATAAGAAGACCTCTTCAAGTAACACATATACAAAACAAACCGAAAAATCATCATAAATACTAAATTTCAAATAAATTATGCATGCACCAATAGCAGAACATGCATAAGGTTTATCCTGATAGAGAGCAATTTTTAAAACTTCAATGTTTCATACGTGAATAGCCACTCAGTCTCTGAGCATTGTCAATTTTTTTAATCTTACTAAACAATGTGTTTCGTGGTTCCCAATAAAAATAGAGCAATACAAACAAATCCTTTCTTTCAGACTGATATACTGTCCAATTTCAACATTGAAATCGCAGTTTTCAACTGGACACTTGTATCTGAAACTCCCCGACACTTCTGGTTCCAAAAAAAAACAAGATGGTGACGGCCAAAACGCCAAACTCGAGGCTTCAAAACGACCACGTCCACAAAGCAACGGGCGACGTCACGGTGACTACGTCCACTTCTTCTATACAGACTATGGTATAGAGGAATGTTTCCTGTGTCTCTGTGTAACAAAGTAAAGCATGTCAGTGCCGCTGGCTCCTCACTTAATGTTATTTGGTCCTGTCTGAATACGCGCTTGTGTGAATGCAAACACACACACACACATCTACACACAAAACAAGCCCAGAGATATTTGGTGCCTTGCAAACTGACCATCAGTAGCAGCTTTCATTGCTTGCATAGCTCAGTGTTGACGGCGACTGACACACACAAACACAGTCGCTCTCTCTTTCGCAGACATGCTCATTCTGCTCCAGTGCATCTCCGGCTCTGCAAAGGAAAAACCGTGACCCCGTTTCCAGGCTAGGCTGGTTGCCATGGCAAAGCTTTCCTCTGAAAATGATGGTTTATCCCTCTTCCCGACTTGGAATTGGGACTCAAATTATACCTGTGTGTGTGTGTGTGTGTGTGTGTGTGTGTGTGTGTGTGTGTGTGTGTGTGTGTTTTTTTATTTAAGAAACTCGTTTTCCTTGAGCTGGGCTGGAAATGGAGCGGTCTGTCTCCTCTTAGAGAATCAGGGCCTGAATGTCATTTCTCCATCCCAGAAACAACGAAAAGTGAAACATCTGATCATCATATTGATACAAAAATTACCATTTTTTTGAAGTATAAAACACATTAATCCTATTAGATTACAGCCTTTAAATAATGCTGCATTTATTCCTCCTCTTGCACTAATTAGTGACCTATTATTACACAATCAAATTAGTGAGTCTGTGTGGTGTTGGCTTATATTTACTTCTACACTATATTGTGGTTTCATTCTTCTCATCGTGTATGTATTGTTGTTTTGATTTTCAACTTGTATCCCTTGCTGCAGACACAATTTCTCTACAAATAATCACTATAAAGAGAGAGGAACAGTATTTTTTTCACTCTACATGTCTATAATTATTAGTTGAACATAGTAGGTTTCTGCAGGAATAGCTGTGGTTTCATATTCTAGTTTTCTGTTGACACACATACCTCTTCTAGTTTACTTTGGAGCCGCTGCAGTCATGAGCTTTTTAACAGCTTCTGTCCCAGTTCTCTCAGTGCTGCTCATGTTTCACTCGTAGTCATTCTCATCTCCCTGTGTGTCATCTCATGCATGGGACTCTGCACACTGTCACATGGCTCTGAGTGGGAATATGTGACAGTGCCTGTTCCCCCTGCAGATTACAGCAGATCAGCCCAAACACAGGCTCTCTGTGTGTAGTAAATCCTAATTCCTCAGAAGATATCCTTCAGTCGCATGTTGAGATTTTCAGCTGTGGTACGTGTGATTAAAACGGCTAAACTGGACATTTCTTCACTTTCTGTTACTGAGGTTAAGCAAGGTTTACATAGAATAATAATAATAATTCAGCAGTGATAGCGACTATACGCTGTCCAGAACTTAGTCATTTCACTTTTTCTGCTGAAGATTATTCAAGAAATTAAACCACTTAATGTTATTTGGTCCTGTCTGAATACGCGCTTGTGTGAATGCAAACACAAACACTATTCATCTGAGCGAGCTTATCAGGAAATTAGCCATAATTCATTGACCATTAGTCTAATCATCATAAATCTTGGTAGATATCTTCAGTGCGTGTTTGGGAATAGGTGTACCAAAGCATATTCTGCTCGACCCATAGGGGGCGCCAAAACTATCAAAAACTTGTACCTCAAGAACTGGTGGACAGAATTTCATCAAATTTAGTGCACATGCTCTGGGGACAAGTATTAACCAAGATCTGAAGTGTCATATTGATCGGTGCATGTGGGCGTGGCCTATTTAGCATTTTATGCTAAATTATGCCTTTGTTCAATTTGCTGTGAGCTGGAACGAGCTAGAGACATGAAACTTGGTACCATAACTTTACATGACGTCATAATGCTTCATGTAAAATATGATCCAAATTGGCCACATGGTGGCGCTACAACATTTTCAAGGCCAAGCCCCCTCACACCATAAGTCCCATTGATGTGAAATTTGACAGACATGTGCTGCTGAATGAGCTCTACAAAAAAGCCTCTTGGACCTCTAAAGTCTGCCTCCTAGATTTTCCTCCATGTTGAATAGTCTGAAAAACACATTTTTGACATCTCCTCCTAAACTCTATGTCCGATTGCTACCAAACATTCTGTGGATCATTACAGGAACAAGATCATCTAAAGTTATCAAAAGCTTGTTGATATCTCATGTCGTTTTTAAGATATTGACCAATGAACTTTAAAGGGGCGTGGCTTGGCACATCAATAGAGCTAACTCCACAACTGTTGGGCCCATCTTCTCGAAACTGGCAGAATATGTTCATAGGAGTACCTGAAACATTCCCTGAAAGTTTCGTTCAAATCGACCACTAGGAGGCGCCACCAGCTCCAAAGATTTGCATGGGCCTATTATGAATTTCGCCAAAAATCAATGGGAGTTCGTCCCAGCTTCACCAAACTTGATGGATATTTTAATTGACCTGTTGAAACGTCACCAAAATGCCAAGAAATATGACTGGCGGGACTTTGAGTGTGCAACTACAGAAAGGCTGCATACACTGTAATAATGAAACAAGGGTGTGATTGGTCTCACTCCTTCGTTATACAGAATTAAAACAGGTGAAATGACTATGTTTTGCTTTGTGAAGCCCAAAATTCGATCACTGCTGCTCGTGGCTTTGATTTCAGGTGCTTCCGCTGTTGAGCGAAAAAGGGCATAAACCCGCGAACTGCCGCTTGCGGCTGTAATTATTATTATTATTATTATTAAGCAAGCAAAAGTACAGATTTATATATGCGTACATATTCAAGATCAACTGTTGTTGGTTTGTAGTATTGGCTGTTCTTTTTTGAACTCGTGGTACTTTGTTGGCTTACCTTGATTTCAGTGTATTCTTTATAACGAGTACTTAAGTAGCAAATATATTTTATCACTCATAAACATTCACCCTTAAATATAAAAAACTTAATCTCATGATTGAGTTGTTACTGTTGAGTTGGGGAAGATTTGAGGTGAGGACTATTTTATTCTGTGTAATTCTTGGGACACACAAACACTCTCGCTCTCATTCCCTCTCCTGTCTGTAATGCAGTGGGATGCTGTGCCCCCCTTTGTTTTGTGGCATGTTTGAACCATAACAATAATTTGGCTAGAACAGAGCCGGTGCTGCCACCATGTGGTCACAACTGAATATCTGTTAGTGTGTTTGTGTTCACAGATCTGCCTTTTAAACACTACATGACATTTGCAAGACTGTGATCAGATCTGTATGTTTCAGTTAGTCTTTCCTTCTATCCTTTTCTCTTTAGATAGGGACAGAACAACAATGCATGTGTTTTACTTCACTCCCCCCCACCTGTCCCTGCATGTGTTTCCCTCTAAGGGGTCCAGGGACATGCTCCCCCGGAAGAAAATTGTGTACACTTTAAATGCATCAGTCTCGTGCACTTTGAGAGCAAAATTAAGAAGCCAGATCTATGAAGAACCTTGTGCTCTTGTAAACAATTTTGTGTTCTAGTGGTGAGGTCGCTGCGCACCACCGTGGAGGAAATGCGCCCTGCGAGGGCAAGCCAGCCCACCCATTGAGAAGTGTAAAAATATTTACGGTTAATTATGAAACTGTGGCGTGACAAATGCGACTATGGCGGGCTGCCACAGTCTAGGTAATATTTGTTGTTTTTGGCTGGGATTATTCCCACACGGATTAGGGATCGACACACTGGGGCGTTGGCGCATGTTTTTTGCCGATGTGTTTTAACATGTCTTTATTCATTTTACCACTGATTGGTTATTTCTGGACTATCAGATCTGTATATTTAAGCCAGTCGTCTTCGCTCCTCGTTTTTGACTCCTCTTCTGAAATGGAGAGAGGAGGGAGTCTCGGCCTGGAGTTTCCATGGCAACGCTGCCTGGTACACGGCGGAGCTGATTTCTCTCACTGTGTTGTGTGTGTGGCTGTGGCGGTTTCTGTATGTGTGTAAGGAAGGACTTGTTGTTTGCATCTTGTGCCGTATTATTTGGCAATGTGGCGTATCCTTGGAGACACTAATGCTGCAGGAGGAGCGCTTCCTCCACAATAAACCAGAATCCTAATTTAATAAACTAACATGAAGTCCGTGAATAAACAGTAAATCCAACTGTTGATTA
This sequence comes from Sebastolobus alascanus, assembly GCA_916701645.2. NCBI lineage: Eukaryota > Metazoa > Chordata > Actinopteri > Perciformes > Sebastidae > Sebastolobus > Sebastolobus alascanus. The sequence goes on along the minus strand of CAKAOJ020000025.1, from coordinate 458,663 downwards.
AACTAAATTGGATATGTGTATGTGTGCATGTGGGTTTACTGAACATCTTTTTTCCCCTGTTTGCTGCTCTATTCATTTGAGAAGCTGGTCTGCACAGGTCGCCATGGCAACAGCATGTGTGCAGTCTGCTCTGTACGATGGTTTCTCTCTCTCTCTCTCTGTCTGTCTCTTCTCTCTCTGTCTCTCTCTCCTCTCTCTGGTGTCTGTGCTCTGCCCTTCACCCAGTGGCATTTACTCCCATGGGGTCTGACTACAGACAAAAGGAGGAGATGTAAATCCTGCTAACAGTGATGCTAATCAATGCTAATACCCTCGATGCATGACCGAGTATTGCTAATGTTAGAAAGCAATTAAGTTCACTAAACTGGGATCTGATGCTGTGAATTCATTCAGTTCTATTATATTCTCAAGTTAGTACTCAAATTTACCTGTAAACACCACCGTATTTTCTTCTACGTGCATTTTATGTATGTAAGAACCTGTCTCATAATGTTTAAGTGTGTTTAAAGGAAGGTCTTTTGGTCCTCTTGACCCTTGAACTTTGACCCAGATGCTGAGTCATAGCAGTTATTTAGAACCCAGGTTTGCAAGATGATGTGCTGTTACATGCCAATTGGAAACAAAAATATCACCAGATGATGGACCAAACATCACTTCAATTTCACTTTACATAAAGGGATCCAGGCATTTTCAGTGTGTGGGCTTGAATATAGTGTGTGTATTATAGTATATACAGTGTAGAATAGCTGCACAGTATTTATTTATTTATTTCATTTTGGCTCTGTATTCCATCACATTAGATTTTAAATTAAACAGTGATTGTGAAATTGAAGCTCACTTTAAGCTGTAAAGAATATTTGGGGCTGTTTACATCCATATTGGTCGAACAGTCTCTAACAGTCGGTTTGACTCAGCACGTTAGTCCAACAGGGCAGGGATTTGCAACTCCATTACATCAGGGCTACCTGCTTGAAGGTGTGTGTTTGTGTGTGGTGGTCAAAGGAGCGGCTGTAGAACGGTGGTTAAACACTAGTGTTGTCATGATGCTGGAATTTCTAACTTCAGATACAATACCTTGAAAAATAACGATATTTCAATATCATTCTCGATACCACGGGGGAAAATTGACAACATTAAGGGCATAACATTTTAGATTTAGGAGAGAAGAGAGAGCAGAAAGTGCAGCTGGTACCCCTGTATCGATACTGTGGAGATTGAGTCTTGAAACCGATAAATGAATATTTTTGACACTGCTAAACACATTTCATTCCTATATTCTTCACAATAAAAGTCCCCCATTGTTTTTGCTGCTTGTTCTCTTCCTCTTGTGGACTTGTTTTTATTAATCGCATCGCTAATTTGGAGAAAAACATTTAATTTCCTAGAAATTCTTCACAATAAAAGTCACCTGTTATTTTGTTATTTAAAAGCTTTTATTATGAAGCAGCAAAATCAGGAAAAGTTGGCTTTTCATTGTGGTCCTTTTTATCTATAGCACCCATATTTAAGGACAATGCAGCTGGACAAGTCAGTCACCCTGACTTCATTCCAACTGAGCATGTATTTTACTTGCTTTGGACCACCAGACTCTAGGACTGTCCCCAATACCATTTTTTGGGCTTCGAAGCTTCGGTGAGAAATATTCGAAGGTATTCAAAGCTTCGGGACAGTGCCGCTGCCGCACTTCTGTACACACACACACACCTCTACAAACAACAAACAGCGATATCCGTCTGAGAATAACTAACAATAATTAATGTTGAATAATGAATAATGTTGTGGGATAATTCCTTATTTCGTGGGCTAATTTGCGATTTATACAATATTATTACATGCGTATATATAAAAAAGAAACATTTTATTAGTCATTTGGAGGTCGATTACCATGGCAACGGTCGAAGCTTCGAAGTATTTGAGTTAGCCCTACGAGACTCAATGCAAAAATTCCCCAAAACAAGCCAGAAGTGAAGATGGCTGCAGTACAGTATGTTCACCAAGCAAGATACTTAGTGTCTGCTGGTGTCTGGAGGCTGAAGACCTGATTGTATTTATATTTTATATGGTTATAGTAAATTTGTATTTAAAGGGCTACCATTTCTCTACTGCTCATCTGATGTGGATGCAAACACCGTCAAATTAAAGCTGAACATTGGCACTTTGAACCTCACAGTCATTGTTTCACTTCAAATCCAGTCAAAACAACCAAAAACATGTCACTGTCCACATACTCACAGACGGCGCTGTGTGTGTCTGTGTGAGAGTGGGAGGGTCGAGGCCTCAGATGGAGGGGTGTGGTCTCCCCCCCCCCCCCGCCTCCACCCTCCCCACACGACCTCCTTTAATCATTGCTCCATCATCCTTTGTTCTGTCTGAGAGTGAATGAATAAATGTGTTTCTTGTCTCACAGCCAGGTGAATGTAGCAACATAAAAAGTGTGTTAAGAGGTTGTTGATAATTGTGTGTGTATGTGTGTGTGTGCGTGTGAGTGAGAGAGAGAGAGAGAGAGGGGTGTAAGAGGCTGGAGAGGGTGTGTTGTCAATGGTAATGAGTTTAGGTTAGCTGGTCTGGCAGGGACACCGAGGAGCCCTGTTAATATTCCTGGGGTGTCTGTGTGTGTGTGTGTGTGTGTGCGTCTCTACCTTTCTCTCCCATCACACACACACACTCATAGTCCTTGCTCCGCACTGGCTGCAACACTATGATGTCACCTCTCGTCTGATTGGCTGTGAGGCTGCTCAGAGAAGGAGGAGAGATGCTGGGAGAGAGGGAGAGGGAGGAATAGAAGATAGAGAGAGAGAGAGTGTGAAAGAAAATGCCGGCACTTGTATGGGTGGAGGGGTTTTCGGACAGCGGTGTGAGACGTGTGTGTGTGCAGCTTTAGCCCCTGTATGAAGTGTGTGTGAGGTGTGTGTGTGTGTGTGTGTGTGTATGTGTCTTTGGGTACGACTTGGAGAAGAGGGGGAACCCCAATACCACGCCCTCCCTGAAGCATGAGGCGACTTATCTGCGAGCGGATCTGTGACTGTGAGTGCAGTGATGCTTAATTGCAGAAAAACATTCATTCAGCAATTCACATTTAAATTCTGTTTTTTGTAATTGAAGTAGATTGGAGATCCATACTGGAGGTTGGTTTCTTGTGTCCTTTTTTCATTAGCCCGAGAAATTGAATCCATTTTGAAAATGATTCCTAACTCTTTCATGAATGTATTTTACTTGCTTGACACAATCGGGATGTAAAAATTCATTGAAAGATTCAAATTCGGCCTGATATCCGTTAGTGTCCAAGATCGAGACAGTGGGTGCTTTTTCCGGAAGGGGTGCAGCCCTCTAAAAACGGTTCCGTCTGGAGTACAACAAGGATAATGTTGGGGGTCTGGTATGTAAGGATAGGCTTGATACGAGCTATTTGTCCTCATCAACATCCCTTCTTGTTCTCTACTCTGAACATTTATCACCTAACTCGGTCGAGGAACGTTAAGCTCTCCTTCATCTGGAGTATGGCTGGAACTTGATTCGAAATCCAATACAAGCAGATTTTAAGACCTCTCGTCCACTTGTCCCATATTGGAAGCTTTTCCCGGACCAGCAGGTAATTCCTGTTGCTGTAGCTTGTGTAAATATAGTATTGACACCAGTGTTTTCAATGAAGTCTTGTGATGCAAGGCCAATTAAGGAGCAATGGCACTTGACTCTAGTTCATTGACTTGAGTCTTATTGACGACTGTTATGTGAGTCAGGGCATGGGGTGTTTTACGAAGTGAAGCTCGATCTTGTTAAGTTAAGTGTGAAATGATATCCTCCGACCTTGCCCGATTTGGTCTTAATCTTGCTCATATGCTGTCGTAAAATTTCATTGGAATTAGTTTTGGCTCTACTCTGTGATAGGCCATTCAGGTGTTGAGGTGATTGTATTGTGTTGATTCATACGCCAGTCTGCAAGAGCCGACGAGAGGCTGAAAGAAGCAGAATTATTTGCCAAAACTGGAGAAGTGTAAAGATCTAGCATACTGAAGCGTTAATGCCGTGTTCTGTGGTTGATGATGGACCTGGGTGTGTGTGTGTGTGTGTGTGTGTGTGTGTGTGTGTGTGTGTGTGTGTGTGTGTGTGTGTGTGTGTGTGTGTGTGTGTGTGTGTGTGTGTGTGTGTGTGTGTGTGTGTGTGTGTCGATGTCTGTGTGTCTGGTAAATGTTGTTTGATGTATATGTCTGCTTCTTTACATGACATCTGACTCAATATGGTCTGCAATCACTGTGAACATGTGGCTCGTATGTACACACACGCGTGCCTGTCAATAGATTTTGCACGTCGACTGTGTGTGTAGGTAAGTTTGATGTGTGATTCAAGGTGCAGGGTGGTGGCTTTGGCGCATTTCATAAACGGCTGGTTGTCAGAGCGACCGGAGCGCAACTGCATTCCTATGCCAACACTTTCATCTCAACAGTCGACTTGTGTGCGTGTGTCTGTATGTGTGTCCTCATATCGTCTTCTTCAAGTGTTTGATGCACGTTCAAAATGTTGAACTACTGTTGCAAGCGTGTCTCAAGTTTCAGTTCTTGCTTTCTAGCTAGCTTCATTTCTGCTAGCATGCAGATACGAGGGTTTGGGCTGCAGACAGTTCTGCCAGTCACTGGTTGCATGGGTGGACATCTTGATGATTGGCTGATTGTTTATATATATATATATATATATGTGTGTGTGTGTGGGTTTGCCTTTTTTCTTCTGAGCAGTTTGTAATTAGTATTGATTTAGTGATTCCTGACCAAGCTCTCTGTGGACAACAACCTCCTCCGGGCTTTGCTTCTCGTCTTTACTTTTCTTTCTAGCGTATTCAAATGACCGTAAGCTTTTTTATGCTCAACATAAAAAGGGGGGGGGCACATAAAATCCAAGGTGCTGTGAAATGTTTCAGAAGGACCTGAGGGTTTGAATAATTAATATGTTGTTATTTAACATTTTAGAAACCAGATTTCAACCTTGTGACTGTGAGAGTAGACGTCAGTCTTCAGTTGTGATTCTGTACTTGCTGATAGTTTATAATGACTCTCATGCAGGTTGTGAATAAATGAAATAATCGTTCCTCTGTGTTTAGACAAGTTATGAAGTGTTTGATGATAATGATTTGCCATATTGTGTAAGATCGGTAATAATCCTTCCCCTGTATGCTCTGGACTTGACTCGATACCAATGTTTGCTAGGACTTTGCAAAACTTTTGAGTTGAGTGGACGGTAACACTCTTCTCTCTCTCTCTCTCTCTCTCTCTCTGTCCTCTCCTTCCAGATCGCAGTTTTGAAGATGACGACAGTGTGGATGGGAATCGTTCTTCCTCAGCCCAGGCTGGCTTCAAGGTCCCAAAAGTCCCCAAGAAGGCTGCAGAATCCTCCGCTGCACGCAGGCCCAGCGCTAGCGGTGGCAAGCTTGGTATTTAACTTTCTTTACATTTACACACACACAATGAATGCAGACACACAGTTTCCTCTTTGGAAAAAAAAGGAGAGTGGGGTTTATATCATCCAGTCATGACTGGTAGAGTCCTCTAGGCTAGCGGCAAATGAAAAGTATCATTACAATCTGCAAGCCTTACTTTTATCTATGTGGAAGTCAACATAACCGGTTTTCCAGTGTGCATCACATGTCTATATGTCACAATTTGCTTATTCAGAGCTTCCATGCTTAGCGAACATGCCACTGCTCGACAAGGAGACCAAGGCCGTAAAGCATCGTCAGGAATTTACCACTATCCTCCTTTTGTGAGGAAATGACAGGAAATGTTTTTCTTTTGTACAGACAGGAACATGAGTGACTGGTAGCGAGCTTCCAGGCTGGAATTACATAAGTAAAAATACAAAGCTAAGACCACTACAATAGGTATTAATATAGGTTATTTAAGGCCGCATCTAACGATTATTTTCTCGATTAATCGATTAGTTGTTTGGTCTATAAAATGTCAGAAAATGGTAAAAAAATAGTCGATCAGTGTTTCCCAAAGCCCAAGATGACGTCCTCAAATGTCCTGTTTTGTCCACAGCTCAAAGATATTCAGTTTACTGTCACAGAGGAGTAAAGAAACCAGAAAATATTCACATTTAACAAGCTTGGATCCGACAAGTTTGACTTTTTTTTTCTTTAAAAACATATTCAAACCCATTAATCGATTATCAAAATAGTTGGCGGTTAATTTCACAGTTGACAACTACTTGATTAATCGTTGCAGCTCTAAAGTTATTGTTGTAATATTTCTTCTGTAACTACAACCTGAACGAAAGACTTGAGTGGTCCATTAGCTAGGTGCCATTATGAGCTTGTGTCTGATATTAGTTAATTAATTCAGGCAGGAAATTTGAATCACATTTTGTAAAAATGAATTCCTAAACATTTTACATGTTACTTGTGTTTTCTTAAATCTTCTTACAAAATAACTGGGAGTTGAAATAATTTAACTCGAAAGATAAACAAAATCGGCCCTGCTAACCTTTAATGTCCTGAGAGACGATTCGGTGTAGGTGACATTTTTCCAGGATGTGGGTGCAGCCCTCTGTATAAAGGTTCTCTGACGGTTTATTACTGGTGGTCACAGAATAGCAAGGACTGTTGGGGGCTGGTAGAAGAAGCGAAAGGACTTGAGTAAGAAGACGTCGCAGTCCACAGTGACACACTCCCTTCTTTGTGTCTCTACTCTCATGTTCGTATCAGCCTAACATCTGTGGTCGGCAGAAACAGTTAATATCATCCTTCCTCCTGCTGGAGATGGCTGGAATCTTGTGTTCGTCTTTGCATGTATTGATTTTTCCTGTCTCTCTCTCTCCCTCTCTCTCTCTATATATTGGAAAGCTATGTTCCCACGACCATGCAGTCAATTTCCTGCTGCCTGCTGATGCATCTGTGTCAGCAATATCACATATACATGCACACACAAGTGTTTTACAAGCAAGCAGTCTTGTCTGAGTCCTGGTGCGTTGCTCTGTTGGTTGGAAACACAAGACTGTGATCTTTAGTCACTTGGATCATTGCGGTCTTATTGATCGTGGAGCTGCTGTTAGAGGCTGAAGTCAAGGGCATGCTGGGTATATTTCACACAGAACAGCTCAACAACCTCGATCTTGTTAAGTTCAATGTGATGAAAAGAATAATACCTGACTCGACCGTTGCCACGGATTTGTGATATTCAATCGCTTGCTTCTAAGGTAGCAGCTGTAAACATTTCACTTTGGGGAATTAGTTTGTCGGCTTTTACTCTGCTATATCAGGCCAGTTTCCATGATGGCGGCGATGAGATTGTATTTGCATTTAGATGACAGTACGCCCACACGCTCCTGACAACAGCCGACAGCAAGCCTCGAACAGAAGACAGATATTTCAATTTTGCCAATAACTGGCAGAAAAAGAAAAAAAATCTAGAGCCATATCTGAAAGGATGAAGCACCAGGGCATGACTTCAGCAGTCTTCAATCGCAGCAGTATACATTGTTTTCACACTGCTAGTTAATGATCATTAGAGGTACAACGATTAATCGACTCGTTGTCCGCTAATAAATTAATCGCCATCTATATTGATAATCGATTAAACGGTTTGAAAGTCTAAATTCTCTGATTCCAGCTTCTTAAATGTGAATATTTTCTAGTTTCTTTCCTCCTCTATGACAGTAAACTGAATATCTTTGGATAAAACAAGACATTTTGAGGACGTCATCTTGGGCTTTGAGGAACACTGATCGACATTTTTCACCATTTTCTGACATTTTATAGACCAAACAACTAATCGATTAATCGAGAGAATTATCGACAGATTAATCGACAATAAAAAATAATCGTTAGTTTCAGCCCTAACGATCATATCTCTACATTATGATCTCACAAATCGGTTTATACAAGTAGCAAAATACTGTGGTTGAATACATTTTAATCAGCCTAATTAATGCAGCCATAACTGCTCGCCCTGATAACATGTCATGAACGTTTCCATTTCCAATAAAAAATAATTGAAAATGGTGATGGAGTGCTGTCAGGTGAGCTGCTACCATGTGACTCCCTGAGAATAACCGAGGGTACATGTAGCGTCTGCAGACAGCCAGCTGCTCACATCGATGTTCCCCCGGCTCTCTAAGGACCGTGTGCATTGGAGAGTTTTGACATAACGCGTCTTTGTGGAACAGCCTGATATTAAAGCCAACCCCGGGGAAAAGGAGAAAAGTTCTCCTGCCTTGTTTCCACCATCTTTACGCTTTCCATTCAGCCTCCTCTTCTCTCTAACCTGGGTCACTTAAAATAGCAATGTTAATATTCTCATCCTTGTGGATTGCTCTCAGCTCCTCCTTGCTCGCTTTCTTTGTCTCGTCTTTCCCTCCCCTCCTCCCTGCTTCCCAGTAAGGAGTTGTAGGAGGTGTGGTCCACAGAGCTTCCAGCCCCCCAGAGAAATATGATTGACATGCCCATTACTGCCAGGAAGTCCATTAGAAACACAGGCTGCTCCCACTGTTTTAAGTGTGTGTGGGTGTGTGGGTGTAATTGGAAGTGTGCTTGTGTTTTTCTGAGCTAAATCCGAATCACAAAACCAACCAGTGAAGGCTGACATGTAATCGCATAGATGCACACACACACACACACACATATATTAATCGACTCTGCTCTTATTTTCTAGCATCCAAGGAAAGTGGGGGAGTCGATGAAGACGACTTCATTAAAGCCTTCACAGATGTCCCTACTGTCCAGGTACACTGCACACAAGCGCATAAATGCAGACAGTCGCACACTTTTCATCCCATTTAATATCCAAACCAGACTAGGTTATCACGGCCAGACTGTCTGAGACTTTTATCTGTCCTTCACGTATTTGCTCCGCTCCCTCCCTTCTCTCCTGTTTTCCTTCACCTTCGTGTCTCTGTGCAGATTTACTCAGCGAGGGATCTCGAAGACAACCTGAACAAGATCCGTGAGATCTGCTCCGATGACAAACACGACTGGGACCAGAGAGCCAACGCTGTCAGTGTTTTCACATTCAACGCATTTCCTTTTTTCACTTGTATTAATGAAATTACCCCTTTTTTTGCTTCGTTCGATCATTGTTGGTGTCTGTAATGTTTTTTTTTTTTTTTTGTTTTTTTACAGATGAAGAAGATCCGCTCACTGTTGGTGGCGGGCGCGACCAGCTACGACTGTTTCTACCAGCACCTACGGCTACTGGATGGAGCCTTCAAGCTGTCGGCTAAAGACCTGCGCTCACAAGTAGTCCGAGAGGCCTGCATCACTGTGGCGTAAGTGTTGTTTATAGATACTGATGTTAGCACGAGGAAACAAAATCATGAGAACCTGTACAATCCTTGGCTGTGTCCAAAATCCTTCCTCAGACACTCAGTAGTTTAATTTATAGGGAAGTTGTAGTTAGGGTTTGGTTGGGTAGCCACGTGGGAAAGAACGATAGCCACACGCTAACTGAAGAAGGTTGGACAACAACTGCAGTCATGGCGGCCACGGCTAGTAGTAAGTAGTAGTAAACGGACCTCAGAAATGGAGGACCAACTTGTTGATTTGTGGCACCAACACAAGTGTTTATTTATCGTGTCTCCACGACTTCATCCGTATTTTTTTATTTTTTTTATTTGTGATTTTTCAGTACAAAGTAGTGCAAAATTGCTAGTTCTTCCTTCCAGTCGTCCGCCGTGTTTGTTTACACTAAAAATCACGTGTGATTGTGAGATGTATTGGGAGATTTCCAGTTTTGAGAGTCGGGACTCTTGTTGTTCATGACTGGAATCTGTTAGTGTGTGTGTGGTGTGCTGCTTTGGCCAAATTGTTGCACACCACACACTACAGGAACAAAGCTGTTAAATGTAACATAACATGTCGTCATGTGTGGGGTCTCTCACATTTTCAACATCTGCTAAGATTAGAAAAATCTTTTAGGATGGGCCAGCTTTAACTAGAATTCGGTACTATTACCCAGCGGTACCTTTTTTTGGTACTTTACTCTCTGTGTAATGACAAAAAATTTAATTTTAGTTGTAAAAAATAAGTCCAAACTTCTCAATTTCAACATTGTTATTTATTTAGAACATCTTACATGCCACACAAAATAAAACCCCTTCCTCCCTCCCTCTCCCCTCCCAAACCCGCCCCTACAACCTCCGGCCTGTCACAGTCTGTCACCAGGTCACAGTGAGAACGTGTGTGTCTCTGAGCTGTGACTTGAACGTGTTGCAGCCGACGTAGTTCCGCTCGCTGTCTTTCCCTGCCAGCTCCGCACACGCGGGACTCGGGTGCAGCTCAAACCCTCTCGGCCAGATGCTGCTCTCAAGTACCGAAATTTGATTGATTTAACGTGAATCGGTACTCTGTAGTACCGACGTAATTCAGTCGGTACCTTTTGCACGAAGGGCATTTTCACATCTGTCAAAAGAAACTCATTGCATTGTGGGTATGTTAGCAAAACAGAAGTGCTCATGGCTTCTAATTTCATTCTATTGGTGGAATTTTTTGAGGGCACCATAAAGTTAATAAATGTGTGATTTTAGACACAGTCCTGATTAACGAGTTCGCACTCAACCTTTATTATGACGTTAACCACAGTTTTGATTGCGCTCTGTGTTTATAACACATGTTTGTTGTGTTTTTCTTGTAGCTACCTGTCATCAGTGCTGGGGAATAAATTTGACCACGGAGCGGAAGCTATCGTACCCGTCCTGTTCAACCTCATCCCCAACTGTGCCAAAGTCATGTCCCACTCCGGTGTGTCAGCTATCCGCATCATCATAAAGGTGAGTTTTTACAAACACACTTATGAATTCTTTCAACGGTCTCGTTGAGGTTCTTTGTTAGTCAGCGATACAGCCGTAGTCTGATTATTTGATTATTTTCCCTTTCGCATCTTTCACGCTCTGCTTCCTCTCCTGTCCGCAGCACACCCACGTCCCCCGGCTCATCCCCCTGATAACCAGTAACTGCACATGCAAGTCTGTGTCTGTTAGAAGGTGAGATTAACAAAGGCACTGATGTTGTTGACACTACAGTGATAAAAGGCCTTGTTATACCCCCGCGAAAACGTAGTCGTTAATTCCATTCGTTCCAAAAGGTCAAAAACCTTTGGCCCTACTTCAGTAGGGTTCAAGCAGTGAGCGGGGGGGTAATGTGAGCCATGCTGACTTTTGCCTTGTTTGGTAATGAACAGGACTCAAATAATTAAAACAGCTATAAGATCATAAAAGGCTTATGATGTGTTTCTTGATATTGAGAATGATAAAAAATGTGTCATCTCCAGGCGCTGTTATGATTTCCTGGACCTTCTGCTACAGGAATGGCAGACCCACTCTCTGGAGAGGTGAGGACTGATTCCAACATGGTTCAGATATTTAAAACCTGCTTTTCTACTTGTTCACATTTAATGCACCTCTGTGTCTCTCCCCGCAGGCACACAGCGGTTCTGGTTGAGAGCATCAAGAAGGGACTTCGAGATGCAGACTCGGAGGCCAGAGTGGAGGCCCGCAAGTAAGATACACACACACACACACACACACACACACACACACACACACACACACACACACACACACTCACACACACACACACACAGGCATTTCTGAAAATGTAATTATATGAAAGATGAGATCTGAATCCCTTGATTTCTCTCTTTTGCCTCCTCCTCCTCCATCATCTTTCTACCTCACCCATCTTTTTTTTTCTTCTCCCTTTTACATTTCCATTTGTCTCTCTCCATCTCTCCTCCTCTCTTTTCTCTGTCCACCTCCGTCTCTGTTCCCGTTTTCCCTGCCGCCTCTCTCAGGGCCTACTGGGGTCTGAGGAACCACTTTCCAGGGGAGACCGACGCTCTCTACAACTCCTTGGAGCCCTCGTACCAGAGGACCCTTCAGTCCTGCCTGAAGAGCTCTGGCAGCGTTGCCTCACTTCCCCAGAGCGACCGCTCCTCGTCCTCCTCTCAAGAGAGCCTCAAGTAATCAACGCTCAGCTATGCTCCTCCGTAGTAGACCGCCTTTTAGTCTTGAAAATGAAGATTGATGTAATTTTGGCAGGAACCATTTTGTTCTTATAAGACTCCCATGTGTGGACCTACACACACACCCCAGCTACACATGCATCAAATCTCCTCAGTTAATTTTCCCTTTTTGTCCTCCAATCTCTCATATTGTCAGCCTTTCTGCTGTATGCATCAGTAAAAGAAAAAAGATATGAAAGTCAAAGACAAAATCCCAGTAGCTTCATCCACTAGTGTTAAAGCTTTGCAGAAGTTGAACAAAGAAACTCCTAGAAGGTTATTTAGGGCGTAATGTCCTCAGTCTAACCCCAGCATTTTGGATTTGTCATTGTTTTGTGTCCTCTGCATCGTATTTCACTGGCAAACTTAATACCAAAGCAAACTGAAATTAGAGCAAAGTAGAAAGACATGCTTTTCCTGCTACACTGCTTCATATTGTATAGTTGCCGTCAGTGAATAGTGTTCAGTGTGGACGTATATAGTTTGAAGTCTGTGGCCGAGCCTCAGAGAATAAACACCATTACAGTGCTGGCTACAAAATGTTATATCAAAGATGCAGTGAACATATTTATTATGATATATTTTGTCTTCAGTTCTTATTTTTCTCCAATATTAGAAGGCCAGTCATACGTTAGAGGAAAAATGTATATATCTGTGGAACATATGTAAAATTGCTGGCTTCAGGGGAAAACTAAACAACTGACCTCTGTTTAGGTCACCATTAATAACCAAAATGTTGTCAAACTACTGACGTGCAGATTTTTTTTTTTATTATTTTTTTTAATGTACAAAAAAAAAAAAATCATCATTGTTAGTTGACTTAGGGCAGATTCTCTGAATCGCCCAGTTTCATTTTGCACATCCTGCCCTCTTTCACGCTTTAGTGCAGTGATACTCGACCATTTTCTAATTCAAAATGAAAATAAATTGATTCACAATGGGAATTTTTTTTTTTTTTTACTTTTAATGTAAATAATTTACAATAAGGTGACAGAGTGCATTAAAAAGCATCAAAATAGACTAATAGAGCTTGTTTATTGAAAAAAGAGTGGATGTCAATCCCTGTGCCAAGTTAATTCAGACCCCATTTACACCTGGCATTAAAATGCGTTTTGGGTGATCGGATTGCAATCGGACAGTGCTTGACCACATGAAAGTACAGGTGTAAACGTACCTCAAAGTCACGTTTGCGGGCCCTCTCCACCTAAACGGCAGCGTTTTGAGGCTGATGTGTTCAAGCATTACGCACCGCCTCTCCGGCAGCGCTCTCAGCCCTTTCAGACAGAGCGATCGGATCTCAATCGGATATCAATGTGGACACTGGAGACACATATTGATACCAGGTGTTAAGGGGTCTAAGTTCGGGTAATCAGTCAGTTAATTTGAAAATGAAGAATTTCAAAGAAAGATGAGTTATGGGCCTTTTAATATTTATTAATTTGATCTGATAAATATTATTAATGTTTGTTTATTAACTTGCCCCTGGACTCCTGTCATTTTGCAAAAATGCCCCCCCACCCCCGGGGAGTCGAGTATCCTTTCTTCAGTGTATTTACATTTGAAGTGGATGGACTAAGCTTTGTGGGATCAGAGCTGTGTAATTCAACTCTACTTCATTGAAAAATGTTTGAGCTGTTATTATGTTATATATTTTGTCATTGAGAAAAGAATTCAAATATTTTATTTTTGTTCATCACGCACCGCTACATTAGAATTGTGATGATGTGTGTGTTGTTGTTGTGGACTGACCTACTTTTTCTCTCTCCTCTGTCAGTCGGCCTCTGACTTCTAAATGGTCAGCAGCTCCAGGGCGAGGTGAGTCAAACACACTCACACACATACTCTCTCAAACACATAATCTCATGCTCACTCGCTCCTGTGAAAACACGCGCGCACACACACACACACACACACACACACACACACACACACACACACACACACACTATGACAAACATCAGCTCCCACAGAGCCATTTCCCATCATGCTCATTCACATCTGCCTGCGTCCGTGCAGCCACATCCTGTTACGTTGTTTCTACACACATGTACGCACACATGATGCGTATATGTGTCTGGCTGTTTGTGTACTTCTGTATCAGTATTGGGTAGTGTGGTGCCTGCATGTGTTTGTGATGTTTATATATCCCCCTCATCACCTTCCATCCCTTCTCCCACACACTCCTCCTCCTCCTCCTCCTCCTGTCCTATCAGTCCCTGCGGGTTCAAAGGGTGGGGTGTCGTCGGCCTCCCTGCAGCGTTCCCGTAGCGACGTGGATGTAAACGCAGCGGCAGTCGCTAAGCACCGGCAAGTCGGACAGACCAGGGCAGCGGGGCGTCTGCCCCCTGGCTCCTACTCCTCACTGGGTAAGGGCCACTGCCAGTTTAGACGTTAGATGACTAACCAAGACGGTGCAGACGTCGGTCAGCATGCGATCGGCAGGATGAGTCTGAAGAGTCATCTGAGATCAGCTCAGACCTAGAGCTTCTAAAGCTTCTGACAGGTTCAAGCAAAGGAGTAAAAAGTCAAAACAGTGTAAAAAGGATGGACCTACTCACTCTCTCACACTTCAGTGCTTGGACTGGCCTTTCTCCTCTTCTTCTTCTGCTGCCTCCTCATTGCCCGTAGATGTGTCCTCCTGTATATGTTTTGGTATGGATATTCTCTGTGTGCATGTTCTGTTGATGAATATCGTCCTCTCTGTGTTTGATGTCGACCACTGCATCTGCACGGTTTTCCGTTTAACAGATGTTCTGTAACTAATACAGACTCCTCTCTTCTTCTCTCTCGTTTCTTCTCTCTTCTTTCTTTCATTCCGTCTTCTTTTTCATTATTTTGTGACACTTTCTGTTCGATTTTCATTTCCTTTCTTTTTTGGCTCCCTTTCCTTTTGTGTCTCTTACGTTAAATAATCATTTGGATCGATCCTTTGCTTTTTTTCCCCCTTTGTTTCTTCCCTATTCTTTCCTCCACCCTCTCTCTCTCTCTCTCTCTTTCTCTCTTTGCCACTAAAGATGATGCCTCTGATAAAACGGATGGTAAGATCATCTCACTCTGCTTCACCAGCGACAACCTTCTCATGCTTTTCTTTTTTTTCTTTTTTTTTTCTCTCCTTATCCCCTTTCCTCGCTTCATTCCAGTCCACCAGTCCATAATATCAGCTCCTTTTGTTGCAGTGTGTGGCCACAGCGCCCCCTGCTGTCAGACATTCAACCCTCATTTGTATCATCTTCCTACTCATCGCATCATGAATCTAATTAATTATACATCTAAGATCATTTTCTGCTTTACTACAGTTTAATCTTATTGTTAGTATGGAAACGGTCTAACCTTCAACACCTGCGTTAAACTGTATCACTCACTTATTGAGGCTTTATTAGGGATACTGAGGATGTGTTGTTGTAGTACTATTATACACATACTAGATTAGATTCAGAGTACAGGTACTGAGACAACAAAATACAGTTTAGCATCCAACCAGAAGTACAAAAAGCACAGAGTAAAGTACAGAATGAACAGTACTATATAGAATAAATATAGAATGTAAGGTGAAGAAATGAATATGCTAGATATATACAGTGTGAACAGTATGAAACTTGTGCAGGTAAAATGTACTATTTACGTCCTGCTCCTTCTTTGTTTGTCTGTAGGGACCAGGTCAGACAATGGTAAGATTGTGGTTAGGTACTGTAGATGTGTGTATGTGTGGGCATGTTTTAGGGATGTTCTAGTTGGGAAAGCTGATCAAATTGAGTTCAGGTTTGTTGTCAATTTAAAACGGTACAAATGTAAAATAAAAGGTTTCTAAATCTTGAAATTTGCCCATCACAGATGGGCAAATTTCAACACATATTTTAACAGAAGAATGTCTTAAAGGAATACTTCACTCCCCAAAATGATCATTTGTATATCGATTAATCTCCCTTTGTTACCTTGAATTCTTGAAGAAAACTTTGTATTTCTCGCATGCCTCCGCAATAAACGAAGAATCAATAAACGGAGAATATTCTCGATGAATTGAAGTAAATAGGGGCCGAAAAACTATATCAAAACATCTGTTTAAAACCTCGCTCACAACTTGTGCAGTATAATCCAAGACTCATTTATCAGGTTGTAAAACACTTCGGATTCGTCCGGATGAGTAGCGCGCCTGCGCAAGTGTGAGACTGTTAATACATACGTGTTTTAATTAGTAAGTAATTAGTAAGGTTTGAGCATACATGCATGTGTTTTGGAAGTACTGAGCGTACGACTGGATAAACAAGACTTGGATTATACTGCACGAGCTGTGTTGTGCGGCCCCCTTTTACTTCAGTTCATCAAGAATTTTCTCTGTTTTTTGATTCTCTGTTCACCGTGAAGGCATGCGAGAAAAGTAATGTTTTCTTCAGTAATTCAAGCTTACACAGGGTCAGTAATTGATATATAAATGGACATTTTATGAGTGTATTCCTTTAACATTAACAAAAATTAAAGCTGTTGCATTAATGATGCACTGTAGGGGCTAAAGTGAACGATATGAATGACCTTCTGGGTTGCAGTAATCTCGCACAGTGACTCACAAAATGTTGGCTGATATTTTCATCAACTCAATCAATACTTAAAGATAAATAACTAGCTGGGTCATGACACGGGTCAGTAACCTGATGTCAGGTTACTGACTTCTAATCCGCTGAAGCATCCCTGGTGTCTGTGTGGCTGAATCTGGGTGTTTAGTTTAGCATCTGACGTTGGTTCGGCAGCTTCCAGCATTAGTGGCCTTTCGTCAGCTGTAGTGCTTCTTAGGTTCTGGGCTTCGTTCAGCTGCAAACTAGATGTGCAGGAGGTACAGCAGTGTGTTGTGTTTTTTTACAGTATTTTACCCTCCGCATACATACAGGCCGCGTACGTACCAAGCAGCCCTTATCCACCGCCAGCAGCGTGTCCAGCCAGGTGGACTCACGAGGACGCAGCCGCACCAAGATGGTCTCCCAGTCACAACGTATGTACCCCCTCCCACCCACCCACCGACACACAGCATGACTTAAACCCAGCCGTGAGCGGGTATCGAGTCCACTTACCGAACGTCGCGTACACACAGCGACAGAGATGGTGTGCGTGAGCTTCTCGGAGTGTGTGTTTTGTAGTTTCTCAGGCTCTTGTTGTGGAGTTTCATTACCTGTTGCCTTCACGGTGACGATAAGCTCTGTGTAAATGTTTTTGTGCCTTCAGGTTCCGACGAATCAGATTGCACACCAGGTATTCTGTTTGTGTGTCGGAGTCAGAGTGTGTGTGTGTGTGTGTGTGTGTGTGTGTGTGTGTGTGTGTGTGTGTCTATCTGTGTACCACAGTGGGAATGGTGGCCCACCTGCTATCGCTCATTCTGATCGAGGTGTTTTGTGAAAAGAGGAGTGAGTGTTTGTTTTTAATGTGTGTGTGTTTTTCTATGCATGCTGTGTCTCATCACTGAGGATGGTGTGGTGGACGGTATATTTTCGCTGCGCTGGCTGTCACTGAGTTTATTAAGAATACCTCAACAGACATGAAGGAACACAAGAAGCCACTGAGCTTGACTGCTACTACTGCAACACATAAAGCAGATGTGTGTGCACCTGCTGCTTTCCAAGAACACTTGCTGCTTATAGCGTGATGGCTTTGGTGCCGGTTTTGAAAAACAGTTTAAAAGTGGACAGTGATTGGACCACAGTCCACTGCACCGATCACATCTGGACATTTAGAGAAACCAAATGGAAGCGTTCAAAGCCCAAATCTCAGAGCAGCAGACAGAAAGGTCACAATCAGCATTCATTCCCCGGGACAAATGTCTGCGGTAGTCACAGGTGTTTATCGGCTCCGGCGCCAATCGGCAGTGATGGAAACGTGATACCCGGGTGGGCGTGCTAAATTTTCGCCCCCTTTTTCCAGCGCAATGCGATGTGATGCGCATTGAAGTGAATTTGTAATAGATAAAATCAACAGGGATTTGGAAAATTATTATAGGTGCTGGGCGATATGGCCAGAATCTTCTATCTTGATATAGGTCATTTCATATCTCGATAACAACATATATCATGATATAGCAAGTTTTCTGGTAATTCAATAAATAAATAGTCTGTATGAAATAACCACACGGCAAAGCCTATTTTTTTTGTATACTCCTCTGTTTGAATTAAATACTTGATAAATAAAAAGTACTGAGCATTTTCTCATTTTAAGAACTTGAATGCAAAATGAACAAAACAGTTTTAAGTGATGTTATAGAGAAAAAATAAATAATTATAGGCCTAGCCTATATCGCGAGAGAAACGATAAAAAATACATATACGATAGATATTTTTATATTGTTTTGACGATAAATATCGTCATATTGCTCAGCACTAATTTATTAACATACACAACATACAATTAATATGCTCTTCTCAAAGCCACCAGACTCCAGTCAGACAACAGTAATTTTACCTCGCTGATCATCAAAACACACCTCATTCAAACTCGACAGAAACAAAATAACATTCATCAAAACCGTCTCAGTTAGTCTTTCCACTGTTCCAACAATCACCAACTCTGGTTTGGTGGAAATAAACCTTTAATTCACGAGTTAGATGTGAAAAGACACAGATTTTATTTAAGTTCCTCAAAGCCACCAGACTCCATTGACAAAAACAGTAATTTTACCTCGCCGATCATCGAAACACACTTCCTTCAAACATTGACAGAAACAAAATAAAACTCATCAAAACCGTCTTTGGTAGCCTTTACACTGTTCCAACAATCACCAACTCTGTTTTGAGAGTTTGAAAGAGAGACTGAATTAGTAACGGATATAAAAAAAAGTACTAAAAACTGTAACTCTGCTGCACAGCACGTTCATGACGTCGAACGCGACACACCAGAGAAAAAAACCCAGAAAGGCATACTCGTCTACTGGCAATGGGAAAGGAGCCTATTTTTAGCAGGTTTTCCCGCATATACGTGCTTATTTTGGTGGGGAAAAGGGTATACCAGAAACAGAGGACATGGCAGCTGAAAAGAGCCTTAGACAGATTTCTACGTGTATATATATGTGTGTGATAGAGTGTATGGACATTTTTGAGCATATTTACTTTGAGGCATTTTCTTTTCCTCATTGCAGGCTTTGCTTGATACATACGCCAGCTGTCCCAACATGCACTGCTTTTCCCAGGCTACCATCTGCAGCTGGTTCAGTGTGTGTTTGTTTAAGCAACACCTTTTCAATACTTGTTTTCTCTTTAATAAATGGATTTATTTAATCAAAGTGCTTCAGCTTCGCCTTCATTCTTGATGTGGAACACCAGGATGCGCTCCCATCGTACTCTGTGTTCTAACTCCCATGACGCTATTTTTTGCGCTAATACCCATAATTCATCTGGTTTAATCTGCTATTCCTTCCCCCCTCGCCTCTGCTTCCCCCCTCCTCCCAACCAATGGGCTTAATGGCTCAGGATCTCAGTCTGCTACCCCCGTTGGTGGTAAGATTACAACGCTACTTCTTCTTTTCCGCTCTCTTTACCTTTCCTCCCCTTGACTTCTCCCCCTCCTTCACATGCACCCAGAAAGTTCACTTAAAGCTCCTCCCACTCTGGCATGCTGGGATTTGTAGTCACAGACTGTTAACATGGCTGCTCTATGATCATGCTAAACACACTGCTTTGGGAGCCTCGTGTTTCTGCACTCTAATGTGGGCCTGGATGTAGTCTAAAGATTGAGACGATGTTTTTTTATATCCCGGTAAAAAGGACAAACACATTTCCCTACTGGAATTGTGTTGTCCAATATGCATTTTTAGATCCCAAGCAAATATTTCTGAACATTTTTGTAGTTTTGTTTCGCTATTTTTTCAATAGTTTATATATAGTAGGCATTTATAGCATCCACATTAACTTTGTGTATCTGTAAATATAAAGAGACAAGAGAAGAAAGGAAGATAAAGTCTTCTTTACGAGATAAAACTATAAAAATGAATAAATGATCAGCTACTGTATATCTGTGAAGTCACAAGTGGTGATCAAGATAATAGAACAATCCCTATTTAGCTTTTTCCCTGTCATTTAGATGTATTTATTTAGCTCCATGTCATTAGGTACTAGTACATAGAAACTCATTGGTTGAGTTTGTGTGTGTGTGGCTTTAGTCGAGTTGTGTTGTGTCAGTGAGAGAGAGAGCGAGTCTGGTCTGCGTGCTCATTTTCAATCATGTTGAAATCAGTTCAGCTTCATGTGTTGAGCCCCGGAGCTTGTTCCCCAAAAGTCTGTTCACACGCTTCAATTTCAGCACTGCAGAGCAACTTCTCCTCTATTTGTCTTCAGGTTGATAGTAATGTGAGTCATTGTAGATTTAGACACACTGTGGGCTTTGCATTTGGAGACAGGATGTCATGGGGAGGAGAAATTGAGACCAAAGTTATCAAATATTATTCATTTTTGGGGAAAAAAACTTTCTTCAAAAAGACAGGAGAGCTGTCTGTAAATCATCATCCTGCTGTCACTTAAATGACACATTTATTTATTTTATTTAAATGTATTCATTTTTTTGAATTTATATGAAAGATTTTGTTCAAATTAGGGCTGCAACTAACGATTATTTTCATTGTCGATTATTTTCTTGATTAATCGGTGAGTAGTTTGATCTATAAAATGTCAGAAAATGGTGAAAAATGTCGATCAGTGTTTCCCAAAGCCCAAGATGACGTCCTCAAATGTCTTGTTTTGTCCACAACTCAAAGATATTCAGTTTACTGTCACAGAGGAGTAAAGAAACCAGAAAATATTCACATTTAAGCAGCTGGAATCAGGGAAATTTTGACTTAAACCAATAAATCGATTATCAAAATAGTTGGCGATTAATTTAATTGTTGACAACTAATCGATTAATCGTTGCAGCTCTAGTAGAAATGGGAGTCAACACTTGTAAAAATGCTCTTTCCTCTTTGGTGTGGTGTTGAACTCTCCTCGCCCCAAGAATCCTCTTTCCAACGACATCAAACACCGTAAAGTTTGCTATTAAGTTCTGTGTAGTTTCAATATATATATATAATGTATGTTATTTACTAAAAAAGTGTTTGGAAACTAGTGCCTCCAAGTGAAGGGCTGAAGCAACTGTCTTTGTCATGTGTATACAAAACTAGTCACCATTTTTAAACTAAGCTCCTCACATTAGAGGGAGATTGGTTACGTTTCTCTGCAGCTCTCACTGTTAAATCCCACTTGTTGCCCGAGTAATCCTCTGACTCTACTTCCTCCCTGTCTTTGTGTTTTGTCCTCCTCTCTCTCTCTCTCTCTGTGTGCGTCTCTGTGAAGCTGGCAGTCGGAGTGGCTCCCCGGGTCGCGTGCTCACGAGTACGGCCCTGAGCACCATGAGCACGGGGGCCCACAGGGTGCTGGCTGGGTCCAGCGGGGACAAAACCAGACGCAGTCGCATCCCCCGCAGCCAGGGCTGCTCCAGAGACTCTTCCCCCACCCGCCTGTCTGTCGGTAAGTCCTGCATCGGTTTTATAACAACAGCTCAAATGTCATGATGGTTTGGTTTTAAAAACTTCATTTTAGACGCTCCTTACAATCGTCCACGTACCCTTGGGTCTCAACTTTTTTTTTTCTCCTCCTGCTCCCTGTCCTCTTTTCTTCCTGCCCCCTGGTGCTTCTGTCCTCTAGCTCCTTCCAGCATTAGTTCCATCTACAACGGAGCGAGCAGAGGAGGTAAGGCTCCGACCTCGACCAGAACCATCCTGCTATCCATCTCTTAACCTCAATCTATCATCATCATCTAAAAATCATCCCTCATTCTCTATCTCCATCCATCACCACAAATCTCACGATCTCTCCCGTCTTCCCAGTCCCGTCCCCCCGTCCCCCATCAAGCCTCAGAGAGCCCACCTCTCTAACCTGCCTCTGACTTCATGGCTGTGTTGTTATGGTGATGGGTGCTCACGATCAGCAGATCTCTTTACTAACCTGTCGTCAGTGGCTGGTAAACGAACTTCCTAGCGGGGATCAGCGAAGCTGCATCAGGGCTTTGTGTAACCCTCTGGTAGGCTGTGATTAACCCCTGATTGGCTGGGTAGATGCTGAAGCTGATGAACAGAGCAATGAACGGTGAAGTTGATTCATTGCGATGCTACTTGATGAAAAACGCAAGATCCTCCCCTCCTCGCCCATCCCCCTCGATCGCTTAATTCATCTCAAATCACTTCCTCTTCTATTCTGTGTGTTTGTGTGCGAGACGCAGGGCGACCTACCCCCGAGCGCATGTGATTATCAGACTGTTTGTTTCATTTAAATGTGAGTCCAGCAGTCCTGTGCTTCTTCTGGGTGCATCTCATCTAGAGCCAAAACAATTAGTCAATCAACAGAAAATTAATCTGCAACCAATTTGATAATCAATTAATCATTTATGTCATTTTTTTTAAGCAAATATGCCCAAAATTCACTGTTTCTAGCTTCTGTGATGTGAATTTTAGCTTTTTTGATAGTAAACTAGGAAACTATAATAATGAACCCAAATATAATATGTGACTGTTAGTCGGACGAATCATGCGATTTAAAGACGTCACCTTTTGGGGGCGTCTCCACTTCCTCCCACTGTACAGAAGTGAAGCCAAAATATCCCGGCTGTGGGAGCTGCCGTCTTGAGATTTTGACGTCATTTGGAGCCAGAGTCTCCGCAGTAGTTATCGGTATCGAGGTCCCGCCCACACACCCGCCCGAGCCAATCACGAGCCGAGGACGGCCGCAGCTTTTTAGCGTGAGCCACCTAGCTGCTACGTTAGCACCACGGTAGCTGTTTGGCTGGAAACGACTAACCGTAATATCTCTATAACTACATTTATGATCAAATAGACACATGTTCTATCACACAGACTCGTGACGGTTATTGAAAGTTAAAGTTACATCTCCTCCCGAGCCTCCGGCTTCGACTACTTCACTCAGAGCAGCTGTCAATCATGACGTCTCACCCCGTTTTTATAGCATCAAATAACTCATTAAAACCAAACTTATCAGAAAAATGAACACTTGAACATACATCAGCGTGATAAGAACTACCTAAAATGACAGAAACCATCTTTGGGAAAAAATTATTTGAAGTGTACTATAAATTTTTAAGTTTGGCTCATGTCCCATCCGCTAACATGGAGGGGGCGGGATTTAGGACTGATACTGCAGCCAGCCACCAGGGGGCGATCCAGATGTTTTTGGCTTCACTTTAGGGGAGCTGTCATGTCATCCATCTTTATATACAGTCTATGGGTGCTTTCAGTATTTGTGGACATTTTATAGACGAGCTGAAACGATTAGTCAATCGACAGAAAAGTAATGTGAAACTATTTTGATGCAATCATGAAAAATAAGTGACTGAAAATCTGTTGAGATGCTCCCTCGGAGCCAGTAGACCTGTGCTCGTATTCTCTCGTTTCTCTCAGTTTGTCACTTTTTCCTGTTCTGTCTTATTCATGTCTTTATCCATGTACCGTCCCCTCTCTCTCTCTCTCTCTCTCTCTCTCTCTCTCTCTCTCTCTCTCTCTCTCTCTCTCTCCCTCTCTCTCTCTCTCTCTCTCTCCTTTGTCACTGCTCATGTTTGTCTTTCTTCTTTGTCTTTTTGTTGTCTTCTTCACGTCCCTTCCCCCTTGTCCTTTGTGTTCTTACTACCACTTTTCTTCCCTCCGCTGCTCTTCCTTCCCCTGTTTCCCCCCCCTTTTCATCTTTCCCTCTGCTGCGGTGCGGTGTTGTAACCCGGGTGGCGTTAGCTCGGGGCAGTCGTATCCCTCGGCCCAGTATGAGTCAGGGCTGCAGCAGAGAGGCCAGCAGGGAGAGCAGCCGGGACACCAGCCCTGTACGCTCCTTCACTCCCCTTGGTGAGTAGCATGAGGGATGACTAGTAAAATCAGGATGATCAAAGGGGGAAGAGAAACCTTTCTTTTATACGTAAAACATAGGCTTTTATTTGAATTCAGTGTCTGATTTTAAACAAAAATCTCAACAGTTTAAAAAAGGTTGAGGTTGATTTAAAAGAAGAAAAAGCAATCGCATGTTTTTCAGCCTTTCTTTCTATACTCTCACAGCCTGTTAGAGTCGTGTGTGTGCGCGTGTGTGTGTGTTTGTCTTGTGTGTGTGCGAGTGTTAAACTCTGTATGTGTGTTTTAATCTTGGTTGCAGCGACGCGGAGCTACTCTCGCTCCACCGGAGCTCTCCACACACCTGACGCTTTCGGTGCCGCAGGTGAAGGCTGAGTACATCTATTTCTCCGTACCTCACCCACCCACGTCGCCTTACTTTGTGTTCGCTCACCCGTTTTTCTTTTTTTCCTTTTTGTTCTCTTTTAGTGCCAAGCATCTTCTCCTATGTTATTTGTCAAGTTTCTTTCCTTGTCCATCAGCCTCCCGTGTTTCTCTTTTTTTGTTTTTATATTCTGCTCCAGGATGTCGAACCTTCCAGCTGGAATCGCATGTTTCCGCCCGTTCAGTTGCCGGTTGACAACCATTCTGCCAGTTTCACCATTTGTTTTTCTTTATTTAGCCCTGCCCCTGCCCCCCCCCCCCCCCCCCCCCTTTTTTTCCTGCAAGGACACCAACATGTTCTTCAGTGTTTTCTGTCAATCATACTTTCTCCCCCCAGCGGCACCTGCAATGTCACCTAACAAGTCATCCCATCAACTTACAGGGTTGGCTCATGGGAAATGTAGTGTGTGTTGATTGAGAATGGATGATGGCGGATCATCAGCGGAGGAGTGAGAGAAGTAGTCATTTTTAACGTTTTCTCTCCTGCTCCATCCTTCCTATCTCTCTGATTCTCTGCAGGATCAGGTTTTGGCATCAGTCAGTCCAGTCGTCTCTCGTCTTCAGTCAGCGCCATGAGGGTCCTCAACACGGGCTCAGACGTAGAAGAGGCTCTCGCAGATGCACTGGTATGAAAACAACACATATACATAAAAAAAACAACATATAATAACTCTGTTCACATTCCAGTAAGCAGCTCACACCTCCTGAAGTGTGCGTGTGTGTGTTAACTAACCCCTGGTTCTACCTCTGTTTAACGCTGTCAGCTGTTGGGAGACATACGGTCCAAGGTCAGCTCCATCTCCTCCTGCCTCTTACCAGTGTGTTGTGTTTGTTTGTGTGTGTGTTTAGCTGTTTTTGTGCTCTACAAAGCAGGTGTGTTAGCGCATGTTTTCTGCCTGTGCCTGGTGTTACTCCGTCTCCTCGTTCAGCTTAATTTCATCTCCTTTGGATTTCTGTCCTCCACCCGCAGAAGAAGCCAGCACGGCGGCGGTACGAAAACTACAGCATGTACTCCGACGACGACGCCAACAGCGACGCGTCCAGCGCCTGTTCAGAGAGGTCCTACAGCTCCAGGAACGGAGGAGCCATCCCCACCTACATGAGGCAGACAGAAGACGTAGCTGAGGTTGGCGGCAACAGCAGCACAGCTGAAAACACTGTGAAGCAGATAGTCATTAGGCCGAGCAACAAGTACCGAAAAGACACTTTCCTTAGCGAGATACATTAACACCATTATGGTGCGTCTTGTCTTTTGTCCAGGCAGCTTTCTCTACTGCTCAGTATGTCTTGCCTCGTAATGCATGCAAAAAATGCTGCTGTAAAGTTCATTGCATTTGAAAAACATTATCGTACCGTAAAAATCTCATACCATTACAACCCTAGGATATACCAAGTATCTTCCATGATCAGACTTAATGTTCATGTCCTCAGTGTAGAAATTTGAGACTGTGATTGATAAGATAAGAAAAGATAAGCCTTTATTGATCCCCAGAGGGGAAATTTAGGTGTTAGAGCAGCACAAAGACAGAAATAAGTACAAATAAATAGAGGAGTAAAAATAAGAATAAATAAAATGTGAGGTACATACCACTATTATGAGAGTAGAAACTATACAAGAACTATATAAGAGCATTTAAAGACAAAGTTGCGAGGTAAATTGACACGGTATGATTAGTAGCAGAGAGTCTAGTATATCTGTAAACAGTGTACACCAGAATATTATATACTGTAATTAAGTAATTATACTTAGTGTTGTCTGTATTAATATAGCAAAATAGAAATATAATATAGTATATGAGGTGGAAAGACAGTATAACATATTAACACAGTATAGTAATAATATGATATAGAACAGTATAGGACTGAACGATTCTGAAAAAATATATATAAATATATACATATACTGTGTATATACACACAGAAGTCTGAACAGGTCTTTATTAGTGTGTCTGTATTTGTGGTTATAACCAGGTGTTGAACCGTTGTGCCAGTGCCAACTGGTCCGAGAGGAAGGAGGGACTGTTGGGCCTGCAGGCGCTGCTCAAGAACCAGCGCACCCTCAGGTCAGCCACAGAACAAGGCGGACGTGTTTTCAAAGAATTAAAACTGATTGTTGATTTTCATCTAACTGCTGTTTGTTTTTTCGATCTGCAGTCGGGTGGAGTTGAAGAGGCTGTGTGAAATCTTCACCAGGATGTTTGCGGACCCTCACAGTAAGGTATGAGCGCATACGGCGCAAGTACTCACACGAAGATGCACACTCCTCTACAACACCATGCCACGTAGATTCATCATTCACCCACTTTGATTTTACCTTTGTTCCAAATGTTTTGTTTATCCCCACCATCCTCCACTGTACCGGATTCTGCCAAAACAAACACAAGGATCTATTTTTTCACACACACACTCAGACACATTTTAACACTCACGGGTGTTAAATATGAATAAGTTTAGAGATAAAGACGGGAAAAACGGGTCAGGATGTATTCCCAGATGTACACACACACACACACACACGGATAGTCACACTCAAACATAATCACAGGCATGCAGAGTGTGCGACGGACTGTTCCCTAACGGCATGCCATGCCTGAGTTTTGCGTGTGACCTCACACCTCTCCGCCGTCCTGTGGGATTGCTCTGTCACTGTAGCGGCCGACACCGCCGGCTGCGCTCACTGCATCCACTGCCACTCCCTCTCTTTCCTCCCTCCCTCCCTCCCTCCCTCCCTCCCTGCAATCTGAGGTGACGACAATGACCACACACACACACGTAAACATACGCACAGATATTTTGGGGCTGCCAACTCTTCTCTCTGACTAACCAGCTGCGTTTCGCCCTCTCTTAACACTGCCACTTTTCTTTTCGGCGTTTTTTTTTTTTTTGGAGTGCCCGTTCCCTCGCACTGGTCGTAAGGTGTGTGAGCCCCTCCTCCCCCCCCCCCCCCCCCCCCCTTTCGTTTGACGTTTGACGATTTGATGAATTTCAGCGAGACTCCGGCAGGGTGTACGGCACGGCAGAATCCGGTATAAGCTCAGCCTCCTTCAAGGTACTGCATCTCACCATGGATCCCTTCTCCTGCCTTCATCTCTCTGCCTCCACTTCCCTCTTTCTCATCTCCCCCTCGTTTTTTCAACGTCTCTCTCAGTTTTCTCTCCTAGTGTGCACAAAAAAAACATCATTCTTTTTTATAAATGTTGTTGCTCTAATTTATTTGACTCTATTTTCCATTTTGCAAATGTTGGGTTGAAAGTCGAGATTTTCGAGCGTGCACGCAGACGCCGAGTTCATTCGGGTCGTGTTTGTCAGGTTGCTAACAGATGTGTCTCTCTCTCCCCCCCATGCCACCCCCACTCTGGAACTCTCTGTAGAGAGTAAGTCTGGCCAATCAGTGTTACTGTATTTAATATATATTGTGTTTGGATGAAAGTCTCACTCACTAACCTGCCTCACAAAAGGTTGCCTGTAACTTCACTGTCCTGTTGAAATCCACCATGTAGAGATGTTGACCACACAGTCTGATTGGTGTTTAACTGTCTCATCGTGGTTGTCTTCTAATATCATTATTATTAATTTGGGTTATTAAAGTTTAACTGGTGATTGGGATTGAAGGTGGGCTGCTGCAGTGACGAGTGAATAACCACTAACTTCACAATAGCAACTAATGCTACTCTCACATGAGCATAACCTCCATGTATCCTGTAATTACACTATAAATGCAGGACTACTTGTATGCATGCATGTGTGCATGAAACATGTCAAATGGTTTAGCGACTGACTGAGTCGCTGTGTGACCCAAACTGTGTGTGCTTGTGTTTAGGTGTTCAGTATGTTCCTGGAGACGCTGGTAGATTTCATCCTGGTCCACAAGGAAGATCTGCAGGACTGGTTGTTCGTCCTGCTCACACAGCTGCTGAAGAAGATGGGAGCCGACCTGCTGGGCTCCGTACAGGCCAAAGTTCAGAGAGCCCTGGATGTCACACGGTGGGTGTCACACTATCGCACTACAGACTGCCTATAGAGTGCTACAGGAATGAGTCCTAAAACCCTGAATTGAGTTAACGCATCCAGTTCCCTCGTCTGGAAGTCGATGTTTTTTTTGAATGGGTTTTTGTTCTATGATATAAAATACGTCTGTAAATATCCCACTCTTGAATTTTGAAGCTTTTACGTGTGTTAAAAAAGGCGGTTTGCTAACAAGCGGCTAAACGAGACTTCTAAACGTCATCACGCCGACTCGTCCGCCTTTACAGCCTCGTTTTATGTATACTCGTTAGCTTAATACTTCTGGAGATTGCATTCACGCTTCAAAAATCATAAAAGTGGTGTTCATTTGTAGAGATTATCTTGCTGAACAAAACGCTTTAAGAGCTGGTTTAAAGGCCAAAGCCTGGTATGTATGTATACTGCATACTGCGTTCGTCAGTAGTATGTAGTAGGCGGTTTCGAATACAGCCTTATTAGTCTGTACGCGCCCGCACAGTCCTGAGCAGAGGTCTTATCAGCCAGATTAACTGAAAACACCTGTGTGGGTGTTCAGAGGCTTTAATTCCTGATAATGGACACCTCGTCGGTCATTAACCCCTGTACATGTAAAAGAATAGATACGCCTCTGAGGATCAATGCTGCCTTCTCTGTCTTTGTGTTTTTACACATACACAAAGAGAGGATAAAAACACAAATCATTGTTTACCTCTGACTTTTGTAGTAACAAAGTAATTTATTTTAACCTGTCAAGACACCTGTCAAAGATCCTTTTACTCTTGAGACGTGTTTCTGTGTTCACTGGAAATTGAATGTGTTTTTTTTTTTCTCCCTCTGACAGAGAGTCTTTCCCCAATGACCTCCAGTTTACTATTCTCATGAGGTTCACTGTGGACCAGACACAGACGCCCAATCTCAAGGTAAATGTTCATTTAGTGTGTGTGTGTGTGTGTGTGTGGGTGTGTGTGTGTGTGTGTGTGTTTTTACATGAGAAAGAGAGCGGAGTGTGTGAAGGTCTGAGGGAGGGAGTGGCGAGAGGGAAGGATGGAAACTCAGGGACTGTGTAACCATGGTAACTGTGCTGTACTGATATGACCTCATGCCTGCCCAAACCCCTGAATCCTGGGCTGTGATTGGATAGCGATTGATCTGGCTTTTTGCTCTGCTACAGTGTGGACACTCCCTTCGAGCTTTCCTCCTCTAACTCCTTACCCATCCTCTCGTAATTTCCTCCTCACTAACCCTTCTGTTAGAGCAACTTCACCAGTATCACCTAACCCCTAACTCCTAACCTTCATTCCTCACTCCTCGCTCTCCTTACCCCTTTTATCTCTCTGTCGCTCTGCCCCCTCCCACACCCGTTCCTGCCCGATATTTCACCCCGTTCTCACGACTGTTTCATTCCTTATCAGCCTTTCTCTTCCTCTGCCTTCCAACTAGACTTGGGAAATGAAAGATATTATCAGCATCACAATTTCACCGAAATATAAATTTCCTCGAGACTATTCTCGCTCTCGATTCGACTTTGACTGCTGTTTCAACACCTCTGTCGTTTAACGGGTAGCTTGCTGTTGTTGTAGTCACAAATTTCATATTGTAAGAAGAAGTCACCACTTAAAGCACAAACTATTAATAGTCAAAAAACACAGACTGTTGGCTCATAGCATGACCTTACAGCTCACATCACAGACTAGGGGAGGGCAATATGAGGATATTTACCGTGAGACAGTAGAAATATGTTTCTGGGGGATTTTGCAAATCAATGTGCCAAATCTTGGATTTACAGGAGTTTTGCAAACGTGCAGAAGTACCTGGATTTTTTTCTAATACGCAATTCACCTGACTGGATTTTTTTTAATCTAAAAGCAGTTTCTGAATTGAATTTCCAGAAAAATGTATCAACAACACACAATAAAAATACAAACAGCACCCTAAAGATGCTGCCTGAGGTGACATGTAAGATCAAGTCATGCACTTTCCTTGCAACACTGATAAGTGTTCACACATTATAAGGATGTTTATACAATATTAAGCATTTCAGCAGCGTAGAAGTCATTATCCATCTTATAAACTATTGCATGAAGCTTCATGATCCACTGTTTTTTTTTTTTTACTAACTAGGCATCACAGCTCTTTGCTGCCATCATGTGGCCTAAACAATTACATTGTGAATTTCAGAATAATATCATAAAATTTCAATATCGCCCAGGCCTACTTTCCAATCTTATTACTCCTCTAAACTCTCTCCTCCCCTCCCTCCCTCCCTCCCTCCCTTCCTTCCCTCCTCCCTCCGCCTCCTTTTCCCCTCTTGTCTCCCCCTGCCCTCCCCTGTCCTCTTCTCCCTTTCTCTCTCTCCGTTGATTGACGCGGTGCTTCTCCTCTTTCTCTCTGAAGCCCGTACGGAGCTCGTGTTGCGGGCGAGGGCGAGGCAGGGGAGGGTCCGGGGTTAAATTGTTCCCCCCCAGAGCGCGGCGCCACGCCTGCTCTCTAGACGAGCAGGCCGCAGCCTGGAGCCAGTCCTCCCAGGTCAGTGCGCTCCGGGGGGAGCAATTATATGGCCCGCGCAATGCTGCTAAGTGATTTGGAGGAAGTTTCTGGTCCTTGAGGTGCATATGGAGAGAGAGAGAGAGAGAGAGAGAGAGAGAGGGAGGAAAATCAGGGCAGGAGTTAGTTAATGTGGCGTTTCGGAGCCTGCGGTGAATGTTTGCATTTTATTGGTTCCTTTGTGTTGTCATTTGTCATCGCTTGTCTTTTTGATTGATTTGTTTTCCCACATGATGAAGCATGACCATGAATGCACTGATTCATCAGATCATTTGATTTTCAGACCTGCAAAGAGATGCACAATCTGCTGCGGTTGTTCATGCTGACTGTGAACGTTGGTGGTCACTTTTTCATGCGTGTGTGTTTGTAGTTTTTTTTTGTTATTACTGTATTTGTGTTTTGGCAGGTGAATATTGGCCATGCAGTTTCTTTGTTATCAAGTCAACTCACTAACGATTTGTATTAATGCACATTTTTGTGTCGCAGGTGAAGGTGGCCATTCTGAAGTACATCGACACGCTGACGTTACAGATGGAAGCTCCGGACTTCGTGAACTCCAGCGAGACTCGGCTGGCCATCTCCCGCATCATCACCTGGACGACCGAACCCAAGAGCTCTGACGTCAGAAAGGTGCAGACACACACACAAACCTCCACTAGCTCTAAACATTTTTCCATTAGTTAACTCTGATGAGATAAAGCCAGTAGAGAGTCTTTCTAACTGACAGGGATGTGTTTCGTGTGTTACAGGCGGCCCAGTCGGTGTTGATCTCACTGTTCCAGCTCAACACTCCAGAGTTCACCATGCTGCTGGCAGCTCTGCCCAAAACCTTTCAGGACGGAGCCACCAAGCTGCTTCAAAACCACCTGAAGAACACTGGCAACGCTGCGCAGGTAAACAAAGGTTTTGTGTTTCAGACACACGTGGTACTCTGTGGTTGTGAATCATTATACTGTAACATTAATGGCGTACTTCTTTCTAACTTAACTTAACTTTTTGTCACTTCCTCAGGCAACAATGGGCAGCCCTCTGACGCGCCACACGCCCCGATCTCCAGCGAGCTGGTCCAGCCCGGTCACATCCCCCACCAACACCTCCCAGAACACCCCCTCACCAAGGTAACTCACACTTGGAAAATCCATCCAACAATCATTGACATATTAGCATGAACACAGGACAAGATGTGCACAGTAGAAAAGAGTAAAGTCTACAAATGTTCGTGTGAATTAAACCACATTAGTTAGAGACAGTGTGGCTCAGTGTGCTGCTGCTCCTTCTCCTTTATGTCTCTAGGTCACAATTTAAAAAAAAAAAAAAAGAAGTCTGGGGATATATGATCAATACTGTTTTTGTACTTTTTATGTAACTAGTGCAGTGCCCGTTCAAAACATGCCTGTTCAGAACGCTCGAGCTGTGGTGTTGCTGCTTGCAGCTTTCTTCGAGAACCGCTCATACAAACAACTTCACACTCAACACTGTGCTTCCTCGGGTCCTGAGCAATACACCTGCCATGACATGGTTGCATCACACACCCAAGTCGCGGCTACTTACCGGTACACCGGTGAAATGCACTCTGGTTCACGGGAAAAAACGCTCCCAGGCCGCGGTTACTCGCTGTCAGAAACAATGATGGAATACACTTAGCTGAGGTAATTTCCAAATAGGTATATGTATTAGTCACTTGCTTTGACATAACCTGCGTGGTTATAAAGTAGAGCGTGGATTTCATGAGTGGAGGTATTTTGCCGGCGGTAAAGTTATAAGTTGCTCCTGTTGGCTATATGCTTGTGCGGAAGTGAAGAAAAGTTTGATTGTAACGTTATCCAGCATTATCGGATTAACGGTTCTCGAGATATGCGAGTAACAAACAGACAGAGATTGCTTGCTTTATAGTTAGATTTTTGAATTTTGGTAGTTTATTGAAATTGTTTTTTTTCACTTATCACATTTATCTCAATCAGATTTATTCTAAATGTGTAGTAGAAAAACATGTGATCCCACATGAAATATGTATCATACGTTGGGGTATATAACAGTTTGATGACTGTAATCGTGCAGCCTCAGCTCAGCGTCCTTTTTTTTTATTCTCCTTTGTGTGCAGTGCATTTGACTACGACACAGAGAACATGAACTCGGAGGACATCTACAGCTCACTGAAAGGTGTCACTGAGGCGATCCAGAACTTCAGCGTCCGCAGCCAAGAGGACATGAATGAGCCGCTCCACCGGCGGGAGGGAGATGAGGTCAGTAGAGCCGACGGACGGACGGATGGATGGTGTGTGTGTGTTGATGTGAAGTGTACATCAGTATGTGTGTCAAGGCTGATATGGAACCATTAGAGCTGCTGGTCTGTAAAATATTATTGTGGAAGGAAATTATTTTTTTTCTGTAATTGTTGGCAGCACCATTTGGTTTTAAGTAACATTTAAACATAGTGTGACATTTTCTTCCTCCAACGTGATGACACGACTTCGACTGAGAACCAAAGTGAAACATTTACAGACGTTTGTGTGAAGGAGAGCAGCCAAGGTTTGCAAACAACGTGTTGTTGAAGAGTAGGCTTAAAAATGACCAAGCTGCCAACTTTTAGTTATTCCTTCACGAAACTCCACAAAACCAGTTTCACACTTCATCTATTTCGCTTGTTGTGAAGGAGCCAGTTGTTGTAGTCTATATTATTATATTCTATATTATATAATATTATTCGATGAAACTTAAGCAGAACGCTGCCACAAATAAAAAGAGTAAAGGTGTTGGGGGGGGGGGGAAGCGTTAGGAAAAGAAAAAATGAATGTATTTTAATGTTCAATCAGTTCTTAGCGTTCAGTCTTCAGGAATACAATTAACTTTCATTCTCTGTTGTCTCTGCAACATTTTATGTCGTGGTGTGCAACCGCGTGCATTGACTGATATATAAGCTGATAAACCAATAAACTTATTATTATTAACCAAAGCTCAGTGTTGCCGCAGTGCTGGGAGCTGCTCACACAGATTGGTTTATGACATAGCCAGTCCCCTTTAGGGGGGTTATAGAAATGTTTTGAAAATTTTGTTTGATACTACTGTCAGAATGATGCCCTTTTTTTTTTTTGAATAAATACCCAAACTATTTTTGTCGATACCTTACTTTGAGGAAAATAAACTTTTTTGTGTGTGTGTAATCAGAAAATATCTGATCACAGAATATGTAAACAAGATCTGACAAAGTATTCAATGCTAACTTTTTATGCGCTTTTGCTACTCAGAGCTGCGGACATATTTCACTCGGCGCTCAAACAGTAATGGGTTTTGATCCATAGTCTTGTTCAGCCCTGAAGCATGTTTTCCAAGACTTGCAAAACACGCATGCACAAACATAGATATCTCCATTAACTGTATGTGACCCTGACATCTAATCTGTTCCACCGCTCCCCCCTGCAGCGTGGGAACTGAGAGGTGTACATTAAGTGTTTATGGGACTGACGACCGTGAACTCGATCCTCTACGGCCACTGATAAAATCGTGTGTATTGTTCACACCGAGAGGATTTTCTCAACGAGTACCTCCCCTTTAATATTTTCACCAGTGCTTATCTAGATACTTGTTTAATCCAAATGTATGGCTTCAGACGTCATGCCGGGTCTTTTTTTTCAGTCCCCTCCAAACAACCCCGGCCCCTTTTTAAGGACACGGTGTGCTCTAGGACAGAGGTGTGACCCCCTGACATTTTCCCCCATGAGATGCTTCTGAAATCTAACCAGCCCACATGTCATCAGCCTGCCAATCACAGCGCACCTGACCCATCAAACCGCCACTCAGACAGTGGCATTTAGTGGTTCGAGTGTAAATATACACAGAAACGAGAGCGTCTTGACCCGCTTCACCCTGCTCCACTTCTCACCTGGTGGAACTACATGCTGTCAACAAAGGAAATGTCACACCAAAAAAAGTGATCCAGATGAATAAATTAAGAGTGTGTGTTTCCTTTTGTTTTGACCAGTATGTGTAACGGCTGAAACAGCGTTTTCAGCATTTCAGGATGCTTTTACACCCAACCCGTTTAGTGCACGTCAAAGGGATTCTGGTGTGTTTGCTTGTTTGGTTTTGTATATTTAGGCCCTGTTCAGACCTGGCATTAACATGCGTCTTGGGTGATCCGGTCACAAGTGGACAGCTTTAAGTACGTCCGTTCACATCTGTTATTAGAATGCGTCTCCACATGCGTCACCAGTGACCACTTGTGATCGGATCTCACTTCCCCGCTCTTATATGCAAATAAACACCTACATCATTTCTGTTTGCAAAGACCAAATGCGTTGTTGTTTTTAATCGGCGGGAGACAGCAGAAGTAATATCCTACACATTTGTGAATTACATTACATAAGTACATTTTATGAACATAAAAATATAAGGTTATTGGCGGTCCCCGGAGACCTCCGAACCACTGCCGTTGCCTGGCAAAGGCGGCGCACAGAGCTTCAGAGAGCTGCTATATATTAAGCTATTTTGTTGAGTCACCTCTGGATGCAGTGCAGGCTATATGTCTAGGTTTTTTCATGGTGAAAGGTCAGAACGGAAGGCGTGAAGCTGTTATACGCTGCTGTTTACAATGTGGGAGTAATAAAGTGTCTGCCGTTATTTTATTACCTTCATAAAATACCTTTCTCGAGTAACACACACACACACGTCAGTTGAATAGGCGGTTCTTCATTGTGGCCCAGGACACATTCGTGTACACACCGCTAAAAGAATGTGGCCATATTATGCGGCCCAGACCACCTCCGAATGTGGTCTGAGCGATCGGATCTCAATGCATCTTGAGACACGTTAATGCCAGGTCTGAACAGGGATTTAGTCTGTCGTGAAAGCTGTCATTTTAACTCTGGTGCGGACTTAACAACTGGACTGAGACCGCCTCAAAGCTGGGTCGTGGCCTGGTTCAGTTTGTTTGTGCTGTGACAGTAGGTCAGACCAACTACAGGAATCTGTAATAGTAGACATGAATTTAACATGGATTCAAAAACGTAACTGCTGCTACTAAATCCATCTGCTGATCGTCAACTGTCAAGGAAGTAATCTCCCGAGCAAGCTATGTAAATATGCAAGGTAAATTTGTATGCACGTCAGCATGAGTGCAGGAGATTTTACTTAATAAAAGGAGGAGATGAAACAGTGATATGATGTGATGTTGTCCTACTTTGAGTATTTTAGCAGTTCCTGAAAATGTGGCAACTCCATGTCGTAATATGAATCATGTCAATTTTATTTATCATAAATTACAAACCACAAATTTGTCCTTAGACCCTCAGTTTGGATAGAAAGCCTCTTTTTGTCCTGTTTTATTAGTTTTGACAGATGAGGTCAAGTTGCAGTCTCAACTAATAGTGTTCATAATCAATTAACTTTTTGTGAGGTCTGTATGACAACTAAGAAAAGGAACACAAGGTGCAGCATGAATTACTGTCAGTCAAAAGCTTGATTTCTTTTCCTCCGTGACGCCTCTTGGTTTCGATGGTTGGAAATAAAAGCCAACAGTGTTAGTTTTTTTTTAAAATTTGGTCTTGGCCAAATGAGCCAAACTTCAGTTGTGAAAGTGACCTGAAAGTCGGAGCCTCTTTAACAAGTGTTATTGCGTCTCTGCAGGGAGACAGCGGGATAGACGGCAGAGTGTCAGACTTTGTGGAAGGAGGCCGCATGGCTCTGGACAACAAGACGTCCCTCCTCAACACCCCCCTGCTGTCCTCCAGCCCCCGAGGGGCCCGCGAGCACTTCTCCGACTCCCCCTTCAAACACAGCCGCAAAGACACCAGCATGGACGACTCCGAGCTCCTCACAGACGGTACACACACAAAAATATATAAAGAATATAAGAAAAATAAAATAAATATGATTGTTGTGTTAAACACGTTTGTTTATCTACTAACAGACAGCAGCCTGGACCAATCGGAGCTGGTGGCCGAGCTGCTGAAAGAGTTGTCCAATCACAACGAGCGCGTCGAGGAGAGGAAGGCGGCGCTGTGCGAACTGCTGAAGCTGATTCGCGAGAACACCCTGCAGGTGTGGGACGAACATTTCAAGACCATCCTGCTGCTCCTGCTGGAAACGATGGGCGACAGAGAGGTACACACACACACACACACACACACACTCACTTTGTTTCTATGATAACACTGTGCTAAACCTCCTCTCCTTTAAACTTCTAAAAATCCTTGTAATTCTCCCAGCATGTGATCCGAACGCTGGCTCTGCGGGTGCTGAGGGAGATTCTCAGCAAGCAGCCGTGGAGGTTCAAAAACTACGCAGAGCTCACCATCATGAAGGCCCTGGAGGCTCACAAAGACCCCCACAAGGAGGTACGAGTACTCATTAATTAGTTCACTTAAAAACAATTTTTTTATCATGAGGACTTCAGAGAGCGGGAAGAGATGAAAGTTGTTTTTTAGTTTATATATATATGGATGATCAAAGCGTTTAGCAGATTAAAAACATGTACACATCTGCTACACGATTATGAAATGCTAATATTTATTCCAAATGAACAGATAAGATTACATACCGAGCGTGATCTGCTGCCCAACGTACTGTTTTAGAACATCAGCACCGATTAATGTTTACGTGCGTTTCCTGCAGGTGGTACGAGCAGCGGAGGAGACGGCAGCCATGTTGGCGTTGTCCATCAGCCCAGACCAGTGTGTCAAGGTGTTGTGTCCCATTATCCAGTCAGCTGACTACCCCATCAACCTGGCTGCCATCAAGATGCAGACCAAAGTGGTGGAGAGGGTTCCCCGCGAGGGCCTGATGAGCCTCCTGCCTGAGATCGTGCCAGGACTCATACAGGTAACACACATACGGACGAAACTCAGCTTTGATGCTGAAAATCACCATCTAGCACTATTAGAAGTATAATGTTGGGTTTGTTATTTATTAAAAGTAAGAGGAATTGTTTTTATCTTTCGCTGTAGAGTGTCCTGCAGGTTTATAATCCATTTTATCTGGTTAAACAGGGTTACGACAACTCTGAGAGCAGCGTAAGGAAAGCCTGTGTGTTCTGCTTGGTGGCCATTTACGCAGTGATCGGAGAGGACCTCAAACCTCACCTCAGCCAACTCTCCAGCAGCAAGGTAACCTGACCTATAAGCTTTTGAAACGTAGATTTAGCACAAGCCAGTCGGCTGAAAATGTGTAGTTTCTCGTCCGTGTCTAAAAACGCCCAAGTTATGGCGTCTTGACGGGTTGAAATGTGGCATCTTGGGATACTTTTGTGTTTTGAACACATTCAAAAATGGGAGCAAACACCTTTTGTGTTCTAGTGGGAGACCAGTGACTTCCATCTATTCTTTATAACGTATCTTTCTCTAATAATAACTAATATTTGAAAATGTTTTTTTGGCCAACAGGCTTGCGATTCTCACCTCAGTAATACGCCTAGTATGACTTCCTCGCCACCTCTAGAGACACGCACATTTACATATCTATCTTTCCTCTTGTCTGTTCTTCTGTCCGCAGCTGAAGCTGTTGAATCTGTACATCAAGCGCGCCCAGTCCGGCTCCAGCGGCAGTGAACCCCCGTCTGAGGGCCTATAGGAGACACAGCGCCCTCCCAGAGGGCGACCACAGAACTGCAACTCTGCCCCACCGAACATAAACGACCGTTCATGAGCTCGCACCCACACAGACCGAGAACAAAACACACAACCCTAACACTCTTTCACCGGAGCAAACTGCTTACACCCACACCTACGCTTTGCACTCTGGCAAGCAGAGTGACACACACACACACACACACACACACACACACACACACACACACACACACACAGGTACACACAGTCCTAATACATTTCCCGTACAAGATGGGAGTTGGCGGTGCAGAAGAGAGGAGGAGTGTTGTAGTTCTCCTGACCATCGCCGAGGATCTCAGACTGAACTGAACCCTTAAACACCAAACAGATACAGATAACACACATTCAGTCGCACCCAGGTTTGTCACTAATCACTCAAGGATGAAGAAAACGTCCGTCCTCCATCCCGAACACTACAGTGTCCCCTCTGAATAACTATCACGATGTCAACAGGAAGCGGCGCGTCTGCATGGTTCTCATTTTGAAGAGGGGGTTTAAGGTTCATAGAACGGGGCTGAGACGAACGAATAGAGCCGTCTTGTGTCTTTCTTGAACAGCGAGTAACCCGGGGGGGGGGGGGCCAGGTAGACAGGAATGTAAATTTACATTGTGTCATAGTTTTGGATTTATTTTACGCGATGAGGTTTTAGTTCAGCGGTTTTTTTAAATGTTTGGAGTTTTCTCTCGCTCACACACACACATATACACACACACTTTCAAAAAGGTGCTGATTAGCCTAAAAGGTACGACCAACCAACCGTGCACAGCACTAACACGAGTCACAGCGGGTCACGCCCGCTCATAGCGAATACAGTACATCCCAAAGTATAGGAGGTGTTATGTGCTTGGCTATGCATGAGACTAAAAATTTAAACGTTTTTATTGGATCGAACAGTCAGAATAGTGTGACTGGGGGTTTTAAATTAATGTGAACGATGTCCGCCCCTTTCAGAAACATTCACGGTGTCCTCCGTTTTCTCCACCCGGCTCATCTCGGATTATCACTCCACTTCTGGGCAACACGGGGAGGAAGACGTGTGCGTGCTGCTTACTACATGAAGTATGACAGGACATGGCTTATTATCACATAGTGGATATGTATCTATATATGATATTACAATGGGATATCCAATAACTGTGTCATTTAGGAGAGTTCCCCGGGAAGGGGGGGGGGGGGGGGGGGGTGCACACACGCACCTGTGCCCATCCTTTGTTTTTATTTTCTCTCTCTCTGTCGCGCTAGCCGTAGTCTCTCTCTCTCTCTCTCTCACACTTGTTTTTTTTTCTCTGCCGAGAAATTTGTAGAAATGTATTATTTACAGCCCTGAAATCGTCACGTCACCCTTTTCTCTTCTCCTCTTCATCGTGTCTTTTCTTTCCCTCCTCTTCTTGTAACATTCTAGTTTTCACTGTTGTGTTTCCTCCGTGCATTTACAAAGCTGTGCTTACATTACAATAAAGAACGTGTACAGATCATGACGAGCCCGGCTGCTTCTCTTGATTCCCAAAAAAGGGGTGGATGGAAATGTTAATGACAGAAGGGATATATTAAAACATCTTTACTGATTGCAATTCAACACTGAAGACTGATCATTTTGGTTGCAAACTATTTGTCTAATTGACCCAGGATCAGTGATAAACCATCTCCAGGATATCTTCTAAAGAGCCGCTATCGCCAGCTGTACCGTAAACCAAAGAGATAATGAAATTTAGAACATGTACGATTAGTTAAAGCTTAAAACTGCAACAAAGCCTCTGTCCTTTTTTGGAGTAACTCTTCTTTTATAGCACAGCTGATGATAAAAGGGATAAGATTGAAAGGAAAGAAAAATTGTTATACAAAATTATGTGTATTTTTTTTAATTTGTTGTAAAACAATGAATACTTTTCTCTCCTTGGGCATCTAAAAATCCTTCAAAATGAAACTGACAAAGAAAAGGAGCACCAGAGGACACCGGAGACAGAGGCACATGATTTTTTTTCAGATTACCTGTCTCATGTACTACTGTCAGGATATAGTGACCGTTTTATAAAAAATAACTTTTTTAATCTATTTGCTCCATTTCTACCTATACTGCTGCTTTAACTGCAGGAACTTGTTAGTTCGGAGGTGACAGCAGAGAGCAGATGCATACATGAAATTCAGCACCAGTCTGTGTTGCATAAGACATAAATGTTACATTTTACACCTCATATCTGGATCAGTCCATTTTATTAACTGCTGTGCACATTTTCCTGCAGGTTTTCTTGCCACAGCTCTCTGATCTACCAATCAATTAACAATATTGGCTATAAAACAAAACAGGACAGTGTTTCTAGAGCTGAAACTTAATTTAGTTGTTCGACGCAACAGCTCGGTTTGAGGATTTTCTGCTTTTGTCTTGTGAGATGGTAAATTGAATATGTTTGGGTTTAGTTGGAAAAACAAGTAATTTGAACATGTTTAAGAAATTGTGAGGGGCATTTTTCACCAATTTCAGAAATTTTACAGACCAAAGTGATAATGAAAATCTTCAAATGAATCAAAGTGTACTTCTGATCCCTCATCACTGGTTATAGACATGGCTTATCTGAAGAAGCACTTTTTCTTTGTCAGAATTTCATTTGAAGGATTTTTTAGATGCCAGTGACTGTTTTATAAAAATAACTTTTTTTAATCATATTTGCTCCAATTCTACCCACTGCAGCTTTAATGTGCAGTCTGTCCTCAAAAAGTTCAGTTTTAAGATAATTGTACTTTAGTATTTGCATTTTATGTTACTTTGTAACAGCTAGTTACCCAACAGATTCAATGCAAAACATGATCAGTTTATAAAATATGATGCACAAACTGCTGCAACAGAAAATGCTGCTTACACATTAAAGCATGAGTAATAACAATCCAATAATATTATGTATGTATTAATAAATTCAAGACTGCAAATCTGCAAGTAGATTTTGTCCCATTATGTTTGATCTGTACTGAGTTTTTTTCCCCCTAAAGTCTATTGTGTGTTGACGTCCATGTGCTGAATCGTGTGACAGGGGGACAGTAATTAAAGTCCTGAGGCGGGTCTTCCCCCCCACCTCGGGCCAAAATAGCTCGGAAAATCTTTGCCACTCACAGACTTGACCGTCCAGGGTCCGACCAGTGGATAATTATTGACCAGACAGCAAGCCCAGCTGCAGCCAACTTCTGCGGTGAAAACTCCTCTTCAGTACTGACATGAATCAGACATGAGCTCCTGTTTGGACCTCCTCCTCCTCGGTACCGGGCTGGGTCTTGTTTATCTGCAGTGAGACAGACTTGGCGACAGACAGCTGTTTGTGCGACACGATGTTGTTCTGGCAGCCCTACACTGAAAGCTTCCGATCCCCCGTGCAGAGACACGGCGGCAGCAGCACTTACACACGGTAACTATGAACTGAAAAAAAGTGTTTATTAAGTTTATGGCCTCAGAGTTCTCTGCATTATAGCAAAAAATAGCACCAAAATAGTTATGCATTAACATGTTAATCAATAACTCTATTGGTTATATTGGTTGTACATACATACATACATTATAATATACTCTGCTATATATTAATATACTCTTCTGTATTTGCACTACTATTTGCACTATTTGCACCATTGGCACACTGTCACTTCACTGCTGTACTTAAGTTATCTTACTTTTTATTTTATTTCACTTTATTCTATATGATTGTATCTTTTTTTAAGGTGTATTGGTATTGGGACTTGTTGTCTAAGCTACTGGATGCCTAAATTTCCTTTCGGGATCAATAAAGTATCTATCTATCTATCTATCTATCTATCTATATGTCGTGTGCATGACATAGAAGATTCAAGATTCAAGATTCAAAATGTTTATTGTCACGCCGGTTATACAGGTACAATCGTGTGAAATACTTTTTGCTGGGAAGCTCCATTAAGAAAGAAACAGTAAGTTAAGTAGCAAAGAATAGCATAATAAAATAAAGTAAAAATAAAATAAAATAATAGTGTGTTTACAATAATATACAGTATAATAATAAAGGAAATATGGTGTGTGGTAAATATATACAAGTATTGCAGAGGCATTTTGTTTTTTTATATTGCACAGAGGTATGTATTGAGTATTGGACTTTGTAATTGCACTTATTTATTGCACATAGTGGGAGAGAGGGTGTTTGGGGGTGTGATTTATCGGTTCAACAGTCTGATGGCCTGGGTTGCATATATACTGTTTTGCTCTCAACGTGTTCATCTTTGTTGACAGTAGTGACTTTCTAGTTGCATGTGTTGTATTACACTTTGATGGGAGGCAGAGCGCAAGTACAGTTTGGAACACAATGACGGAAGCTCGGAGGCCTCTGATTGGCTAATCCCCCCCTGCTGCTGGGGGCACAGAACGCGGCCCTCTGATTGGCCGACGGGGCCGTCCCTGGCATCCTTCCTTCGGGCTGGCAGCAGCAGCAGCAGCAGCCCTCCTGCAGGCTTCACGGGTAACGCTTAGGGAGCCATGTTGATGATGATGCCCGGTTCCGCGTCAACCCGCTGCACTCCGGATGGTTAAAAGGACTGCGTGTCAAGGAGCAGGAGCTTCCAGCACCGCGATGAGAAGCGGAGAGCGGGGCTGAGAGGCGGTACACGGAGCCCCGGAGAGGAGAGAGCTGCTCTCTTTAGCTTCACCGGGACATCACGGTGCGGATTTCGAAAGCAAGTGGAAGTTGATGCTAGTTAGCTTCAGTGCTAGGTAGCAACAGCTGTGCGGACGCTGCGTGGGGATGCGGCGTGTGGACTAAAACATTCATCCTCTCTGCTTGTTGCGTTGTGTCGGGCTAACTGTTAGCTCGACTAGCTTAACCCGGGATAACAACAGGCGCGCTAGCTTTGCTTTAAGTTGCCTTTTTGTAAAAGCTAGCTAGCCTAGCTGTTAGCTCACGTTAGCATGCTGACAGTCAGCTCGCATCTCCAGTCACGACTAACGTTAGCTAGCTGAGTGGACTCTGACTTATCGTGACTTTGTGGACAGTTGTGGAGCACCGTGTCGTGTGATAAATAAAAGCCCCCCCCCCCCCTCGAGTGGAGATATGGCGACGCATCCAGCCTCTGTGGAAAGCTACCGATTCGCTTTGCCCAGCTTGCCACGGAGCGGCTAGCGGGCTTAGCAGCATAACTTTCCTCCTCCTCCTCTTCACGGTGTGTCTGCTCCAGAAAGAGCTGCTGCTGCACTTTCCTCGCTAGCCGATCCTCTCGTACCTGCAGCAAAGCTGGCGGCCCTCCGAGTAGAAGCCGAGGACAAGGAGCTGGTCCCTTTGGCCTGGGTGCTGAAGATGGACGACGCCTCCATCGAGTCGGGGCTGGTGCACGACTTCGATGCCAGCCTGTCCGGCATCGGGCAGGAGCTGGGAGCTGGAGCCTACAGCATGAGGTTAGAGACGGAGTGACAAACCCCCCAGCTTCATAACAACTCTGTCTGGAAGTGTTAACATTACATCCCCCCCCTCATCATGCCTGTGTATAGCTGTTCCCCTTTGTTTCTGGCTGCTCTTTGTTTTGGGGATTTGGAGTAGGGGGCAGTCATCGCAGGGTGCCACGATCAGGGGACAAAGTAGTGAGACACAAATTAATTTCCCCTAAGCCACACAAAAGGAAAAAAAGAAAAGGACACGTGTTACACTGTGAGGGGACATTATATCATAGTTCATGCTGTTGCTCAGATTATATGTGTGTGTGTTGCCAAAAAAGAGACCTAAACTCTGTGTACATATGAAGATAACACAGAGGGAGTCTGCAGGAGAGGCCTTGTTTTGGCCCCCTCAGACTGGCAGAGTTATCAGAAACAGGTCTTTGTTTCTAAGGACCTGTTGTGTGTGTGTGTGGAAACAAAGGGTTATAACATTATGTACAAGGTGATGGGTCTGATTTTTAGTATTTTTTGATTAGGAAAGTGCCTAAAAGAGTGTCCTGATTATCCTTATTGGAAATAAAGGGATGGTCAGGTATTTTTCTTCAATGACTTTCTACTACAGTGATGATCTAAGTAGGGCTGACCCAAATGCTTTGACCGTTGCCATGGTATTCAACCTCCAAATCACTATTCAAATGCTTATTTTTTTTACATTTTTTATATAAGTTTGTAGTAATGATAATGTTTAAATCCCCAAATAGCCCATGAAATAAGGAATAATCCCTCAACAT
This sequence comes from Sebastolobus alascanus, assembly GCA_916701645.2. Taxonomy (NCBI): domain Eukaryota; kingdom Metazoa; phylum Chordata; class Actinopteri; order Perciformes; family Sebastidae; genus Sebastolobus; species Sebastolobus alascanus. The sequence continues at coordinate 414,122 of CAKAOJ020000025.1, read as the reverse complement.
TATTCATGATTATTATTATTATTATTCATTACAGTAGTGCTACAGCGGCACTGAAACTGGGGAGATGGAGACGGACAGACAGAAGAACATGTCAGCCTGCCGCTCCGCGAAGCTTCGAATACCTTCGACAATTTCTCACCGAAGCTTCGAAGCCAAAAAATGGTATTCGGGACAGCCCTAGATCTAAGAGGCAATGGTGTTTCTGAAAACTCAGTTAGATTGCTTCAGCACTGTTGGCTTTCTAACTTCTAACAAAATATGGCAAACTGCATAACGCATCAGTGTTAAGTAGGGATCTCTCCCTAAAAATATCGTCTGAAATAAGAAACGTTTCCTGATTTGATGTGTGGAAATGACTGGTCAAACAGGCCGATGGCTTTGTTTCTAAAGACCAGTGGTGTGTGCAAACAAAGGGCTGTAACATTATGCACAAGGTGATGGGTCTGATTTTAGTGTTTTCTGATTAGGAAAGCCGCTAAAAGAGTTGGAAGTGACAGAAGCTTCAGCACTTTTTAACTCTCTCGTGTATATTAAGAAGCACCTGACCATCCATTTATTTCCAATAAAAGGATGGTCAGGTATTTTTCCTCGATAACTTCCTGCTACAGCGATGATGTAAGAGACAACAGTGTTTCTGACTGATAATCCATGATTATCAAAGTTCAGTTAGATTGCCTCAGCACTGTCGGCTTTCCCTAACTTCTAACAAAATATGCCAAACTGCTTAACGCATCAGTGTTAAATAAGGATCTTTCCCTAAAAATATCGTCTGAGATTAGAAACGTTTCCTGATTTTTTTTTTTTTTTTTTTTTTTTTTTTTATATGTGGAAATGTCAGGTCAAAGAATAAGTAAACAAACCTAACAATCTGATTGAGCATTCAATGCCAACTCTCGACACTTTGACACAAGAGTTGTTAGTGAACGCTTGGTCAGATTCTTCAACACTGACCGAAACAATTTCACCACAAGGTTCATGATTTAAATTGCTGCTTTAGAGCTTTTTGTCCAATCACACAATCTTCCTCAGCAACAGTCCGGTTGTCATCGCATTTTAGATGTTCAGATTTCCATTTAAAAAACAAACTTGTTTATATTAACCAAACTATGATATTGGAATCGGGTTGTTTTGGTGTCACTATTGACAGAACAGGTATTTTATTGGAACACAATCTAATCTAAAGTTTTCACATGATAACCAGCTCTAGTAGCAACACACAGTCTTTGTCTTTATGCCCACATGGAATACATGATGCAACGCATCTCATGTTAAAGTTTGAATTTAATGACTTGTGATGCCATCAGTTTCTGGTCACCCAGGTGATTCCAACATCTGTCCCTAAATGTGGCATCTTATGGCCTCAGGGAAACACTGGTTAGTCAGCACTACTTGTTGTGTCTGTGGAGGATGGATATGTGTTTACATCTGCCTTTCTTAAATGGTTTAAGAAGGAATGTGTTTGCATCACATGGGGGTATTGTTGTAAACCACATGTTCAGTTAGTAACTCTTAGTATGTTTGCATTGAATTGTCTAATAGGCAGGCTATGGGAGGTGTTGACATTTAAGCTCCCAGGACTCGCATGCGTGTTATCAGCTGCCTCCCCGGCCATCTGCTTTTAGCGCGCATCTATCTGAGCGTGACGTAAGTGTGGGTCAGTCTCTTATGAAGGGGAAGCAAGTTTACCAATACTGAAGCGATGGGGTCGCACGCAAGTGAATTAGTGAAAATAGAGAGCGCGGTGTCAGTGGCTCCAGGAGCAGCGCTATCTGTGGTGTCGGGGCGGGTTGCTCGCGGGGCATGTTTGGAGTCAGCAGCTGGTAGGAACAGAATGTTTCAGTGGAACCAGCGCCTCAGATTTCAGGAAGCAGATGTAGTTTTCCTGGGCAGCGGGGCTTAACAGGGCCGTGGCACCCAGGTTGGGCACCCACTCCGCAAGAGAAAACACAGCGGCAAGTGATTCGGAGAGAGTGGTTTGAGACTGAATAAATCTAACAGGTTTGAAGACTGTTGCTGGAATACCTTGAAATTGTCAAAAAAAAAAAAAAAGTTTGGCTCGGGTTTTTAGAGCAGCATCGTGACTTGCCAAAAAGTTTCCCAGGTAATGAGACGCCGCGATCGGCATTTGTTTGCATGCGTAGGACTCCTTTTCTGCAGAGCCACTGATATGTACGCATACGCTCCTGTTCACCGTGCACCGGTTGACACTCTTGCAGCATTTGTCAGGGTGAGCTGAGGACGGGTCGGTTGTCTAGAGTGGCTGCCAAGTGTGAGAGATAGTGTGTGTCAGCAGCCCGGGCTATCTCTGGGTGTTTTTGTTCATTTATCCTGCCGCGGCCTCATGCATACGTAATGAGAGAGAGAGCCATTTGATCGATGGAGAGCCCTCATCACTCCTTCTAAAATAAGCCGATCCATTTAATAATTCCACACTGTGAGGAGGTGAAGTATTGTCTTGCCAAAAGCGGGGCGTGCAACAGTTTAAATGGCACGAACTGTGTTTTTAGAGATAACCGCAAAGTGGAGATAACCTGAGGAATAAAGGCAGGCTTTGCTTTATGCGAGGTCACAGTGAATTTGTTGCCATCAGGATAATATTGGAGATTCAATAAGAACTTTTATTAGAAAAAGAAAATAATAATAATATTGCTGTTCTTTCATGATGGGTTTTCTTCCCGCGTATCCTTTCTGCATCATCATCCGTGCCGACTTTCTCTTTGTGTTTCTTCTGTCTCTCTCAGCGATGTGCTGGCTCTGCCCATATTCAAGCAGGAGGACTCCAGCCTCCCTCCTGAAATCGAGACCAAAAACCCCCCATTCCAGTATGTGCTGTGCACCGCCACCTCGCCTGCTATCAAGATGCACGACGAGACGCTCACATACCTGAACCAAGGTGAGACACACAGTACATGCACTCAGGAGAAAGTTTTTATTTTACTTCGCCTCATTTTGTCAGGTTTTTTTTTGTTGTAAAATATGATTTATATTTTTCTACTTGGACTACTAAGGTGGTTTGTACATACACACAGTCCACTTCTTGAGGCTACACGCCCATCATTTAACATTAATAAGTAATACCCACATTAATTTATTGCACATTAGTATAATTACTGTAAAGTGAAACTGTTGCTGATGCGAATGGCAGCCTCCTCTGGCCTCTACTCAGCACTTAAATGTGACGCACCACCAGTTTGACTCTGCTAGACTGCTTTATGGCACAAATAGAGATTTACTTTATGTAATGTGCCAATGCACTTCACTGGAAAATAATCAGTTAGCATGCTCTGGGCTAACTGTGCTATATTTGGAGGTCTGATAGAGAGGGGAGTCGTTCTGGGACGCCAACATTTACTGTTGAGCCTCATTGAGATGGTGTGAACCTGGTTAAAATACCTCCGATGGGATGTTGTTCACTTGAAAGCTCTAGTTTTTTTTGTGACATGCACATACAAGTAGCCGGCCTACGTGGACACCAAATATACCGCTGTCAGATGGTGGGATGAATACCTGCAGCTCTACAATGTGATAGGTAGAAGATAAAACCGATGCAGGGAGAGGTATGGCATCAACTTGCGTCATCCATCTGCACCACTCCCATATTTTGAAAACACAGCGAAACAATAAACAAGGTTCGGCCATAGTGGTGGCATCTTCTATGCATCAAAAAAAACTCAGAAGAGGAGGAGGAGGAGGAGGCTGCGAAGCTTGTCAAGGCGTGGGAAAAGAGGACAACATGAAATGCTGACAATCCAAAAATCAAAGATTTCCAAGCTACAATTCTCTCCAGTAGGCCTTTCTCACAGCAAACATTTTGACTTGTCATAGCTGGAAAAGCACAGGTGTTACTAATAACACCAACGATGGCTCCGCTCTGTTCAAGTGTGACAGTGAGAGTGACAGTGAGCCAGCGTGCACGATATCAGGACCATGAAATCAAAGCAGCTAAATTGAATTCAACCATCATTTATTTCATCATTTATTTACACCTGTGACAGCTTAGTCAAAGTGTCTTCTGTGAAAAAGGCCGATTCAACCCCAAAATCAGTGTAAAATGTAAAACATTACACTGGAAACCTAGAGCTCCGTCTCAAGCTCTACAAATAAAGTCTGCCACAAAAATGTTGCCTTCGTTAAGACATTTAAGTCTTCTGTAATCATACAATGTCAAACCATATAATGAGCTATAAAAACATAAAAATGGACTTAGCCGAAATTACACAACAAACAAAAAACTGTCCTCTTTGAGGCGGAGACCGTTAAAGGACAGGGAAGAGTTGCATTCACTCCACTGTTTGTTTTTAGGAGCTCTCATTTTTCGCACCTCTCATCATGTTTTCGGCTGGACCGCAGAGGGACAGCCCTGCAAACGCAAATGTCTGTCACTGACGGAGTGATGAAGTTGCGCGATTGGTCGGCCGAGTGTTGGGAGTTTCCTCATTGGCCGTTGCTCTTTTAAAAAATGAAAAGACGGGGGAAAAGTCTTTACGCAAACGAGCCCGTCCAGCGCGACGCGTCCGGCTCACGAAACTTGGACCGAGCTGTCAAACTAGGCGATCTAGTTCTAAAATGAAACAAGATTCAGCAGTGGCATCATCGCCTATTTCTCGCTTAAAATGTTTTCAGAGGTAGATTTTGAGTAGAGCGGCGCGTCCCCTGGTTTACTCGCCGGATCTGGTGGACACGTACCGCTGGATTTAACATTATAGACATGACCACTGACTATTTGTGTAACAATTTAGCCACAAAGTCACAGACTGACCGTACACGGTCCAGCACATATACTCGGGTTTGACCGAGTCTTGTTTTCTTTCTTCTGATGTCGTGATCTCTCTCTCTCTCTCTCTCTCTCTCTCTCTCTCTCTCTCTCTCAGGCCAGTCTTACGAGGTGCGTATGTTGGACAACAGGAAGCAGGAAGAGTTACCAGAGCTCAACAACAAGATGGTGAAGGTGAGAGGATCCTCACAGCTGGAGGGAACTTTTACTTCTTACGTCAAATACACTTCTTACCTAACGTGTGTGTGTGTGTGTGTCTGTGTGTGTGTGTGTGTGTGTGTGTGTGTGTTTGTGTGTGTGTGTGTGTGCGTGTGCGTGTGGTGTGCAGAGCATAGTGCGTGTGGTGTTTCATGACCGCCGGCTGCAGTACACAGAGCACCAGCAGCTGGAGGGCTGGAAGTGGAATCGTCCTGGCGACCGTCTCCTTGACATCGGTAATGAAGCCTGGCGAGAAATGTTTACTTAAACCGTCCCATGTGTGTGATTCGGAGTACAAATATTTGTGTGTGTGTGTGTGTGACAGATATCCCCATGTCAGTGGGCATTTTGGAGCCGAAGACTCACCTCTGCCAGCTCAACGCTGCAGAGTTCCTGTGGGACTTGACCAAAAGAACTTCTGTTTTTGTGCAGGTAACACACACATACTTCAGCTCTTTTTTGTGCCACCTGTTGGAGGCGTGCCGCCGAATTTCCACATCACAACACACATTTTCATCACACTCGTACTCGTGTCTCCCCCCCGCTGTCCGCAGGTGCACTGCATCAGCACAGAGTTCACTCCCAGGAAGCACGGCGGAGAGAAGGGCGTCCCCTTCAGGATCCAGTTCGACACGTTCGCCCAGGGAGACGATGGAGAGTACACAGAGCACCTCCACTCTGCCTCCTGCCAAATCAAAGTCTTTAAGGTGCACACTCATTCTCTCAGGACGTTTTTACACCACCCCATGCGTCGGTCCCTCTCTGCAAATTAAATCCGTCTTCCTTTTTTTCCCCCCCGGTCTCTTCTTCTCTGCTTCCTGTTTAGCCAAAGGGGGCGGACCGTAAGCAAAAGACGGACAGGGAGAAGATGGAGAAACGCACACCTCAAGAGAAGGAGAAGTACCAGCCTTCTTATGATACCACTATCCTGTCAGAGGTCAGTATGCAGTACAAATACGTGGCTTTAGCACAAGCTAGGCTAAAGTACTAGCAAGCATCCAGTTTTCATTTGGGGGGGGTTGTCCATGTTAAAATGTATGCACCCAAGTAAGAGAAATGTATTTCTGCAAAGCGGCCCGCTATGTGGCTAAATTTTAGGTAAAGGGCCATACTGGTGCTCTACTACATTACTGCCAACCGTTTCTCAAACATATTTGAATGCTTTTGATTTATGATCCATCCGTTATAGGCCCGCGACTAACAGTTATTTTCTCGGAGCTCAAGGTGACGTTTTCAAATTGCCGTTTTTTTGTCTGTCAAAAACTCAAATAATCAGTTTACAAAGATATAAAACAGAGAAAAGCAGTAAATCGTCACATAGGGCAATACGGACAAAATCTTTCATCACGATATAGGTCATTTCATATCTCGATAATGATATATATATATATCCCGCTATAGCATGTTTTCTGGTAATATTCTATATGAAATAACCACATGGTAAGCCTATTTTTGTGTACTCCTGTGTGAATTAAATACTTCACAAATAAAGTACTGAGAATTTTCTCATTTAAGAACTTGAGTGCAAAATGAACATAAGTTTTAATCATAGTATAATTTAATTTATATCATTTTGACGACATGTACTGTATATCGCCATATTGCACATATATTGCCCAGCCATATTATCACATTTTAAGAGCTGGAACTAGAGTTTTTTTTGGGCATTTTTGCCTGATAACTGTTAACTGATGATTATCTATTGTCACGATTGCTGACAATTCATTTTCTGCCAACCCAACTATTGGATTAATCCAGTGAGAAAAAACGACCTAAAAAAAACTGCAGTCATTTTAATGCAGGGAGCTACCAAATTCACATGATACCTTTTATTCCTTTTATGCCATTCTTATAGGCCCCTTTTCACAGCAGCCATTTTGACATGTCATAGCAGGGTAAACACAGGTGTTTAAGTGCCATTTCGGTGAGCCAGCGTGCACAATATCTGGGCCCTGACCCCCCCTAAATGGAACTGGGCCATAAATAATGTTATCAGTTACACCTGTGTTTACCCTGCAATGAAATGTCAAAATAGCTGCTGTGAAAAGGGCCTATTGTTTTTACTCTACAACATGTAGCTCTTGAATTAAAATGCCGTTGCTGACGTTAGATGGCAGAGCTTCTCATAGGAACATCAATAAACCACCACAGCAATCTTGCTCTTGAACTGCAGTGCGCCAAACTGTGGGGATGATGATGATACAACCTGACACAACAGTCAATGTGACAGGATTGATGGATTATCTGTCTCAAGCAGGTATTTAATTCTGTAGTAACATGAACTGAAACGAATTGCTGCTTGGAAGACGGCGTGACGTCTGGTATGTTTTGGAATGTGGTTGGCAGTAATGTTCAGATGCAGAACAGGGTTTCCCCGAGTGTTTTGAATAGTTTAGCTGAGTTGGCAAGCCACCTGGATCCTGATGCGTCTCATGATCAAGTTTGTAGAGGACAGTCTAAACAATAGACACTCTGCTCCTTTTTTTTTCTCCAAGAACGCTAATGTTTTATTTCACAAAACTACATTCATTTATATGATGTTAGCAAAGGTTAGACGAGGTATCCCACGTCCACAATAATAACACAAGAGGAAAATGCTAAAAATTTACAGAAACACTGCTCCATTGATTGGGCTGTTAGAGGAATAGTTTGTGTGTTTTTGAAATGGTGAGTTGACGGGAGTTACCGCACGGTAGCCAAGCAATGTGCTGCTGTGGACGGGGCCAGCAGCAAAAAGTATTTTAGCTACCTTTAAAGAAAGGCTCACCTAAAACAAAACAACATCAGTTTAAGTGTACGCTATGTTTAGAATATTTTCACCGCTTTACTGTGCAGTCAGACAGCCCTTTTTGATGGAGAACCAAAGCAGTTGTATCTATCTACGCTCTCATCAAAGCCGCCAGACTCCATTGGAAAAAAAAAACTGTTATTTTACCTAGTAGAACAGGGGAGTTGCTGGTCTACCGCTGCCTCGATCGATTAGTTTTTTTGTGTTTTTGTGTGACTTTTGTGACTAACCAAAGTCACACAATAACTCAAACAAACTGACCGATCGAGGCCTCGGTAGACCAGCAACTCCCGTGTTCTGCGAGGTAAAATTACTGTTTTTTTCAATGGAGTCTGGTTACTTTGACGAGAGCATGGATAACAGCTTCAGTTCCCCGTCGGAAACATAGACTGTATAGCTGTCTGACAGCAAGGTAAACTGCAGAAAATATTCTAAATATAGCGTACGCTTAAACTGATATAGATTTTTTTTAGGTGGCTGAAATAGCCGGCCCCGTCCACAGCAGTATATCGCTTTGCTTCTGTGCCGTAACTCCTGTCTGTTTCTCCAAACTGGGGGGCGTGCCGACGGTCATCTACTGAAGGTAATACTACTGTATGACTAGACAAGAAAAGACTCATAATAGTACCTCATACAACCCCACTTCAAAATACCCGAACTATTCCTTTTAAAGGTCTTAATCATTAAGTAGATATTACAATGATTTCTGTGTCGCAGAGGTTTTATCATGGCTTTTATTGTGGGGGAAAAAAAGCAGTAATTTTATCTAGACTTATATGCCACAGTAAGACTGCCCTCAGGTTATTGGTTGTTTGTGTGTTGGTCGCTGGCTGGCTGGCTAACCTCTGCTGTGTGTCTGTATGTAGACGAGGCTTGAACCCATCATAGAGGATGCGGGTGACCACGAGCTGAAAAAGTCCAGCAAGCGGACACTTCCCGCTGACTGTGGCGACTCCTTGGCCAAGAGAGGCAGTGTAAGCACCCTGCTCCCCTCTCCTCCACTCCTCCTCCCCATCACTCCATCCACGGTCTGCCTCCTCCCCCCCCCCCCCCCCACCCCCCACCTCTGTAGACACCTGGCTGTAGGGAAGGAGATGTTTTAATGTATCTGACATAGGCGGGGTGGAGACGGTGCATAGCTAAATTCCCCGATCCACCTTTAACTTTTCTTCAACCTTTATGCCTTTTTTCTTTTGGGATATTTGGAGTGTAGACTACAGTGTTTATTAACCCAGTAAGTCTGGTTAATTGTGTGTTTATATAAATGTGTCTCCTCTCAGTGCTCCCCGTGGCCAGACAACTCCTACGTCAGCCCCAACCAGGCAGCTACTCCCTCCTTCACCTCCACCCCACTGTCCACCTACACAACCTCCTCAGTACCGGACAGGTAACTGTGTGTGTGTGTGTGTGTGTGTGTGTGTGTGTGTGTGTGTGTGTGTGTGTGTCTGTGTGTGTGTCTGTGTGTGTGTGTGTGTGTGTGACCTTTTTAATAGGGATGTCACGGTGGGGAAATGTTCCCACTGGTTAATATATACTTGTGACAACACCGGTGTTACCGACCGCACCGGGCATTTTACAAGAAAAGATGACGCTCCATATATGTAGAGCGCTTACTTTAATCTTCACCGTCGGGTGGCGGTGTGTTTGGCCTCTCCGGTCCAGCTTTTGCTGCGAGGCTGCAGGTTTCCACCCGGCTTTCACAGGCTGTGACCGCTCCGTCCTCCACGCGGCGATTGCCTCATTAACGTTATGGTTCCCTTATAACATTGGGTTTAAATCTGAAATATTGCCAAATAGGCGCTTTTGCTTTTCGCTTTGACACCAAATCCTCCGCCATCGTCTTGTCTGTCAACTTTCTCTCGTCCCTGGTGTGAAATCTGACTCCTGCTGCTCTGAGCTGAGACTCCGTACGGAGCAGACACTTTCAGATTGTAGAGTCCGTCGTCCGACTATGTATTGATAACACGCCGCTGATACGCCAAAATGAACTAAATGGGTTTTATTTCTATTAAAAAAAAGCAAAACGGCGGTGGGGCGGTGGGAAAGTAATGTAACCGGTGTGTGCCCGACAACCACGTAACACCGGCAACCTTTTAACTGTGATGTGTGTGTTGGTCTCGCCTCTCTTAATTGTCGTCTCTTGTGTTCCAGTGACTCGTCCTCACCCAATCACCAGGCAGACCCTGGTAGCCATGGCAACTCGGAGGTCAGTCTCCAATCGTCTCTCCTGTATGAAATGGTGGAAAAGGTAAATGATTGCATTTTTTCTTTTTCATTGTTGACCTTTAGACATGTCGCAGTAGGACAAGCACGTTGTTTTTGACATTTTAAATACTTAACCAATAACGGAAAATAGCGTAGATCAGTGGCAAAAGAAACGCATCACTAGCTGCAGCCCTAGTTACATTAACCAACTGTACTGTATTGCACTGGTTCCCAACCTGGGGGTCCCGACCACCATTAGGGGGTAGCCGAAGATTCACTGAGGGCGGTCGCGAGGCCTTCTAGATTTAAAGGGGTGTAATACACCTTCTTTTTTTTTTTAAAAATACAGTTGGCCTATATCTCAGCATTTAATTCATTTCTGTGAAGAAAACTAAATGAAATATTTTTTTAAGTTTGGGTTATTATTTAAGATATAAAGAGGATGATGGCACGGTGAAAGACCTGAACACAAGCTATATTCACAGAGCCTTCCCTCTCTGCTAAACAGCCTCGTCCTGCATTAGAAAAGCACGCAGTTAAAACAACCAAAGAGCTAATAGAACAACACTGAATTTGTCCAAAAAAGGGAGCGTATTTAGTATGTATGATTGTCAAAATTTTAAAGATATAATACAGACAGAGAATTGTGTTAACAGTTCCTATATTCAAACAATCTGCTTAAAATTCATTCAAATTGCTCTTTTTACACAAACTTCCTGCAGTTACTGTGTTCACTATTTGGGTTAATAGTACAGTTTATCACTTGTTCTGTACTGTTGTTGTTATGGATTGAATATAATATGAAATATCCATAAATCATCTCATTTAGTCAGCCAATGGTAGCAAAGGGGTCCCTTAAGGAAAAAGGTTGGGAACCACTGCCGTGTTGTGTTTATTCCTCAGTGGAACTGAGTTAGTGTGTGAAACTGCGGTCCAGGTGTGGAAGTGTGTTAACTCTGTGCGTCTCTTGTCGTCCTCTGCAGCAGTTGAGCACCACGGCGTCCATACAGGACGCACAGAAGTGGCTGCTGAAAAATCGCTTCAGCTCCTACACTCGAATCTTCTCTCACTTCTCAGGTACACACATGCTGTCAAACACGCTAAAACGTGGATGTAATATTGTAAAACTCTGCAGTACAAGTGACCGGTCCTCTAACTTGTTCCTTAGGTTCTGATTTGTTGAAGCTAACCCGGGACGACCTGGTTCAGATTTGTGGGCCGGCAGATGGGATCAGACTCTTCAATGCACTTAAATCCAGGTGTGTTACAAAGTGTGTGTGTGTGTGTGTCAGTTTCTGTGGTTGTGTACACCTGTGTGAGCGTTGAACATGAAGGTGCCAGTGTGCATTAATTATGATGTCTGTGTGTAGGTCAGTGCGTCCCAGGTTGACAGTGTACGTCTGTGAGGAGTCCCCCGAGGAGAGCCCCCTGCTGGAGAGTCACGACAACAACGAAAATGGAGAACACAGCATCATTTCCTCTAGTTTACATGGTAAACAAGCCATGTGTTGGACAGTAGAGCTGCAAATAATCGATTAACTGTCAACTATTAAATTGATCTGCAACTATTTAGATAATCGATTAAGCTTTAAGGTTTGAGTCATTTTTTAAGAAAAAAAAAGTAAAAAAATTCTGATTCCAGCTTCTTAAATGTGAATATTTTCTGGTTTCTTTACTCCTCTATGACAGTAAACTGAATATCTTTGAGTTGTGGACAAAACAAGACATTTGAGGACGTCATCTTGGGCTTTTGGGAAACACTGATTGATAATTTCTCATTATTTTCTGACATTTTATAGACCAAACAACTTATCGATTAATCGAGAAAATATTCAACAGATTAATCGACAAGGAAAGTTAGTTGCAGCCCAATTTTACAGCCGTGTAACACATTAATCCATGGAGAGTGTGAATATTAACATCTGGTCTGGTCTGTGTCTGTGCAGTGTATCATGCTCTGTACCTAGAGGAGCTCACAGCTGCAGAACTGATCCGCAAGATGGCGTGTGTGTGCAACCTTCCACTGGGAACCATCAACCAGGTGTACAGACAGGGTCCTACAGGCATACACATCCTGCTCAGTGACCAGGTACCAACGCACAAAACACACACACACTGTTCCTCTCCACTAGCACTTTAATATTTGGAGTATCACACACTCATCTGTGGAGGGCTCTTTATTAAGAGGGGTGTTATAATTGAAAAGGTAAACGGTGGGATAACACTCAAAACTCTGTGCTATAAGCAGGAAAAACCATCACCATGGATACTTGTCGACACTTTGCTTGCTCAGCTTTTGAGATGCATTTTGTGCTGCTTTTATGTAAGGGATAATGTACAGCATGCCGGTCATTGTTGTGAAAGAGACCCCAACAGGGCAATGCCTTCGCGTCGGGGTCTTTCATCGCCCTGAAGCGGATTCTTTCACAACAATGACCCGCTAGCTGTACATTATCCCGCTTATTACACGGCTACTTACTGAAGAAATCAATATTTTGACACAAAAACGGTCCGCCAGAGTCCGACATCAGAGCTGCGCCCAAAGCAACGGTCCGTTATACATAGCAACGGTCTGTTATAGAGAAATAACAGACCGCAGAACGCCGTGATTGACCAATCAGAATCGAGTATTCAACACAGCCGTGTTCTAAAAATGTATAACATCTGCAAAATGATGAGCATGTGTGCCAAGTAGATGGTACTTTTTTTTTTTTTAGACAGATGTCATGCAGCCCCGTCTCCCAAAAATTACGTTCCCATACAACTAATCTGCATTCTCAAGTACGTTTGGAAAGAAACGTATTTTGTCGCAGATTACGTTTGTCTTTGACGTATCACACTTGCATGTGTAAGTCCACGGACAGCTACAGCAAGTGACGTAGTTCAACGAGCGACGTGCAGAGCAGGTGACGTAGTATATCGAGCGACCATTATTGAAAGTTATGTGGAATAATAACGTTATTGGTATAAAGAAAATAATAAGCGAGAAAGTCCACTACTGGTGGGCAGGTGGGTAGGTGAATGCTGGGTCCAACAAACACAGGACTTTCCTCCAGGAGACCGCTGTTCATGTCCCGTGTGTTTAAGCCAAACCATGATGTTTTTTTTATTAAACTTAACCCAGTGGTTTTGTTGCCTACACCTAACTAAGTAGTGTTTTTTTGTTAATTTTTGCTAACGTTAACAACATGTTTAAAAAGTGTTTCAAACTGCGGCCGTAATCCGCAACTGCAGTTTAGTTGTATGGGAATGTAATTTTGTGAGAGACGGGGTTTTGTCGTGCATATATTATAATACGATGGGTTTAAGACGTTTCCCTTTTTCATTTTAAACTTTACTAAACCTCCTGCGAATGTTGTCTAAATCCTCCAATCCGACCCGTGGATGGCCCTTAACGTGCTGAGATCCAATAAAGGCCAATAAATCAGCAGGGGCAACGTAAAACAAAAACGACGGTCGGTCTCAAATATTGATATTATATAATATAATTCAATATCGGCGGATGAGGCAAGAGGTATAATGGCAGGACTGGGATTGAGACTCATCCCGTACAGAGGAAGAAATAAGGTGTGCGTCACTAATTTGTGTGCTTGTCTGAGCAGGAACTACAGGACTTATTTGCATGTGATTTACATTCTCTCTCACAAACATACTGTACTGTACCACTCCTGCTTTTATGACCATCTTTCCTGTCAGTCACCACTAAAGTACCAAGGAACCACTATTTATTCAGAAGTTGACAGGGACATTTGATTTAAGCCACATTTCACTGTCTTTTTTTTTTTTTTTTGTCTTTTCTAGATGGTTTACAACTTGCCTGACGAGAGCTGTTTTTTGATCAGCACTGTCAAAGGTGAGCTCATAATGCATCAGTTGCCTTTTAGTCCCTTGCGTTGTGATTTGGCCTGTAATGAGGCTCACTAGATCCCTTATATATTTGACGAGGATTTAATGTGCTTCTTCTTCTTTCCTCTCCAGATGAACTGGGCGAAGGACTCCATCTAATCCTGAAGTAGTGAGGAGGACAGATGGCATCACTAATACTCCACCCTCTGTTTTGGAGCAGAAGCCTCCCTCTGTCCCTCTACGCCTGCCTCTACTCTCCCCTCGTACTTCCTCCCCGCTCTCTCTCTAAACGATCGCTCGACGGGAAGCAGTCAGACTGCGCTAAAGCCATGTAAATGTTAGAATCTGACATGGGTGTGTCCACTGTTTCATATTGAAAACACTATTAATGGAGGGGTTTAGTTGAAAGAGGAGAGACTGGGGGGGATATGGGGTTAGGGGAAAGATAATGATGTATGTATTTTGATTTTATTTTTTGTCTTTTTTTTATATGGTTTCTGCGGGATTAGGGGGGGAGGGGTTGCTCCAGGAGAGAGGGGGGGAGTGGCGTTCTGGCCGGCAGGAGAAGCAAAGAAAGCAGAGTTTCCTTATTGCTCGTTGCCCTTCTTACACAACCAGCACTAGGCCAGTATTCGTTAACCTGTACTGCTGAACAGCATGCGATCTCAACATACTAACCCGCTTCAATGAGAATCCCAAAATCTTACTCTGCTTGTTTAACACTCTTGACGGGGGTTGTCTTAATAAACCATTTATTGATCAGCTGAGCTTGGTAACCCCTGAAATATCCAGGCTAAATTTGTGGAAGTGGCGTCATTTGTGGATGTTGACACCAACGTTATTTTTTTTTTTCCTTGGACTTTGTCAGATGGACTGATTTCATTAACTCTCGTCACATAGAGTCATTCTATGTGATTTTTAGACTTCCAGCCATATCCCTCTATCTGTCTGATAACACTCAGCTCCGCTCTCTTCACGTACGTCCTGTTTGCGCTTTTACTGTTTTTTAGTTGATGCTTTATTTATGGATCAGCTCTTTCTATCGCTCTCGTTGAATTCACTTGTTTCTGGTGCCATTTTTAGCTACGACCTTTCCCTCACTTTCACAAACACAGTGCACACGCACCTCGTCGTTGACTCCTCACGCTTTCCGTGGTGACTTTGAAACACTGGTTTAGAGGAATGCGGTTTACGCCTTCTGGGATTTTGGCCATAAATATGTAGAAAATGAGGAGCAAAGCCTCCGTATAGAGACTGACATGCAGAGCATTAACGCCTATCCAAAAACCTTCTATAATGTGGACCAAACGGGTTTCAGATTGATAGGCATTTTTTTTTTTTTTTTTGAGGAAAAGCCTCATTGGCTCTGTACATCTTGGTCATTAGAAGCATTCATAGAAATGATCAGATGGCGGACTAAACCCTCATCTAGTGGAGTTGCTTGTGCGCTGCATGTACATAGTAATAAACCCTCCATTCCAGGAAGTGCTCTGCGAGAAACAACCCCATCACACAGCAGGCTGGTGAGAAATCCAGCGCCACATCCATCTTCGAAATCTTGTGTTTTTAATGTAGCCGAACACAGGAAGTACAGGTCGTGCCCTTTGGAAAGTGACAGGAAATCTCACACAGGTCCTCGGAGTCGCCGCTGGTTTAGTTGACCCCCCTTTAATTTTGGTACACAGTGTCTGGCAGTGTTGCGAGTGCATACAGTTTGCACGCCTCTAAGTGTCCGAATGTGCGATAGTGTGTGCATGTGTATCATTTTTTTCATTCTTGCAAAGAAAACTTAATTATGTCAGTCAGTAGTTGTCATAAACTTTTTTGCCCTGTTGGTTTGATGAAACTGTGTTTAGCTTGCTGTTTAGTAAAGAGCATGTGGAAGATGGGGGGGGGGGGGATGATTTGTTGAGTCCTTGTTTTTCCATTTGTTAGAGACCAAGTCTGCACTGAGAAATCACAAAACTCAAGCTCGATGTGTAGTCGGTAGTCCTACAGCCACGCCCTTTTCTTACCCGCCTATAAGAAGGAGAACAAAAAAAAGAAGAATGTCGAGACTTAAAAAAAAAAAAAAGCATCTGTGTTTTTGTCTCACCGTGCGCCAGAGCCAGGACTGTAGCTCTTGTGGTGTTTACAAGGATACGATGAGTACCACGGCACAGTGAAATGTGTTCAGTAACAGAGCGGATGTGATACCAAGTCAGGCAAAAAGTCTGGTGAGCGGTTTCGGTCCCCCTGAAGGCCTGACCAGTCGTCTTGTCTGTCCGTGTGAGACTGAGTGTGTGTGTGTGGGTGTGTGTGTGTGTGTGTGAGAGAGAGTGTGAGCAGGAGAGGTGACCACTGTTCATGTACAGCCTAATGTCAATGATGATGCTTCTCATGTGCACAGTATCGTATGCTGGAGATGTACACAACCACATGTGCTGGGAATAAATGATTTCATAACTTTCTCTGGTGTCCTGCTATATTATATTTCCTTACTTTGAACTGTAGTGTAGTTTTGACTCAAAAGGACAGAGAAATTGATAAAAAAAGGGCATGATTGTTGTACCTCTGCAAGTTAGTATCTTTGCGTTTGACCCATATCTGCCTTTCAAACTGCATATACCCATTTGGTTAAGTAGGCTTTCTGTTATATGTTGTTATATGTTAAGTTAGAGGTCTTTCAAAGACACACAAGACATTATACAACTATTTCCACAGGCTGAGCAGTACTCTGAGAAATCTGAGTGCCCCTTTATTTAAAAGGAGAATCCAGATAAACTCCTTTTTGGGCAGTCATGAATCTAAAGGACCTATTTTTTGACCCATAAAAGCATTAATTTGTTATGCAGGAAAATCATATTTGGACTTGCCATAAAAGGCACAAATAGAACAATTAATGTCTGTTGTGGTATTGCATGATATCAAAATGAAGTTGCAAAACAGTGGGCTTTTGTTGCAGGACAGTTGGATGACAGCACAGTGACTCATAGTCTGTTGAGCAGATTGAGAGCACAAAACACCTGCCAAGGCCTCTCCCAAAGCAGATGTTCAGGACCCAGAATCAGGCTAATTTTCACCCCGGCAATTGTGTCAGACTGGCTGAATCACATCTGGGGTGAAGCGCGAATACAGCTGTTGCAATCAATTATCACACAGGACAGAAAAACTAGCTGTTTATCTGCATCCTGGTGGACCGAAAACAGCTGGTAGTTCACGCCTGAATGTCTCAAAGGGCGTGTCGTGTAGTGTATGTGCTGTTTTACAGGTCACCCAGTTGCTTCTGCGTTACAAGCCCTTTTAATTTTCCGTCTGGTTTAACGGTCTTAACTACATTTATTGTACATATGTTGTGCTTATACGGTGCATATTACCTGCTCTGGGACTCCAGGCCCACTACTGGGTCCCCCAAAGCCCCAGGTTCAGTGTGTAGCAGCTGTTTTTTTGGTAATTTGATTAATTGTTTGAAAAAAAAAATAGAATAGTCTGGGAATACAGGAATATGCACTATTAAAGCACAATATAAAGGCCTAATGGGTCGGTCCTGTAAGTGTCTTAAAAGATATTTTTAAGACCATAAATATTGCAGTTGATATTTATAGAGATCCCATTTAAATTAATGAATAAGACATTATTAAATAAATGAGCATATGAATAAATATAGGCAATATTAAATGACTGTTGCATCGTGCTCAATGAGCAAACAGCAAATTACATACAGTGAAAAAGAATTCATTCACTTTTTTCATGTTTTATTGTCTGACAACATTGAAATAAAGTAGATTTAATGTGCTTTTTTGACAGTGATTAGCAGAAAAAGACCATTTACTATGAAAGTGAAAACAAATCAATCAATTACAAATAAAATACTTGCTTGCATTACTATTCACCCCCTAGTCAGTATTTAGAAGATGCATCTTTGCAAAAGTTTGAGCCTTCCAGATACAGGTGTATTGATATTACAATCAATTACAACCCCTTGACCACACACAGGGGATCTCCATTTAACTAATTACCAGTATGTAACTTCTAAATCAAACTGGCTGCTGATTTAGGTGTGGCCTTTCAAGGGGTGTGACTAATTTAAATTGGCTACATAAAAACAAAATGGTGAGAAAAATATATTGAGAAATAAAAACGATATAGGAAATGGGCATTTTTAAATAAAACCTGATGGAATTTAATTAAAAATGACTCAATCAACTATTATTAAATAACTATTGTTAAAATAAGAAGTATGAAATATCATATCAATATAAAACATTTACAAATAATTATTGAACTGTTTCACAATTCTATGTCTATATTTATACATTTGAGTTGTTAAATGTCTTAATTATCTGTTTCATTCATGTAATTTAATTGGTTAAACACTTTGCGCCTCTGTAGGGGAATGTTGGGTTTATGTGGTGCAAATTGCTAAATTAATTTGTAACTTGTAATGTTCTATCATAGGAATGCTGTACACATTAGATAGATAGATAGATAGATAGATAGATAGATACTTTATTGATCCCGAAGGAAATTTAGGCATCCAGTAGCTTAGACAACAAGTCTCAACACCAATACACCTTAAAAAAGATACAATCAAATAGAATAAAGTGAAATAAAATAAAAATAAAAATAAAAATAAGATAACATAAGTAAGTACAACAGTGAAGTGACAGTGTGCCAATGGTGCAAATAGTGCAAATAGTAGTTCAAATATGGAAGAGTATATTAATATATAGCACAGTATATTATAATGTATGATATAGTAGTGCATTAGATAGATAGATAGATAGATAGATAGATAGATAGATAGATAGATAGATAGATAGATAGATAGATAGTAACTTTATTGATCCCGAGGGAAATTCAAGTTTCCAGCATCACAGTTCCATAGTGCAAACATATTAGTAAAAAAAAGTCACAGGTAAGTAGTACACATGTTAGTAAAAACGTCACAGGTGAGTAGTACACATATTAGTAAAACGACACAAGTAGTAACAAGACACATGTAAGTAATACAGAGTATAAAAACAAAATATGCAATGTGCGGAAGAACTGTTAAAAATGAATATAGTGCAGGGTAAACAACTGAGATACAGGACTATTTAAAGAAAAAGTGAATGTAGTGCAGAAAGTGATACAGTGCTGGGTGGTTAAATATAGGAGATATAGATATTAAGAAATGTCAGATATGGAATATAATTCAGGATAAGAACTGAGGTAGAGAAGTTTTTTTGTAGTGTGCAGAATTAAATGAACAGGGGGTTTATAGGGCCCCTCCAGCTCATTTTTTAAACTTGGGGCCCTTTAGTAGGTTAATCCAGCCATGGTGTTAAATCGTGGAAATAAAAGACTCTGGCTGTGAGCAGATGAAGCTAATTTTCTTTCAGTCTACATACAGAGATACATACACACACACTCATCACACACACTCATCACACACTTATATTTATATTCCATATTGTATATAGACCCCTCTCACTGTAAATAATGCCATTTTCCCCACAATTTCTTTTTATATATTTGTATAGTTAATGTTGTTTTGCACAATCCTGTGAGCACTGCCACTTTTACATTTCACTGCACATCCTGTATGAGTACTTGACAAATAAAACTCTTGAATCTTGAATCTTGAATCTAGCCCATCTTCTCATTACTGATTCTGCGCGGTGCGTCTCTCTCCGTTTCCCCGTGACGTAATCTGACGTCGCTGTCAGAATCCAGGAAGTGGCTCGCTGTTGTTTGTGTTCGTCGGGTCGCTAACCGTCTGTTTTTCCTGAAATGGCGACGTTTATTTCAGTCCCGTTGAAGAAGTCCTCCGAGGTGGATCTGGTGAAACCGCTGTCTAAGTTCGTGACGGCCACATACCCGGGAGGAGAAGAGCAGGGAGAATACCTCCGAGCCGTGGAGGAGATCAACAAGCTCCGCAGGAACGCGCTGGGGAGGCCGCTGGACAAACACGAGAGCTCCCTGGAGATCCTGCTCAGGTAGAAAACACTCCTTTAACAACACGGCTGAATTATCTACCGTGTTATGAACACTCAGAGCGACCCTTCTTACCTTCTTACCTTCTTACCTGTGAGTTAGCCCGGGTCACTGCCGCACCCAGATGTGTGTTAGCTCATAGTGGCTAACACGGGAGCTAACGCTAGCTAATATGCTAGGAGGCTTTTTCTCTCACCATGATAACTGACTCATAGGATATCCGTGCCAAGTTTCCTTGAGAGGCTGACACACACAGAGCTGGCTTGTTTGCTTCTTTAACTGAACTGTCAGCTACTTATAACATATTAGCCACGTTAGCCGAGCTAACTTAGTTTATGAACTCCCAAGTACGTGGTTTTTACCTTAGCATTAGCATTAGCTTCAATGTTCAAGATAAACTTTATTGTTCCGAAAGTGACACGCAGAGCACACAACATCAAACATAATAAAAAATGCGTAAGATGTAAATGTATTAAACACGCTAAAACCTACCACAAAAGCTTAAATAGAACTATAAGTCAATGACAGTATAACATAACATTTGGAGTTCATACAGCCATCATTATTAAATTTTTAAGACTGTTCCTGAGTTTGATGTACAGCTACCAACAATAAATTAGGAATATACCCAGATCACCAGCCTTCAAATCCATTCACACGTATTCAAACTCATGAGCACCTTTTTAGATGTAGTTTCATGAGCTACCAGTAAGTATCTGCACAGCACCAGTGAGAAAGTCCAAGCCACAGCCAGCTCTCCTGTCAGATGTCAGTCACATTCAGGCCCACGTTAAGTCGAGGCCTTCGGTCCACGAGTAGCCACATGATCAGACATCCAGGGTGGCTGGAAAAGAGAACCACAGCTTTTCATATCAGCAATCGGAGATGAATATGATATAGCATAACGGCTGTGTATCTATGAGAGTCAGAAGCAAGAAAGCATGAGCTACAGAGAAGGACTGTACATGCTCTGCCAGTTTGTGGATTTTATGTTTTAAACAGCTGCTATGGCTGGATAATACTTAGGACATACAGTATATACACATAGTTTAAAGAGCAAAATAGTGTCACAGTGACAATCAGTTTGCATAGAGGAACTGGGACAGAAATAGGATTCACGTTTGTTAAACAAAGTTCCTCTGTGTCAAATGATCCGTTCAGCCCGCCTGGCTGTTGTCGACTGCTTACTTGCTCTTATCCAATTACCAGTAAACAGACTTATAATTAATTAATGACTGAGCACTAATGCAGAAGGCCAGAGAGCTCTTTATCCATCATATCGTGTATGAAAACCATACAGTTGTTGCATGTGTTATTAATAACCAACATGCTGAATGCCTAGGTGACATGCAGATGCAGACTTTGCCCTCTCTCTTTTCAGTCTTTTTTCTTTATGACTCATTAGTTATTTAGTGCACAGGGTTTGCCCAGATTACGTCAGGCAGGTATGCACTTGCAGGGTGCCGGTCTTCCATTTTTCTCCACTGTGAGCTGTTTTCCACCCATAAGTGGAACTGTCTAGCGAGTGCCAGGATTAAACTCTTTATATTAAAAATTATACCAGCTCAAGGTGCTGACTCTTAGGGTTAGCACCAGCCACCAGCCAAATGCTGGTAAAATATGCAAGGGGCTGCTAGATTTGCTTCACTCACCACCAGCCAAAATAACAATGGTAATCTATCGAGTGGCTGGTAGGTTTTGGTGTCCACCAGCCACAGTGTCAGGTGCGGTTGAGTGTTAAAGGCCAACCGCTAAACTGGAGTAATGCAGAACATTTACTTTCCTTTTAACACAATGGGTTGTTTTCACTCACGTGACTTTGTAATGCTCTCCTGTGAGGCCAAGAATTAGTGGTTAATGGTCATAGTTTCAATCAGTTTATGTTAGGGTGGGATGCACTGATCCAATACGCTGGACTGGTATTGGCCCCAGTTTGAAGTGTCCCAACACAGATTCTTAATTTAGGGAAAAAAGAGAGTTGGTGTCAGATCTATAAACGTATAACCTGAGTTGAGGTACCAACATTTGTATCGGGAGACAAAATGTTGGATAGGTGCATCCTTGCCTGGTTTATGTCAATGGTTTATAAGACAATATTTGAGAGACATAGCGACAGAAAATCAAAAAAAATGTCATCTGCACTGCCTGAAAAGGAAAGATTTTTAACAGGACCTGAATGATTTGCCCACTGTTTTAATCTGGAGATATAACTATGGTGTCAAAACAGTCTCACAAAGAAATGTCAAGTTTTGTAACTTGCAAAACACAATGCACAAATAAATGCAGAGTGATTTGTACCTGTAAATCTCTATCTGTATCTATACTTCTAATTCACAACTTGTATATCATCATTTGTTTGTCAACTTATTATTTTTCAAAGGAAATATATATATATATGAATTTCCACCTACTTGTGTGGATTCTTTTGAGATTGTTTTACTGGGTTAGCAGATGCACAGTCATGGTATTGTCAACAATGTGGAAGCTATCATGTTAGCATTGCCACTCCTTGGCTCTCTGTACATGTCGCCCATCAGCCATGTGCCAGGTAGCCAGGGCGACGGGCCCTATCCTTTTCAAAGCCGGCTGACCCACAGCTATTGTGTCACCATGGTAACCATTGTTTTTGTCCAGGCTGTTTTCTTTTTCTCTTTAGTTAACCGGTAGGCCCACCTCATCTCAGCTTTCCTCTGTGCATGTGTGTCCTTGTGTATCTGAATGGGGAAACATAAGGACAATACACTCTATATATTTGTAGTTCTGTATATAAAGCCACTAAGCCAGTCTGTGTTTATGCACAAGTTTGCACATAAACAAAGACTGGCTTTGGATGGGTGGATGAACCGGTGGTAGGGGATTCCCTAACCGGCCTTTATGCATGTCGTCATTTCTAAAAATAACTTATAACTGATGAGACAAAGAGCTGAGGAGCCGTCACTGACTCTGTGTCTGTGTGCACTGCAGTGTGTTTGCCTGTCCTGATATTTTTTCCTGACTCATTGTCAAGTGTCTCTGAAATGACAGAGCTTCCTCAGAACTCGGATCTGCAGTTATGTCATAATAATTACTACCCTTTTACCGAGTTTCTCAATTTTGATTTACTGTACAGCCTTATCCTTTATTTCCCTTTTTTTTCTTTCTTTCTTTTTTTTTTGAACTTCTTTTATTTCCTTTTAACAGGTACAGTCGTACAGCACAGCCGCATTTTTTAAGACACAACAGGGTCATAAGTGTCCTTAGGAGGCAGTCCGTGAGCTTCGGCATCCCCTCAATGTCCATACATTGTTCCATTAAGTAGGGATGAATAATATTTTTCGTCCATAGGCCCCGAGAAAACATAAATGTACAGGGAGGAAAAATAACAATATTATACTTATATTAGCAGAGAAGAGAAGTATAGAAAATAAATAGATAAATAAATAAATAAAAGTAAAATATAAATGAGAGATAAAGTTACAAAAGTAGAAATAAAAGAATACAAAAAATAGAATAGGAATAATAATAAACAAAAATAAATAGAGAAAACTAAATATGGAAAAAATAAATGGATAAATTCCCCTTATTTCCCTTTTTTTTTTTTTTTTAAACTTAACTTAAACTAAACTTAAGTTCAAATGATCTGTAGAACACAATCAGAGCAGGTATGTTTAGGTTTAGACGGCGGCGCATAAGAAAACATGATTTTAATCCTGCCATTTCTTTCTCTCTCCAGATACTATGACCAACTGTGTGCTGTCGAGCCCAAGTTCCCCTTCTCTGAAAACCAGGTAACTGATTGGACAACACACATGCGGGTTAGACTTAGTTCCCAAACAGAACAACTTGAACACAAAGCGTCTCTCTGTTTCCACAGCTCTGCTTAACCTTCACATGGAAGGATGCCTTTGATAAAGGATCGCTGTTCGGTGGCTCAGTCAAGCTCGGTAAGCTCAACCTCACATGCATTTGTGTCCATGGAAGAAGATCTGCATATTAAAACAAGTTCATGCCCCCAGGGAGCATATTTGTTATACTATCTCTTACTATCTGTTGCTTTGTGTGTCTATCTGGCTCTCTCTATCTCTCTCTCACACACCCAATGAGGAACAAAGCTTTCTCACATAAATAGGTTTTCATTTTGCATCCAGAAACAGGCCTGACAAGGTGCCTTATAGGGTTTGAATAAAATATATATATAGATAATGTGTGTCAGGGTCAACAGCAATAAATAAACAAACAAACAAAATAAAAAGGAATAACGAGAGAGAAAAAAAATCTCCCCATGTTTAAGACTGCTCTTTGTTGAGTTCAGTCTTCACATTTGTTCTGTTGTTCACGCTTGAATCTTTTGTCCACTGTGGTGAATTGTGGGAGCTCTTGACTGTGGGATTTTTTTTCCAGTTTACTCTGGGCGGGAAAAATGTAGAATGAAGCAGTAGAAAGAAAGTCGTGGTTGAATATAATACAAACCCTTTCACAAAAAGCAAGCAGTCAGTATCCGACACAGTATTCAAGGAATGAAAGATAGATGTCAGTTTCCCCCTCGGTCTTTACTTTATAGCTGTGGGAACAAATCTAAAATCAGTCTTCAGTGGAAACCGGCCAGTATGATATGAAAGCGTAGTATTCTGTAAATCAAATTATCCCTGAAAATAACCAGAATGCATTTTAAGACTCCGATGAAGACAACAAAAAGGCACTCTGACAAAGAATTTCTTGTTTGTTTTGGTGTGTTGCAGCTTTGGCCAGTTTGGGCTACGAGAAGACATGCGTGTTGTTCAACGCAGCAGCTCTGGCCAGTCAGATCGCCTCCGAGCAGAACCTGGACAACGACGAGGGACTGAAGGCTGCAGCCAAGTTCTATCAGGTGGGCCGACTAACACACACAGTGACGTGTGCTGCTTGATTTTAGAAAACCTGGTGGAAATCACTGTATGAATTTAGGACTGTTATACTGTTTAGTTAGATCTATGCTTGTATTTCCTGAATATTTATCAGAAGGAAACCCACTCATTCCCCTGTTTCTCAGACTTGTGACAGGGACAAGACTTAAACGAGACAAACAAGAAATACTAGTTTCACTCTATGTACACAACCGTTCAAAAGTTTGCAATCACCCGTTATATTGATGTTTTTCTTCTCTCCTTCAATAATGTTCATTTAACAGATATAAAAACAGTATAATTCAGACATCAAATGTATTATTTATTTGAATACCGACAATCAATGACAGTCTTGGCAGTAGTGTCTCATCTGTTTCTCTCTTTATCTGTGTTTCTATTCAGCTGGCCAGCGGAGCGTTTGGCCACATCAAGGACACGGTGCTGTCGGCGCTGAACAGGGAGCCCACCATGGACATCTCCCCCGAGACTGTGGGTACCCTGAGCAACATCATGCTGGCCCAGGCCCAGGAAGTCTTCTTCCTCAAAGCCACCTCAGGTACCAAATGACAGACACATCAAGGGTCCAAACCACGGACTGTATATATAGATGATGTAGAAACAGATGGGCGACATGTCGCCACTTCCTCCCACCGTACAAACGTGAAGCAAAAATATCCCAGATACGGGAGCTGCCATCTTGAGATTTTGACGTCCTTTGGAGCCAGAGTCTGCGCGGTAGTAATCGGGGGGGCTGGAGCTGCGGTATCGAGTTCCCGCCCACACACCCACCCGAGCCAATCACGAGTCGATCACTGCCGCAGCTTGATAGCGTGAGCCACCTAGCTGCTACGTTAGCACCACGGTAGCTGTTTGGCTAGAAAGACACAACAACTAACCATAATATCTCTATAATCTACATTTATGATCAAATTGACACATGTTCTATTACACAGACGTGTGATGGTTATGGAAAGTTAAAGTTACATCTCCTCTTGAGCCTCCGGCTCCGTGACTACTTCACTCAGAGCAGCTGTCAATCACAGCTGTCAATCTTGGCGTCTCACCCCGTTTTTATAGCGTCAAATAACTAATTAAAACCAAACTTCGGGCGGCTGTGGCTCAGAGGGTAGAGCAGGTCGTCCACCAATCAGAAGGTCAGTGGTTCGATCCCCGGCTGCCCCGGGTCACATGTCGATGTGTCCTTGAGCAAGACACTTAACCCCAAATTGCTCCCGAAGGCATAGCCATCGGTGTGTGAATGAGTATTTAGATTACATCCTGATGGGCAAAGTTGGCACCTTAGCAGCCTCTGCCATCAGTGTATGAATGTGTGTGTGAATGGGTGAAGGCTGACATGTAGTGTAAAGCGCTTTGAGTGGTCGGTAGACTAGAAAAGCGCTATAAAAATGCAAGTCCATTTACCATTTACCATTTAACTTATCAGAAAATTAACACTTGAACATACATCAGCATGATAAGAACTACCTAAAATGACCGAAACCATCTTTGGGGAAAAATTTATTTGACGTGTACTTTGACTTTTTAGTTTGGCCCATGTCCCATCCACTAACATGGAGGGGGCAGGATTTATGACCTATACTGCAGCCAGCAACCAGGGGGTATCGAGATTTTTTGGCTTCACTTTTGGGGAGCTGTCATTTCGTCAATCTTTATATACAGTCTATGGTCCAAACACAGTCTTCACTTAGGGACTATTACATCATAAAAGTCTCTACATACTGTAGAGACTTTTAAGCCTTTTCAGTGCCCTATTATTCTGATTATCTAGTTTTAAAAGTGCATCATAGGCGTGCTTAGTCTTTTGCTTAGCAATGTTTATAAAAAGTTTATGGACACTGGCATCACAAATCTGCCAGTCACCCAGATATAAGGAAAGCAGAGCAATTGCACTTTTAATAAAGACCATCTCTAATCATGCACATTTTTTTGCCTTAAGATCATTTATAGCGATGCTAGTAGGCAGTTTTGATCCCGGTTGCCCACAGCCTCTGTCCCAGTTCTGTCTGCAGAGTTGCTTATTAGAGTTTTTAAGCACAACAGTTTTGAAGGTTACATCATAAATTAAGCTCCCATTAAAAAAAAAAAAAAAAAAAGTATATTTTTTTCTGCTATGGGGGTGAGTTTTTGTTGTTAATTAGTTTTTACACTTTGTATAACGTAAGAGCAATTTCATCAGGGCGATGTAGAAACACTGTTGTGAAATGAATGTATGTGTAAACACAACAGACAGCAGCAGCACAACGCTCTGAAAACCACTTAGAGAAACTAACTGAATGTATAAATGTCAGTAATCGGTTAGCAAAACACAGATGTTCTGATCAGCTAGCGACAGATGTGTGGTTCTCATGAACACAGCTTCTTATCTCGGGTGCGTTTTGTTTGATATGTACTCTTTAAAGTGGCTTCTCGTTCACCCAACAGATAAGATGAAAGATGCTGTCATTGCAAAGCTGGCCAATCAGGCAGCAGATTACTACGGCGACGCCTACAAGCAGTGCCAGTACAGAGAAAACCTCCCCAAGGTATGTGAAGGACACGCATACAGCTGCACACTAACCTACGCGGGTATGAAACATGGCAGTAAATCAGCCATGTGTTAAGTGTGGTGAAGATGCATACAGACACAGTTTGGATTCTGTGTGGTTTGGCGAGTGTATTGTCTGTCTGATAGTGTGTGTATTGTTTTGTATCTGTGTGTGTTACTGGTAAATCGACTTGAAGAGTGGTACTCAGGCTGTGGGACTGTCCAAATTGCAACTTCTCTCTGTTCTCATTGGTCCATTTCCATCCTGTCTGCACTCTGATTGGTTGGTTACTACTGAGCTGCAGTTGGACTTGTTTTCATTCTTACCGTCTAATCGTGGGCATCTGAAGTACTTACAGTCTGTCTAACACTGTGACTGAAACACACACACACACACACACACACACACACACACACTACCTCAAGTTCACTCTACGGATTTCATATTTTGAGGTTAATTAAATCAAAGTTAATTGAAAAGCAGGAAATAAGTAACTTGCACCAGCTGATCGTAAGTTCATAATTAGCCCCATTATAATGGTGCGTTTCAGACAACTCGGAACTCGAAAATTTCCGACCTGCTTCTAGAAAAAGTACAATGCAACGCCATTCAAATTCGGAGTTCCTACTCGTAAACTCGGAGCAAATCCATCTACTCCGACATCACGAAGAAGAAGTTGTCTGACGTCACACAACAAGTGAAACGCACATTGTAAATGGTAAACCATCAACTGAAAGGCAACGTAAAGTACATTTCCCTGTATAAATTCAAATAATACATACCATCGTATAGTAAAACCTGTTGTGCATGTAAATTTATGTCAAAATATGTCGCTATGAGCCTTTTCAGGTTTTTAATTGTTTAGAATAAAGATGTTGTTCAGTTTGGACACAGGAAAAAAGGCCAGGTAAATTGATCCATATCTGAAAATGGCTGTGTTCTCCCTGAGTGCATAAAAATCAAACACACACACAGACACTGTCAAAGTCACGCACACACACTCACACACACACACAAACAATGGCTATGGGACGTTTGATTAAGGTGTAGCAGCTCTTGCTGCAAGATTAAACACTCATGGCCTGTTCTGTTTTCTCTCTCGTTGTCTTCCTTTCCTTCTGCATCCCTCGTGGTGGTGGTGGTGGTGGTGGTGGCATTGGGTGTGCGTGTGTGTGTGCGCGCGCTTGTGTTGTCTTTGCACACCTCTGACCGCTTGTGCCTGTTTTGTGATTGGCTTTCGTGGTGCCATTTGTGATTTGACCTCGCTGGTGTGCTTCTGCCGTTTTGTGGTTTGCCTTGCCGTCGTGCGTGTGCGTGTACATATATCTGTTTGCGTGCCTGCGTGTTGCTCTGTGGTTGCCTCTCCCTGGTCAGTATTTTTATTTTCAGGAAGTGCTGCCGGTGCTGGGAGCCAAGCACTGCATCATGCAAGCCAACGCAGAGCTGCACCAGAGCGCCGTGGCCAAGCAGAAGAAGCGCTTCGGAGAGGAGATCGCTCGCCTGCAGGTACACATTGATTCCTATCTATCTCTCATGTCTTATGTAACCTTCAAAAACTGGACATGCAGGCTGAAGTGAATTTAGAAAACTTTTTCATGAAGCAAATTTTGTTCCTCCATCCTCTCTCCTCTGGTCCCGTTCATCCCTCCAGCACGCAACAAAGTTGATGAAGATGGTGGCGACTACTTACGACGAATATGTGAGCGTTAAGGACCTGAGCGACAAGATAAACCGAGCCCTCACCGCAGCCAGAAAAGACAATGACTTTATCTACCACGACCGCGTGCCTGAGGTCAAGGATGTAGAAAGCATCGGCAAGGCAGCGCTGGTCAAATCCACCGCCATCACACCTCCACTCAGCCAGAAATTCACAGGTACGACACAAACACTCAACACAGTCCATTTATTGTAATACACACTTTGACACACTTGTAGATACTTTTATGTCTCTCTATCGGAGTATAAGAGATGAAATGTTCAATGTCAAAGTCAGTTTTTGATCCAGTATACATCAGAAACTTTAAATGAATAGTTTGACATTTTCCGTAAATACACTCATTCAGTTATCTGTCAAGAGTTAGATTTCTCTGCTGGTTGCCCGGGCAACCTCATGGTGAGAATTTAGTTACTGCTTGTGGTCAAGAAAAAGTCCAGCACACTAAACACTGTAAAACTGCAACTTGTCGTTTTTACACTTCAGTTTTTGTACAGATTAAAGGTAAGGTTGGTAAAGATTTTTGATTTTTCAGTCCCGATACCGATAGCGATACCTGGGCTTTGGGTATCGGCCGATACCGAGTTCCGATCCGATACCAGTGTTTAATTAATAAGCTGTATGCCTCACTGTGTGGAAGTGACTGGGATCATTCTGTTATGTGTAAGGCAACATCAGGCTTCACTTAAAGATGGGGTCTGCGATTTATCCAGTATACACTTTTTGTTATATTGGTTGAAATGGTCTTTACACCCCGACAGCAATCCGTTTCTTATGAGCACTGAAAAAAGGCCGGAAAAGATCCGTCATCTGTAGCTGCTGTAATCCTGTAAAAACGTCTCCCAGTCAGTAAAAATGGTCCCGGTTGTAAGGAACCAATCAGAAGCCTCCCTGCCTCCCTGCTCGTACTCTAGCCTCAGCGTGCACCAGCGTGAACTCAAAGCGCATGTCCGCCGCACGTTCACTGGAGAGTGGAAGAGAAAACTCAGCTCTTAAAACACCGGACAACGAGAACGAACTCGTACCACTATTACCATATTATCGAAAAATACAACTTTGATTTAGTTCATTATGTTCTGTTAGTTTACTTTATAAAATACTGCAGATTTAAACTATTTATTCTAACAGCTCAAAGTGAAGTCAGACAAACAGGATTATCAACGAGGGGAGACGGCGGATAGAAAATATTGCCGAACAAAATTTACGTTACTCAAACTGCTTTTTCAGTTACAGAAACAAACGAGTGGACTGATCTCCCTCCAGATATTAGAGTAATGTTAAAAAGGGTCGTGTTGTCTCAGCAGGTATCTCTCTCTTTCCCTCCCCTCTCTGCTGCTCTGTGGCCGGCTCTCCAGCGAGCTACCCCCCCCCTCCCCTCTCCGTCAACCAGGAAATAAAAGCCCCTCGTCTACGAGACCGGTCTCTTGAGAGAGCTCCAGCTCATAGCGGGGTCTGTGTGAGTGAATGCCCGGGTGGAGAGGTGGCGATCCCGGCAGGAGCTAGCTAGCTGTGCCGGCAGTTTGTGGAGCTTCTAAACTCCGACAACAGTTGAGAAAATGTTTGATTCGCCATCTAACATCGTAAAACTGTCAATATTCTAAATCTACACCGTTGATTTCTCGCCTCAACATTTTTCAGAAGTGAATTTAGTGATGAAATAGCTACGAAAAATGTGAAGTAGTTATGATGCGGCGGTGCTCGTGCATGTGTGTGGGGGGCGTTGCCTTATAAGGAGTTTCGAGGGGAGGGGGGGGTTTAGACGGAGCTCCTGAGGCGATGCGACTTTCAAATTATGCTAGTTTTCCAAGATCGCAGACCCCAGCTTTAAACATCGCTTTCCTAACTTTATAAAACAAAATGTAACAAATAAATATATAGATAACATAACATAGATTTAGTGAATCGTTATTTATTATTAAAATAATAAACGTACAACTTCTTCAAAATTAGGAATTACAATTCAAGTGTAAACAACAACAAATTGGTCAAAACTTAAACAGGAATTAAAATCCCAGTGTATAATGTATAAAAACATAGAATTGAATTGACTAGATCGGCCCCATTGTCACAGATATCCGATCCAGAATCGGTGCATCCCTAACCTTAGAAAATTTTTTTGTTATATTAGCTGAAATTATCATTACATCCCAACAGCAATCAGACAGTGTTGCCAACTTGGCGACTTTCTCGCTAGATTTAGGAACCTTTGGAGCTACTGCTGCCAGCTACTTTCATTGAAAAAGAGTTGGCAAAACCGAACTTGGTTTTTCGGTCGGATCGTTTTTAAAAATCTAGTGTACTCTCGCTAGTTTCTCAAGATCACAGACCCTGCCTTTAAACAAACAAGATGTTATATGTTAATTACTGAGCTTTATAGTTGCTGCTAGGCAGATTTTGTGACCTTCAGATAGAGCCAGGCTCTCTGTTTCCTCAGCTG
This sequence comes from Sebastolobus alascanus, assembly GCA_916701645.2. Classification (NCBI taxonomy): domain Eukaryota; kingdom Metazoa; phylum Chordata; class Actinopteri; order Perciformes; family Sebastidae; genus Sebastolobus; species Sebastolobus alascanus. The sequence goes on along the minus strand of CAKAOJ020000025.1, from coordinate 382,794 downwards.
CTAGCTGTAGCTGTATTTTTAACAGACAGAAGAGAGTGGTATTGTTATTCTCATCCAACCCTTGGCATGAAAGAAAATAATTGTATATCCCGAAATTGAAGCTATTGCTTTAATGGCATATCATTTGCTTGTGTGCTTGTCTGCATGTCTTTAATGTAATGCTTGTTGTGATTGTATGTCAGTAGTGAGTGTGTTTGAAATATTTGGATGTGTGCTGCGGTCTTTTTAACTTATGACATTTCTTTTTTTAGCCCCTACCCCCTTGCCTCAAGAGGCTTTGCCGTTTGCCAGGCCGCCATTGCACATAAGTTCTTAATGACCTGCCTGGTTAAATAAAGATGAAATTAAAAAAAAATATCTGTGATGATTTGTCAGCATTTATGCTGCCCAGTCAACTCTCATTTCTCACAGTTTTTTCAGAAGTTTTACTTTAACAGCATGTTGTTTGTGTGATATTTCCCATGATTTACGCAGATGTTGTAAAAATAACCTGAGAATTTCTGAAGGAAATTCCCATTCAAGGACATTAAATGTAAGACAGCAGCGCCCCTTTCCATTTAAGTTGCTTACCCCCTTTGTTTTAGCACGACCCCATCCGGACTCTCTAAAAACATGACCCCAAACTTATTGTATAGGGACTGGATGACTCCAGATGGGATCTTAACCACAGCACTCTCTGCCTGGCTTGTTTTTTTTTTAATCAGTTGTTTATGTTGTTCCTATCTCTTCAGACTTGTTTGAGAAGATGGTCCCCATGGCGGTGCAGCAGTCCATGAGCATTTACACCCAGAGGAAGGCGGAGACTGTTAACAGACTGGTGGGAACGATGAGGGAGGCCACCAATCTCTGCAACGGGTATGCTGTCCTGTGTCTGTATGACCGTGTGTTGCTTGTGACTGTGCAGAGGAAATTGTCTTCCTATGGACATGTCCATAAGGGCTTGTGTCTCCATGCATGGATGCGTTTATTTGAAACGTAATGATGTACCAGGATCCATTAAAATGTCAATAGAAGTACTTGTGTTTTTAGTAGTAGTGCTTTTAATAGCAGTCAAGTACTTGTATCGCTCTATTCGATGCTGCTAGTAAGTGCACAAGAGTGCACGAGTTGATGTTTGGAGATCAAAATAACTGACAGATGCTTTGTAACTGTCCATCAGGGTGTTGGCATCCCTAAATCTGCCCGCTGCCCTGGAGGACCTGTCAGGAGACTCTATCCCACAATCCATTGCTGAGAAGGCCCGAGCCATCGTGCAGCTGGGAGGACTGCAGAGCATCGAGCAGCTGATCAGAGACCTGCCCGAGCTTCTGACCCGCAACAGAGAGATCCTGGACGAGGTCAGACACCGATAAACACGCTGAATAATAGATATGCTACCGCACATAACCAGTGATCTAACCGTAACCACAAATTAGTTTTAAAAGTAAAGCAGGCACTTTCAGAACTACAGCTCTTGTAACAGCTTGTTTGTCATATGGCTTCGCTTTCCTGACAAAGAAGCATATGAATGTAATGCTGTTTAGCAGCTTTTCTGCCACAGCTACCAGAAGATCACATGAATGCTAAAAACTCATAATCGTCCCTAATGGCGGAAATCCCAGATCAGGATCATCACTGAAATCTAATCCACTGATCTTTGGGCCAAGGACTGTCTGTCCACCAGCTTCAGCCAACCCGATTTTTTGTTTTTTGTTTTTTTTAAACATCTTGCTGACAAACAAATAAACAGACGGGAGTAAAAACATAAAACTGCTTCCAAGTTTGTTGGCAGAGTTGAAAAGTCCACACCCAAATTTTCCTAATTTCCCCCCAAAAAAGTAGTCGGTTGTGTTGTTTAAAGACAACGAGCCATAAAGACGCCCATACATGATGAACGATAAAATCTCTCTGCGCTGGCTGTGCCATTGTTTTCCTATGAGGAGAGTGGAGCCGCCCGACTAGGCGGAAGCACTACTCTGGCCGTGGCGCACCGCTCGAAATTGCCACCGAGCGCTGCGCTCAGAGTTTTACATTATTTCAACTTTGACCTCGGTTGCTGCTGACCTTTCAAAGCACAACCAATAAGAGAACAGCTGCAACTGTTGTTGTTGCCTAGAAACAGAGAATGGCGTTCCTTCCTTATTTTACCGGCTGCCTCTGCAAGAGAGAGCTAATTTCTTATTGTGTGAGGGCAGCTTAACAGAAAAAAAAAATTAAAACCACATTAAAGTACATTTCTGACAAACTTTGTATTATTTACTAGCATTTCTGGATATTACACATGAAAGTAGTGCAGAAACAATTAATCAGTTGATTGAAAGAAAATGAAACAGACACAGGAAATGTTCAACAGTTTTGATAATCGAATAAGTTATTTATCAAGTAAAAATACCAAATATTTTCCAGCCTCTCCAGTGTGGGGGTTTGCTGCTCTTCTGTCTTCTGCCCCTGCCAGTCTAGGGCTTTTATTGTGAAAGGTAATAACGGAAGGAGTGGATCAGGTCTGCGCTGCCTTTGTCAAGGTTGAAAGGAGTAATACAGTTTGCTGTCTTGGTTCATAATACGGAGCCTCCTTGCTGTTGTTTCATAAATATAGGTGCACAACGTGATTGGTTGATGCCTTAATTTGCGCTGCAAAAGTTCAGAAAATCGGCCTTGTTCCGAAAAACAAATTGTCGCTTTTTTGCCGCATAATATTCACGCTCTGTGTGAAAGTAGACATTTCCTTTAGCTCTCCGAACTTTTTTTTTTCTTTGTTTTTTTTTACTATTTTCTGACAGATTTATAGATAAAATGCTTCATTGATAAATCAATAAAATTCATTGATAATTGTTAGTTGCAGCCCTACATGAAATTATGGTCTGTATAGCTGCAATGAGATGGCTGAGTAATTATACTCTAAAATAGTCCTCAAAAGTCAGATAATACTTAATACCACAAATGAAATAAAGGTGTAATCATCTGAGGCTCTACTAAGTGTGTTGTTAAAGTCTTCGGTATGTTTGTGTATTGTGTTCGTCTTCAGTCTCTGAAGATGCTGGATGATGAAGAGACGACCGACAACGAGCTGAGAACCAAGTTCAACCAGCGCTGGAACAGAACCCCCTCTGGAGACCTCTACAAGCCCCTTCGTGCAGGTACACACACGCACCTAAAACATGTCAGTCTTGTTTCCTTTTTCGTTCATGAAGTTTGTCTCCATGTCATCTACAACGTCTCTTCCTCTTTCCTTCCTCCTCCTCTCTTGTCACCTTTAACCTTACCTCTCTCCCTCCCTTCTTTCTCCCCCCCCCTTCAGAGGGATATAACTTCCGCAACATCTTGGACAAGGCCGTACAAGCGGACCAGGTGGTGAGGGACCGCTACAACACCCACTGTGACATGATCGCCCTGCTGTGTAAACCAGAGAACGAGCTCAACGCTGCCATCCCGTCCGCCAATCCGACCAAGACACTGCAGGGCAGCGAGGTCTGTCCGCTTGTACTCATGTCTTTATATCTTTGTGCGTATGACCAGATAATGTAAAACTTTTTTTTATTGTTATGGTTAGTTTTTTTTCAGCTCAGGGTGTGTCACCTCATCCCGAGGTATTTTGTGTGCCACGTAAACATAGACTCCTGCTGCACAGAAACAACCCAGTGGACATTGTGTGCTTTATGGGCCCCGTCCCTCCTCCCCACACTGGCTCCATTTTTCATTTTGTTTGCTGACTTTGCATTGTGTGTCACTGGGGAACTTAAAATAACGAAGCAAGCAGAACTGGGAGAGCGCGAGGAAGAAGCGCACGCCCTCTCCACATCTACACTGTATTCATGCTAAAGTGAAAAAAACAACAGTGTATTGCAGTCATCATAAGGGGCGAGAGGTCAGGGATTAATGTAGGATAGAGCACTGAAAGGGATGAAGCGGTCGAGATGTATGTGCGATGTCCAATCAGCAACTTGTCCATCTTCACCCAGGTGGTGAACGTACTGCGCTCCCAGCTCGCCCAGCTGGACGACATGAAGAAGGAGAGGGAGACCCTGGAGGGAGAGATCAAGAGCGTGACCTTTGACATGTCTACCACCTTCCTGACGGCGCTCGCCCAGGACGGAGCCATCAGCGAGGAGCAGCTGTCGCTCTCCCAGCTCGACCAGTTGTACGGCGCCTACAACCAGAGGGTGCAGGCCACCATCCGCACGCAGGAAGATGTGCTGGGACAAGTTCAGGTATATAAACACACTCACAGTTTGGGGAGATGATGTTATTTCAGAAACAAAATATTTATTGAGCCATTAGAGAAGTTAAAGAGACCGTTTCTTAAAGGCCCCGACACACCAAGCCGACGGTCGGCTTTCTAGTTTTTGCGGTGTGTCCCGCACCGTCGGCTCTAGTCTGCCCGTGTCGGAGGCTTTTTGGCCGATTCAGCAAGTCGAATCGGAGGTTGTCGGTGAGAGAAATCACTCTGATTGGCTGTTCAGCTTAAACAAATCAGTGCACGAGAAGAGAAGCGGACGTGAGGAAATAAAGCCATCTCATCTGATCGTTCCAATACACGGATATTTTCACAACGACGTGGCCGTCTGGAATGAAGCTAAGTGGTGAGCGAGAGTGGTGTGAAAATAGTCGGCAGACGCCGCTTTATCTCATGTACGCATCATAACAACGGCTTGTATATCCGCCGTCCTTCTTCTTCTGGTTTCCCTTTTTTGAATGACGAATACAGACCACCGTGACCTGCTGGTGTGGAGAGTTATTTCATCTCACGCGGGCGGAGAACGTCTGTGCTAACTGGCCGTCGGCTGTAGCCTTCGTGTTGTGTTCAAGTGCAACTTTTTGGTCAAGACAAAGGCGATATAGGTGATATTTGCGTTCTGTGTGAAAGTATTCATGACAAAAACAACAGTTCTAAAAAATATATATTGATTTGTCAATTAATCTTACACAAAAAAAAAAAAACGCTGCCAGTTTGTAACGGCCTTTAATATGGTCATGTGTCGGCAGTTTTCTACCCTCTACCAGCTTAAAGCTAATAATGACATTTGACCTTTGACATTCTTGTGAAGTACAACAAACAAAATGTGAATTTCCTTACTGGAATCAATGAAGCATATATATAAAACCAAAAAACACATGCAAGCAGATCACACAGGTGCAGATAACGTCCACAGAGTGAGTAAAACCCAGTATGCCCTTTCAATGCCGCTGTGTGTGTGAAGAAATCACTTATCGTTTTTACTGGACATATAAGGTGTTCTAAAAGGTGTCAGCGGTTAATCTGTGATCTCCTTCCAGACGTCCCACCAGGAGTTCAGCAGTCTGAAGCAGTCCAACACGGAGGCCAACCAGAGGGAGGAGGTCCTGAAGAAGCTAGCTTCGGCCCATGACAGCTACGTTGAGATCAGCAACAACCTGCGCGAAGGCACCAAGGTACTCACTCAGCACAACGCCCCGGCAACACACGTGCCTCGGCGAGGATGCGCTGTACTGCAGTAATGCACATCTTGTCGGAAAAACTTTCTACTTACGTTTGTTTGCGAGCCAGATGATTTATGTTTTTCCCCTTTTGTTTCTCCCTCCTCAGTTCTACAACGACTTGACAGAAATCCTGCTTAAGTTCCAGAACAAATGCAGCGACATCGTTTTCGCTCGCAAGACAGAGCGGGATGAACTACTTAAGTATGCACTCTCCTTGTTTTTGTCTATTTGATGGTTTGTGTGACAGTAATATCAGCTGGCTAGGGAGTAAAGGTAGGCCAATCAGCAGTTTTATATATATATTTTTTGTTTGTTTGTTGTCTGATTTAGCTTTTAACACTCTCCGCTAATTCCAGCCTTAGTTCAAGGTGTGTTGCAGTGCAAGAAGGAGAGCGGATAAATGCATGAATATGAAGGAAAACAGCACAGTGATTGTTTGCGATTGTTGTTTCAGGGACCTGCAGCAGAGCATCGCCCGAGAGCCCAGCGCTCCGAACTTCAACGTTCCTGCCTATCAGAGCGCCCCAGCTGCCCCCGCTGGTGGCCCAACCCCCGCACCCAGGACCGTCTTTGTGAGCAGCCACTCCAAAAAAAAAAAAAAAAACACAAAGCCACACGTTCAATACCACTGCAGCAGATGTGTGGCTGATGTGGCTAGCTATTGATCTGTCTGTCTTCTTTCTCTCTACCTGCCAGGCCCCGCAGCCACCTCAAGCCCAGCAGCAGCCCCTGGCGAAGCCCATGCCCCCGGCCAGGCCTCCTCCACCGAGCTTCACACCTCAGGCGGCCTCCGCCATTCCCACCAATGCACCACCCACCGGCCCTCCCAACAGCAACCCACCACCTATGGCCCCACCATCCCAGGCCCAGGGGCCACCTTACCCCAGCTATCAAGGCTATCCGGGGTGAGTCTCCCATCACAACGTCACGATTTCTCAGTACAAAATGAACCGCCTAACTGATCCATCCTTTCCACGCTTCCTATTCATTGCCTATGTAAGCAGCCGTGCAATGCATTCTGGTTGCGTGGTGGCTCGATTCGAGAGACCGGTGCGTCACGTTTCCCGCTCCTCAATTGCATAAAGTTGAGGTCTAGGCTACTTTATGCAAATCAGGGGCGGCCGGTGCGACTCGCTATCTCTGGAAACTCCTGAGAAACTTTTAAACTAACCGTTGTCGATCTAAAGTAAAGACAGATTCAGCAATTCTCGCATAAAATGTTTTCAGAAACACATTTCGGTGAACTAGTTTCGTAAAATAAGTAGGGCTGTCAATCGATTAAGATATTTAATATTAATATTAATATTAATATTCAAAATGTACCCTAAAGGGAGATTTGTCAAGTATTTAACACTCTTATCAACATGGGAGTGAGCAAATATGCTTGCTTTATGCAAATGTATGTATATATTTATTACTGGAAATAAATTAACAACACAAAACAATGACAAATATTGTCCAGAAACCCTCACAGGTACTGCATTTAGCATAAAAAATATGCTCAAATCATAACATGGCAAACTCAAGTCCAACAGACAACAACAGCTGTCAGTGTGCTGACTTGACTATGATTTGCCCCAAACTGCATGTGATTATCATAAAGTGGGCATGTCTGTAAAGGAGAGACTCGTGGGCACCCATAGAACCCATTTTCATTCACATATCTTGAGGTCAGAGGTCAAGGGACCCCTTTGAAAATGGCCTTGATAGTTTTTCCTCGCCAAAATTTAGCGCAAGTTTGGAGCGTTATTTAACCTCCTTCTTGACAAGCTAGTGTGACATGGTTGGTACCAGTGGATTCCTTAGTTTTTCTTGTTTCATGTGATGCCGGTATCTCCCCTCTAGCTTTAACATTGAGGCCGCTACAACCTAAAAATCGCAAGTTATGTTAATGCATTAAAGTAATTAGTGGCATTGAAACAAATTAGCGTTAACGCGCTATTATCGCAAGTTTCCAAACGAGCCGCCATGTTGGTTCTGGTTTGAAAGCCTGGAGCAGCAACCCACTAGGGAAAGCATTCGTCCGATCAGGTGCCTAGTGGCTAGTGGCAGCCCATCAACCGTCCAATGCTGGGAAGCATGGCCATCCCTTGCGTCCAAAAACTCCCCTGTGGACACGTACCATTAGCTTATTGACGTCAGGATAGAGTGAACATGATTTCATCCTCCTTCGAGCTCCTTCTTAGAATCTAGACACATGTCTCTGCACTGGATCTGCTCTGATGCATGTTGTGGCTAGAAACTACTTGTGATACATTAAAGGAATAGTTTGGGAAATATGCTCAGTGGTATCGATCTTCTTATCTTTTTCATATTCTCCCGCCTAGACTATTGTAATTCCCTATACACCTGCCTCAGTCAATCTGTTTTAAACCGCCTTCAGGTGGTTCAAAATGCAGCTGCCAGGTTATTAACCAGAACTAGCCGTCGGTCTCACATCACCCCTGTTCTGGCATCCCTCCATTGGCTTCCTGTAAAATTCAGAATCAACTTCAAGATCTTATTAATTACATATAAGGCGCTGCATGACCTCGCCCCCAGTTACATTTCAGATCTCCTTGTTCCTTATTCTACCTGTCGACCACTTCGATCCTCTAATCTCGGCCTTTTATCCATCCCCCGCTCAAACTACAAAACAAAAGGTGATCGGGCCTTTTCTGTCTTAGCCCCAACCCTCTGGAATCACCTCCCCCAATCTATTAGAGCTGCCGAATCTCTGGACTGTTTTAAGCGGCTACTAAAAACTCATCTTTACAGGCAAGCCTTTTTATAGGCCTTATTCACATGTGTGTTTGCCTGTTTTGGTTTGATCTGTTTCTCATTGTTTCTAAGTTTAATATTGTATTGGCTCTTTGTTTTTGTTTTTTGTTTTTGTTTTTATCATTGTTTGACGTTTTATTTGTGTGTGAAGCACTTTGTAACAGTGTGTTTTAAAAGGTGCTATATAAATAAAGTTTTACTTACTTACTTACTTACTTATGTTACTCTCGTAAAGGAAAAGCAAACAAGCATACTTCCCAAAATGTTGAACTATTCCTTTAACGCTTTAATTTTGGTTAACATCAATCTCACGTTTGTTTTTCTCTGTTGTGATGTCCATGCAGGTACTACCAGGTGCCTATGGGCTACAGTCCCTATGGTTACAGCCAGTACAACATGCCCAACATGCCCAACATGCCCAACATGCCCAACATGCCCTACATTCCCTACCAGCAGACTCCAGGACAGGGCGGCTACCCAGCAGCCCCTCCTACCGGACAGCCCTACCCTGGTTACCCCCAGCAACCCCCTCAGCAGCAGCCCTACTACCCTCAGCAATAACTCCCCTCTCCATCCCCTCATTCCTCTTCTCACAAGTTAACACCAAATAAAAAAATAACCCCCAGCAATAACACTTCATCTCCATTAACTCCCTCCCCTCTCATCTTTTTTGTTTTCTCACACTAACAGCAGCTATAGAAACCCAAGACCCTCAGAGCTGCTTTGCACTTCTCTCTGAAACCCTTTATTACTTTGCCACCTCTTTCCTTTCTCATCTTCCTTGTTCTATCCTAGCTCGTGTTTTCTGGGTTCTGACTGCACTTTTTCCTCAACTTTCATCAACGCACTAAACTCCTCTTTTGCCTGTTATTTTTTTTACATACTCATTTTCTAATGGTTTTGGTAATTGTTTAACTTAAACCCTTAACTGGTTTTCCACTGATAACTGACTCTGTCTGGGCTGGACTGCTGTAAACACTCATGGAGGCGCACGAATCCTGGGATGGCTCTTCGTTTCCTGGTCTGGGTGTTATGTGTCGGGTGGGCGGACGGGTGGTCATTGCTAGTCATGCCACGAATGGGAGGGCACAGCCACATCCTCACCCCCCCCCCCACCACCCACTCAATCAACCCCCATATCAACTATATTCCTATTTTTGTAATGAATACTGACGCCTCGCTGATGTATAAACCTATAAAAACGAATGGCCTGTAGGTTTTTCTAATGTAGATTATGACTGTTGAGAGATCTGCTCTCTTTTTCTTTCTCTCTCTCTCTCTCACCCAGGGAATGTCGGTTTATTTCTGTGTTACAATCAGATGCTATACAAGTGGGAGAAATGGCTCTATTATATAAATATATGTATAAATAAGACTCTGTACGTGGTTAACCGAGACATTTTGTGTGCTGCACTCTCATGCTCTTTGTGTTTATTTTTATTCCTCAGCTCTAATGTGATTAAAAAACATCAACTGCCAGCCACAATTTGTCTTGTCTTTACATGTTGGATGACTTAATTGTGTTTTTTTTAATCAAAGTGTGTGTGGAGGTTTGTAAAGCAGCCAGAAGAGGGCAGTCCTGCAGCTCACAGAGAGGGAGCGGATCACCTGCCATTGTCTCTCCTTTCAGCCAGTTGGGGAGTGAGTTGCGCCATCCGACTAATCGGACGCCCTTTGACCTCTCGAGCGTTGGGGGCAGATCCCATTTAGATGACATGCAAATTACGTTCCAGTTGAGGTCGTGATCTCATCCAATCATATTTCCCCGCAGGTGATTTCTCCACAGACAGATTTCATCCCCAGATATTTATTCAGTGTCAGGAGACGCTAATGATTTCACATATCTCCTCCTCCTCCTCGTGTGTGTGTGTGTGTGTGTGTGTGTGTGTGTGTGTGTGTGTGTGTGTGTGTGTGTGTGTGTGTGTGTGTGTGTGTGTGTGTGTGGCAGGGAGGCAGATGGCAGCGCAGTGTGATGTCTGGAAGGATGCATGGAGATGTTGGCAGAGAGCTGCTGGTCCCCTGCCTGCATCCATCACTCCACCTCTCTCCATTTTACCCTCTCTTCTCTCCGTCTAATCTGTCTTCTCGAGTTCCTATCTGCTCAAAAAAAAAAAACACCATATTTCACTTCACTTTTCCCCCTTGCGCTCTCCAATCCTTTGTTTTCCCTCTCCTCCTCATCATATGTTCCTTTGCTTCTAAGCTTTTTCTGTATACCACCTGTCTTTTTATATCCTCAGCTGCTCTCTTCTCCATTTATTTCTCCCCTGGCTCTGTTTTTGCTTACCATTCCCCCCGTCCTTGCTGCCCAAGCTGCAAATCGTTGGCAGTGCTAGTTGTCTTCACTGGTCAGTATCTCTTGGCTCATAAACGTCTCATAACATCACGTCATTCTCTAGTGTGTGTGTGTTTGAGAGAGAAAGAGAGAGAGAGTGTGTGTGTGTGTGTTTGAGAGAGAGAGAGAGAGAGAGAGAGAGTGTGTGTGAAACTGAAACTCACACACTTTTAATCAGATCTAACAGCTCGCATCTCCCTACTGGAAGTGACAACAACACATACACACACACACAGCCATGTTCCCCTCTATCTATCTATACAGCATGCCGTTGCTGCCAAAGCCAATTGTAGCTCTGGATGTGTTTATCAAAGGTGTCTCGGGCGCTTAATTTTAACAAGACGTTCTCCACCAGAGGAGTGTCATATTTTAATTGGTCTGAAACAGAATAAAGGCAGCGAACAGAGCACTGCGGTGACAGGTATTAATTACCTTCTGCCTAATGGCTCCCAAACTCAGCACTCAGCCATATTGGTGCTCGCACTGTTCATACTCCCCCACTCTTTTCCTCTCACCGCTTATCTCTCCTCCTCACCATGTGTTAGCCCGCAATAAGGGCTGAATCGAGGGTTTTCTTCTTTGGCTATGATGTTGATAATTACACAAAAATACTCCCATTAATGAAGCATATTCTCTAAATACAATGCTTCACAACAAGGGGCACTTGTACCCCAGAGAGGCTACTCCCGCCTTTGCATAGTGGGTAAGTGTAAAGATTGGTGATCAGCTCAATTAATTTAATGGTTGACGTAGCTAGCTAACTAAAAAATAATGAAGAATACGTTCAAATGGCTGTTTAAAAGTAAGGGTTAAACAGTTGGAATAGTTAGCTAAATGTAACGTTAAGGGTAAATGGTTGAAATAGTTCGTTAAAAAATATTCACATTGTTGAAATATTTAGCGGTTGGACGAGTTAGCTAATGTTAGCTATCCACAAATAACCAATAAATGGTTGAATAGGTAGCTGAAATTATGGATAAATCATTGAAATATCTAACCCTAGCTAAAAAGAATGAATAAACCGTTCAGATATTTATTTAAAAATAATGGATAAATGGTTGGAATAGTTAACTAAAAGTAATTAATAAACCATTCAGCTATTTTTAGTGGCAGTATGCAACATTTTTTGGGCATAATTTGGCAAGAATTCCATAATAACCTTTCAGCATATTGTAATTCAAGTGGTCTGAGAGATAACTAGACTTCTGCTCCTCCTCATGGCTCTGTTTTCAGGCTTTAGAAAAATCTAGCCCGTGACGGCAGATTTTGACCAATCACAGGTCATTTCAGAGAGAGAGAGCGTTCCTATTGGCTGTGCTCCGGTCATGTGACCAGAACTTGGCTTCCTTCAACAGATTTTACAATGGAGGCTGGGTCACAAACTTTCTCATTTTACAGCTAAACAGTAACTCCAAGATGATTCTGAAAACATTTGAGGTGAGAAATAGGCTTTACAGTAACATAATATTGATTCATATTTGATCAGTGCTGCCTAGTTTGACCGTTTGGTTGGAGTTCGCGAGTGATTGACAGCCGGCTCTCATAGACTGCAGCTGGCAGCGGACCTTGTTTTCCTCCGGTAAGTGAAATCCTTCAGATGCCGTTAGGAGCACCGGAGGACACAGTAACACACAGACGAACATGATTTTTTTTAGGTTACCTGTTTCATGTACTACTGTCACGATATAGCGGCCGTTTTCTAAAAATAACTTTTTTAAATCATATTTGCGCCAATATCGCATACTGCAGCTTTAAGGGTAAATGGTTGAAATAGTTCGATAAGAATATTCACATTGTTGAAATATTTAGCGGTTGGACGAGTTAGCTAACGTTAGCTAGCAAAAAATAACGAATAAATGGTTGAATAGGTAGCTGAAATTATGGATAAATCATTGAAATAGCTAGCCAAAAAGATAAATAAACCCCTCAGATATTTATTTAAAAGTAATGGATAAATGGTTGGAATAGTTAACTAAAAGTAATTCATAAACCCACAGCTATTTAAGGTATTTAAAAGCAAAGGCAACATTAAATTGTTGAAAAAGTTACAAGTATGGATAAATGGTTGAAATGGTTAAACGTTAGCTAACGGATAAACGGTTGGAAGAGTTAGCTAACGTTAGCTATACAAAAATAACGGATAAATGGTTGAATAGGAAGCTAAAATTATGGATAAATCATTGAAATAGCTAGCTAGAAAGAATGAATAAACCCCTCAGATATTTATTTAAAAGTAATGGATAAATGATTGGAATAGCTAAAAGTAAATAAATAGTAAAAAAAAAAGCTAAAAGTAACTTAGTGGACATAAATAGTCTAAATATATTAAAGCATTAGATTCATTTAATTTTTTAGCTTACAGTGGTTGAAACAGATAGCTAAAAGTAATGGATAGATCATGATTATAATAGATGGTTGTTTGAAACGTCCAGCTTCTGCCACTCCATGTAGCAGGCGTAGCTATGACAACAAATGCAGACCAAACTGATCAAAACATTGGCAGTTAAATTGTATAATAGAATATTGAAACAATATCCACTTTTATTAATTGATACTGTTAAATATCATCCAGTTTAAAATCAATTGAAATGAACAAATTAGAAACATGACGGGTGGTGTTAATGATGGGGTATTTTACTACATCTGACAGAGCTGATCGGGCAGACAAAAGGGTCAGAAAGCACTGCTCTAACATACCTGTTAGTACCTGTTTGTATTGTTGTGTAATTGAAAGCTATGATTGTGATAACCCTTCTTTGGTGCAGCAAAGTGTACAGATGCTCTGGCTGTCATTCCGCTTTTCGTCTTCCTTTCATAAAGCGCACTGTGAAGTAGAAATGTGAGAATCTTTTAAAAAAAAAAAAAAAAAAAGTAAGAATGACATAGTGCTGAAATCTCATTTATGGTGTTAATTTGATCAGTCTATCAGCTTACAAGTTGCCAGTATCAGTGCATGTGCGTTGGCTGATAATTTTGCCTCAACGGAACAGCTCTCTGGCCCTGGTATGTGAGGTTTCTTTTGCTTTTTTTTTTTCCATAGAAGCGAGATGCCTGAAATAGCTCTGATTGACAGGTATAGAGACTCAGTTACTATAACAACTACCTCCTGGCTCTCATGAGCACTTCTCTCTCTCTCTCTCTCTCTCTCTCTCTCTCTCTTCCTCTCCGCCCCCCCTCACCTCTTCTCTTTTCATTTTCCTTTACCAGCTCTCCTTTTTTACCCCCGTCTCCCTCTCACCCCCTCACTATGTGCATGTGTGGGTGTAGAGGGAAGAGATTATGAAAAAGAACTCGACTGCAATATTCCTTCACGCGGAGATGTTTGTGTTGCACGATAGAGAGGCCTGGCACTGGCTATTGGATCTAACCTGTGTGGGTGAGGGTAGGCGAGAGTGGGAAGATGAAACATGCTTATACAACACGGGCAAATAAGCCTTTTATATTCTTTTCGTGTTTCCTTTTTGGTGCTTGTTCCTCTGTCAGGTTGAGATGCTCTGCTTGTGTAATCAAGTCAGTCCAGACCGCGCTGTGTTCCTGCATGCGTGCGTGCGTGCGTGCGTGGGTGTCTTTGCCTGCGTGCACGCACTTGTGTCAGCGAGCGGCACAGTGAGGCCACCCGATATGATGAGTGAATTTCAAGCACGATAGAATCTAGTGGGACTGACACCAGAGAGCACGGAGAGAAAGTGTGTGTGTGTGTGTGTGTGTGTTTGTGTGTGCTGCTGGGAAGGAGACGGACGTCATTGCTGCCACCTGCTTTAGTGGGACAAAGGCCAGACCCATACACACACACACTTGCATATGCAGACAGCCAAGCAGAGGTCAAAGCAATCTCTTAACATAGCATTAATGATATGATTTACTTAACCTTCTTACGCTCAAACTATCTCGGGCCCTCCATCCCCTCCTGTCAGAGTGCGCCACTCCTCTCCTCCCCCTTGTCCCTGCCTCTCCTTTCATCTCCCCGTCTCTGAGTCATCACGCAGGGTGAGAGGTCTGAGGAAAAACAAGCTGCCAGAGTTGGACATGCCTTAACAATGCAGCACCTGTCAGGGTGTGTTTGTGTGTGTACCTGTGTGAGTACATGTGCATGCAGCTGTCTCAGAGTGTCTGTCATTAGGAGAACGGAGGGAACATTTCCAAGTCTTACTGTAAATACAAAGACACAGAGACCGTCCACATATATGTGTGTGTGTGCTCACCACTGTGACTTTCTCCAGAAGTTGTGCTGCCGCTTTGTTGATCGGTTGTCTCGCTTTGTGGCAGGAAATGAGATGGCGGTTCTCACAACACCTGTGTGACCCCAGCCGCAGAGAGCTCCTCTAATGATCTGAGCTCGGTTGCCTGGGTCTTGTGCTGCAGCCGGCTCCTCACTTGGCTCAGACCTGATCAATAGCACAACCATCAGCCTCTCGCACTGCACAGACGACAGATACTCCTCCTGTGTGTGTGTGTGTTTCAGATCAAATAATGAGAGTACCTGTAGTGGTCTCTACTCCCTTCCTCTTGTTGCACAAGTTGACAATTTAAAAAAAACTGAGCTGTGCATCAGGTTGCGTGCCTAAGTGCTTTCATATTGATCTACTCGATGCTACAAATTGACCAGTGCAACTCTAATCTGTATTTTTTATGTAAACCTGATGATGCCGTCAGCTCGGTGGTAATTTGAGGGCATTTCTGCACCGTTCACACAGAGAGGGGCGATAATTCAGAATTAATTAGGCTACGATACACGGGGGAAGGCGCAGCCCATAATAAGACATTTAAAACAGGATGGGATCTGGTATCCAAGTGCAGGGTATCCATAGAGACCGTTGCTATGGCGGAGAGAAATCTCACCTCATTAGGAACAAATATAAATAGCCTTGCGACTCAGCTTATGGTCATGATGCCCACGGCTGAGCGAACAGGCTCAGAGTCTTCCAGGTCAACAATGCAGGATGAGAGTAAGGATGCGGAGAAACAGGGAGCGATAAATGGAGGAAATGATTTAAGAGAATTAGAAGGAAGGAAGGAGGGAAGAAGGTTTGGATGGAGGAAGGGAAAAGATTGAGTTCCTGAGGATGGAGGAGGATGTATGTGTGGGAAAGAAAGAAGAGGATAGATGAGAGAAAGAATTCACCGCTGTCTGACGAAAGTGTCTCAAATGTCAACCTGTTTGTTTTTTATACTTGAACTAAAATTGTACAAGGGAGCTTCATGACCCTAAGATTTTAGTAATAAATGGTTACAGTGAATTTACATGCGTTGTGCTTTACAATGAAATAAAATCACAAGACAGAATCAGGCAACATACAAGCAAGATAAAGACAAAATCCCAAAACAGAAGTGCAAAAGAAAGCATGACTAAAATAGCATAATGAGATGGTGTGAATGACTTGTGGAAATATGGCTGAATTTATTTTTTTCTTCATCTCCAAGAACTGACTTTTGCAGAACCGGCGTTTTCTTATTCCCAGCGACGTGCATAATGAGCGAGGAGGGGAGAGAGGAGAGAAGAGGAGAGGAGAGGAGAGGAGAGGACGGCAGGAGCTGTGGGAGGAAAGATGGGAGTGGGGGCTGTGAGAGAGGTTGACAGCCAAGTGGAGAGGAGACAGATGGGAGCAAAGAGAAAACTCGAGACATCCACCACTGATTGCATCAACAGGTCTGAGCCCCTCCAGGTATGCTGCAGTGCACCACAGTATTACTACAGTATTGACTCATCCCATTGTTGAACGTCCGGGGGTCCTGTATGGACTTCATCTGTCTCACTGCCTCTTTGCTTCCTGTTTTACTTTCTCTTTCTCTTCCTTTGTAGCCTGCGGTCTCTCTTCAATGTGTGTGTGTGTGTGTGTGTGTGTGTGTGTGTGTGTGTGTGTGCAAGTGAGACAGCACCCTAAGATTATGTGTGTTTCTTTGACATTTTAGTCACCAACTCTCAGTGACAGCCGAAAGTCTGGTTAGTGACATAAGACCAAAGAGGCTGTGTGTACTCCTGGTTCCTGTTCAAACGTGCAATCTTATTATTCCTTACATCAGAAATCTCTTCATTTTCAGTCGGTAGGCGTAATTATTGCACAACACTGGAACCGCAACTTCCTCATCTCCCCTTTCCTCGCTAATTGCTGAAATTTATCCCTTTTAAATGTGAGATTATATCAAATCTCACAACACAATCAGACATCCATTTGCAGTTTTGAATGCCCTCGCATCAGCGGCCGCTGTGTGGCCTTTGCAAATTTTCCGGCAAACTGGTCAATTAAGGCAGAAAAAAGCACAGAAACTCCCTCCTCTCGATGCAAATAAACCTTAAAAGCTTGCGCGACTCTCTGTTCTTCAAAGCTAAATGGTTTTCTCTGCCTTTGTTGTGAACAGTGTGTTTTCAACTCGGGAACAAAGGTGTCTGCGACTGAAGGATGAAAAACCGCGACAACTGATGAAGATGGTATAGAGTTCAGACGCGCGTTTGTGTGGGCTGTCTAATTGAGGAGATTGTTTGATTCCTCTCCCTCTGCGTTTCGCGCTCTGAAAAGCTGTCAAACTCGCAATCGGCGGAAAACAACATGCATAGAAGGATTGGAGGAGCGGGGAGGGAAAAAAGAGTGGAGATAGAAAGACGGCGTTTAGGACGAAAAAGGAGGGAGTTTTACGCCCACCGCCTAAAGAGATGAGAAGACAGGCAGAGGAGGGGAGAATGTGTGGAGGAAGCAGTGTGTGAGTGCCAGAGCTCGTCAGCCTGTCAGACATCCGTTATAGACCACAAACCCACACAGCCATCGCTCTGCTGAGGTCTATCACTTAACAGGTGCACTGCTTTCACCTTCGCACACATTTTTCTTATGCACTCTACGGTATACGTGTGTAGGTGGCGACACATACGCACACTGAGTTTGAGCCTTGTCCACAGAGCTCAAACCCATCTTGGATGATTTCCATGCAGCGGGGAGGTGATCCACAGTGAGTCACTCTCATTGATCAGAAAATAAAACCAGTAGGGAGGATTCTTCGTACCGATGCTTCCTTCACCTCGCTCCCGAGCTCCTAACTGTTTTAGCTCTGCGCTGGCACAATCCGTGAGTGCGCACTCTCAGCCCAACCCACGTTTGAACCCATATTATTCCTCACTGTGCTCATAGTTTTGTAATTCTGACTGCTGACGCACTGCATCTAAATTCATCATCCACTTTCCCTAGGGGGTTACATCAGGGCTTTGTGCGCTTTTTGTTTTTTTTACCTCACATAACCCCCAGATATAGGTACGGTTTAGACCACAGGAGCCCCATCAAATGAAGCTATTTGCGGGGGGGAAATGAAGCACCAAATGATACCTCTAATTAGGATAGTCAATCCTCGTGAAATCAGTGAATTGAAACCTTCTCAATGGGTGCCTCCTATATCCTGGACCCTACACAGCGATCTGTACTCCTATATTTTACTCCTTCTTTAGTCCCTACAGTGACTTCATTAACAATTTCAACAGCTTTAGATACATTTGGAAGCAAATTCTCCATCCATGATGCAAAACAGCACATGACATCTGGCCGCATCCTACCAATAAGAGCTGTGATGTCTCTGTTACTAATGTAAACACTGTTGTGATGCAGATTGGTAGATCACACACTATTTTAAGATCTTTTCAGAGGCTTTTTCACTAACTGTTTATCGTATAAAACAAGTTCCTGTAGGAATATTAATGATAGTGATAGCATTCTGAAACCCATTAAATGTAAATTACCATGATTTTTTTTATTACTTTTTGAATCATTTTAGAGTAATAGGTTTTTCCGACATAAGCATTAATGACGCTTTATCATAGGGATTCAAATTTTCTTTCATACATAATATATAATGAAAGATATTTTACATTAAAAAAAAGTGATTAGATTAGATTTAACTTGTAGTCATTGCCCAAAGTAGTAAGTACCAGTACAACAAAATAGGGCTGCAACTAAAAATTATTTTAATTGTCAATTAATCTGTTATTTTCTCGGTTAACCGATTAGTTGTTTGGTCTATAAAATGCCAGAAAATGGTGAAAAATGTAGATCAGTGTTTCCCAAAGCCCAAGACGACGTCCTCAAATGTCTTGTTTTGCCCACAACTCAAAGATATTTAGTTTACTGTCATAGAGGAGTAAAGAAACCAGAAAATATTCACATTTAAGAAGCTGGAATCAGAGAATTTAGACATTTTTTGGCATAAAAAAATGTCTCAAACCGATAAATCAAATATCAAAATATAGTTGGCGACTAATTTAATAGTTGACAACTAACTGATTAATCGTTGCAGCTACTTGCTTTTTCTACAAAAAAATGCAGTTTAGCATCTAATAACACAATATACAAAATGTACAGAATGAATTATTGCACCTATGATATGTCAGTAATATAACTATATATGTACAGTATGGACAGAAACCAATAAATAGTATATACAGTAGAATGAGTCTGGTCATGTGATAAACAGTACAAACAGAAAGCAGGTGTGTAAAATGTACAGTGTGGTCAGAGTTAAATACAGTCAGTAAAATATAGATAAGATAACGGGATGTGCAAATTAAGAAGGCAATGAAACGTATAGTATCTTTATTAGGACCACATTTTCAAACTTCTATGTGTACTATTTATATATTATCCTTGTGATCTGGACAGTGTGCAGCATTTGAATTAGGAAGCCTCCACTCAGCAGGTTTACCTCATTTGAATACAGAAGCTGGAAGTCTGTTGCAAAACATCATCAGGGCCATTATTCTTATCCTGAGCCATAGTTCACATGAAAACAAAATCATAAAAATTATGTATTCTTAATTAGAATTAATGTGGCCTAAAAGAAAGGCCGCGCTGCTGCGTCTCGCTGAGGTTAAGAAGCGAAGGAGGAGGTCTATTTGTCTGTTTCTTGTCTGTGGCTGTCTAGTCACCCGGCCACATGCTCCATCATAGTTTAAATATTCATAGCCCGCCCTCTGAATATTCATGAGGCCCCTATTAATATTCATGAGCCTCACTTGTTGAGGTGTCACTCGATCTCTTGTACACACATGCACACACAGACATTTACGCACACTGATGATCAAAGGAGATAGCTATGTCGACACGGGCAGATTCATAAGCGGTGGTGTAAGTTACTCTGGAGCTGTGATGTCATGGTAAATACAAACTGTGGCAATCAAACAACATCAATAAAACTAGTATTTATCAAGTAGCTAAGTAGTAAAGGAATAGTTTGACATTTTGGGAAATATGCCTGTTTGCTTTCCTGCCATGAGAAACATGTTTGTATGATATTAGAAGTTAGTGCCAGCAGCTGGTTAGCTTAGCTTTGACTGGAAATTGGGGAAACAGCTAGCCTGGCTCGCCTAGAAACACCTCTAAAACTCACTAATTGACATGTTATATATTATTTGTTTAATCTGTACACAAACCAAAGTACAAAACAATCAAACAAACAAGATATAGCGTGTTAAGTAGTGAGCTTTAGGGGTGCTGGTAGGCGGTTTTGTTATCTTTAGACTGTTTTCCCCTTTTTTCCAGTCTTTATGCTAAGCTAAGCTAACCGGCTGCTGGCTCCAGCTTCATATTTACCGTACAGACCTGAGTGACCATCAATCTTCTCGTCTAACTCTTGTCAAGAGAGTGAATGAGCATATTTTCCTAAATGTCAAACTATACCTTTAAATAGCGTACCATGGGGAATAAGAAGTTTCTTTGTAAAGTGGCAATGGACAACTTTTCCCCCTCCAGCGTTTCCAAGTGGTATTACTGTTGGCGCCGCTGTCGCAAAGACAACCGGATCGCTTTCCGTTTTCCTCAGAGCCTAGCAATGTTTTTTTTTTTCCTGCGATCAATTTGCACGTCCTGTTTTGGTTCCTTTGTGCTGTAAATCGAGCCTTCGTTTTGCCGAGAGATCGTACCCGGTGGCAGACAGAATTACATCGTGAAAGCGAGGCTCATAGGGAACCAATCTAAACGCAGGTGGTGTCATTTTTCTATAGCCGTTACATTATGCAGTCAACATTTACTTCATAATGATAAGTTAGAGCAAAAAACTTGTCTATTGCCACTTAAAGTGAATTATGAACTCCCTGTTGAGTAACACAGACACACGCTAAGTCTGCGCAGCAACGTAACTCTGACAATGTACTTTTATGGGTAATGTGTTGGTCGATAAATATTTGATATTATATGGACTCCTTTTATGTGTCTACCAGAAGGGGTAGTGAGTTTACCCTTCACGGCCTGCCTGAGAGGAGGGCCACTGTAATCCTAGTTCCAGTAAGGTCTTTAAACAGACATCCCTGCTCCTCAACGATGCTCTGGAACTGATGTAACAGTATGACACACACACACACACACATACACAGTCAGCTGTGCACTTTCTAATGAGGTGTGTTTATATAACAAGCCACAACAGTAGCGGTATTACTGTGCACGCGCAATGGGAAATGAGCGCCATCGAGTCTCCTGTGTGCACACATGCCAACCATAGTGCCATAACCAGCAGACAGCAGGTGTGTGTGTGTGTGTGTCTGTCATAGGCCACTTTCTAGGGCAGATTTTAGATTATATCCACACCAGTTGTCTGTGGATGACTCCAATTTGAGCTGCATTTGTGTTGAGCACGATGTAAAATCGTTCCTTGTAAGTCATTGAAGTGTCATTCAAACATGACAAACCCGTGTGAATGTGTGTGTGGAGAGAGAGAGAGAGAGAGAGAGAGAGAGAGAGAGAGAGAGAGAGAGAGCAGTGATGCACACACAAAGCAATGTGTGCTATTGCATGACGCACATCCTGAGGCCTGCGCTCAGTCATCTCTGTAGTTTGTGGTTATAAAACTGGGTATGTTTGGTGCCCCTTATAGGTCATATATGTACAATATACAACAACAGTACTGCCTATTGTACATATATGCAGCATCATCAAAATTAAGGAGCTACTGATGCGTCCATACAGTATTTATTGTCACTAAGGGATGGTTATGGTACGTTTTATTAAAATGGAATACGAGTAGTACCTGAGGTGAGACTGACATTTACAGTTTTCTAATAAAAAATGACAAATAACACACAATTCAAGTGCAGTAATGCTCTTGTTCTGGATCCCCACAATTATTGTTAGGCCTTTAGGTAGCTAAATTTGATAAAACTCTAAAAGTCCGTCCTTTAACAAGAGCCTTACGCTTTCGAGGTGTACAGTGTTTTTTAATTCATTCATTTAACCATGGGAACTTCCTTTTTCGTGCAGTACATAATAGGAATATTCTCAACATTGATCAAGCGATAAGAGAGAATTTGTTGTTGTCTTAAGTGTCGAAATCAGTTCTGAGATTCCCAAAGTATTAAAACAGGGTCTGGTTCAATATAGATATTTCAGAAAGTTCAGAGCAGTGATTTTCTATCTTGGGACAAGGGCTGGAGCTGTGAAGTCGGTTTGCCTCCTCCAGGCTACATTTATCACATATCGGCGAGATCTCGGCTTATATCTCGTGTAATTTTGTCTTTGAATAATGGAGTCTGTGAATGACTTTGAACTGAATGAGACGAGAATTAATGGAACAAGAATGAATCTGCTCTGGACTTGATGCTCCTATATCCTCACAGATCTGCGTTTCCACTTCATTCTGGTCTTCTTTCGTAGGAATTGGTAAACATCATAGAAACAGGACCTGTTTATAAGACGAGACGTGCCAAAAACAGAAGCACTTTTAAAATTAGCTGCGTGGGCGTGTAAGTTGTTTCTGATTTGCAGGAACTTGAAGATGTTATTCGTAGGAAGTCCACATTTCTCTTGTAACTAAGCAAAAGAAGCAGAAGTTATACACAGATGACACCATAAAGAAACGGTACACATTGCATGGGAAGGAATGGGAGATATATTTATTTTGTATTTATATGATATATGTTGTTTAGATTCAAGTTCTGGGTGTTATTTCTTTTATCGTGCTTTTACTGGTAAGCACTTTGTAACCTTGTTTCGAAAGGTGCTATATAAATAAAATTATTATTATTATTATTATTAACACATCATTTTTGCCCCTGGACCCTAGCAGGTTATTCCCCCCCAATTAATTATATGTTTAAAGGATGGGTGCATCGGGGCTGTAGCTATCACTGGACCTGGACGTATGACCTCAGTATTTTTAAAATGGAACTGGCTGCGATACAGATATAAAGCTTGGTAACATTCAACAAGATGCCATCCATGTAAATAGATATCTCTTTACTTGTGTCTGCTGTGGTGAAACCAAAGATAGATAAGACTTGATGATTCAGCTTCAGATGGGCTCTATGGTAAGTCCAAACAGACATACCCTCGTCTGCTGCCCAAAGCTGTAGCTACCACTGAGGGCACCGAGGTCTCCTCCTCTGTAATACGTATTATAAATGTTGGGTTTTTTAAGGCGCATTCTGATCATTTTTAGACAGAAGATCTTAAAATTTGACTGTTTTTACATCTGTTATCACCAGTGATGGAATGTAAGTAGATTTCCTTAAAGGTGCTAAATTCAATATCCAGAGCATTAATGTAGCATCAAACAACTATTTGCTATGTAAAGATATAGAGGAGTAATGTCTACCTGAGCAGATAATGAAGTCTTCCTGTGTGTGTTGTAATCAGAGCTTCTCTGTGCTTTGTTTGCATAGCCAGGCCAGCCGCGTGTGTGCTTTTAGTGCATGTGAGCGTACTGGCTAGCTCACGGCTGCTGCTCTGCACTATGACAAGCCCAAAATGCCAAAGATCATCACTTTCTCCTCACTTTTCAATAAGGAAACGCTGTAAAAGTGGAGTACAAACTGTCAGGACGTCGCTTTTTACAGCGTGTTCCGGTGAAACACCGCTTTTCACAGCGAGCAAAGGTGAAATGCCGCTTGTTACATCGTTTTTTTATTGAAAAAAATGTGGAGAAAGTGACGATCTTTGGTATTTTGGGCTTCCCAGACTGCACCGCTCTCATACGGCGGTTACAGCCGATAAAGCCGTCCCCCCTCAGGTAATCACTGTTAGCTCTGGCAGCACCTTCGCCATTGTTTAGTACTGTTCAGGACTGTGTTGTACTGTTTAGCATTGTTAGCACCGTTAGCTTTGAGCTGCGGCTATCCGTTGCCATGTTGAGAGGCAATAGAAATTCTCCCAATCCCGTATTTAGTACAATTTTGAAGTACTTGTATTTTGCTTGTGTATTTCCTTTTTATGCTACCTTGTACTTCTGCTCAATAGTTTTTAGAGGGGTATATTGTACTTTTTGCTCCACTGCAGTCAATCATCAGTCAATAAAATATGATGCCTTTTTATAGTTAAAACCACTGATAACAGAGATATCCTCTTATTCAACCTCCAAATCAGTATTCGAATGCTTCGTTATAGAATTTTTTTTTGTATGTAATAATAATGTATAAATTCCCCACAAAAATCCCTTAAAATCCCATGAAATAAGGAATAATCCCACAACATTATTCATTATTCATATTCAACATTAATTATTATTAGTAATTCTCAGACGGGTATTGCTGTTTGTTATGTGTAGAGGTGCGTGCAGTACTGTGAGAAAGGGGTGGAACACAGTGAATATAGAAAAAATGTAGCTCAAACCACACAACAGTGTATAAAACAGTTAAAATGATCCAGTAATGTGGCACTAAGACTGTTTTTTACTTAACAGCACAATCCATATTCCACACTATAGAAAGAGATAGTCTATATTTTGCAATGTTTTTGATTCAGTATATTATTGTTATCAATGAAATGAATATATTTGAATATGACTTGTTACTAGGCTACCTGTCATATTAAACCAGAAATGAAAGTGACATTCACGGTCTTTTGAATAGAGAATACAAACAACATAAAATTCAAATCTAAATGCAGTTCTTGATCCCGAGGATTAATGTTAGGTCTCTAGGTAACAGATGAGAGGCTGCCGAATCTTATCAAACATTACAAGGCTGTCCTTTCATATGCTTTCAATGTGTACAGTGTTTGTTGATTTATTACAGCTTAATTTGACCATGGGAACTTCCTGTTTCTTCCAGTACATAAGAGCATTGGTGGAGGAGTTATTCAGATCCTTTGAAGAGAAATGAGCAATACTGTACGACAATATAAAAATGCTAGGTAAAAGTCCTGCATTGACAATGTCGCTGAGGTAAAGTATATAAGTATTATTAGCAGGGCCGGCTTAAAGCATAGGCCATATAGGCATTCGTCTAGGGCGCCACCTTCTGGGGGGGCGCTGGTCACCATCTAAAAAAAAAAAGATAATATTTTTTTTTTAGATTGCGGTGGGCATGCCTCATTTTCTGCATTGAGGTAACAAATGAACAAATAAAGAAATAAATACACTTTCCACCCCTGTAACTCTCTTTCTCACACTTTGACATCTGCCGGGCCACACTTATTTGTTATTAAAAGTGTAAATTGTAGTGAAACTGAAACATTTTAAAGCCAACAATATCAATGTGCCAATTGTTTATTTATATTATAATAAATACAGTTATTTATGAAAATAAAAATCTTAACTTTTGCCTTAAAACCATTGTGATGGCTGATGTGTGTTGCGGTTTACGGGGCTAGGGTTAGGGTTCTGGGGGGTTGAACACTAACTCTAGAGCGGCGGCAGCAGCAACACGGGACACAGAAAAACACAGGACTTTCACCCAGGAGACCGGTGTTTGTGTCCTGAGTGAAACCACAGGTCAAAGTTGATTTATTTGTAACGTAACTTCCGTACTCAAGTTACGCCATTTCCGGAATTATTTTAACCAAAACCGCGATTTTTTCCTTTAGCTATCTAATTAGCTTTTGTCACGTAACTTCCGTACTTAAGTTACGCCACTTCCGGAGTTATTTTAACCAAAACCGCGATCTTTTCCTAAAGCTATCTAAGTAGCTTTTGTCACGTAACTTCCGTACTTAAGTTACGCCACTTCCGGAATTATTTTAACCAAAACCGCGATCTTTTCCTAAAGCTATCTTAGTGGCTTTTGTCACGTAACTTCCGTACTTAAGTTACGCACCTTTTCCTAAACCTAAGTAGTTTTATTTTGAAAAGAGGGGAGCGGAAATAAAAACGAAAGTCGTGCTGAGCGTCGTGAAAAAAGGGGAAATTCGTTTCTATGTACATGAATCGAATAGATGAAATTTCGCGACTATTTCACGAACTGCCTTGAGACTGTGTTGGAAGTTCGCATACATTTTTTACTTATTGTATGTACTACACTAAAATGTACATTCCACCAATGCATAAGAGGAATATGTTTAGCTTTTGATAACGCTATAAAAGAGAGTATTTCTTGTTGTGTACCCCTCAAGTGTTGAGGTCAGTCATTGCAGTAATATTGCAGTAGTAAAGTAATTGAGTTGAAAAAGGAAGACAAAGAGAGAGAGAAACAGAATGAGAGCGAGAGACAGGGACAGAGATAGAGGTGAGTGGGCTGGGTGGCTCTCGTGCATTCCTCGCGTGTGTGTGGGCGCGTGGCTCAGGGTTCAGAGCTGTCGGCCCTCCTCCTCTTCCTCCTCCTCCTCCTCCTCTTCCTCCTCCTCCTCCTCCCCACCACTTCTCCCCCGACAGATAGACAGGCAAAAGGCGGAGGAGGAGCAACGGACCTCACAGTCAACAGACACCGGGTGTACGGCAGTCAGTCGGTCGGTCGGTAGGCTACACCGGCAGAAGCCCAACGGAGTGAGGAAGACGACATCACCTCACGGTAAGCTAACGGACCCCGGTGAGGACACCTTACCGACTAGCTTGATTATTAACGGTCTCCGGTCGACGCCGACGCTTTCTCGCTTGTCTTTTTAATGCTGTTTTTACCTCTCGCTTGTACTTTTTGCGATATTAATCAAACCACGTCATGAGTTAGGGTGATAAAGGAACACATTTGGGTCGAGAAAATATTTGTAATTTAACCGAAACTCTACCGGGGATCAAACTATACCGTTAGCTAACGGAGCGCCGCTATCAGTCGCATTTCCCCCCGCGGGTCTGTAACTATGGCGACACCGCCGAATGAATGATAACGGTCATTTAAATAGAGCCAGTGAATCTGTTATTTATTAGCTTACCGTGTTTAGCGTTACTTTAACGAAGAGGTCAGGGTTTTTAACGGAATTTTGACCAGCTACCTCTCTTTATATTGCCTGTGTGTGTTTTTGACTGTACAATTGTGAGCTTTATGTTGATTTAAGTTGCCTATTCCCCCCCGGTGTTACTGTAAGAAAAGTCCCCTTTCTGTTAGTAGCCCTAGCTATAATACCGAGTTCATGTCGGTGCTCCTTGCTGTATAATATCCTTTCGCCCCACCGTCCTCCGGGGCTCCACATGCAGCTGACAGCCCGGTGAAGCCCCGGAGCAGGAGGTCCACTCCCTGCCCCCGGGGTTGTAAAAATAGCCCGGTGTGTCAGTTTAGCCTGGGTCACGGTAATGCGACACACACATAAACACACTCTTGTCCCCATCCCGAGAGTGGATCGCACAAAACCCCGATCGTTATGCTCCCGTTATGTCCCGTTATAATGTGGGTCAACAGGATGCCACAAAAAGTTGTGCGTGAAGAAGATGATGACACCTGTTTTTTTTTTGTTTTTTTTTATCGCATCCTCTGTTTTAAACGTGTGACACAGTGGAGATGTGATCAGTTTTTAGACTGAGCTATAAAGAGTTGTGGAGCTTCATTTTGTGTGAAGTAGCCCTTTAATAACACCAGCACTTGCTCCTGTAGTGTGTTGTGTACTGTGTTCTGTATGTATATATGCAGGTTTTTTTTTCCCATCTTGAGGTTTTTGAGTTCAGCTGCAGAGACACACAGCTGTCGCAGCCACAAGTCACTTTGGTATTAAAGCTAGTGGTGGCTGCCCAGGTGCTGATGACTCAAAGATGTAACCTAAATTTCTTCTCATGTCTAGCCCACTTCCTGTTCTTCACTTGTCTTAAAGTGCAGGGCGTAATAATGCATGCCCCTGTTTTATTGTTTTACTTAAATATGCAGCAGAAAGGAGATCCAATAAAACCTGACAAAGAGGGGAAAGAATTCAGCTGCAAATGTAAAAAAAAAAATTTTTTAGGTGCCACAATATATATATATATAAATAAAAAAAAATTGGCAAGTGAAACCTCAAAGTACCCTATACTGTAAGAGGGGAAAAGGAAAGCAGCCCAATTACAGACTCCGGGGCAAAAGCCTGCACAGATTATGGATAAACAAAGCGCTGAATGCTTTGAGTTTGCCTCAAAATTCTCAATTATTATTTTAAACCGGAGAGACCTGCTCCCTCGTTCAGAGTCTGAGTCGCTGAATCGTTTCCTAATGAGCTCCGAGCTGACGGAGAAAACATGAAATCCCCCTTTTTGAATTCAGCTGCAACCTTAGAGACAAAAACACACAATCAGCTCTGCGACCATAGGCGGTGATGATTTCTGTTTTTCTTAAAGAGATGGAAGGGTGCAAATAAAAAAAGAAAACAGAAAATGTGCTTAAATGTCTACGAGTACAGAGAGGGGCAGGATGATAAACCCAAGCATGCAGGGTACAATGGTACACCTCGGTGTTGAACGATGCAAACGCCACAGATAATTATAGTCCTGCTATTCAAAGATGGATCTTTCAGTAGTCGTAATTACAAACGGGATTGTTCTGGGCTTAAGCGCTCGATGTAACTTGGTCGAGCTGACAATGGCCATCTGAAGTAGCTTTTGGATATTTTCCCACTGGCCTGCCTGTGTGTCAGTGTAGATGAGCCAGGCAGCTTTTGGCTGGAGAAGAAAGGTGTCCTGGTGAGTAGGTGGCTCTGAGGCTGGAGGCTTCGGGGGAGAGCAGCAGATGGATGATGATGTAGCGGGTACTGGCGCTCCCTGCCTCCCGCCGCCATCCGTCACGCGCTAATGATCGTGTCACACCTTCTCCCCGGGCGGCCGGCCGCTTCTGCAGCGCTCAGCTCAAAAAACTGGTCGCTCCACTCAAATCCCCCTCTTCACGGCCATCGGCTGAAAAGCCCGGAGACAGACTGTGTGCTGCAAGCCTCTCCATCACCAGTTCTTCACTTCCCCTCTTTCTCCGTCGTCTTCCTTCACCCCTCTTCACCTTTAAAGTCCCCGCAGACTGTTTCCTCATCTCTCTTCATCCTCCGCTTCCCTCGCCTCCCATTCATCTTGTTTTTTCTCTGTAGTGCATCTGCTCCACATCAGTCTTTTTCCCTCTCTCTGCCCTGCTTATGTCATGTTCCCCGTTCGCTGGTATTGCTCTCAATTCACAGCTCTAATACAGTTCAAGCTTTCTCTTATTTCATACACAATTTTTCCTTTGATTGTAAAGATTAAAGGGAGATGTGTTGTGTTTTCCTCGCCCCTCCCCTCTGTTTAGTCTAAGGTCAGGGTCAGTTACAGTGCAGCACACATGGAGCTGGTCTTTTTTACGGAAGGACAGCTCAGCAAGAACTCGCCAACTGCACATTAGGGAGTCTCCCAAGTTATTATGTCCTATAGAGTGTTTAGGTGTCCTCGCTAGGCAGTATGCAGAAGCCCACCAAGCTAAAACAGCGATACAGGTCGGCTGCAGCAAACTGCAACACTTCTGCGCTATTAAATTTCAGATTATTTTCTCGATTAATCAGTTATTCATCTTGTCTGTAACAAACACTCCTTTCACGATTTCCCAGAGCCCAAGGTGACATCTCCAAATTGGTTATTTTGTCCGACCAACAGTCCAAAATGCAAAGATATTTATTTTCTATTATACAAGATGAAGAAAACCAGCAACTCACAACTTAAATATGAACAGCTGGAAATCGTAAATGTCTGCCATTTTTGCTTGAATTATGACTGAAAAGCAGTTGCCCATTAATTTTCTTTTTATCGATTAATCGACTAGTTGTTACACGTCACATCACATGAATAATTTCTTTGGAAAACATCAATTAATTCATCAATAAAAACGTTGATAAATACAGGGTTATGTTATGACGCTTAACATAAGTACAGTATGTTTTAAACCAATTATACTGTAATTGTAATAACTGTAAAGTTTCCTATAATTTTGATGATATTCCCCCTTATAAAATTTAAGACCAACACACGCAGAGATTTCAGGCGCCTCTCTACCACACTAAGAATATTTTTGCCGGGTGGATTCACTGCTGTCGTGTATTGTGTTTCATCGAGGCGGCATGGGAAGTAAACACCACTTTGGTTGCACATGGACTGACAGGTCTTTTTTTAAAAAGGGCTATTATCTCCAGTCGGGTGTTAAATAACCATGTTATGGGACTCTGCATCCTCCGAGCTCGTTATTCTGTCCCAGGTGTTACAGGAATAAGTGTCCCCTTGAGCTCCGTGTTGCAGCGGTATGCGTCCCCGCTGAACGCAGTTGGCCCTTTGGAAAAGATGGTGGAATGCCACTTCCTCTCGTGTGCGCGTCTACCTCTTTGGTCTCGGCAATATTCACACCGCCGGGATCAGAGACACGAGCTCGGCATTCTGGGAATATCGGCGCTGGCTGATCGGATGATACTCCCCACAGCTGCTGTTTCTAAGAAAAGCTCGAGGACACACTCGCGCACACACGCACACACACACACCAGACATGCGTTCACATGAGCTACACACGCATGTAAATACGCAAGCAAATACCACGTCGAGGCACAGGACTGTATGTTACCAGCACACGTTTACAGTAATACACTTTAAGCTGCAATTAACTGTCAAGCCAGGAGAGCATTTGGGAAGCCTAGACAGAGGTTAACACACAAACACACACACACACACACACACACACACACATACAAGCTTAGCTACTTGATGTCATTTCCAGCGGCTATGCTTTTATGCTCTGTTTGATATGAGTGTGTGTGTTTGTGTGAAACGGCGTAGTGGTGTTTCTGTTGTACACAATGACCGCTAACACTGTTTTCTCTCCTGTGTTTTTCGATCTCTTCAGGCTATTTCCCATTGACCAGTAAAGAGCCGGCAGAGAGAGGAACAGTAGAGAAGGCGAGCACGGGCGGAGAGGATAATTGCGTTTCTGGCTGCCCTGTGGGAACATGGGATATATGACCTCATCATTCACCTGTGAGGCTCTCCAGTAAACAACTCCAAATAGGTAGGAACAGCGTACACACACACACACACACACACACACACACACACACACACAAACTCATGCAAATGCAGGCATCTACAAACAGCAGTAAAATATACAAATGCAGACACACACACACAGCGTCATGAGTCCCATGTTTTGCGTTGTTTAGAAGGATGACTGAAGTAGCTGTAGAAAGCGCGGATGTCCTCCTGAAACCCTGCGATGTGACTTCATGTGACGTCATCAGCTGCTCCTCCCCTCCGCCATGTCCGTCCCCCAATCAAAAGGAGGACGAGGAGCGTCACCATGACAGTAAGAAGCTTGAGCAGCAGGTGAGCTACAAAATATAGCGTACCGCATTGATAATATGCCACGTTAAAATTATGCACCCCTCCCCCCCCCACTACCACTACCACCCCTCTCGTGCTCGCTTTATGACAAATTGTGTCCTCGCTCGCAGAAAAACTGTAACCAGGTGCAACCAAAGAAAAAAGTTAAGGTAAGCTAAAACAATTCTGCCTCTCATTATTCATTCGTACCGAAGCATCTATTGCATTATACTTTATGAATTTGTAATATTTCTTGCTTGTGTGCGTATTTCAGGCCAAAGGAAAGTTAGTGCGGAGTGTGGCTGTCTGCGAGGACTCCTCGCCTTTTGAAGAAACCCAGGTAACACACACACACACACAAACACACACACACACACACACACACACACACACACACACACACGTACCCAGATAATCATCCACCTCCTCATCATCAGCACACTTAAATTACTTTTTTTTATTTTCTTCCCACTCAGACATCTCCAGACGCAAACATCACATCTAGCTGCCATGACAACGAGAGAACGTCCTGTAAGGAGGAAGAACCGGAGAACAGCACAGATCCAAAGAAACATTCGCTGTCCAAAGGTGTGTGTGTGTGTGTGTGTGTGTGTGTGTGTGTGTGTGTGTGTGTGTGATTGATATCTCATAAAAGTGAGACAAGAGAAAGCAAATAAAATGTAATAAAATGGGATTCAGTGTCGCTATTTAGATGTACTTCTCCTGGGGTGTTTAATATTGCGGTGTGCTTTTTGTATTTTTTATTGTCTCGTAATACATGCCTGCCTGCCTGTGTCGCTCTCAGAGTCCAGCGTGGAGTACACCGACTCCACCGGCATAGACCTGCACCAGTTTATCGTCGACACCCTCAACAGCAACCCCAGAGACCGCATGATGCTGCTTAAACTGGAGCAGGACATGATCGACTTCATCACCAGCAATAGGTGTGTGTGTGTGTGTGTGTGTGTGTGTGTGTGTGTGTGTGTGTGTGTGTGTGTGTGTGTGTGTGTGTGTGTGTGTGTGTGTGTGTGTGTGTGTGTGTGTGTGAAGGAGAGTATAACCTTGGGTCCTCATTGAGCTATCTCCCTGTTTAATCAGGCTGAAATAAAAACTTGTATGCATGCTGAGACTGAATACGATTTTATGCTAATTTAAAATATGTTTCCAGCTCATATATTATAATTCTGTCCATACAGCTTATTCGGTGTACCGATCAATATATCGAGCCAGTTATGTTAGTGTGGGTGTGTTTGAGCCACCGGGGATGAAATTGGACTTGAGCCAAAAAATACAACCAGTCTCAATCTACCTCCCATCTATCGCCTTCTGTCCCATCTCTCTCCTTCTCCATCTCTTTTAATCGGGTCCTTGTTCTGTACTTGTTTTCCTCTCTGCCTCTCCTTCTTTCCCCCGTTTTTTAATCCTTCTTCTCTCTTCCCGCATCTCAGTCCCTTTAAGAAGTTCCCTCACATGTCGTCCTACCACCGCATGCTGGTCCATCGGGTGGCGGCCTACTTTGGCATGGAGCACAATGTAGACCAGACAGGCAAGTCTGTCATCATCAACAGGACCAGCAGCACGCGCATGTAAGCAGCGTCTCCTCCGCGTGTAAAATCCTGGCCTTTCAGTATTTATAGTGAAATAACAGCGGTTGTCACTTTGTTTGTGTTCAAGACCGGAGCAGCGTTTTCTGGACGAGGTGCACAAGGACAAAACGGACGAGATCCACCGGTGGAAAATCATTTTGAAGAGAGACAACAGCTCAGATGACCAGGTCTGTCTGTCCTCCCGTCTCTATAGCTGCCCGTCTCTGTGGAGTTTCCTCTATAATTGGCATCGATCGCATCCCATCAGCGTTTTGACCCGTTTCTCGTTCCTCTCCCCGCAGACCCGCCTTCACCCCTTACGGGAGAAGCAGAGCAAGTCAATGGAGGAGAGAGAGGAAGAGTACCAACGGGCACGAGACCGAATCTTCAACCAGGAGGTAAGACAGGGAGAGAGAAAGAGAGAGAAAGACAGACAGGCAGATATGACATAGAGACATATAGGAGACTCACTAATTTCTCCGCTGTACTTTTACAGCCGGTCTGCACCCAGGAGAGCGCCCATGCAGAAACCAGGTAACCTTGCCTGCAGTATATTCTCTCCATGTGCCTTTTCAGCTTTTTATATTTAGATGAGGGCATTAATATATGTCTGTGTGTGTGTGTGTGCAGGGCTGCTGAGGAGTACAATCCATATGCTGAGACCCAGAGGAGAAGGCAGCTCTTCAGGTAGAGCCCTGTCTGCACAGATGCGTAGTCATTTATCATCTTAATCTGGTCAGCCTGGCTGCAACAGAGCTTCTCACAATCTGCAGAGGAAACAAAATGAAGACCTAGATTTTTTTTTTTTTTTTATCAGAGTTTAGTATTCTTGGAAATCTTGTACATTCTGAATTAAAATAATGTAAGGAAAGTTTTTATAGATAATTACACGGCTTTGTCAAACACTCGATTCTGATTGGTCAGTCACGGCGTTCTACGGTCTGTTATTTCTTTATAGCAGACCGTTGCTATGGGCGCAGTTGTGATGTCAGACTCTGGCGGACCGTTTTTGTTAAAAATTTTGATTTCTTGAACAAGTAGCCGTGTAATAAGCGGGATAATGTACAGCGAGCTGGTCATTGTTGTGAAATAAACCCCTTCAGGGCGGGGTCCTCCGCTCCGCGTCGGGGCGCTGCATCGCCCTGTCTGGGGTTTATTTCACAACAATGACCAGCTCGCTGTACATTATCCCTTACTTTATGTCAGTGAGTGTATTCATTGGCTTCATTCCCCCCCATTCACATAAAAGGCATGCAGTAATAAGGTTGTAGGATAACTGTGGATGTGCCTCACAGGGGGAGCCGTGACAGCTCAGGCTCCAGCTGGACAGGCAGCAGCAGGCAGAGTAGCACTGAGACTGACTGTCGCTATAGCAACGACCCCCGACCTTGGAGCAGCACAGACTCAGATCCCTCCTACCAATGGACGAGTCCCGCCCTGCAACCCCGCCAAGCTGCCAACCACAGCTGGGACGCACGCGGTTCAGGTGCGTCTTTTTATTTTTTTTAAAACCTCGAGTCAGAATGACATTTTTCAACACTTCTCTGTCGCACCTTAAAGGTGTAAATTCAGTCATCGAGGGTGAGACTCTTCGCTCCTCTCCACCTGTGTGAAAGCAAACTTATTAGCAGATTTCATCAGCACGCCGCACTTGGGAAAAACGCTGTTTATAAACGATGTCTGTTCTTTAGTCAGCAGCATCTAATTAACAAAAAGCAGTGGAAGTTCTTCTGGTGTGAAAATCTCAATCCATGAACCTTCACACCATAGCTGTAAATTTTCACACAACACCTCCAGTCTTCTTCGCATATTCAGGAAGAAAAATACATCACTTCTGAGGAGCTGCACACAGTATGTTTGAAGTTCAAGTTTATTGTCATATACATTAAAAAAGTACCTTGGTTCTCTCATCCCTTAAAAAGTATATAGAATAAGTAGGGCTATCAAAGTTAACGGGATAATAACATGTTAACGCAACTTTGTTTTAACGCCACTGATTTCTTGCGATTTTTAGATTGTAGCCGACTCAATTTTAAAGCTAGAGGGAAGATACTACGAAACTAGAAAACCTAAGGAACCCTTTGGTAACAACCATGTCATACTAGCTTGTCGCGAAGGAGGTTAAATAACGCTCCAAACTTACGCTACATTTTGGCGAGGAAAAACTGTCTTGGCCATTTTCAAAGGGGTCCCTTGACCTCTGACCTCAAGATATGTGAATGAAAATGGGTTCAATGAACACCCACGAGTCTCCTCTTTACAGACATGCCCACTTTATGATAATCATATGCAGTTTTGGGGCAAGTCATAGTCAAGTCAGCACACTGACACACTGACAGCTGTTGAGTTCGCCACGTTATGATTTGAGCATATTTTTTTAATGCTAAATGCAGTACCTGTGAGGGTTGCTGGACAATATTTGTCATTGTTTTGCGTCATTAATTGATTTCCAATAATAAATATATACATACATTTGCATAAAGCAAGCATATTTGCCCACTCCCATATTGATAAGAGTATTAAATACTTGACAAATCTCCCTTTAAGGTAAATTTTGAACAGATGAAAAATGCGATCAACTACAGACTATCATGAGATTAATCACGATTAAATATTTGAATCGATTGACAGCCCTAATAATAAAAATAAATAGCAGACAACAAGAAGAAGGAACTCTGCAACAGTAAATAAATCACTGAGTTATTTAATGTGCTTGTGTGATATTTTAAAGCTGTTCCGCCTGGGAGTAAAAGCTACCTTTGAGGCGGCTGGTCCGAGCTCTGATGCTCTGTAGGCGTTTTCCTGAGGGAAACAATGAGAACAGACTATGTGCTGGGTGGCTGGTGTCCTCCATAACACGTAGGGCCTTCCTCCTGCAGCGGGAGGTGTATAAGTCCTGAATCTGGGGCAGTGATGTTCCTATGACATCTTACTGTCCTCCTCACTCAGTTTTTAGCACAGACAGGCGTGGAGTGTTTAGTTGTTTTTTTTATCAGATTAAGGTGTTGTGAATTTGTTATGTGCCGCGACAATAAAGCTGTATCTCTTTATTTTCTCATCTTTTCTCTCTCACTCCCTCTCTCTCTCTCAGGCTCCATCTCACTTTTCAGACTGCCATCCACTTGCCCCCACCCCCCCTCTCCTCCCATCATAGATGAGCCGGCTCCTAACTCTGCCTACATCATAGAGAACGGGATCCCGCCGGGAAGCATACTAGTGAACCCACATACCGGTACTAACACACACACACACACATACACCAGTTAAGATCACATACACAACACGTGCACATTTATCATACTCGACCCTTTGACCTCTTAGGTCAGCCTTTCCTGAACCCTGATGGAACCCCCGCTGTGTACAACCCTCCGGACAGCCAGCAGCCAATCAGGAGCCAGACTCAGCTGCAAGGCCCTCCCCCTCAGCACCAACAGCAGCAGCAGGTAGCGCGCGCACGTACGCACACAGCAGGACGGTGTTTGACATGCGAGACGTGTTTAGACTGACATACGTACATGTCGCTCTTTGTGTCTTTATCTCTGTCCCCCCGCATGTGTGTGTCTCTCACAGGTGGTTCAGTACTCATCTGTCTCTTACACGGCTCCGCAGATGTTGCCTGTCACTCCCTCACAGCCATACACCACAGTATGTACCGCTGTACAGTCTTAACAACTGCTGCACAATAACGTGCGTTTACAGTATGAGTGCATGTTTACGGGCGTCCACGTGCGCTGCTGCTGACCTCCTTTTCTCTCGGCCCGACAGATTGAAGATCTCTCCTCGCAGTTCGCTCATGTGAGCTGTCAGTCGACGGGTGAAGCCCCGCCCCTCTACCCTGCCAGTCAGGGTTACATCTATGCAGCTCCGCCCCCTCCTCCTCCTCCTCCCAACCCCCCCAGCTACTGCCAGCCCTCACCTTCGGTACGGGTACACATGCACTTCATATTTGTCATGTCCCTTTTTTTTTCATTAAATACACGAAACGATCATTTTGCGGTCACGTAAGATGTATTAAATATTAAAACAATAGTGTGTAGAGCAGCTTAAATTCTGGTTGTAACTTTCAAATTGATTTAGGCTTTTAAAGGAAGAGTTTAAAGTGAATGATAGTAAGAATAAAGCTAGTGTTTTTCATATTATTTTCCTATAGTTGCCTGTGTATTACTACGGCCAGTACCCTACCTCAGCTCAGCACCCATGCAGGCCTGTCTCACCTAGCCAGCACATCCACAGCCAAGCAGCACAGCCAACAGGTACTTCCCACCTGTGTGTGTGTGTGTGTGTGTGTGTGTGTGTGTGTGTGTATGTGTGTGTGTGTGTGTGTGTGTGTGTGTGTGTGTGTGTGCGCGTGTGTGTGTGTGGTAGACAGACAGACGCAGGCCGTGGCAGTAGAGGAGGGGGCCGTTACACTGTCAGAGATGTAGTCTGAGGGTCTCACAGTGAACCGGTCTCTTTTCCTGCTGCTTCTATTCAACACAACGACAAAGACAGAGGAGAGGAGAGGAGACACGTTTCAATACTGTCGTTTATTCGAATTTAGAGCATCTTAATGAGCGAATGTATCTGAAACAGCTGCAAACAGTCCGTCAACTCCTTCTAGGCAACGAAAATTAATGTATATAATTATACAAGTGTCAAAGCGGCGACATCGGAACAGAAATACAAATGACTCCATCAGCAGGAATGATCGGGAAAAATGTGTATGTATTTCCAAAGCAGTGCTTTTTGTTGCTTTTATTATTTAATGTTGCCAATAAAGATTCAAGTGTAAATAAATACTGAATTGATAAATTAAAATATATCCGACCAAATCCACTAATACTACTACTATATGAATTATATATTTATTTTTATTTATTTATTTTTATTTTACCTTTATTTAAACAGATAAGTCAATTGAGAATCAATTCCCATTTACAAGATGATTTTTACGACGGTGTTTAAGTTAAAATAAATAGTGATAAAAACTGAAAAGTACACAAATTCTTACACAGCCAGAAAATAATGAATCAATTTTGTGTTTTTTTTTTAATTTATCAATAATTTCTGTAACATTTGCCCTCTCTTTTTTCATTTTCTTTGTT
This sequence comes from Sebastolobus alascanus, assembly GCA_916701645.2. Taxonomy (NCBI): domain Eukaryota; kingdom Metazoa; phylum Chordata; class Actinopteri; order Perciformes; family Sebastidae; genus Sebastolobus; species Sebastolobus alascanus. The sequence continues at coordinate 345,214 of CAKAOJ020000025.1, read as the reverse complement.
AACGCTGTATCGAAGCTTCCTCACAATTATTCTAAAATAACTGTAAAACTCTCTCGTGGCTTAATGCTTATATTAACCTTTTGCTAAACAGATTGCAGCGCTGAAATATGTTGTTAATAATCTTGTATGTAACTGTGTGTTTGCAGCAGTATACGCCCCTGCTGTGGGGGTGCAGCCGTCCTCACACTCCCAGGCCCACCAGGCCGTGCTGGGGACCTACTCACCGATGGCCTCTCATCAGCGTAGCATACTTCAGGTAAAAACACAAGAGCACCCAAAGGTCTCGTTCTGCGTCGGCCTCCCAACGGCTCAGCCCCCCCAGAAGGAGCAGTTCAGAAAGTACTTGTGGAAGCAAATTCTTCACTCCCAACTTTTCTTTTTTTTCTTCCTGCAGGGAGGTGTTTCAGTGTCCTATCCCCAAAGTAAAGTTGTGACCGGGGTTGGTGGGGAGGCGGGTTACTGCTGCGTGGTGCCCCCACCCCCCCACCACGGCAGCTGTCATCCTCCCAGCTGCACCAACCTCAGCGCCCCGGCCTGGAGCGCACAGTACTGACGATGCCTCGACGGGTGGAGCGGCGACGTTCGAGTTCCTGCGTGAACTCACATGCGCACATTCTTAACACCCTTTTTTCACACTCCCTCACCTACACCCGCCTTCCTCCTGACGATGCCCACAGGGTACACCGTTCACACTCTTAACAAGCATGTGCACACACACACACAACATACACCCACACATACACACACACACACACACACACACACACACACAGACACACACACACACACAGAAATGTACCACTGTACCAAAGCTTAATAGTATATATCAGAGCTGCTGTATTGAATGCATAATTTATATACACAAATGGAGTTTTATATTGATATTAAATTATATATTGTGTTCCAAGGAAATGCACTGTGTGAATAGAAAAATAAAGTGCTGTGGCTGGATTGACGATGTCACATTTCTATATCATCCCGGCTCTTTGTTTCCTCTCATGTTGACGGTGACGTGGTCGAGATACATACACCAGGAAATAAAGTGCTTTCTGTTCTAAACACGATGATCAAAATGATGTGTGCGCTGTGGGAAAGCAGAGATACGGGTTGTTAACCTACCACCGAGTTCATAAATGGGAGATGAATGTTAATGTCTGAATAACTAATAAGCAAGTGAAAGATTTTTACATTAACACAGTTGATCATTTAGTTTTAGGGAATCTTGGTGTTATTAGGAGACTAATACATTCATACAGTCGAGCAATAACGTTCAGGTTTTTCACACAAAACAAATCACTGTGGAAAATTATAAATTATATAAACAGCAGAGACCATTGACAGTTACCATGTTCCACCAAACCACTTAAGGATTCTCACTATGAGACGTTAGCGCCCCCTGCTGCTCAGAGACTCTGTGTCCTGTCCTCACATGTAAAACAATGCAGGTCATTTCACCGCTTTTTCATTTGCTCATCAGTTTGCTCTCGGTGTTACACCAAAATCTGTGACTGCAGAGAGCCAGCAACACATGAGGTCAGCATTTCTGATGGCTGTCGTCATAAAATGTGACCCCACTGTTTACCTGTGCAATAAATGAGGCAAATATGTGACAGAAACACACAGAACAAAATTGTTTAAAAACATAAATGTATTTTAATGTTTTTAATTTAAAGATATATTCACAAAACTGAAAAGAAAAGGAAAAGATAGGTACCATGGGGTCACATTTTTTTGACACCTTATGCGCTGCTGGCTCTCTGCGGTCACAGATTTCAGTGTAACACCGCACACGTTTGAGATGCTGGAATTAGTCAAATTTGGGGATTTTTAATTTAAAGATGTTTTCACAAAACTCTAAAAGAAAAGCAAAATATAGGTACAGTGGGGTCACATTTTCTGACAACAGCAGTCAGAAATGGTGACCTTATGTGTTGCTGGCTCTCTGCGGTCACAGATTTCGGTGGTCACGGATTTCAGTACAACACCGGCTCTCGGGCTGCAACTAACAACTGTTTACATTCCTGATTAGAATATTTTACAATTTACTGATTAATCTTTAGCAAATTTTCCCAGTTGAGAAACTGGAATTAGTCAAATTTGGGGATTATTAATTTAAAGATATATTCACAAAACTCTAAAAGAAGTTGTGGTGACTTTATGTGTTGCTGGCTCTCTGCGGTCACAGATTTCGGTGTAACACCGGCTCCAGGGCTTCAACTTACAATTGTTTACATTCCTGATTAAAATATTTCACAATTAACTGATTAATCTATAGCAAATTTTCACATTTGAGGAGCTGGAATTAGTCAAATTTGGTTATTTTTTGCATTAAAAATTGCCTAAACAATCAACAAATTATCAAAATGTGTGCCATTTAATTTCATGTCAATTGACTAATAAACATTTAAACTCTTATTTCTACTTATGGGGAAATAACGTACATTCAATGGGCCTTTTTCACAGCAGACATTTGAACTTGTCACAGCAGGTAAAGCACAGGTGTTACTGATAAACACTAACGATGGCTCCAGTGAGCCAGCATGCACAACAAGGAGGCTGAAACTGAAGCAGCTACATGAAAGTGAGTCATTTATTTTATTATTTACACCTGTGCTTTTCCTACTGCGATATGTGAAAGCGGTCTACTCAAATATACACATCAATATCCAATTAAATTAGTCTTTTACAGAACCATTACATTACATATAATGCTCTCTTTTAAGTCTGCAGGCATACAAGGTTTTACACTACTGTTCTCTTTCATGCAAGCAATAACTGATGAGCCGACATGTGTTATTGTTCGGATGCCGTGTAATTCATTTTGCACTGAAAGTGATTCATATTCTCCCCCAAACAAATTCAATGAAACATATCCATCATCCGGCACGAGGCTTTAAAATTAAATTCGGATTTCATAACTGCGGCGTCGAAATGCAATATTTATACAAGAAGAAAAGCCGGCTCTATTTTTGTCCTTTTCTACATTCAGACGCACAGAAACGAGCAGCCGAGCCGTGCAGGTTCATGATCTTTAATAAAAGGCACATGTACAGCCATAGTGAGATGAGTGAGTCCACTGGCATAGAGACGAAGCATTAAAACACAGAAATACAGGAAGTAGAGGTCAGGAGGAGAGAGATCTATCTGCTTTACAGTAGAGTCTACTTAAGTAACATCTTCTCGTTCTCGTTCAAGTAAGTCTAACACTAATATGTCACCGTGGTAAGGTTAAAACCCCCCCCACCCGTCCCCACCCATGCCACACACACACACACACACACACACACACACACACACACACGCGCACACACACACACACCATCCAACCATCACCACCCACAGTCTGATCTTCCAGAGGAGTCTTCTCCGGAGGGCTGTTGAACGAGTCCAGATCGGTGTTGACTCGTCCTCACGGGCCCCCGTTGCCTCCAAGTTACATTCACACTATTGATGGCGTCTTCCTAATATTTTGCACAGGGACCCAAAATCCAACTAATACTCTGGAATACAACCAGGCCCAGTGTTTCTGTGGGTCAGTTAGTTTGTGGTGATTTGAAAGAAAACCTCATTGATAACACTGCATCAAAGCTGGAGTTTTTTTTAATGATATTTTAAGGAGCATTTTGATAAAATTTATGTATAATAAAAAAAAAAGAAGTCTTCAGTCTTTCTCCCATGATGACAGGAAATAGCATATCCAGTGATTGGGGGGAAAATACGTGAGATAATACTACTATAGTCCGACTGATGCGGGATCCTTGGGGCTGATACTGATAAAAAGGTATTTAGGAGTTTTAAAAATCAGAGTTATTTTTTTAACAAACACATAACATAATCAAACTGTCTTGTTACGGATCCCTTAGATTTAGTTTTTTGTACAGTTAAAAAATAAATGTGTCGGTGCTCTCTGGTGGACAAAACTACTAGTTTTGCATTTCTGTACTGCAATTTCTTGTTAATTATCAGCCAACATACACTGATATGGCTGCGATAAGTTAACTTCGGCTAATATATCGCCCTGGGTAATTTATAAATCTAGCTTTAATTACTACCTTGAAATCAAGAATGTCTTGTTAAATAAGTGCATGATATAACCAGGGATGCACCCACACCGGATCAGATGTTGGTCCGAAACTGACTCAAATAGCTGGATCGGGTATCAGTGACGATGGGGCCGATCTATTAAATTCAGTTCTACGTTTATATACTATATACATTATATACTGGAATTTGAATTCCTGTTTTTGTTGCTGCATTAAAAAGGTTTACACCTGAATTGTAATTAATGTAAGATTTTTACCAAATTGAGTACAACTTATTATTTTAATAATAAATATCAAATCAGTAAATTTATATCTAAGTATTTATTGGTCACATTTTGTTTTACAAAGTTAGGAAGGCAATGTTTAAGTCGAGCCTGATGTTGCCTTACACATAAATGAATGAGTCACTTCCACACGGTGAGGCATACAGTTTATTAATTAAACGCTGGTATCGGCCGATACTTAAAGGTATCGCTATCGGGACTGAAAAAGTCGGATCGGTGCATCCCTACATATAGATAGATTAGATCTATATTGTGGTGTTATGCTTGCCAGTTGTTATTGTACTGAACGGGTGGAAATTCCCAAATCAATTTGCAAATAATCAAATTACCAAAAAGCAGCTGACTGACAGTGAACCTGTGGCTTTTGGGGCCCCTGAAGGTCCTCAAGGATTGTACTGTTTTTCACATAGGGACAATGTTTACACTCACACACAGGCAGCCACACGCTAAAACCCAAAATAAAAATAAAAAAAGTTCACAGGTATTTAAATATTTAGGGTTAAGAGAGAAATAAAAATGGTATTAGTGTTGGAAGGTTAAATATAACCACAGCTGGAGGAAGAAGAACTAAAATATGCATGCAGCCAGGCCGTCTCTCCTCGTGTTGAAAGGTAAAAGGGGGTCACCGGGGGGAGGGGGAGGGGGGGGGGGACGCCGTCTTTTCGTCTGTTCTGGCAAAGCTTGAGACGGTAAAATGGACACTTTTGCCAAATCAGAAAGAAATCGTTGACTAGACTCAGGCATAAAGTGTGCAGAGGGAAGGGACAAACACACACACACACACACACACACACACACACACACACACACACACACACACACACACACACACACACACACACACACACACACACACACACACACGCCGTCCACATCCATTCACGTGTCCAAAGAACAGCTCAGTAGAGTCGATCACTCTATTTTCACATTATCGCGTCTTTGGGACATTTCAACATAAAAGCAGAGTTTGGGCCACACCACAAGGTCCGTCACTTAACTTTCTTTTTCTCACACAAACACACACGCACACACACGCACGCACACGCACGCACACACACACACACACACACACACACACAGACACACACACACACAAACACATGCACGCAACGAATGCACCCAGCAAATCTTGCTTTGTTTGGTGTGTGTGCTACCTTTGGCTGCGGGTGTCAGGGGTGAAAGGTCAGAGACGACCTGACCTCAGAGAGCCTCCACAAGTACACACCAGCCATCCCAGAACCACCTCCCTCACCCCAACACCCCCCGCCTGTGCCTTCGCAGGTTTCACCCCCATCCCATAACAATGCCCACCCATCTCCATAGCAACTCACAGCTCCCCGAGCAAGGGGTCTCACTATCTTGTAAAAGGAGGTAAGTGTAATTAGTGATGTGTGTGTGTGTGTTTGTGTGTGTGTGTGTGTGTGTGTGTGGAGGCGTGTGTACCCTGCGTGAATGTGTGTGTGTGTGTGAGTATATTTGTGTGTTTAGGTGTTAAGAGGTATCAGTGGTTCAGTGGTGTCTCTCTTTATTCTTCATCTCTCTCAGCCCCTCGCCCTCCGTCACCCTTCATCTTCTTCCTCATCCTTTACATCTTCCTCCTCCTCCTCCTCCTCCTCCTCCTCCTTCCTCCTTCCTCCTTCCTCCTTCCTCCTCCTCCTCTCCCCTCGCTCTTTATTTTTGGACTTGGAAGATGAACAGGCGCAGGTTGATGTTTTTGGCGGCCAGCAGTTTGTTGCACTCCACCGAGTCGGAGATGGGCAGAGGGACGTATTCGGTCTCGTTGGCGTCGTTGCAGAAGGAGTGGTGGTGGATGACGGGCTTGATCCGCACGTCGTCGTACGGCCCCTTCAGCAGCAGGAAGGAGCACTCCAGGGCCGAGTTCACCTGCACACACACACACACATCCGTGTGTTACTGTATTAGCCACAACGTCTGCTGACTAGGGATGCACCAAGTATGATAATTATTTTTTTTTTGTTTTACATAAACCTTTTTGATAAGAATCAATTTGGCTTAAAAAAAGGTGTCGGTGCTCTCTGGTGGACAAACTTCTAAATGACCTCCATCGTACAGTATGTTTGCTATTTCTGATCTGACATTTCTTGCCACTTTATCGGTCGATATTGATCGATATCTGTGATGTATTTGTCACACTCCACTGCTAATGTAACTAGAATGGCACTCGGAGAGCGCAGACCTCCGCCCCCCCTCTCCGTTCAGCTTGCGCCATCATCCACGTGTACTTTTGTTTATGTTGAGATCAGCTGTACGTAGCGGAGCATCGTAAAACACCTCATTCAAACTGGACAGAAACAAAATAAAACTCACCTAAACCGTCGTCGTTACTCTTTCCAACAATCACCACGTGTGCTTTGGTCGAACTCAACTGTAATTTCACAGAGTTTAATGTGAAAAAACGCCGAATCTAATCCAAGCGCCTATTTTTCAGGGCGCGACGGGTGCGCGCCGAGATAAAAATAGTTCAACTTTTGGAACGCTGCAGCACACACCGCATGTCATGTGACGAGGAACAACCAATCACAGCCGGCAGATATCGTTTCTTTCTTCCGTAAATATCAGTCTACGGTCTCAAAATATAGAGGAGAAGTTCATCATTTTAGTGCAGGGCTACCCAGAGCTTTACCATCTGTCCCATGGACTATGTTACTTATGGTACGTGTCCACCATCCTTTCCACACTTCCCATTCATTGTCTATGTAAGCAGCCGTGCAATGCCTTCTAGTAATGTGGCAGCGCGATTCGAGAGTCCTGGCGTCACGTTGACTGTTCCTCATTTGCATAAAGTTGAGGTCTAGGCTACTTTATGCAAATCACGGGCGTCCGACGCGACTCGCCCCCTATGGAAACTCCCTTAAAACCTTTATACTACGCGTTGTCGATCCAAAATAAAGACAGATTCAGCAGCTGCGTGGCTTATTTCTCGCATAAAATGTTTTCAGGAACACATTTTGGTGAACTACTTTCATAATATAAGAGAAGAAAGTTTCCAAACGAGCCGCCGTATTGGCTCCAGTCTGAAAGCTGGGAGCAGCAGCCCACCAGGGAAAGCACTCGTCCAATCAGGTGCCTAGTGTCTAGTGGCAGCCCATCAAGCGTCCAATGCTGGGAAGCGAGGTGATCCTTCGCAATTAAAAAACGCCCTTGTTGACACGTACCATAAGGGTGTCGTATCATGTACAGATTTGTAAATCCCTCTGAGGCAAATTTGTGATTTAGGGCTTTACAAATAAAATGTACAAGACATGAATGAGATGAGAGAATGATAACAAAGCTCACACACAAACATTAGAGCAGGAAGCGCCAACGTCAGTGTTTTGCTCAACTTCACCAAAGCGGATGTGTTAAAGTCACGGGCTTATCGCTTTGACGCAAGTCATATTGAGAAACAAGCACCTTGGATGGCAGCAAAAAAAAAAAATGCTCCTCAATTCTGCTAGCTGTAGTGATCACTCTGTAACTATCAGGTCAAACAAGCACACACTAAAAAAAAAACTTTAGAAATAAACACGGACAGGCGGAGCAGAGTGTTTGTACCTTGCTTTTGAGGATGAGCTGGAAGGAGAGGGTGCGCTTGCAGGACAGGTTGGGGTTGCGCTCCGAGTCGTTGACGCGGGCCTTCAGCACCCACGTCTGGTTGAGAACGGTGAAGCGCGGTGTTTCATAGTACAGGCGAGTGATGAAGTCATCGGTGCGGTACGGCCTGAACTGCACCTCTGGATGGACGAATAAGTGGAGGACAAGAAGTTTGTCTAGTATAAGGAGGGGATGTGCTACATTTAGATAATTTCTCAAACTCCACAGACACATCACATCACTCGATTTGTCTTTTTTGCATGTACCTGTAAACCCGATCTTTTCGTAGCAGAGCAGGCTGAAGATGGTGTTATAGAGCTGCATGTCTCTGCGGTGGTTCTGGTCCATCTCTCCCAGTATTCCCATCAGCTCCGTACCAGTCTTCGTGGGGTGGGAGCACTCGCCCTCGTGCGCTGGCAGCTCGTGGAACGGACCTTGCCAAGGGCAGCCAATCCTCTTGTACTTACACTGCGTCACCCTGGCAACATAACGGCGAGTTAAAAGACAAACTGGGTGGAAGGAAAGACGTGGCTTTATATAAATTAGATCCTTTACAGAGGTGCTTTGTGACGAATACATGTACTTTCCTGCAGTGAGTGGAGGGTACTAATAATATCAAAAGCTGCTAATTAACCTAGGTTGTGAACCGAGGCTAATTAATACTGTACTAATGATACGTTTGTGCTGAGAGCCAATCTCAAGGAAAGAAAGACTTGGATTTATATCAATTAAGACCTGGATCGAGGTGCTTTTCGATGAATACCTGTTACTTTCTCAACAGTAAAAGTGAGGCATTAATAATGTCAAAGGTACTAGTTAGCCTCTGTAGTGAACCAAGGATAATTCAAACCACGCTGACGTAATTCACTTTATGTTAACTGCAAAGTTTTGTCTTATACATATAACCAAGTAGCTGGAAGGGTTCAGTAGTCTGTCTGTGGATATGTCCTTGACAAACATGTTTAATTTGAATAAACTTTGAACAACACCTGTCGCTCTGTCGCTTGTAGTGTGAACACAGCGTGAGTCCAGCATGTCGTCTGTAGACCGCGGCTCACCTGCGGTTCACGTTAGCTGCTGGATGCTGGATGTACTAACTGAACTCTCCTTCACTTCCCTAGAGTCAACGAGCATGAGCGGATACCCTACAGGAGCAGCGCCACTCCGCCACTGCAACTCAAATTGTGTAAGTTTGCCATACTAACTTATAACGTTACCGCCGGCAAAACACCTCCACTTATGTCAAAGCAAGCGACTAATCAACCAATTTGGGAATTAATACATCCGCTAACTGTACGCCCTACTTCACCGGTGTTTCTGACCGCGAGTAGCCACACTTTGATGTGTTTTTTCTCCGTGAACCACAGTGTGTTTCACCGGTGTTTCTGAATAGCCGCGACTATGTCATGGAAGGTTTAAAGGCCCTTTTGACAGCAGCCATTTTGACATGGCATTGCCGGGTAAACACCTAAACACAGGTGTAATTAATAACATTAATTATGGCTCTGTTTCAGGGCACAGGTGTTATGATGAAGTCTGTTACCCTGTCGAATAGTGTCTCTAGTCTCTCTAGTGTAGTCAGGGTTGGTGCCTTCGAATGGGGTCGTGTTTACCGTGTCCACGAGAAGAGCCCGCGTGAACGCCCCGCTCTTGTGGTATTCACGACCTCGTAAGTGGAAAGTTTTTGAAAGCGCCGAGCTCGCGAGTTGTGACATGTTTGTTGACGTTGTCAGATATGGCGGAGGCCATGGAAGTTCATTTTTCGGGGCATAATAAGTGAATATATTGTAATTTTAGTCGTATATTGTTTTTCTTCGTAATTTATATATAATATATAATAGGTCTGAGGAAAATGTTGATATTCCCAGCGGCCTCATCTTTTTCCTCCGACATTGTGCTTCTGAATTTACTGCATTATGTTACCCGCTTGCTAGCTTGCTAAATTGTTAGCCTCTGTGGCTTCTAGACGCTGACAGTAACGGTAATGTTGCCGATGCTTAGCAGCGGCGTTCTCACGACTTAACCACTTAAACGTCAAGCACATTGTGTACACGACTTCCCATGTTGTAAACACTAGCTCACGAGTTTCATTTGAAGGCACCATAACGGCTGGTTCAGGTTTAGGCAGGGGGGGGGGACACATATCGACGGGAAACAGTACTCGACACAACACCGGTATTGTGCATGCTGGCTCACTGGAGTGGCTGTGACACTAAATAGAACGGGACCATGATTAATTTTTTTGCTGAGGACCTAAGGAAGTGCAGTGTCGAGTGTCAAGTTGTAAGAGTGGTTTCTTGAGAAAGCTGCGAGCATTCGGCCGGTTCTGAACAGGCATGTTTTCAACGGGCACAGCACTTGTAACGTTATATATAAAAAAAAAAAAATGGGGGCATTCCTGAGAAGAACAACATCATCTTTATGTAAGAAGCAGTCACATCCTCAGAGGAGACCAGCACATTTTTCTGTCTGACCTGACCAGAAGCCTGGTGACTGCCTTGGCCGTTGTCATGGTAACATCAGCACAGGCACAGCTGTCCCAAGCAGGGTCACCTGTTGCTATAGCAACAACCCCACAAGATTTCATGCATGCAAATTCAACTGAGCGTCACACGCAACAGGCACACAATAATCACATCAGCTGGTTTTCTCCTCAGCAGAAGCAGGTCACATGCTCCCCCATCTTCCTGCAAATTAACCCATGTGATTCTGTTACCACACACACACACACACACCTATGCATCATTGTGTGTGTGTGTGTGTGTGTGTGTGTGTGTGTGTGTGTTAGGTAAGCGCACAGCTTCCATTTTCATGTTTCACTTCTTTGTAATCTGAAGAGCCTGCCCTGAACTCGCTTGATGAAAGCGTTTGTCGCCGTTTCATTTGTGGGAGAACTCATTTTGACCCCTTTTCACACAAGTGTTGATTACAAGTTTGGTAGATTTCTTCTAGGAAAAATGGTGTTTTTGTGTATATGTGTGTGTGGTAAATACCTGTCTTGGCACTCCTCTTTCTGGTGTCTCTCTAAGCTGGAGCGTGGGAACTGTTTTAGGCAGAAGGTACATTCTGTCGGCAGCTCACTGACAGCCTTCTCCACGGCGAGGTTCCTGCAGCACAGGTTCTTGCTAATCTCACACCTAAACACACACACACACAGGAAACCACATATCATAACTCAGTGCGGTGGTAACATTTGCGGTATGTAAAGAATGTTCATACAAGATCGTGAACAATGCACAACCATGAATAACTAGTTATGCGTTTACGGTATGCTTTTCTCCATTCTTGGTGGCGAAATTACTGTCGGAATGCAAAAACAAATCAATCAAGTTATTTTTCCCTGTGCCCATGCATCAGTGATGAATGCAAAAGTAGTTTGGTCAAATTTATTTTGTCAATCGATTAAAATATTTAATCGCGATTAATCGTATGATTGTGGATAGTTAATCGTGATTAATCGCAACTTAATCACACATTTTTTATCTGTTCAAAATGTACCTTAAAGGGAGATTTGTTGAGTATTTAATAATCTTATCAACATGGGAGTGGGCAAATATGCTGCTTTATGCAAATATATGTATATATTTATTATTGGAAATCAATTATCAACACAAAATAATGACAAATATTGTCCAGAAACCCTCACAGGTACTGCATTTAGCATAAAAAATATGCTCAAATCATAACATGGCAAACTCAAGCCCAACAGGCAACAACAGCCGTCAGTGTGTCAGTGTGCTGACTTGACTATGACTTGCCCCAAACTGCATGTGATTATCATAAAGTGGGCATGTCTGTAAAGGGAAGACTCGTGGGTACCCATAGATCCCATTTTCATTCACAGATCTTGAGGTCAGAGGTCAAGGGACCCCTTCGAAAATGGCCATGACAGTTTTTCCTCCCCAAATATTTAGCGTTTAAGTTTGGAGCGTTATTTAACCTCCTTCGCAACAAGCTAGTATGACCTGGTTGGTACCGATGGTTTCTTTAGGTTTTCTGGTTTCATATGATGTCAGTATCTTCACTCTAGCTTTAAAACTGAGCCCGCTACAACCTCCAAAAGATCGATTGTGTTAATGTGTTAACGAAAGTAGATGCGTGAAAAAGAATTTGCGTTAACGCATTATTATCGCGTTAACTTAGACAGCCCTGGTAAAATTATGTTGTAACATTAAATTTTGATTCTGAGAACTTTATTAAGCTAACGGTCCAGAGTGGCTTTTGGGGTATCTTACACTAATCACTGCATTCATGTTTTTCCTGCTGTTTGAAATCATTCTCATCTTGCCTTGGTTCCATCGGATTTGCGGGGTTTTTTTATGCTCTAATTTCTTTTAGATAGCATCACATACTTCCTGACTCAGAACTTGCAGAAAAACAAATCAGAATTTTTTGGATCAGTTATTTAATTGGACAAAATATATAATAATATCTACATTATTTGGCTGCAGAAGTAAGTATTTGTAGCTAAGTGTCTGTGGACAGCATACAAAAACTGTTTTGACACACCTGTCTGGGAACATTCAGAAATGTGTATATAACCAAAATATCATATTTAGATGTATCAATATCATCCGTACACAATGCTGTTCAGATCTACAGTCATTAACTAGCTTCTGCTTCTGGGACTGAATAGCCAGCTGGTCTTTCTATGCGCACTAATCAGGAAGTGCTCGTGTCTACAGGGAACTTGGTGTACCTGCAGTTGGGACACGTAGCCTGTTCCTCCTTGAGACGAGAATCAGCCAGGAGGTGGATGAAACAGCCTGCACACATCAGGTGTCCGTTGGTACACTGTGGTGGGAAAAAAAATAGTTGAAGCGACAGTCAAACAAAGTGTACGAGGAAAGTGGAAAAAAATCATGACTGTGGATCCTAAGTGGGAAGAGGCAGAGGGAAAATGGCAAAAATATTTGCGTTAGTGCAAACTGGAAAGGACTAAGTTGGAAAACTGGAATTAAACTTTCTCTTGTTGAATTTTATGACAAAAATGTCGACCTAATTTGGTACAGCTGTGGCGTATTTAAAGACTAATAATTGGGACTGCTTTAAAAAATTTAAATTTTGGGAAAATACATCAGAAGACACAGACAATTTAAGGATTGTGTATTCAAATCAAAACACATAATTTGGGGGAAATGCCATTAGACATGTTTAGCTAAGGTTAGGTGTATTTTAGTCTGTTTTAATTTAAATTAAGTTATAACAATGGATTGGCTAAAGCCGCCCAACAGCAATAATAGAGTTAACAACAAAAAGACTGGCTGCGCCATTGGAAATATAACAGCAAGATTACAATTTATTAAGTATTTTTATAGAGGAGAGAGATCTGGAGTTGTGTACTTTTCTATGTGACAAAGTTCAGTTGGATATATGGATTAACTGGCCTAATGTTATTTAGTTGTTATGCTTCTTTTAATCAATACGTTTTAAGGTATGTATCCATGTTAAGGGCAGAATATTGTGTATTGAAAGAACGTCAACTTGTGTTTACACAGTATTGTTACTAAATGTTTAAAACGTGTGCTGTGTGGTGCAGAAGGGCATGTAAATGTTTAAGACTAACCGAACAATTATTAATTACAAATGTGTTCACTTGACATTGAAGGGAGCAGTTTGAGGTCATTAAGGAGGAGGCTGGTGTGGGGTTGAAAGGAAGGACAGAAGATGATTAAAAATCTAGGTTTTGGTTGAGTTGTGTCTGAGGTCTTATATATGGAGTTTGGGTATGTGGCTTTTTTTGCTGAAGGTTATTTGAGAATAATTCATAGTATAATGTTGTAAACTTTGGTCCGGCACAGCTGGCCACTCGGCCAAGGGTGTGTCTGGTCTCTCGTGGCTCAGCTTGCAGCATAGATGTGTTGTATCTAGTATCACTAAAATAAATGGAGCTGGCCAACAGTATTCAACAGGTTGACTCTGGGGACCGGTGGCTGGGACACATTGGGGAGCCTCTAGTGTGAGTTGTCCTGTTGTTTTGCTGTTGTTTGACGGTAGGTTTTAGGGTGTTATGAGGGGGGGGGAGGTTTGTGATTGACACCACGTTTACCTGGTATACAGACGCCTTGGGCAAGTCTAGGCACACGGTGCAGCACAGCACTGAGTACAGCCTCTCCTCCAGCTTTCCTGACTCCCCCTCGAGCAACCTCACCCTCTTCTTGGGCGGCTCGTCCGGGTCAGGCTCGGGCCCTTCTCGCCGGATCATCCCCACGACGACGTCCTCCTGCATGGCCGCGACCCCGGCCGCAGCCTCGGCCGCCGCCGCCCCCGCGGCCCCGACCCCCATGCCGGCCGAGGAGGAGCCCGGGGCGGCCGCCAAAACGCCCACGTCTCTCTCTTCCAGCGAAGACATGGCGATGACTTTTTGTCTAGAAAACAGGGTTAGCTCAGGGGGGCTAGCTTCACAAAGCTGTCAGAGCTAAGGGTCAGCTGACAGCTAGCTCACGGTGGCTAGGCTAACGCTACGACAGGCAGGCTGTCAGAGAAGGAAAGCAGGCTAACTTAGTATTATTAACAACGCCACTTTCCACTCACGGTATCTAACAAGCCAATGATTGTGTAATAACGAGTGCAGAATGTAATTATCACTTAATGGACTAGTTTAGTTGACTTACAGTGAGGCTAGCAGACTAGCTACGTTGACAGAAACACAGCAGTCCTCTCTCCTCTCTCTCCCTTTGCAGAACAAAAACAACTCAGGCGTCTCTCTCAGCTGTTGTTGTGCTTCTCGACGCCGTTATTCGCAAATGACAGCGGATTACAACGATGCACGCCGGCGGCCCGGCTCGGCTGCTCGTCTACCGTCCCCGCTCCGGTACCGACTGACCGTCCACGGGACCCTGTCGGTGATTTTAAAGAGCCGCGCGGTTCGAGACAGTTCTGCTGGGGACTCGTCTCTCTCTCTCTGGCTTACACAGCCATCTTTGTTTTTTTTTTCCTGTCCGTCTCCCCCGACTTCACCCTTTACCGACTCCGGGTCAGACGCGTTATTACTCCTCGGTCCTGGCTAATAACATAAAGCAGCGTATTTAAAAAGTAAATATTTTGCGGGCCCTATGAGTGCCACAGGGACTACTTCAGCACAGCCGTGTGTGTTGGCTGACAGCGGAATGTTTTATTGTGGCAGATGACTTGGGGTATTTAAAGAGTTTTTAACGGCGCATGCGTAGTGAGCACCTGCGGGTCAGTATATGGCAGGACTTGGAAAGGTGACCAAAACCTGATATGCGACAAATTTAGGCCACTCCAATAGGGACACACATCCTTTATACATATGCAATGCTTATGAACCACATGCACACGTTATAACACCTTAATGACACTAATCTGTGACAATCAACAACTTTTAACTAGGGACTGTGTATTGGCAAGAATCTGGCGATAACGATACGTATTGTGATACAGGGGTAACGATTCAATATGTAAGGGATAATGTACAGCGATCCGGTCATTGTTGTGAAATAAACCCTGACAGGCAGGGTGTTGCATCGCCCTGAGGGGGTTTATTTCACAACAGTGTCCCACTAGCTGTACATTATCCCGCCTCTTAAGATAAGATAAGATAAGATAAGATTAACCTTTATTAATCCCTTTGGGGAACATGGCTACTTACTGAAGAAATCAATAATTTGACACAAAAACGGTCAGCCAGAGTCCGACATCAGAACTGCACCCATAGCAACGGTCTGCTGTAAAGAAATAACAGACCATAGAACGCAGTGATTGACCAATCAGAATCCAGTATTCAACAAAGCCGTGTAATAAATTACAATATATATTGACACAGTAAGTAAGGCGATATATTGCGTTTTGTTTTTTTTCGAAATCTAATTTTAGGAAAACTATCATAGTATAAAGAACACACCACCATATGTATAAAATCTGAGTAAAAAAATTCACTATGTGAAATGGTTACTATGGGGACTAACATCATTACACATGAATACAATTAGACTCATTGGAGCCACAGGAGTCTCAGCTTTTCACTCCTACCCAATTTATGCAATTCCAAGACTAATTAGAGACCCCAGTACGCAGAAATATTCAAATAGATCATTTTTAAAATAGGCAAAAATAACACATTTATACCACATGCAAAAAACTGCATGTGATTATCGTAAAGTGGGCATGTTTGTAAAGGGGAGACTCGTTGGTACCCATAGAACTCATTTTCATTAACATATCTTATCTTGAGGTCAGAGGTCACGGGACCTCTTTGAAAATGGCCATGCAAGTTTTTCCTCGCCAAAATTTTGCATAACTTTGCGTTATTGAGCCTCCTTGGCGACATGCGAGTATGACATAGTTTTTACCAATGGACTCCTTAGGTTTTCTAGTTTCATAAGATGCCAGTATCTTCACTCTAGCTTTAAAACTGAGCCCGCTAAAACCTCCGAAAGACAGATTTTTAAGAGGTTAATTAAAAATCGATACAGCGTTTCGCAAAACATAATATCGTGATACTCGTGTGTATCGATATTTTCTTATACCCCTACTTTTAACAGAACTTCATAACAAAAACACCTTGTTTCTGCTGACATGTTTATGGCCCTATCTATGAAAGTGGTTCAACTGGTTGTAAAGGGCCCTGTGTTTGTGTGTTAAAGGATGCATAAATAATTCAGCCAGAAAAACAGGGTGATCGAAGAAGCCTTGGTTACTGATACTAGGTCAGAAGCATTTATAACCTTATTCAATCCACCAGTGTCCCAGATATGTGGCTTAGCAGCCTCAAGGGCTGGGAGGGGTGCATTAGTGTACACGATGGGGGGCTGTGTATGTGTCCTTTGGGTTAGGTGGGGCAGGATGTTTGTGTCAGCTGTCTGCAAGCCTAACCACTCCCATTGGACAGATAGATATGCCTTATTTGGGCTGTGTGGAATGACAGTGGAGCCATACCACCCTCAGCTATGCACACACTGTTTAGCCAGTATGTGGTCCTGAATGCTGGGCAATTCCTGTTATTATCCACTGGATGTTACCACGCTGTAGTTTGTCCGGATATTGCCACTGATTTCTAATTCACTAGCTGTTAATCATCACAGGGTTATTAATATAAATACGTATAATAAACACATTGTCAGAAAGATGGCGTTCAAGAGTTTAGTAAATATGGCAAACTTTTACCAGGACTAAAACGAAAACTTCTTGGTACAGATGTGTTTAGTTTATGAAGATATAGTAAACAAATGTTGCTCAATAGACGATCCTAGCACAGACTTCTAGGAATTGACTTAAAGGGGAAGGGGTATAAAAAAGGAGGACGGGTCAGTGTCGTCACACAAGCAAATCAAAAATAGCTACCACTTGGCAGGCACGATAACATATCATATCCTCAAAGATAAACATGGCTTGCAGAAAAACAATTACAACAACCAAAACAAAAACACTTCAGTACTACAAAAAAAGTATTTTCATGAATACACCACGACATTAGAAACAATGACAAACTGCAAATATGTTTAAATCCAAATTGAGTCCTACTTGATATCAACTCTATGTGCTCACAGTGCTTCGCTACTTCCCATCCTCATACCTTGGTCATTATTACACAACATCTCATCATCAATTTGTGATTGCAGGATACATGGATAACGCACATTTATGAGATTTGTCTAGCCTCATCAATCAGACCCTATTCAATCTCGAGGGAGTAAATCGCATCATCTGCAGGTCATTCGAGGATTCATCTGCCGGGAAATCAGCGGTATTGTCCGGAACAATGGAAGCGATAACCCTGATCTAATCACACGGTTAAACAGGAGATTGACAGTGAGGGTGAGACTGCGCGGGTGGGCGGGTGTCGGTGGTGTGAACGTTCGCCTCGTCGTGGTTCTGAGCGGTGGCTGTGGTAGGGTCGTGCAGGGGAGAGGTGAAGTTCTGCTGATGATGGATAGAGAGTGATGAAGAAGCTGCTGCTGGGTTGGAGGATGGGTAGTGATGCGTTGAGTGACCCGCTGTGGTTCGATGCGCTGTATTGGTGGGAGGTGGTGAATATGGAGGTGATTGCTGTTGGCTTTTTTGTTTTGATTGTGTTTTAATCTGGGATGGAAACTCAGTTTGATTGAGTTCAACACTTGGGCTGCCAGGATCACGGTCTTGGGGACCTGGATCCTGTATTTCTGACCTGCTGGGCTCCCCCGAGTCTGTAGTGGTGCACACTGGTTTATGCTGACCAGGTGTGGCCTCTGAAGGTATGTGCACTTGGATCTGTGCAGCTATGGTGTGAGCTGCACTTGTCTCTTTTGATTGTTGCCGTGGTGATTTGTCCTCATCTTGTGTGCTGAACTCTTTACGTGTGACTTCTCCCTCGCTGCCGGTGTGTCCTGGTGTTTTGTCTGTCGTCGTTTCTGCTGCATTGGTCCGAGCTAATGTCTGGACTTGTCTGGACTTGTCTGGTTCTGCTCCAGTATCTGCTGCGTCCCTCTGACTTTTGTCTGTGAGCGCCCTCTGCCTGCAGATTGAAGCCATTGTCTTCACCCAGGGATGCAGCAAGGTCTGCTCTGCTGTCAGCCTCACTGTGGGATCTGACTGAAGCAGAGCTCTGACCAGGCCTCTGGCGTCTGCACACAAACACACACACATAATAATAATAAGGAACAGGTTGTTTATTTATTTGTGTTTGTGTGTATATGCATTGGTGGTATTTCTCACCTTCTGAGATGGGGTCCCAGTAGGGGGACAGGAAGTGGAGTTGTCCCTGTTTTATTAGTTGGAACAGCTCTTCCTGGTCCCGATCCCGACTGCGAAATGGGGGAAATCCACACAGCAGGATATAGAGAATAACACCCAGAGCCCATACATCCACTGCAACACCATAACCTGTCGGGTCAAACCACAGTTAATTTAGAAAATATGACTCAAATTCAGATTGGAAATTGATCAAAAGAAGTGTTAGGAAGGGTTTTGGAATAAGAAACACCCGTATTTCGAGATGAAATACAGATTTAAAAGTAAAAAGGAATGTAAAGCAGTGATTTTATGCAGCAAATAGCACTGACCTGTCTCACAGAGGATCTCTGGAGCTACATACGTGGGTGTGCCACATATGGTGAAGACTGGTTCAGTCACAACCATGGCAAGACCAAAGTCTCCCAGCTTTAGCCTGCAGATGCCAGCAGCCACATGCTCTATCTGAGACAGAACCAGAAAAACAAGACAGACAGAAACAGAGTCAGGAACGGAGGCGCTGAGACTATATTTTTTTAAATTAAAATGTCTCCAGGGGCAGCCACATGCTTGCCATAGAAACCTGTGTTACTGACACTTTCCTGCATTTTTGTTTTTTTTGCAAAATCAGTTTTATATCATGAGATATGAATTTTAACTCCAGATTGAGTTAATTGTGCTGGTATGACAATCACAGTCACTATGTGGCACACACATGAAAGGCCAGACAAAGTTTTAAGGGAGCAGTGTGTAGCATTCCAGGGGATCTATTAGCAGAAATGGAATATAATATTCATAACTATGTTTTCATTAGTGTATAATCACCTGAAACTAAGAATTGTTGTGTTTTCGTTAGCTTAGAATGAGCCCTTCATATCTACATGGGGAGCAGGTCCTCTTCATGGAGTCTGCCATGTTGCTCCGCCATGTTTCTAGAGTAGCCCAGAACAGACAAACCAAACACTGGCTCTAGAGGGAGACTTTCACGTTACCTGAAGGCCACCGTAGTTCTCTGACTGCGGTAACATGAGCCCTAGAGTGCAAAACCGTGGTACCGCCAACTGCCTTCTGACTTCTGTTGCTCCTAGTAGAAGTAGGATTATTTTGGTTTGGATGACCTCTGAGCGAGGCGAACGGCGTTACCACGGTTTTGCACTCGGCGGCTTACGTTACCGCAGTCTTGGAAAGGGAGGAGTGAGCGGTGGGGTACTCAGTTGGTTGCAATCTGCAATCACACCACTACATGGTGCCAAATCCTTCACACTGTACCTTTAATAATATTAATATTAAAGCCACTAATTTTGAACAATTATATATTTGGCACTCCCTAGTGGCAATATAAAGAATAGGTTGCCTAAACTTTTTACAAACAAAAAGTATGCCATAAGAATACTTTTTAAAGATGCAATAATCACACACAAATTCACATATGAATCACCCTGACACTCACCAGTAGGTTTTCTGGTTTGAGGTCTCGGTGGACGATACTTTTGCAGTGGATGTAGTTCAGTGCTTCACTCACATCTGACACCAACAGTCCTGCCTCCGCCTCTGGAAACTTCCCCCGCTCACTGATGGCCTCAAACAGATCCCCCCCGCTCACCAGCTCCATCACCAGGTACGAGTGAGTGGGTGTGTGGTGGTGCGCAAACAGCCGCACTATGCGAGGGTGACAGAGGCTACCCAGAAGGCTCAGCTCGTTCTGCATCATGTGCTCTCGACCAATCAGCTTGGAGCGTTCGACAATCTTCGCGGCGACGGTTTGTCCGTTGTCTCGGCGGCGGCACTCTCGCACGACCGCAAAGTTGCCGTCCCCAACCACGCGCCCAAATTCGTAGCAACGCTCGATATCTGCCAGGGTGACATCACTGCCGTCTGAGGGGAGGTCAAAGGTCGTCCTCTGCTGTATGTCCTTGTGTACTTGACCCACATGTGGAAGTGGATTTGAAACCAACTGGGCAACACTCTTCTCCTCATCTCTGCTGATTGGCTGAGGAGGTGGAGGGCTGATGTGAACGTACAACTTTCTCACTTCCTGTTCTATATACGAACTTCCTTTTTGCTTCCTCGACACAGGAGGAAGTGGGACCCTCCCCGACAGCTGATTGACCCGTTCTGGACCCTGATGTTTAACTCTCCTTGCCATGCAGTCTTCACACAGCGTAGGAGAAGGTATGTCTGCTTCCCTAAGAACTTCCTCATGTTTAAATGGACCAATGACAGAAGGCTGTCGCTCTCTGACCCCGCCCCTCACACGCAGTCTCTGCAGGTGGTTGGGCAGGTGAGCCGGTTTCCTGCATGAATTCTTTTTATGACACTTCTGAACATCTGGGTTGTAATTCTCAGGCCGGTGTGTGTCTATATGGTGAGGCGGCTGTGTACTTGTGTGTGTATTAGTGTGATATTTTATATTTGTGTCCTGGTGCGTCTCTTGGTTAGTTTGTGTCTCGCTGCTGTCCGTTCCCTCACTGTATCCGCTGTCGGCCTTAGCTGCTTTATCTGGCGCTGGGCGAAGTCTCTTCTCCCAGGCCCGTAGTGCGTCAGCCCGGTAATGGGAAAGTTCTGGAAACAGCTCCTCCAGAGCCTCCTGCACACCGCTCAGCTCAGGACGAGACTTTCCCAGCGCCAGGAAGGCCACCTCGCCTCGGAAGAAATCGCATACACCTTTCACCTATGAAATAAAAAGAGAAAAAGGGACAATTTTAGACAGGCAGGGGGACCAGATCTGGACCACAAGACAGCTTCATCATAGTTTCACTGAGAAGTCAAGTCAGTTTTATTTGTATAGCACAATATCACAAATCACAAATTTGCCTCTGTGGGCTTTACAGTCTGTACAGGATACGACACCCTCTGTCCTTTACAGTACGACCCTCTCATCGGATAAGGAATCGGATAAGGAAAAACTCCCCCCCAAAAAACGGGGAAAATGGAAGAAACCCCAGGAAGAGCTTTAATACAGATAGAGCCTTAACTGTTAATTGTTTTTATTAAATTTAAATTAATTTAATTTAATAAATACAATAAATTAATAATAATAAATAAATTAAATCAATTCTACAAAGTGTAGAAATTGCAAAATGTCTCTTTCTATGTATTCTAAAAGAAAAGTTGACCTGGAGCACAGAGTTTCAAGGAAGGTCAACAATAGACCCTTTCTCACAGCAAACATTTTGACTTGTCACAGCAGGAAAAGCACAGGTGAAACTGATGACATTAACGATGACTCAGTTCCATAAAGTGTCCCAGTGAGCTATTCCAGTGAGCCAGCATGCACAACACCAGGACCTCCCCTAAGTGGAATGCAGCCATCATTAAGGGTATTAAATACATCTGTGTTTTTCCTGAGCTACTTTAATTGATCATATATATGGGAGCACTTGATATGAAAAGGGCCGCTTCATCACCTAATCTTGAGGCCCTGTCATGAAGAGAGTCTCTGTGTCAAAATCTGCTTTCAAGACCTTCATTATTTTGGTTTTGTGCTTACATGTGTCATATTCCCAGTGCCTCGCAGCAAACCTGGGGGCCAGGTTCACATTACAGAGGATGTGGGAAGAATGTGTGAATAATTAAAATAGGGGCCCATCGGTGTGTTTTTGCCTCGGGGTTAACGTGGCCGTGGTTGAGCCTCACCTCTCGTGCGTGGGTCGTGTACAGGCGTGTGACTCTGGCTCTGTGCCAGCGAGGAAACCCCAATGCCTCAGAGATATCCAATAGCAGTTGCTCGAAGGACACCACGCCTCTACGGTTCAACAGGACTGTTACCTTGAAAACACAGAGAGAAAAGTTAAAGTTAAGTTATGTAATCCTTTCCCATGTAAATGATGGGTTGTGAGAAGTCCATTTGCCTGGTTTAGGATCCTGTCTTTTTAACTCTTTAGTTCATCAGAAAACCCTCTAATGGACTGCTAAACTGCAAAGTACCTCCAGCCAAATCCATTTATTAACAGCTTATCAACGTTTATAACTACAGGCCTGATGGCTTATTAGCAAGTGAAAAACCCATGAGGACTTATCAATGTGTTACAAACATTTATGACTACATTATTACCAAATAGAAAGGATAAACCAGTTGATTAGACTGTTGTCAAGCTATTCAATAGGCGTTATCAGTCACTATAAGCCCCATAGATGTTGGTCAACAGGGGCCCACTAGTTGTCTTTGTGTTCGTAGTTATTTTAAGCCAAAACACAATGTTTTTCCCTAAACTTTTTTATTTGACTAAACCTAAAGAAGTTGTAGTTTTATTGCCTAAACCTAAAGGAGTTGTAGTTTTGTTGCATAAACCTAACTGGTTTTTTTTTTTTGCCTAAACCTGAAGAAGTTGTAGTTTTATTGTAGTTTTGTTGCCTAAACCTAAAGAAGTTGTAGTTTTGTTGCTTAAAACCTGAAGAAGTTGTAGTTTTATTGCCTTAACCTAAAGGAGTTGTAGTTTTGTTGCATAAACCTAACTGGTTTTTTTTTTTGCCTAAACCTGAAGAAGTTGTAGTTTTATTGTGCTTTTGTTGCCTAAACTTAAGAAGTTGTAGTTTTTGTTGCTTAAAACCTAAAGAAGTTGTAGTTTTGTTGCTTAAACCTAAAGAAGTTGTAGTTTTGTTGCCTTAACCTAAAGTAGTTGTAGTTTTTGTTGCTTAAACCTAAAGAAGTTGTAGTTTTTATTGCCTAAACCTAAAGAAGTTGTAGTTTTGTTGCTTAAACCTAAGGAAATTGCAGTTTTGTTGCCTAAACCTGAAGAAGTTTTAGTTTTATTGCCTAAACCTAATATTGAGTAACCTAAATATTGAGTTCACCTTGCGTAGTGTACTTTGACCACAGGGGCGGATGATGGTGACCAGATGGGGCCTCTCTGCGCTCTCTTCTGCATGGCGGGTGTGGAAGAGAGGGATGTGAGGAGGAGGAGGAGGAGGAGGAGGGAAGTGGGACCTGTGGACCTGTCCCGTAGGGTGGGGGTGAATGGGCCATGGCTGGGGTGCCCCACCAGCACGCTTCAACAAGGGGACTGGAGGAGCTTGAAGCAGGGAGTAAAGGAGGACAGGGGTGGAGGCACAAAGACAGAAAGCGAGAGTTGGATTATTGACTTAATAACACTGAGGTCATCACAGACTTGTATACAAAGGAAAACTCATAAGTAACACAACACCAGCTCCTCATCCTGTGTTAGTGTGCGCGCGTGTGTGTGAAAACAAATCCGGCTGATCAGATTTGAGTGTTTTCCATCACATGGAGTGCAAGGGCCATTTGAGATTCTTCAAGCACCTTGCTCCAGCGGCTGAATTATTAAGGCTTCCTTAAGTCATGCAAACCCACACACACACAACTTAACAAAAGCTTGCGTGACCTGGTTAGGGCTCAGCTGAATCTGCATGATTAATGAAGCATTAGAGACACACAGCATCTTTGACGTTTCACTTTCTGGCACCGAGGGAGACGGAGAGATGTTATCCGTCCAGTCGGCGGGAGGTTGTTTTGTTTCCAGATGCAGAACAACAGACAGAAACACAAGACCCCTATACCTCTAACGTGACCAGTGCCCTCCTTTTAACAGGACACCACTGGCCCCCTGAGAGTGAGCAACAGCACACACACACACTTAACAATAAAAGCTTTTCACAGTGGACACAGAAAAACATCTCATAAAGAGCCAGCTGTGGCCGGTCAAGAAAGACTGAATCAGCCTTTTCTTGGGGGCCCTGGGACCTCAGAGGACCTTTGCGTGTGTGCGTGTGTGCGTGTGCGTGTGCGTGTGTGTGTGCGTGTGTGTGTGTGTGTGTGTTTTTGTAGTGGGGGATAAATAGCCAAACAATTTCAGGACACTTCTTATAGTAAAACGTCACATGAATCATAGTATTTTATGTTTTAATCAGCTCAGATGGGGTCACAATATTTAAAATCTTTAAAGAGTCAGTGTGGTCTGGTTATAGTAGATAATTTAGCCATACCAGTTTAAAGATTATTTGTAAAAAATAAGGCTTGACTGTAACACTCAAAGTTTTTTACATTAATTTAACTGTAAGCAAAATCCATTCAATCCGGCCATCGACTCACCTGCCGGTCTCCATTTAGCGTTGCGCGCCGCTTCACATCCATATCGGGCTCTCTGTGAGGGCGTCATGACTCTCCAAAACAACACAAATTTATGTTTTATTTGCTTTTATTTCTCCGTAAGTCGCTGCTGTCATATCCTCGGCTGTTAGCTTCCAGGAAAAAGGTAACGGGATGCGCTCTGAGATGACCGGACCTGGTGTAGCTACAG
Organism: Sebastolobus alascanus; assembly: GCA_916701645.2. NCBI lineage: Eukaryota > Metazoa > Chordata > Actinopteri > Perciformes > Sebastidae > Sebastolobus > Sebastolobus alascanus. Next base: position 320,368 of record CAKAOJ020000025.1, on the reverse strand, counting down.
TGGTTACCATGGATACACGTCAAGTTTGAACGGCCAGAGGAAGAGAAATACCGGAAGCGGAGCGATTTTGCCGTCAAAATAAAATATTTTGAATCACTGAATACCGTGCTGTGGGGCAGCGCGCTGTTCAAATACACACATGATTGTCGTGTAGTTTAGAATATCATTAAAGTGGCTATTTTCTCTCATCGGTGTACCTTAGGCTTGTAGATTGATAGCGAAGTTCATTAAAGGTGTCTTATTTTGAAAGTTCGGACCGGAACTGTTTGCCTACAGTTTTTTACTGTGCCTAAAGCAACCCCAACCGCCTAATGCATTTCATCTCTAGCAGCCAAAATGTTTTGTACAATTTTAACAATGAATTTAACTCTGTAATTATATTTTCTCACTTTCTAAGTGATGTCAGGCTATAAAGGGCTGTTCCAAAGCCATCAGCACATTGCCAGGTAGGCTATATAAATGCTAAATCAATTGACATAATTCAATTAACAGTCTATAGTAGTAGTAGATAGTCTAAAAAAATATGATAATAACAACGGCACTGGTTCCCAACCTGAGGGTCAGGACCCCAATGAGGAGGTTGTGAAATAGATTTGAGGGGCCTTGAGATGATCAATAGCAGAGAAAAGAAAAAAACAAAAACATATTTCTGCCACATGGACTTTCCTGTAGGCTAATCTTTGCTTTATTCTTGTAATTTACTGGATCATTTTACTTCCTCAAGATTTACGTTATTCTAATAAAACTATGGGGGAAAGGGAGTGATCAGACTTTTGTTTAACTGGATATAACTGGTAAACATATGCAACCACTGACGAGGGGTCACAAGTATATTGCTTCATTTTAAGGGGTCACAAGCCAAAAACGTTGTTAACTACCGGCCTAGGGGTTTGAAGGCCTATGCTGACCATGTAATCACCCATCTCTCTCTCTCCCTTCTTTTCCTGTTGGCTTACTACTGTCGTAATAAAATTACATTAAACTAAATTAAATTACTTAAGGCTAACAAACCCACAATGTAGCCTATTATTAGTGTGTATTTGTAGAAAGTAAATTCCTCCTCAGATTGTTAAAACTTCCAAATTCATAGAAACAACAAGTACATGACTTTATGTCCTCAATGGTAACTACCCTTATTAAAACCTGTCTCTGTTAGGGATGCATCAATACCGGATCGGATATCTGGCCGATATATTTCGTTCCTGTTTAAGTTTTGACTAATTTGTTGCAGTATTAAAAAGGTTTACACTTGAATTGGAATTTCTGTTAATTTTGAAGATTTTTTACCAAGTTGCTGGAGTACAACTTATTATTTTAATAAGAAAGAACAATTCAGTAAATTTATATCTATGTATTTATTGGTTGCATTTTGTTTTACAAAGTTGGGAAAGCAATGTTTAAGTCAGTCCTGATGTTGCCTTACACATGACAGAATGATCCCAGTCACTTCCACACAGTGAGGCATACAGCTTATTAGTTAAACGCTGGTATAGGATCGGTACTCGGTATCGGCCGATACCCAAAGCCAAGGTATCGTATCGGTATTGGGACTGAAAAAGTCGGACCTGTGCATCCCTAGTTTCTGTGTCAACAGGAGAGTTAGTGAAGGATTAAAAAAAGTGCATCACTTATCACACAAAACCTCTTGTATCACAATGACTGGAGGAAAGTTGTGGTGTAAAATCACACTGACGGAGGGGGGAGAGGAGCTGCCAGTCTGAGGGTTAGTTACCATAGTTTCACTGATGGAATCCAATACTATGCCACACACACACACACACACACACACACACACACACACACACACACACACACACACACACACACACACACACACACACACACACACACACACACACACACACACACAGTGTCCGGTTGATCTTTTAATATGCTGCCCCCCCCCCATGGCTCCGTCTCCAAGGATACTGTTAATATTGGCTCAGAGAGCACCAACTCCTATTCCGGCTTCTTATCCTGGACTCACACCCAAATAGTCTGTGTGCTGTCTCTAAAATGTCTCAAAAACAAAAGTGCTGAATAGCGTTAATCCATAATTATTCATTTATTTTTCCCTCATAGTTTAAGGTGTTATTTCTTCTGTTTTTTTCTTCAGTGTTTTCTGGGGCGTTTCTACACCTTTATTACAGAGTGATAGTAGAGGAAACAAGGGGAGAGATATGCAACAAAGGTCCCCAGACACATTTATTCATCATTGTAAGATTGTGGTGAAAACAGATTTGGGCTCTGGGTGGATTCATGTTAATCATTACATTCATTTTGTAGTTTTACAGCACTAAGATTTCTCACTACATGGTCGTAAAAACACTGATTCTGTTTTCGGGTTGAAATCTTGACTAAATAATATTTTAGTTCCAGTTTTATGAGTGGTTGCAATTTTAATGTTGCAGCATCTTGCCCAGAGCTGCAAATATACTAATGATGCCCTACCAGTGTGTGTCCAGCAGAGGAGGCCAGTGTGCCGACTGTGTGTCCCAGCAGCCAGAGAGCAGGCATGGTAAAGTGGTTCCCTGGAAGAACTACCCAGCTAGATAAACATGAATCAATTTATCTTGTAGTTAAATCATAGTAGGTTTATATTTTGAGATTAAGTCGTAAAATTCCTTAGTGGCATGCAGTGGTATGATACAGGTTAGATTCTGACAACTACACTATAGAAATTTCCAAGAAGAGGGAGGGAAATCTGACTAACTAAATGTTGACTGACTAAATGCGCTGTCCTTGAATAACCGTCTGTTTTTTCCTCTTTTTCTTTTTTTGAACATGCTGCTGGCTCCACAGAGGATTTATGGAACAAGAACAGGAATGCAATCTCAGGCCCATCTGCAGAGGTAACACAAAACACACACACACATTCTCTGCAGTAGGTCAGTGTGTGCCAAAACAACTGCTACCACAATAAATGGTACCACTTTTGAATAAGGGTTGCCAGGTTGTAAAACAAATCCCTCCTCGTTGGTAGCATCAAAATACCAAAAGGGAAAGTACTCATTATGCAGAATGGCCCATTTCAGGATAATATATTATATCACTGGATTCCAATGAGTGATGTTCGTCTGTTTAATGTTACTGCTGGTAAAGGTGGGGCTAATTTTAACAACTTTATATACTACCAAGTAGCTTAATCCACAATAACACATCATAATTAATTAGTTTAGATATATATTTTGTAATCAGTAACTCAGATAAGTAACTAAAGTTATATAAATGTAGTGGTGTAAAACGTACATGGGAGAAGTTTGGCTCCTGTTTGGGTTTATTTTAACCCAAACAACAATCTTTTCCTAAACCTAACCAGGTAGGTTTGTTGCCTAAACCTAAGAAGATTTCTGGCAGAAAGGCAAAATTTCCTTCCATGTCCAAGTATTTAAGAATTATCAACATGGGAGTGGGCAAATATGCTCGCTTTATGCAAATGTATGTAGATTTTTATTTTTGGAAATCAATTAATGACGCAAAACAATGACAAATATTGTCCAGAAACCCTCACAGGTACTGCATTTAGCATAAAAAATATGCTCAAATCATAACATGGAAAACTGCAGCCCAACAGGCAACAACAGCTGTCAGTGTGTCAGTGTGCTGACTTGACTATGACTTGCCCCAAACTGCCTGTGATTATCATAAAGTGGGCATGTCTGTAAAGGGGAGACTCGTGGGTACCCATAGAACCCATTTTCATTCACATATCTTGAGGTCAGAGGTCAAGGGACCCCTGGCCTTACCAGTTTTTCCTCGCCTAAATTTAGCGCAAGTTTGGAGCGTTATTTAACCTCCTTCGCGACAAGCTAGTATGACATGGTTGGTACCAATAGATTCCTTAGGTTTTCTAGTCTCATGATGATGATATGATGCCAGTATCTTCACTCTAGCTTTTAGTGTTAAAACTAATTTACGTTAACGTGTTATTATTGCGTTAACTTTGACAGCCATGGTAGAAACTCAAAGTATGAACCTGAAAATAAGCATAATAGGTCCTCTTTAAGTAACTAAAGTTATCAAATAAATGTAGTAGTATAAAAAGTACATTGGCTTCCAAAATGTAGTGAAGTAGTATAAAGTTGCATAAAATGGAATTAAGCTCTTATTAACAATTAAAATGCAGTTTTAAAGGGTTGTTAGCCATTTACCGTTAATAAAGCCATTAGTTCCAGCTTATATACTGTTTATAAAAGGTGCCTTATTAAAAAAATGGTAGCCAATAAATAAATGCAGTTTTAAAAGTCTACAATTCGTTCTGTAATCTGAGTCATGCAGAGTGCCGATGCTGTTCAGGCATGCCCCTCTATTCACGTAATTAACTTTCTATCTTGACACTCAAGCTCCATTTGGACAAGGGAGTGAGAAAGTGTGCGGATGAGCGCAGCCGGAGAAGTCGAGGGAGAGGCTGCGGAATGAATGACTGCAACAAATAAGTGTGTGTTAGAGAAGGGAGTGACATGTCCAGATGTTTATCTAGCTGTATTATTCACACAGTCCCACAGATGCACAGGAAAGAAGCCGTAAGAAAGCTGGAAGAAGTATCAACATTCCTCGGTTTATAGCGCGTCCAGCTCTTCCTTTAGCTGTTGGAGGATTTAACCCTGTTCCAGGCCGACCAGCTCTCTGCTTATGTCAGCTCATTGTATGATTTTAGACACACACACTCGTGCCTGCTTAGAGAAAGTAGTGTGTGTATGTTAAGGCCAAACACAAGCAGTGCAGGGTTTATCTGGACAGTATAGGGGCTATAAAGTCTCAGGTCAACAACCTCAACAGCGGTCTAGCCTGAAAGACTGATTGTGTTTGACCAGACAAGTTCAACTCAATAGAAACAGGATAAAGATGCTGATAATGTGATTGCTGATACAAATGTGACCATCTGTGTTCATTCGTGTGATGGATATAGTGCTTATTTAGCTCTAAGAATGCGTGGTTTTATCCAGCCTAGCTAAAGCTTTCACCACACATGTGTTAGACGCTTTTATGAAGCAAGGCATTTGTTGCTGGAAAAAAAATCCAACTTTATGACCTCAGTGGCATCCCGGAACACTATATCATAGGATAGCCTAAGATCAAACACAGCACACACATGTTAACGCTCACTCGCGCAGTCAGCCCGTGAACACATTTTAGACCAGAGCTATATGATTTTGACCTTTCTCCTCCTCTCTCTCCTTTTCTCTCTCACACCTGTTTAAGTCAAATGACAGGCCGCAGATTCCTCACACGTGTGTCAGTTTGGTTACACCAATAGACAAGAGGGGGGGGGGGGAGGCAAATGGAGGACAAGGGCAGTGGGACGGGGTGTGTGACATCGTGTGATGTGATGTAACAGCTATTGACTTCTCCCCCCGATCCCTGCTTTTTCAGTGTGTGGTGGGTGTTAGTTTTAATGTGTGTGTGTGTTATTACACAACTTCCAGAGATCATCAGACCATCTGCAGATTTCATCAGAGACATGCGGACGATAAGTGGACATTTGAACTTATCAATCAATGCTGCTGCGTGCGTGTGTGTGTCCCCTCTAGTACAGTACAGCATGTGAGGACCGATTTAAATTTTAACCCTTGGGAGTGAGGAAGTGTTTAGCAAGTAAGGAAGTGTTGGCCTGTCCTCACTACTTCAAAGGGCCCTTTGAGGGGTACTTGGCTTTTAGGGCTTTAGAATTAGTTTTAAAGAAATAGTTTGACATTTTGGGAACTACGCTTATTTGCTTTCTTGCCGAGAGTTAGATGAGAAAGTTTGTGACCCGGCCGCCATGTTGAGATCAGTTGAGGAAATACCAGGCACCGCCCACCAGCCGGAGCAAACTTTCCCATTTTACAGCTTAACAGTACACTACAAGATGTTTCTGAAAACATTTGAGGTGTGAAATAGGCATTAAGTGATCAGTGCTGCCTAGTTTGACCGTTTGGTCGAAGTTTGCGAGTGATTGACAGATGCCTCCATTGAATGAACAGCCAATAGGAACGCTCTCTCTCTCTGAAATGACCTGTGATTGACCAAAGCCTTGAAAACAGAGCAATGAGGAGGTGCAGAAGTCTAGTTTTCTCTCAGAACACTTGAATTTCAATATGCTGAAAGATTATTATGGAATTTTTGCCCAATGATGCCAAAAATATTCTACCTACCCCCACACTTTAATATAAGTCAGTGCAATGTCATCCCATACAACAAAAACAAGTTTTTCTGTGTGTGTGTGTGTGTGTGTGTGTGTGTGTGTTCAAAATAAGCACAGTACTAATGAACCAACCTTCCAACACCCTTATCTTGACACTCATGACTACATCTCAATCATGTGCGAGCGTGCATGTGTGTTTACAAGGGTATGCACACCACACACACACACACACACAGTACTTGTCACCCTCTGTGCTCTGGCGCGCCAGACAGAGGTCAGTAAAAGTCAAACAAGAACAAAAGCAGGTGGGAGAACCTGGGTAAGAGGGGTCACAGAGGAGAAAAGTAGTGAAGCAAGAAGAGGGGGCAGTGAGGACTATCATGACATTCTTTCCAACCTTCAACCCCCCCTGCAAGAAAAATCAATCATCCCCCCTCCTCCCCCCTCAGGCTCAATCTGTTTTTCTTCTCTGTGACAGTGGGTGCTTGTTCATCAACCCCTCCTCCTCCTCCTCCTCCTCCTCCTCCTCCCCCTCTCTTCACGCTGCCTTTTATTCTCTTAAACTCGGGTGTCTTTACGGTCGCCCTGTTGCTCACACTGATCCTCCCTCTCTTTAAAAAAATTTGAATTTTCTGCGTTGGCATGCCCTTAAATGAGTACAGTGTGGCCAAGGGCAGTAATTCATAATTCACATTCAAATATACTTCATTTGCAAGGTAGCCATTTTTGCAACAAAAAAAAAAAAAACAGTATATCACACTCTTTCTCTCTTTGTCTCCATCCCCCTCCCTCCCTCCCTCCTCCCCATGCGCTCTCTGCACAGCCTGATGACATCATGAACAGCCGGTATAAATCCAGCCAGTAGGATTGCAGCACAGCCTGTGGTTCTGACTACACTCTCTACCTCTTCTCTCATTCTGCCTTGCTTTGCCGCCTCACACACACACCCTCTCTCACAGCCTCTCGCACCCCTCAGTCCTCCACACCGCTGCAGACATGGCCGGGGCTTTCGTTGGCACATGGAACCTCAAGGAGAGCGTGAAATTTGATGAATACATGAAGAAGCTGGGTAAGTGTGTGTGTTTTGTGTGTGTGTGTGTGTGTGTGTGTGTGTGTGTGTGTACACATATGTATGCATGTGAGTGTGTGTACGCATGCGTGGGTTAACAGCAGAGGAAGGCAGTGCTGCATGTGAGCACATGTGAAAATAGGGCAGAAGAAAAGCTGAATGTTTTAAGGCGTGTTTGGATTTAACCTGTTTAAGCAGCTGTGGGAAAAGTAAATAAGATAGAGGGAGACAACGAAGGGGCAAATAAGGGAGGAACAAGGAACAAGATGGAGAATGGAAGAAAAAGAGGAACGTGGGAGGAAAGAGATGAGAGAGGGAGAAAGAAAACAGGAGAGGATGGGAACCAGAGGGGGAGGAAAAAAGAGGAAGAGTGGTTGACCGCATGGCCCAAGTGCTGGAAATGAGGGAGGGGCTCTCTTTTAGTGGAGAACCCCCCCCCCCACCCCCTACTGTGAGAAACTCTGAATGGCAACAAACTGGCATTCACACACTTGAGCATAATGTGGGTGACCTTCGCTGAAAGCTGCTCATTGTTTGAGGCCATGGGAGGAGCTGAATATTAAGATGGTCCGAATGCCGAGGAGCTAATGGAACGAATGTACAGTGGGCTTCAAAATATCTCACACACAGTTTGGTGTGTGTGTGTGTGTGTGTGTGTGTGTGTGTGTGTGTGTGTGTGATGGGGGCAGGTGCTTGGACATTTACAACCATGAAGAATGCGGCCACTTGTGAGGTTGTGTGTGAGTGTGAGAGAGGGTCATGCCTACTGACCTCAGAGCCACATCAACTGGTCTGCCCTGGTCACCATAGAAACAAGAGACTCTTCAACCTCTAACCCCAATGACCAATGAGGCATCTACACACACACACACACACACACACACACACACACACACACACACACACACACACACACACACACATAAAGTGACTTTTTGTTGTATTGATTTGCGTGAAAGGAGCTGTTTTAGCACTTGGCGATTAACCGGATCGTCAGCCCGGAAAAGAACAGATTTCCTTTGGTAGAAATGGGTGTGAGTCACTATTACCCAATGAAATTAACTCTCTCGATCCCCCGCACACACACACACACACACATACACACCCTAAATGGAAAGCGAGTAATCATTTGCACACATACATGTCCAGACAGGCAGTCAGGTCAGGACCCTGCAGTGTTTGAAGAACAAACTGCAAGTTTGGACGGCAGACAAATAGAGATTAGAGAGGTTCAAGGAGACCCAAAGGACAAGTGCCCGGCTAGTGCTTTGAACTTTATTCAAAATATGACACTTAATATTCTCACTCTGGTAGTATTAATTTAATAGAAATAATTTATTAATTTCATCACTTATTGGATGGATTGCCATGAAATTTGGTGCACACATTTAGCGCCACCAGCAGGTCAAATCATTGTCGGTTTGTTTGAACTCATGGAACTTTACAGCCTCACAGAGCTGCTAGCGTGGCCTGAGGCACTTAGTATTGTTTATTTATTTGTATGCATCAAGGCAACAATATCCTCAGGGCTTTTCAAAGTCTGAGGCTGTGGGCCTCCCCTCAGACAAAGCTTTCGCTCAATTCCTGGATGCCTCTGAGATCATGATTATATTATTTTATCCCTTATAGAGACTCAACAACTGAGCCACGATAGCTTAACCCATTTGTGCCCAAAGACTATATTTAGTGTGATAAGGAAAAATGCCACAAACTTTTGTTCTGATCGGTCAAAAGTCTTGAAATTTGGTACGGACATACTTTGGACAAATATCTAACAGTACAACTTTGAAATTTTTAGATCACATGAAAAAATCACTTTTATTAATAGTAAAAGTCAGGATTTTTGAAAAATGAGGAAAAACACAATCATTGTGTTTTCCATATAAAATATTTTCTTTACACTGCATATGTGTGCATATGTTTGATATTTTAATCATGCTTTTTTATTGTGTCTTTAAGAAAAAAGACCACAACAACCTAAACCACAATATATAAAATAATATGTACATATAACAGATAGTAACTGTAAATTAAAAAAACTATTCAAAAACAGGGGGGAGAAAAAAAGGTGGTAATAATAATAATAATAATAATAAACAATAATAAATAAATAATAATAATAATAATAATAATAATTAAATATATAAATAAATAAAAATTATTGTAAAATAAAAATATAATAATTTTTTTTTTTTTTTTTTTAATTCATGAATTAAAATAAATAGTTTGATTGTGCTCCTTGTAGTTTCTGACGAACAGCCATTTTCTTATCATACTATATCTAGTCTTTGGGCACATGGAACTACTGTTTTTTCCTAAAATATAATGGAGTTTATTGCAAAAACAATAGTCCCATCATGTGCCCAAATACTAGCTATAGTATGATAAGAAAAACTCACTTTTCTGCCAAACGGTTTGACCCATTTTGAAAATGTCTTCCCATTTGTGCTAAGGCAAGCCCAGAGAACACCTCCACCAAAGGAAATTAAAAATTTCCGTTGTGGGCACAAATGGGTTGATACTGCTGTTTTGCATAACTTCAGACTACACCAAATATGCAAAAAAAAGGTCTATCCTAAGGCATTTATTAGTGTCTGACTCTGGGAAAGTGGGAAAAACAGTAAAATTCCCCAAAAGTTCTGCATCTCTGATCTCCCTCTTTAACCAAATCAGACATGTTAGGCTAGTCTACAGTATGTGATCTTCTTTTGATAACTAATGTAATATTTTTTCTCTTTCATTCACTGAGCCTCCCCGGAATCTATTTGGAGGCCCGCCTCTTACTTTGAACACCCTATACACTCTATACATACTATATCCTCCCCCAGAACATTAACATATCCCATATGTTTTCTACAGGTGTGGGCTTTGGTATGCGTCAGATGGGATGTCTGACCAAGCCCACCACCATCATCTCAGTGGACGGCGACAAGGTAACGGTGAAGACCCAAAGCTCCCTTAAGAACACAGAGCTCACCTTCAAGCTGGATGAGGAGTTTGACGAGACCACCGCCGATGACAGGAAAGTTAAGGTGAGAGGTCAGAGGTCGGGTTCCTCACTCAAGGGCAAAACCCTACTTTAACAACGTGATCTTTGATAAAGAGTCTTTAAGTGGCTCTCTGTGAAACCCACTATACACCTAAAAAGTGCTGAAGTATCCATAAATATGTAACAGTGATAATTACAGTCATGAGGGTGATTGATTGCTAGTCATTCTTGTTTTGAATGTGAACAGGAGGAGATGGGTCAGAGAGGTCTGGGGTGAGAGGTGAGGGTCAGAGAAGATGGATTGGTCATAATTTGCGACCATTAAAGTGAGACCTAATACACAGCAACCGTGCCTTATTCTAATTTAGAGGGTAGAATGGAAAGCCTGGCGTTTGAACTACTTGTGCAGAGAAGAAAAAAATGAGAGCAGATGAAGCTTTGCTTGTTGGAGATGAGCCACAGACGGGAAATATCCTTATTTGTGGCTCATTGTGAGTCAGATCTTTTCTCGGTGTGATTCAAAACTCCTAAGACGCGAAACAGGCAGAAAAAACTGCAAAAAGAACTTTAAGAAGACATTTTGCTAGTATTAAAGTAGCCTATCAACAGTAAAAGTACCCCTGTGAATGTTAGATTATTACTGGCTCATTATTACTGATGCTTTAAAGTGACACTATTTTTAAGTTTTGAGAGAAGAAATATATATAAAAAGCACCCCCAGGGGTTTTGCTGCTACAGCCTGACTTGGTCTTGTATGACCAGTAAGGTGGCTAATGTTAGCTAACGTTTGCAAACTTGAGATATTGCTGTGGGCTATAACTGACATTGAGTCAGTTTACTGACTTTACGACTCTTCTCTATTGGTGCTCTTGTTACGCTACGTTTTATCCGTAGAAACAGAATAGGACTAGAACAGACATTCCCATTCAAATCAACGTAGCACGATGGTTAGAGCTGCGGCCATTTTTATGTGTACCGTTGCCATTGCGTAAAGAACTTCTGTATAAACTAAACCAACTTACGGCAAGTCGCGGACTCACAGAGGTTTTGCAGTAACAACTAAAACAAGCAGTGGAGTAGTAACTAAACACAGAGAGCCAAATGAGTAAATGTGTCAAATATAACAACGTACTGCTTCATCCACACACTCTTGTCACAGCGCAGGAAAGCACATTGCTATCGCCAGATGAGTGACAACTTTGTTCGGCTCATTTTCTGTAACCGGTACAGCATTAAATGGTGGAATTAGCAAGCTAGCCAGCTAGAAAGACATGCTACCGGCGAGCTGCGACCACACTTTGCAGCCCAGCTGATGTGTTCTGATGTCGCCATAACAACTAACAACAATCGCCATTTTCTTTTGGACTAGTCTAGGGCTGCCCCCTCTTAGTCGATTGGTCGACCAATCGGTCGTTTTGGTCTTAGTCGACTAAAATTTCTTAAGTCGATAAGACGTTTTTCACGCTGAATGACCTATGAGCACATCTCTGGTAAACACCAGATTTAAAGTAGCGCTTTTGTGTGATTCTTTGTGGAGAAACTCAGTTTCACAGATCTGTCAATTGAATCAACGAATCGATTAGTCAACAAAACAGTATGATTGTTAGTCGACTAAGAATTTCTTTAGTGGAGGACAGCCCTATACTAGCCAAATGACCACGGAAAACAGTTCAATGTCCGTTCTACTCCTATTCTATTTCTAGCGTTTTAGCATTAAGCATCATCTTGTAATTGTTACTTGTGACCACAGAGGTCGCCGTTCAGCTAAAGTTACATTCACTAGCTAAATAAGTTGCATTTTTTTCTGTTGTAGCTGGTCTAGGCGGAGCTAATTTTAACTACTTTATAGGCCTATTGTTTGGTAGTTTAATTTGTAACTATGCACAATATTTTACATGACCATCGTATGTTTTACATGTGAAAACTTAATCTACAAGTTAGGCTAGCTATATCTGTCAGTTAAATGTAAAAATACAGCATTTGCCTCTGAAAAGTAGTGAAATAGAAGTATAAAGTAGCATAAAATAGAAACACTCAAAACCTCAAAATTGTAGGTACATAAATACATGTACCTAGTTACATTCAATGGACTGAAACATTCATTCATGATTAATATGATCTTGTACGCTTAGGTGTAATAAACTCCCTGTGTTTGTCTCTCTGCTTGCTGCAGTCCCATATAACGATACAGGATGGGAAGTTGGTGCACGTACAGAAGTGGGACGGCAAAGAGACCAGTCTGGTCAGGGAAGTCAACGGCAACACCCTCTTACTGGTCAGTGTTCACACAACATTTGTACATTTAACAAAACGTATGCGTTCGTTGTAATTTAACCATCTTTCTCTCTCCGTCACAGACACTTACAATGGACGATGTCGTTTCCACACGTCACTACGTGAAGGAAGAGTAAACATCGAAACCTCCCACCAGCATCTCCCTCGCGTCAGCTAAAGCCCCGCACCCCCAAACTCCCCAACACCACTTCAACCCAGGTCAAGCGAACCCCTCGTATGGCTTCTGCAGATTCCCCTCAATGTCCCTTCATACTGTACGCTCAGTATTAACATTACTGCTGACTGTGACCTCCCTGTTCTTTTCTTTATACTGTTGTTCCTCCTACTGTAAGAAACACTGAATAAATTCCAATGATTTGTTGTTGTTTTTTGTTTCTCTAAAAATCCAGTTCTGCATAATTTCTTTCCTTTTTTTTTTTAGAAAACGTGTTATGCACTGTGCCTATGATAAACCTGGAAAAGTGTTTGAATTTGAAAGTTTGCATATTGAGACCTGAAAAAAATGAATAAAAGCGTCTACACTGTTGGACAAACAATGAAAATGCTCGGGGCTGTGTTTTTTCTTGAGATGTTTAGGGTTCGTATATGGCATTTGGTAGGTTCCAGGTACAGGAAGTTTACTCAACTGGGACTGAAATGAGCAAATATTCTTGAGGGAAATTTTACATTTTTCTCATTTATTGTAGAATATTAGTAATAAAGGTTCATGTAAATTAATGTCTGGGGGGCTGCGATCAGTCTGAGCCATGGTTCGCTGTGTCTCAAAGAAAACAGCAGAGCTAAAGAGTTCAGTAGGGCAACACAGTTGTACAAGTATTAATAATGTGACCAGAGTTTCCATCACAGCTGGTTTCACTCAGGGACTCAGTTAATAATAGTTCCTCAACAGCTCCAGCTCCTGTGTGTGTGTACGTAGAAGTGTGTATCGTGTTCTTGCCCTGGCTAGGTGAGGGGAAAGTTTTGTTAAGGCTTGTAGGTGTGCGGCTACTGATATATCCAGTATTTGTACATTAGGTGTGCCTGTGTGTGCTTTCTAAATTCAGATAATTCCCTTCCACAATAGATTGATGTCATGTGTTGGCGTCAGGCTGCCAACTAGTGGCAAGGGTGAAGGGGTGAAAGGGCCCGGGGCGATCTCTTTCTGCCTCCAAGTTACCCAGAACGGGTCACAAGAAAGGTTGATGCATAAAATAGAGATTAAGAGTATAGCGTTCTTGTATCATATACAGTATATACTGTAACAAAATCCACATATTTCTGTTTAGGAAGAAAGATACACAGAAAGCAAGCGAGCAGAACTGTGCAGAAGCAGAAATGTTACATATTTCAATTATGTCCTGTACGGGGAAAAAAAACAACCTCCAGATATCACCCAAGGTCAAATCAAACATTGTAATACATAGTTGAGCAAATAGTTAGAGTAGTTTCTACTTTATAACTTTTTATGTTGACTCATTAGGGCGACTCGCTGGTGTAGTGGTTAGCACTGTCGCCTCACAGGTTCCAATCCGGCTTGGGTGGAGTGTGCATGTTCTCCCCGTGTTAGCGTTGGGTTTTCTCCAGGTTCTCCGGCTTCCTCCCACAGTCCAAAGACATGCAGGTTAGGTTAATTGTTGAATCTAAATTGCCCGTAGGTCTGTCTCTATGTGGCAGCCCTGCGACAGGCTGGCAACCTGTCCAGGGTTTACCCAGCCTTCGCCCAATGTCAGCTGGGATCGGCTCCAGCACCCTCGCGACCCCTTAACGGGATAAGCGGTTGCAGATGATGGATGGATGGATGGATGATGTTGACCCATTGTTGCATTCAAATTATATGCAAAAACACAACACAAGCTCCCAATTGTTGTTGTGCAAGCTCAGGGTCATTTAACAAGCCACATTAAGTTCATCTTGTACATCTGTCTGGTGCAAACGAGCGAAAGGAGAATGTAAGAAAACGGAGAGGAGTCTTTAGACCGACTGGAGACGTGTCAAATCACTGCAGCTGGAAACAATCTCTCCACAATCCTGCAAGTGGGAGGTTTGAGACAAGGTCAAAACAGCACGAAAGAAACAAGACGCTGATTCCTTAACACCGCCTTATCTTGTCTTACATTGTCAGGGGGTGATCTAACAAAATCAACCCTGTCAACTTTTTGCAACTTTGACCTTATGGGACATGACCTGTTGTGTAAATACCTCAGGTCAGTCCTCGCCTGAGACACTTTAAAAAACAAATAACCCCAGGGTTGACCTGACCCAACCTGAGAGTTTCTGTTGTGTGTGTGTGTGTGTGTGTGTTTTGGTCCCTCGTAGACTTACTTTAACAGCAACATTATGAGTTAGATCAAGGTCCAAGAACAAAGACATCAAGAGACATTTTTTTTTTATCTTCACAAATAAAAACACCTTTAATGCAGCTGACATGCAGGAAGGAGGGGTTGTGTGTACCGCAAGCAGTCCCAAAATACATGTACACAAACGGACAATAAGCGGCAGACGACCTCAGGGTTTCACAACAGCTTCAAGTTCCTGCCGTGCTCACTTGTGCTGCATTACACGTCCTGTTTGTCTTTACTACATCCTGTCTGTCTGTCTGTGTGTGTGGATTATTTTGAAGGGGTTTCCATGTTAGACCCCCCCCCCCCCCATGATTCAGCTTTACTGTCACTGTGTCGGCTTAATGGAACCGGATAGCTGTAAAACAATATCTGGATTCCAAGAGGGACATCCATTTACTGCCGTATCGGTTACACCTATCTGGTTACATACAGTATGATGTGTGATCGCCTCCCTCTGAGGGATGGCCAGAGGTTACTTTAGGACAAGTGGGCCTTGTCACCTGATTTTTTGTGTTTGCAGCGCTTTCCCCTCTTGACCATTTTTGATTATTTAAACTTGACAGGAAGTCTGAATGTGCTTCCAAGAGCATGGAGAGACAGTAAGGAAAACTTAACATAAACGGATGACGGTTTCTATAATGAGCTGTCAGCGGGGAGGTTATCGTCTGTCACTCGGTCTGCTACCCACTTCCCCTTTTTGCGTCTGTCTGATAGCTGCAGTGTGTGACTGAAGATGTGTGGCTGTCTCAGCTGTGTTTGTGTGATCTGTGTTTCTTGTTCTTCTTCTTCTTTTTGTCCTCTCTGTCGTGGGTGTGCTCGTGGCGCCTCCTCTTGGATTTGCACTCGCCACTGCCGCTGCTGCTGCTGTCGCTCCCCGACTCCTTCCTCTCCCTCTTCCTCTTCTTCTTCATTTTCTTCTCCTGGAGGATGAACATACAAGAAGAAAATGTTGTGCCAGTAAGAGGAACTTGACCAACGACAATGGAGAAATACGTAGGAAGCAGAGACAGCAGTTTCAATACCTCAAAACCCAAACCGCTAAACAATTAGTTACTACACTTTTGGACAGTTCTCATGAAGCCGCCTCGTATCTCTCAGTGTGAGCAGCTCAAGACACAGAGACGTGTGGGTTGTTGCATCAGATGACTCACAGCTGAGAGACAAAAAGAAATGTGGAGGAGAGCTAAAAAAAAAAAAAAAAAAAAAAGAGGAAGTGACAGCCATCATTGACTGCATCATATTGACCTTCTTTTTCTTCTTCTTTTTATCGGAGTCTTGCTGTGGTGCAACCGTGGAGGTCTGCTGCTGTTGCTCCCGTGGCTCTTCCTCGTCCTCTTCAGGTAACAGAGCGTACTGCAAGCCCGGAGCAGAGAAACAGTCCTTCGTGAAGTGACCTGAAAAGTAAGTGAGGATTCATTAAAAATACTGCACAAATTTAAAGTGATTTCAAGCAAATCTCCCAGTAGAAAGTTGCAGGAAACAAATTCAATCTCTGTGTTTTGTTCTTTTAAGATATGACTGTTGTTTCGTTCATGTTGTCGTACCCTTGCAGCCGCACTTTGAGCATGTTGTGTTGAGTACAGCCTCCAGTGTGATCCTGTTTCCTGTGTGATCTCTAAACTGCTTACGTCTCCTCGCATCCTGCCTGCAATCACACACAGATGATAATAACACACACATGGCCATGTGGAGACAAACACAAACACATATATATATATATATATAACAAAATAAAACCGTAAGCACTCACTCTGCCATAACATTGTTTGGGTCCATGTCCTGCCCCGTTCCCTGATTGACGGCTTTCATTGAGAAGGACAACTTCACCTTGTCATCCCGAATCTGAGAGACAGGGGAGCTGCAGTCATCCTGCTCACTTCAATGACACAGCATGGTATGTATGTGTGTCTGTGTGTGTGTGTGTGTGTGTGCGTGTGCGTGTGTTGTTGTTACCTCTCTCCCAATGACTTTAATCCACACCTTTTCCCCCATATCGACAACCTCTGCGGCACTCTCAATCCGCGAGGCTGACATCTCACTCACATGCACCAGGCCTGTATGTGCAAGTGAAAAATGTAGATATCAATCTAAAAACAAATACATAAAACGCTGAGCAGAAATTGCTTTCAAAGGATTTCAACACGCAAATATGTCTTATATGTTTTGCTGATGATGAAATGTAATGTAATGTCATGTCAAAGATTCAAAACATTGTGTTTTCTGACCATTAGAAATCTTTAAGAAAAAACAAAACGCTAACTAGAATTAGTGGGTTTTCACATTCGGTCCATTCTGAACTCCCTTCACTGACTTACAATTTAAACCAGTTCTTCTTTGTTGCATTTTAAAAAAGATAAATTATTTTGTCAGGATTTGAACATCATGGTTCAATGCAGAATTTATCTCAGTAAACTTTGCCCAGTTCGCCCTCCAGTGGTGAAAATGAGCAGCAGGTATTGAGTTTGACATGCAGGACAACTGTGCCACAACAAATCATAATCAAAAAAGAAACCCAAGAGTAAATATAGATCATATAGATGATGTTATAGCCAGTTTTGTTTTTTTGTTTTAGTCAAAATAATATTGCCCTCTAATGGTGACCTCTGTAGGCCATAGAACATTATAGGACTACAATTCCCACGGGGCTCTGGCCAATTAATAGTCAGGTGTGGGCAATTTGAGGCTGAAGAAGCCGACAGAGACAGTTCTCTCAGCCGTTTACCGTTTAACATCAAGACTATTTAAGTTTGAGCCATTCAACATCAAGCCAGCCTGACGAGCCAAGTAAGTCACCACAACTGTGAGTAAGGCAAGCCAAATAACTTGAAAGATAACGTGTTGGAATTGGAAATGTCTGTATCTACAAGGCGTCTAAAGTAGAGCTGCAACGATTAATCGATTAGTTGTCGACGATTACATTAATCTGCAACCATTTTGATAATCAAGTAATCGGTTTAGGTCATTTTTTTAGAAAATAAAGTAAAAATTCTATGATTCCGGTTTCTTAAATGTGAATATTTTCTGCTTTCTTTACTCCTCTATGACAGTAAACTGAATATCTTTGAGTTGTGGACAAAACGAGACATTTGAGGACGTCGTCTTGGGCTTTGGGAAACACTGATCGACATTTTTCACCATTTTCTGACATTTTATAGACCAAACTACTAACCGATTAATCAAGAAAATAATCATTAGTTGCAGCCCTAGTTTTAAGTGGCTTTTAGATAGCAAGTAGAAGGAAGCCGTGACAGATGGCATCCCACTTCAATCTGTTCCACTTCTTAACAACCCTGGCCTATCACAAACTCTTCCTGCACAACTTTTACGTGGAAGTCATAGAACTCAAACTGGGTGACTGTGCTAACATATAAAAAGTAAGTACATACAAAAAGTAAGTACACAAAAACATGGCCTTGCACTGTGTATATGCTATATGCTGTGTCATGCCCATAGATTGCAGGATGCTGGCTACCTTACAGAACTGATAATCATCCAAGCTCTTCTTGCAATCAGAGAAGGAATTCTGTGGAAATGTTGAAATCCTACTCTAGTAGCATCATGTAGCGTCGGTGCCTTGCGGTCTCTTCTCCAAACTCTCGCTCAGGCAGCACTGTCATACACTGAAACAGACACTATGCACTGTACTTTGGGAAAGAGGGCTGCCTCTTGGTTCCTGCATTATCTGCACTCACTCTGCATTGCTTTTAGCAAAGTCCAATCTCTGACGCAGTGGTTTTACCTGGCAGTGGATGCAGCTGTTGACTTAGCATCTTTCTGCCACTGCATGTTTCTCTGTTTTATGTTTTCTTATAATTGTCCATGTTACTGTAGATTTAACTGTTTTCACCAATTGCAAGCTCTATAATATTTCCCTAATTAGGTTTTCTATTTCTTATTGTGTTGTAGCTCTGCTACTTACTCTTCTGTACTTTTACAGCACTGTTTCTTCATATTATTGTGATTCATTGTGACTTTTTTGCCCTCTGATCTTTGTAAATGTTTGCAATAAAAGTCTATAGAGATAAATTAACTTTTTTCCAACCTTCCTTCTTGTATCCTGGCAGTCTGACAAAGGCTCCGTAGGTCTGCACAGAGACCACCTCTCCCTTGGAAATGCTGTGCAGTGGAGGCAGACCATCCAGTCCAGCAGGCTCTTGTCCCGGGCCATCACTGTCAGACATCGTCTCAGCTGAGGTGGACCACAGGTATCAATAAGTAGATCTAGAAGACTGATAACGAAAAATATTTCATCATTTGTAGTATCATAAAATAGAAGAGAATGTTCTTTTTTCAAGATTGACATCTAAGGTTGTTTTTGTCAATAGGTAATCCTGAAGATCAATCCAAAATTCAAGTGTTTGGGAGCAAAAGTTACAGAAAATACACACCAGTGTCTACTTTAAGGAAAAAAACTAAACAGAAAGGTTCATACAAAAGGTCTTTAACATTGTTAGTAGGGCTGTCAATCAATTAAAATATTTAATCGTGATTAATCGCATGATTGTCCAAGATTAATCGCAAAGAAATTGCACATTTTTTATCTGTTCAAAATGTACCTTAAAGGGAGATTTGTCAAGTATTTAATACTCTTATCAACATGGGAATGGGCAAATATGCTTTCTTTATGCAAATGTATGTATATTATATTACAATACTTATTTGATATAGTAAATACTCTATTCCAGTGCATCTGTCCAACTAGTCCATTCCTTCCAATTTAACTGAACAAATAAAATCAGCTTCTAAGAGGTTATACAAGGAGGAATGGCATTAAATATGGTTTGTAATTCAAGCAGTGTAATATAAACATTGTACTTAGTTATAAAGTCTTCATAACTTTATAACCTGTAATATTTACAAATTGTAAAAAAAAAAAAAAATACACATTGCATATTATTACATGGTTCAACATGGTTTGAGGGTTATATAGAGAAAATCTTAAAACATGATATATATTTTTGTAAAATATAATGCCTCAAAGCAGATTTTTTTTGTAATTTGGACTTAATTTTATTTGTCTAACATGTATGCATGGGCATTTGTGTAAATAAAGACGAAAAACGGTGGATATAGAAGCAGAAGAATAGTTTAAGTTACTTTTAAAAATATAAAATGTTCTGTGATTAACACAATTAAATCCCTTTTTGAAATTTAACCTTAGAAACATTTAACATCTTCTCTCGTCCACAGTAGTTTCCTTGTTTAGATGCTGCTCAGTTCTCTCTCACATAGGGATATAATATAGCTTAGTAGTACAGTATGAGATTCAGAGAGTCACAATGTGTATAGAGAAACCTTAGATGAAAGCTGCTGTAGGCTAAGTTAACTTTACACCTCCTGCAACAGAGCAGCTTAGTTTGAATAGTAGCATTTAGGCTAACGCTAGCTCGCTAATGAAGCATTGTATCGTAGCTACCTAACCTGGTTAATCCGACAAACGTAAACATAAACAGGATAATTGCTCCATGCGTGAAGTATGAATCCCAATCTATAAAAAGGATATACAGTGCACAGTGTAGCGCGAATTCAGGAGAAAGTATAAAAAAATAAAGTGTTGTTACCTCTCGTAGCAAAGCTGGTTCGGTATCACATCCGGGTCAGATCAGTTTAACAACAAGCCCTGTCAACCAATCAGCGCAGTCGGCGCAGGCCTCGACCAATCACACTCCTCATCAGCGCAGTCGGCGCAGGCCTCGACCAATCACACGCCTCATAGCGAGCGGAAGTACTTTTTCCTGCTCTTCGTTGGTGCTCCGTCGCTCGACGTCCCCTCCACGATTAGACGTCCATTCAGTTTTGATAAATTACAGCATTAAATTCAACAGTTTTTTGTTTGTTTCTCGTCGACTAACTCGTGATGATTGAGCCTAAGAAGAGAGCGGCGGACACGGCGGTGGTTCCTGCCGCCGTGAAGCGGCCCCGCACGGAGCTGGTGGCGGCGGCGCAGTCCCAGCAACTCGTGGCCATGGTAATTAGAATGGAACGTTACTGTAACCTTGGTGACTACAAAAAGTACTCATAGCTGTTTGTTAAAGGCGACAAAAACATATAGGCCGTCAAATAACTACTAGCTGCACATTTACCCATCTTCTGAAGTGCACTAACTGCACTATAAATTGTCTTTAGGTGCATAAACAGGACAATGTTGCTAAGCTAAAACTGATGAGCAGGAAGAGTAAATTTCAAGTTCAGCTAGGAAATGCTTAAATAATGTAGAATTTTAATGTCTATCATGGTAATTATCAGGTGGGATTTTTGGAGGTGACACACATTATTTTCTAAACATGTTTCTGCAAGTGGCTAACATGCAGTTTTTGCAGTCCACTGTGATGAACATCAACTGGATCTTAAACTTGTAGATTATGTGACACACTAATGAGGTTGAAAGAAAGTCAGTTAGAGCTAAATAATACTAATGCAGTCTAATACAATACTCTTGTAATAAGTCCTACATTCGTGACGGTTGATGTTCATTTTTGTTTAAACTGTTTTAAAGTTGTTTTTTTTTTAATTCAATTTTATGGTCATTTTGGAGTCTGTGGGTTTTTACATGACACTTCACATTAAACTCCATGTCAGATTCATGTTTGACCTCTTATTATCATGCAGTCCACTGTGATAAACATCAACTGGACAACTTACCTAATTAGATATTATGAATGACTATTGATACTCAACATAGCCCAGCTGATTCTGTATTTTTGTGGCCGATATTGATAATTAAGAGCTAAAAAAAATCCAATGACGAATAGCTGATATTTGTTTTGTAACATAACTTGGCAGACATATCTAAAGACGTCACTGCTTCTGAATAAACTCAAACATATCTGGCATTTCTGTACTGCAATGTCTTGTTACTTATTGGTTGACACAAATGCTGATACCCATACACCATGGGTGAACTATTATTGTACTGAAAGAAGGACTTTTTGTTGTGGTTTTTGTTGGGCTGCACAATTAATCGAATATTAATCGCGATCACAAATTTGGCTTCCCACAATTAAATGAACATGATCGCCTGAGACATTGACATTTAAAATGCGCGTTCTGCTCATAGTAAACTCTGCAGCACATCAAATCAAGCGCTCCCTAAACTAACTGCCAGCCACCAGCCGGTGATCGAGATGTTTTGGCTTAAACTTTGGGTCTAGATATTATCTATACAACCAATGTGATTAAATTAAGAGCATAAAATTGATTATCTAGCTCTTGATGTTGCTAATTTTGCTCTCGAAGTGCACCAGATTGAAGCATTTAACTTTAAAATGTAGATAACAAAAGGGCAGGGTGAATATTCCTGTATTTTTTACATAGCTGAAAAAATATTTCAATGTCTGTTTTTTCCAACATCGTGCAGCCCTAATTTGTACATTAACAGGGATGTAGCACAGCATGGAAGTGAAAACATTGCTGTTTATTTTAATGTGAAAGTGCAATAAACCATATTTGACCTTAATGCATCTCCTATAGGGTCCCCCACGGAGCTCCAGCCTGCAGGCTCCCATTATGCTGATGTCTGGCCACGAGGGCGAGGTCTACTGCTGCAAGTTTCATCCCAACGGAGCCACGCTGGCCTCCTCAGGATTTGACCGGCTCATATGTAAGATATTAAAAATGAAAGATAATCCTGCAGTTCACACATCCTTGGTAAAACGTATTCATACTCCCAGCAGTTACTGTGGATAACGTGTACATCGTGTTTCTTTGCCGCAGTGATGTGGAACGTGTACGGAGATTGTGACAATTTTGCCACTCTGAAGGGCCACAGTGGAGCAGTGATGGAGCTGCACTACAACACAGATGGCAGGTATGAACGATCCACGGGGAAGTAAAATGTCAAAGGTTTACTCTGATGGACAAACTTTATTCAGTAGCTGCAAACATTGGCTTTTTGCAGCTTTTATTTGATAAAAGTCTGTAACATTATCAGCTCATATTGGTCCAAACCAAGCTACCAGGGATGCACGATATATGATATTTGCAGATATCTGATATGTCGATATTTTACAACTCATTTTGGCAGATTGCTGATGCCGATACCGATATACGCACATCTTTTTTTCCACTTAATGCAGAGAACATCAGGTCTCTCCTGTAGTGGAGCATTGAAAATGTTTAGTCGCACTTAACAGATTTTGGTCGCATCTCTGGAGCCCTGTAAAACATGCCATATTTATTTGTATGCAACATATCGGCCTATCATATCGGAGGAAATGTTCATTTCTGGCCAATATTTCATTTGAAAGCCTTTATCTGCCGATATCGATGACGTCCCGATAATCACCGTACAAGCTACCAAGGAAAAGTGACTGTTTGATCTAGTTTCTGTGAACGATGTAGGGCTCCACACATGTCCCGTTTGTTAAAATTTACTAGCTGGCTACAAGAGATTATTGGCAGGAGATGTGTCAAACTCCTGCTTCTTAATTCATGTGTAAATCCAGCAGGTTGATAAACGTGTCTTGAAAGGGTTGACTGACTGTGTTTTCTTGCTGTGTATTTCAGCATGCTGTTTTCGGCGAGCACAGACAAGACTGTAGGTGTGTGGGACAGTGAAACGGGCGAGAGGATCAAGCGTCTGAAGGGCCACACCTCCTTCGTTAACACCTGCTACCCGGCCCGCCGAGGACCCCAGCTCGTCTGCACCGGCAGCGATGACGGGACGGTCAAGGTGAGATTTCCAGCTGCTAATTAGTGTAAATAAATTGGACTGTGTAGATATTGGATGATAGGTCATTTGGTTCAACTTTTGGGAGATTTAACCCCAACTCACTCACTCACTCGTCTCAATAATTGACCATGTTGTGGAAAATGATTGTCACAAATTTATCTCAAATACTTCAGTTCAGTTGTTGGTCTGATCAGGCTCCTGTTTATGTTTCTACATGTGTTTGTCACTGTTGTAGCTGTGGGACATTCGTAAGAAAGGGGCGATCCACACTTTCCAGAACACCTACCAGGTGCTAGCCGCGACATTCAATGACACCAGTGATCAGATCCTGTCAGGAGGCATCGACAACGACATCAAGGTACTGGGCTCCAGCGCACACACAAAACCTGGGACCTACACTGCAAATGATAACACTGATAATGTCCTGGAAAATAATTTTCACTCAAAACATATGATCAGAATTGAGAGATTCAAATTAGCTGTTAAGACATTTACGTATTGTTGCTGTTAGGAACCCCAAATCAATATCACGGTAATTTTGTATGATTATCTCTAACAATACATTGACAATAGCAATTTCTTTGCAAGCTTTACTGAAAGCGCCTGGGGGAATCTTTTACAAAACATATAAGCATGATAAGCAAAATAGGGACGTTCAGTGACTGCCATTGCTGGTATCTCAAAACGTTCATTTTATCGTCCAGTTCTCCTGGCAAATAGTGATCATGGAAAGCCTTCTATCAACTGTGAAGAAGTCATGGAAATTCATTTGGTAGTAGAGACATCCACAGATGTCCAAGGTAGCATGGCCTGCGTGGTGCAAGAAATTACAAAGCTTTTACATTTCATCCATGGGCAGTCTGAAATATCTGTGGTTTAGATTGGATTATATCAGGAGGAGGGTTTAATCCTGCGAAACGGGACACATTCCTTCTATTTCCTGTTTCCAGAAAAATAAATTAATGGGAAAAACTAGTAAGATTATAGGCGTAAACCAAAAAGTTTGACCTGCATGATTATGGCCAAAATTAACAAATTTAAATAAACAGAGCACTGCTTATACTTCCATGTTGTGCTACATCCCTGCTAATATACAAATATTTTTATCAAAAAAAGACTGGTCCTTATTCACAGTGCAAATTAAAATTGTGCCAAAACTCTTTACCTTGAAAACGCCATACTACTTGCTTTAACAAATTCTGTTTGTTCATACAATGAAAATTTGTCCAATATCACTTCCATGAGATTTTTCTCAGCAGACAGATCACAGGCAGTTTTATATTCCTCGCAGCTATAGCGAAGTTCAAGCTACATGCAAACTTTGTTATCAATCAGTTTATTTGTCACATGATATAATACAATTAACAACTCCAGTGAAATGCAATCCTGTCAGCTCCTTCAACCTGTGCATTATTCATCATAAGCACACGGCTTCTCCCTTCCTCCTTCCCTCTGCTCCGGCGGGTCGGCACACAGGAAAAGTAACCTGGTTAAACGCCGCTGTCCACCGTCACTCCAGGATACAGAGCCAAGTCTCGGCGAAACATAGGACACTACAGCTCATTCTAATGTTGACTAACATAAAGACCGTGCTTTTGCCTTAATAATAACTAACACCACCAAATAATACACTGAAGCGGTCAGGTTTGGAACCCATAGGTTTATGCATATTTCTCCTTGTTGCATTTAGTGTTGCTTGAAATATGCCCATGTGTGTTATGTCGGTAGCTGAAGGGGATAGTGTGCTTCTGCTCCCCGGACAGAAAACGTCCCATTTAGGGGAAAAATATGAATCCCTAATCAGGACAATTTGTACCCAACTAGTGAGTTTTTCTGGATATAGCTGCTAACTGGATACCACAATCAAATCAAAAACTTTATTGTCAAAAGAGGGAGATTTATTTGTTATTCCCTGAATAAAAAAAATACCCTTCTCTAATCAACTGACGCACACACAAAGTCCAAAAATTATGACCATAGAAGTCATTTTACAAAAGTGTGACAACAAGATTAAAGACAAATGGGATCATTACGAATAGCACAACAGTGCCGGTAGCTTTTGTTACAGATTACAAGAATAGATGCTGTGATAGCATGGATGTATAAAGAGAACTGGATACAGCGTCGGAGGCGGGGCCCCGTTCATTCCTATGAAAGTTGCTCAGTGGAGCATGAAGCGCAAAAAAAAGCTCAACTTTTGAGTATAAAATAACCCAGATCTTCCGCATCCATTTGGCCCGTAGAGCGGGCGCAGTAGCGTTTCCTTTAACCCCGCCTCCCAGCCCTCGCTCCAGCCGCGGCTCATTCACATGAACCAAGGAAGGGAAATAACTGAGTTACAGACGTCTCTTTCCCAGTGTAAGTCTATGGGAAACAGTCTTTTTGGGCCCAATGGCATCACGTGACGGACACGGAAGTTGTAAAACCACGGTTTGGCCACCATGCAAACTCTGCCACTACACTCTTCAAGGCAAAAAATGCCAAAAACAAATTATAAAAAGATAATTTCGCTGTTACACCCGTTGCATCTTTTATAATGATGTTCAACAATTAAATTAGTTTTTTATGTTTCAATCTGTTACCTACAAACCCTGCTGCAGGCTGACGTGTTGCAGTGTGTTCATGTGCTGTTAAGAATATTTTTTGCTTTTCTTTTTTCCTCTGGACTCTCAACTGCAATCATGACCACTGGTTCTCTTTGCTCTTCACATGTAGGCCTACTGTATACACAGTATGTCCTGGTGTATGAACCCTGTCAACAGCTGTTTGTTGTGTTGTGCAGGTGTGGGACCTGAGGCAGAACAAGCTGATCTACAACATGCACGGCCACGGTGACTCAGTAACTGGACTCAGCCTGAGCTCTGAGGGATCGTACCTTCTCTCAAACTCCATGGACAACACCGGTAGGATGTTTGTGTGTATATATTTACAGTGTAAGAAATGCCTTTTCTCAGCTCACAACACTGAAGTTTCTACGGCTGAGTCCTCTATTTTTTCTTTGTGTAGTGCGTATCTGGGATGTCCGACCATTCGCTCCCAAGGAGAGATGCGTGAAGATTTTCCAGGGCAACGTTCACAACTTTGAGAAGGTATCATAAATAACTCTCTGACCCACCATCCACGGGGAGGGATTATATATATATATTTGGGATCTTGGACCGTGGGTTTACCACGGTGTCATTTTCAAGGATCCTCTTTTCCTAAAAAGGCATCAAAACATGTCACTTTCTGACTCGTAACAAACAGCACTTGGTACTTTCATCCTGTGAACTGATACAGTTTATAACGTGTGCAGAAGTGACTAACCGCTGCTGCCCTGCTGGCGGTGTTTACGCCTGCTGTCGACCACTGTTGCATGACGTCTCCTTTCATCCTCTCCTGCCTCTCCCATCACTCTCCTCCTTTCCAATAAAGAAAAATCCATCTCGTTACTGTAGCAGCAGCTCACGTGTAGGACGGTTGTGCGATGTTGCTAATGCAGTTTCTAACATCTGGTCCTGTCTTTCAGAATTTGCTGAGGTGCTCCTGGTCTACTGACGGCAGTAAGATCTCTGCCGGCTCAGCTGACAGGTGAGAGGCAGCCAAACACACACACACACACACACACACACCTCAGTTACATGCTCTTGCACACACACATGAGCTAAAGGTTTATCTTGTTTAGGGAAAATTCATTTTTGTTACTGTGATTTATAAAACATTTTCATCTTTTAACTTTTATTGAGAGAAGAGATACATATTCTTCGACTGAAGTCCCATATATATTTTTTTTTTGAAAAAAACATAGGTTGAAAAGGAAATAACACCGGCTAAAAATAAACATTTCAGTAAATTAAGTGTGTATAGAAAGAATGTTAGAATGCTGGAAAATTACGTACACTTAGGGGTGCTTTCACAAGCCAACATTTAGTCCGTTTAATTCAAACTTCGAGATCGCTTTCGAGAGGTGGTCTCGGACCGTTTCCAAGCGAACCAAAACGCAGGCTGCCTGTGCGGGCATTTGTTGAGATGGACACAGGTGAACGACAGGTTAACATTAGTGGGAGAGGACTGACCTCTACTTCTGCAGAAGTCCGATGTTTGCTTGACATCTGGGCGGAAGAGAACATACAGAATATGCAAAATAAAGTCAGCAAAAACAGTGATGTTTATGTCATTTTAGATAAACTGGAAAAGGGATTTGTGTGCACAGCAGATCAGTGACGAGTCATAGTGAAAAAACTTCGACAGCATTATATCAAAGTCTGTGATTTACTGCATAGAAGTGGCAGCTCTCGTGACGAAAACGATAAATTCGCTCCTTCGTACACGCCCCTCAGCAAATTATTGTTTTTTATTTGGTCTGCTTTAATTTGTGCACTGTGAAACCGAACCAGACTAAATAGAAAACTAACCAAAAGTATCAATTTCACTCTGATTTGGACGAGACAAACAGACTACGTCTTGTGAAAACACCCTGAGAGGTTTTGCTTCTATTGAACTTACTTCAAGATAAGATATAAGCATGCAGCCGGGGGCTGGACGGCGCACACACGCTCAGACGTCTCCTCTCCTCATCCCTCTGTGTGTGCATTTTGATTGATTGATTGATTGATTGATTGATTTGTTTGAGTGTCCTGCACCATTTGGTGCCCAGCCCTTATGGGCTTACAAGACTCTGGACAACACCAACAACCAAGATGGTCACATGACCAGTCATAACATACTGTTCCACAAATTCAAAGAAAGAAAGAAAAGGAGAAAATGTCAGAACATTCAATTTCCCAAACAAAAAGGACTTATTGTGATGGATACAGTGTTGTTCGTCTTAGTTCCCATGCATTTGCTAGAAATCTTCCTAAGGCAAAAATCTCCTCATTAAAGAACCAACTCAACATGTAACCTTCAGACAACCAGATCCGGGTTCCTCAGTTAAATTTCATTCTCAACGACACAAAGATCACAAAAGACACAAACGCTGCTCTTCAGGAGAACCTTTATATCTGTCAGCGGTAAGGTACCAGTTCTTAACTGAGCACATAAGGACCACTGCCCTCTCCGTAATTTATAAAAGGTTCAAATTCATTCATTCATTTAACCCATTCGAATAATCATTTGGAGGTCGGATACCACGGCAACTGTCGAAGCTTCGAAGTATTCGATCAAACCCTATTCATTTTTAGGGATTCTGTTGAATTGAATAAAAAGCACTTTCCAAAAGGTTTGGTGTGTTTTATTCATGTTTTTAATCCCAAGGTGTTAAAAAAAAAAAATGAATATCCGAATCCCAAAATTGCAAACCGAATATTTACCCAAAGAATGAATGTCTGAATAGTAGAATATTCGGGTCCAGCCATAGTGCATTATAACAGAGGTCCGTAAGTGTTCTCCATGCAATTTACCTCTTTGAAATTCTCTTAATCCACCAACAGCAGCATAACTTGATATGAATATGCAGCACAAAATGTTTTGTAACAAAAATATGATAATCCTCCAGTGTCATATGTCTCACAGCTTTGTGCTGTCTCACATCAGGAGTCATTCTATCTGTTTACTTGTCTGTGTTTATAGATTTGTGTATATCTGGGACACCACATCCCGTCGAATCCTGTACAAGCTGCCGGGCCACGCCGGCTCCGTCAACGAAGTGGCCTTTCACCCAGAGGAGCCTATAGGTGAGTCACACTGCTCGGGGGGTTACTCGCTGTAATACACGTTAGAAGAAAGGGAATAGTGATATTTGAAGACTTGACGCAGTTATCTTGAGCAGAGGGCCGGGGGATCTGGAGGGAAGATTGTTTTCTTCCCAACACTTATTGACATTACCGGTTAGTTCGTCTGAGTTACAAAACACGACTAACAGTAATCTCTTTGTCCCTCCACACAGTGCTGTCTGGCTCCAGTGATAAAAGGCTCTACATGGGAGAGATCCAGTAGGGTGTGTGTGAGCATGTGTGTTAACTTGGATGAGTGTGTGAGTGAGTGTCCTGCCTTTAGAAGTGGATGGGTGGTGTTCGACGGTGGGTTAGGAGTCTCTGTAATTTCATGTGCTTCATGCTCGTCACTGAACAACCTCAGGACGCGTGTTTGAAGTTTATTATCGGTCACAACAAACTCCACAACGACTTTGTTTTTTTATTCTGATTTGTTTCTTTTTAATAAATTTGAGTATTCTGTAAAAAGAGTTTGTGAGATTCGTTTGTCATCATGACTCTTTACTGTGTTTATAGTAGTTTTACATTTACATCCAACAAACGAGTAAAAATAATGCACTTTTTACAGGTTAACACATTAATACTGACATTAATACAGAAGTGAACACTGAGGCAGTATGTAGGAAAGGACAACAGACTGTATATGTGTAAGTTAACTGTTTTAATGTGGACAGTAAGTTAAAGGTGCAATATGTAGGACTGACGGCTAGCCTTTAAAAACGTGCTTAATGTCAGAGAAGCCAGTATTTCAACTTGGCATGTTTCCTTAATCTCTGATGACATATCATGGTCATTTTATGATTTATTATAGTAAATATATTACATAATGGTCCTTTAATGGTGTTATTTTACAGATCTGTTTTATTCTGTCCTGACCCTCTCAGTTATTTGTAGGTATGAGAGTTTAAACAGGAATTAATTGCCAAATTGTCACGGTGGGCAGTAAAATCACTGGTGAGCAGCAGCAGCAGTTTTCCCTTTTAACATTTTAGACAACAAATCACAAGGAAAGCAAAACTCGTAGCTAATCTGGACCATCCTCTCTGGTTGGAGATACAGGGTCCTGAAGGAAAATTAGGTTCAAAAGTTCACATTTTAATTTATTCTTTGTGCAGTGATTCCAATATACCATCTCTCAGTTCCTAGCCCTTTATGTTATTCTGCACTTTATCTTGCTGTATCTTATTCTTATAATCAGCTTTTTACAATTCTCAATATAGAGTGAAATTTACATATATTTTAATATCTTATATTGTCTTATTATTCAATTATGTTTTCGTTGTTTTTTATCTGCATTGTGCCAAAAAGAATTTCGTCATTGAAAGGGATGAGGCCATTGTTAAGAATGAGTACTATTACTTTTTAAACTATTGCATTTTACTGAAAGTACCTCTATATATTTATTTCTTTAACAAAATAATAAAGGGGTTTTATTGGTGTACCTTTTTTTCTCCATCTTGCGTCTTTAAGTGCAGGAGTTGATCTTTATTCCAGCTGTGGATTAGTCTATCTAGTAATAATTAATTAGGTCAGTTTAATTAGCACTATATAGAGTGGCGTGTGACTGCAGCTATTCATGTTTTGTTTCTCCCTCCAGTCTAATTGCTCAATGAACATGTGTTTACTTGGCTAAGTAGGGCTTTGATTATGGGTCACTTCATCTATGTCGATGAAAAATATTTCTGAGCTTTTCTCTGTAGTAAGGTAAGATTGTTTAGCTCCTTTCAAACACAGGAAAAGGTGGAGAATTATACAACATTTTCAAACAAAAAAGGAAAAAAAGAGATAAATACAGGTACAAAACATGATAGACTAGAAATACAGTTATAGTGCAGGTGCAGAGAAAGGTTTAAGCACTTTATTTGAGAAATATAGGCTTATGTGTAAGGTGGATGTAAGACTGACTATAGTAAACTATATATAGCATGTAATGTTTTTTTTTCCATTGTTATGATTAAAACCTGTATTCTTAATTCAGTTTGTGAATCCAATCATTTATTTATCTTTTTAAACTGCATTTTCAAATAGAATTTTAAATTCCATTATTTATTTATGAATTCATAAATGTATTATTAAATGATGTACTTATTGACTGTTTTATGGTGTTTTTGTAAGTCCCATAACTATTTATCGATGGATTAATATTTCTTTTTATATTTTATTTTTTTCAAGATTGTTTTCATATATGCAATTTACAGTTCATAATTAAAAAAGTTTATAAACAAACATTTAAGTAATGAGCTTAGAAACGAACAAAACAAGATGTACACAAAAGAAAACAACATTGGCATTAGAAATTATAAAATAAATAAATAAATAGAAAAAAAATAAAATAAAAAATAAAATAAAAATAAAATAGAGGGGGCACAGATATAAGGTTAGATACTAGGTTGGATGCTGTATTCAAGTTTGTACATTAGATTTATTTCCATATACCATGGATACCGGCGTACACACATTTCCATATCTACACATACATATACATTTATATAGACATATAAACATACAAATATGTTCATACATACACATACATACCCATATAGATATATAGATAGATATATATATCTATATATATATATATCTTTATTCCCCATGAAAATTCCAAATAATGAATTACTTTGTGATTTAGACCACGCATTCATAGATTGTTAAACCAATTTGCAAACACATCTCTTAATGGCTATTTTATTGTACAATTAGTTAATAAATAAATTAAATGCTTTATTACTATTTACGTGACTCTTGTGGTCCTCCATATCACCACATAAGCGGTCCTTATCTGCCTTTTCATCATTATGTGAAGCTCACTCTGTTATACCGTCGCACTGCTCGTGGTTAAGTAGCTGAGATTAAACAAGGCTGTTAATTGTGTTTCTTCCGCTCTGAATAACTGCAGGCTGGAGGAGAAGAGCACCGCGGGCCGGTCCGGCTCTCTCTCTTGCTCCTCGGTCTGTGTCTCTGTCCGCTCTCTCTCTCTCTCTCTCCTCGGTCTGTGTCTCTGTCCGCTCTCTGTCTTTCTCCTCGGTC
Source organism: Sebastolobus alascanus (assembly GCA_916701645.2). Lineage (NCBI taxonomy): Eukaryota > Metazoa > Chordata > Actinopteri > Perciformes > Sebastidae > Sebastolobus > Sebastolobus alascanus. The sequence goes on along the minus strand of CAKAOJ020000025.1, from coordinate 288,179 downwards.
TGTGTCTCTGTCCGCTCTCTCTCTCTCTCCTCGGTCTGTGTCTCTGTCCGCTCTCTCTCTCTCTCCTCGGTCTGTGTCTCTGTCCGCTCTCTCTCTCTCTCCTCGGGTCTGTGTCTCTGTCCGGGTCTCTCTCTCTCTCTCCTCGGTCTGTGTCTCTGTCCGCTCTTTCTCTCTCTCCTCGGTCTGTGTCTCTGTCCGCTCTCTCTCTCTCTCCTCGGGTCTGTGTCTCTGTCCGCTCTCTCTCTCTCTCCTCGGTCTGTGTCTCTGTCCGCTCTCTCTCTCTCTCCTCGGTCTGTGTCTCTGTCCGCTCTCTCTCTCTCTCCTCAGTCTGTGTCTCTGTCCGCTCTCTCTCTCTGTGTCTCTGTCCGCTCTCTCTCTCTCTCCTCGGTCTGTGTCCCTGTCCGCTCTCTCTCTCTCTCCTCGGTCTGTGTCTCTGTCCGCTCTCTCTCTCTCTCTCCTCGGTCTGTGTCTCTGTCCGCTCTCGGCTGCTAGTGGGAGGCGATTACAGACTATTATTATTTTCGGCTGTCTGATCTGAACCTCCTCCTCCACCACCGCGAGCCCCCCCGTTTCTTTTGTGTGCTCCTTTTCGAACGCCTCGCGGGGCTGCCGCTCGGCCGCGCGCACGCACGCACGCGAGTCTGCAGAATCCGAGCAGCTCCTCCTCGAGGGGGTCGCGGTGACTGAGAGCCCCCCCCCCCCTCTCGTCTCTCGCTCTCTCTCTCCCCCCCGGCTCCTCCTGCGCCCGCCCCGGCACCGATTGTTGACAAAAGACGCTGCGAGACGGAGCGAAAGGAGCCCCAGAGCCCGGTACCGGTGAGCAGACTAACTTCTTTCTCTGAACCGGTAACGGAGACCGGGAGGTAAGGGGGGCACCAGGACTTTTATTTCCTAGAAAACCGTGAGTCACAACGGGCTGCTTTGTGTCCGTAGCCATGTAGCCCAACGTTAGCCGTAGTACCACACTGCGGGGTCGGTCCCCTCCTCCGCTCCTCCCCGCCGCCCCCGTGTGATCCGGTATCATATGATGCTCATTTCTGTCTGCAGCCCGGGGCTCGTTATGACAGCTTTCCGTCTCTCTTTGTGTCTTTGTGTGTCCCCTCTCCGGAAGGTGTGGCCGAGGTGATCCGGTTGTCGGTGGTGGTGGTCGGACCGCAGCAGGCCGGTGTGAAGTGGACCCCCCCCCCTCCTCCTCCTCCTCTTCCTCCTCTTCCTCCTCTTCCTCCTCCTCGAGATTTGTATTTACCGACAAAAACCTGCGGCCAAGATGGGCCACTCGCTGTGAGAGGAAGGGCCACAGCAGCGTTACAGGAGGAGGCGGCGGCGGCGGCCTCGGGCAGGTTGATTCAGCCGGGAATGGTGTGAGCTGAGACGGCAAGGCACTCTGGATCTGACCGGGGACCCGTCGTTCCCCCGGAGCCTCCGCGGCTCCAAGCCGCGTCCTGAGCCCTCCAAGATGGGGAAGTGCGACGGGAGATGCACGCTGCTGGTGATATGTTCACTGCAGTTGGTGAGTGTTTGTTTGTTTATTTGTGTGTGCGTGTGCCTCTCTTCTCACTCACCACCATGATGATATAATTAGAGCAGCGTGCCACTCACACACGCACACACACACACACACGCACGCACACACGCACGCACACACGCACACACACACACGCACACACACACATTGTAACTTGCACACTGTTTTATGTCATTGCACACTTTGCTATTGTATATAGTATGTTATTGTTGTTTTATGTTCATATTTTATATTTTCTAAGCTAGTTGTAATAGTCTGGTGTATTTATAGTGTATTCTAATATATTTTTTATGTTGTGTATACTATAGATATTATCTCTAGTGTTGATATGTACATTATATTTACTGTTCCTGTACATTGCCTGGATAACCTGCTGCTGTAACAAAAAAATGTCCCTATATATCTATCTATCTATCTATCGATCTATCGATCTATCTATTTAGTCAATTTTTGTCCAGCCCCTCTGTACAGTCACACTGAAAAACCTCAGAGCTGCAGCTGCTGGGGGGCCATGCCACATTACAGGCGAGGGTGTGTGTAGTCTTTGAAGCAGGGGGTGGTGTCAGGGTGGCCTGCATGTCTGTAGAGAGAGAGAGAGAGAGAGAGGGGTGATAGCCCCATTCTGGCAAAACCATGTGAATGTTAAGCACAAGAGGGACAAGGAGGCCCTGTTCACCATCTGGTCTCCATTCTGGAGTTAAAGTTAGCTGTTCCTCCTACAAATAGCTCGAGACGATCCCTCTAAAATGTAATAAGTGTGTAATATGAGCCAGTATATCAGCTATTCCTGTAGTGAGGATGATGCACGGCAGCGTGAGGGCTAGTTATCCCGGCTATTGTTTGCAGGGCTGATGATGAGTTGTTGTTGTGTGGCAGGGAGTCGGCCCATAGATTCTCATTAGTTTGGGGGAGCTTTTGGGGGGTGCTCCTCTTTTACAGTCACTGGACTGGCTGGTGCTCCAGGCAGTTACCATGGAAACAACTGCGGCAGACCTATGTATGTGTGTCCCTGTCACTGTCTGTGTGTGTGTGTGTGTGTGTGTGTGTGTGTGAGTGTGAGTGTGAGTGTGATCACTTCTGTGTGTTGTGTTTCTATGTGTGTTGTATTTGCATATATCCTCGGTTGTGTGTGCGTTTGTATGCATTTCCTCTAATGTGTGTGTGTGTGTATATTGACCCCTCCCCCTGTCCCCTAGGTGGCAGCCCTTCAGAGGCAGGTGTTTGATTTTCTGGGCTACCAATGGGCCCCCATCCTGGCCAACTTCCTGCACATTATGGCCGTCATCCTGGGCATGTTTGGCACCGTGCAGTTTCGCTTCAGATACCTTATCTTTGTGAGTATATATCCCTCGCCTTCTGATGATGCACGGCTCACTGTTTACTTTGAATTGACAAAGCATGAGTGTGCTGTTACTCTCACAGAGAAACTGATCTCTGTATCTGTTTAGCAGTATGCAGTATGGCTGGTCCTCTGGGTGGGGTGGAACTCGCTCATTATCTGTTTCTACCTGGAGGTTGGAAACCTGTCTCAGGTAATTTCTGTTTGTCTTGTTGGGAAATTTGCTCTAATTCATCTGTCTTTAGTAAGATAACTGCTTAGTTGAGTTACATTTTTAGAATCAATGAATTAACTCACTGGTCCCGAACTTCTGTCTGTTTGCAACTTCTCATTACAGTCTGGATGTATTTGCAGTGATTTATTCCTGCTCCGATTGTTTCATTTGAATACTTAATGTAAAATTATCCAGCCATTTATTTATTTTTCTCTGTTTTATATCAGTGTAAACTGGGCTCTGAGAAATTGTGATGGACATTTTTCACTATTTTCTGACATTTTGCAGACTAATCGTTTAATCAAAATTAGGGCTGCAACTAACGATTATTTTTTATTGTCGATTAATTTGTCGATTATTTTCTTGATTAATAGATTAGTTGTTTGGTCTATAGAATGTCAGAAAATGATGAAAAATGTCGATCAGTGTTTCCCAAAGCCCAAGATGACGTCCTCAAATGTCTTGTTTTGTCCACAACTCAAAGATATTCAGTTTACTGTCACAGAGGAGTAAAGAAACCAGAAAATATTCACATTTAAGAAGCTGCAATCAGAGAATTTAGACTTTTTTTCTTAAAAAAAACAAAAAAAACGCCAAAAATAGTTGGCGAATAATTTAATAGTTGTCAACTAATCGATTAATCGTTTCAGCCCTAAATTAATTTTTTTAAATGCAGAGATTTAAAATCATGAACGTTAATTTTGGGTAGCAGAAATTTGCTTTTTTATGCTTTCTTATCCTTTTTAACCATCTTGCAATGCGACCCCCAATATTTACCCAGTGACCCCTTAGTGGGGCCCCAACCCCTACATTGGGAACCTCTGCTTTTAATCAGGTATCATGCTGAAATATCAAATATTCTCTGGTTCCAGCTTCTCAAATTTGAGGATTCGCTGCTTTTCTCTGTTTTATATCAGTGTAAATTGGGCTCTGGTGTACATGTTTTACTATTTTCTGACATTTTGAAGACTAATCATTTAATCAAAACCATAATCGGCTGAGGAATCAACAATGAGAATAACCGTTTTTTTATTCATGTGTATTTATGTGTGTGTGTTTTCAGGACAGGGACTTTCTCATGACGTTCAACACGTCCCTTCATCGTTCGTGGTGGATGGAGCATGGTCCCGGTTGCCTGGTTACGCCGGTGCTAGACTCTCGCATGGCCCCTGACGACCACCATGTCATCACTGTCTCCGGGTGTCTCCTTGACTACCAGTACATAGAGGTGTTGAGTTCGGCCATTCAGATCCTATTGGCTGTACGTATCTAACACACTCACACACACACACTCATATAAATGATCATACACTGTGTTTCTTTTATATTTACAAACACAATTTACTAAACATGACCCTCAGCCTACAGATAAGTCAGCAGTGACTCAGCCTGTACAGCAGCAGTCACCTAATCTCTGATCATCTCTCCTCTCTAACAGCTCTTTGGCTTCGTATACGCCTGCTACGTGAGCAAAGTCTTCCAGGATGACGAGGACAGCTGTGAGTGCTTTTGTCTTCTCCTAAAAGCTCGTTCATCCTCATTCAGCCGATCAGGTTTACTCGTGTCATACTGTCGAGAGAGGGCTTTTGTGTTAGCGATCCACGGCGTTGGATGTGAGTGCTGTTAGCTCATTGTTTCCTCCTCATGCCGAGCATATCACCGCGGAGGATTCCCTTCTGAGCGCTCCGTCTGCGGGGAGTATTAAGAGATGTCCGTCTGCCTGCTGGCTGGTGCTCGTCTCTTGGGTTGGGTGTGCCGTCTGTGCGTCTGACTGGTTCCTCTCCTCATGTGGCTCTCCTCTCGTGACTGTTTCACCCTCACTCAACGGAGGAAATTAAGTCCTGTAGTTAGACTATGACGTCATGAGCTTGATTTCCTGTAAAAGGAAGGAAGTGTCACGCTGTGTCTGAACAGCACACTATGTCATAACAGATAGAGCACTCACATCACCCAGAGGGAAATAACAGTGACATGCAGTATAATTTTTTGACGCATTAATGAAATTTAATTTAATTTATTTATGTGGCTCAGGACGATGATCACATGAGGCACAAACAGAACATACAATAATAACCAAACGATGGCACACGGCATGGCTAATATAAAACAAACGTTCCTTAAACAAAGGAAGGACATTCTTCAAAAAGGCACCTAGTTTACAAATAAATTGTTTAAATAATACTTTGGCAAATACCTTTCTCTATAACTCGTTATGCTTACATTCAAACAAAATATGATCCTCATCTCTCAAGCTGTTGTCATGACAAAGGTTGCAGATCCTCTGGTTTCTATAATCCAGCCCCAATGACCTCAAATATTCTGTTGTTGTTCACTCTAAAGTTACAAATAGAAGGCCTGTACTTTTGGTTTTCAAACAACAGATACTTTTCTAATTTTAGCTCTTTTTTTAATTCTACACAAACATCACGATGTCATACTTCTGAGCTCACGTTGCCACTTCTTTCAGCTTCTGTTCAACCGTTAGTTTCAACTAGATGATGTCGTTTAACTTTTTGTGAGCCAGGCGATGCATATATACCCATATTATGAGGGCTGAGTGGTACATTATTCAACTGTGTTTAGTTTCTTTGCCTTCTATCAGCATCCCCAGTAGCTAATAACTCTCTTTTTAACTCTTACACAGAGTGCGAATCTTCCTGGCTCCCCATAGACCATATTATTGCAGGTTGTCATTTAAACTTTTAGGGTATACTCAAGAAATTGCAGGTGTAGTTTTTCCAATATATTATTATTTTTTTTTTTGCAATGTATCCCATCTGATACTGGATTTTTGAGGCAGATGCCAATATTATTATATATATATTTGATAGTTTAAAAAAAATTCTGTAATGATGTATTAATTTTCTTAACATAAATCCATAACATAAACAATAATTTTGGACAAGCACCCCTTAAATTAGTTTTTATAAAGAATTGTGACCAACAGATGTACTGAGTGGGATATTTAAAGGGTAACTTAGGTATTTTTCAACCTGGACCCTATTTTCCCATGTTTTTGTGCCTAAGTGACTAATGGGGACACAAATTTATGAAATTGGTCCAGACTCAGAATGTTATTATAAGTGTCTGACAACATTATAGAACAACATTACCTTTTGCTTGATCCAGTCTGTTTATTGTGTCCAAGTCCATCTAAATATTTAGCCATGTTTCCACCATGGATGTATTCCACTATTCCACCGTTGTCTTCCGGCAACACGTCACCTCGCCAGATTTCAGAACGAGACTTTCCATAATGTCGGACACTTACGTATAATAACAATTAGAGCCTGTCATGGCAAAAACAAGCATGATTAGTGGATGTAAATGACGCTGCCAGCTTGCCCCAATAGCACCATATTGCAGCCTGTGAGCAGCTGTCGTCTACAGTGCTCTCCCTAAATACTGGACCAATTTCAGAAATTGTTGTCCCCATTAGTCAGTTAGGCACAAAAAACATGAGAAAATAGGGTCCATGTTGAAAAATACCAAAATTACACTTTAAGAGTTATAAAAAAAAAAATACTTTTCAGCAGACAATAAGGACGATAAACACAGTTTATAAATCAAATCAGACATATCTTCTGTTCTGCAGTGTCTTGCTTACATATACACCTGATACCAATACATCTGCAATAAACTAATAACAGCCAATATTTCAAAGAAAGAATTGCAACAATACAACATCACAGGAGTCATTTTATTAAAATGTCAGATCCCTAACTTGTGGTCTATATCTCCACTGACGCAAACAATCAGGGATTATTTTGTTTTTCAGCTAGCACCACATAAGTTTGTTCCTCTGAATCGATTGAGAAAGACTAGAACAAAGTATCAGTGACATAGAGACAGTGAGAAAGATGATGTATCTCTGCAGATTCTGATGTCACAGTGTTATAACGGTATACTGAAGGCATTGTGATACCTTTCATGTCAAAACAGAATCTGATCTTGAAATACAACACTTGGTTAAAAAAAAATATATACAGATTTAAGGGAAAGTGGAATGATGTCATCCCTTCTATTTCTCTCTCCTTTTGTAGTTGATTTCATCGGTGGCTTTGACTCATACGGTTACCAGCCTCCTCAGAAGTCCTCCCATCTGCAACTGCAGCCTCTTTACACGTGAGTAACAAATATAACATCCTCCATTTCTCCTCCACTTTGTTACTTATTGTTGAACATCTGTCTTTCGAGGGGTACTCCAGCGATTTAGTTTTGCACTTCTAAAAAGTTTGGGCCGAGATATCCATACTTTTAGTCCCTGGTGTTGATCAGGCTCCAGAAACGCTGAATCCTACATTTGCCACTATGCAACTCAACAGCGTCTTTATTCACCCTCCTAAACCAGTGTTTCCCAAACTTTTATTCTGGGGACTCACTTTATAAAATTGACCAACCATCGCGACCCAATTCACAATACAAATTTGTGTGTAAATGAACATTCCTGACCATTTCTACTGCCCTTTGCACATCACCTTATATTATCCTGAATAGGTAAACCAGCCATTTCGAAGAGACATGTTTGATAAATCATAACATATCTTCATTTCATGCATGTGTTATTTAAAAGATATACACATGTTAAATACTTTATAAATGAGACCAAATAAATGCATTTAGGTGGAGTTGACAGGTTATCTCATTCTTTTAATTTTTTTCACATCAGTTAAACAAACAGAGTGTATGCTAGTCTTTCCTATTAGATTCAATGTTATAAGTAGGCTACAACTATCAGAACAATACGAACATTCATGCTCCCTCATGTGGCTCAAAGGTGTACTGCAGATATAAATCTTAAATGAAAGACATTTAGAGTCAAATAGTCCATAAAGCAGGGGATGCTTTATGGCGTGGCTACCTTGTGATTGACAGGTCGCTACCACGGCGTTGTCCGGTCTGGGGTTGTCCGTGTTTTCGTTTTAGAACTTTAACCCTTTCACAGTGTGTTTTCACTTCATGAAAGTAACATGCAACTCAACTTTGGTCGCCTAAAATGCCTAAAAATTCAACATTCGGTTGTACTTAGCTCCAACCTCTCCTGTCACTTCTGGTTGCAAAAAAACAAGATGGCGACAGTCAAAAACCAAGATGGCGACGGCCAAAATGCCAAACTTGAGGCTTCAAAACGGCAGTCCACAAACCAATGGGTCATGGCGACTACGTCCACTTCTTATATACAGTCTCTGTTTGTAATGCATGATTCTTGTTAAAAATCCTCACGCCCAAGCCGAGATAACCCTAATGACATTATCAAGGTTATTTTTTCAAACACAGCCAGAGAAGACATTAAACTATAATGTTTTCTTCATGACTAGTAAATCAAAGTTGATGTGTAAAATCAGTGGAGTGCCCCTTTGATGCACAAAGTACAGTACACAGTAACATTGATGTCTGACAGTGTGAATTCCCCTGATCTCATCCTCTCTGCATCCCAGGGCTGGTTAACTGTCGGTAGCGCCCCCTTCAGGACAAACCCTGACGGTGTCACTGTGGACGGAAAGCGGCGGTCGCCTCGATTACACTCACTCTGTGTGTCACAGTTTACCGGAGGAATGGACTTACCCCCCACCCAGAGGGAGAGACGTCTGTGCGTGTGTGCATGTGTGCTTGTGTCTGAGAAAGAGAAAAACAGCCCTGAGTAGAATGTACAGAGCTCAGGGACGAACCAGCATGCCAGGAGGTGTGGTGAGATGAAGGAGGAGGAGGAGGAGATACAGAGAACAAGAGCTGGGGACACCTCTCCGTCAAATCAAGACACACTTCACTAAACTGCCAGCTCTCAACACTCCCACAACAGTGTGTGTGTATGTGTGTGTGATTGTGTAACTCCACAGGACTAGCTGGTGCTTTGTGGTTGCACCCTGGACTCTTACCACCCGGTGTCCCTGTGAATTATTATTTTTTAGGGTGCTCATGTGTGTGTGTGTGGGGGTGGGGGGGGGTGGGGGGGCGGGGTATGTGGGTGGGGTCACATAATAAAAAGAGGCACGGCTCGTACCTGTTGTCGTTTTAGAATGTGGTGATGTCGAACTAGAGCAGTCTTACGATTCCCATTCCCAAAGCCATCGTTCATTCCTTTCCACACCCCTTAAAATCACTGTCGACATTCAAGCTTTTTACATTACCGACCTGGTCTGAACTCCTTAAAGGATCAGGCTATTTTATATATTTTATTATTGACCAAAACCAACACTACATTATTGTGCATCCAACACATTCTCATTTTGTCAGACCCCTCGGCGTCACTTTTCCGTCGCCGTAAACACGTGCTTAACTTTGTGAAATAAACAAAAACACTTGCTTAGGTTCAGGCAATAAAACCATATAGTTAGGTTTCGGAAAAAAACAACATGGTTAGGCTTAAAATGACTACGTTTGTACGGTGAAAGTGTTACTGGACGTTTTGAACATGGGACACGATGAACAGCTGATTGTAACGTGAAAGTGAAACGTAACACATGGGACACAAAAAGGATGAAAGCCTCGTGTTTGTTGGACCCATCCACCTTCCGCCCGCCAGCCCTTTATATTGTAGTTAATGGAAAGCCAGGTGCGTTGCATACCGGCGCTAAAGGGTGCCTTGTGCGACGGTATCGATCGGCGACGGCTGTGAGAAAGTGTCGGTATTTGACGTCCGATGTTCACTGAAATGTACAGCTGCGTCGACCAGCGTCCCGCGAGTACCCTTGATGCGCGGGAAGGTGCGAGGGCCCATCATCGCTGCTTGCAGCTTTAACTGTCTTTGAGTTCACAAGCGTTAAGTTTTGCTGTCCCTTTTGAAACGTAGATATTTTGAGCCAAAACACAATGTTTTCCCATAAATGTTGCCTAAACCTAAAGAAGCCTTTTTGTTTGTGTTAAAAACGTAACATTTCATTCAGTTTTACAACGTGTTAGAACGTGCTGCTTTTAAGTTTTGCTTTCATTTTTACAATGTAGTAGGCGTAGCAGGCCCCTACTGACCCACATCTATGATGCTTATAGCGACTGATAATGCCTATTTAATGGCCTGATAACAGTCAAATCTGTCTTTAATGTGTGTTTTTTTATAAGTTTTGTACAATGGATTTCACAGAGGAATGAGATATTGTATATGAGGCTTTGGCTACACATTTGTTAGTAGGATCAATTCAGTGTTGGTTTTGGTCTTTTTATGCGATTTGTTGACAATGAGAAAAATATGAAATATCACCAGACTTCTCCTTTAAAGTTACTGCAAAAAATCAAGTCAAATGTCCATTGCTGGGATATTTTGTTTTCAGGACACAAATTCAGTCTGGTGTACATGTAATGCTGTTGATTAGGAATGCAGATGGCTTTGGGATCAGGCATTAGTGTGTCTATGGGGGGGAGCAGTGGGGATACTGTGCATGTAAATAACCAGCCAATGATTGTTTTGTTGGTTCCATTTAGAAAAGGGGGGTTGCATTAGGGGGTGGGTCGGGCTTGGGGAGGATGGGTACACATCAAATTTTTCCTTCATACCAGTTTCTCTTGTTCTCTCTTCTTGGATATCCTCACGCTGCCCTCGTCTAACCCATCTGCAGCTAAATCATCTTTCTCAATAACTACATTCACCTCCGCAGCTCATTCGCTGATTTCCACCGGAGCATGGCGATAAAGGAGACCTGAGAGGAACATAATGTCATGATGAGTAGTTTTTGATGTAATTGGAGACATGAAGAGGGAAGAAGGGAGAGAGGTATGAGGTGAAGACCTTAACGGGTGTAAGGAGAAGTTTGAAATAATAAAAAATACACTTTCTACGTTAAACATGACTTCTGTCGTCATCTGTAGACACACACTGAGCGTGACTAAAGGTTTAATAAAATGAGTGCTTTCATTCCTAATTTTGATTACATTATATTAATATCTGGATTATGGGGCACGGAATTACATTTTTCCTAGATTAGTTTGGAACATTATACAAAAAATGCACTCTGGTGAGCTGATATATTGTCAAAATTATGTGATGCATTTTATAGAAAGACAGCCCAACATTACAAAAATTACACTGACAGTCATAAAGGGACTTATTTTATACGTGTAGTGCTAAAGAGTGACCTCACTGTGACCTTTTCATTTAAATTAATTTTGATGGTATTAAGTGAGGATTTAATTGTCAAAAATAAGTTCATAAAAAGGTCACAATGACAAAAATAGCACTGTGGCATTCATAAAGTGACTAAATGTTTTGCTTATTGTTTATGGTTATAAAAAAGAAGCTATCACTACATATATAAAAATATTATAGTGTATTAATATTTTACTAAGGGTTGACTCAGAAATAATTAAAGTTTAATTAGAAATAACTAGTTTTTAGCATCTTTTTCTGCCAGCAAAGTAAAAAAATCACAATGAACTAGGGCTGTCCCCAATACTATTTTTTTGGGCTTTGAAGCTTCCGTTATAAATATTTGAAGGTATTCAAAGCTTTGGGATAGTGCTGCTACTGCACTACTGTACACACACGCACCTCTACACATAACAAACAACGATTTCCATCTGAGAATAATAATAATAATAATTAATGTTGGATATGAATAATTAATAATGTTGTGGGATTATTCCTCATTTCATGGGCTATTTGGGGATTATACATTATTATTACATACTTAAATATATCTAAAAACAAAAAACGAAGCATTCGAATACTAATTTGGAGGTCGAGTACCATGGCAACGGTCGAAGCTTTGAAGCATTTGGGTCAGCCCTACAATGAACATAACACATTACAACATTAAAACCGACCTATACAGGAATGAAAACAGCCTTTGGATGGTAAAGACTTGTGACCTATTATTATTTTATTTATTGCAATTGTGTTTGTGAGATGCAAGAAAAGAGATATATTCTGTCTCAACTGTTATGTAAAGTTAAATAGGCCTAAAAAAATGAATTACTGTGACTTTATAGGCACACTTTATAGGTATACACTGGACTGCACAAGTATGTTCAGCAGCCTATCCTAAAAAATGTCCATATACCATTACCATAGATTTTCTTACAGTGTTGCCATAATGTAGTAGCATGATGTCACCGACACACCGGTTTGGGGACTTTCCTCCAGTCTGCAGCCTCGGGGTCGCTCCTTGAAACAGAAAGCCAAGAGGGTATTTTTTTCGTTATTTAAGGCCACACGCTCCCCTTTTCACACCGTCCACTTACATTCCGGAGGTGTAACGGAGCGAGCAGCAGCCGCACACTCGCTGACCGTGTGGCGCAGCGCGTTGCCATGGCTGCCAAGCACCCCGTTACCCTGGAGACCCCGGTACATTGTGTACAGTCCGCCCCCCGACCAAATAACGTAATATCTATAGTAGATAATTACATTATATTCACAGTGGTGTCCACTGTAAGTACAACTAACGCCCTTTGTTATAAATATTTTTTTTATTGCAGTTGACTAAATCTTGTATTTTTTTGTAGTGTATTTTAGTCCCCCGAAACCATACGGCTGTTTAACTCCTCACGGCAAAGGAGGGTTTAACTTATTATAAGACAGTCACACTGCATTATGCACTACTATATCATACTCTATAATATACTCTGCTATATTCTGCTATATTTTAATATACTCTGCTATATTTGCACCATTGGCACACTGTCACTTCACTGCTGTACTTATGTTATCTTATTTTTATTTTATTTTATTTCACTTTATTCTATTTGATTGTATCTTTTTTAAGGTGTATTGGTGTTGGGACTTGTTGTCTAAGCTACTGGATGCCTAAATTTCCTTAGGGATCAATAAAGTATCTATCTATATATCTATCTAGTGACGTCTATTTTTAAAAAATCTATTCTTTCATTGACAAATAATGTGAATGAAGTAAAAACAAAAAAGCATAATAAATACACCCCATTATACAAATAGACTACCCACATAACAAAGGGACCGGTCCGGTGTGACCCTCCCTCCCCTCCCGGTTGGCGCAATGAACCGCACGCTCTCTCTCATCCCTTCCCGTCATGCAGCGCTCTCGCCTGCTCCTCCGTCGAGCCGCCATGTTGTCGGAGTGAAAGCCTGGGGGTGTCAGAGACAAACCGGGGCCGAAATCCGCCGCCATCCTCCCTCTCCGCCGGTGAGTATCACCTCTTGCCCCGTCGCGGTAGCACGGCACGTTGCTTAGTCGCGCTTCGGTGCGGGTATTGTTGCTATGGCGGCAATGAGAGGGGGCTAAACAGGGGAGTATATTTGGTGCGGGGCAGAAGAAGCGGTTGGCTTGCCCCCCCCTTTCCTCCCGTTGTGTCGGTCTTCCGCTCCAGACAAGCTCTCCGGGCCTTTGTTAGCATCCGCGTCACGGGGACCTGTGGGGCTGCAGACAGGTAGACAACCCACCGGGTGTTTATTAATAACAAACACGGTGATGTTCGCTGCTTAAAAACACTGCGCGGAGCCCCCGTGTTGGTCCACCGGTCCGCCCGGGCTGAGCTTGTGTCGGGAGGGCCGTGTTATTGTTGGTAGACACGGGCATTGAACCCTCCGTAACAGATCCGTGAGTGGACGCAGATGCATGAGGATGAAACCCGCCGGTAACCACGACGACACACGGAGCTTCTTCATTATCCACTCTCGTTTTGATGTGTCATGTTCTGTTATAGGAGGGGAAATGTTTGGTTTGAGACACACTAACGTTATCTCCTGGTTGCCTGCTCGTATTGTCACACCCCTGTCTGCTGCCCGGTATGCGGTGGATTGATCCCCCCGGTTATTGAATAATGATTAACCCCGGTTAGATCGTGCCTGTTTTCCGTGAACAAGCCCCGTGTGCGTTTCGCTATACGGTGTTGTGGATTTCCGGGTGTTTTTTCGCTCTGCCTGATCTCGAGCTGTAGCAGAGCAGCTAACATTTCCTCGTTGCTCAATGAAGAAGTGAAGCAGGAAAACAAACGCATGAGTACATATGTGAATGATCACTTGGCAAGCTGGTTTGTTTTGATCTTGTGGGACTGTTGAGCCGGTCAGCTCTTTTGTGTTTGTCTTCATGGATGGAGGTGGTGTGTTGCATGGTGGTTTTCAGCAGACTCCAGAGAAAGCTGCATGTGTTTGAAGATGTGTCAGAATAAGTTAATTACTGTATATGGCTCAGTGTAAAAAGAAGTGCTTGTAATTTCCTCATGGCCTGTAGGGACACTAATGTGAAACTGGTAATTTTAACAGAGATTAGAGCTCGTTGGATAAGGAGAGGTTTGTAAAATACAAATTATATCCCTCTGACTGCTGGAAGCCACTGAGGTTGCTTTGCCCAATATTGACCACGACCACCAAACAGTGTGGTCCGCGCACATTGCATATTTCTTTGGTTTATCATTGCTCACATAATGACAATCTGCACACCACACTTTACCCAAGTTATATGACTGGGCCCCTCTGACCTTCTCTAAATAAAGGCCATCAATTTCTTGGCAAATAAAGTCAGTAACCTCCCTTGTGCAAACTTACTGATCCTTTAAATAGCTCCCATTTGGAAAAATGCACTTAGTTGCCAGTTTATTAGGTACACCTAGCTTAAAGTAATGCAGTTAATATTGTTTTAGAGAGGTGTTTATTAAACTTTATGGTCAGTTGTAGTTTGTGGTGCTGTTGTTGAATTGTATTGTCATGTTCAGAGGTGTTTCTAATGTTTATTTATTTAACCAGGAGTAAAGACTCATTCAGGTTAAAAAATCTCTTTTTCAAGAGTTTCCTGGCCAAGATAGGCAGCAGCACATTTACACGGTTGTAGGGGTGTAAGAAAATATTCCAAATATTGAGTATCGCAATATTACGTTTTATGATACTGTATCGATTCTCAAAAACACTATCAATTTCTAATTAATGGTTTACATGCAAATACTTTTATTTCATTTGCAAAGAGATGCGCCCTCTCAGTGTATGTTCCCTCTCAAAATAGTGCTATGATGTTGGATGTTACAGGGACTGTGATGAATGCAAATTCAGATCCCACGGTTGTGATTGCATAAAAAAGTAAACTTTTTGACTCAAATTTCATGCATATGGTAATGTGTTCTTTATATGACAGTTTTCCTAAAGTTAGATAAAAAAAATTGCAACATATCGCCTTGCTTACTGCATATAGCGATATATTGAATCGTAACCCCTGTATCATGATACGTATCGTATCACCAGTTTCTTGCTAATATACAGCCCTACATGGTTGCAGACATAAAACAAACATAATTTAAAAGAAGACAAGGCAAATTGCAGACTCATAAGGTATCGAAAAATATTCATCAGCATTCAAAAACACCTACAGCCAGATGTGCTTGTTTCCAAGTCTTTTAGAAGCTCTTTAAATACATTCAGTGAGATCAGCTGTCAAAGAAGATTCAGGTAACTTTAGCCTACCCTCACTGATTAATTTTTTTTTAGAGACACCTCTCAGTAAAGCACTACAATTCAACAGCACTACAAACTGCAGCCTCCAAAATGACTGTGAAGTTGAATCAACGTCTCTCTAAAACAGTGGAAACAAAACTGGACATTATAATCTTCATGAAAGTAGAATTTGTTGCAGGACTGATGTATTACACTTCATTTGTTTTAGCTGGGTGTCAACAGTGTGAACTTCTACTATGAGCAGTGATCTGCAACTACGCACCACCTAAAGCCATGATTGCACAGGTTTTATCATAACAACCAAATTGAGCACCTTGAACCAAGGAAGGGTAACATCATTGTGACTGATGTGTAAATCACTGATATACAGTAAGTGTCTAAATTGTATTTAGGGGTGCTTAACATTGAGATGTTTTATGAGATTCCTGTGTTGGAAACTTTACTCTGTATGGTCAAGAGTTAGACCAGGCAGGTATGTTTGGTTCCAGCCACATACAGCAGTACAGTAGAGTTTACAGTATGTCATGCTGACTGCAGATAGACAGGTTGGCAGTTAAATCAGCTGCCTCCCGGACTGGCTGGCTTGTAAAGTGATTCTCTGGTTTATATCTGTAGCTGTTGATCGCAGCTCTCTTCTTCTGATTATCGGCAATTAAGTAGCTTTAATGGTAGGGTGCCACTCTGCCCCAGGAAAAATAGACCTACCTACTGTATGATTAATTTTAGTGATGTCCCTTAATGTGGCTGCAACCTACAAATGTCATAATGTACTTTGGACTAAACTAATAAGTAGGGGTGGGAATCACCAGAGGCCCTACAATACAATATTATTATTGCTATTTTAAACACTTTTGCGATATGCTGAGTATTGCGATAAGATATATTGCGATTTATTACCTTTTTCAACCGCAAATTATGCAGTTTGTCAACATGTGTTTTTATCTAATAATACACAGTTTTCACTCTGTTCATCTCAGAGATTTCATTCACATATCTTGAGGTCAGAGGTCAAGGGACCCCTTTGAAAATGGCCATGCCAGTTTTCCTCACCAAAATTTAGCATAATTTTGGAGCTTTATTTAGCTTTCTTCCCGACAAGCTAGTATGACATGGTTGGTACCAATCGATTCCTTAGGTTTTCTAGTTTTATATGATACCAGTATCGTCAGCTTGAAGACTGAGCCCGCTACAACCTTTGAGAGACAGAATAGCAGCTGTAGAATTGTTAAGAGGTTAATAGTTTTTATAATAAAAGTTCAATACTTGACGTCCGTGTATCGACACAATATTGCCACGCAAAATATCACGATACTATGCTGTATTCATCCCACCCACCCATACTAATTAGACTATTTACATTCACTTTTATTAATTTCATTAGTGCTGTGCTGCAGAATGATATGCAGTTCTACATTCAAAGTAGACATTACATCAGTTCATTTAACTAAGAATGCAATTTTCAACCAAAGAGGGACTATTAGTGTAGTTTTGCTGGGGTGAAAATATCTGTATTCTTTTATGGCAGTTTTGGATACAATGCCTGACAGGTAACATTACTGTGTTGTATACACAGTTGTGGATTCTTGAGGTACACCTACCTAAAACTAATGCAATCTAAAACACCATCACTGCAATAAACCCTACATTTATGAATGTTATCATCAGTTTTTTGAGAGGTGTTGATTAAGCTTATTTTTGAGGTTGTAGTTTGTGTTGCTGTTGTATTGTGGTGCATTATACTGAGAGGTGTTTCTAATATTTAGTTTATCTTCACTGATATAAGTCAGATGGAAAAAGTACTAGTATTTCATCAAGGTAGTTTTTATTGCAGTGCGGTTGTAATAGGCTGCATTAGTTTTAGCTAGGTGTACCAAAAAAAACTGACAGCTGAGTGTAGTTTGGCATGAAAACCAGTTCCAGTTACAATATTTGTGTATATTTTTTGCATCTCTGGTGCAGAACTGTCCAGTGTGGGAGGTGACGAGAGATATTGGCTCCATTTACATGAGATGACACGGTGCTGACTTTTTTCATTCATGTAGGACTGATGTATCGAGGGATTCATAAGGCAGCAACACTGACTCTGAACTTTGATCATGAAGCATTTTTTTGGATTAGATGACCCTTTTGTTTTACTACATATTTTGTCTTCTGTCAGTGAGAACATGGATCATAGCTAGTCTTTGTTTGCTAGCACAGTATAAGCTGGCACGACTCACGAGGACTTAATAAAAAGTTCTCGGGGCATGTGTTATTGTGGGATGTAGTTACAAAGATTAGTCTATCTTGCTGTGTTACTCTGACTGGATGATAGGCTACGTATATTTTGTTCACTCACTTGCCAGTTTATTAGGTACACGTAAACTTATACCAAATTCATGCAGTCAGTACAACAGCCCTGCGATCAATCCTACTTTTGCAAAGTTTGCATGTTCATTTCTAGTTGAAACTGCTATAGTGAGGTGTTGATTAGGGCTGTTGTGGTGACGGAATTTCCCCTGCTGTTATAATGATTGGCTCATTTGCGTGATATGTGGTATTGTTGCCATTTTTTTTTGTGCAAATTACTTCATTTATCTTGATTTTAGTGCTATATAAATAAGCTTTATTGTTAGGCTATGATTAGGTTAATTGTTGCTTTTTAACTGACAAAGATGACAGAGTTTTAACGCTAATTAAATACTTGTGTATTATTAAATGCAGAACACAGAAGGACGATGAAGAGCTGTGTTTTTTTTCACCTGAGTCGCTGCGTCTGATTGCCATAATGCGGAATAGTCGCATAAGTAAAAATGTCGGCACAAGGTAGAGTACTTGCTCTGAATTAGGGGAAGCCTGAAGCACGCAGGTAGAGAGGATGGACCCGCCGGTCTATGTGTATTAATTTCTTCTCCGTTGTTGTTGTTGTTCAGCACTATTACCCTTCTCCATTGTGACTGGATGACTGGGTAAAAAAGTGACAGTGACGAGCGCAGCGTTTTACCTAAAGTTGACCGTTTTTCAACTCTCGGCGACCGGAAAATACATCAAACGTGCAGCGCTCAGCGCAGAATTGACGCTCGGCGCCTCGTTACACTACTGCCGTTTGTAGCATAGTGTAAATATGCGGCGCTCCCATTGCAAAGAGTTAAAAAAAGAGAAATGTGAACATAGTGGTTGTGGCGGTTGTTTGCCATCCCCTGCGGTTGGCTTGTCAATCGCACTGTATTGCCCTAGTGTTGATTCAACTTCATGGTAATTTTGTAGGATGTAGTTATTGCTAATTGAAACAGCAGCAGTTTCAATGAACAATTAATATAAGTATCTTTATGGCAGATTTATTGCAGGGGCGTTGTATTAGACTGCATTTATTTTAGGTAGGTGTACTTTATAAACTGACTACTGAGCACTACTGAGAACTGGTCAGAGCTTATTAAACATTTTATTCGTTTCAATGTATTGACCCAGGATGCCATTGTTTGCATGTGACAGATGTGTGTTTCTCTCTTGACAGGCTGTGGTGGAATGAGCAGTGTGTGTGTGTTGAAGAGGAAAGCAGTGCTCTGGCAGGATTCATTCAGCCCCCACCATAGAACTACATCTCCCAGCATGCCTGTGGTGCTGAGCAGCGGAGGACATGCCCCTCCAACCGGGCCGACCCCTCAGGCCACACCCCCCAGCCAGCAGGTAAAGCCCAGCACATTGACGCCTATTTCGTTCATTAACGGACAAACATCTGTCAATAGGGAACCTCTAATATGTGTCCAGTCAGCGCTGTTTGTACTGTAGCCATTTAAGTGCCATTCATAATGATAGAGCAATTTGTATTCTCCTTCTCTTGCAAAGTCATCTCACAATCCCTATATTTATTAGTTTGCATCACAACATGTTAAACCACAGTTGCCCACATTTGTATGAGCATGCTCAGATCAAGCTCCTTATCATGTCAAACTAGTCAAAGAAAATGTAGTACAATGCAAAACAACCAAATAATAGTTGCATTATTACAGTTAGTAAGAGTATGTGAAAAGCTAAATGTCTATTTATTAACTTAACTATTAGCAACTATACTTGTCATTTTCTGCAGATCACAACAATAGAAAATGACTGTAAACAACTTTAGCTTAACTCTTAGCTAAACCATGCGAGTTAGGTTATCCCAATATAGATATCATCATTGGTATGGCAACTGCTAATCATAAGGTAGAGCTGGAAGAGCCTCTGCTCGGCAGCACTGTGGCTTCAAAGTAAATTATAACAACATTGGACAGAGAGTAGTAATTCAGATCTGGGATCTGTGTTGACATTGTTCAACTGAACATTACGTGTCTGGAATCATATCAAACATGGTTGAGCTGTTTGAAGTAACCAGCATGGGCTCCGGTCAGTTATGATGGTAATTTGCCATTGATTAATTGAAAAAATGAATTGATAGATTAAAGTGTGGGTTCATTATTTTAGCTTTTTTAGGTTTTTATATCATTCTGTAGCTTCCCAGTGGTGTTCCTTATGTATTCAAATCCGAACATTCACATTTTGGTCCAAGTATGGATGCTTTAGCATCAAAATGCTATTTTCCCAAGCCCTTCTAAAAACTTTTTCCGACGTAGGTTTCTGCATCATGAGAGCTGCTACATATACAGTACATCCTTATAGTCAGTGTATTAATGTTATATGTAGTAACTTAGATGGCGGTCAACATGCTCCCAGTTTGGAGAAGCAGACAGGAGTACCGGCACGGAAGCTAAGCAGTACACTGCTGTGTGGACGCCACGTTAGTTCGGATCTGAAAGTCACACATTAACACAACACACTCGTCGTCAGACAGCCCTTTCTGACGGGGAACTGAAGCCGTTATATCGCTCTCTTCAAAGCCACAAGACTACATTCACAAAAGCAGTAATTTTACCTCACAGATTGCGGGAGTAAACATACAACCCCACTTCAAAAAATCCGAACCAACCCTTATTAACCCGTTATTTCTAGCTCTGTCTTAAATCTCCTGGTCAGTGGTGATACTGATGTTATGTAAGACAGCTGTTAGCCTTTCATAGTTGCTGCTAGTCAGACGGGCTGGCTGTGTCATTATAAAATATGTAATAAAGATGATCTGTAGTGTCCTCTGAAATGCAGTCCACAACTCTCCGATACCAGACTGCAATAAGGGTGAACAGTGTCATGTCTCAGCTTCGGTGCACTGAGAGGTGCCAGAGTAAAATGTTACTTATTGATAACGAGGTTAGCATTTTTCAAGACTAAGCCTGAAAAAAACAGTCTGATAAGTAGCAATTTGGTCTGATTGAATGACGTCTTGGTAACTCGTTCTACTGCACCCCTTGCGTGTGCAGCGAATGACTAAGCCCAGATGTTTCCAGAGCATGTTGACTGATTCTTTGATGACAGTGTGTTGTGGAGAACTTTGTGTTTACCCTCAATGAGTAAGGGAGGAAGTCGACTTACGTTTGCCAGTGAAAAGAAATGCTGCCTCTTATTTGGACGTATTTGAGTTTTAGAAGAGAGGATGTGGCCTAAATACCTCAACCAATGGTACTGTTTTGATGATGATGATGATGATGATGATGGAGATGGATTTAGAAAATGTAAGAAGACAAATTTGGACTCCGTAGTATGTGGTCATATGGTTGAAAAAGATGCTTGGATGAATTGTTACTGAAAACATTAGATAATCTGATTTTGCTGCGTCAATTGCCCTTTTCACCCCTGATATTTCTGCTATACATGTAATTGGCTATTCAATAGCATGATACTGATTGGTGTGTTCCATGTTTATTTGAATGTAGGCATGCTTGAGTTTGTGGGTTTTTAATAACCAACTCTATAAACATTGGTAAATGCTTAAAATCCAGGCTGTACCTGCATGTCTCCAGTTGTCTGCTTGTTACTGTTGCCAGTAATTTCAGGATCATGTGCATGTCGTCTGTGTGTGTGTGCGTGTCTCTCTTAAGGGTGTGGCGGGTGCTGGACGTTCCCAGGACGATGCCATGGTAGATTATTTCTTCCAGCGGCAGCACGGTGAACAGCCCGGCAAACATCGCTGGCCCACTGGAGACAACATCCATGACAGCCAGGTGTGTGTGTGTGTGTGTGTGTGTGTGTGTGTCAGTTTTGCACAAGTGGTAACACTGATGTTGTTATTTTATTGTCTTATGTTCTACTGTTTGCTCGTACAAATTTCACAGAAACATTTCTACACAGAAAAATGTATTCTTGTGTAACCATAAAATCTTCCCATAGACATATTAAAATAATTTTATCCTCTGTCTGCAAAATATTGTTGTTATTAACCTGGGAAATTGTGGGGGGTGGGTTGAGAGAAACAAAGCCTTAAGTTGTTGTTGTAATGTTCTGCAAATCACTTATGAAGGCAATTACTAATTAACACAGGTCATTAAAGCTGGGTTTATGTTTCTACATTGGTTGAGTATGAAAGACATACTGTAACTGGGCTCTCTGTCTGTCTGCAGGTCCGATCCATGGACGAGCTGAACCATGACTTTCAGGCTCTGGCTCTGGAGGGACGCGCCATGGGAGAGGTGAGACATCAGGTTTGATGGTCGGGGTCGTGTATAGTCTAGAACAAAGTGACCATGTACCTTTAATACCTCATCTGATAGTGTGGCATTTGGACTGTGGTTACTAGAGGTGGGCCGATTAATCGGTTTGGCCGATAGAACGTTTATACAAACTGTCGTTCTCGGCGGAACTGGGCTCTGATAGTGGCCGACGGCTGCACAGCCGCCACCATTCATGTGGGGACGTACATCACCGTTTTGCATGGAGGCTCCAAACACAAAGTCAAGGTAGAGGCGGAGGAAAAAAGTTATCTCTCGAATATATAATGCAACACTATCAGCTCTTTGTTCACGATATAAGACAGGCAGACAGGGAGGAAAAGAAATTGTTGCTTGTTACTTTAACTTGCTTACTGTACCACTTTCATTCTCTCCTCCAAATAATCCTGCCATGTAACCATCCATTCATGAAATTAAATGGCACACTTAAGGATCCTCCTTACCCCGGGAATATGCACCAACATTAATGGTTTGCAAGAGTGGCGTTTAATAATGTACGAAATGCGCAACAGCAGTAATCCAGGCCAGTCGTACTGTAAGCCACAGAACAGCACATCGCCCACTCTAAATAAATAGAAGGTATTCCAACGATGTAATCCTCCAAATCTCAGTTCAGGATATTCTCTTACGAATTATTAAATTCGGAGTGACAAAAAACAGATTTAGTAAAAACTGCGTATGCAAAAGTAGCCGACTAGACTGCTGCAGAAGTAAAGAAGATATCTGCCAAATTAATCGTCTCTCGTTATTATATCGGCCTTTTAAAAATCCACTATCGGTCGACCTCTAGTGGTTACTCGTGGCATGTCAGCACAGTTTTGATATTTAAATTTTGGATTAATCTCACTGGATTTGAAGAGGTCAAATGCTGTATCTCAACTCTTGACATGAAAATGGCTGCCCTTGTATTTCATGGCACCTGGCTGAACAAACACACGATCGCTATTGTTGCTCGCAGAGCGTCAAACTTGAAAAACAGGAAACCCGAGAAAAAAAGAAATAGATCAGTTGCTCGGCGGAAGGCCTTTGAGCTAAAAGTGGCGTGGACTTGCGTTGGCATTGTTGTTCCCCAATGAAAAGCTCTGAAAGATGAGAAGAGACTGAGCAGAGATGGTTTTTTTGTTGTTGTTTGAGAAGCTTGTTGGACTGGCTGTTGGCATAAACAGTCTACACTCAGTCATTCTGTTCATGTTGGACAAGTGCCTACAATTAGTTTTGGCTCGTTGAGTCGTTGAACATAGTGCCGATGTACATTTGTTTGTATCTCATTTTGAGTGGATGTTGTTTGGCTGCTATGGACTGTGATGCATCTGCAATGAGATTTATTGAAACGTTACCTAGAAATGGCACGCACATCTTCAGATTCTGATCTGATTTGATGTGACGCAAGAGTTTCCTGTTGCCAGAAGATATTGATCACATTTACAGAAACAACGAGGTCCTTTCTTTAAAGCGAGAAATAGGCCGACTGTGACGGACTGTAAAACTCAAATGAGCTGCTGATAAGGTGCTGGAGTCTCTCAGAGTACGTTCAAACACTTAGACCTAGTTAAAACTATTCAAAATAATTAGCGAAAGGAATTTTAATAATGAGCCCTAATTGTTTTATGGTTGCTCTTGACACTGGCTATAATTGTGGCAGTGTGTTATTGTGTTTCTGCTTCACTCATCCAGTAAGTGGCCTGTACTTTGCTTGTTAGGGGTGTGGGAAATAGCAATGCAGCACTGGCAGCTTAACACTAAAATAAAAGCAAAATATATTCTAATCACTTATGTATATACTTTTTAATTTAATTTGCCCTTTCTGTCATGTAATATCTGTGCAACCATTTTTACCTTGTCTTTTTTTCCCTTTTCCTCCTATTTTTCCTCCTGTGTCTTTGTAGCAGCTGCTAACTGGTAAGAAGTTCTGGGAGGCGGATGACTCTGGGAAGGATGGACCAAAAGGGATCTTTCTGGACCAGTGGAGGGACAGTGCATGGGGTGCCTCAGGTATAAACCAGTCTGGCTTACGTTTGTGTTAATAATGCAGGAACTGCTTGTGAAACATGGCAGTTTTGTTTCACAAGCACATCAAGAAACCACCAGAACAATCACCGGGTGGTGCTGTAAAACATATATTTAGATCCCTGTCAGAATCAAAAGCTGATGTCAAAGTGAAATAATGTTCTCCCAGATGATGATGAGATTTGAGATTTCTGTTGTATAATATCAACCCAATGCAGTTATTTCTGTAAACGTGATGACTAAAGAAATATCTCTGCACCTCAGAGGAAGTCCGGCACCTCACTTGTGTATCAGTTTTTAGCTGTAGAGAAAGTGATATGCAAGAGTAGAGTAAAATGCTTCTGATAGTTTTAACTTTTGCAGTTTTAACAAATTGTGCATTAGGGCCTGTGTCCATATAGCTTTTTTAATTTTTTTCTGAGCGCCAGCGTCTTTTTTTCAA
This sequence comes from Sebastolobus alascanus, assembly GCA_916701645.2. Lineage (NCBI taxonomy): Eukaryota > Metazoa > Chordata > Actinopteri > Perciformes > Sebastidae > Sebastolobus > Sebastolobus alascanus. Next base: position 263,734 of record CAKAOJ020000025.1, on the reverse strand, counting down.
TTGTTCCAAACGAGGAGAGAGCGTATGCGGCCGCCTCGAGAAAAAGTGCTGCACACAGCGTCTTATTTACTGAGCGCTCCGCCTTTTTTGTGCATTCGCTCCCAGCGGTTCTGGTTGAAAATCTCTGAACTTTTCAGAAAAGCGCAAGTGATGTCACTGTAGAAAATGGAGGAGAAGCTGTTTTGGCTGCGTCTGTCTGTCTTGAGCTTTATATGTCAGACAGACCTTAGATCTTAACAAAGACCGAAAAGCCCATGCCGGGGCGGACACTGAATGTTGTTGGTGAGTGTTGTGCTTTTATCGCCATACGCGTGGTCTCCGACAGGTCGTCCTCCTTGCTCTACGGCTGTCAGATTGAGTGGTGACAAAGCTCATTCATACAAAGTATGAAGGCACGCATCCTCCGGTTGGTGCTCATGGTGAAAAAAAAATGTCAAACAAATGGATGGTAGCCCAAATAATAATAATAATAGCAAAGGGACGATGCTAGTCTATCATACAATGGTGGCGATATGTTATCAAGATATTGTTGTCATAGAAACATAAAAAAAAAGCACTGGGATAAAGTGCCCTCCGGACGCCTCTCTGCCAGAAAAAGATGGACCTTCCAGGACACTACAAGACATCATGTTTTCATAAAACTGTTGGCATGTAATCTGCATTTGGCCACATTGCTGATGATGTATAGCTTAATATCACATAAAGCATCCCATGAAATCAACAATTTCTGACCCACTTCTGATCCAGTCTCAAGTGTGCTAAGAAGACAAGGAAATCCTCTCAAAAAATACCGTTGCTCATAATGGGGAAAAATGTAAGAAATCTCATTCGAGGCAATTCAGGTGCCCCTAATGCAGCTGTAGGCCAGAGAGACTATTAACAAAAACTGAACTGATGGTTGTAACAGAAGAAATTCAAAACCCAGGAGGTCTATAACCCATCAATGGGATTATAATTAGACTGATACGATTAAAGTCCAATAAAAGACGTCCTGTGAAATAAGTCAGAAAATTGGTCCGATAGGACTTGAATGGAAACGTCCCATTTAATAGGTCCAACAGCCAGTCTTCACATCACTCCAAAGACGGGTTTATGCTTGCCGTAGTGTCCCTGGCGTGAGGATGCATGAGCCAAAAATGACATCATCACCTATTGTGCGTAAAGCACGAAGGCTCCGCGAGCTGTCACAGCGCTTGTTCGTGTTCGCGTGCGCGGGGGGCTTTTCAGACATGACTGCCACGATAAGATGAAAGCAAATAACTAAAATAATGAAGTAGAAAGACGGATAATTTAATTTTTAAATGCTTTAAAAGCAGGAGATCTCTATTCTATGTTTACAGGATATTAAACCTTTCAAACTTTGTTTCATTATATTACATTTAAAGGTGCTATATGTAAGAATCAGAAATTGCTTGTTCACAGCGACACCTGTGGCCGCAATGTCAACGAAAGTCAGCGTCCTGTTGCTCGCGCTCGCGCTACATTGACATGAACGAGCACCGGTCTAAACAGTGAGGCGACACACGTCAGCTAACACACAATATCACTCTAAATTTCACCTGCTTGGCAGTAATGTTAGCTGACCAGACGAAGGTCTCTCCATGAATCAATGCTGATACTAGTGCTGGCTTTTCCTGCTTCAGCCGATACCGACACCCGGTCGGGACGATAACATAACTCGCTGCGGAGCTCCGTCACTTCACAAGATACGGGAAACCTCTGTTGGCCTGGAGGAGCTGCAGCATTTATTTCTGCAAAAACGTCCACTGCGCATTCACTAGATATTCTCAGAGCTAAACTAACTCTCTGTAGTGTGTAGTGTGCGCGCGTGCACGTGGAGTTGGAGCGAGCTGAGCGGGTGAGAACGAGCGCGGTGTGCAGGCAGCAGGCAGCAGGAGCAGAGCTGCTGCGCGCTCGCGTACCCACACTCGAGCGCGCATGGGATTCCGACCCGTTATGATTTATGCGCTTGAAAAGTTACAAATAGTCCCTTTAACACTTTTCTCCTTTCTTTACAGGGATTGTATAAAGGCGATAAAGTATGTCCATGAATATGAGATATGAGTTTACAGTTAATTACAAGTCCTCCTCGGCATCGAGGAGTTTGGTTTACGGCATTTTGCCGGTCACACTCGTGGACTTCTTGCTTGTCCACAGAATATTTTGTTTGTGTGCCCTCCGGTGTTTCGGAGAATACTGCAAAGAACAACGCGCTGAACATAAATGCCTTTGTGCGTGCTCGTGCGCGCACCATCTGTGGAGATCTGCGCCATGAGCATAAACAAAGCTTTAGCTATAGCTGGACATGTCTTTTGTATACCAAGTAGTTCATAGGCTCCTGGCGCCACCATCTGAGCAAAAATCTGATGTGGGAACATTCCGACCGTAAATACAGTCTGACTTGTTGGGATGATGAAATTTGCAACAATGCAAAAGTGGAATATGCAGTTATTGCTCTGTGTGATAACTTTTCCAAATATTTCTAATGTAAAATAACCCCTTCAATATCATGTTAAAGGTGCTTATGCGTTGGAAGCGATCACTTTCATGCCTGAACAGTTTGTGGAGCGTTCCCCCCCGTGCATGAATGTTATTTAACAGTCCCTCTTCCCCCTCATGCTAGATCACTCGGTGTCTCAGCCAATCATGGTGTCCCGTCGGCCAGGGCAAGGTTTCCATGGCGGTGGTGAAGTCGGGGTGGGCTCGGTGATGTCCCCGCGCTCTGAGAGCGGAGGGCTGGGAGTCAGCATGGTGGAGTACGTCCTCTCCTCCTCGCCGGCTGACAAGCTGGATTCCTGCCTCCGAAAAGGACCTTATGTAAGTCCTGTTCTCATTTTACATATTCACATTTCCTTACAATCTTTCTCTTCTGCACCGCTATTTCTAATCGTAACGACCATCACACCTTCGATAACCTCGACACCCCCTTTTGTCTTTTTTCGTCAGCCTGTGATTGTCAAACGGGGACAGGTCTTTCACCTTGTCCGTGTCGGTCTGTCCCTCCCACTCTGTACCTTTTGTGTGTGTTTACCATCTGTCACTGTCAGATTATCGGCACATCTATATCTCAGCTTCTCAACGTGTCCGTTATTATATTTCTCTTCTCTCTCCGGCACACAGGGGCAGAGGGATGGAGAGGTGGAGGAGGAGAAGAGGGAGAATCCAAAGGCAACGTTTGAAGGAGAGAAACTGAAAGAGTTGACAGAAGTTGAAGCTGATGTCATCAACGACGTCATCATCAACCCCAACGGGCTGCCCGTGCAGAATGGCCTCGACGTCGACGTCAAGGAGTATGGGTAGGACGCGACGTGACAGACGCACACACACACGTTCTCACAACTTCAAATGCTTCTTTAGATGTAAACTGAACTCATCCTCCTCCTCTCTCACCCCTGCAGTCGTCCCCCAGGCAACATGCCGATCCCGGGTCCCGAGGGCGACCTGCTTGGAGGTCCCGGGGGTGTAGGGGCCGATGGCATGACACCCATGGGAGGTGGTGGAGGCCCCAAACCGCCTGAGGACTTCTCTGGCGTGGAACAAGGTGGTGTCACCATGGACCCCATGGAGTCGGTGATGGAGCCGCTTCAGTTTGACTACAACTCCCAGATGCCCATGGACTCTGCGCCCACCGTGGGTTTATTTGATTACGCCAATCAGCAGCAGGTAAGAGCAACAGGCCGAGAGCAGCGTATAGGATGTAATAGGGGCTGGTAATCGAGTATTCTCCCAATTATTCAATCGATTAATTGAGTAATCGGATAAGAAATACATTTGCTTTATTATTAAAGAGCAATAGTAAATATACAGAAAGAGAAAATAACACAGGTCTCTTAAAATGAACAACTAATTGGTTTCCTTTTTAGAAAAATCCACATTTGTGTTGCTTAAGTTGCATATAATAATATCTGTCGAAACTAAACCCATTTAGTGCGTTTAAGTGCCATATTACATTCTGGGTTTAAAATAAAACATTTTCTGAAATGCAGACATATAAATAGAAACAATATAATTTCAAATTACTTTAAAAAAGCTGCACATCAAACAGAGCACATTATGGCATCCAATGACGCAGCAAAAAACACTGATCGGGCTACAAAAAAGCAGTGCGCCTCGCGTTTTCCACCTGCAAACCGCGTTCTGTCCAATCAGGTCCTTATCAACTAGTACTCCTATAAAGGTTCTATAACTTTAGCTGATCGAACTATGATGATGTGTTCGAATTCAAAATTTATGTTGATTATTCATATTCAGGGATCTCGCTCCCTGTACGCTTCCGCTGCACGTCTCTCCTCTCTTCCGCGTTGCCGCGGACTGAGGTTACGCGAGTCATCTAATGCCTAGTTCACACTATACGACTTAAGCCCTGATTTTCCGCTCCCCGACAAAATCCCAGAATCAGAGGCAAATTGGCGTTGGCTCAAGCGTCAACGTGTGAGCTGCTCAAAGACGCGAGCCGAGAGGCTACTGCGAGCTACCGTTAATGAGAGCGAAAGATACAGGGTGAGAGGGAAACATGGAGGAAAAGAACACAGAGCAAATTTGTTGCTGCATCTTGACTCTAGATGCAACAACAAATTTGCTCTGTGTTCTTTTGCTCTGTGTTCTGCTCTGTGTTCCTGTAGATTCTAGAGGAATAAATAGTAAAAAAAAAATTAAAAAAAAGTGTGGAAACCGGTGGCAATGTGTCTCACATATGGTATCAGGTCATTTACTGTGTATTTCTCACGTGTTTTCGTGACAAAACGTGGTTTGGAGACCTCATCGGGGATTCCTTCTGGTGAAAGATCTTGCAGTGTGTGAACCCGTCGCCGGTCAGTCATGTAGTGTGAAAACCACAACGACTTAAAAAAAAACCCGATTACAAGACAGCCAGTTATGTAGTGTGAACAGTACAGCGATCTGACGACTTTGAAAGTCGTGTAATGTGAACTTGGCTTAAACTGATCAAAACATGTGGGCACAAACCCGCCACAGGAGCTATATCCACCATTACAAATAAAAGGATGTCTGTCATCTTATCAATCGTGACGTTCTTTCGCCAGAAATGAGTGTGTTCCATAGACTGTAAAAGTAAGTGCGTCTGTCTCTCTCTCTCTCTCACACACACACACACACACACACACACACACACACACACACACACACACACACACACACACCCTGTCTTTCTCTCTCTCTTGGGTGCGTGCTGTCCAGCAGCATTGCACAATTACAACTATCCAAACCAATAATTGTAGAGCCCTCGTGTCCACCTTCAGTTGCACTCGCAAAATCAATCTGTACACCACTGATGGTGCCACCGCAAACCGTGTCAGAAGCAGATTTTTAGTAATCGATTCAGCCCTAGTGGTATACAAACGTTTGCCATCAGCTCTGAATGGGATTTTAAGTGTCATTCACCCGTAGTTGTGTCGTTTGCAGCTGTTTCAGAGAAACAACGCGCTAGCGGTGCAGCAGTTAACAGCAGCCCAGCAACAGCAGTACGCCTTGGCAGCAGCACAGCAGTCTCACATCGGTAAGAGAGAAGAAGTCAACATTTGTTATTTCACACGTTTGTTACATTTCATTTGTTTGTCACAGTCAGCGTCCTCTTAACTGACACAAATTAAAGGGAAGTTCACGTTTTTTTTTTAACAGCATTTGTCTTATTTTAGTAGCTTTTGCCATCAATCTTATTGATTTATAACATTTTACTCACTAGTTTAGTAGTGATGGGAATGCGAACCGCCGTACATCACTATACGCAGCTTTACAACAGAATGGAAAGTGCAACCACATGATTTTACACAGGACTCCTGTTATCTAAGCCATTTATTTGCAAGTTCAAAAAAACAAAGGTAACTTCATCTGATATGTCAGGCCAAAAGTAAGACTCCAATAATTATATTTGCAGGAATTTCATACGTTTGTTGGTCCGTACTAGTGACTCAAAAACAGAGACTCAGTTGGTGCTGCGATTTTTAGCTTTTCATTTTGGAGCAAAAGAACAGTGGCGGAAGAAGTATTCAGATCTTTTACTTAAGTAAAAGTACTAATACTACAGTGTGGAAATACTCTGTTACAAGTAGAAGTCCTGTTTTCAAAATGTACTTAAATAAAAGTACAGATGTATTAGCATCAAAATACACTTAAAGTATTAAAGTAAAAGTACTTGTTTGGACAGGATCGTCCTTTTTTAGAGAGTTTAGATTATTATTGGAATATTACTACTGATGCTTTAACGCATGAGCAGCATTTTAATATGTGATAGCTGGTGGAGGTTGAGCACATGTTAACTTATTTTTGTACTGTTGGATAGTTTAATCTGTAGCACAGTATCATATTTTATAAACTGATCGCATGTTTTCTTTGTAAAAAATCTTAGTCTGTAAAGTAACTAAAGCTGTCAGATAAATCCCTCTGAGATGTAGCGGAGCAGAAGTAGAAAGTAGCAAAAAATTGAAATACTCAACTAAGGTAAAAATACCTTTTAAAATTGTACTTGAGTAAATGTACTTAACCACCACTGCAAAAAACTACAAGTTGTTGCAGTCACATGATCACTAATTAATGCTGGGTTAATATTTCTTAGGTTTACTCAAAGGCAAGTAATGCTTAATAAGCCTAAAGAGTCTTTCAAAAACATTTTGAGCTTCATTTTTAGCATCTTGAATCTTAATTACAGTTTTGATAGTTATATCCTGAAGTGGTTATCGTGTGTTGAAGCTTCATTCTAGGAGTTTCTATGACTTTATTCCATGTGTTATGTAAAACCTTTTGGCCCTGGTTCACCTTTTCCCTCCTTGTGTTCTCAGGTCTGGCCCCAGCGTTTGTGCCCAATCCTTACATCATCAGTGCTGCTCCACCGGGGACGGACCCCTACGCCGCCGGACTAGCAGCAGCAGCTACCCTCGGTGAGACGTGTTTTTTTTTTAAACGAAACCCTGAGCTCCATTTAGATGCTGTTGGAAGGACACTCGTGTTAATTAATTTCCCACACGTATTGGACACGTAAGGACGTGCTTAAACACTAACACAGTTGTCCTATCTCACCTGTATATTTGCGTATGTCTAGGTCCGGCAGTGATGCCTCCCCAGTACTACGGTGTGACCCCGTGGGGGGTTTACCCTGCCAACCTTTTCCAGCAGCAGGCTGCTGCAGCCAACAACTCGGCCAATCAGCAGGCGGCAAACCAGGGCCAGCAGAACCAACAGCAGGTCAGTCGGCTGCTCGCCAAAAAAACTTGCACGCTGATTCTCAGTGGCTCAACATGTTTCTGTCTCCTTATGTGCTAGTTGAGAAGAGCCTTGAGTCTTACTGCTGCTGGATGTGGGTCTATAAGCAGAAAACTCTTAGCAGCCTGTGTAGATTATAAACCAACTGCCGCTGTTTATTTACTCCTGCTTTGCTCATATATGCTGATGCTAATTAAAGGAATGTGCTCTCTTATCCTGGCTATTTATTACATGCAACCATTTGTCTCTGTGTGTGGGCACATTGTTTTAGACGTTAACTAGAGGAGACCGTGAACGTGATAGAAAGTTACGTCTACAGCACACCACAGGTTCTCTGCTTTGGAACGGAGTTTGCAGCACTGTTTTTGTATTAATTTGCATATTGATGAAGACATTTCAAATATCTACTGTTTTTCTTCCTTTTTGTAAAGGTAATGCGTGCTGGGGGCAACCAGCGACCTTTGACCCCAAGCCAAGGTCAACAGAGTCAGCAGAATGACCAGCTGGTTGCAGCAGCAGCAGTCAACTCAGCCCTCGCCTTCGGGCAGGGGTTAGCAGCAGGAGTCCCTGGTGAGTATGATGCTCTGCAAAAACTGGTTTATTACATTGGCAAAACGCCTGTCAGACTTTTGCACCTGGCATGTCAATATGGTGTTTTCAATGATAGCCGTGAAGATACTCCAAAGGACACAATGGCAGATTTCTGGAATAATCGTTTTGAAATATCAGAGTAGACAGAAAGAATTACAACATGTGTTTGAGAGCTACATTCACAATGTAGGCTTATATGTGTATTGTGAATGAAGAGGACGTTAAAATCGAGGGAAAGGCTCACCGGTCCCCATGTAAGCATCAGACAGTCTTGACAGCTCACGTGAAGGACTTTGGCTTTCATTATCTAATATGAAACTAAATTCCATTTTGTTAAAAGCGTGGCAGGACATTGCTCGCACATGTGGGCTAGATCCATACACCGGATCTCACAAATTAATAATAATTAATATTCATCTATCTTTGTTTGCTAACATGCTAAGCCAGCTAACGGTATCAGTGTTCCACCTCGGAGCAAACGAAGGACTTTGTGTTGATCTTCGATGGATTCAGCTGAGTCCACATGGTTTAATCCATATGCGACGTCTCTCCTCTTGGGTTTTTGGCTTCGGAAAAAGATACGACACCGGACACGCTGCTGAAACCTTGACGGGCCTCCTGCAATTAGTTGTGGTTGCTTATGTTGATTGGACAGTGGCCGTTCTAGGGAGGGGCTTAGCGAAGGGTCAATTGCAGCACAATTTCCAGATATCTTAGTTATAAAGCTGTTCAGTCAGTGAGAAGTAAAATCACCCCCAGCCACCCATCGCTACATGAAAGAAAGGACACTCTTGAATATTTCCTTTGTTGCTGTCTCTTCCTCAGGCTACCCGGTCCTGGCCCCCGCAGCCTACTATGATCAGACAGGGGCCCTGGTGGTCAACACTGGAGGTAGGAGCGGCCCTGTCCGCCTCATGGCCCCGGGCTCTGTCATCATATCTCCTTCCGCAGCACAAGCAGGTGAGACGGCGATTGCACATAAAGCCTCACGGGTCTGGTCTGTCTCTGTTCTCTCCTACCAACAGGACAAAGAAGGATGTCACGCACACAAAACAACGGATTTCACATTGTTGTCTTTAAGAACATGTTCTCAATGTCCCATTTATCCAGAACGGGCAATTAAGAGATTATGAGACCGTACCTTCAAGTCTAGCCGGTTCCCATGAGTCAGTGTTGTTTAGACACTAGTGTGGGGAATGTGGGTTTACATTACATATATATTATATTTATATTATAATAATTGTTAGCGGTCTCCCTAAAATGCATCTAGGTAAGAATCTGTGTGGCACTTGGGCAAATGAAAATCATTAGTATTTACTGTTTATATGACTATTTTTTTTTATCTTGTATGTCGTATTTTCTTTTTTTATTGCTATGCGAGTCTGAAATAAAATTTGAATTGAATTACTGAGAGTTGTTAAAAAGGACACTTTGGTGGGCCAGAAAGGAAACAGACAGGTAAATAACTTATTCTGTCGTCTCTCCCTCCAGTTGCAGCAGCAGCAGCCTCCGCAGGTGGTGCCAACGGCGGTCTGGGCGGCGGGGCCAACGGTCCGTTCCGTGCCATGACGTCCCAGCAGCAGCAGCAGCAGGGCGGCCCCGGCGGCGCCCTGGGAGGAAGCTCCTTCTACGGATCCTCCTCCCTCAGCTCCTCCTCCCAGAGTTCCTCTCTCTTCTCACAAGGCTCTGGCCAGCCCGGACCAGGCTCTGCCTCCCTGGGCTTCAGCCAGCAAGCCTCCTCCTCCCTCGGTGCCAGTCTGGGGGCCACGCTGGGAGGCTTCGGCACTGCAGGTAGGAATCAAGGTTATAAAAGTTTTGATTTTTCAATTATGTCTTTATTTTATTTTGGTTTTGACTTTTCAATTTCATTTCATTTTAGTTTTAGTTAGTTTTCTGAGTGTGTTTGCTAGATTTAGTTTGATTTCAGTTTTTCAAAAAGGTTTAGTTTTAGTTTTTATGCATTTAGTTTTTGTTAGGGCCAGGTGTGATGTTTCAGAAGAAGTATGTAGCCATGTTCATACAGAATACATGGTTGGAGAACTGTATAGGAATGGCCATAATGTTTGCGCTACCTCAGAGTTCGATGCGAAGCAATTGCGGCATAGCACCATATCCTGGAATGTCAAGTCCGTTCATTTTCTGTTGTTCAATGTCACGAGAGTTGACAGAAATTCATGCAGATTCCTTTTTTTTGTAGAGATTTATTACAGCTATAAAAAAACTAAAACTGAAATGAATTTATGCTCATTTTTATTTAATTTTCATTATTTTTTAACCAGGAAATATAGTCTTAGTTCAGCTTTAGTTTTTCTTAAAGGATTTAATATTTATTTTGTTTCAGTTTACTAAAATATTTTTCACAGCTTATTTTCGTTTTAGTTTACTATAATAATCCAGGTAGGAATACACCATTCCCACACAGTCTACCTATAGAGTCAATCAGCATGGTCAGCTGGTGTTTCAGAGCCTTAGATGTGTAGCTTTTAAAATATAGCTGTTCATGGTGAAACAAAGAACAGTACATTAATCTTTCAACTGCTCCTCCAAATACCATGATTTAGGTCTTTGTCTCCCTCTAGTGGCCAACTCAAGCGGTGGCAGCGGTTCCAGGCGGGACTCCCTGACAGGCAACAATGAGCTGTACAAACGCACGCCCTCCAGCCTCACCCCGATCGGCCACGGAGGCTTCTATAACGGCGCCTTGGGCTTCAGTCCTTCCCCCGGCCCCGTGGGCATGCCCCTGCCCAACCAGGGCCCCTCCCATTCCCTCACACCCCCTCCCTCCCTGTCAAATCACAGCTCCTCGTCCAACCTCAATCTCGGTAAGTGTCATTGATTGTGTTTTGTTTCACAGTAATGCCTCTTGAGCAGCTACTTAGTGACTCGATGGAAATGGTGCTACCGCTCTTTTGCCAAACACAAAGCCAGCTCTGTGTTTACGTGCCAGAATCGACCCGCTATGACTATCAGTCGGCATAATCTACTGCACCTGTCCGTTGATTGGTCCCATTATTTTCAAAAACCCTTGTTGAGAATGTGCAGCTGTAAAGACACCATGAGCCTCACTGCAGCATCAGTTTATTGAAGCTTAACACAAGGACCTATCTGGATTTTTAAATTAAATGGTGTTGATACATACTACACCACATAGAGTTGGGCCGGTGTAAAAATGTCCAAACCAGATGGTAGTTAACCACAACACTGGAATGAGTACTCGCAGCTTATCACTAAGGGCGTTTTCGTATTGGGTACAATTGATCCGTACCGTGCCCGAGTACGATTGCCCCCCTCCCCCACCGCTCAGCTTTCACATCACCGAAACCGTTGTCGTTAGTCTTTCCAACAATCACCAACTCTGGTTTGGTTGAAATAAACTCTTATTTCACAGAGTTTGATGCGAAAACATGGCAGCTCTGCACTCGCTGAGCGGCTCTCGTTCTTCAGAGGCAGACCATTAAACTAGCTAAATACAATAACAAACATCGCTCAACCCTAATGTCTACACTTGTCTATATTTTAAGGACTCTCTCGCCTGCCTTCTTGCTTTATCACCCGTGGCCGTGCAGTTCAGAGGATGACATCGGCGCATGTTGCGCGCATGTAGGCTGCAGATTTCGGAGGAGACCGACAGCGTTGAAAAAAGCCTGCACTTTCAAAACTACTCGGTAACTGCTAACGTTACTGGCGTTAACTAGCGGTCAACTCCTGTGTTTCGGTACGGTTGGCTTTCACACCTGATGCAAACTGCACCCGTACTCATGAATCACACTCGAGACCACCACTCCAAGTGGTGCACCCGAGTACGGTACGGAGCGTTCACGCTAATCAAACAAACTGGAAATTTGGGTCAAGTGTACTCAAATCCGGACTCGGGTCCCCTGTTGTGAAAGCACCCTAAAATGAGAATAGCTGATCCACCATAACAGCCCACCTTGAGTGAGCCTGGGCTGAAGTTGTCACTAGCTTGGGGGTTAACCCCCTTCACTTTAATCAGCAGGTGGCAGTCCAAACTGTACACACACTGCACTGCTACGTTCACAGCTTTAATGTTGCTGCTGACTTCATACTCAATGCCAGTCACACGCTCCCTCCCCCTCCCTCCCTCTTTCTCTCTCTCAACCGCACGCTCGCTAATGTTACGGGCTGTCAGGCTTACAATACACAGGCTGACGGAAGCCCGTCTTGTCTCGTTAACCCCAAAAAACACATGAGCGTTCTAGTTAACAAACACAACGTGTGCCTCTTCCCACCTCCCGCCTCTCCTGAATTTGATCTCCTTGGCGTTGCCGGTGTTATGTCAAAAAAGTCACCGACCTCGGCTCGGCAGAAGCGCGTAGCCTGTCGTGTCGTACCTAGCTCAAAGTCAGCTGCAGTTCCAGGTAACAAGATTTTCCAAACTAAAAGACTAAAATGTGACAGCAGATTTTTTTTTAGGCAGCATGTTTTGATGGATTAATTACCGACTGAGACTTTTGTTGCTTCCTGTGTGTTGTTCCGTGATTGACGGTTGGCAGAGTGAAGTGTACACAAACACTCGAGTGTGAGGAAGCAACAATCAAACACACTGACAGAGCCAAGTCGAGGCTTCACAATGACTGTGATAGACTGATTACCTGGATTTAGCAATTGGCAGTCTTTGGAGGTGTCTTACTATACAGATGTGAACTGAACTGCTGAATATCCTCAATTACACTGTGTACAACACTTAAGGGAATATTTGTATATCACCAGGTTGCAAATCATGCCCCTCCACCAGCAACAAAACCTAAGACAAGTGTTTAGCTACCACCTGGTACTGACGTTGCTTGAGGAAACTTCAGTTTTATGTGTGCTGACAACGCATTTCACTTTTAACCCTTTAAAAACGGACCTCCCTCGGGCGCCCGCGGGAGATCACTGTTTGCATTATCGTGTTTAAATCGATCTAAAAAAAAAAAAAAAAACATAATAGCTAGAGCATTCATTCTTTTTGCAGTGGAAAGCTAAGGCTTCTGTCTTATCGTATGTGATAATGTCATTATATTACGCGTGGAACGTAACAAAACTATCAAAACGCTTTTGCACTCGATCTGCTCATCATAACGAGCATATCCCTAAAAAATTTGCGTAGTTCAAATAAGTTATGGAGTGTTGAGAAATATTTTGTTCATGTTACTACATTTAGAAATCTTTTGGATCAATATGTTTTGTGTGTTTTATTTAGTAACATTTTATGAAAAAACATGTCAAATTTTGTGTATTTTTTTAATTCATGACACAATTTCAATACTTTTGTCAATTCTTATGGTTTATTGACATATATAACTTTTTATCTTTAGATTGTACAGATTTTAGGGATATGAAGCATTTGAAGATGCTCCAAGAAATGACATCACAATAAGTAAAAATACCACTTGAGGCACTGGCTGACCTTTTCTAATACAAAGTTCAAAGGGTTAAAGGGACTCTATGTAGGAATCAGAAATTGCTCATTAACAGCGACGCCTGTGGCCGTTAAGTCAACGAAAGTCAGCGTCCTGTTGCTCGCGCTTGTGCTCGCTCTACATAGACATGAACATGAGCATCGCTCAAAACAATGAGGCGACACACGTCAGCTAAAACCACAATATCACTCTATATTTCACCTGCTTGGCAGTAATGTTAGCTGACCAGACGAAGGTCTCTCCATGAATCGATGCTGATACTGTGTTGTCCTGCTTCCCCACCGCGGTCAGAAGGCACAGGGGAGACACCGCAGACCCGGTCGGAGACGATAACGTTACTCGTTACAGCAGGAAACGACACGGGACACCTCTGTTGGTCTGGAGGAGCTGCAGCATTTATGTCTGCAAAAAAACTAGATATTCTCAGAGCTAAACTAACTCTTCTGCAGTGTGTAGTGTGCACGTGTAGAGGTGGAGCGAGTGTGAACGAGCGCGCTGTGTGAGTGATGCAAGCAGGCAGGCAGAGGAGCAGAGCAGCATCGACTCCGGCCCTGGAGACCAAAGCTATGGTCTCCCCTGTGTCTTCTGGCCGCGGTCGGGAGGCTGAAGGAGGAAGAGTTGACACTGTTTTGCAAGACGGGCTTCATTAGATATAACTTTGCGGTTTTGGTGCTTCCGTGTAGTTTGTGATGGAACAGCGTAGCCACACGCGAGCGCGCATGGGACACCGACCCGATTTATAAGAAGTTACAAACGGTACCTTTTAAATACACAGGTTGGACTCAATGTCTTTAACACTTATACAACACAATCTAATGCAGTTGAATACATTAAAGCAGTGTAAAGTTTTCAGATTCATTAATTTAAATTATCCTGATATAAAGTCTTTTACAGAAGGCTTCATAGTTCAACAAATAATATTTAATTTTAAAATCTTAAATAGTTCATAGATCTAAAAATTTTATTTTATTTAAAAAAAACAGAAGCTGTGTTTTATTTAGCCTACGTATGCTTTAAGAGTGAACCTCACTCCAATTCACTTTGCACTTTTTTCTCTTTGATTTGCTTTTGATATTTTGTTTAAGAACAGTATTACTTGCAGCTAATTGAAATGTCAGTTGCATTGTTTTATGGGTATTCTGTGTTGAGATGGTGCGCTTATGTTTAATACGTGTCTAATACGTTTCTCTTGTGATGTTCTTTCACATATAGAAGTGTAAAAAAAATAGGCTTTGTCAAATTATTCCAACCTCTGCATTAAAGGAAAAGAACTCTTAGTGTTGGTCAGCTTAATATTCGAGGCAGTGCTGCCATCCAGTGCTAAGATTCTGTGCTGCATAGCTGTAATGTAATTTTCATGATTTCAAAATTTTAGTACTGCAGTGTCATCAATTAAAGAAATAATCCATGTTTGTTAACCCATGCAAGTAATCATTGCAGCAGCTTTTGAAATTCAGTGCAAAAGGGAGAAATTCATTTCCCCCCCTGCTGTTAAACATTACCATGCACCAAACTTAAGAAAAAGCTCATTTAATATAACTGTCCACAAGTATGACTTAAAGATGTACCTGTCCCCACCTCTCTGGATATTTGTATGTGTAAACATGGCAAGAAAATTCATTTTTTAATATTATTTTATTTAATATTTTTTGGTTCAGGCCTGTTTGATTTCCTCTAATCCAGGAGCTTTTCTTGAGTATGAGCACTATCGGACTATTAGACTCAGAGTTCTAACAATCCCGTCCCTTTTTTCTCTGACCCCCGCAGGAGGCCTGACCAATGGCAGCGGGCGCTTCATCTCTGCAGCTCCAGGAGCAGAGGCCAAGTACCGCAGCGCCGCCAGCTCAGGCTCCTCCCTCTTCTCACCCAGCAGCCAGCTGTTCCCGTCGTCACGGCTACGCTACGGCATGTCAGACGTGATGCCGTCGGGCCGGAGCCGCCTGCTGGAGGACTTCAGGAACAACCGCTACCCCAACCTGCAGCTCAGAGACATTGCTGGTCACATCATGGAGTTTAGCCAGGATCAGCACGGCAGCAGGTACTTTATAGCCTAAAACACAATTTTATTTTAATAAAAGTATGTATGAAAGATGGCTCTCTAGGCGACCGCCTATATATTGCCTATGTCTTAAGCCAGCCCTGCCCACAACTCAATGATGTTCAGTTTACTGTCACAGAGGAGTAAAGAAACCAGAAAATATTCACATTCAAAAAGCTGGAATCAGAGAATTTAGACTTTTTTTTTCTTAGAAAAATACTCAAACCGATTAATCGATTATCAAAATAGTTTGGCAATTAATTTAATAGTTGACAGTTAATCAATTAATTGTTGCAGCTCTACAGTCTTGGTTTGTGGTTTTGCAACATTAGAGAACAGTTCTGATACACTGTACTATTGTCCGAGTTTGACACCGGGGGTTTGGCTCTACTCACATAAACTTTGGGCTAATTCGGGGGCAGGGCCCCCGGAGGCCACTCTGGGGTCCTGGTTTCTGGGTCTGTCTGGGTTGAACCAGCCCTGCCTCAGATGCACTTTTCCACTGAAATGATCTATTAATACACCGTGACATCCGGTCTACATCTTCCAGATGTTTTCTTTCCTCGGTCTCTTCAACATCACTGTCCTTTTCATCTCTGCTTTTTTTGCCTGGCATCCATCACTTCACCTCACAGGCTGCTCGCTTCCTTCTCCTCGTCTTTTTTTTTTTTTCCACTCTGAATTTCATCTCCTTTTGTCTGACTGTTCCCTCAGGTTAAAGATATAGGAGCAGCTCTCTCTCCGTCTTTGTACATCTGTTTCACTTTATTGCTCTGTCACTGTCTGATGTGTTTATACTGTCTTTGTCTTCATCCAAACTTTGTGAATCTTATTTACTAAGTCGGCCGTGTTCTTTGTCGTGAGGCTTTTATACATTGCCAAAGCCGAGAAAATTAAATTGAAGAATAACAATACAAGAGGTATCTGCGGTTAATATAATGCTTATCCTCTGTGTCTCTAACAGGTTTATCCAGTTGAAATTGGAGCGAGCCAGTTCAGCGGAGCGCCAGCTTGTCTTCAGTGAGATACTGCAGGCGGCCTACCAGCTCATGGTGGACGTCTTTGGAAATTATGTCATCCAGAAGTTCTTTGAGGTGTGTGTGTGAAAAGTCGGATCATTATCATCAAACAACACAACGACAAGATTTAATTAATAGAGACGCTTCAGTCATTGATTCTCTAGAACTGACACCTGATGTTTATGCGCTTTGTGTCCTGTGTGTCCTGTGTAATGTAGGTGGTATTGTGTAGTGTATTATCAAATGGTTTAGAGGATTTAAGGGCTTATTTTTTGTGTGTGTGTGTGTGTTTGTTTCAGTTTGGCAGCCTGGACCAGAAGCTGGCGCTGGCAGAGAGGATCCGAGGTCACGTGCTGTCTCTGGCCCTGCAGATGTACGGCTGCAGGGTCATTCAGAAAGCTCTGGAGTTCATCCCCTCCGATCAGCAGGTCATTGTAAGTACACTAGTTCTCTTTGCACTGTGTGAAAGTATAAACAAGGCAAACTGACTGTACCTTTGTACTAAAACAACCTTGGGTTGCTTTCACACAAAACCCGTTTGGTTCGGTTGAATCAAACTCAGGTCTGTTTGTCCGGTTTGTTTGGGGTGGTGCTCAATCAAACTCTGGTCCGCCTGAAACCGTGGGTCTCGGTTCGCTTCCAAGCGGACTCTGGCGCGGTTCGTTTCGGGTGTGAAAGCAAACAAACCAACCACAGCATTTTAAGATGGTAGATATGTGATTTTTAGCTTGATTTCAAAAGCTTAACTACTAATAAATCCATCTGCTGATTGTAAAATCTGTTCAGGAAACGACCTTATTGAGCTGTATTTAAGGCCATGTATAGAAGCAATTAAGCGCCGGTATTCTCCCCGACTAATAGGTCAAAAGCTGTTAAAACTGCTGTGCTTGTATCCGACGCCATGTACTTTATCAGTTCATTAACTCCCCGACGTTTGCACAATGAGTTCGCACCAGTCATCTGGGAGCTTTTGTAGAGTCCTGTCTTTACCGCTATTCATCATAACATGCAGCTGATTTGCAGTCTAATAATACTAATTAATGCTTATAATCAGTTATTAATCAAAGAACATAAATATACGCATCAGAAGCGTTAAAGTGCTGCATAAACTTCTGTCAGTCACCAGAATTTGATTTCCCCACATGGGTCCTGATGGTGCAGGATGATTATCAGTAAGTTACCTGTCAGTCTGTATAACTTTATGTTTACTCCTCTGGTTCATCTGTAAAAAGGCAGTTGTGAACTGAAACCGGAGAAGATCTAAAATGCAGCCAAATGAACTGAAATACATGTGTGAAAACAACCTTAATCAAACCTTTCCTGCCTTGTTGTGATTGAAAAAGCTCAAATATTCTTTGAAGTGTCTCAATTTTAAATCTACTATCCGTGCGCTCATAAGTCAGTTGTGAACGAGGGCGCGCGGCTCATGGATCACTAATTTCTGTTTATATAGCAGAATACTGCGTCGATAAAGAGGTGCGCTCCTCACGGTGAAATGGCATTTTTCATCTCCATTATGGGTTTTATGTTGGAGCTGCCTCGTGTCGCAGCAGGTTGCTTGCAGGCACTCTGTCATCAACGATGAATGAGGCTAATGATACCACAGTTTATATGCAAATCTTGAACTGCAGGTGTTAAGATAAATGTAGCCGAATATCAACAGGAAATGATTGTGCTTAAATTCAGTTGTCTCGGGGAAAGGTAAGTGTGTGTGTGTGTGTGTGTGTGTGTGTGTGAGGGAGAGAGACAGAAAGGTATCCATCTCTCCTTAATGGACCTCAATAGATTTCTCCAGGGCAGCTGTTCAAAGCCCAGTATTATTTGTTGGGCTGTGAGCCACTGTGAAAAATGAAGAAGAGTTTGGAAAATGCTTTCAGGCGATATTTGATTTCTCACAAACAATTACATGTCCCTCTCCACATTCTGCCTCTTGCTCTGCTCTCCTTCTTCCTCTCCCTCCTCCTCCTCCTCCTCCTCCTCCCTGCAGAGCGAGATGGTGCGGGAGCTGGACGGCCATGTGCTGAAGTGCGTGAAGGACCAGAACGGTAACCACGTGGTGCAGAAGTGTATCGAATGTGTCCAGCCTCACGCGCTGCACTTCATCATAGACGCCTTTAAGGGACAGGTGGGTCCCCTCTGTGAGCGCACACTCGCAAAACTATTTCCACATTCAATCACTGAAGCCTGCCGGTGCTTGGCCGACGTCCACACACACACACACACACACACACACACACACACACACACACACACACACACACACACACACACACACATACATTTACTTGTCTACACACAAACACACACACACACACACACTGTCGCTGCCTTGAGGCTGCAAGCATATTGTCACCTCCAAAAAGTACATAGACACACTTACTCAGTCTCTTCCAGGGACAGGGTACGTTGCCATGGCAACAGAAACCTCAGCCCAGTGGCAACAGCCATCTTCTATCCGCCAGCTAAATGTTACATTAGCATAAAGTGTTAAAAGAAAGATTTTGTGTACGTGCGTGCGCCTTTTGTTGGTCGGGATGCTCCGACAGTAAAAAAAAAAAAAAAAAAAAAAATCGCTGATGTGCGACACATTTGCATGTTGTGTGGCTGCGTGTTTTCTACACGATTTGTTTGTGTAGCTGAAAAGCATGTCAGGAATTTGCCTTCACCTTCCGTGCAGGGGTGGGCGGGGTGTGTGAAAGTAGTCCTATGATCATTTGGTGCTGTAATCCCAGAGACTTTCTGTGTCTTTCAAGTGAAAACAGTTTGAACTAGGGGCTGTCAAAGTTAACGCGATGATAATCCGTTTTAACGTCGCTAATTTCTTTAACGCATTAATATAACTTACGATTTTTAGGTTGTAGCGGGCTCAGTTTAAAAGCTAGAGTGAAGATGGCATCATAAAAAACCTAAGGAATCCAATGGCTTTTTGAGAAGGAGGCTAAATAACGCTCCAAACTTACGCTAAGAAGAAAAACCGTCATGGCCATTTTCAAAGGGGTCCCTTGACCTCTGACCTCAAGATATGTGAATGAAAATGGGTTCTATGGGTACCCACGAGTCTCCCCTTTACAGACATGTCCACTTTATGATAAAACATGCAGTTTTGGGGCAAGTCATAGTCAAGTCAGCACACTGACACACTGACAGCTGACCTGTTGGGCTTGAGTTTGCCATGTTATGATTTGAGCATATTTGTTTATGCTAAATGCAGTACCTGTGAGGGTCAATATTTGTCATTGTTTTGTGTTGTTAATTGATTTCCAATAATAAATATATACATACATTTGCAAAAAGCAAGCATATTTGCCCACTCCCATGTTGATAAGAGTATTAAATACTTGACAAATCTCCCTTTAAGGTACATTTTGAACAGATGAATTGAATATTTTAATCGATTGACAGCCCAAAGGTATATTAGTGAGTGTTAAAGTCACCTAGCTCCAGGACGACTTGCTGTATGCGTTGAATAAGTAAACACGTGTAATTATGTGCGTCTCTCAGGTCTTTGCCCTCTCCACTCACCCTTACGGCTGCCGAGTCATCCAGCGCATTCTCGAACACTGCCTTCCTGAACAGACGCTGCCTATACTGGAGGAGCTCCATCAACACACAGAGCAGCTGGTGCAGGTAACACACACAAACAAACCAGCACTGTCTTTCTTCTTCCACCAGTTTTCTGTTTTTCAGGATAGTGACACTTCGAGTTGGCTCAAATAAAGCGTCTCTCAGTCCAGATTTTTGAAGCTGTGCTGCGTGTTTGAAGTGACGTCAGAAGCACCAGCTGGCCTCCTCACGTTGTAGTCAATGTGTCTGTGCGGTTTGTTTTATTTAGGATCAGTACGGCAACTATGTGATCCAGCACGTATTGGAGCACGGCCGAGCTGAGGATAAGAGCAAGATAGTGGCGGAGATCAGAGGCAACGTGCTGGGACTCAGCCAGCACAAGTTTGCCAGGTAAATTCCACAACTAACACAAACATTTCAGTCTTATCTCCACTCCTTCTTTAAAAAACGGTTTCTTTCGTATCTCCACAGACTTTTTTTTTCCTCCTTTCTCTTCGTTTAAATGCACCCTCACGCTCACACCTTCCTTCCTGTCTCTAGTAATGTGGTGGAGAAGTGTGTGACCCACGCGTCACGGGCAGAACGAGCAGTGCTGATAGACGAGGTGTGCAGCCTGACTGAGGGCCCCCACAGTGCCTTATACACCATGATGAAGGACCAGTACGCCAACTACGTGGTGCAGAAGATGATCGACGTGGCCGAGCCCACCCAGCGCAAGATCGTAATGCACAAGGTAGGCGGAGAGAGGAAGGGCCCCATCAAAATGCTAAATAGAGGTGGTATAAACTGAAATCTGTCACACACTGGGCGTTACTGTATTTATACGATCAGCTTGGGTCAGCCTTCTTAAAATAGAGTTTAGTGAAGAGAGGAGCCTTCAGGTATGCAGTGTTGAAATGAATCTCATTTTTTAATATTTTCCCCTTCATAGCAATCAAAAGACGTGTACGTGTGATTGAAGGGTTTAGAACACATTGGATTATATAGAGTAGTACAGGGATGAGTCCTAAAACCCTGAAATTAGTTAGCATTTTAGCACTTCTGGTTCCCTCGTCTGGAAGTCAATGGGTTTTTTTAATGAGATGCCTGAAATAAAGTCTGGTTAACACAAGCTGAAGAGATTTTAATGTTTTGTTCTACGACATAAAATAAGTCAGTAAATACCTCACTCGTGAATTTTGTAGCTTTTAGGTGTCTTAAAAAAGGCGGTTGCTAACGAGCGACTAAATGAGACTACTAAACGTCATCACGCCGACTCGTCCGCCTTTACAGCCTCGTTGTGTATACTCGCGCTCATGCGATCGTGTTAGTTTATAGCCCAACGTTAGCTTTTTATTTCTGGCGATTGCATTCACACTTCAAAAATCATAGAAGTGGTGTTCATTTGTGGAGATTATTTTACGGAACAAAACCTGCAAGTATCATAAACGTGTGTTTGCCACAGAGCTTATTTTCTGCAATAATCCAAATCCCAATGGAAAAGTCCCATTGGCTCTTTGTTCAGGGAACCAGGGCGATGCTAACTTCCTGGTTGGCCTACAAATATACGTCATCCCTGGAGCACTCTATTATGAGTTAATGTTATGTTCGACCCTTTCATTCAGTTTTATAGGCAATTGAGAGCCATTGTTCTGCAAAAAATTTACATATTTGGAGCTACAAAGTTGCAGTGATGATTAGTCGACTAATCGGTTAGTCGATCGACAGAAAAATAATCGCCAAATGTTTTGGATAATCAAATTTTTACGTGCAAAAATGTCAGAAAATGCTATTTTGCAGCCTCTCAAATATGGAGTTTACCTGCTTTTCTCTGTTTTATATCATATGATATTAATCTTTGGGTTTTGGACTGACAAAACAAGACATTTAAAGACATCACATTGGACTTTGAGAAACTGTGATGGACACCTTTCACTATATTTTGACATTTTATAGTCCAAACGATTAATCGAGAAAGGAATTCGCAGATTAATCGATAATGAAAATAATAGTTAGTTGCAGCCCTACAGTGATTTCTTAAAAACTGTTTATTTTGACTCACTAACAAACATGAAACAGGCATATAAATTACAATGATACATAGTAAGAGAATCCTTTATTTGTCCCACAGCGGAGAAATTTGCAAAACGGACTGGCAAAAATCAAATACAGTGAACAATTATATTTGATTAATTTTGTTTTAATTGACTAATTGTTTCAGCACTAAATAAATATCAACCTCTTGACTTAAAAAAATCCTGAAGAGGGGGGAAAAAAAAGCATGTCTCTTGTCAACCCATCAGCCCAACCCTTCACTTACCTGCACATCAATAAATCTAAATCAGGTCACTGGTTTCAATGGTTTCCTAGGCAACGACACGGAAGCTGACATAAGCACAAGTGAGCATTGATTTCCAAATAAATGGGTGGTGGTGTTGTGGGTTTGTGAATCGCCTGCACAAATGAAGGGGGAAACACTAAAAAAGGTGTGTTTGAAGTCGAGCTGCAACAATTAATCGATTGGTTGTCAACTATTAAATTAATCGCCAACTATTTTGATAATCGATTTGAGTCTTTTTTTTTATTCCAGCTTGTTAAATGTGAATAATTTCTGGTTTCTTTACTGAATATATTTGAGTTGTGGACAAAACAAGACATTTGAGGATGTCGTCTTGGGCTTTGGGAAACACTAATCGACATTTTTCACCATTTTCTGATATTTTGAAAACTAAACTAATCGATTAATCGAGAAAATAATCAACAAATTAATCGACAATGAGAAAGTAATCGTTAGTTGTTGCCCTAGTTGGAAGTGCACACTGCCCGTTTGATCATGTGCAACATGTGTTTTTTCTGCACAGATCCGGCCTCACATCTCCACCCTGAGGAAGTACACGTATGGAAAACACATCCTGGCCAAGCTGGAGAAGTACTACATGAAGAACGGCGTTGACCTGGGTCCTCTCTGCGGCCCTCCCAATGGCATCATGTAAACCGACGACCCCCACCCCACCCTCCCGTCCCCTCCAGCCTGAAATCATCGTCTACCACCTGATCCCCCCCACCCCACCCTCCACCCTTCACCTCACCCTCCTTAAGCTGTCATGTCTACCAGCCCCACCCTCCTCTCCCTGTCTGACCCCCTCACAGAGCATCATGCCCACTTTCCCCCTCCAAATCCTGCTCACCGAGGACGTCGAGTACCCCTTGTTTCCATGGCAACCCTTTGGGAGGAGCCTGTTGCTACAGGCAGCCTTAGTTTTTTTTTTGTCAGATTTTGTTGCCCCTCCCCCACCTGAGCCCAGGCCCACTGAACTGGGGGAGGGAGGGAAGGAGGGCGGGGGGGTGGAGAGAGGTGAGACCTGTTCTGCTCATCGCTCCACTTCCTCCTTTTCTTTGTGTTCTTTCCTCTCTTTTCTGATGAACTCAAATCATTTTCACTTTTTTGCTACTGCTGCACACACAATCCTAGTGTCCCCTCTTCCTCCTCCTCCCATTCTATTTACCACTATGAGATGGAACGAGTATTTAATTTGTAAGACGTCACAGAATCATAGGCGAACACACACACACACACACACACACACACACACACACACACACACACACACACACACACACACACACGCACACGCCATCAGCTAACCAGCAGACAGATCATTTAGCATGGGAGATTCGTTTTCTGGTCTTGCTTCTATAAATATAACGTGTATACTTGGTGTAGACCTTTGCATATATATATAAATATATATATAAAACTTTGTAGTTTTTCTGGTTTTTGATGTTGAATCTGTATCTATAATGTATCCTAGTAGTGACCACATACTTCTGACTGTATAATTGTACATTTGTAAACCCTTGTAATGTAAAAGTGCTTTACCACCCTTTTTGGTATGAGAAGAAAAAAGAAAAAAAGCTCACTCTGGAAAAAAAAAAAAAAAATCTTAGAAAAAAAACCCCTGTGCATTTCAGTGTATATTCTCACCTCCTTGGTTGTGACATATGAGTTGTTGTATATTGTAAATTGTAATATCAAATTTTTTGTTTTGAAAAGCCCTTTCTATACAGCGTAGTACTTGTACAAAGATTCGCCACGCTTGGTTTTATCTTTATCTTGTCACTGCTTAACTTAAGACGTCGACCTCCCACTGACTCCCAATTGGACATGTTCTGTTAGACTTTAGTGGTGTCTTCTGGTTTATGTTGAAGGTTTTTTGTTTTTGACCTTTTTTTAAGATCTTTTTATAGGAATGCTTTACCCCATGAAATGTGTCATGTGTATGGGTATGCTGGCTGGGTGGGAGAAATATCTTTTACTCATTGACCCCAAATCCCTCTATTACCCATGACTGTTTTCAGAGGGGTAAACCCATGGATTGTACAGAGGAGATTCTTGTGTTTTTTGGCATTTCTCTAGTGCTGTAAGTGCTGTATCATACTGTCCATGTCCTTTTGGGTGAGAGAGGCAGCCCGCCACGGCGCGGTGTACATTTGGAGCAGCCTTGTGTATATTTACTACGAGCACACCTGTAACCATATGTGTATAGTTAACAGAACCTGTGTATGCTTATTGCCTGGGCAACTATTTTTTGTAACTCCTGTTGTAGATTGTCTCTAAACAATTGTGTGATCTTTATTTTGAAACCAAACTGAACAAAAAAAACTTTGAAAATTTAACTGTCTCACGTGTGCTTCATTGCATGTTTGATATACTCACGCGGCGGGGGTGAAGGGACGGAGCAGACAAACTGCTGCTTTTCTTATTTTAAGCGTCTGTTATAAAAGAGGATCTGTGCCATAGTTTCTATTCCAGCCCAGCTGAATGAATATATCTGCAGTGATAACACTGACTACACACAGCATGAGTCAGAGAGGGTGCCGGGGAGCTTGCTCTAGTTTCTTCATAAATGTGACTGATTTAATAAGGCTGGCATCTTAGCATGGCAACCAGCAATGTAATTGTACTATACTACTTTTGACATGAGTAATAAAACCCTGAGGTTTGCAGCAAGATATTATCAGGCTACACTGCATGGTGTCTATCAAAACACACCATCCCTCTTACGGTCTTCCACTTGTATTTAAAGAGACAAAATAGTCCTGCCCTCACTTGTCCAGCTTTTGTTCGAAACAGGATGTTACATGGAAAAACAAGTCAGGTTGGGTGTGATGTTGGTTCCAGTAATCCCATGGCTTTGTTGATTTCTTAAAGCGGATAATACTAATAAACCCTGAGGAAGTGAAGGTGCATTACCTGCAGTGATTTTAAACCACCTGAAAGGTTTGTAAACTTAGGCTGGTAAGGCCTAGAGGTTGTTGTTTTATGGATTACCAACCAGCTAAAAGTGGGCAACTACCCCTGAACCCTGACCCACAGGGGCCCCAAAGGCCTGTATTTGTCAGCTGGTTTGTGGTAATTTGATTCATTGCAAAGTTGATCGGGAATATACAACCTCAAGGTGGGTCCTGGCTTTATTACTTGTCTTGTAGATGGACCCTGTGTCAGAATTTACATGAATCTCCAGTCGACCACACACACGTTCTGGTCCTGTCTGAGGCTCAATACATTTTGGTCTGAGATCTGGATCTTTGGACACCCACCTGCAGTAGGCAGAAAGTTTTTGGCATCATTGGGCAAAAATTCCATAATAACCTTTCAACATATTGTAATTCAAGTGCTCTGAGAGAAAACTAGACTTCTGCACCTCCTCATGGCTCTGTTTTCAGTCTTTAATCTAAAATCTAAGCCCGTGACGGGAGACTTTGGCCAATCACACGTCATTTCAGAGAGAGAGCGTTCCTATTGGCTGTGCTCCAGCTGGTGGGCGGTGCTTGGTATTTCCTGAACTGATCTCAAACATGGCAGCCGGGTCATAAACTTTCTCATTTTACAGCTAAACAGTACACTACAAGATGGTTCTGAAAACATTTGAGGTGAGAAATAGGCATTACAGTAACAGAACATTAATTCATATTTGATCAGCGCTGCCTAGTTGACAGCTGCTCAGAGACTGCAAGGCTCCAGCTCGGCTCTGATTGGTTGTTTTCCTCAGGTCTGTGAAATCTTGCAGATGCCATTAGGAGCACTGGAGGACGTCAGAGAAACATGATTTTTTTTTTCGAAATGGCCTGTGTTGAAAAATAAAATATTGTAAATATAATAAGCATCCAAAATAGCGGCAGGGGCTGTTGTCAAGAAAACACCTGAGTTTCGTCTCTTTCCTTTTATACTCTTTGGTACGAGTAGGGCATAAATACGGTGATAAATACTAATTATTGTTATGTAGGCACAGATGTGGGCTCATCAGCTTGATTGTGTCTCAGCCAATCACAGCCAAGGACCGGAGCTGACCTGTAAAAGGTGTGTAATTATGGCGTGCAGCCGACCTGAACCACCTGAGCAGG